>OU896720.1:15470274-17870274 GCA_918026855.4 Phaedon cochleariae | reverse complement strand
TGTAATAGTTGAAGTGAATGTAATGAATTCGTTTTTTTTAAATTAATGCTTAATAAGTTACTGCCCAGCCAGTTGAAGATCATTTGGATGCCTATTCCAGCCTGAGTTTACACTTCTTCCCACGTTTCTCCAACAAAGGTGATAGCTGTATCGTCAGCAAATGGAGTTATTTTACCGTTGAAACCTGAGATCTTGAAGATGTTGTTCATATACAGGAGGAATAAGATGGGCCCCAATACAGTTCCTTGGGGTACGCCTCTAGTAATTGTAAGTGGGCCACCAAGAGTGTTATTCACCTTGACAGTTTGAATCCTATTTGTCAAGTAATCCTTGAATATGTCTTAGGCAATACCTCTTACACCTGTGTCAGACAAACGTTGAATAAGTATATTGTGGTCAACAGTATCGAATGTCTTGGCCAAGTCCAAAAACACAGTTAATCATTTTTCCTGGTTTAGGAAACAATTATTGATTTGGTTGACTATCTCAAAGACAGCATTCTCAGTTGTTCTTCTTTCTAGAAAACCATATTGTGATTCTGAAAAAATATTGTTATTTGTGCAGAAATTAACTACTCTAATTTTGAGACATCTTTCAGAAATTTTTGTAAAGTTATTAATCAAGTTTATGGGTCTATAATTGGTGTATAGGGAGAGAAGGTAGGCACGGAACTACGTAAAAGTAAGACGCAATACCAAAAGTCTTTTACGCTTTATACAAAATAATTAAAAATCTTATCTACTTGGCATTGGACCTTGTAAGTTTCAGACGCGGTTTCAGATTTGAAAGCATATTCGACCTTGAACAAAAAAAATCTCTTGCGGCCCATTTTTGGTTGCTTTACCTTACCTCCTCTTCTGGCACCCATTGAACATAAAAAACTCGCCGCCCCTGATTTGAACAAAATAATTAATTGATGAATTCTTCGCAAAAGCACACCAGACGTTTTGGTAAATAAGAAGTGAATAAGAGGAAACGAACGGAATCGGAGAAAACATCCGAAATATGAGTGGGAATAAATGAAATCCAAACCTAGAATGGGAATGTTTTTCTCCCAGATTTAGTGGATCATTCCAAGAGAGAATTTCCAAGTACGAATCTGCTCGTTCGAGCCGTAAAAAAAGGAAATTCTATTCTTTTCCTTTCATCCCGTTCCTCTCACGAAGGTTTTTTGTTGATATTTCTTGAGATGTAGTTATTTGAACGCTTTCTTCCATATGGGTGTTTTGTATATACAGGGCTCAACTGGAGTTATTTGTATCTTTGATCCGGCGTATAGATCGTTTCACTCTGACTGACGTAAATCTTCTCGGAGAGGACTGATAGAAAACGATACGATCCTTTGCATTAAATGCCACACAAAAATGGTTTCTCAGACCGAAATAGTTATTTATACACCAAGGTAGTAAAGAATATCATTATTACCTCGGGACCAAGATTATATCCCGAGGCTTCAGTCGAGCGGTATATATAAGGTCCTATATGCTTTACTACCAAGGTGTATATTAATTTTTTTCACCACTAGCAATATATATATTTCAACCATCATAGTTCTGTGAAACTGGAATGTGGGCCTATGTCATTATGAAAGCACTTTTTTTTCATGGCAGCATATGACAAGTCGTTAATTATAACAGAGTTGACTTTGACTATATGTCTCTATAGACTAGTGGTTCATAAAATGACGCTGATATTGCAGTCCAAGCCATCTCAATCGGTGAGATGGAAGAAACGCTATGTGGTAAATACTGAGGAGATTTAGTATTGTCAAGAGTATTTCCCATTTCAATGTTTCAGATGAAGAAAATGTTGAATAATGTTTATTGAATCAAGATTAAGGTGTTGCTTGAGACAAGAACATATTTTTTTTATATCAAAATATTCAATTTTTGTTATGATGACAATGGTGAATGATCTGAATGGCATTTGATACGAGGTTACATTTTTTCACCCCAAACCTACAAAATATTCAAAAAAAAAATTGATAAAATTGAAGATGATTTATGTTTCTATTCAAGATTAGGATCAGAATTACCTATTGAAAAAATCAGTGGATGGTACTTATTGAGTCAATATAACGGTGATCTTTGATGCAGAAATCAATATTTTTTCACAAGAGAATACAAAAATTCGCAAATGAGAAATGTATTCTTGAATGTAGCAATAAAGTCGAATAAATGAAAATTTCCATTTGAGAAGAGCTATATACATTTAAAAATATCAATTCGGAGTAACAAAATATATTTAAATTCAGAGTAATTCTTATAGTGGATAAATATATTTGCTTGGAATGAAAAATCTTTTTTAAATGTGCGTATCTATTCACAGACATGAAAGGATTGCTCATTTCAAGAAAATGTATTCACCAAGAATATTCTTCTAAGAAAAGAAATTTCCTCAATAGGGAAATATTTATTTGAGCATATAATATCCTACCTAAACAAACCACACCTATGCTTTTGGAGTGGGGCATCTTTTTTGATTAGAGAGATTCTTGTGTGTAGGTACGCTATTTTCTTTAAATCAGATCTCATAACTGAGAGATCAAGGATGAACAGAGTTGCCCACATTAGTCAGCAGGAGCAGTACAGTACTGTTTTGACCCACCAGGCCTCATCAGCCGCTCTCGGTCTGCTGACAAATTGGACAACTGAGCGCTTCTGGTATAGATCACCCATTTCGAAGACGCCAGATAATACAATATGAAGATCCAGTCATTTTATCACCATCTATGTCTTGCTTCTGCTGGCAAACGTGAAAAACTCTGTTCATCCTATAGATCTCTTAATTATGAGATCTAGTTCAATGAATAGGACTGGTGGACCATTCTACTCAAGCAGTCAGGTAGTGCCATCTGTCAGCAGAGTGGTTTACTTGTAGTACCACTCTGTAACGTGAAGACGTAAGGGTTTCACGTGTTGAATATAGATGGCAGCATCATACAGTGTATGGCGTGATCGCGTGATCCTACCTTATAACTATGCCACTAGATTGTTATAACATGACTAGATCTTCAAGTATTATCCATCGTACACTATTCTCTTCAAATATATGTATAAATGCTATATTCGAGTTGATCAATGTTTATATTTTCTTGATAATAAAGCGAAATATGGAAATAATTTCAAGAGGTGAATATAGTGCATTCTCCTCAAGACATACTGACTGATTATTCATTGATGAACTCGAAAAACTGGAGTACTAATCTAAGCTCTCAAAATGAAATTGTTTACCTCTTCGACGTGATCCTTCGTCATCTGATGGCTGCTTGGGGGACAATTGCCTCTCCCGCCACCAAGAAATATGAGGTGTCGAATTAAACTATGACCTAATCATTTGACAACCCAATGTAGCTCTTTTCTTCAGTAATTTTTAGAAATGATCGTGAAAAAGCCCGTTTTTTCTGTGACGGGAAAAAAGTTTGACATTTTATCTTCGTTGACAGATTATAAAATGTCACTTTTCAAAAATTATATTTTTTCCACGGGAAAAAGTGCGTACTCCTTTCCTGGATACACTGTTGATGGCTTCCGTTGTGCTAAACAACCACTAAAGGTACGAATTCCGCAAAATTTATGCGAATAAAATGGCGACTGCGAATATCGCGATGAAGTTGAAATATTTGAACTATTTTACGAATTCGGATGGAATCATAACCACATAAAATGTGCTGTTATTTTGATAACATTTAAATTGTTGTTCATACGTCCATGGGACAGCAGATGCCGAAAAAAGACGAGACTAGACACTAGACTACAGGTAAGTACAAAATCATAATTAAAAATTTCATCATTTCATTTGATAGACATTCTAATTTGATTCAATTTCCTTGGCAGGATGGATTCTCTGTACGAATGAATTTTGAAGTATCATCTGTATCGTCTCTATAGAACTAATGATGTATCCAGAAGCAAAAAAAGAGCTGTACTGTTCGAAGCATTTTCAAATGCCGAAAAATGAATGGAGATTAGTACAGCCTCGTTCGATAAATGCGACTGAATGACCCTAATAAATATTTCAATTACTTTCGTGTAACGTGCCTTCAATTTGATGGCAATCTAACAATAGTGGGACCAGAAATGAAGAAATTATATATGACAACAGAACCCTTATTTCCAGTATATTTTGTCGCATGAGTATGAACGTCGAATTCTGTTGGGAATTTCCTATTTTGCGATTCGCATAAATTTTGCGGAATCCGTACAAGCATGAACATACCTTAAGTTCGCAATTTTTTGAAATCAAATCACAGAATGAGACTGACAGATATTTGATTACTTCAAAAGAATGATAAAGATGCCTGCAAAAAGATGCCTGCAACGCAGGTGTAATTCCCGTTAGAAACTGCAAATTTCACGTGAATAATTTTCTGATTTCAATATAATGTAATATCTTCCCAATATTGATTCGTCCTTCTTCCTGTCCTAGAAAAAAATAGTGCATTATACACGGGAAAAATATTAAAAACTCGAGCTAAAATCCAATACTTTTGTCCCTTGTATAATAAATAAATATTTTCATACTTCTTCTCATAGAAGTAACGAAGTATTATCGTGTTCAAACTGATTAACTGGGGAACGTCTCGTTTGACCCAATTTTCGATTCGCACAATTTGCGATTCGCCCAATTTTCGATTCACTCAATTTCCGATTCACCCACCGTCTCCGAACATACCCGCAAGATGCGTTGTTGTCAAATAATGCCACATTTCCTCGGATTCAATGAAACGGGAATTATCAACGATCATTTCACATTCAAATATGTCGTTGGGCCAACATTTCGTTTCACCCAATTTTCGATTCGCCCAATTTTCGATTCCTACAATTTTCGATTCACCCAATTTTCGAATTGGCCGAGTTAGGTAGGTTAGGTATGTTAGGTTAGGTAGTTTGGAAAAAGTAGTCTCCTTCCCTATGCAGAGAAGAATATTTTCCTTCCTTATATTACGTCGAAATTTGGGTCGATCGAAATTTGGGCCAGTCGAAATTTTCTGTGAATCGAATTTGGGGCGAATCGAAAATCGGGTGAATCGAAAATTGGGCCGAACGCAACCTACCCATTAACTGTGGGTAATCATCGAGTTAATTACTCAGTAAGTACAAAGTGTATTGGTTTCCTACCTCCACATTGTTACTATCACACAAAGATGATTTATTAACTTTTCTATAGATTCCCCACAGATCTCCCTCCCCTCCGTGTAACATTGCTGGATCAGCCGCTGTATGAACATGACATTGAAAAACATATTGTTCATGAAAGGAAATAAGCAGATTCGTCGAAAACCAATTTCACGGAGAAGGAAATTATATTTGCTGATTCCTGGAATACGTCGATATATACATTCATTTCGCCATTTTTAGGAGAGTTTATCATTTATGTGGGAAAATCTAAGCGAGCAATTTCAACATAAAGGCTTAATCACTTTTCGATTGCAGGAAAAGGGCTTAAATTTTATCTGGCGCCATGCAGACGGTCGCCGTTCTCGGATCGTTACGTACCTATATACGCACGATAAAAACTGGTCCAGTGATCTTTCATTTCAAGGCGTGGAAGTGGTCACTGGTTGCGATCCAGCTCAATCCTGCATGGCGTTAGAAGCCAAAGAGTTCAAAATTTGGGTACATTAATTTGTTTATCATCGTTCGTTCACAACCCTGGTAGCACACAACGTCCTAGGGACGTCCCTATTTGGTACAATTCAAGTCCGGACCAAAAATAAGTGTCCTTGGGACGTCCCATCCCGTACATCTCATGCAATGTCCGAGCAAGGACGTCCACGGAATGTCCCAGCTGGTACATCATTTCAAATGTCCTAGAAATAGCATTCCCTAGACGTCCCACGTGGATCATATTGTAGAATGTCCATGCAAGGACGTCCTTGGCTTGTCCCTGGTGGGATATGCTTTTAAACGTTTCTTTAGGGACATCCATCGGATGTCCCGAGTAGTACATATTCTGGCATGACTTCAGATCTCATATATAATGTCCCTTCTAGACATGCATTAAATGTCCCTGATAGTACATTCCTTCAAATATCTCTGCACAGACGCCCTTAATATTTCCAGGATTGTATAACAATCGAAATGTCCCGGATGTCCCAATTGGTACATGAACTGTACTTATCCAATGTCCTAGAAATAACGTCCTATGGACGTCCCAGTTGGTACTTTCAATATGTTGTCCCTGCGAGGACGTTGACTTACACCTCGCCGACGAATGACTGTTCGTAGGCTATAAATACCCCCCGTCAATGTCCTTCACGTAAATCCATTGGATATCCTTGGGAAACTTTTTCAGGATCTATTGAGGACCTTCTACGGACCATCAACTCAACTGGATGTCCTCATCAGTTATGCAAGATCTGGTCCTAGAGGGACCCAGAAAAATTCAAATTCAAGAATAATTCGTACGTCCCTGGGACATCCTATGGACGTCCAATTGATATCCCTCAGCGTTGCTGATAGAGGTTGTCCTACGGATGTCTTAAGGATGTCCTTCGTAGTGCTTGATGAGGAATACTGTAGGATTCCCTCAAGGACATCTCTAGTTGGTCCTCAAGTGGGACATTTGTGCGTCCCACAGAGGTTCAATGGACGTCCACAGTACCAAATTCGAACGTCCTATGGACGACGAAGGATATCCATGGGACATAATTGTGTTATTAGGGAAACTGATTAATCAAAATAAGCGAGGGCGAGGGATATCTTTAATAAACTCGAAGGTCAGAAAGAAGGAAAGAGTCAATCGAGAGATATAAATAAAAATAGTTTGCGATCATCTGATCCAGAATTGGCTGCTCTGGATTCGATTCGCATTTCGAGAGATATCGTGCAAGAACGTAATTATGATCTGGATCCTATCATTTGGAATATACCTATCAATGAATCCCTCTTTTAAAACCAGTAGCTCTAACTCATCAGGATACGATCAAATTTTGAATGATTCATGATTAAAAAATCATCTACTTACTTATGTGCTCCCCTGGTATTCTTCATGGATAGATTGTCTCAAACTAGCCGAGATAATTTGTATATATATAAAAATTACGATTGCAATGATCTTGCCGATTACAGAGCTATCATTCAGAGGCATTCCGTTGAAATTGTTTCAATCTTATCTCCGATCTCAATAGCAATCAGGTTGATCTATTCATATGAAATTCGTAGTCCTTCTTGTAGCATCACACATGTGTTCCACAGGAATCTGTTCTGGACCCTCTATTTTCAACTTATTTGCGAATGACCATCTATATTACAAATGTCAAGATCATTTGTTGATCATTATTGATAACGTACTGTCTGCGTCAACTAATCGTATGAAAGCATATCATAAAATTACTAGTGTTTTTAGAGTATTTCGACAGCTGAAATCTCTGTCAACAAGAGAAATTTTGGACAAATTCTCAACAACGGTCAGTGCTTACAAAGGTTATTTGGAAACCAGCCTAGGCGACGAATTAGTGCAGTTCGCTGAGCTGCTGAAAACGAATGTGGCTACTGTCATTCACAGCAACAAACCTCTGGAGGAGCCTCTGGAATTGCTACCTTATGAACTTTCGATGAATAATTCCTTAGAATCGTGTTTCTCAATCGTAGAAATTGCCTTGAGAATTTACACTTGTTTCTCATGATCACTATAACTATAGTGACGAACTTCCTTTTTTGACATTAAAACGTATTTAAAATGTAATAAGGAACAGGATGGGCCAAAAACGTCTAAATCATCTCACTTCAATGGATATAGAGCATAATTTGCTTAAAGATATTGAAAGTGTCATCTCTAAATTTGCTTATATTAAATTCAGAAAAGTTTATTTGTAATAGTTTTGTTTTATTTTATTTCATACCCTTAACCTGAGAACCTAAAGCAAGCCAAGGGACCCTTGACATAATTTGCTACAGGCCCCGCGCTGGCTTAATCCGGCACTGCTAACATTATTATATCTGGTGACAATCAAAAATCACCAATAAATTCAACTGAAACAGTATACTGTAGCAAAGTTGACCGAGAAATATCAACTTGATATTAAACCACAAAAGAAGGTATATTTCGAACGCAGAAGACAAGTTACACCTATTATCTTTGAAGATACAGAAGAAGAATCATTGTCCTGCTCTGAAAATGTGGAATTGTTAAGAATCACTTTCGATAGGCAACTCATATGGACGGAACGGAGCATATTGACCAATAATTATGTAAAAAACTATAGGTAGTGCTTGCTACAGAAACAAATATATGAAAAATTACTGCAGCAAAGAGATTCGGGTTACTTAATATAATGCCAATTATTTTCACTCAAATATAAGATATTGAATACTTACGTGGGGAAATAGTGCCACAGCAAACAGTTTTTATTTTACAAAAATACGTCTTACGTATTATTGGAAACACTGACATGAGGACTAGCTGTAGGGAACTCACTGAAAAATTCGAAATACTGACATTGTACAGCATATGAATTGGAAAGCATTACAAATTACGTATACATACCAAAGCATGATAATCACACTCGCTACTGCAATTTGTTTCAACCCAATTTTATTTCATCGGGTACAAATTGTATAATAATTTGAATGTTATAATCAAATCCACATCCAATATGAACATTTTCAAAACAAGATTGATGGAAGTTTTTATTGAAAAATGCTGCTATTCACTGCATTTTTTATTTAAATTATAATACTGCCCTTTGTATTGCTCTCTATATGTATATATACCATTTATTTATTCATATGTTTTGTTCGATATTAAGTGTTTTCGACGTATTCATTCATATTCCAGCTGTGAATATTTCAAACTGAAAACGAATAAAGTACCTATCTATTTGAACATTTTTTTGAACTTTTGGAGATTTTGAACGAGTTCTTGGGATCACTTCCTTTGGCAGACTTCCACAGCTTCGCCATTATATAGACAAACGAGTTCTATTGTAAAGTTGTTCGACATATCTCGAGGTTGACGATGAAAGATGTGTTACTTATTAGTATGTCGAGTTCGTCTAACTACTATTGCTAGTGATATAATGACAGCAGAGATTTCTGAAGAACATTTCCCGTGAAATAATCTATAGAGAAGTCACCGACTTTCCTACGGTGTTTCAATGATGTCAATGAATTAGTGAGTGTGGCATCACTAACAAGGCCATCTTAAACTATGCTGGGGCATTTGGACAGACAAGAATTCAGAGCCCTTTTAGAAAGTAAAGATAGCGAATTAAACCAACAATTTTATATTTTGATCTCCTATTGATTATGAGTAATCGATTGAACAATATAATATATGTCATTAATGATATTTCAGAAATTTTGAAAGTGGCGCTGTGCTCAACAAAAATATAAAATGTGAGAGAAATTGAATGTCCTTCGGGGCTCCCTGTGGATGGGGGCCCCGAAGGCATAATATGTGGAAACAATATTCTGAAACGGGCCGTATCTGTGCTTTGTCGGTGATGAGTAGCTGCATGTTGAGGTGTAAAGATTTCTTTCGCTCGGAATGAATATCCAATTTTTTGTGAAGCAGCTTTCGTGATATACAGGGTGTTTCATAATTGAATGTCAATATTCGAGGAGGCGATTCTTGGGCTCATTCTAAGAAGAAAGTTTCATATGAACGTATGACCTAAACGTCCCAACTTTTGAGATACAGGGTGGTAAAATTCTCGAAAATTAATATAGCCTACTACAATGAGAAGTTATAATTCGAAAATACCAAATACGAATACAAAGTTCATGAACTATGAATTGTATTTCTGAAATTTGATCTTAAAAATAAAAACTATTTCTCTGCATTGTGATATTGTCATATTAACAATATTACTATAATCATGTAGTGAAAAGCTTTTTATTTTTAAGCGAAAACCGTGCATCAGATTGAAAAAATTGTAGTGATCAAATTTGCTTAGAAATGATCGGGAATTCCAGGAATGATTTCAATTTGGAGATTAATCAGTGGCGTACCATCAATGTCTGCCAAAATAGGTATGTGAAATTCCATACGAACGCCACTGGTGGCAACAACAAAAAATGTGGTACGCTAACTGATGCCTCTTGATACATAGTACATGTATGCCAAATTTCATCAGAATATCTGAAGTGGTATTACAGATATTAATAAAAAACTATTAATTTTTGAGAACTTTACCACCCTGTATCTCAAAAGTTAGGATGTTTAGGTCATACGTTCATATGAAACTTTCTTCTTAGAATGGGCCCAAGAATTGCGTCCCCAAATATTGACATTCAATTATGAAACACCCTGTATATGACATTATTCTCTAATGGAAGAGTATTGCTGATCGAAATACGAAGCATAGGTTTGGTGGACTTTGTGGAATGTTAATACCAGACATCTTTATATCAGGCGTTCGCTCTCCTAGAGAAATACAGGCTCAAGTTTTTAGGAGGCATTGAATTTAAGTATCCTGAGATGAAATGAGAAATCTGGATGAGAACGCCCAAGTAGCAAATTGAATTCTATAAGGTTTGGTATAAACAGCTACAAGATTTATTTTATAGGATACTCGAATTTATATGACAGTCTACTAAACAATGAAATGGATTTATATTTCATTTTTATAAAACAGTTTGGTAGTATAAGAGTTTTATTATTAGTGTATATACAACTCTTACATGACAGTTCCATACACATTTATACAACTCTTATATGACTGTTCTATACTCACATTTTTCAATTTAATTCCATGTTTCCAAGTCAATTTCTCATAATTGCGGCGATAGCCGGTATAAGAATTCCTTATTTGAACATGGCGATTTATGTACAACAATTTTATTCCAAAGAAATGCATTAAACAATGTTTCATTGTATAATGAAACGATATACGATGAAACTGTTCTATAACGAAGAATATACAGGCACAATAAAATTCATTTTGACAAGTGACATTATATTGAGCTTTGCGGAAAGTAAAGGTTTGCCAGATCTCATAATGTCAATTTGAACTTTCGAACCAGCTGATAATAATTAATGTTCAATGTACCTATTCAAAATTTGGCCTGAGTCGAGGTTGATAAATACTATAACCACCTATTTAGAGAAAAGGGTTTTATAATTTATGAATAATCAAACTATACTATAAAAGACGACTTCACTTACTCACTAAAAAGGCGATTTGACATATTTCACGTGATGTTCATGTTTGAATGCGAATCGATTTGCCATGTGACAAATGTCAAATTTCTTCTTTATTTGAGTAAAATCGACTATAACTGTGTTAAGAATGGGGGTTTACATGAAATAAATGACAGCGATGCTGCAATACAGAATGTAAGCAGATTCTTCGATTTTTTTCTTGTAGTTATCTTATACTTCCCTATGATCTTAAAAAATGTTACTCCAGGTCATATGTTGTCCATCTTCAGTAAGGATATGTTCAGCTTACTGAAGATGGACAACATATGAATAAGATAACAATCAAAAAAGAAGAATCAAAGAATCCGCTTGGATTCTTCTGAACGGAGACAATACTATTGCTTCTTCTTCGTTTGATATGTGGCATTCACTTCTTAATACTGAATATGAAAATGGTTTCAAGATCAATTAATAAATAACACCTGGTACCCAAATTTCCATATGACAAAACTGTAACTCTTCAGTGTCACAAGAATATACAACGAAACGTAAAAAAAAAGGATTTTTTTCCAATGTAGATACAGGGCCTACTCTATTAGAGTAGGTCCCGGTAGATAGCAGGGAGATAAGATAAGAAGAAAAGTGGAAATTCTGATATTTGTTAAATTCACTTTTCTTCAAATTTTTTTGAAAAACAAGTTTCACTGACAAACAGAGAATGTTTCTTTCAGATATTTTGGAGGTTAAATTTCGAGCGCAGTGACATTTTGGGGCAGATCATCAATCTGTCGTTACAACAAATATATTGGAATAATTAGGTATTATAATTTCTATTTTTATTCTCAGAAACTAGGAGAGAAAGTCTCAAGAATCTGTGAAAACAGTTATACTTAGATTTGATTTAGATTCATTTAAATAAACACTATTAATTTGCCCAGGTTGAAATTTTCTTCCAACTATACAACTTTCAGGTCAACGTGACAACCATGCTCCAAAAAGTTTGAGAAGGCTGAAAAAATATCTGCATCATGGTATTATTCGGTTGTTCAACGTGGTTGTGTTCGACTAGCGGCACTATACAACCTATATAAAATCCTTTGCATCCTAACCTCAAACTAGTATATAATGTGTTATTGTTATTGTCATCTTAATCAAAAATAGAACATAATGTCTCTGGATTACTTGCAAGATTTCGTTGATACTTTTTCTTGCACGCACTTTTGATATTGCCACTGTGTCTGTTAACTTTTTTCCACTGAGAATTCACACTTTAATCGAATTTGTCACCCATCAAAATGGAATAATTTAATGCAAAAGAGCGGTTACATTCACTTCAGTCTCATGAGAAATCAAGAAATCATCATCATGGGCGATTTCAATGTACACAACACTGCTTGGCTCGTACACTCTAACAGAACGGATGAAGCTGGGCGACAAGCCGAAGCTTTCGCCATCACTCACGGCTTAGAGCAGCCATAATCTATGGAGCAGCTTATCAAAGAACCCACACGAATTCCCGATGCCAATAACCATTCAGCTAACATACTTGACTTATTCCTCACTAATAATTCAGAACCCTACACCATAGATGTACGAGCTCCACTTGGCAATTCTGACCACACACTCATCTCCACAACCTGCCCATTTTTCATTCCATCAACTGATTCGGCACCCCCACGTCGTATATGGCATTACAATTCAGGAGATTGGGACGGTCTCCGCATGTTTTTCTCCGAGTTTCCTTGGCATAGAGTATGCTTTGACTCTGAGGACCCTTCACAGTGTGCTGCGGAAATATCCGAGATCATCATGCTCGGAATGGACACATACATACCCCATTCTTCAAAAAGATCATCACCATCGAAACCCTGGTTCAACAAAAACTGTTCTAGAACTGTTGCCTTGAAACAAACAGCCTACCATCGCTGGCGCAAAAACCCTAACCTCGCGACTAGAGCAGAATACGTTGATGCCAGAAATAACTGCAGCCAAACAATAGATGCTTCGAAAGAAACATACGATGCCAAGATAAGATCGAAACTCATAGATTGTCCCAATGGCTCCCGTTCGTTTTGGTCCCTCGCTAAAGCGGTCGGAAGAAATTTCACTAATAGTTCATTTCCACCACTGTCCAAATCCGACGGCACATTAGCAACAACATCGCAGGAGAAAGCAAATATTTTTGCAGAGATTTTCGCAGCAAACTCTACATTAGATTCCCAAGGAAAAGTGCCGCCAGACATTCCACCCGTTGAGAGTCGAATGCCCGAAATCGTCTTCCGTCAACGCACTATCAGACGAATTTTGCTTGGTCTCAAAACGAATAAGGCTAACGGTCCTGATGGAATTCCACCCATTATCCTCAAAAAATGTGCACCAGAATTAACACCGATTCTCTGCAAGTTGTTTACCGTCTCGTACAGGTCGGGTATTTTTCCATCATGCTGGAAGACAGCTAGAGTCCAACCAATCCCCAAAAAAGGGAACAAGAACCTGCCCAACAACTACAGGCCCATCGCCCTGTTATCAGTAATCTCCAAAGTTATGGAGAAAGCCATCAACATTGAGCTCATCAAATATCTGGAGAACTCGGGAATCATCAATGATAGACAATACGGCTTTCGCCACCGAAGATCTACTGGAGATCTACTTGCCTACGTCACCCATTTATGGCAAGCTTCATTAGAAAAACACGGGGAATCTCTAGCTGTCGCTTTGGACATATCGAAAGCATTTGACCGTGTTTGGCACGAAGGACTCCTCCACAAACTACCATCATACGGCTTACCACCTCAGCTATGCCATCTCTTATCGAGTTTTCTTTCAGGCAGATCGCTTCATGTGGTGGTGGACGGTGTATCGTCTGATACAATTGGCATCAATTCCGGCGTTCCACAAGGATCAATTTTGGCACCAACATTATTCCTTC
Organism: Phaedon cochleariae; assembly: GCA_918026855.4. NCBI lineage: Eukaryota > Metazoa > Arthropoda > Insecta > Coleoptera > Chrysomelidae > Phaedon > Phaedon cochleariae. Next base: position 17,856,257 of record OU896720.1, on the reverse strand, counting down.
TTCATATCAATGATCTGTTGGGAGTAACAACTTGCCCCATCCACAGCTTTGCAGATGATAGTACCCTACATACAGCGTTCTCTTCCAGAATTCCTATTTCTTCCCAGGAAACTAAGAACACACGGCGCAGGCAGGTCAATGCTGTCAATGAAGACCTTGCTGAAATCACAGCCTGGGGAACCAACAACCTAGTTGAATTCAACGCTACCAAAACTCAAGCCTGTATTTTCTCTAGAAAGGCGGATCTCAGTATGCCCGACATTGTAATGTCTGGCACCACCATCCCCACCAAGCCCACCATATCTATGCTCGGTATTTCCATCAGCAACACTCTTTCATGGGATAATCATGTCAGATCCATCGCAAAAGCTGCTTCACAAAAACTCGGATTCTTGTTCCGTGCGAAATGCTACTTTACACCTCAACAGCTCCTCATGATCTACAAAGCGCAGATACGGCCTGTTCTAGAATACTGTTCCCACATATGGGGTTCAGCACCGAAACATACGCTGATGCTCTTAGATTCCATCCAGAGAAGAGCCATCCGCCTGGTGGGTGACGCCACACTCACTCGCTCTTTGACATCATTGGAACACCGTAGAAAGGTCGGCGACCTTTCACTTTTCTATCGATACTTCCACGGGAAATGTTCTTCGGAAATCTCTGCTATCATCCCTTCACTAGCAATACCAGTCAGACGAACTAGACAAGCCCAGTCAGCACATCCCTTCGTTGTCAACCTCGAAAGATGCCGAACAGCACTTTATCAAAACTCCTTCATCCATAGAACGGCTGGGCTCTGGAATTCATTGCCTGAGGAAGTATTCCCAACAACATATAATCTCCAGAAGTTCAAAGAAAATTCCAATACCTACCTCCTATCCCTATCCTCCCTAGGAACGCACGATGTTCTTTGAACATTATAGGGATTCCCTTTCGTGCGCTCCAAGCGATAAAAAAAAAAAAAAAAAAAAAAAAAAACGCAGATTTTGAAACGAATTTGTTCTGTCACACACTGTTTTATCCTATACGGCATTTATAACGGAGGAACGCTTATGTTCACGTAAAGAAGTGCAACTCAATTGAATGCTATAAAATATTCATTATTTATATTATTTATTCCTAATGTTGTATCTACTAGTTATACAGTATATTGTAATACTCTTGATAATACCTGAAAATAATGATAATAGATGATGATAATAATAATAATACCGATACTTTGAGCAATCCCTTTTTTTTTCAATATGGAGTACTCATGAATTACAATTTATTCTTGGTGTACCTACCTACTTATCGTTTTTACTTTAATATTGAACTAGCTAACTATAATCAAAAGGGCAACAATTACTTAGTAATCTTATTAGGCATTCTTCAATTATTAAGAAACGGATTGCATATCTTGTTCGAATTCCTCTAAATTGGTTGTATTCCAAATTGATTAGGTATATCAAACGGGGCGTTTAGGATTGTTCTTCTTGCTTATAAAGAAAAAAACTTCTTCCATTATATTCTGATAGTAGTGATAGATGCGTAGGTAAGTACTCTCAGAAACCCTGCTGGTGTACTCTTATTCGTCTCTTTCCTCCTCTTCATTCGTGATAAAATAGATAGCTCTTTGTAGACTCAATACTAATGGCTTATTCTAAATGGGATTTCCATTTTGTGGGCAGTTTGATGATTTGAAGTAGCGACTATACTAATGATGTGAGGAAATGTATGTTTACCTACTCGGTAAACAATCATAAAAAAATCTTGAGACAAATGTATAGGTATCGATTTTCGATATAATTCAGGACAAATATCATCACATAAGAGACACATCTATGGAGAGGCAAAGTTTCTTCTAGCTTATTCGCCAATATACAGAGTGACTCAAATTATTCTAAAAATCTCAGAAAAAAAAAACAGTACGATACTGTACTGAGTAAGTCAAATCCAATTTCATTAAATAGGTTTTTTTACTGAAAATGAACGAAGAAATTCCAAAGGAATCGGAAGATTTTTCGAGAAATTCTAATAAAAATATTATTAAAAAATGTTTATAGGTTAATCGAAGAGGTAGAACATTCATTTATCTGTAATTAAACAATGTTAATATGATTTCAATGTCAGATGATTTGCCTCAAAATATCACTGCGCTTAAAATTCTAATATCAGGACCCAAAGAGAAAAAATCAATAACTTTGAAAAATTCTTATAGAAGAGGTGGCGATGAAAAGGTACAGCAGCCAAGTCAATTTCTTCACCGGATCACCCAGTAAATTTTAGTACAGATGATTAATCCTCCTGAATAAGTTTATATTCCAGGGGCCGATCCAGGGGGAGGCATAGGGGTAATGGCTCCCCCTCGCAAACCTCATGAATATTTAAAAATGTAGATATTCTGGATACCAGAAAAATATCTGTGTATGTCCTTATAATAGCCATCCACCCGCAACCTATATTATACATATATAAAATAATTATAATTTCAAGAGCAATATCCTTTTTTACTTTGAAGTTTCCAATATCAAACATTATATCAAACATTAAACATTAATTCAACTTGTTTATTTGGAATTTTCTCTCCTCGTTTCTACAAAATGAAAATATGAGTATTATTTCAATATATGTGTAGTAGGACGAATCAAATGATTTGCCACAAAATGTCACTGCGTTTATAAAAACTTTCTATCAGGGAGCCTAAAAACAATCCAATAGCTTGTCAGTGACACTTTGTTTGGATAAAAGTTTGAAGAGGAGAAATATAGATATATTGAAGAAATATCGAATTTTCACTTGTCTTTGAACGTTTCGGGAACGAATCTGCTCCCCTCGCTGCTCCCGTTCTCGACATAAAAATCCAAAAGATTTTTCTTCGAAAATTCTGTTCTTGTAGTTTGGCATTTCTCAGTGTCATACTGATGTTGGCATATGGATGAGTGATGATGTTAGTATACAAATGAGTTACAGGATGTTTTGATTAATTGATCTTGAATTGAATCTACCATTTTCATGTCTAGTTTTCAGTAGTGAATCCATGTTCTATCTATATCAACAGCACAGGAAGCAATGCTATTGTCTCCATTCAGAAGAATGCAAGCGGATTTCTTGATGCGTGGAGGATTGAAGAAGAACTGTTGAAATAAATGTATTTGAAGGCCTCTGGATGAAAAGGTCCCAGGTTAGAATCCTACTCCAACTCCACCTAATCTTTTTTCGTTTTCGAAGTGATTAACCGAAAAAAATACTGTTGAGGCATTAACTGCTAAGGCCGATAGAGATTCAGAATTCAGTAGTTCAATAACGTTTTTTTTTTCAGTAAACTTTCTGTAGACTGCGTTGCGGTTGCGACCGGCGGAAATATCACCTCGTCTCGTCTCGGTGCTCACATATACTCCGTAGACGCAAGTCTAACGGATCCATTTCAGTTTGTATAAGCCTCAGTATCAGCTGAAAGACACGTACCACACTATACTAATAGATGGAATACTTATTTACATTTACTTCTTCGACACTTTATTTCTTCAATTTGTGTCTCCAAAAACTATAGGCAAGTAGGGAATTAAGGATACACACTTTCTCAGGCCTAAAATGAGAAAAGGATTAACCTCCTCTGATATTGACACGATATGCAGGTATAGTCTATCCAAAGTCAATTGGAGCTTCTCTCGTACCGAGCGGCGACGGCAGGGTTGAAGCTTCTTTTGGAGTCAGTGCGTGGCGCAAGACCCCCCAATTGACTTTAGATAACCTATACCTATATAGAAACATCTTGTTATAATATGTCAAATATTATGGGTCGTAGCTAGAGGGCATAGAGGGGCAATACCTATACCTTCAGAAGAAGATGACCAAATCTCAATGACAAAAAATGAAATGTAATGGAAGTAAGTAGGTAGGTAATATTTGTGCCATCTAAACACTTGTTCAATCTTTGAAATATATGAAGTGAGCATGCCTCAAATGAAAATGATGTCTGGTACCAATATTCCTACAAAGAGTTCTCAACATCTTTGCTTGGTATGATCCACAGTAGGTATATCGAGGTGCTTATTTTTCATAGAAAAATCATGTTAGGTCCATCGCAAAATCTAACTTCAGCACAAAAACCGTGCGAAGTGCTATACTTCACACCTCAATAGATACTTATTATCCTTTATTGCCACATCTAGACATATATGGGGTTCAGGATCGGAGCATACTTTGATGCTCTTAGATTCCATCGACAGATGAGTCATTCAGCTGGTTAGTGATAACACACTCACTAATTCTTTGACATCATTGAAATACCGTATGGGAAAGTCGGTGACCTTCAACTTTTCTCTATCGATACTTTCACAAGAAATGTTCTTCCAGAATCTTGGCCATAGCATTCCATAACTAGCAATATCAGTCAGACCAACTTGCCAAGCTCAATCATGTTGACATCATCGCAATTCCGAAGAAACCATTAAAAACACCGCGGAAAATCAATACAAATCAATTGTCCACCCTGATTTTGTCACAGAAAATAGGTTGAAAGTGAATACTCAATGGTTGAGATAAGAAGGGGCGCAATTGGGAAAAAACTATCAAAACGATCTCAAAAATACCTAAATAATGAGCCAAGAGATGAATTCGTGATGCCCTCATTCACTGAAAATGGTATAGTAACCTATCTTGTCATCCATCAACCCTGTCCATTTTATGAAATTTACCCACATTTTCTGTTATTTGCATACAATGCTATACTTTGCCTGTAGACCTGGTCCGACTTTTGCTTTTAGTGTAATCGTAGTCAAGAAATGGATCGGCATCGTCTTCATTACACTCACAATTTATAACAGGGTCCTGAAAATTACTGAAACAGATCCTCAGTTCTTATTTGGTCTTTAGAATACGCAGTGTGGAATACCTCAAGGGTCGCACTTTGGGTCAATACTTTACTTTACTCAATACTCCGGTATTTGTCGGATAACTCTTTACTAAAACTCCGTCTGTCTATATAGGAGTGTATCCTCAGATGCTTATTTCCTTCAAAAGTTTTAAAAGTTATGGATTCATGTTCGTGCAATTCAGGAGATGGAGTTATTGTTTTTTGTTTCATATACAAGCCTTCCTCTCCACCTAAGTGATCTTAAGGGGTTATGCTTGGCAGCGAAAGGGTGACCTAACTACTACACAGACCGTAGTTCGGTTGTAGCAAGGAAAAGAGTGCTTGCATTGTTTAACATAAATTGACCTTCATTAGATAATGAAAAAAAAAAAAGTTAAAAACGATGACAAAAGTTTGAAGTTGACATTTTTTTGAGAGAAGTGAACAAACTAGAGTGACCCTGTGACTACACTTTCCAGTAACACCCTACCTCTCTGAATCCAACTACCAAACGGGTTTAAATAATGACGGGGGCCGTTCAAGGAACAAAACAATTTTCCATAATTTTTTTTATCGCACCATGGTTCTAAGGGTGGCTAGCGTCAACGGCCGTACGTTATCGAGGGTGGTTACCCCAAAAAAACTATACCGGACATGATGATCGTACTAACGAAGTATCGCCCGACTATCGACCCCCGTATACTTTTTGCAAAATCAATTCTCGTATCGTTTTATATTCGATACTGGCCGAGTAAGCAGAATTAGCAATGATCTTATCGATTTGATTCAATGCCTCAAAAGTGAATGAATTATGTCCGGAAGGGTTACTTATACTTAGTTCCAGTCTGTGTAATATGTGAATGACTTCAATTTTTATCTTCTGAGGAATTATATTTTCTTTGCTTGATAAAAAGAATTATTCGTTTGGTTTACCAGGTGTGATCATATATATATCAAATAAAATGAGGGAATCCACTTCATGACTTGACCTACTTAAATTTCTGACCTAACCTGATCCTACCTCGATTAAGATTCTAGTTACTGGCATATTGTGTCAAGAAGAAGTGAATTAGATCAACAGACCAACTTAAAAATGCATCGTTGATTATCATTAATAAGTAAGGAGTCTGGGTCTTGCACTAAATATTCATAACCGATGGGCCGTTCCTTCGCGTTTTTCAACCTCAACAGAAAATACCGGAACAAGGAAATTGCTTTCCTCTCCGAAAGCCAAGCAGCCATCAAAGCGTTGAGCTTTTGCAACACCAACTCAAAGATGGTTTGGGAATGCTTATACCAAACTCAACAATCTAGGCAGGAACAACAAGGTAATCCTCTTCTGAGTGCTGGGACACATCGGATTGGAGGGAAATGAACAAGTAGACATTCTGGCACAAAAAGGAGCATCGACGCCCCTGATAAGACCAGAACCATTCTGGGACCTCAAAATTTCGCATTTACAAGAATAAATCAATAATAAAGCAATAAGATCAACAATCTGTTCAAGACTTCCAGGAATGCGACGGGCCAATAAAGATCTCCTCGGAAATTTCTACCGAGCAAGATCGGAGACACTGATAAACCGCAGCAAGATTAGTCTCAAGGCAATAACGGGATTCCTAACGGGATATTGTAGACTCCAAGAAACTCTAAGGAAACTTGGCTTAGAGGAGAACAGCACCCGCAGATTCTGTGGAAACCAAATAACCACATCTTGCGGAGTATTGTGCTGTAGGTACATCACAAAACATCGAATATGCTAGGATCATACCAGCTGACTGTGGTAGAAATATCACGAACAAATCCCTGCAAAATCCTTAAATTCCTGAAAGAAGTGAGGCTTGAGAGGTTGCTAAAAACAAGAAAACCTTTGATGGGGTAGATCTAATCAGGTCGCAGCGCACTTTTCACCATGGACACCTACCAATTCAAGGTGTTCCAACAGGGCATTGCCGGTTGAAAGGACATCTTAGAAGTTAGGAAGCTCCGCTTAGAAGAAGAAAGAATATAATTGTAGGTACTGTGGAAGGAATCCTTTATAGACATACTCACGGAATGTGTCACCCTACAACTCAAGGACAAGAAACAAAGAGCACATATAAGAGAGGAGGAGGAGGAGCTACCCTATACCTGGGCCCACCTCATAACTTGAAATTTCTGAGAGATATCGGATTATAAAAATTGCTGTAACTAAGGAGTATAAAAAAATGACATAATAGATATTTTAGGTCGCAGTGTATCCGCCCCTCATATGCATACTATACAAGAAAACGATTCCCAAAATGATTATGCCTGGATTTCATTCGTATTCATACTAGGACAGTTTTTTCTGATCAAAACTTCGGAATAATCCGAAAACGGTAGAGATACAGGATGTCCAGTATAAAACACAAAGTTGTGTTCGCTTCAGTTCGAACAGGAAATGATAAAAATAATGAATTTGGGTTGAAGAATTTTAAATTCCTTACTGGGGTGTATAGGCACTACAGGTACTCAACAAATTTGAGAATCCGACCCGGAATGATTGGAAAGTACCTACATCCACAGGTAACAGAAAACACTGTTTTTTCAAGTAAGAAAATATGTTCACCCTATTTTTCGAATACCGAATTAGCCAGTATCATGTTGAGATACCAAAGTAACTATCGATCTTTAGTTTCAACATATACTGAACAAATTTTTCAGAATTGAATGCACATTTTATCCCCATTTTGTGCTATTTCAATATAATAGAAGGCAAGTTTAGTACTCAGTGGTAGGTATAACTATCACGCATGGTTCAACTCTATGGCTTTAATTAAACTCATTCGTCGACAGCTTCATAATACACATGACGCCGCATAACATTTTATTAGCTCTCTGATGTGAACCCATATTACTGGAAATCACTCCAAATCCACAATTATTTTACCAGTTTCATTATTGGAAATGCTCGATCATATCACAAAAATATATACGAGTAAATAACGAGTTCAATTATACCCAACCTCGTACGATAATTTTCTACATTCTTTCTAGTTATTGTTATCGCTTTCCTGTTGATTGTGATTATACCAGGTGACATCATTGGTCAGGGCGTCATTCAGTTGTTTTTTATGTTAGACCTCCTACATTTGGATCGTAGATATACTTGGTACCATTATAAAACCATATTTTGAATCGAAAAACATTGGAATATCATATCCCGTTTTTCGCCGGAATAAGATCTAGGTCGAGAGTTTTGAATGTTACCCTGTAGATATTTTTACGTCAATCGATAGAGCGAGAAATTTCCATTTCAATGACTTATTACAAGTGGGCATTTGTTTTTAAACTGACGGCGCAAGAGATACTTTTTTAGAAACTGTGACGTCATCGAGCGACTTTTCGACAATCATCCTAATGAAATGGAAACTGATTTTTCCGGAGGGCAGTAAGTGAATTATGCCATTTCATTTTCAGATTTTCCAATTTTCGTTTTGGACAAAAAATTAATAATAAGGATTGATTACCCTAGGTGGGTTAATGAAAAACATTTATTTGGAACTGAAAATATATAGAACAAACATAGAATAAAAAATATTTCAATGGGATAAAAAAAATATCATTTTCTGTGAGCTCCGAGTCGGAAATTCATAGTACGCAGTTGGAAATGCTGGGTTCTTACAGAGTATTTCATTTTCAGATTGAAAATCTGTAACTTGGGAAAATCACGTGAGATCAATTGCTGAAAGTGCATCCCAGAAACTTGGTTTTCTGTTTCGGGCCAGGAACTATTTCACTTCCAGTCAGCTGCTTATGATCTATAAGGCACAGATCCGACCTGTCCTGGAGTACTGTTTCCATATTTGGAGTGCAGCACCCAAACATACCCTGAAACTGTTGGATTATGTTCAAAGAAGGGCAATTCGTCTCGTGGGTGATGCCTCTCTCACAAAATCCCTCACTTTTCTGGAACACCGTAGAAAAGTTGGCGATCTGGCTCTTTTTTATAGATATTTTCATGGACGATGCTCTTCTGAAATATCAACAATTGTTCCTCCCTTGGCCTTTCCTGCGAGATTAACCTGTCGAGTTGAGGCTTCGCACCCCTTCGTGGTCACTTTGGAGACCTGCAGAACATCTCTCTCCAAAGACTCGTTCATTCAACGATCAGCGAGGCTCTGGAACACATCCAAGGGAGGTGTTCCCCGAGGCATATAACCTCCTGAAATTCAAGAAGAACACCGATTCCTACCTTATTTCCCTTGGTTCTCACGATGTTCTCTGAACATTACAGGATATCCCTTTTCGTGGGAACCAGAAGATTAGAAAATAAAAATGGGAACTTTATTTTCAGAATTTAAACTTGATATTTTCAACTCAAAATTCAGAATTCAATTATTACGACTTCAAGCTTCAAATTCTCGACTCATCACAGTCGGAAAGTTCGAGTTTGCAGTTGAAAGTTCCTATAGTTCGAACTGGTAATGTAATTTTCAGAATGAACTTCAAAGTCAGTATCTACGTTCTTTGAGTTCTGTGGTATCTACAGATACATGCTTGAGACGGTATACGCCTCTTGTTTTCAATTTCAATTAAAAGATTATCAAAGGTTTTGTTTTTCATTACACCTGAACTCGCACCTGAATGAAAAACTCTGGCTGCATGAAAAATTATTGATTAATTAATTGATTAATCGAAATCATCAATTGTTAATCTGTGAATTCCGACTTATACTCCAATGTCAATTCATAAAAAGAACCAATTTCTATTAAACATTTTGGAGAGTTCCATTCGAAATTCCCGACTCAGGTCTATTTTTGGTAAACCCGGAAGTGATATCCAATTGTTTTTTCACGGGAAATATGGGATTCAAGAAACAATTTCTTGGATTCAAATGACAATAAAAAATGGAATTTTCTTTTCGAATGAAATTATTTTATACAGTGAGCACGTAAAGGTTGGAATAAATTCTTTGAGAGCTTGATATGGCCAGTGGAAAAAAGCTCAGACAGGTTGATTTTCTTCAGTTGCGCATTTCTTGGTCCACTCATATTTTTGATGGCGTCATCACTGTACGAGTTATGACGTCATTATAATATTTTTTATGGCTTTACCGTATCCTGATAATTACTCTGAAAAAGCACGCATTTTTCTGTGCATGGACGTCATAGTTTGTCTTTATTTATTTTCAAGTTACATAACCCTATTTTCGAGAAATAAAAGAGATTTCATCCATAATAATCTTATTCATATAATAACGATGTCATCAAAAATATTAGTAGATCAACAAATGAGCGTCTGTAAAGGACAACCGAAGTGTCTGGGCTCTTTCCCCAATGGCCATATCAAACTCTTAATGAATTTTATTCACTTAGGTATTATGGTCATGTTTAGTTGTTTGGGAGAAAATTGATCAAGGGAGAGCTGCTCTTCCTTCACATTTCTTGTATTATGTGTTGAAAAAGCAAAATGGGAGACACAGCTAAACTTGGTCAAAATTGCTGGCACTTTTTTGAGTCCACTGAATTTGTTTCGAATAAGATTTTGAAAGCTTGAAGTTTTCTGAACAGATCGAGAGTTCGGAAATGCAAATCTGTCAAAAAATAGCTGATAAATGAAATGATAAATAACACAGGTATATATGATTACATATTACATATATTTGATTCAGAAGCAATGCTATTGTCTCCTTTCAGAAGAATGCAAGCGGATTCCTTGATTTTTTTCTTTTGGTTGTTATCTTCCCCTCCTATGATTTTGATATTATTCCACTCTGCCATATATCGTCCATTTTCACTAAGGATATGTTCAGTTAGGATTCCTTGATTTTCCTGTTTTGGTTGTTATCTTCCTTTTCTATGACTTTCATATTATTCCACTCTGCCATAATTATGTTGTCCAATTTCAGTAAGTATATGTTCAGTTAGCTTTGATTTATCGATAAGGTGAGTTGGGGTAAGTGCGTTATAGATTTTTGATAGTTACACTTTGATCGTAAATATTTAGGAAAATCAACGCGTGAAAAATCCAAAAAAAATCAGGGATGTCCTTTGATATGTTCTTCAAGTGTACACTTGAGTTCATCGATATCAGATGATATCGTTTCAATTTGTATATATTTTTTAAAATCATCATGTTCTTATATCACACTTGCCCCGTGCAATGGGGCAAATGTGATAATAGTCTCTATACTTCTATACATTAAGTGTAGAATATTGCCATGGGGTTAATGTGAAAGAATAGACTTTTTTACTCTATATAGCATTTTTTCCACTTTTCACTTACAAATTTGGACGGTTTTTGAATAAACAATAAAACAAATAAGTTCTTGATATTTATTCTAACATGGAAAAAAATCAGAGAAGTCGTAATAAATTGAAACCAGAAAATTTTACATTGAATAAGACGACGACTCTTCTATCAATTATTGGTTCTGGTAGTATTTTGATTATATTTTCTCCATCGACTGTATCCATGTCATCCACTTGGGGTGAGATGAATTTGTCACCTTTATGACCATGGGGCAAATGTGATATAACACATTTCCCAAACCTGATTTAGAAGGGGGCAAGTGTGTGATATGCATGCACAGAAGAAAAAATTGATGGTAGTGAAAATCTATCATGCACTAATAGAAATATTGAACTTTTACAATTACATCATTATCATAATCGCCTAAATAACTCAATTTTTATAGGAATTATCCACAAAAGGAAAACGTCCTGCACTACTTAACCTAACAGTGAAAATGACAGCTGTATGAAATTCACAAAAAATTTTATTGACATATGACAGACAGCAAATTCCAGGCAAGGGGCGCGTTCAGGATTGCACCGACAGTTTTGTACACTGATGCGTGCACAGATTGTCCATTACTATCCACTGTTCGAGTCGATTATCACACTTGCTCCTTTAACACACTTACCCCAACTTACCTTATGTCATTTCTTGATATTGTACTTGTGTTCTTTCATCCTTACTGTGAGAGGTCTCTTCATCTGGGCATTGTAGTCTCTCAAACATTTACAAATCAGTTGGTTTTATGAAGCGCTCATCACTTGACTTTGGTTCTGTTCAATGTATAATGTATCTTTACAATACTCTGGTTAGAAGCAAATTGGAATTGCGATGTTTGATACGGAATAATTTTCTGAACAAAGGAAATGTTTATCAAATAGAGGCCCTCCAAAATAAGTGTCTGAAGTAATTTTTCTATAAAAAATTCAACGCATCCCCATGTTTTGTTTCTTATCAACAATATGAATATTATATAATCGATACGCTTCGACGATGCTAGCGATTGAACCTGGTGGCGTAATTATTGGTCGATTTGAATTGGTGAGCTACTATTAACGCGATTTTGGCCTTGGGCGATGCTAGCGAAGGGATGTGTAGTGATATTATTGGTCAATAGTAGCTCACCAATTCAAATCGACCAATAATAACGCCACCTGGTTTCATCGCTAGCATCGTCAAAGCTAAAATCGCCCAGCAATTAACTGAGCTTCACACCAAAGCCAGACAAAAGCACATTCAGACCACTGTAGAGGACGTATAGATCCACATACTTCAAACTAGACATGTATCAGATAAATAATAATAACTTCTGAATATCCACATAATTCGAACATGTAGGGAAATTGTCATTATTCTACTGATTGTTAAGCTGATACAATCATCAATAAAATGTGAAACTGTGACCGCTGTCTCATGGTGCCATGGTGAAGCATCACAGGGAGTTTTACACGTGAATATGGTCCAAATGGCCCTAACAAAAACCTGGTCGAAATTAGGGAGAGGATTCTGCAGTATCTCCTCCTGGGTATTCCTCCCGGCGTAACGACAGCATATGCAGCTTAGAGGATTAGCTGCAGCGAAGAGGGAAGAACTGAAAGCCCCCCTCTGATCTGGTGTGCTGGGTTCTGTAGCCCCTCGTTCTGGTTTTTTCTCTCGGAGTGCCAACGAAACGCAGCTCAGGAGATCAGTGACGGGTCAGACCAGCCACTAGTGCTCTAGGCATCTCCTAGCACCCTTCTGTGAAGGGTTGAAGAAATGCAAAAAACATCTCAGCTGGGGCACATGGCATGAGTGATTAAGCCTAGCGTTGAGACCGTTGTAAAAAAACTTGATATTCCAGCTGATCCTCCATCATGGCTGCCCTATAGAAGAGATCTCCCAGAACCAGATTTCCTTCGGAGTCCACTATTTCCACACAAACAACCAGAAACCGAGAGAAAATACTTTCCTTGCATCCTATTAGTCGAGATAAGGGCTGAGAAGTAGTAGTTTGATTAATTGAGTTGAATTCTGTTATAGGTTTTCAATTCCATTCGGATTCAGAAATCTGTACAAACATATATGTTACAATGTAAACTATTTTGTCGGGAAATTATCAATTTGAATATTTCTTTGGGTCCGATTTTGAAGTTTCCATAATACAATCCAGTCGGCAGGACGTGGAAAAGGGGTGCCACGACTAAAAACACAGAAGTTGAAATTTGAGTATGTTGTTTGCACATGTTTGGTGATGTCAAATTCGAGTTTTCGACCTCGAGTACGTTGTGGTGGAAAATTAGGCAGCCAAAAAACCTCGATATTTTCGAACTTGTTTGAGTTTTCTACTTATATCTCGGAAACGGCTAATCCGAGGGCTAATCTTACGTAAGAAGCCATGATATACTGAATTAAAGAAGAAATATACAATTCTCCATCGATCAAGAGGAGAAAATACGGAATCAGAACCGTAGAAAAGTTTTCACAGGTGATGAAAAATGGTAATGTATCCCAATTTTTATAAATACTAACACAACCCAATTTTAAAAGTGCTGTAGCTTTACAACATCACTCTCAACTGCCTATACCCCTCCTCCTAAAAGTCGTAGAGCATTAATCAAACAATCTGTATAGTTTGCCAATTTTTTTAAATTGTAGGTACTGATTTTTCAAAGCTGGCTTTTCTCTTAAATTGCTCTCCATTGATTCTATGTTCCTTGGGCTATCTGACCCCAAAGACCCATAATAGCCTCGTGATACCATTCCGTGTTCATTATATCAATTCCTAGGGATATAATAAGGGTTTACAATAATTCCAGACCCATAAAAGGAATTCCATATCATAGGCAACTAATCTCGCAACTAATATAAAGTGTAGAGGTTCAATACAAATGTATAAGCAGGTATTGCATGGAGATTATGAGATTTTGAATTGTTTTTTTGTTTTTTATTTCATAATGTATGGGAGTGATAGCATTTCCTGGTTTCTTGGTGCTGAAAAATTAAGAAAATCTCACACACTATTGTTTCATTATCCACACCCGAGTTCACACTTTCATAAACATCTTCCGTTCCAAGGGAAATACAAATAGTAATAATTTCATAAAATCTCAAGTATATGAGTAGATTGTGTATTGAATGTATAATTATACCATAATCTGTGGTTAATTAAACGCTCCAATCCTAGCCCTTCGCCGAATTTTTGGAACATTGTTTTTTTTAAACATCATGGGTTCTGCTAGCTTAATGGTGAAGCTAGTATAACCAATTATTTGAAAAAACAATGTGATAAAAAATCAGCAATAGGCTAGGATTGGATGCTTGATTGTCTGGAACAAGCATTAAATTATGGTATAATCAATTTTGTGATTGAACTTTTTCTGATTCGCCATTGGTTTGTCATGTTCACGTGATATTAGTGAAGCGTTTTGCAAAAATGATTAACAAAAAAATCGATAAAAGGCTCAACAAAGAGCCTAACCTAACCTAACCTAACCTAACCGTATGGTGTACTTATCATCATATTCGTTCAATTTGAGATTGCTAGAAAAAACCTACATGATTGAAAAAAACAATTCGCGAAATAATAGGAAATAGGCTGTGATCGGAACCTCAAATTATGGTTCGAATAACGGGTGTCGTTATCGTATACAGGCAATTTTATTTAATAAGATAGGTAATGGAAAAATTCAAAAACTACATTGAATGGCATTGAAGTACCTTCCTCATGACATAAAAAAATCTATTACTTTTGAAAGTTCTCTGGCAGCTATTCCCCACTTTTTATTTTCAAATGGCACTTCCCCCCTGTTGTTATTGAAAATTGCGTGCCATCATATAAGGAATACAACGATAGCAAATACTTGGTATTTTTCTATTATTATAACGAAAACAGCAACATTTAATGAAGTATGAATTTCAACTAAAATAGATTTTTAGGCGAATCAAAAAATTAACTGAAAAACACAGCACGTGTTCAAAATTATTATGACATGAGAAGCATCGGCTTCTTCAAACAAGGAACATGAGCGGAGGCAATATTTCATTTTTATAAGGATAATTGAGTAACTTGAAACAAATCACGAAATGATGATATTTTTGGTATCAATAAAAAAGTACCAACTATACGCTATCGTTGTATTCCAAATTGAGTGACACGTGATTTCCAATGACAATATACAGAGAATGCCATTTGAAAATAAAATGTGGGGGGTAGCTGCCAAATAAGCGAGATATTGCTTGTATACGATAACTTGGAACACCCGGTATATTTGTGCTTTCATCTACGGAGTGATTCCGTTAAGCTAGCAGAACCCACGTTTTTTTGCATAAATCGAAGAGCAATAAATTCAGCAATAGGATAATGAATTAGTCTTTAATTATGGTCGAAGAAAAAATTGGAAAATCTTAAGTGGCTTAATGGAGGCGAGAATGGAGGTGATCTATCGGTTGTGAGTATATTCTCATTCAGAGAGGGCAGAGAAATCCTACGCGGATCGGCCGGTTCTCCTGATTGTTCAGTGTCGATTCTTCGCAGGTTTCAGTGAAATGAATATTAAATAGCACTTTCTCGAATGGAAAACTGACACCCCTTCTTTGCATTCATGAATCATCCTGTATACATGACATCACATCATGACATCAACTCACACATCACAAATGATTATTGTCAGATCATCAGATGAATCACATAAATTAGACGGATATGGATCACGTCACATATTGACACGTTTAATAAAATGACACTTGCTGGAGTTCTTGTTAACTCGAAGGAATTGAAGAGAAGATGATCGACCAAAAGCATCAACCAGTTATTAGCGGCCACATAGTGACGTCACCGTTACCATGGAGAAGCCCCACCGAGCAACGTTTTCGGAACTGGCACATGCGAGAGGTCCATCCGCAACTTCAATAGTGACGTCAGCACGAAAACGTGTACTATTTTCATGAATATTTGATGATACTTATATGCTTCGAAGTTTTTATAGTATAGGACGAAGGAGCAGGTATGTTGATCGTGAATTGCAGATCATACTTCTAAGCCACGTGTAGATTGGTAAAATTCTTCAAGAACATTCGATGATGGCAATTATATTCTCGACACCGATCAGCTGAGACAACGAACGCTATGTTTTGATGCTATATTGATACCCGGGAGTAAAATGTTCATTCTATGCTATCTAGAATACGAACAGTCACTATGAATTGTGACAGTTCTCAATCACAATTAACTTTGAAACTGGCACAATAATTGTTATAATCGCATACTTGAAACTCATCTTGAAATCGAGCTTGAAACTCATTCTCGATAGATTCCCTGCCATCCACTTGCTATAAGAGCTATCCTGAAGATCCAAAATGGGCCTCTTTCAGTAGAAAAATATTTCATTATTTTGAAGTAAGTACTAAACT
Source organism: Phaedon cochleariae (assembly GCA_918026855.4). Lineage (NCBI taxonomy): Eukaryota > Metazoa > Arthropoda > Insecta > Coleoptera > Chrysomelidae > Phaedon > Phaedon cochleariae. The sequence goes on along the minus strand of OU896720.1, from coordinate 17,839,768 downwards.
TGTTCACTGTCCCAAACCGTTTCCTCCTCAGAGCTCTGTACGTTTTTTTAAATAATTATTGAGATTCACGATATTTCATAACATGAAAGACGCGGGACAGCGTGTGACGTCATATAACGCTATCAATCACACACACTCTTACTGTGGAAGTACATTTTCATTTCTATGTAGAACGTGGAAATATTTTCATTGGTTTTTGAGCCATCCCAGCAGATACGATATAGCCAGCGATGCAATGTCCCATTGATTTAATCGATGGGCATACTGCTGGCACTATTTTCCGGTGATAAAAAGTTACCTGTTCATTGTTCATTGCTGTTTCAATGATATAATACGTAGGTTGCACTTTTATTGTGCTGGTACAATAGTATATTTCCTATGGATTTATGTGAATCAATAAACACTATTTTTAAAGCATTGGGGAATCAATGGGTATAATTCATTTTGCAGAGATCACTGAAACAGTACCTACCTACTGGTTGAATGATGAATAACGGATATAGGATCTCAATGCGAATAAGTCATCAATGAAATGAGAATGGACCATCATTATGTTTTTTCTATCCTTTTGTGCATGAGCCGTCATTTGTTGTTGTGAGATGATATGTGAAGTTTCAGTCCTGAAAACAATCTACTCCTACCTCAGACATGACTGACTTGAGTCTTCGTTTCGACCTAACTATATTGTTGCGGCAGGCTAGGTAATAAGCAGTTGTGATGTGATGTTTTTGAAATTCACAAATAGTTCAGTCCAGATACCAAAGAAGATTAGTTGTCGAGTTTTGGCCATTTTCCAGATATTCCAGGAATTACAATTAATATCAATCAACAGAATCGGAATTCGTGAACTCTTGGCTGATTGACCAAATCAGATGATATATAACTGAATACGGTATAGTTTCATTGTAATAATAATTATCATCATTATTATCATTAGTGAAGTAATATGTTTCATGCTTAACCTCAAAATTCTCTGTGTGAGAATAAACTACTCATTTTCCATTCGGAATGCACTGAAAATACGTCAGTCGGTCATCACTGGGCCAACAAGGAATAAGCAGCCCAATATTGGTATTAATTCGGCAAGTGCGGACAACTTTTGTGATTCACCATTGAAAAATGCCAATATTAGGCCAATAATAGTTCATTTTTCTGAAAGTGATGGCCCATTAAGTAATATTTGCTGGGAAAAAGCACTAATAGTGCTTATCGGTATGTCACGTCTTCGAGAACTATATAGCGTTTTTGAGAGGTGATTATTTCGATCATTCAAAAAATATATTTGTAATGATTTTAAATAATGTATCACTGATGGTGGATTTATGCAGCAGTATTAAGTCTTAAGTTTTAAGTCGTAAGTATTAAGTAGGTAATAAAGTCTTAAGAAGTTCAGCCATTGCTTTTCAGTATAAACGTTCACGGGTCATAAACAGTGATAAGTTTTAAGTCGTAAGAAAACTTCGCCAACATTCATCTCTTACGACTTACGACTTGAAACTTATGACTAATTTGCTCTGCGCATGAGCCGTGCGCCACCATTTGTAATCTCGGTTTAGTTTACATTTGTTATAATCAAATCCAAAACAGATATTTGTAACTGCTGAATAAAAAAAACAATTTTATGTTACCTCAAACATGTATGAAATTGATAGACGATACGCATAATGAGCTGATGAAGGGGTGTTTTTCATGATATGACAGTCCTAATGATTGCATGCATGAATTACCATTTTCCCCTAACGATTTAAAACTTGTGACTTAAAACTTATGACTCAGAACTTAATGCTTAAATCTGCTGCATGAATGCACCATGAAGGAAATACTATTATAACATGGATGATCAGAATAAAGCAGATATTATAGCCCAAATTCGACTAGAGTGAACAACCAATCCCATTAGCAATTATTGGTCTCCAGCCTCGTGAGTGGATTATCATTACGATACATAAACAATAATTATGTAGTTTATTTCAGCAAAAATATAGAACGCATATATCTAATGAATGTTAATGATACTTAAAGAAGCATAATAATCACTTACTTCACTTCACGTTACGGCTTTCGATGACATGAAGTAGAGTGTTACCTTATGAATATGTATGTATACGTATACCAGTTAATACTGGTGCTTGTTAACCAGAATGACGTCACCGCAACAACTCACGGCATTCTGGTGACAAAAATAATTATTACATTGTTTTGCTATATTTCTTCATTGTTTTGGTCGATGCTTCAGGGTACCTCGGTGATAATACTCAACAGTCCGATAACAGCCCAGTCATTTATGATGATCATTCATCCAGTTGGTAGACATTTGGCAGCGACCTCGACAGCGACACAACCTCGGACACAACATAGATAATGCCAGTGAGGGTCAGCCGGTATTTCCGAAAAGCTGGTCCAGTCACCAGTAAGGCCCATCCCACAGTTTTTTGGAGACATTTTCGTCTGACCTAGATCGGGAGAGGATAGCGTCGGAAGAGTCTACGTCACTAAGAGCGTGTCGAATCGGCTAGGCTGAAAGAGAGGATTACTCACTTCTGTGGCAGGCCCAAGGTAGCGGTCGCCCCAGGTGGATGTCAGGTTGACATGGGTCTCCGGAAACGGCTAATCTGCAGCTGTAGCGCCCTTATCGCACCCAAGCACTGCACGCACTCAAACTGCTCAAACTCAACTCGGAGTCTCGCACTTCGCCCCGCACCGAGCCGTTCTCTGTTCTGGCCTGGCTATTCTCGTGGAGTTTCAGTGCGGGAGATCGACGCTAGGGGCGCTGCATGCCGTGGACTGTGTGGCTGTCCTCTCCTGCTCTGCAATGTCCTGTGATGTCGGACGATGGCAGAAATAGCGTCGGTTCACGGTTGCCCCGCAGTTTTAACGCGCCGCGAAGGAATGGATGATCGAAAAGGACGCTTCTTGATGGCCTCTCGCCGTAAAGGATTGTCGCGACGCCAACGTCGCGACGCCAAACGTCATCTTCTTGTGCGCCGTCGTACGAACCGATGGTCCGCGAGCAGATATCAATTTTTACGGCGACGAGCGACGACGGTGCTATAGTGCAGTCAATGTTATCTCTGTTTTCATGAGATTTCCTTATGACGTTTAGAAATTCTGTATGTGTAATGGGTGATGCTCCAGGTAGCAAAGGGACCTAAAAAGACGTAATATCGATATTTGGTCAGATACGTCTTTTGACCAAAATATGACCTACAAATGACGTCATATTTCATGACGTTGTATTGACGTACTATACTGGAGGTCTTAATGACGTCCATACAAAGTCCTACAATTTTCCGTTCGACTAAATAAGAGAAATCAGTCGTTTTCTTATACCTTTTTATCGTCTGTTGTACTAACCCAGGCAACCAGATGACGTTTCAGCGAGCGTTTCAGTGACGTCTCTTTACGTCAGTTGAATGACCATGTTGAGGTCAGGAGTTGACGTCGTATGACGTGATAAATGACGTAAAATTAGTCACAGCCCAATGACGTCATATCATTCACGTTTATTGACGTCATTCGCTCACCAAACTGTGAATGTCGTTCAAATTTGGTGATGACACGTAAAAAAGTTTCCTCGAACATGGTGTGATAATCACCACTGACCTCTGATAACATATATAATATTGATTATGCATTGTTGATTCTGCTTGGTGGTCCCTCCGGTGTCATGTCCATTCAATCGTCTATTCAGCAGCGCTCTCCCTCAGTACGCATCTCCATCAAAATGAAATCAGTTACTCGGATAATGTATCAAAAATTATGTAGTTTGTGTCGGCGAGATGTGAGCAAACCAATAATAGTTTGATAGCAATGAAAAGGATGTTTTCGAAGTTAGCTTCACTTTGTTGAGTAACGTATATTCATGCATCATTTATTGTCACCCAACAAAAATCTTAATAAATAGCAAATTATTGAAAAATTGTCTGAATGACGAAGCTCACCAAATTGGTACGTCACACCGACGTGCATGATTTTTAGACGTCATTGATACGTCACTGCAACGTCATTGAAGTGACGGTTTCAATATAGGTACACCTATATTATCATTTGTATATATAAATATATTTAGCTTGATTGGTTTCCAAGATATACAGGGTGTCAAAAAAAGTTTTCTCTTACTTTTGGGAATATATAATCCCAATAAAACTTGCATGTTGATGTGTTTCAATGAGTTATACTTCTATCGACGTTACAAGCATATACAGGGTGATTCAAAAGTAAGCGGCATCCTTTCAGAGGCGTATTCCTTGCTTGAAAATAAGGCAAAAAGTTCCTATTGATAAGGATCCGAAAATGCTTCCTAAGGGAGCTACGGCCCTTTGAATAGGACACCTCAAAGACGGTTTTTTCTCTATAACTTTAAAATCCTTCACAACAAATTTTTAAAAATTGGTGTACGGCATAAACATTCGATGGTAAATAGGACTCCGTATTCGAAATAATTTCCAAACGAAATCACAGTAACCTGAATATCCGGAGAAGAAGGGATATTTTTACACTTACCCTCTCCCGCATGTGACGCCCCTGAATGAAATTCTGAAATTTCGAATACGGAGTCCTATTTACCATCGAATGTTTATGCCGTACACCAATTTTTAAAAATTTGTTGTGAAGGATTTTAAAGTTATAGAGAAAAAACCGTCTTTGAGGTGTCCTATTCAAAGGGCCGTAGCTCCCTTAGGAAGCATTTTCGGATCCTTATCAATAGGAACTTTTTGCCTTATTTTCATGCAAGGAATACGCCTCTGAAAGGATGCCGCTTACTTTTGAATCACCCTGTATATAAAAGGACCAATACGTTTAAGTTTCTATATATGTGTGTAAAATTGATGAAAAAATGATTTTTTCTGAAAACTTTTCGACACTGAAAATGCCCATCCTGTATACATAGGTACGTCACAAAACTAACGATTTCACAATGTAAGTATACATGGTTTAGATATGGTCTGGGACCATGGACGTCGACAGGACGTCCCTGCAACGTCAAGAAACTGACGTCTTATTTTACCCTTCTAAGTGACGTTCACTAGACGTCGAGATGATGTGACGTGATTCTCACGTCTTAGAAAGTACGTCATAGTGACGTCATAAATTCAGGTGTGACGTCTATGACGAAAAATCTACAATTAGGGCCGCCACAGTGACGTGATCATTCGTCATACGGTTGGCTGGAAAATTTGTGTTTGTATAATAAGTATACATTTCCTTGCAACGTGAAGCTTAATTCGCGAACTTCTGTTACATTGCTATCAAAAAACTACTATTAGTCCGTTTACATCTCGACGATGCTTGCTACAACTTAAGATCAATTGGATACGAGTAGCAAAGCATATTGTCATATGAATATAAGTACTATTCATTGAACAGGACTGCCCAGAGGGCCATCGATGACCAAATCACCACAACGCAGAGTTACAAATGAATTTCTTCAAACCCAAATACCGTATATGTATACAGGGTGCCCGTTTTTCGAGCTCGACCATGGGGGTCCCAGTTATCATAAGAGATACGAGGTCGGTTAAATTAGGGCAAAGTTGCGCATTTTCATGCTGAACATTTATCTTCAAGAAAATTTGATGTTTTAGTTTTTGAATTATTGGAAGAAAACGAGAATTTGTGAATTTTATTTTTATGTTTTCAAGCGGAAACCAAAAGACCTAGACGTTTCGAACTTAAACATTCTCAAGGCACTTTCTTGCAAGGAATCTGAATCTGCCATCGTATTTTCCATGACTTTCTTGATGGAGAAGTTACAACACTCAACTTTGTTTCCTCATATGGGCGTCATATTGGATTGTCGCATTCTTGAAAAGCCTTTTTTTTCATCACATTGATGTATCGATATGATCGAATCTTACATGTTGATCAAAATAGGGAAAACATTATTTTTGCGAAGAGTGCTTTGGAAAGAACGCCAGCAGTTTTAACAAACTGAATCCCGACAGAGGTCAACTAAATATGAGAATAGAACTGTTGAATCAATGTAAGCTAGATACAAGAATGCCGTTTTCGAATGAAGAAAAGCGCAAAATACGTCCGAAATGTATCTCCAGCGATAACCCGAGAAAGAGCAACCAGCTCAGAATTATTTTTCATTGCTCCATGAATAGGACAGATTATGGTTCATTCCTTCAAGATCAAGAACGTTCATGGAAAATACGATAACAGATTCAGATTCCTTGTGACGTCATAATGATATATTTTATCAAATGGCATGCCATATATTTTTTTGCATAATGCGTGCCTCTAGTGGTAACCTACATAATCCTGGAATTTAAAAACTGAAATCGGTTCAGTGATATTCACGTACAAAAATAAAAACAAAATGTTCAATTTTGTACCACTGGTCAAAAACATTATTAACAAAAACAGAGTGCCTGCTCAACAAAATCATAAGGGGTACATATTATCAAATAAGGCCTCAGAGGATCGCTAACCGAGTTTGATAGACAGGAATCATCACAGGGTGTGCAAAATTTAGTAGCAAACTTTTCAAATTTCAAAGCACTATTTTTTTAATTCCTAATTGAAGCCCCTGTATATTTTCATGTCATTCGATCCCTAACAACACGAGTACATTCTAGGAACTTCCCAGGGACGTCCCTGATTTTGTACTTGGACATCCGAGGGATATCCATTGTCGGGACATAGTACATACTAGGGACATCTCAGGGATATCCCCTTTTCGACAAAAAAGACATCCTGCTACGTCCCCGGGATGTACAAAGTACGTCCCAAGGATATTCAAAGGACATATCCCTTCGACAAACCCTGCCAAAAATACCTTATGAAGTCTCATGAAGAAATATAGATAAAATATGAGTATTAATAAGGATATATAACCGAGTTCTGTAGCGTATGAGTACATCATCTCTGGCACATGAACTTTCTAAAAGGTTTAATGATATTTCATGAGTATATGTGATTTATAAGCGTATACAAATATGGAGTATGAGAGTTTTTATCAGGCACAAGTGGTTTGAGGAGCCTATGACCACCAATAAGATATTCCACTTCCAATTGGAATAGTATTCTATGCACATTCATGCGCCTTAGTATATATGAGAAATGTGTAGGAATTCACAAATAGAATTCTATTGGGTATCGTCAGGAAAAAAATATATCAGGATTTTAGAGTTTCACTAAGGAATTCCTTATCTGATTTAATGCGATTTCTATTAGCATTCATGTGACTCAGAATAACTGAGAATTTACGAGTTTCAATTAGACAATGAATGCCTAATCTGAAATGTGTCCAATGAGTGTTTATAAGACAACTAGTTTCTAGGTTTATGAGCTCAAATATGAAAACACGGTTCTAAAATTATAGGTTTCTTATCAGCTTGAATCCGGTAAATAATTATTGAGTAATCATAAGTTTTTAAAAGACAATATATATATAATCTTTAACGTATTTCATGGGTTTTTGTGAGGGTGAAAAGTGTTCGATTAATTATGATATTCAAGTATGTTATGATGTTTCATGCGTTATTACTGTCTAAGAATTCTGGACAATACATGCCTAATCTGAATGGTATCTAATAAGTTTGTATGAGATGTGTTAGTTCTGAGGATTTTTGGGGTTTGAAAAGACATTACTGATTTGAAACGGAATGTATCCTATGGGTCATGCTGAGGCTTGATGTGTATCAAAACTGATGGGTGTTGATAAGGATATACCATTATGACCCCAATGGTATTCTGAGAGGTTTTATGCGGGATTGCTGTATAAGGATCCAAGATTTTGGATTAGACAATACATGTCTGATTCGAAATGTATCTGATCATTTTTTATGAGATATGTATCTCATGAGGAAATGTTTGTTTAAGGATTCATGAGAGTTGATAGGGATTCACCGTTATGACTGTATCCATACGTTCCAATGAATGATGCGTTATTGGGATTCACGAGTTTTGATAAGACAATACATGTCTAATCTGTATAGTAACTAATTAGTTTGTATGAGATGTGTATGTTCTGAAGATTTTTGTAGTTTGAAAAGACAATACTGATTTGAAATGAAACGAATCCTATGGGTCAAGCTGAGGCTGTATGTGTTCCAGAATTCATGAGTGTTGATAAGGATATACAGTTATGACTTCAATGGTATGTTGAGAGGTTTCATGCAGAATTTTTGTATGAGGATTCACAAGTTTAGATAGGACAATACATGCCTAATCTAAATGGTATCTAATGAGTTTGAATGAGATGTGTATGTTTTCGAGGTTTGTGAAGACAATGCTGAAGCTAAGGATATAATGTGTTATAGACTTCTTGAGGGTTGATGAGGATATATAGTTATGACTTCTAGTATATCGAGAGGCTTTTTCGCAGAGTTTTTTTATGATGATTCACGAGTTTGGATCAGACAGTTCATGTCCAATATGAAATGTTTCCTATAAGTTTGTGTGAGTTTTCATTAGTACAATATTTTCAAGTTCAATATATATATTATAAGATCTTATGAGGATTAATGACAATGATTGACAGTTGTTATATGATGATAATAATAAAACAAGAGGTTTTATGCGGAATCTGTTTACTAGTTTCAATCAGACAATGCATGCTCAATCCAATATGTATCAAATGAGTTTGTATGAGAAAATCAGTTCAAAGATTTGTAATTTCTAATGAGAACACGCACGGTTCTAATATTATAAGGTTACCAGCAGTTTCTATGAGAAATATAATTTTTGATAGCTCATAACTTCTATTCTGCAAGACACCATTGCGTAGGTACAATTTTTGTGTTCATATAATATATCAGAGTCAGTGCTTGAACGCACGTCATTGTTGAAGGTGAACATTATACAGGGCTCGGCTATGGACTCCTGGGATGAAAACAAGTTGATTTAGGCCAACTTACCTATATCCAAAATCGTCTCGTTGAATTGGTACAAGGCGTTGACGTTTTTTCGGAAAAAATAATTCTGCTCATAAGAAGAGTAGGCTGAGATTGATTTTCATAATTTTTGGCATGGCATGTTCTGTGACTGTGAGTCACGTTTTGAGATGTTTTTGATCATCATCAGTGACCTGCAAGTATTTCGAACAACTATGTTGCCCTATCAAATTTGGTGATAACTTTTCAGAGGTCGGACTGGAAACTTCCAGTTTCTTTTCCAGAAAGATATTCCCTTCAGAAATATTTTTTGTATCTTGTTATTTTTTCAGGATCATTTGCGAATGAATAATTTCTGATCTGAGGCATCTTATGCATTTTTAAGAAAAATAATCTGGTTGGGACATGGCTTGACTGTAGACTCCTGGGATAAAAATAGGTTGATTTTAGCCAACTTACCTATATCCAAAATCGTTTCGTTGAGTTGGTAGAAGGCGTTTAAGTGCTCACCTTGGGTCCTGTATATAGTTATCGCTAAATTTGTGACGTGAAAGTTCTTGTTATGCCAACGAGGACCAGCAACTTATCAGTTTATTCACAATAATGAATCATATTGTAGCCATGATCAATAAACAGTCCAACTAATTAGATTAATTTTCAAAAATGCACAGGATGCATCATATCAGAAATTATTTATTCGCAAATGAACCTCGAGACATATCAAAGATAAACACGATACAAAAAATATTTCTGAAGAAAATATTTTTCTGGAAAAAAAATGGAAGTTTCCAGTCCGACCTCTGGAAAGTTATCACAAAATTTGTACGGCAACATGGTTGTTTGAAATACTTGCAGGTCACTGATAATGATCAAGAACATCTCAAAACGTGACTTACAGTTGAGGAACATGCCATGCCAAAAATTATGGAAATTGATCCCAGCCTTCTCTTTTTATGAGCAAAATTATTTTTTCACAAAAAAAATTCAACGCCTTGTACCAACTCAACGAGACGATTTTGGATATAGGTAAGTTGGCCTAAATCAACTTGTTTCTATCCTAGGAAGCCACAGCCGAGCCATGTCCGAACCTTTTACAGATACCCTGTATATTTTATTTGAAAATATAACTATATTGATTGTCACTTTCTCGGAAAAAACTTATTGATTTCTTTTTTTTTTCTATATATTCAACACCCCCTGATTTCGTTACAAATAAGTTTCAGACCATCTTTTATCATCTTTTTTTTTAATCACACGACCCTTTATATTGCCATATTTTCCGATTTATTGCAGAAACTTCAGCTCATCAAAACAGAATTGTTTTTATATTGGTACTGGTATTTCAACTTGAATACGCACACAATTCGAAGAGACGAAGAAGCCTGAGGGTTTTTGACAAATGCATCCTCATTCGATCACATAAAAATCATTCAATATACTTTATATCCTCATACATTCTCATAATTCCTATCAGCATTGCATCAAGAAACTATTATATATTTTCATGCCTACTAGAAACTGATAGATCCACATAAAAACCCGAACAACAAAGCCAAATTCATAACATAGGTAACTCATAAATCCACATAGATTCACATTTGAAAATTCACTTGGAGAGTCATTAAGTCTCCACATAGAGGGGAACACAAAATTCAAGTTGGTAACAAAACAGTAACTTTCTTGCGTTGGTACTTCTGAGACTGAGCTAGCCAGTAGCCAGACATATTTGTTTTAGTTTATGTTGCTCGCGAAGAAAGACAGGTATCTCTGTTTTGATTCGAGAGAATACCCATTATTCTGAAATTATTGTTGAGAATTGAGGTGTGAATTGCATATCATATCATGTGTAGTGTAGTGGATTCGATAGTGCTCCAATCTGAAATAACTTTTGGATAAATGTGAACATTACTCATGATTACCAACGGGATCTGTTTCTTTGTTCGCACCAAGAGGTTGAACATCCGCCATGATGCATGAACTTGTGAGTATTTTTTATCTCGAATATTGCATCACTTCATCCTCATTGCTAATTTGGATTAATGAGGATTCTTGAGTTTTGAATAGACAATTCATTGCTGATATATATAGGGTTCTATAAGTTCCTGTAAGGTTCATATGTTTCAATGATTGTAGGTTAAAAATGACTGGCACAATTTTACACATAACTTTGTATCTTGTTAGTTGTTTGTATAAGGTTTCCAATCACGATACTCAATTATATTTCATTGCTCATTCACGAGCCTGAGAAGGTATGATATATGTGTAGAAATTAACGAATATAATCGTATATGATATCGTGTGGAAAGACAGGAAACAGTGAGAGCAGCATTTATTAGCTGTAATAGGGAATCCCGCATCTGATTCAATGCGTTTTTTATGAGCATTAATATGATTCAATACGACTCCAAATTTACAAGTTTCAATGGTGAAATTCAGTGTTGATAACAATCGTATCTTACCGGTTGTTATAAGCAAAATATCTTCCAGGAATTCATACCGTCTAATGAGGAACCACAGATCCAATTACATTGAATCCTCATTGAATGTATGTGGAATGAAATATTTGAAAACCAATGAGATTGTATAAGACATTACTATCCCAATATGCAATGAATTTCATGAGTTTTCATAAGACAATTAATTTTCGGGGATTCACGGAACCAAATGGCATTGGTTTCTTGTGAGTTATTTTTTATTTTGAATTATTGAGGAATCAGAACTTCGATCAATACTGAGCTATCCTGGGAGATGTCATGAATGTTCTTATTTCAGTATATTTTAGGATTTTGATAGGTTCATATAATCGATGAGTCTTTGTATCCGTAATCAAATTAGGAACGCACGATGTTCTTTGAACATAATAGGGATTCCCTTTCGTGCGCTTCAAGCGATAATATATATATATATATATATATATATATATATATATATATATATATATATAGTAGAAGGCATGAATTTGAAAAATGTCTAGTTTTTCAGTAGATTTTCCATCGATGGGCCTTGTGAATATGTGGCAACATGCATTGTCCATATCACAAATTTTCATATTGACCTCACTGCTGACACAATGTTTTCTCATACACTAGTTTCAATTCCACCAACATTAAAGATCTACCAATATTCAGCAATATTTATTGTCTCTAAAAGATGTGGACCTCATTAGTAGCTGGCTATGAAAACAGAGCGAGTGTAGAATGTTTTTAAATCCTTGCCACCTCCATGCCGAATTCACAAATTTTTCATACGATAGCGAATAATAATCCAGGATACGAAAATTAGAAATGGTTGTGATATAAAATAAGTTGGTTTCAAATTTTTGTGGTTCTGATATCCTGGATTATTATTCGCCGCTGTATGAAAAAATTGTAAATTCTACAGGTATGTGACAAATATTATAAAACATTCTGCACTCGCTTTTTTTTTCATAGCCATCTACTCATTAGGACACAGCTTTTATATTCAATAAATACTGCTGAATATTGGTGAATGTTTAATGTTGGTAAAAATTGAATCTAGTGTGTGACGAAACACTGTATCAGCAACAAGGCAAATATGAAAATTTATGATATGGACAATGTTGCCAGATATTTACAAGTTCAATCGATGAAAAGTCTACTGAGAAACTAGAATTTATCAGAATGTTGGGCTAAGACTAGAAATATCTCATAAGTTGTATATTTTTGAAAAGCGAAAAGCATCAATGTTTCAAATGAGGAAAAATATATGTGATGTTCCATTTGAAAAAACATAACTTTGGATTGATTATATCTGAATAATAACAGCTTATTCTGAAATTCTGATTACGCCACTGGATTCTACGTGAAAAAATGTATGACAAACACTTTCGACTTTTTCGATGAATTGGAAGATGGTTGAGATACAAGAAGGGTCCCGAAATGCAGCATTTTCAATTTTGCCCTGTATCTCAAAAAGGCAGCGGGCTACAAAAACTTGGTTAAGGGTATCGTGAGTTTCACTAAAAAGAAGCCCACGTTTGCGAAAATGAAAAATCTCTATTTTAGAAAATAAATGAGATACCTATCCCGTTATGACATCGAAAATGGGACAGCCTGTACAGGGTATTCACGAATATTCAGAACCCCTACTCAACATTTTTATGTATTGTCAATTTTATTTATTCAAGAAACTTCCTTCAATACTCTTCCTTTAAATTTGCAAATTTTATATATGCCAATGAAAAAACTGACTATTTTTTTAAAAGTTCAACTGTTTTTCTGTTGGTTTATACAGAAAAAATATGAGAGATCGTTCTTGGAAACAAAATCGAATGATACATGAAAAAATAAGCAGGGGTTCAGTACAAAATACTGAAGAACTGTCAATAGTAACTCTTTAGGAATAGATATAGTGTACTCATTTCAAACTAATCAATGCCACGCTGTTTCAATTAAGACTTCCAATTAGGAACTGATGATAAGTGTATATGCACAACAGAGTTACATCAGGAACTGATCATGAATATACCTGCAGAACGCATTTCAAACTCATAAATGCCACTGTAGTACAATGAGAAACTCTGATCAGGAACTGATTATGAATGTATCTGCAGAACACAGTTCATACTCATAGAGTTAATATGGAATTTCTATGAGGAACTGATTATGAAAGTATCTGCAATGAACATTTCAAACTCATAAATGCCACTGCATTCCGATAAGGAGTTCTGATCAGGAACTGATTATAAATCTATCTGCAAATCAGAGTTCATATGGAATTGCTATGATGAACCCATTATGAATGCATGTATCTACAATACACATTTTAAACTCATAAATACCACGGGATTTTAGTGATAAATTCCGATTAGTGACTGATTATGAAATGTATCTGCAAAACAGAATTCATACTCGTAGATTTCATATGACTGTGCTATAATTAGCTATCTATGAATGTATCTGCAATACACACTTTGAACTCATAAATGCCAAGGTATTCGAAAAAAATCCCGATTAGGGACTAATTATAATTAATGTATCTGCAAAACAGCATTTATTGTCATACACTTCGAAAGAAATTGCTATTAGGAACTGATTATAAATGTATCTGTGAAACACAGATTATACTCATAGAGTACGTGAAAAACTGCCAATAGGAACTCATTATGATTGTTCCTGTGAAACACATTTCAAACTGATGAATGCCACGGTAATTCAATGAGGAATTCCAATTAGGAACTGATGATAAGTGTATCTACAAAACAGAGTTATACTCTAAGTGTTCCTGAGGAATTGCTATCAGGTATTGATTATGAATGTACCAGCAGGATACATATCAAACTCATAAATGCCACTGTGCTCCAATAAAGAATTCCGATTAGGAATTGATTATGGATGTTTCTGCGAGACAGAGTTTATACTAATAGAGTTCATACGGAATTGATATAAGAAACTCATTCTGAATGTATCTGCAACACACATTTCAAACTCATAAATGCCACGGTATTTCAATAAGAAATTATAATGAGGAACTGATTGTGAATGTATCTGCAAAACAGTTTATACTCAAAAATTCCCATTATAAATGTATCTGCAATACACATTTTCAACTCATGAATGCCACGGTATTTCAATGAGAAATTCCAATCAGGAACTGATTATACATGTATCAGCAGAATAGAGTGCATACTCAAAGACTTCGAAAAGAATTGCTATTAAGAACTGATTATAAATGTATCTGTGAAACACAGCTGATACTCATTGAGTACATGAAGAACTGTCAATAGAAACCCATCATGAATGTACCTGTCAAACACATTTCGAACTGATAAATGCTACGGTGTTCCAATGGGGAATTCCAATTAGGAACTGATGATGATTGCTATAAGGGACTCATTATGAATGTATCTGCAATACACATTTCATACTCATAAATGCCACGTTAATTCAATAAGAAATTGCAATTATTTGGAATTGATTTCAAATGTATCTGCAAAACAGAGTTCATACTCATAGAGTTGCTATTAGAAACTCATCATGAATGTATATGCAGAACACATTCCATTCTCATGAATGCCACAGTGTTTCAATAAGGAATTGCCATCAGAATCTGATCATAAATGTATCTGTAAAACATAGTTCATACTCAAAGACTTCGTTGGAAATTGCTATTAGAACCGATTATGAATGTATCTGTGAATTACAGTTCAAACTCATCGACTCCATTGAGGATTGCCATTAGGAACTGATTATAAATGTAACTGCAGAATACATTTCGAGCTTATAAATTACTGTTTCACTATCCAACTTGACTCTGATATATCCTCATATGTAAAAAACCAGGAATTACTAGTAGGAACTGATAGTGAATATATCTGCGAAAAACAGTTCATACTTATAAGAAAAAGGGAGAGAATCGCCATTAGAAACTGATTATATATGTATCTGCAAAATACATAGGATTATACGGAATTACTGTTTCACTATCCAACTTCATTCTCATTAATTCTCATATATATTTTTTTATAAGTTTCTATGAGACATTTTTGGCAGGGAAAGGAAAAAAAATGTAGGTTGAGTAGGGATTAAACCCGGGACCTTCAGCTTATCAGGCACGCACCTTACTCCATTGGCTGATATGCCCTTTGAAGATTTATGTACTAAACAGATTCATAAACAGCACTAAACTACAGAAACCTGAATAAATACAACTTTGTTAAGATTTATTGAGTATGATTTTTATCATTCTTGGGTGTTAAAAAAAGGGGCATTATGCATTTACGATCAATGTTTGCGGAAAATGGTCATTCCTTAAGAAGTTCTGGGATTATATCTTTATTTTTATTACAATTATTTTCCAGAAGAAAAACAAACATTTTCAAAAAAGTCAACTCAATATTTTGATGAAATTTACTGACTCTGATGTGAATGGATATCAGATATTCCAGGGACACGAATAGGATAACCTAGGGATGTACCAGGCGGGATGTCCACTGGACAACCACTGCCGGACATCTCCTGGATGCCCCAATCATGTCCTTGCACCGCGGGACAAAAAAGGGACGTACCTAGGACCTATCTGTGCTGTTAGGGAAGCGGGAATGAAAATCAAACTTTTTTCTTATCACAACCCCATCGAAATTCTCATCGTATCCAAAGTTATTTGCCGAAAACTCGTTTCATCAATTATTATTCTGATAGTCATATGAATGATTAAAAAACGAAGATGGCTTTGAGAAGTGAAGTATTGACATTAAACTCTAATGAAGTGTCAGGAGTCTATTTGGACTTCAATTCAATACATTGTTAGCTCATTATTAATTATACATTTTTCGAGGTGTTTATAACGAAATATTGTTTTTTGTCATGGAGTACAACCGAGAAGAGCTCGCGTAGATATGATTTCAATATTAGGAGAATGTAAGAAAAACTCTTTCTTGGCAAGTCGAGCTTAAGCACAACGCTATCCGGAACGACGACATCCAGACGAAAGGAGCCTGCAGAACTAATGAGATAGGTTTGTAAGAACCGGAAATGTAAAATATACAAAACCGATCTCACTGTGCCCAACATAAGCTTTTCAGGAGTATAACCATACCTTTGAAGACATCCATTTCGATGCTTGGTATTACTATCAGCAATAACCTTTCTTGGAGAAATCACGTGAGATCAATTGCCAGAAGTGAATCCCAAAAACTTGGTTTTCTGGCTAGGACCTATTTCACTTTCAGTCAGCTGCTTAAGATCTATAAGGCACAGATCTTCAGTTTCATCAAGAACTCTTTGAACAAGATTTCGAAAAACGTGTCGAATTCTGCAACTGGGCGCAAGGTAAAATTGGAGTAAATTTCGACTTTTTTGATGAGGTTTTGTTTCCTGATGAGGCAACCTTCCATAAGAATGGATTTGTGAATCGTCACAACTTCCATTATTACTCCGATCATAATCCAAGGGTTTTTGGGCAGATTGATAGACAACACAAATGGTCAATTAATGTGTGGGGAGGAATTATTGGTGAACATGTTTTTGGTCTCTACTTTTTCGACGGAAATTTGAATGGCCCTAGGTGTCTGGATTTGTTCAAAACCAATTGCTAAACTCATGTGAAAATCTACCAATAGCTGTGAGGAATGCAATGAGCCTACAACATGATGGAGCCCCAGCACATTATTCATTACAGGTCAGGGACCATCTCAACACAACCTTTTCAGATCAGTGGATTGGAAGAGGAGGGCCAAGTAAGTGGCTGCCCAGATCACCTGACTTAACCAAATTGGATTTCTTTTTGTAGAGCTATGTTAAGGATATCGTTCATCAAGAACACCCTACCACACCAGAAAATATGCAGCAAAGAATCCTTAACGCATTACAAACCATATATTACACCCGACCTATTACGAAGGGTGGCAAGGTCATTCCATAATCGTATTCGCTTGATGTGCGTCCAAGAGAACGAAACGGAACAGCTCTATCTCTCTAACTATGATTATTTAAATACAGATAGGAATTAGCCTTGTTCTGTTTTAAGAATATGAAATAAATTATAAGTCAACGCTGTACCAGTTATCGACACCTGTACTTTTCCGCTCTATTGCAAAGGTAGAGTTGATGTATTTTGTTTGTCGGTGTTTGGTACCTATAGTATGTCGATATTTGGTACATTATTTTTTCATCAAATAATATAATATGAACAACGCTAAAAGATTAAAATATTCGACTGTACCGAACTACATCAGAAAACAGAAGAAAACAAATGAAAGCGGAAATAGACAAAGGCTGAAAATGAAGAGTTACAAAAAAAACAATTGAAGAGGCCTCGAATATATGTGAAATCATGGTGAAATAAACTGAGTTACAGATGAGGCTTAAAAAATTATAACATGGAGGAATATATTAACTATATAGTGAATAAATGAAAGAGCATCAGAATACATGAAGCAGCATGAAGTGATGACAGTCTTTGGTATAATGTGAACGAGATTCTTGAGAAAATTACGGAACCAAAAGAAATAATGAACACGGACTCTATTACTCTGTGTGCCGGAGATTTCTGATTCAGTGGTTGAGTCCCCACTCATACCTATATATTGGACTGTTTCGTTTATTTTGTTCACCTTCGATAAATATGTTGAAGCTACGCCACTGAGATTTCGTGTTTTTAATTTATCAAGTGGCATTATCACGTACCTACTCACGTGTGTCGATATTTGGTACGACACAAATTTCCCATGTTGATGATTTGGTCGAATGGAACTTTTGAACAATTTCAATATCATAATAACCCACAGTCAACTTTTTGAAGTTATCACTCTAATGTTCAATCTTTTATTATTATAAATCTCTGGTAGTAGTCCATGCTCAAATTGGAGGTGATGAGATAATTAAGAGAACAAACTCAAAGTCTCGCTCCAAGTAAATTTTAATAAAATCATATGTGCTACATGTTTCGACTCCTAGGAGTCATCATCAGGCTAAAATACAAAAAACTTATGAATAAAAGAAGTTCCATCACTATTGGAAAATGGGTGACATACCTTTACTAGGTAGGAGGAGAAAGGAAACTATAAAATTGATGACATAGTTCATAAGGGTTTTAGGCCCCAAATAATTTAAAAAAAACATTTTTGAATTTTGGTTTAGAAGCTCAAAAAACCAAAATTCAAAAATGTTTTTTTTAAATTATTTGGGGCCTAAAACCCTTACGAACTATGTCATCAATTTTATAGTTTCCTTTCTCCTCCTACCTATGTCACCCATGTCCAATAGTGATGGAACTTCTTTTGTTTATAAGTTTTTTGTATTTCAGCCTGATGATGACTCCTAGGAGTCGAAACATGTAGCACATATGATTTTATTAAAATTTACTTGGAGCGAGACTTTGAGTTTGTTCTCTTAATTATTTTATTATTATTCCCATATGAAGTAGCAAAAGGACGTTTATCTTAGTGTCTATGTAACAGAAACTAGAGGTGAGAATCAATACACAATAATTCGAAGAGAGCAGCGACATTGATGTAATGTTCGATCAGATCTTGACTAATTTTAGCTGAAGCTGAAGATTGGTTCGAAAAAGGTTCACACCCTAAAAGGCGAGCCAAGAGAACACACAATAACACAAAGGTACCTAATTAATTCTCAATTCCTCTAGGTGAATCTAATAAATTGCGGGAGTGGCATGGCGTAGTGGGGTAGGATAGGGAATACTTCTATAATAAATTCACAACCCCAGTTCAATGGCGTCTATAATTTTTTTCAACAGATAATATAAAAATCAGGAATCAGAAGATCAATCTAGACTTGGAAATACAATGATATATAATACAGGGGCATGGGGCATTTTGTATCCGAGCGGTCTAAAAGGCGCTCAAAATTCGCTTATAAACGCAGCCGTTCACATGAACTTTTAAAGCAGGTTTTTGTTTTGATTTTCCTGCATGGAATGTGCAGGCCTGGATTAAAAATGTTGGCGCCACATATTTTGCCGCTTCCTAATACAAATGTTTGGTTAGGTACCTATACTACTTTTTCACATCATATTGTGAAGGAACATATACAGATAAAAATATATTGAAAATGAAAATGTATTCAACCAACTCATCAGGCCAGGGGCGGATCCAGATGATGTTTGAGGGGGGGGCATAGAAAGTCACGGCTCAATAAGGTTAGCGCGGAAGAGAAATTATATGAGAAAAATGCTTTTTCATTAAAAAAACTGATCATAGTAAACATCGAAATTATTGGTGTAAAAAAATGTTCCATCAATGTATGTAGAATTCTGCAATAAATCATATTGGATAAAAGAAGTGAATGAAACAATATTTCTGTTGAAAAACTTGGGTACAAAAGTGAATGAAAATATTTCTCTTCAAAAATAAAACAAATGAAACAGACAAAAATGGAAATATATAAAATAAAGAAAACAAATTCCAGTCTTCTATTCTTCTGCCTAGCTTATCTTTGGATGATATCATCAACATTCAGACTGCTGCAGATGCCCCTGTGAATATGCATTAATGCCAATCCCCCAGCAAACATCGAAAGGCGGTAGAAAGCCGGGCCCATGGCGAGAACGGCGGGCAAATGTCGATGTCGGCATGCCTCGAAAGGCCCTCCAAATAATTTCGAAGGATTATGTGACGAAGGCAGAATGTACACATACTTATGATAGGCCTCTGTTTCCCAGTCGCTAGTTTTCCGCTGTATGTATCCCAGTCAAAGGGCCATCAAATTTTCAACGGAGTTTGCCATCATCACTCACTCAACGTTGGCATCCCTCGCTCGCGTGAGTTTTTATTTTGGTCATTTTGCAGTGGTAACAATGATTCGGTATGGCGTATATTGATTTCTTTGTTTATGTTGTTTCAACACTCAACAGAGATTTTAGTACTGTGTCCAGTTCGTGTTTGGTTTTCTAGTGGATTTTTATACAAAATAGAAGGGAATTGAAATAAATACAGAGTGAGTGAGGAACAAACATATATACAAACTTGCACAGCTGAATAATTCTATTTCAGATAATGATTTAACAAACACCATTGGACAAACAGATGCAATAGTAGTTTGGACGTGTTCAGCGGATACACAAGAAAATAATAATTGAGGACTTTGAAGATGCATGAGCTTTCATTACATATGAATCGAAACGAAAATCATAGATAGCTACTTGAAGAAACAGTTATATTTCCATACTGTAGGTATGTATAAGGTTGCATGTTTTGGATTAGTAGATAATGAAATCATTCAATCTTTCAGCTACAAAATCAACAACCAGAAGCCCATCAATCACAGATAATTATGAAGAAATCACACAATGATCCAGACTATATATGATATGAATTTCTTCATGGTATTTGATATCTCACTTCCAGGCAACACTCATATCAATATGAAGAAGAGTAAGGTTCTCCATATCTGGACATTGTTTTCTTGTAGATTGAACTCCATTGTTGACAATAACTTGATCAATATAATAACTGATTACCTACATAACTTTCAAGTTATTCGGTAGGTACATAGGTGATGTAATTTTTGACCTAGAGTTAGCAACTTTTTGAAACAATGAGTATACAGAGTGATACGTAGAACTAGAATTAATATGTTTGATGTTTCCATAGTTGTGATATGTATTGGTTGTGATCATGGCAATAATATACACACATGGATATTTTCAGTTCTTGTTTTTGTATGGGGTATTTATACTGCTAGTTTCCTGGAAATAACTGTGATATCAGAATGCCATCTCAGAGATTTTTATGTAATTATTCAACAACTTCAGGTAAGGAGTGAATTCCACATTTCTGTTTTACCCAGAGGATTCACAAAAAACTCAGAGACCTCAATTCTGTTTTTTGAAGTTCCACATTTTTTAACCAGTTTGAAAATAAAGAGAGTGATGCAAATCTGAGTGAAAATGAGATACGTTGCTTTCCAAGTGATGATATAAACTGGAATACTTATCAAAAAACCTATTTTCACTGAGATATGTGCATTACCCTGTATAATCTTTGACAAACCTAGTTGAAAAATGGGACATCAAAAAACAGAATACCATGAATATTGAATTCATTCAACCCCGTTAACCAACGGCCCTGAAAAACTCCTCTATCGGGGGAATGAAAATACTCAAGCGGCCAATTAATGGCAGTCTCTGAAAAGTCTCAATCGGGCCGAAGATATGCCATGAATGCAGTACATTTGAGTACTTGCTGCTGCCCACCAGAAGCCCTGCAACGTAATAAGCGGCATACTGATGGCTCTAGTGAGGCGGTCGGCTGTCGGCCGCCGGGACACGGGCTAGCCGGCCCAATTTAGTTGTACAATAGAGGACCGCTGTTACCGCTCGCCGGCAAGTTTCATTGTACCTTTAGAGGGCCGCAAAAATCATGTTTGCTGGGCCATTTAACCAGTCTTGGACCATTCTGGATCTTATCCAATTTTTCAGCCTTCTGAGTGTTGAAAAACTTCTTTCAGAAGATGCAAAACTTACAGGTAGGCAACAAAATAGTTCCAGAAGGATGTTTATGTTAGGAAACAAATGTTACATTCCTTCAGGGCAGTTATACCATTGTTTGGTATATTTTGCTTAGTATCCCTCATTTTCTTTCATACATACATTTCAGAAACGATCTTCTGGAAGGACATTTCATTATTCTCCCCAAAACTGTTCAAGTATATTTCCCATACCTCATAAATTTCCTCATCTGTTTTGTTTTTAGTTATTGAGGTGGCACACAAAGGTGAAGGTTGTATAGATTCAATTCATTTTCTGATATTCCTTCTTTCAGATCAATAATAATACTGGAATGAAAACAGTTATACTGTAATGGTCATCCACTGAGGAAACCGTATTTGGTCTATGAACCATTCTCCCTGTTATTCTCGGCATCGAAAATTCAACATTCAGTTCTTTCAATTTCTGTTTGGCTGCATTCGAAATACTTAGATAATAGGTATTTAGAATATCATCCCTTTTATCTGGAAGCGTCTGAAGTTCTGAAGAGTGATACTAACAACATCGTTAGCTTGTTTTTTGTTTGGAGCAAATTACTAAGTGGCAGTGTTATCGAAAATATATTTCGCAATTCCTTAAAGCTGTTGCGAAGTTTCTAGCTATAAAGACATAAACTAATTTTTTCATTTATTCAAAATACCTACATTTTTACATGTCCATGAGGTGCTCGAGGGGGGGGGCATGGTCCCATGCCCCCCCCTGGGTCCGCCTCTGCATCAGGCAATAACATAAATGAAATGTAGGTATCTACCATAACCAGGCGGGGTTGATACATAAATACAATATTAAATAGAAGAAAGTTGTCTCTCGACTTAACTAGTTGACAAACTGGTATTAGTGCGGTATTTAGAAAAATAGCTTGAATATATATTTGAATTTAGTCGGGATTTCAAAATATTGTATTCCATTATCAAGACATTAACTTGAGTCACATGAAAAGTAATCCACAATTTGTAGAAAACATATATTAAAATGGAATTTAAATAGAGGAGCGGGGGCATCACGACGTTGGCGAAGCGCCTTTTATAAGAGCATTATTGGCCTTAGGAAAATAATTTGCAAGGGTTGTAGCTGTAGCGTATTTGATTGAATATATCTATAATAAAAGGATAATTTTTCGGAAAATTTTAAATTTGCGAAGATTTGCCGCTCCCTCAGATTTGCGTCTTTAAGTGACAGCTTATTTGATAAAGCGCTTAATGAAGGTGAACGGAACGTGAATTTTTTCAAACGCCAATGATTGCAGTCGACCCCTCATCCATGCAGAAGTGCCTATAAGGGGTTGTGCCATTCACCTCTGCTATATATCCTGTACACGAACGATTTCCCTGTATTCGAGCGGACGAGCACGGCACTGTACGCCGACGACACGGCGATTTATGCTCACTCGTCCGTCTCGGATATTGCCAGACAGCAGATCGAAATCTATCTGGACATATGGGAATCCTGCCGTACTTTGACGAGTCAAAGATCTGTGTAAATAGTGAGAAGACTGAAGTCATCAACTTCTCCAAAAAAAGAAATGACTCCAAGCTGCACAGACCCTTGACCGTCGAAGGGGTTGAGGTGACAGACACGAGCCCTGTGAAATACCTGGGGATTAAACTGGACGCTCGTATGATTCTCAGGCCTAACACCAACTATCTAATCCAAACGACACAGGCAGCAATAAAAAAGATGTACCCCTTGCTATCCAGGACCAAGACCTCTGCACTCTCGTTGGAGAACAAAATCCTGATGTAAAAACAGCTCATCAGGCCTGTGTACTGCAGCATCCTACCTACTCAGATGAATAGGTTACAGGTGCTGCAGAACAAAGTACTTCGTATTATCACCAATGGCGATAGATATTCTCGAGTGGCAGATCTGCTCGAGAGATGTGGTACGTAATTTGCCTAGAATCAAGGAACTCATTAGGAAAATATCGAATGAATTCTTTAAATACCACATCGCTGGAATTGACCTTACCCGAAACATCACCACACTACGCCAACATTATAACATACGCAAAAAACACGGGCTGATATATGCATCAACCAATGTGTTTAGAGAACCTGATAATCTATAGTTGGGAATCTCCCCGGATTCTCGGACATACCCGAGACACCTGGGGGACCTAAACTGGACTATCTCCCAAGCAGGAAAATAAAAAAGTGCCGCGGACGTGAGAAATCACAGCCAGCCACTGAACTCATGCAGATGTGCCACACAGAAATGTGCAGTACAACCGCCCGAGCAAAAACAAGCAGGAGGTTTTTACGGTTTTTTACCAATTTTATTTTTTTTCTCCAAAAACGCGAGACTCTTCCCACACTGATCGCGTCTGAACAGGTCCCCCACCCACTTGGGTACCTTCAGTGAGATTACCTATATGAAGGGCCTAGCCCTAGGAGATAGGTATCTGTGACGAACACCTCGCATATCCACTCAAATTCCCTGGCCAACACCAGCCACCTGTGCTCCAAGCGGAGGGACACCCAGGCACATCTGCAGATGTGCCAACACCTCTTACAAAATAATGTGAATAATATATGTATGTGTTGTGTACAAAAAGAACAAACAATAAATGCCATTAACATGTAAGGATTGGAAAAACGCAGTCACAAGAGCGTAGGTTCGATTCCCCAGCGGGGAAAGGTCTTTTTTCATTTTCTTCTTATTTCTATAATAGTGTGTCCCACTTACCATGCTCACCATGGGTATCTTTTTAACGGTGAGAGATACGAGGTCGGTTAAATGACACCAAATGTGGAGTTTGTCAAGGCCAACTATAATGTGAGAAAATATTTTGATTAAATCTATTCGTTTTTGTTTTATACGCAAAAAACAGATTTTGATCATTTTCATGTCTCCTCCGTAACTTCTTTATTTATGAAAATATTCAAATAGGAATTTCACATTCTCATGGGAGTTTTTCAAAATGATTTCGAAAAAAATATGAAATTTATACCAACACTTCTAATATTTGAGATATCAGCACCAACTTTAGTTTTTCAAATGTAGGTCATAGCTCACTATGACTTAGTTACAAATAACTTTTTTTCTCTCTTACAGATGATATGTCGCAGTAATAGTTTTGTGCTGATAACAACGGAGTTATCGTCATTTATACAAAAACAAAAAATTATTTGGAAGCCGCCATCTTGAATTTATAAATTTTAACAAAAAAATCATGATCTCCGACCTCAAAAACCCCCACTTACCAATTTTGAATGGAATCGGACCAAATCTTGTCGGCCATCTTGGAGCAGCCATTTTTTTTAAATTTCAACAAAAATTCCATAATGAATTGTCACCGAATTTATGAACACCTGCCAAATTTCAACTTAATCGAAGTTATGGAATTTTCGCTGAAATTTAAAAAAATGGCTGCTCCAAGATGGCGGACAAGATTTGGTCCGATTACATTCAAAATTGGTAAGTGGGGGTTTTTGAGGTCGGAGATAATGATTTTCTTGTTCAAATTCATGAATTCAAGATGGCCGCATCCAAATCATTTTTTGTTTTTGTATAAATGACGATAATTCCGTTGTTATCAGCACAAAATTATTACTGCGACATATCATCTGTAAGAGAAAAAAAAGTTATTTGTAACTAGGTCATAGTGAGCTATGACCTACATTTGAAAAACTAAAGTTGGTGCTGATATCTCAAATTCTAGAAGAGTTGGTATAAATTTCATATTTTTTTCGAAATCATTTTGAAAAACTGCCATGAGAATGTGAAATTCCTATTTGAATATTTTCATAAATAAAGAAGTTATGGAGGAGACATGAAAATGATCAAAATCTGTTTTTTGCGTATAAAACAAAAACGAATAGATTTTATCAAAATATTTTTTCACATTAAAGTTGGCCTTGACAAACTCCACATTTGGTGTCATTTAACCGACCTCGTATCTCTCACCGTTAAAAAGATACCCATGGTGAGCATGGTAAGTGGGACACACTGTATATATATACCCACAAGGAATGGTTTATTTGCAGCGATTGAATTTGCGCAAAATGCTTTGGATGGTTCTGTTGTGTCCATGAAAAGGCTACGAAAAAAACCAGGCAGAATGTATTTTTGTGACATCGTTTATAAAGATAAAGATATCCTTGATGAAAGTTCTTATCATGTGTGAACAGGACATCGCAGTGAAGGTTCAATTTCTCGACATCTCGTGTACTTTTAACATCTTTGAGATGTTTTTGTGCTCGCTGATGGGTATTATCTAGCCTCAATGCTAATTATCCTACTACAATGAAATGCATGTTGACATCTTTCAATCCATATCATTTATCAATAAGGTTCCTATAGCACAGTGGACAAGGTGTGAGGATAAAAAAAATCGTGTAGATTTTGAGAACTCCCGATCTTGCGCGATCTCGCAAAAGCTCTCAAAATTCACGAAGCACAGGCTCCGGCGTCTGTGTGCGACCGTCTGATATTTCTACGAAACTACTTCATCAGTTATTAAAAGTGAGAAGAAAGCTCACTTGCAGTACAAATTCCGCAATTGCAGCTCAAAAGAGGGATAGAAAGCACTTAAAAAGTTCAGTGTAGTCAAAGCAAAGGATAATATGAGCTCACAGTGCATCTTCGAGATGTGAATTAAATTAAGTTTCTCTCCAAATGACATTGAAAGTGGATTTTTAATTACACTTAACAGGCAGAAAAGGTGTTCTTTTACTGCCTAGGCAGAAAAAGTTTGTTGCTATGCAACGTTTATTGGAAAGCAGGGTTCATGAGAGTCTACAAAGACACCGCATGCGCATTACCAAATAAGAAAATTTGGTTATATTGTTTTGTTTACCTCATTTGATTAAACCATTAACATTAAACTGTGATTTTATTTGTGTATTGTTCGAGCTGAAAAAAAAAATATCATGAATAAAAGGAAAAGTGCAATCTTCCAAACACTAACAGCATTTACCTTCGACAATTGTTTTGATGGTGATGATGATGAGATGGAGGAGGAAATATCACATTTGATGTTGTCTTCTGGTGTAATGAATGAATACTCTCCTAAACGAAGACGTATTTGTATTGAGAATTATGAAGATGTGATTTTACACTACTCCACTACAAGTAAAATGAACAGTTTATATAATTGTGTCACAAATTCATCATAAAAAAATTATTTTACAGATTTCCAGTGTCATTTTCGCTTAGAGAGAAGCACTATTGGAGACATTCTTGAGAATCCACATATTTCGCATCTACCTAAGATTTCCTCGTTCTGCATTTCTTTGGTTTTCAAATTTCAAGTGGTATTCTCAGTATTGTTTTTATTTCAAAAGATTTAGGTCATGTCTACTCAGGTCCGTAACCTAATACGTTCGTGAACTATATTATCTTGGGTAGGTGATCCGAGTCAGATTGCAATAATCCGTCACGTGACCTCTCTGGAATGAGTTAGCGACCCAGAGTAAGTGTCCGAAAACGCCTTATGCTGATTGAAGAGGTACCCTTCTAGATTCGAGTTGAGCAAAATCGTTAATAACATCTTCAAAATTTATGTTTTCGGGCATATCACATTCTATCGACATTAGCGACAAACTATTCAATCTCTCTTGCAGCATTGTACTTCTTAATCCATTTTTTAGTCGTATAAATTTGGAGAAGGAGCGTTCCCCACTGCAGTTAGTTCAGATTTTCAGGGGAACTAGGGGGCCCCAATCCTTGCGGGGCCCTGGACACGTGCCCAGTGGGGAAGAGGGGCCTGCTATCGCTCTTCGGATATACTGATTTAGCCTAGGAAAAACTAGTTTATCCTAGAATCGGATTTTCCGGTAACATATCCATCTCAAAGAATGGAAATTCATTACTCTAAATTTCTTCATGGAAAATGGAATGTGGTTTATCTTTGTCATATCTTAGCCATTTTATCTTCAACCAGTTATTGACCTTACCCCCTTCAGTATTGGTCTTTCTGTTGGAGATACTATATATTCCAGTTCTTTGTGGAAAGAAATTCTTGTAATTTCATTTCTCTTATTTGAAATGGATTCTGGATCTTTCTGCAGTGTCTATCGAATTTATCCAATCCCAAAGTCCAAAAATAGACTATTTCTTCTTTGCTTTGGATTCAACCAAACAAAAATCGGCATCATTTGGCAGTTAATGATGACCTGATATTAGAAATTTGTGGTCAATAATAGCTTTTGCCAAAATTTTCTCAATTTTATATTCCTATTTTTTCCAGTGCAAGAATCTGATTACATGATTTGACCATGGATGGGCAGCTTGCTCTTCAAGATGCTTCACAAGTCAAGCTGCAACTACTTGGGAACTTTTAGAGCACTCAGTCTAGTTCCAATGAACATGTATTATTTATTATCATTCACTATATGAACTCCTAAGTAATGAAAATAACTACACAAAGGTGCTGAGTTCTGGAAATGCAAAAGCTTTCTTCAAATCGAAAGTAATCACACAGATTTCCTCGCCAGCAAGACTCCTATAGATCTTTGGATGGCGGTTTGAAATGCAAATTGAAATACCTGTAGAGAACGTGATAATACATTTTTTTTCTATAGGTTCTGTCGCACTTCTCTGCATAGATTGCAATTATTTTGTTTATAATAGATTCAATGAGTACTCATCCAGAATAAGTAGATAAACAAGTCAAACGCCAACAGTATGCCGAATCCTGTGGCCAAACCTGACTTACACTGATTGGCACCCGAACAAGCTTATACATTTATTCCGACGACAGTATCAGTGCTGGCATCAATGGTTAGATTATGAAAATGATGACTTAATTGGGTTAATCACAAATTATGTAACTTTATATGGCATTTCTTGATCGACTAAGTATCTATTTTTTTATTAATTTTACCATTCCATTGCTTCATTTGAAATAAATGTATTTGTTGAATATTACCTCTTTTTTCGAATTTTTTCGTAAAATTGACAAATATTTCTTGAAGAAATAAAAGTGTCATAGCATCACAATAGTAAAATATCTATCGGATACAAAAAGGCAGCGAGGGTCGCATCTTCACCTTCAGTCATATATTGATTGTGAAAACAAAGTGTTCTAGTGCCTATAAAAATATACAGGCTTCACACACGCCAAGATATGTTTTAAAAAATTTCCCCAAGGGTGGGTATGTTCAATCCTACTAAGCAAATTTGAAAGCTATGCTGATGCAAGGTTGTAGCAATTACGGAAACGGACGTTCAACAATAATGCAAATATAGATAATGTTCCAGCATTGTCACAACAACATGTAATATTGCTGCAACGCTACATTATCAATCTTCACCTTTGCTCAGTGGGACGTGGATCCAAAATTGTATTGCAAGCAACTATTGCAAATATCTTTCATCAAAATGTTGTCATCATAGCTAGCCATTTTATATCAATTGTTACAACTGTACATGAAGGTATTGGTTTCAAAAGAATTTTCGAAAAATTGAAAAATACGACATTTTACTTAAATGGTTTTTATTTTTCAACATTACATAATGAACCAAATCATAAATTAAAGAAAAAAGATGATGAGAGACCTATATCCAGCTGTAAAATACTCATATTGCTTCCTAGTGACAGAATATATGTCCGGTACGAAGTGGCCCCCTATTTACTTGAAACCTTTTCAGTACATTTCTGAGAGTCAAAGTAACGTCGGCGAAAGCCAGGTAATTATTAAAATAAATACCGAAAATCTACTAAATAACTGACAAAATCGAGCAGTGAACTGCATAAATAATGAAATCAACAGGTTTTGACAAAAAATACGAAGCGTCAATAGTTATGTACTTTGCATTGACTATCCAAGTTCCAGTATGTGGAGTAGGTAAATTATTTAGTACGATAGTAGGACTGGTCATTTCGCAAAAAAATTTACATCCCATGTAATTTTTACACAACCTGCTGCGAATAAAATGACCAAAACTACCTCTGTCCAGTAGTTCTGAACCTCTGCAACTGTAAAAACAAGTTCGGGGAAAAGAAGTGATCCCACTTACATAATAAAAATATATATCAATAGAATTAAAATTTCATCATTTAATTAAACAGAAATAATTTAACTGCATTCAATTATTTAAAATACATCTGAATATATACATTGTACAACTTTTTTAGTAGTATGAATGACTGTGACACAAAAACTGATTTTTCGTTCATAGCAGCCAGTGCTAGATGGGTAACTTAACAAAGAGGTGTAAATATTCCAGTGCTTTAACCATGAGATCAAACTTTTAGAATCTGCTCTTGCTCACTGTAAAACCCATTTTGAACTTTTTATAATATTCAAATTGGTTAATTTGGAGTAATACACCACCTACCTACATCATCAAATAGGTAGCCATGAAGAGATTTTCACTATTCAAATTCATAAACAGAATCTACAAGTTCGATATTTTTGTTTTCAACACTTCTTTGTTAAATTATCGGTGGACACACTGTGTATCATATAATTTGAACTAAATACTATATTGTAGAAAAAATATTACAATTAAAAGAAATAATTTCATGAATTAAAACGTTTTTAACAAGACACTCAAGACAAATATAACTAACTAAATAGAAAAATGTCAGGTTATCCTTACTAATAAATAAGTGGGAACAAAATTATTTACTTGTAATTGATTGTTTAATGTTTAAAATTTCATCAAATTTACTTGAATAATTACGTATAAACAATATCCTAAGCACCTTAACATATCCATGTAATCTACAAATAATACAACTATCTTCACAGCAAAGCTGAAATGACGGTAGAAAAAATGAGAATAAAATGATACAATCGTGCACCTTCCACATTCGAAATTCTCCAAATCAACCACAAACACAACTATTAAATCAGACATTTCGAGAATGTTCTTTGTAAAAAAATTAAAAATGTTATGATATTTAGGGAATCAATGATAAAACACTCACATTTCCAAGTACAATCAATATTAATTTACAGTGAACACTCTTCTTACCACATTCACCAACACTTTACTTCTCATCCTTCTCAAACTTAATTTTTTTAACGTATAGCGGTTTCTCATCGGGTTGGCGCTTTGTTGCTTTATTTGTTGATTGTGGATCTGGAAAAAAGGCTTATACTCGTGAACGATATTCGAATGTTCTATAGACGCCTACAAATCAGACTTCCACTACAGAATCAACATGCCACAAAGATTTCCAAAATATCACCTGTAGTTCAACAGATTTAATACAAGATTTATATCACAAGTTGCAGAGATAATATTTTTTGCCCTGGACGTAAATATCGACATCATCGTGTGTAACAAACTCGCCATTTTGCGGAGTATTCGAATCTTTTTGTAATGTTGTCGAATACTTGTCGGCGAACAAAATCATAAGTCGCATAGACAAAAAAATTCCAGGTTGAATACCTTCAAATTGAACATAACATTATTTCTAGAGTTTCAACAATATCATATGAAATTCAGTTTCCAAGTTCTTATTTTGCTGTAATTGATATAAAATTATCATAAAATAAAAATAATATGGGAGCAAGTGAAATGTATTATAAATACTGTCTGTGGTATCGACGTGGTGGATGTTCATTTCTCGAGATTTTCTGCGATTATCTCTTCTCGTTTTTCTAAATGACAATAAGAGAATCATCTCAATATACTCATAGCAAGGACAAAGAAGGTGTCACTGACTATCAGTAAGAAACCCAGATAGCACAGGACGTCCCGAGGACGTCCATTTATGGTCGAACCTCCCAAACTCTAACGTCCTGAGGATGTACGATGTCAACTATTTTTGTTATGGTGGTAGATTTGAACCAATGCCAAATGGCACTACAAAAAAGTAATCTCTTAGATAAAATTATGAACATAAAATCTAATTCCACACTATGCATGTGCAACTGATTATGTGCTACTAGAGAGAGAGAGAGAGAATATTTGAGGGTGCGAATCTTCATGAAAAATTAATGGTAAACTTTGAAAAAAATGTCACGAAAATACTGTGCCGAAGTTTGAAAAAAATCAAAATTGACTGATATTTTGGAAGCTGCTCAAGATATCAATAATGTAAATATTCTTTTCTGTTTTAGATCAATTTATGGGGATTGAGAACAGAATTGAAGATCAAAATGATGACCTAATTGAAGTAGGGCCCAATGTCAGTGAGAAGGAAAATTTGAATCCAGTGTTCAAGGCTTGTATTGAAAGAGGTAATGTTTTTACTTTCCATATGTTGCATATACCATCAAATGGCATAGGCCATAAACATATTTTTTCAACTTGGTGAAACCTCTCAGATAAAAGTTTCAAGACCATTTTTGAACAAATCCATATAATTCGAGGAATCTCAATTGATATATTATCTGAAGTGAATGCTATGACTAAGAATACAAATAGAAGTAATATTCTGGAGAACAATTGCAACATCAAATTCCCATTGAAAACAATGGATGAAATTGATGTTTTGGAGCGAATTTTAAATAGGGAGGATGATTTTCAACTATTGGTATGTATAACTTTAACAGTAAAATATCATGCAACATATTAATTTGATTAATTTTATTATTTCAGGTCTTCGAATTTGCGAAAATTGGTGGCACAAATTGTATAGTTTTGTGAAAAGGGTTCTTTCTAGTAGCCTTATTAACGAGATGGCACTGAAATATATTTCGTTGGGAAGAAAAGACAGTATTTAAGAAAAGGAAAACTAAATTTGTCAAAAACAAATATGACCAAAGTTATAATAAGTTTTTCTATTTCTAGTTGCAGCAGAAAAAGCTGACATTTCCCACGACAGAACAGACACCGAAATAGCAATACAGACTTAAGCGGGCTAGTGATAGGAGGAACAGTGCTATAAATAATAATTGAAATAATTATTTATAAGATCAATAATTATTATGAGTTTAAGATTCATGTTATATTTTTCTGAATCACACGTTTGGTTCACTCTTTTAATATCCAAATAATTGTAAGATCCAAACAATTATGTGTGTGAGATTTATGTTATATTATTCTGAATTATGTTTGGTTTACTTCAATTAGATTATTTATAATGCTGATTTCCCTCAAAAATTTTATTTTGTTAATGCAACTTCTTAAGTCTGGAAATGTCAAACCTGTTCTTGGTAGTTTTACTTTTTATCGAAATTTTACAGAGATCAACTATACAAATTTGTGTTGATTTGATTCTGGGAAACAAGGTATAGGTACTTATATTTTATTCCTTTATTCATTTAGCATGTTTGTATGTCCATGTTTGCTTCACAAGTGGCACTTCGCTTGAAAGACATAGGAATGAAAACAATTCCATAATCCTTTTTACATCTGAATACTTCAAATTCCACTTCAATTGATCTCTAAAGAAACCATGAAATGCAATCACCATCATACCATTTTGGAATCTGGATCTGAGAATGTAACAGAAGATAGGGTGTTATATTTAAATTACCGATGTCGTCATGTATATGACACAAAACTCTAGTGAGTGTACTAGAATGACAATAGTGATATTTTTCCAATCTGAACTAACTTTTACTAGTACTGAAGTACTAGTAGTTCAAGTGAAATATGTCGGTTAGTTCGGAATACAAGAATATCACTAATAAAGCTGGGTAAGCTGGGGGATATAAAATCATTCAGAAATATTCAAAACATGAAGAAGCAGATACCAGGATAATTTTGCATACAATATATATGGAACAAAGATAAGCAACTAAATTCAACATAAAAAATGGGTGGAATCAGTTGCTACAGATTTTATTCAACAAATCAACTTTTTTCTGTTCTGACTCTTGAAATGAACTTATACATTCATTACTTTTTTGGAATTTTATCTTCTAGTTTCTATAAAATGAAAATATGAGTATTATTTCAATGTAAGTACCTACGTGTAGTGAGGACAAATCAGATTATTGGCCCAAAATGCTGTGTTTAAAAAGCTTGCTATCTGAGAGCCTAAACGAAAAATTGATACACTTGTCAGTTACAATTCGTATTGAAAAAAGGTATGGAGAAGAGAAATAGATATATAGACAAAATATCGACATTCTAATTTGCTCTCGTTTCGGGAACGAAGCTGCACTCGTTTTCAACATGAAAATGGAAAATATGTTTCTCGTAAATTTGCCAGTTATTAGTTTCGACACTTCTCAGTGACAAATGGTGACGTTGGCGAACAGATGAGTTACAGAATGTTTCCACTAATTAATCTTGAATTCACCATTTTCATATTATAGAGAAACGAGGAGAAAATCCGAAAAAATCTGGAATAATAAATATACCACCTCCTCGATTAACCTACAGACAGTATTTAACCTACAGACAGTATTTAACCTATACATCTACCGCATCAGCAACATAGGAACACAATAATTGATAATAACAGATGGTTCTGGTTGAAATTTGACTATGACGCTTGGATCCCAATATTTTCCAGCGATAAACCAATTCCTGATTTCGTTAGAAAACCATTGGATATTTATCATTCAGAGGAAAATTGTAATAGTGGAAAATGTGGTTGCTTCAAAGAGTGTAAATGTATTTTTTTAAACATAATTATGGTATTAAAGATAATGAGATGTAGCAGAAAATAATACATTAGACTATAGATATTATATTTGTCAAGAGAAAAATAATAATTGCAAAAAACTTACTTAGCTTGAAATAATGATTGATGTATAATTGCCAATTGGATGGTTCAATACCATGAAATGGAAATAACAAAAGGCACCATCCCATCAAAAGTCTAAGTATTTCACCAAACAGATCTGTAGTCAGCAGGCATTGAACTGGGGAATGAGAGAGCCGGGCGCACGGGAATGCAATTTTAGCCCGTTTTGAAAAAATCGCTGAATAGATATTTACATGAAACCTCATGAACACAAAAACTTCCTCTATACTTTAGCACCATTTTGTTCGCATCATGTATAAACAAATTTTGAAAAATAAAAATTCTTATCGATTACTAAAAATTACATTCACAAATGGAAATAAAGTTTTCCATTATTTGAAAAATCTCCATGAATATCTCATAATCATACGGTACATGGTTAGTAGCGCTATTCTGTCCTCTTTAATTTGAAAAAAAAGTCAGCCTGAAAGCACAATTATTTTGAGAGATATTGGAAGGAGACGTAAAGAAACAATACATTTGAATGAATTTTTACGAAATTTTTTGAAATTTGAAAGTTCCCGACCACCAAAAAATGTCGCAAAAGGTGATTTCGAGTACACGATCACCTACTTGAAGAAATGCACCACGTCTGGTATGGTTCTACGCCAGTTTTACTTTTATCAAGAACTAAACGACAGCTCTCGAAATTTACTAGTCTATTGTTCAAATTTGGGCTAAGCTTGCACCACAATTTTGTTGCACTCAAGAAACAAGTGACACTTTTTTCACAAAAAATAAGACCTACTGTATCAATTGTATTGGGACTAAAATACTTCATTATGATGATCTGATCATTCTTTTGTTTAGTGAAAGTCAAACAATCTCATGACGAAAATTTGTGACTTACATCCTTGCTTGAATAAATGACAAATATGATAACAATAAATGGGGTGAAATGTTTGCAATACTAAATTATAATGAAATTATATGTTTACCTTGTAACCACCTAACTTGTGTAGCAGGACCATAGCCTTTGTCATTTTTGGCAGCGATACGGAAAATTATAGCAGCTTTCGTCGATGTATCAAGGTGTGCAACTGCCAACGAGGTGTTCGCCACTACACATTGGTTGTTTGGTCCACAATACACTCTGACAAACGCCAATTGTCCAGGAGGATTTGTTTTGTCCTTCAAAGAAACATTCCAGTCAATATGATTATTTATTGATTTATTTATTTTTAAATTACATCCAGCAGGCCCGAGAGCCCAATAACAGGTGTATATAATTTAAAGCTAAGTGGATAGGGAAAACAATGTTTGAATATCAGTTAGGAATGAATCTGAGAATAACACGTTTGAACTGTGCGAATGATAAAAAGAAAATATCGATATCGTTTACGCTGTTACGCTGTTTGCCGGCGATACGTGAATGGAATGACAGATTTCACTAATTGACGCCGACATACAGAGTGACCCATTTGAAAGCGGGCCACCCCTGTATCTCACGTAATCGTTGGGTAAGGATCATGAAATTTGCTGGAGCGAGAGATATACCAAAAATGCACTCTATGACCAAGTGGGGTAATCTTCAGTGATATACACTGCTCGCCAACAGCCATGGAACCACCCCAATTTCCGGAAAATGATATTAGGAGTCAAAATAGGTTGAAAATCACTTCGAATTCGGAATCAGGACGCCCAATTCACTAACTCTTCATATTTTTCCTTGAAAATTTTCAGTTCTGAAAAATTAAATTTTGTCGCACTTTTCACGGAAGCACCCCCGTATCTCACGTAATTGACTTCATCTTTGGACTTTCCGTTCCTCCTGCAAATTTTAGAACCCTACCACAATAATTACGTGAGATACAGGGGTGCGCTTTCATGAAAAGTGCGCCAAAATGTCATGTTTCAGAACTGAAAATTTTCAAGGAAAAATATGAATAGTTAGTGAATTGGGCGTCCTGATTCCGAATCCGAAGTGATTTTCAACCTATTTTGACTCCTAATATTATTTTCCGGAAATTGGGGTGGTTCCATGGCTGTTGGCGAGCAGTGTATATCACTGAAGATGACCCCACTTGGTTATAAAGTGCATTTTTGGTATATCTCTCGCTCCAGCAAATTTCATGATCCTTACCCAACGATTACGTGAGATACAGGGGTGGCCCGCTTTCAAATGGGTCACTCGTATATATTACAAAGCAGAGCAGGAAGAAGGAAGATCTAGCCTTCAAAGCCACCTAGTACCAAAGTGCAAAGGCATTCAACTAGATTGTTTAACCTTGTGGATATAAATTGAATGCAGACCCCTAAGTCTCGGCTACAGAGACAAACTGGCACAACCCTGCAGACTGTTGCAATACCTGGATATCTTAAAGTGGTTCAATGTACCACCGACAAAACCTATTTATTGAATTCAAAATCAGTTTTGCAGATTCAGAAAATAGACATTTCCTAGTATGTGGCCAGGATGCCTTTATATTGCATAGAAGTGAGTCAATGGTGCGAAATGACATGGGCTAGGGAGTAAATGAATGCAAACTTGTTGAAACATTTAGTTCATCTTCACAAAAAATTTATCATATTCAAAATTCTAAATTTTTGACAATTTGTATGAATTGTATACTCCAAAATGAAACAT
Source organism: Phaedon cochleariae (assembly GCA_918026855.4). Lineage (NCBI taxonomy): Eukaryota > Metazoa > Arthropoda > Insecta > Coleoptera > Chrysomelidae > Phaedon > Phaedon cochleariae. The sequence goes on along the minus strand of OU896720.1, from coordinate 17,802,768 downwards.
ATTTCTTTGATGAAAAAACTTTCAACAGTTAATATCTCTCATTTAGAGAATGTCTTGAAGATGCTTAATTTGATTTGAGCAATTCATTTAATTCTCAGATCATCAAACAATTCACAGATATCTTGCAAAAAATACATTGCTGTTGTAAGATCCACAGATCATTGAAATAGTTTGTTTATAGAATAGCTGAAACACATTTAATAGGAATTTATATTTTGAAACCTTATCTCTGAATGCTTTTAACTTTTTTGAATCAAAATTATTCTGAATGTGAGGAATTGATAATGAACATAATAGTGCAGGAGAGGAAAACGGACTCACCTTCCCCTTGACTGCCAAGTAAACAGAGTACTCGAGTATGCCTCCTTGGTTAGCACTTGGTGGCTCCCACGATAAATGTGCTCCGTCACCAGATTTGGCTATTTTGATTGCAGATGGTGCTCCCGGAAAACCTGGCAGACAGGTTTTGAATGCCGAAACCTGAATAATTGAAAAAACAAAGATAATCGATACTTAAAACGCAACACCAAAAATGTATTATGAAATCTAAATCATTCATTCTTCGAATTATCCGTGTAACTTCGATGTTTTTTTCTGAACCCTTGTATGCATATGCCACCAATAATGCAACAAAAAAATTTGAATTGTTAGATACAAAATGGCATATCATGTCATTGTTGAAAATTATATTATGGTTAACGGCTTAATTTATGTGTTTAGGTAGTGGTTCTTGGAATTTATAAAAAAATTAAGAAAGAAAAGTCGACATTAGTGTTTCTTTGAAATGCTGATAATACAAAATCCGTCAGAAATGTTCGGTGGATAAAAAATAATATGACATTTAGAATTCAGAAAGAATTGCTAACCAGTTACTTTCACAAGTTCTCATTGAGAATTAATGAAGTTCATGATTACAATAGGAGAAGAAATAACAATTATTACATTGAAAAAATAACACTAAATTTGGAATGAATAGCATGTTTCATAAAGACTCAAATTAATTCAATGAACTACCACAATTTGTAAGAGAATTAAATTCAGTAAGACGATTTGAGTCATCATTAAAGAAGTGTATCGGTGACAGCTCATTGTGATACTTAGTATTCTTCACTTCTTTCTTTCTTTTTTGTTTGTTAATGTCATTTGATCTATCAATCTAGTGATATGTATACTGTGCTTTTCTTTAAATGTCCTCCCATATATTCGTTATATTTATATTTACATACCTTTATAAGATATTTATAGATTTGTAATTGTTTTTGTATATTAGGCTTGCCTACTTGATAAATAAACAATCATAATAACTTATTGCACTCATTACATTTATAAAATGTACAAGCCAGTCAAACGAAACAAAGATGGTTCAATGAAATAGGAGCAATTTCAAAAGTGGTTTGTGGGCATTGTTTTTTTGTATGCGAATTCTCAATGTATTTCTTTATATATATATCCATTTTTTGTTTTCATAAATATATCTGAGAATGTTCCTTTATAATAATTTCACCCAATCAAGGGGTTCAAACTTGTAAACTTTTTTATAGACCTCAATCGCAGATTCGAGATTAGGTTTTTCTCAATTCAGAATTTCTCTCCACGTCCTGTATGATGAATGTCAATTTAAAAACCAATTCCCAAATGACAGGAGTATATGTCAACAAATCATAATAATTCTGAGATGTCAGTCCGTTATAGTTTTAGTTATATTATAATGAGATGAAAATTGTGTATATCATGAAGAATTGCCAGAAGAATAACTGGACTTCAGGTTACTAATGAGGATATGATATCCGAAATGAATTCATATAACCTGTTTGTGAGAGATATAATGGGGAAGTTTCCTATATTGAGGTTTTTATCTAACTGTGAAGTTTGTGAAAAATCAATATATACGTATTTTTTCTTCTTTTCGTTAGATGAAATTTCACTTCAGAAAAAAATTAATAAAAGAGGAACTTGGCTCCTCCACCATTCCTATGACGTATTTTCCGAAAATCCACATTCACACAGAGTTAAAATACGATTGCCTGTGTCAGTACGACGTTGCCAACATTATCATTATGTCTAGATTTTCGGAAATTGTTCTTTGAATGCATAATAACTATATCATAACAGCAATGGGATGTAATAGGTTCTTCAATCCTGCTTTGTCAAGTATTATGAATAATTCCCATAAATCTCTCATTGGCTGAATGAAGTTGATTACTAATAAAGATAAATTGAGATATTTTGCGATAGTATCTATAATTTTTCACTATCGTTATATTACAATATGTTATTCATAACTTGTCAGTCATTTTTTTGGTAATGAATTCGTTCCTTAATAAAACGGATCTATTTTCTAGGATTGTTGCGGATTATATCTTGCAACAGCGCATAATGGGTGCCGGCTTCATTCTGTTCTGACCGATGGCAGTAAATTAGGAAGGATAGTATCATTGAATGTAGCCGATAGTGATTCATTGATTCGATGACATTTCCGTTTAGGATCGAGCTCTATTCGAGATATTTCAATGCATAAATAACAAATTTTGTTATTTATGCAAGATATGGTTTTAAACCATATCTTGTCAGAATGAAGGCAACTACCCTCTGCATTCCTGCTCCGGGTGCATTTGTAGTTATGTATGTTTTTGTATACCAATTTTACTTTTACTTCTATTTTTTTCATTCGTTTTTCATTCGATACCTATTCGCTAGCTATATTCTTCACCATCAGCTATTTTCAGACTAAATTCAGAATGTACGTCACAAATTGCTTTAATTTGGAAATGAAAACAACTTGGACTTTATCGTTCGCCATTCCGTACAGCGTGGACATAAAACTGGAGAGTTCCGAACTTATTTTATGAAAATTCATCTGAAGGAAACTTCCCCATTCCCATATCACTGAAACCAATGATTTTTTTGGAAGTTCCAAACTCATCAAGATCAGAGTTCATAAAAGTATACTTCTCTTATACATTTTCTTTTCAATACTGAACATTGGTAAGTTATATTTTTATATCATAATACATCATATTATTTTATACGAATTGAGAGATAATGTCAATTCTCAATTTCAGAGGATTTTGATTTTTCATGCTCTCTTTTTGGATATTCAATAGATATAATTCAATGTTCGACGTGGCAAATAGCCAGGAAAGTAGTTGTTTTCTGTTGAATATTCAGAATTATGAATGCAAATTCTCTACTTCAGAAGATTTTGTTTTCATATTCTTATCGTGTGTGTTCAATAGATGTAAATCAATATTCGTCGTTGCATATAGCCAGGAAAGTAGTTGTTTTCTGTTGAATAAACCGAGAAAGAATTAATATTTTCATCACATGGAGAATGCGAATTCTCAATGTATTTCTTTATATAGATATCCATTTTTTGTGTTCATAAATTCATCTGAGAATGTTCCTTTTCAATGTCAATATTGAGTCCATTGGCTCCGGACAACGCTGGTCCAAGTCGTTACCACCGATACAACAAGGCCAGCAGACTCTGACGTAAACAGCTCGTGACGTCGCCAAGTGAGGCCAGTGTTTTATTTTATCGCTTGTCGACTAACGCGTCAGTTCGTGTTAATTCATCGGTGATTCACATATGTTTATGAAACGGTCCCGAATTCTTTTGTTGTTTATTCATCAAAATAATTGTCGGAAAAATTACTGTTTTGTGAAATATTTTGTGTTGTGACCGGCGAAATAACAATGCCTTTCAAGTGTTGTGTTCCCTTTTGTCGGGGGAATTATGTGGGTGGTTCAAAAGTTCATGCTTTTAGTTTCCCGTTGGACGAGGAGCTATCGAAAATGTGGGTAAGTATATGCAATTCACCGCGAGGATTTTACTCCATCTAAGTATCTAAGTTCAGTAGTAAACAGAGCTTAATTTATAATGATGAATTAATAATAGAAGACAATTACTCTTACATAAAAAGTATAAGTAGAGGAAAAATAGAAAAGCTTTGATTGTGCAGTTAGATTTGTATTCGTATATTATAGTCAACAAAATCATCTCTGAATTCGAGGAAATTTTCTTGAATGTTCATAATAAACGGGCATTTTTAATTCTCATTCTCAAATTTCTTTCTGAAAACGGTCATTTGCCTTGTGGCAATGAATGCAGAATTCATTCCAATGATCAAATTGCAATTATCATATTAACATCAACTACAAACACTCTACTCAAAAAAGGTAAAACTGCATTTATCATGATATTTATCATGAAGATATTTGACTGAAAAGTTCCAAATTTCAACTTCTTTTTCACCTGTCTTCTGGATGGCATTTAGAACAAATTTCTCTTCTTTTTTCATCATATTAAACAATGTATATATAATTCAACTATAAATATGATTTTCTTGAGATTAATCCATATTTAGTGAAAAGAAGGAAGAATATCATTCAAAATAATGGCGTGTGTAATGTCATTCGAAAGCAATCTATTGACATTTGACATCTCGTATTTTGATTGACTATTGATTAAATGGTCGTCATCTAGAATGCTTGTTCACTAAATATGAAAAACTCGCCATAAAAATCATATTTCCTGTTGAATTTTCTATATAAAAATGTGCCATCGAAGTACATCATGAGTATATAAAGTGTCCAATGACAAAATAGGAGCAAGTAGCTTCAAATGCCCCCAACACAAGGGGAGAAAGAAGGCGAAATTTCGAACTTTTTCTTGAAATATCTCAATAAATAGTGGTTTGTTCACATTTTCATTATAAAATTCGGTTTATCAGTCAAAAATACGTGATACCGAAAAAAAATGTCAAAAAAAAAACCATCGCATGATAAATGCAGTTTGTCCCTTGAAAATTACGGTTTCAAGTGTAACGATCCACTTGGGTGAAAAATCCAACAGAAAATTGAAAACACTCACTGGTTATTTTTTCAGGTAATAGAAATTCTCCAAGATAAATATAGGTAATTGTAACAAACGGATGTCAATCAAAATAAAATACATTTTCCACAATTTTCTTTCGATCAATCTCACGATAAGTTTATGTTCTGCGGGCTCTGTATAAGTAGGTGTGAAGTTTACCTTCACCACAATTTTTGCCAATATATTTAATTCGAATGGGTTGCTGTAGGTGGATATTTGTGTTTTATCCTGGTTTTTGCTTTAAAACTTCGTTTTTTCCATAATAAAATCGAATGGGGTGCGAAGAAGGGCTCAGTTGACGACTGGCATCCTTTTTTAACCGGAAGCCCTTCAAAAAACAGCAAAATCGGCTCAATGATGATCTAAAACTAAAATCGAAATACGCGGTCGCCTTATAGCGCTATAAGCGCATGTCGTTTCGAGCCGCTGGTTAGGCCTGACTAAGTGACGTCACCCACGGAGCATGCAGGCCTTGTTGTATCGGTGGTAACGTCCAAGTTCGCCACTCACCTCGCTCCATTCGCCCCGCCCCACCGAATTCACCGCGGCCACCCTGAACTTGTACGCCGTGCCCGGCTCGAGCCCCATTTTCGGGAAGTGCGCCAGCTCGGGCAGGCTGTCTGCGTCCAAGTCGCCGGCGTCGCCCAGCAGGAAGTAGCCGTGCACGTCGCAGCTGGTGCCCTTGACGAAGCCGACCGTGTACCAGGTGTCCTTGGCGGGCGTGCCATCGGGCGGGGCGGGCCGCTTCGGCGCGTCCTGCGACCGGTCGAGGGCGGCGGACGCAAGGGCTGCAAGCGGATCGTCGGTCGGACCTGAGGGAGAAACGGAAGGGATTCGCGATAGAAAATAGGCGTACACTAGAGTCACTGGATGGTTAGTTAGATAAGAGTTGTTCGAGGGCGGCCAACGCAAGGGCTGCGAACGGACGGTAGGCACGGTACGCACACGTAATCATAATAAGTAAAGGGGAAGACATAGGTCCAACAAAACCTAAATCATGGAGACCGATATGCTTATTGAACTCGATGGGTAAGTTACAAGAGAAAATCCTATGCAAAAGACTAGGTAAGCATAGAGAAACAATTGGAGTCCACCCAGACCAATATGGCTATAGGGCTGGAAAATCAACAGAAGACGCGATAAACAAAGCCATAGCAACGTAGCGGCAAAAAATATGTAATAGCAATATATATAGATATATCAGGAGCATTTGATAATCTCTGGTGGCCCGCATTCTTCGAAAGACTTCCGAGAAATGCGATGCCCAGAAAAACTGTACAAAAAAGTTTCAGAAGCTACTGTCAAGATAGAGCTGTCCCATAGGCAAAAAGTCAAAATGTCTGACAAAAGGATGTCCTCAAGGTTCTGTGTGCGGCCCAGTCTTCTGGGATATCATGGTCATAGAGCTGCTTGTCCAGATGTTCGAAACTGAAGATGCACTAGGCACGGTTGCATATGCTGATGATCTGCTAATAATAGTAGATGGTGGGAGCAGAAGAGAAATAGAGAGAAAATGCAATAATGTTCTGGAAATCGTGAACAGATTGTGGTAAAGCGAAATTGAAAATATCAACAGAGAAAACCACTTACAACATAGTTAAAGGACAACTGAACAGAGATCCGCAAGTTCGAATCAATGGTCGGTTGGTTCGAAGAACAAAGAGAGTCCGATATCTGGGGCTCATAATGGATGAGCAAAGAGGGTTCCTCGTCAGAATGACAGCGGCCTTCAGCACAACTGCAACGCTGGCCCTGACAACACTGGTGAAGGTCATGCCGATGCAGCTAGAACTGAAAAAGAGAGCAGCCATGTACTGGATAAGGCGTGCAGACTACGTAAAAGCACAGGCTGTAATGGGGACAGAAACAAGAACAAAGAAGGAAGTAAACAGGGAAATAGCGAGGCAATGGCAAGAGATGTGGGACCACTCAGATAAAGCGAGGAGAGTCCATGAAGTACTACCAATACTGGAGGAGATACCACAATATTTCAATCCAACTCCTGGGTTAGTCCACCTAATCACGGGGCATGGGCCCTACCCGAGCTACCTGAATAGATTCAATTTGAAAGAAGACAGTCTGTGTGAATGCGGAGAAGAAGGCCTGCCTGAGCACGTTGTTCTGGACTGTTTGATGTACAACGACCAGACAACCTGAGAAGAGGACTATAAGGGTTGAACCTCAAACAAATGATAGAAGACCAGGACAAATACGAAATACTAAACAAACTAGCGCAGAAGGTTTCCCAAAACCAACAGAAGATATTCAACGCTAGGAGATGAACTGCAAAGAACACTGAACAAAAACACCAAACGTAGACAAACACCGAACTAAACTAAACGAGACCATAAGATAAGAATGAAAAATAAAGAAGGAAGAAACAACAAGACCACCACTGATCGGGTGGAGACGTTCTGGACAAGGGCCAGAGGCTCGCCGAACTACCACCCGAATAAGAGGTGCACATGTCTGCCAACCTGAAACAGGATAGCAGGCAAGTAGTAAGTTAGAATACTTATGCATGTAGCTAGCATGTAGTGCATGTGTAGCATGCAGTGCATGATAACATAGAATAGAGTAGTAGTAGTAGTAGTTGCATGACTTAGTGCAGATTCGCATGTAATAGTAGAAGTAGTTCATTACTAACATAGGATTAGTAGAAGTGTTGGAAGGAGGATATGTAATGAAAATAATCCTACACCTAGTAGATTAAGGCTTTTTTACTAACATAATTGTAGGTAGAAAAACAACGATAAAAAAGGAATTTGAGAAAAAAGATAATAAAGTAAAGTAAAAATTACGATCTGTTTCAAATTCTTAGTAAACAGATTAAAATGAATAGGGTAAATGAAAAAAAAAAGTCACTGGATGGTTAGATAGATAAGCGTTCGGACACAGCTGAACTTCTGTCCTTTTCTATTTTCTATAATATATTGGTTTGAGTGAATACAAAAATAAGACATATATTCTGCTCCAAGTCTTTTCAATTTCCCTAGTAGCGCCTGATTGTCAGATACGATTTTAGAGGTTACATTTTCTGTCAAATCAATCATAGCCGTAGATGGACAATGGAAATAGGGTATAAACACCCACTTCAATTTATAGTGATACACTTCTAGCAGAACAACTGTTATATAAATGAAAAAAGAATGCATGTAGAAAAATTTTAATATTAGAAGATTAAACATATGGATAAACTTAAAGCTATAAATCCCTATTGTATGTGAAACTGTACTCCAGTGATAAGTATAACTCATGAGTACGTTCAAGTGAAGTATTCCTGAGACAATTTCAAGAAATAAAGTATATGAACTTGTGTCCGGAAATGCTTTATTTCGGAGATACAGGGTGTTGGAATACAGAGAACAAACCATTTTTCGATAAACATTTCATGAGAAAAAAGTAGTTTATTTTGACAAGACCTACCACATACTTGGTTTCGTAAAGTTCTCAGCAGCTTCACTCAGCTAAATTTTCCTAGATTGGGTCCTAATAGACGGAAGAGGAAACTTCATTTTCAGCAGGTGTTCATAACCTATGGTACCACAAGTATATTTGATGGCAAACGCTTTATTTATTGTTCTCATTTTCCACCTTTTCTTGCATTCACCTTTCACTGTTAAATTTTGAATTTGGTCAGTACAAAAACGCCATTCAATAATACATCACGTTGTAGTTTACTTGCTTTTCTTAGTTTCGTTATCGAATTTTCAATTTCATTATGTAATTTTGCGATAAATTTCTCTTTTCCCATGATTATTTTGTTTTGTATTTTGTGTGATGACAATGATCGAATTTTGTTCTTGAAATCGTCTGCTTTGTAAATTGGAGGAACAGCAGATTCTCTCAAACAGATTTTGAAATCTTCTGTTTGAAAATGGGCCTGAAATAAAGTTTAATCTTAATCAGATGCTGCTATAAGAAGTTAATTTTAATGAGTACCTCACAAATTTTCCTCGTCTTCAAATTGATTTTCCAGCCAGTCCGTTTCATATCTTCCTTCCATAAGAGAATGGTTGATATTTGTTTTGGAAAATTGAATAAATGATATCCACTTTTTTCGGAATTGGCACAGTTCAAAAAAAATTCCAATACCTACCTCCTGTCCCTATCCTCCCTAGGAACGCACGATGTTCTTTTAACATTATAGGGATTCCTTTTCGTGCGCTCCAAGCGATAAACAAAAAAAACAATTCATTTCCATAACTGATTTTATCTCGAAAGTATAATCATGAAATTTTATTTCAACTCTGACGTTTATAAAATTTGTTGTAAAATTCAAACAATTTTGAATGAAAAAGCGCGGGACGACTATGGTGCTCTTGTGACAATGTAAGGTGTGAAGCTTAATAAATCTAAACATTCAAAAACCCGAACCGTTGTCATTTCTGTGTCCGAGCTCTTATCAAACTAATACCATCCAGTGACTCAGCGTACACCACCTATCGGAGTTCTTGAAAGCTGTCAAAGCGGCCTGTTTACTTCAATTTCATTGGTTCATATTTGTTTTTTGTTTGTGCTTATTGGTCATTTCATCAAAACAAACCGCTCAGAAGTGTTCCAAGTTGTTTCCGTCAGGGGGGGGGGGGGCAGCAACGTGTAATTTTCTATCGCGAATATGGCCTACTGTGTACTGTGTGATGCTCTCATGACTATCAGCAGGGCCTATTTTTGATTTAGTTGGGCCCAAAGCCCGAGCAAAATTTCGAGGCCCCAATATCCTATAATATGACTTTCCAATAAGAATGTTGCTGCTTATCTTTGGCATCTACAGTTTTTGTTGTTCCATGAAATGAAAGAAAAAAGATTGATGAGAGTGTAATTTTAAATTCATTAATTGATAAATGGGACGGTGGAATGGGACATAGAAATGTTGCTGGATCGAATACCGACGGAGCAGAAATTTATTACATAAAAATCGAGTAATACGTATAAATGTTCGTAGTGGTGGCCGGAGATGATATCGTACGATTCACTGTTGCGTTTCAATAAACAGTGCGGCGCCAGGTGGCGTATAGAGTTAGTAACAAGTCTACATATAACACACATGTGCTGAAGGACCTCTCGTAAGGTCAATAGCCAGTTGATGGATATACACATCAACAAAGTACATTATGTACATCTGAAAATACAAAATATGGTTTCAGAAAAAAACATGTTCCTCTAGTATGTGGGGCTCATTATGAAAAGTCGTCTTTACCACTAGGTAAAATAAAAACTATTTCAATTCGAATTTAAAAAAAAATTACATTTGAAATTTATGTAAAAGTATCATTCGAAAAAACAAAGCTGCTGGCATTTCCAGAAAAACTAGAAGTCAGCCATATTGAATTGTAATGTAATCAAATCCGAAATGGTTGCTTATAGAACTGTATCAAACAGAAGAACCCGTTTAAGAATGCGGAAGTTACAGGGGTAGCCCGATACCCTGTATCACCCGGTATAGCAGAAAGCTAGAATGAAATGGACTCACTGTTCACATGCAAAAGTAGGAAAAGTGAAGGTGTACAGGATGTCCCAAATTCGAGGTGTTTTATTCGGATCTCGGATACCATAAGAAATACAAAGTCGGCTATATTAGGGCGAAGTTGGGCAACGGAATGCCGCCTAAAAAGTTTGGAAATTCCGAATATTTCCGAAGTTATCTGAAAAAAAAAACCGAATATCCGCGATTTCGTTTCAAAATTTTTTTTGGACTATATTTGAAGTGATATGAGAAAATGAGTTTCATATCATTATTGCAATTATCACAAAAAATGTTTTTTATTTCACTCATCTATTACTCCCCGTGGTTTAGATCACGTGGTAGCCGCCAGATGACACTGTTCGAAAAACAGACAATTTTCCATTTTTTTCTTGAAATTTTCGAGAGGAATCATATATTTCTCTTCATTATTATCATTATTATATCATCATGAAAGTTGAGCAAACCGCAAAGTGATATCTCCCGAAGATCCGAATAAATTCTCATTCCTGCACATTTCAGAATTCCAATAGTACAGAATAAAATAAATGACCTTGGTATAAAGTATTGATAATTTACCTTCGTCTCTCTTATCGATAAAAAGAGGGTCTTCCGTTTTCGCCGCTTCCGTTAAAGAGTTGTCGAATCCGCTGTCAGGCTCCATTTTCATCATCAGCTCGGAGTTCAAGTTCGTTTCGGAATCCTCCGTCGGCTCTTCTTCTTGCTTTATCTCGGACAGTTCCGGTTTGATGTCCAAGTCGAGGTCCATCTTATCGCCGACATTCTCCTCTTCTTCCTCTTCTTCGCCCTCCTCCTCCTCCTCCGCTTCTTCCTCCTCTTCTGGTTCGACGGGCTTCGGATTGCCGTTGACGGCGGTTTCTTCCGTGGAGTCCGCCTCTGCGGTGGTGGTGGAGGGTTTCATTGCTGCCTCCAGTTCGTCGTTGCTGCCTCCGTAAAGCCCCATGCGATATCTGAAAGTCCATACGGTCGCTTGTAAACAGTATTATACAGTTATGGCTTTTTCAATACACAGTCATGTATAGACCATTTCTTTGTTAGACATAGGAATGAATTGTGCAATGGTATAAATTCTGTGATATTACTTAGGGACTTCACCGACCATCATCCCATTTTGCGTAATATAAGTCTTAGCCTAAATATGGCACATGAAATCAACAATAAAACAGAAAAATTAATCATGAGAAACTAACCAAAAATCTGTCTGAAGCCGAATGGGATGACGTTCTTGAGGAACATGATCCTGATATATGTACAAATGTGTTTATTAGGAAGCAACAATGTTATATCAATAACTGTACTAGTACAATAAGAATTAGTAATAAGAAAATGAGACTGAAACCTTGGATCACACGTGGCCTCCTAATATCAATCAGGAAAAGAGACAAATTGAAAAAATACTGCACTCTGAATCTAAATGACTTGAATGCAAAGGATGAATACAAGCAATACAGGAATAACCTGGCAAAACTAATAAAGAAGTCAAAACATGAATACTATGAGGTTAAAGTGGAACAAAACATACAAAACCCAATCAAAACTTGGAATGTCATAAAGGAGGCCACGAATGATCAGGTGAGTAAATCAGAGATTGAGGCTATTGCTGATGAAAATGGTGTAGTGCTGGAAGAAGGGGTGTCAATTGCAAATGAGTTCAATCGATTCTTTAGTAGTGTTGGTAGACTATTGGCAGAAAGTATTGAGTCTCAAAAGTCAAGTTATTCTAGTAAAAAACCAGCTCTCAATCCAAAATCATTTTATTTATCACCAATATCTGATAATGGATTTATAAGTCGAATAAGTGAATTAAAGAAAGGTGCAGCATGTGGAGCTGATGGTATTACACCAGAGGTAATCGAGACAAACCATATGTTTCTGCTAAAGCCTCTAAAACATATAATAAACAATGTCTTCATCACTGGGGTCTACCCGACTATTCTGAAAAGAGCAATTGTAATCCCAATATATAAACGAGTGGACAGGAAGCTCACTACAAACTACAGGCGAATTGCTTTGACAAGTACTGTTAGCAAAATACCGGAAAAATGCATTAAAATCAAAATCACTGCTTTTCTTGAAAAATATAATTTGTTGTTTAGTCATCAATATGCTTTTAGAGAAAGTACCAGCACAGAGGATGCTCTGTATCAAGTCACTTATCAAATATCACTTAGCTAAGATGGACAAAATAAAACTATTGGAATATTTCTGGACTTGGCCAAAGCATTCGACACTGTAGCATACCATATCTTGTTAGAGAGATTGCATAATATAGGAATACGAGGAATTGCAAATGAACTAATTGGGTCTTATTTGAGTGGTAGAACCCAACAACTTAAAATAGCAGATGCAATAGGCGATCTACTGGAGATGACATGTGGTGTGCCACAAGGTACTGTGCTGGGGCCACTGCTTTTCAATATCTACATTAACAAAATGCTTATAGAAGATTGAACAACAAGTTTCAAGAAAAAGTTGAAGCAAGACTTGATGAACAAATATCTGTCTCTAGTTATTTGATAATTTTTTCTTTGTATTAGCTGTTTCATTGGGCGAGATGACGAAATGACTAAATCTATTTTTGCAATTGTTTTTTCATACAGTCTAGGGGAATTTGGTTGAATTTGATATTTTTGTATTTATCGTATATGTAACACTTTGGTGTTTGAGAATTTTGTGCAAATCTTATCGTTTGTGAAGTTTTTACATTTGCCATGGATTTCCATCGAGTAACGGCCGAGTCAATTCAAAATGTATCGTATATGTTCCCTTCATTCTGTTCTGTTAAAAATGACTAGCATTCAAATTACTGATTCGTATTTAGAATAGAATAAGCGACATGGTTGAGTGGAAGAACAAAATCTGTTTTCAAAAAGAATTTTGAACCCTGCCTCTTGACAAACCTTCAAAACATTTATATTCATCATATGTTCATTTGTATCATAGTTATGTCAATAAAAGCGTAATTGTTATTATTTTTATTATTATATGTTCGATACTCATTGTACATTTTTCAAGTGACTATTCCACTCTTGAAATCGAGAACCAATCAGAATCGACCATTTTCACGGTTTCTTCTGTATTCTAGCGATATTTTATGTTTATTAAATTTTATCGGACTTGCTCTACCAATACAGATGCCGAAATGACCCACACGTGACCAACAAACCTCGTTTATCAGCGATCAAATTTTGACATCGTGTCTGGTCAAGATTGCTTTGGATTCGAATCTGAGACAATAACCCAAGTACCTACTTTATTTTACTTACTTATAATTCGCGTTAGTGAGACATTTTGTAAGAAAGGCGATACAATTTTATTCTGGCTGGACGTTTCATGTGTTAAAAAGTTTGCATATTTGTTGACGGCCTGACACAACGATACTAGAATTCAAATTCCTTTTTAAAGTAATCTTCTTCAATCACTCAAGTTATTGTGACTATAATTACCAGATGATGTAGCGCAACTGATAGGGTTGTTGCGCGAAGATACCAAGGTCGGTGGTTCGAGCCCCTCGGCGACGATATCTTTTTTTTTTAATTATTTCTTGTCACATAAATTCAATTTATTTTGTTTGAATTGGAAAGCAATTGTATACACTCTTTCGAGAGCAACCATCTCCAAGATAATAAAAAAAATACTGTTCATCAAAATTGTACATTCCACTTTGTGAATAACTATAAGTAGGTAGTTAATTTCTAAAAAATTGAATTCTGTATTTCATTACTATCATTATGTTCTTCTTCGCAGTTTGAGTTGGAATATACTTAAATTATGTTTCCTATTTCTTATATATATTATCTTATTTAATCATGAAATAGTCATACGAATACAACTCGTGATAATATTTTTCCTGGAAATATTCGTCGATTGACATACTCCAGCTTGCTGCTCTTATTTCGCTCATGACATTGATCCAAAACTACTCGCCTACGGCTCGTACTTTTGATAACAATGTCATTCACGGAATTACTAGGCAACAAGCTGTCGTAACAATCACCGAATATTTCCGGCAAAATATTAATACTTGTGGTATTATATACGAGTAAATTATCATTGTACCTGAATCCTTTGGGCGGCAACCTCGCCGCCCCGCCTTTCAACCCCAACCTCCCCAACCTCGCCGACCCGCCCTTCAGTCCCAGCTGCTGGAAGATCCCGCCGCCAGACAGCCCGGCGGCGGCGTCCAGGCCGAGGTCGCCCGGCTGGCCGGCCAGGTCGAGGTCAGCCTTGTCGGCTGCTCCCGCGTCGGGATCTTCGTCGGTCACCACCGCCTTCTCAGGCTCGGGATCGAGGAGGCCCGCCTCGGCCGCGAGGGCCGCGAGCGCGGCGTCCGTGGTCGCCGGGCCGTCGAACGAAGTCGAAGCTGGAAATTGATGGTGATTAAGAAAGAGAACTCGAAGTCGGCTCCCCTATTCAATTAACTAATTTGAAAAGTGGTATTTAAATTCCATTTTTCAAACTAAAGCTTGATTTTCATGACAACGTTTTGCGTCATGCTTCTTGCGTTGCCTCGTTCTGATTGGCTATTTTGACTGACGCATAATTTCGTAGGAATGAAGTTAAAAATATTCAACTTCTTTGCGTCGAACTCGAGAAAGCGAGAAATGTGGGATAGAGAACCTCTACTTTTGTAGGTTATGTTTTCGTTTTAGGTTTTCCCAATCACCCAAAACAGGAAGAGCACAGATTTAAGAAAACTTGAATTCAATGAAATTCATACTATTCACAAATTAGGTTTTCAATGGTTTATTGAGATATGGAAAAGTAAGTGACTACTATAGAATTCCATTGAACCTATATTAAAATCAGGGAATACCTATTAGTCAACCAAAATACTACAGATTGTTTTTTAAACAAAAACTAATGTATAGTGTTTTTAGTTTTATATGTGAGGAATGCAGGGAGCCCTCAACAGAGGTAGGTAGGTGAAGAAGTAGCCTCAAAAGAAGAGTTATTGATTCAACTCGCGAATAAAATTAGTAATTTTCTCCTTCGCCAATTTTGTTCATCCATTTCATATGTGAAAAATGAATATTTTAACACTGTAGGTGTCAAATTATTACTACTTTCGGCAATAATTATTGAAAACCTACAATAAATTTCAAATATTTGATTCAAAATGCATTCAAATTCAACTTGTCAAAATCTGGAAGCGGACGCATGTATGAAAATTATAACAAATTTCATCGAATTTGCGTCATTTGAATTAGCCAATTAGAACGAGGCAACGCAAGACGCACGACGCAAAACGTTGTCATGAAAACAAAGCTTAATTATGTATTTGGATAGTTTTTTCGCCTTCACGATGTTTTAAAATTTTTCACATACACTTTGATGTTGTAATTTGACTGAAGATGGCCATTTGAATGACCGAAACATATCTCAAACCTTATCGAAGCAGGATTGACTGCATCTTTTCATCATTAAACTTGTGGAGACGACTTCGAGTTATCTTTCATAATCATTCCACTCCACTTTGAGTATGGACTACTACAGAAGATCGATGGTGGTGTTTATTTTTTGCGCATGTCGAAGTGTGACGTTTTCGTTGTTTCAACCAATAGCAATGCGCAATTCTAGCCAATCATTCGGTATTATAACTGATAAAATTGCATGGTCCTTGATAAAACCTTGTGTACATTGAACTGTCGAGATTATTCTTACTTACTTACCAGTGTCCCCCATACATCCCCCAGACAAAATGTAAGTTTTTTAATCGTCTTTCAATACGGAAAAGAGGTTTCAATCCTCGATCTTTTCCCCTTGTCGCATGATTTTTTTGTATGGCGTTGCGGAATAATGTATTGCAAGAGGTACTGCAACAGTATGGAACTAATGAAGTACACGATCAAATGACCCAAATTACCCTAAAAATTGGCCGGAAAATTAAAACAATTTCCGACTTACTGGCGCACTATTCTTGTACGGCACTACGCGTTTTCTCATTATTTTTGATGCATCTATAGGTGGCCAGAGTGCCGAACCACTAATGCGTTAAATACCTCGCTGCAACACATCACCGTACCGCACTGCCTCAAAAGTCTGAACAATGGGAACTCCCAGTAAAAAACTTTGAACAATCAACATTTAGCATGTGGGGCAACTAATGAGATGCGTCTTTTCACTTGAGAACACATGTGCAGTCTAACGTTGACAGTATACCGGGAAAACTCAATAGAAAATATTCAATTTATTCCAGTTAGAATGTAAAGCAAATTGATAAATCCTCGTATCATCTTCAGAAACGGAAGTGTCTCGAATGACTTTGTAAAGACTAAACAAGATCAGAGATAACAACAAAACTATGATTTTCTTCAAATGATTACAGTTTCTAAATTTCACATGTGTAAAATGAAGGAATAAACTTAATCACTTCAATAATACTCACCGATTGTTGCGGTGGGTTGTTTCGGACGAGACACCATCATCAGCTTAGGCTGTTCCGAGCTATTCGTTGTAGTCGAGCTAATGGGTAGACGCACAATTTTACCAACGCCGCTGACTTGATTTGGCTGCACCAGCGTCAGAGTTTTGTTGCCGCCTGTCGCCATCTGAACTGTCACTTGCTTTCCACCGATCATCACTTGCTTCTGAAAAATCATAAAAAATTCAACTTACACGTAAATGAAAAATTCAGAAAGTTACTTCTACAACAATGTTTTTTCGATGAGAGACGAAAACACGAATGCTATTGAGTTTGTTGATGATACAGCGATAATAGCTTATGGAAGAACTCTAGAAAGGACAACATAGTTACTTTAGTTGACGCAATATCTTGGTTTCATAGATGGAGACTGAAAGACAATCCACAAAAAACAAAGTTGATTATATTCTATCACAAAATAAAGACTACATCCCAACTATTAGAATTTTGGACTATGATGTTGAACTGTAACGAACTACCTTGGAATAACACTCGATAACAAAGTGCATCTAAAATCTATGAAATGATTTGCAGACCAATAGTTGGATACGGTTTCCTACTGTATATTAATAATAATAATAATAATATTGTTTATTCCTATTAGCATACAGCAGCCATCCAAAAATGGGTATACATGCCAGTATTAAAATAGTTGAAAGTATGCAGCATAGACCAAGACATAATATAAAATTATGATTTACACATGAGATAATGAGAATTACATTTAAAATTACAACTTGAGATTCACACATAAGATAAAAAGAATAACATTTAACCATATGGTAAAAAGAATACAGGCTGAGAATTTGAGTAAAAGAACACCAATAATTGACAATTTGGGGTGTACACACTACCAATTACATACACTATATGCCGTTATAGCTAGATTCATAGTACTCATTTAGATTATAAAAAGCCCCCCCCCCTCCCCGGGAGCCAATATGCGCTTTATTGACGATTTGAACTTGGTTAGATTCATTTCTCTGATTTCTTGAGGTAAATGATTGTAGAGTTTGATTCGCAAATAGTCCGGGGATTTTTCAGTGTGAGATAGATTGTGTCAATTGATATCAAAATCATGAGCATTCCTGGTACAATATAATGTCATAAAGGAGAGTTTTAAATATTTGAATAGATAGTAGGGTTGAGATATTATTCTTTTTGAAGACATGCCTGCATGTGTCACCATGTGGAATATAAAGGTAAGTCTCATTGTTCTTTTCTGTTTGATGGCTTCCAGCAAAACAGAATTATCCCATAAATAGACATTGTATGAAAGATGACTATGAACTGAGGAATAGTATACATACTTATGAGATTACTCAAATTCGATGTTTTTTTCAATTGCACTAAAGTTCATATATGTCATCAAGATTTAATTTAATCGAATTATCGAATTTTGGGTGTAGAATAACTACTTGTGGAATATTGAGGTAGCAGCGAAATCCTGCCCTCAGTCAATCACTACAATTCTCCACCCAGATAACCTCCTACACAATCCATCCAATATTACACTCTTTAAATAAACTAAAATTGAGCCTATATTGACAAGATAAGAAGCCATTTATCAAAGTTTTTTACAATGACATCAACCTGCTATTGATTGAGCCCCAACTTATACCTGAACACTTCACTTTCCAGAAACAACACTGTATGAGTCCATACTACACATCAGAGAATACTGATCAATGCAAGCCTTGTATTCACTATTTTCTTTATATGAAACCATGAATGATATAAATTATATTGTAAATTCACCTAAAAGACCCAGGTTGATGTCCCCCCTTTTGGATGTTCCAAAAAAGCATGATAAACTAACTACCTGTCCAGAGAGTTTGAGAAGACTTTGTTCAACTCAAGGTTGATTTCTGAACACCGCTTTTATATTAATCAGTTATTCCACAACCATTGACGTGTTCACGATGATGTTAAAACAGGCTACTCCTATTCAACCATTTATTTGTATCTCTCAATTATTTCCTGGAAGATGTTCCAACTTTTATCTCTCAATGACAAATACAGGGTAGTCCTCAAGTAATTGTACATAGAAGTAGAAGCAGAATTTTGATAACAAATATCAGGTTTTGAGCCAACTTGCCTTGATAAAATATTGCTAATAAGAGACACAGGGTGTCAAAGTTGAAATTTTAAAATCAATTCATCGCAGCAACTTCGACGTTTTTGGGTGAAATTAGTCAATTGTAGTTCGCAATTGAAAGACATTGAAGATAACGAAAGATGAGAACTCACCGTATTCTTAGACAACGTTACAGTTTTAGGAGATCCAACTACCTGCATTGGCATCGAAATAGTAATAGGTTTTCCGGTCAGTTTGACACCCTGCAAACTGGTTAACGATGATGCAGAAACGGGTTGGGTATTGAGAGCTGTTGTTTTGACGGTTCCCAAATTAACTGCTTGGGCGTTCGTCAGAGTCTGTATATTCTTCAGACCACCAGTCGAACTCACAACCAAAACTTGTTGATTTCCTGTAATTGGATGAAAATGAGAGATACATTCCATTCCGAATTTGCACTGGAATCAACTGAGATGGATTTGGTTTCAACTTACCAATTGTAGGCATTTGTCCAGCTCCTTTGGAAAGAACCAACTTTCCAGTGGTTTTGTTCATTTGAATCATGTTGGAGGGTATCGTCTTCAATGTGGTCAGCACTTTGCTAGTCGGCGTACCAGGTACAATTTTGACGATGGTATTTTTCGATGGTTGAGGAATAACTGTGCCAGCTTTGCTCTGTATGAGATTTCCCCCTTTTGGTAATGTAGTCAGAGCCATTCCTACATAATATACAGAATCAGTACATGTTCTACCATTGGGCCTATTTCAAACATAGCGATTTTATAGTTCTCCGTGATGTTCATACAAAATTATTATACTCAAAGGAAAAACAAACTCAGAGTCGGCCGACCACTTTATGAAAACACAAAATTACGCAGTGACGGTTTCGGCACAACGAACATCAGACTGTAATGACCTGTTGAGAGTTATAAACATGAGCCATTGAAATCATAAAGAATAAAATTACGTCAACAACCATTTTAATAACGGCTGAAGAGCCAGAAGTCTGGCCCTTACTGATAATTTAGTGTTTTTATAAAGTGTGGTCGACCGACTGTTTGTTTTTCCTTTGAAAATACATTGGGGCACTTCGAGAATGGATGATTTCCATAGTTTAACTATTATACTTGATTTCTCATTTTAAGTGAGTTCAGAAAAAACAGAGAAACCTGAAAAAATCTGACGGAAACGTTACCATTTACAGATTTACAAGTAGTGATCATTTGAATTTTCAAGTTTGAAAATGGACCTAAACTATTCCTTATGAGCTGAAAATGAGCTCAATTATTCCCTGTTCATTCAATTTACCATTCATTCATTTATTTCAATATTTCAGACGGACAAAACTGAAACTAGAAAGGATTTTGAAAAACAATACTAATTATTCACCTGTGCTGGTTTTAACCAATGTAACAACTTGTGGAACTCCACCGGGTTTTTGAATAATGTTGGCGCCCTGTTTGATGATGAGCTGTTTTCCGGCAACTTGGGGTGTTGCCTGTCTTACAATGGTTCCAGTCGAGCCCTGAAGTCTCATGGGAGGAGCTAAATATTGAGAAACCATCACTTAGTCAAATGTTCAAGGTACTTGGGAGTATTTCAATGACTGCTGTAGAGTCGAACATCAATGATTTCTAAAAGACAGGGTGTTGACGTTCATTTCCAATCAATTGGACATGTCCGACAACCTACAATCCGATGCTGACCACTAGTATAACGGCATATTGAAGAACAAATTACAATGACGTCACAAAATACAGCAGACAATATATCGAGAAAAATATATTAAACATTTTTGATTGCCGACCGATTGCGACCACTTGGACCACATTTCGACCGCAGGGTTTTCAATTGATGACCGCATTGACCGATCTCCTAATGGTAACGTTTATTATTGAAGACCAGGACCGACCGATCCAATACCACATCTCCAGGGGCTTTCTGTTGGTCGATGTGGTTCAAGGATATAAAATATAACCTCAAAACAATCCAATTACTCGAAAATAGTCGAAAAGTGGCAAGGGTATCTGAAGTCTTCAAAATGAATGACTCAAATTGCTTATAATTTAACGAAAATAGCGTTACATCACTGTATGATTTGAGCGAAATATTTCTGGTAGGCAGTTCAAAATTATTATTCCATCCACAAAATCTATCTCGAGTAATTCAATGACTGATAAAAGAGATATATCTCTGATTTTTATGGTATCAGGATTATTTTCCGTACATTAACGAATGAGCAGTAAAGTTCAGGGTTTTTAAGGTTTTTGTCTTTTTTTGTATACAAGCGACCGGTCGAAAGCAATCGTATTTGTTATTTTGATCAGTTACAACCAAAAAATGATCGATCGAATGATCCTAATATGCGAGTTGGTTACAGAATTTTTCCGTCGATTATATTTCTCCTGCAATTGAAAACACTTGGTTCGCGAATTCATCAATCATCCATAAACTACTATCACCTAGTAGCCCTGCAAGTCAACTTGTCACTCACATTAGTGACATTTGACATTTGTCGAAATAATCAACATGGAAAAAAAATAAATCGGTTCAGATACGTTAAAAGGCTAACCCATTAACGTAAAATCTTCTAAAAGGCCTCTCTTGGAAAAGGCCAAACTAGATTCGGGGTGTGAAGGGGGAAGTGAAAATCTCGAGCGAGTGAGTGTCTTACACTAGTGTAAAATTTATAGTAAATTTGGCCTTGGGCCTTCGACACATCGACGGTGAAGTTCCTAGTAGTCATACGTAAAAGCAGATCTCTGAATCGGTCTCTAGTCGGCGGCAGCAGCAAGCCGGCCGGTTTATTTTGTTCGTTGCTTGGCATTTTCTGAAATCTATGCCGACAGGTTAAACTGATGATATACAAGGTTTTTTACGGTGTATGGAACATTAGAAGTATCTGGAGAACGAAACTACAGATCATTTAGAAAAATTTGTGGGCGTGGATAATCAAACATAATATGCTCTATCTGTCTATATATTCACGTAACCTGTGTTAAAATTCCATCGTCACACAAAATGACGCGTTTCCTTACTAGTTACGTACATTTTTTTTTTTTCAAATTTTGATGAAATAAACTACATCTCTGGGTTGAACAACAGATTCTGAAATATCGCTCATTATGTCAAAGGATAGTTCTAATTGTGCTTAAGAACATGTTTTCCGAAAATCTTGGTTAGCTATACTGGGTTTTAAATTATAGTGATTTTTTAAAACTCTTATATTTCGAATGCTTTTTTGATTGTCAATTTAGCAAGTAATTGAATCGTGAATAATCTGTCACCGACAATATTCAATAATTTAATAAGTTTGTAATTTGAGAAACAGGTGATATAATAATATGGCATGATTAAGTCAGAAAATACATGGTAACTCGAGAATAGTAAAAAATTGTAATTTTCGTGTTGTAATGAAACAATTCCAACAAACTATCATACTTGTGGTCTAAAACAATTAATTCAAGGACTACAGGTACTCAATTTCCTTTGTCCCACGACGATATCGACAAACGTGCAATTGCTAAATTATTTGAGTTTAGAGTCACTTCGTATATTTGGAAATATTTGTTGTGATGGATATAAGAATAATCATTCATATTTTATTGAGAAACGTAGTCAAAAAATAAATTGTTGAAATCGTTTCATAGGGATGAGTAATGACATGATAAATATAGAGGTTGCCCCATTCAAAATTTTGAATCTGATATCACGTGGGCGAAAACATAAAACTCATTGGGTTAAAAAATATCAGAAAAAGCTACAGGAATGAATTGTTTAAAGTCACAACTTCAAAATTACAATTCTCTATTACTCTCGAGTTCCGGGACATCCTGTATATTATTATATCACCTGTTTCTCTAATAACAAACTGTAATTGAAATAATGAATATTGTGGGTGAAATTAACAAAGAAAATAACATTCCAAATAAAAGTGTATTTATATATACAAGTTAAACACCAATACAGCTAACAGCGATTTCAGAAAAAAGTTGTTTTTAAGCACAATTTGAACTATCCTTTGACATGATGAGCGATATTTTAGAATTTGTTGTTCAACCTGGATGTAGTTTAATTTCGTGTAAAAAACACCTGTTTATGAACCACCCGGTATATTATCTTTGGTCATGTTTTATGACAAATAAACTGCCCTAGAATATGGCCCAATAATGTATAATCAAGACAAAGAACACTATGTAAATCTCTCCTAGCGATCAGAAATTATTTACTGATAAAAAATATTACTACAAGTTTATGCGAGTCTTCTCAAGTTTCCATGAGTGTATTTGGCAATTTGAAATGTTTCAACAAAATGTACTACTATCAAAAACATCAACAAAAATGAATTGATAATTTCGAAAAATCAGTAAATTGGATAACTTGTTTTTGAATAATCACGGCCAGCAATACTTTTTTTGTCTCACACAACGATATTGTTTACCTTCATTTGATTACCAATAACAGTGGAATATGGAGAGAAATAAATAATCGCTATTACTATTGTTGATATGCTCACTAACCTAACATTTTCCACTTCTTTTTCCTATACCTGGCACTGGCCTGGTATTTACTATATTAGGGCTGACACCTGGTCCAAATTAATTCATCGATTTAATAGAATACACAAATGGGTCACTTTGTGGTTGTATTTATATTAAAACTACAATTCGAACATCCTTGAAAATTGAATAAACCTGATCTGTGCATGCAGGTAGAATATTCTCACCACACGGATTATTTGTTGCATTGCATAGATATGGCACGGCATCCACGTTTCGGGTATAGTATTGAATTCGTGCCTGTAGTATCTGATGATGCATATCAACACAAAGTATAACAAAGTAAAGTCATCGTCCACCAATATTCTAATGTAAAGTATTCTGAGGTCTTGCTTCTATCTACTTACCTATATTATTATAATAAAAGTATTATAATAATATCTGCCAAGTAGGTCACATTGGTGGTTACGTCACATATTGATTTTGGTTAATTCTTTCGGTTGCAGATAAAAATAGCTTGTTTCATTCGGATAAAAAGACTTTGTTTTGTCATACAAAGTGTTACTTTTGATCCTAATAAAACAATCTACTATTTATCGTCCAAAAATATTATCACAAATTGTCTGTCTACAGAAAATCTATAATCTTGAAACCGACCCTGAATTCTGGCCAAAATGGCGTTGTTGGCGTAAGATTTCTATTCCTCATCAGATCAAACGAACCTACGAGAGTTGGTGAGCTGTTGGTTTGGTGAGCTGTGCCAAAACCATCAGCAGAACGAGGGCGATAACAGTACTGTCTCGCCCTGCTGACAACTGGAGTAAACCTATTCATATTATATCTCTTAGTTATGAGATCTAGCTCTCTCAAACAGACAGTAGTAGACGATAAATTGATTCAGCATCGAGATACAAAAGACATCCCTATAAACTTACCTTTGATTATGGGTGTCGTCAAGATCTTCGGAGATAAAATTTGATTATGCACGACAGTTTTCGTGACCTGAGTCGGGGCCGTCGTAGGACTGGCCAAAACTGGCGGGGCTGGCGCTGGTTTCGGAGAATTTATCAGGGGCGGTGGAACAGCGGCTATGGAAGATTGGGGCTTAGGTACGTTCGCGGCTGGTGGGGGTAAGTCATATTTTTGTATCTGAAAAAAAAAAAGGGTTGGAACAGGGTTATTTTATCCACATTCCCTGATGAACACGCAACTGCACTTCGGTAGAAGTTGCGGGGAGCAACGTCATAGTGACGTCAACATTAACCGTTCATATTTCTTCCACTTCAACAACAGCTGTGTCCCCATAGGTTATACTAAAGGTAAATTATTTGCAACCCACTTGTTGTTGAAGAAGTACTGTCATACTGAGTTGGTGAAATAGGGCAGATAGTGGAGTTGGGCCCTAACGGAAATGACGTAATGGTTAAATACGAAGGAATGAAGTTATAAACGGGTTACCCCCATTTCGATGTAAGCATGTACAAAATGAATTCGTTATCTCAAAAATAGGCGACTTTTTAAGCCCCTTCTCATGATATACAGTGTGTCTCACTTCTAATGGAAACACCCCTGTATCTCACGTATTCGTTGGGTAAGGATCCTGAAATTTGCTAGAGCGAGATATATACCAAAAATGCACTCTATGACCAAGTGGGGTCACATTCAGTGATATACACTGCTCGCCAACAGCCATGGAACCAACCCGATTTCCGGAAAATGATATTAGGAGTCAAAATAGGTTGACAATCACTTCGAATTCCGAATCATGACGCCCAATACACTAATTATTCATATTCTGAAAAAAATTTCAGATCTGACAATTCCATTTTGGTCTCACTTTTCATGGAAACACCTCCGTATCTCACGTAATCGTTGGGTTAGGATCCTGAAATTTGCTGGAGCGATAGATATACCAAAAATATACTATATGACCAAGTGGGGTCATCTTCACTAATATACACTGCTTGCCCGTGGAACTATACACATGTCCGGAAAATAATATCAGGAGACAAGATTTTGCCTCCTTATATCATTTTCCGGAAATTGGGGTGGTTCCATGACTGTTGGCGAGCAGTGTATATCACTGAAGATGGCCCCACTTGGTCATAGAGTGCATTTCTGGTATATCTCTCGCTCCAGCAAATTTCAGGATCCTTACCCAACGAATACATGAGATACAGGGGTGTTTCCATTAGAAGTGAGACACACTGTATTTGTTATTTTTGATTTTTTTTTATAGATTTAATGATTTATATCATTGAATATTTCAATGCTGAAAATTGGTACAGATATGTTGGCAGTATGATGAAATTCACAATAATAATGTGTCATTATTTCTCTTCAAAAATACAGTGACAGTACAGAGTACATTTTTGGTATATCTTCGCTCCAGCAAATTTCACTAATTTCAGGATGCCAACCAACGATTACGAAAAATACGGGGGTATATCCATGAAAAGTGATACAAAAATGAAATCTTCAGAACTTGGAATTTTCCAGGAAAACTATTACTAGTTAGTGTATTGAGCGTCCTGATTCCGAATCCGGAGTGATTTTCAATCTATTTTGCCTCCTAATATCATTTTCCGGTAATTGGAGTGGTTCCATGACTGTTGGCGAGCAGTGTATATCACTGAAGATGATCCCACTTGGTCATAGAGGACATCTTTGATATATGTCTTGCTTCAGCAAATTTCAGGATCCCAACCCAACGATTACCTAAAATACAGGGGTGTTTCTATGAAAAGTGAGACAAAAATAAAATTTGCAGAACTCAAAATTTTTCAGAAAAAATCTAAATAATTAGTGTATTGGGCGTCCTGATTCCGAATACAAAGTGATTTTCAATCTAGTTTGCCTCCTAATATCATTTTCCGGAAATTGGAGTGGTTCCATGACTGTTGGCGAGCAGTGTATATCACTGAAGATGACTCCACTTCGTCATAGAGTACATTTTTGGTATATCTTTCGGCCCAGCAATTTTCAGGTTCCTTACCCAACGAATATGTAAGATACAGGGGTGTTTCCATTAGAAGTGAGAAACACTGTATATATAAGAGACGTTACGTCACCGGTGTTCGCGTGATAACGTAATAGACGATTTTTAAATACAAATACAAATAAATTACAATAGTATAAATATGTATTCAGAGTCTATCAAAATTATGTATCTATAATATTATACAATAAATGCTTATTCGTTGAACTAAAATATGCTAAGGTCCGCCACTGAAAACTAAACATTATAGTGTCTTGTTTGATTTTGTTGATTCAGAAGCAAAATACATTAAATGAAAAAAAAATTACACTCTAATTTGAAATTAGTCACGTAGTATCATTTAACTGTTTGATATTATTTACAAACAAATATTCGAATCACTCATAATCTAGCAATGAGAATAACAGGAATCGAACGAATGGAAATTGTAATTATATAGTCTGTGGAGATAAAATGCTATTAAATAATGAAACACATCAGAACGGAGACTGCACAAATAACTCCTGAAGTTTTCGAAAAAATTGAGAAGAATCCAGCTTTCACATTGCTGAATGTCATCAATTTGAACATTCATTATAATTTTATAGAATTTTTATAGATAACAGTTTTGGTTTACCCCGAGGTTTACCCTGTATAAATAAATATTCGAATAATCATACCGTTGGATAGACTATTAGTAGACCTTTTGAATAAGTTGTCACATATGTCGCGAATCGTCGATCACTTCTTTATGCCAAAACCGGTGAAGTAACATCTTTCATTTGAATACCATCAGATGGGGCTTCAAGAATTGAATCTTACGAGTTTTTAGATTTTTTCAAAAATCGCCTATTTTTGAAATGAGAATGTATTGCATACATTTGCATTGTACTGTATATGGTTGCATTGGATTAGACACGCTAATGTTATTGAATATCGTGGACTTCAATAATTATGATTTGAGAAATGTAATCCAAAATAATAAAATAGATTTTTTTACTGAAACAGGCCCATTTGTGTTTGAAATATTATGCTGTCAATTTAATTAGATTTTAACAAGTTGCTTCTTTGAGATAATGATGTATCTGGTAATTTCAACAAACATTTGCCCAATTCAACAGGAGTAATTATTCGTACACAAATAATTAGTTGATGCAACCAATAATTTTTTGGTGTAACCGCTCGAAGACCCGTATTTTGTGTGAAGTTGAAGAAAAATAAAATCATATTTAGACTTGGGTATAAAACGATCATCACAAAGCAAAACGATATGAACATTTCAATTGGCGTTTAGTTCGGCTTAGTCGGCAACATTCTAGAATATTGCCCATAAAAAATGCCATAAACCAAATGATAGCCAACTATGGTTTAAACAGTCACGATTTTCTGGGTCTATACTAAAGCAAAAAATGTAGTCAATGGCCCTTAATAGTTTTCGTTTTTTGTTTGATGTCGAGACCAGGCTATAGAGGCTCATTATGAATCATGAATCGAACGTAAGCAAAACAAACAAAATACCATTGGATAATTTTTTCGATAAGAAGTACCGAATAAGCTTTATTCTGTTTATAACATCAGCAGAAAACAATAACAATAATGCTATTATAAAATATTTATAGATCAAACATTTTGACATTTATTCAATGGAAGAAAGCAATCAAAATTCTATTCGGTCGGTTTTCATAAAAATAAAATTTCTATTAGAAGTCGCAAAAATTTTCAATGAAAAAGTGTGCAATATTTTCCAACGGTACCGTCTTCAAATATATATTTTGAGCTGTTTTCAAATTCAAGAGCAAAATCTGAAAACTCGATAATACAGAGTGTTGTGTCGATCACACAACAATTCATCGAATTATCGTTAATCCAGACCAGATTTTTTTTACTGAATAAGTAAGTTGGTCGCTTGGATGGTAGAAGAAAAACGTTTATACCAAATATTAGAAAAATATACTAGGTGATTCGTTGGTTATATCACAGATCACCCACAGTGCCCATCCACCCCCTCCCCTGTTAACTTTTGAACCGATTGAGATGAAAATTTCAAATTTGTAACAATTGATTGACGTGAAC
Source organism: Phaedon cochleariae (assembly GCA_918026855.4). NCBI lineage: Eukaryota > Metazoa > Arthropoda > Insecta > Coleoptera > Chrysomelidae > Phaedon > Phaedon cochleariae. The sequence goes on along the minus strand of OU896720.1, from coordinate 17,774,357 downwards.
TACTTTTCTAGCTGAAAAAAGTCAGCTTCCGAAATAAAATTGCGGCGTGACGCCATTTTGATGAGAATTATTAAATGGCACATAGGGTCGTGCGAATGCTATAATATGAAGTTTCCAAAGTTAATTTATTTTCGTCAGAAAATCAAAATGTGCCACTTTTTTTATATCTGTTAATCCATTAGTCTGAACCGTCATACATAAGATATTCCAATTCGAAACAGTTAAATTGAATGATGTGAAGTACATTTATTGCGAAAGAAAACAATTTTGAAAGAAAAAATGACGGCGTGACGCCAGTTTGACAGAAAAAAATCAATAGGCACATACGGTCGGGTATTCATTGTATATTTTCCTGAACAAATCGAAATTATTGTCCAGTATTCCTCAAATACACTTGAAGAAACACTTGAGTTGTGTGCAATGAAACACTTTGGTTGACAGATTTGAAGTCATCACATGAAAACCCAAAAAGAATTGAGCAGGAAAAGTGTGTGATATTAATTTGAATCATATCATAGAAGATATCTATCTATTCATTGTAATACTTGAGTCAACACGTGAGAATCCAAAAAGAATTGAGGAAGAGAAGGGTGTAGGTGTGTGATTAATTTGAAGATTGGAATCTATTGCGTTTTCCTAAATAAATAATGTGAATCATCAAGCACCTCCAGCATTTTGACTACAACTTATTCTTCAAATGGTCTCATGTAATCACTAACTTAGTCAAACATATTCCAGTGATCTGGCAGGGGCCATGGTAAAAAACATTTGCAAAACAATATGAATTGATAAAAATTGCGTTAAGTTAAAAATTACATTGGATCCTTCTGAGAAATGTTTGTTGATCACCTTCACTTTAAAATTTAACGTTTATTCGTGATTTTCTAGAATTCCGAAAATTAGTTTCCGAAAGATTATACGAATAGAGATAAATAATATTTTGAAATTGAAAGGCTAAGAAAGGATTCTAGACCTGGATCAGATCAAATTTTGTCCCAAAAACTTGCCAACCGATAAAAATTTTACGAAATCTCATGGGTGCTCGAATTTAGGCTAACAAATCGAGGTGATTAGAACTATGCTCAGTGACGCACTGGAAAACATTTAAATAGATTTTAATCATGAAGGACTTGAAATACGTATCTCCCTATACATCGACTAGCATGGCTCGTTTGTCGGGCAAAATCATCCCTTCAATGTGCCTACGTTCAGATCCATACCTATTGAGGTGCTTGAAATAATGTAGTAAATTGACATGAAAAACATTGCCAGAAATGAAGAAGATTGGGGAAATTGAGGCCATTAAACAGAAAAAATAGAATACTTATTAGATTCAATATACTCACCGTCATCACAAGTCCAACAATGGTATTATTTTTTTCTGATTGAACTCGGCCGAGGCCTTGGCCGGGGCCGAGGTCTTTCACGTTCCGAACTTTTGAGCATATTTAACGAAAATCGCCTGCTTGCTCAACTTGCTTGAACTGACTAACTCGACAAGCGTCTGGGAGATGGGAATACCGAGGCTCTTTGAAATCGCAAGGTGAAGTGACGTCACTCACAACACACATTAGGTTTGTTCGCGTTCGAAAAATAAACAGTTCAAAACCATCAGAAGCATGCGCAGTTCCACGGAACTTGAAAAATGCGTACTGTTGTGTGAAAGCCTGATATTTCTTCCTTCATCATAGTAAGTACTTTCGAGTAAGGCGATAGCTCAGCGGACTGTGTATCTGACTACTACGGCGGTGACACAGGTTCAACCCCAGTGAGTCGTCAATTTTTTTTTAATTTTTTTCACAAGTAATTTTTCGAAAAATGTTCGTTTCAGGAAAAAGGTTGATTTAGGCCAAGCCAAGGTTACTTTAGGCCAGATTTCATAGAGCCTCGGTATAGCTAGACGCTTGTACTAACTCGTTACGCACCAAACGTCTTTATATATCCAAACAAAGCGAACTTTAGACTGGACTCCCATCACCAGTAGAAATGCGCGAATTCAAGTTGAATATGCAGTTTCTAAAAGAACTGTTTTAAATTTGTTCTTATCCATCATTCGGTTGCCCCCTTACGAGCAACCATCAGAAGTGTTCAAGAGACTTGTGCCAGCAAGGAAAGACGGGCGAACACCCTGTAGTTTATTGAATATTATCATCTCGAAATATCAAGACGTGGGCTATTGAAATTGATGGGCATGAAGAACCCTATTTGTATCACTCAGCACAAGACTCAGCATATGTGGCTAAGTGGATCTCTGTGTACCATGTTGGATATAAATGTTTAGATAATTAAAAATTATGACTGTATGAGACTTTCGTGAACAATGAGAATGAAAGGGCAAAACACTTGCTCTTGGGACATTTTTCATCTCTTGGAACGCACGAAAGGAAATTCCAATAAGGTTGGTGAAACATCGCGGATACCTAGGAAGGATATAAGGGAATTTTTCTTAACTTTTGGAGGTTATGAGTCCTTGGGAATACTTCCCTTGGCAAAGAATTCCAGAGCTTCGCCGTTCTATAGACGAACGAGTTTTGGTGACGAACTTGCCACTGATCCCAGGAGCCGTTGTTCAATATACGATTTTTTTATAATAAATTAGTTTGCAAAGGAAAATTCGTGTTTTCTTACATCAGAAATGGGATAGAACAACTAGAAGTACCACAATGTGTGTTATCGTGATTAAAAACGAAGCCAGACAATGAGAGAATTGTTAAATTGTTCGCGAGTGCCGACAAATCTCTTTAAGAACAAAGTAGTAAAAATACATTGTCAACTTCGGTGATAATACCAAACTTTAACCCGAATCTAGACGATTATGATGTTTGATGACGTGAAAAAGTGGTTCCGAAGATGTTTAGATTTTGAATATCAATTGCTAGGAATTTTCATTGGGTAGCCAGCGTTGCCTCGTGGTTAAAGCGTTAATGTTCTATCCACGATGGATTACTGGTAGTGACTTCGATTCCCACCACGACCGCAGAATTTCTTCTGATGGCCTAAGAAAAGTGTTTGGGATCACACGTTAAAAGGTAAGGCCCCCGTCATTCCTTGCTCGCACAAGTCTCTTGAAGACTTCTGAGGGTTGCTCGTAAGGGAGCAACCGAATGATCGATAAGAACAATTTTAGAACAAGAATAATTACTGCCATGTTCAAATTGAAACCGCAGCATTCAATAGCGAAATTGACATGGTTGGCGGGTTGTTGTCTCCTCTGAATGATTACAAAAAACTCAAAATTCTTGTTCATTGGATAGTAGAAACAGGTGTGTAGTTTGATTTCAGAAACTATCTTTAAACAACTAGCAAGCAATGCATCACATTTTTTTCAACTTCAAAAGGTGTAGGAGGAACTTAAGTGTGCGAAGACTATTAACACGTTCACAGACACCTATGTAAATGAGGTGTCTGGACATACTAAGGCACTTTTGAACTTCTTTGAACTAATATTAGGCCAAAACATAATGTGAGAATGAAGGAAAACATTGCTTTGCATTTTTCACACTAAAAACGATTATTGGTAATAACTCTGTATTGGAGGATAGAATATTGGCTATGAACATATGAAACAAATCCCGTCTGTAAAACTCGCAGAACGATTGTGAGGGTCCAGAAAATAATATTACATCATGAAAAAAATCGACAAAAATCATGAAGTTTCTGAGTTCACTCTGAGTCACGCCTGCTAGAAATATTTCAGCAATACTTTTCCACTTACTCTCGGGGTGTAAGGGATAACTATACATTTTAATTTCTGCATTGGGAAATATAGATTTCCTGATGCATTCAAAATATCGAGAGTCCTTCCCATATACAAAAAAGGTGATGACAAAAATATTGAAAACTTCCGCCCTATCTCAATAGTTCCTATTTTTGGAAAAATATTCGAGATTCTTTTGAAAAATCGCTTATATAATTATTCCTATAGGAACAACTTGTTAAACCAAAACCAATTCGGATTTAGGAAGTTGATACCAATAGTGCATGCCTTGAAGAAGGTTGTTGATAATATCATCATTGAGGATTTCAAAAAGGGTCACACTGCAGCTGCTCTGTGTGACCTGACCAAAGCTTCTGATTGTGTGTCCTATTCCATTATCATCAGAAAACTCGACAAAACCATCATGTTGCTTACCACCATCATTTATCCAGTTTTCTTTCAGGCGGATCGCTCCATCTGGTGGTGGACGGTGTATCATCTGATACCATTGCCATCAATTCCGGCGTTCCACAAGGATCAATCTTGGCACCAACATTGTTCCTAGTTCATATCAACGATCTATTGGGAGCAACTACTTGCCCTATCTACAGCTTTGCAGACGATAGTACTCTCCCTACTGAGTTCTCTTCTAGAATTTCCATCCTTTCCAGGAAACTAAGAACTTACGACGAAGGCAGACCAACGCTGTCAATGAAGATCTTGCGGATATAACCAACAACCTAGCTGGATTCAACGCCACCAGAACTCAAGCCTGTATTTTTTCTGGTACCACCATTCCCACCAAGACCACTATATCTATGATCGATATTACCATCAGCAATACTCTCTCATGAGAAAATTATGTCCTATCCATATCAGAAGTTGCTTCACAAAAACTTGGATTCTTGTCCCGTGCGAAAATCTACTTTACACCTTAACAGCTGCTCATAATCTACAAAGCACAGATACGGCCAGTTTTAGAATACTGTCCTCATATATGGGGTTCAGCACCCAAACATACGCTGATGTCCTAGATTCCATCCAGAGAAGAGCCAACTCTTCGACCTCATTGGAACACCGTAGAAGTCAGCGATCTTTCACTTTTCTATAGATAATTCCACGGGAAATGTTCCTCAGAAATCTCTGCTATAATCCCATCACTAGCAATTACCAGTCAGACGAACTCGACAGGCCCAGTGAGTATATCCCTTCGTCGTAAACCTTGAAAAATGTCGAAGAAAATCCAACACCTACGTCCTCTCCCTATCTCCCCTAGGTATGCACAATGTTCCAGGAACATGATAGGAATTTATTTTAATGCGCTCCAAGAGATAAAAAAAATCGAGCAATGACGACTCCTCAGTGGAGGCAATTGAGGCGGAGGCTGAGCTTCCTCAAGAATCTTCATGCATCAAATTGTTCCATACACTTGAATAGGATATATACAGAAATAGCTAATATCTCATCCTCATGTTGGTTATCCCGTTAATTCTACCACATATTTATCGAAAATACCGAACAACAAATGAATTATTTGATATTGAAAATGCAATTTCAATACCTATGGATTCAAACGCTACTGAGTTGTGATGTCAGTGTCTTCTTGAAATTTGATTGGTTGGAGTTGTGGCGGCTGGGAAGCACGCCGCTGTTGACAGGTTTCTATAAAATCATTGAATTGATCCTATGTGCAAGATAGTGCAACGAATGTCATGATTCTAAATTACTATGTAGTATGTGATTAGTTGATTGGTTTATTAAGTGCTGATCACATTCAATTTACTCGGAACCCCTAAGTATTCCAGATAAGCTAGGACAATATGTGATGCAGGCATCTAACAGTAAGATGCTTTTTGTATATAGTTTGGTTTTTGTTATGATGGTGATATTGCTTTGAATAATTGTTATAATCAACAAACTAAACAGTGCTCATTTCCAGAAAATGTAATTGCTAATCTGGCAACTATGTCTACAAAAGAGAAAGCGATAAAGCAACTGGCGCAAACACAATGTTGCCAAGTTAAAAATACTCGAAAAATACCTAATTCCACGCATAACTTTACTGTTCTCATTTCTCAATATTATTGACAAGAAGGCAGTGATGCTTGTATTAAAATCAATAGAAATAGAACCAAGTAAACAATTTAGTATTGATTCAATTTTTTTCCTATGGTAGGTTGGTATAGGTAAGTAAAACTATAGATGAGTACCTGAACTTGAAATTACTGGAAGGGATTTGAAACTGAATGTCATGAATATCTGCACTGTATTTCAATACTAAATGAAATTTCACTTACGATTTTAAATAATCCACCAACAGAAATCAACCATCTAACTAATTAAGCAATGCAATTTTTCAGTACCACGAATTTTCAGGTAAGTAGTTTTAGTTGAGTCATCTAACAGCATCTGTATCATTTGCTGAAATGAAAAAATCGAGAAATGAATATCCGACTAATCATAGCTTCCTATCCAAATTGGCAACAGTGTCAAGTCCATTGTGCATTTTATTGGCACCCAAGGAAAGGTGACGGTATAATCAATTCAAATTACTCGCACACTGACGTCACACGTTTCACGGACAAGTCATATCGTTTGTTGACTTCGCTCGTTAAATTTGGCGTTTTCAATATTTTTTTACAGGATGAATTGATGGGAAAAAATTTAAAAAAATATTTCGAGGTATTCCAGAGTCATATATTCCAAGATCTACTTTTTCTAGAAATTACTGGAAAAACCCATTCAATAGTTTTGGCAACATTACCTTCACGTGTCCAATGAACTTCACGAGAACCAGCTCCAATCATAAACAAAAGAAGAATGGGAACAGTCTATTTGAATATTTATTTCGTGGTTTTCTGTACCAGGTTACTTTACGATTTCAGCCACGTTTTCACTTTTTCAGGCTAATTTTCATTATGGTTGGTTTGGTATAGGTATTTTCTTGAAAATGAGAGCTTTAAATGATTCTGATTTAGTGGAATACAATAAACTCTTTCAGTGCGCTGACTTACGACGACAAATCATTAGTGAAAAAGAAACATCCATTACCATATGTAAAAATGTCGTTCATTCAATAACGCACACTATAAAAAATTGGTATGTATGGTTAACGGAATTTGAGGTAAGAAACAAGTTATTTTGTTGGCACTGCTCATATTCATTTAAGAAATCAGAATAATGAGCGCCACTTGATCCGTGGACTTTATAGCCATGCAAAATCACGGGAACATATAACATCATTTGGTAAGTTCAAATAAACGGGTAAACAAAATGTTATTAATGTTATTGATACTATTCGCATACGTGAAATTGAAAGTCGATACAGGGAAGGAAGATCGTGAAATTATGGGAAACATTCTTCAGTTAGCCTCCCCTGTTGAAAAAATCATGAACCGCCACTAATTGCCAGTCAAGATTGCACATAAAACATCAATTTTCATCAAAGTTTATGAAGGGATCAGTAATTAATGAATTGATTTGTGACTTGTATGCTCAGGACTTTACTTTTCAGGTTGCTGTCAAGGGTTACAGAACTTGACTTACCTGCAGAATGTAAGTTTGAGCTGAGGGTGAGCCGGTCCAGTTGACCTCCAACGTAGTTGTTGCAGCTTTCACAAGGGATACTCGACTGGGAGCAGGTGGCCTTTCAACTTCCAAATACCACAAATCTTTGCAACAGACCTAAAATTGTTAAATATAATTGTTATACTATATTGTAAAAATCAATAATTTTGTTCTCAGAAAAACCATCCAATCGATGATTGATGAGTGAAAGCAAAGTTAAAGATATATTCTTTTATGCTCAAATAATGGACCAACACAGTTTGTTAATCTCAAATGTAAAATACAGATGATGGTAAGGATTAATTGATACCAAGGTTTTAGCTGACACCCATCAGTGCCAAAACGCATACAAATCGAGAAAAAATATACATGGTAATTCATTGAGAATGGACAATCTCTGAACTACAAATAGTAAACACCAAAATATAAAGAGATTTAGACCAACATGCCTTATGAAAATGGTGGTGATTTAGGAGATAGAGGGTATTCAAGAGGAAGATTTCAAGTTCCAGCAGCATGGACATCAACTTTTGTAGTCTCAGGTTTTCTGGAATGTAACTTATTTTGTGATTGCTCATAGCATAGCTCTTTTTTGTCCTTTGAATGATAGTTAAAATAAGTCAAAAATCTAGACAATTTTACATAAAAATATATACTATATTTCAAATTGTCTAACTCATATGGTTTTAGCGTTGTTAGATCTTGAAAAGATTTGTGTTCAACTTCATTTTTATTATTTTAAATTATAGTTAGCGAAGTGACTGTGAAAAAAAAGACTAATCAATTATAACAATCATTAACAACGCCAACAAACAGAATTCTGAAGTATATGCAAGACCGAAATTATGAAGAAATTTAAAATAATATTCTTTCCTTGAACATGTTTAGTTCAGATATTGCCCATTCTTAATGAATCGTCCTGTATATACAAACAGTAATCGGTCCAGTTTCGATTTGAAAAAATGGAACCGACATGAAAGATTACTTTGCCGTCAACAGTAATTCAATGTTCCATGAACTATATATTGTTTCATTATAGTAGGAGCAGAACAAAATTCCATTATACATTATAGTAGGAGCAGAACAAAATTCCATTATAATTAATAGTAATTTAACTAACAGGGATTGAAATCGGTTCAGAAACGTTAAAAAGCCAACCCGTTAATGTAAAACCTTCGATGAAATCCATATTTTCGATTTCAGGTAAACCCATCAAAAACAAGAATTTTTTTTGGGAAATATAAAGCACAAATCGAACAGGACATTGAGATTGTGGATAATAATATATCTCGCGTCGCGTTGCTAGAAATTTAGGTTAGCAAATGCGTGAAACCGGCGTATGCCAACTTGAAAATGTTATATCGCTATCGTTTTATGAAAATCTACAAAGATTTTGCTCAGTCCTTAGTTCTTTCATTTCAACTATTGTGACACTATTTATGGCCCTTGTCTGGATAACACAACGGGTACAAAAATCATGTCTTGGGTATATATATGGTATCAGAAAATTTGAAAGTATCTTACATAAACTGAAAGATACGAAATGGCTCTTTATGTCTGCTAGGAGAGAATTGCATCCAGTGACCTAATTTCACAAAGTTATTCTTCACAAAACCCCTCCTCATCCTTATGAAAAAACAACATTCCATAGTGATGTTCACACTTCCTTCAAGGGAATAACTTCGCTTCCATTTAATCGAACTAATGTTTTTAGGGGCTCCTTCACTCATAATATTTATAGACTATACAACCAGGATCCTGCAAATCTAAAAACTTAATCAATCTCGAAGTTCAGTAGAGTTAACAATGATCTACTATCCGATGCTATCAGATAGAAAATGCCACATGACTCATTATTTATGTGTCGATTTTGATTTTGATGATTTTTTGTTTGCCAGACACTAGGGATGACACTCACATCAGTTTTACTGCCTGTCATCTCTATTATGCGGTATGATCCAATAATCATTCGTTAATATTAATATTATTCTATAATGTATATCATGCATCATTCTGCAAATAAAAAGTATTATTATTAACAGTGAATCGATGCGGTGTATGTTTGGTTGCCGATACCACAATTGTTCGTTAATAGACAAATTGATTGTGATTTGGGCTGCGCAAATAATCCAATTTGTCAATTTAAAATTACTGGATTCACTTATACACTTCACTATATCTAATAAAACTAGTAATATACCTCAATGGGGGACTCCAAGTTGCCAACCTGAAAACCTCTACCTCTGTAGAAGTGATATTATGAATGGTTGAAAATCATGTTGGTGCATCTGCGATACGTCAATACTGAAATGTCAATACTTTCAATAGTGTCAGTAGTATCACGAGTAAAAAATGACATATGTAATGTTCGAATCACGTTCGAACAGAATAAAGATCAAGAAAATCTAATGAGGAACGTGCAATGCTATAAAGTGGATGTGAGGGTTCCAAGTTATCTGGTCTGGTGCTACTCTCGACACGTCGTTATGGTAATCAACATAACATTGTTATTAGGTCTTTATATTTATTGTTGGTCATTTATATTTCCTCACTACCCATAATAGGTATATCATGCTATAATAAAATTCATTTTATATTTAATATTGTGATAATAGTCTGTTGACTTCTGCTACCAATAAACTATCTGTGTCTAACTATTTGATTAAAGGAATCTTATTGTGATATTGTTGTATTACGACATTTATTTTGTGATAATATGTATCTCTATTATTGGAAACTTCGACCAGTTTTTATCAAACGTGAGTCATGTAAGCTTTGAAAGTATTTATTGAACGATTTCTTTTCCCTATTGTTATTTTTTTACTAAGATAACGCTTATTATTGCATAGGTATGTTAGTATTTTTATTTATGATATCGACTGTGATTTCTTCGTTACCTAACAGTTATGGTTTCATCCACTCAAAGACACTTTCTTGGGTTATTTTTCATTTCAGAAAGTTGAAACTTCATTATTTTACTCTTACTAAGTCATGTCCGTGTCGATTCTTAGCACTCCAATATATTCCTACTTCCTACTGCAACGATCAAACTTCTTTACCTAATAATGATAAATAATAGTGTTAGTAATTTTAAATACGTAACAAAAATGTGACAAGTAATGAAATTGACGACGATATGACAAATTTCAAAATGAAAGCAGATGCATCAACATAATTTTCAACTAATCAGAACTGGAGTTCACAAAAATTAATTTTTCTTCTGAATAACTTCTATTCGTGAGCTGAGTAGACAAATAATAGTGTTAGTAATTTTAAATACGTAACAAAAATGTGATAAGTAATAAAATTGACGACGATATGACAAATTTCAGAATGAAAGCAGATGCATCAACATAATTTTCAACTAATCAGAACTGGAGTTCACAAAAATTAATTTTTCTTCTGAATAACTTCTATTCGTGAGCTGAGTAGACTCCTACAATCAGATTTCATCGAAATGAAGCTATTTGAGTAATAAAACTTCCTTAATGTTGCTTCTACATTGGTAGAGGTTTTTAGGTTGGCAACTTGGAGCGAAGTCCCTCAATAATACTCAGTTTGCAACAACATACCGGGTGTCAACGAATCCATTTGACAAGCCAGAACTTCTAGATTATTCGATTTATCAAAATTAAATTTAAAATGGGTGTATGAGATGTACAGAGGAAAATTTTCGCATGTTATTCACTTCCCGGTCACTTCCGGTTTCACCGGAAATGGCTTCGGTTTTGAATTTTCAAATGGAACACCCTGTACATTTCAACATCTTTGAATCCCTGAGATAACAAATTTTTACGCCTACTTAATTTTTTTCAGAATCACTTTTAACCCTTAACTGGCATCGTGGGGAGTTCGGCACCCCAGAAGTGATAATTATGCGAAAATATTGTTACGTTATTCGGGTGCAGAAGCGAACACAACACTATTTATTTTCGAACTGATTTATTTGAACTAGAGAAACACTAATTTATATCGAACTACTATTTATGTAAAACGATTTATATCACGCGATATATGACTGTCTCTCTGACACTAGCTGCTTGACTGACTGCAGTTGTTCGGCCGTCCTTATATATGAGATCCCTTGGTAGGCTTCGCTTCTCGAACGTTCTCGAATGATCTTTCTACCCTTCTTTTTGTTCTAGAAGCTTCTTAGAACAATACCTCTCTCTCTAATTGTTCCATCGATTGTTTCCAGAACATTCCAGAATCTTCTGTCACGTTATTTGTCACTGCGGCATATATTGAGTGTTCGGAAATATGCTGGTGCATGTAGGAATCATTGGGATGTTCGAGAACAATCTGGGATGCGTGTTACAGGATGATCGTTGTACTCCTGTCTTCCTGATGATGTTTCTAGAGCCCCTCTGATGGAAATATCATTACACTGGCCCCTTCTTAAAACGCATTCCTCCTGGAATGCACTCTGATCGTTATGAAGATAGGGACAACTGGTTTCATTTCTACAAAGTGAAGTATGGTAGAAATAGCATGGCACTGTCTTCGCTCTTGGAGTTTCAGAGTTCCAGCAGCATACCAGAATTTTAACTCCGGTGAATCTAAATACAACCTCCAGCATGTTCCTTACATCTCTCCAATTCAAGCCATCCAGACCACACGCCAGCTTTTGAACAGCAATCTTCTGTATTTCCTTCTCGAGTATGGCGCTTCGCAAGTCGACTAGTGTCTCCCAGAGGTCCTTGTAAGTGGGTTTGTCAGAAGATCTTCCTTTCGTTATAAGATAAAACAGAGACCTTTTTCCTTCAGTGCTCGACCAACGGAGGGACCCTGTTGATGAAGCTGCTCTAACTTCCCGAATTTTCTCATGAACTTGTTGGCTATTCCTTGAGACATCTGAAGATCCTCGGCGACGCAGTGAGCTAGTGGGTATTCTACAGGAGTGACAAAAAGGTCGCGGTGCTCTTCCTTGGTGACGCCAAACCTTGCTTTTGATGAACCACTGTATGTCCCAATGAATGTGTTGATCTTGTGTTCCCTCGAATGGTGCTAGTCTGTTGAAATGAACGACTCTTGGTTTGCCACTGGGTTCATTACTGATGCGGTAGAGTTGTTCTTGTCTTCTTGATTCCTAACTTCTCGCTCAGCTTCTTAAACACTTCACTCTCGAAGTTCCGGCCCTGATCAGAGTGAAGTTCCAATGGCACCCCAAAACGACTGATGAGTTGATTCATTAGGACATCGGCGACAGTTACGGCCTCCTGATTAGGGATCGCATATGCTTCTACCCACTTGGTGAAGTAGTCCATGCAGACAAGGGTGTATTTATTTCAATTATTAGTCACTGGAAACGGCCCCGCAATATCCATGGCAATCCTCTCGAAAAGGCTTCCAACATTAGACTGTCTCATGAGTGCCCTTGGTTTACGATGAGGCCCATTGCTGGCAAAGCACACGGTGCATTTACGGCACCACTCCCTGACGTCGTCACTGCAGTTCACCCTGTAAAACCGCTCTCGTACCCGCTGCAGTGTCTTCCTCACTCCTAGATGTCCCCCTGAAGTTCCATCATGTACATATCCAAGTGGGTCCTTTTCTTGCTCATGCTTGATTGCTGCAGGTAACCAATCTTCATTGACAACGGTGGTTCTGTGGAGGCCTTTTTTTTTTTTTTTTTTTTTTTTTTTTTTTTTTTTTTTTTTTTTTTTTTTTTTTTTTTTTTTTTAAATCGCCTGTAGCGCACGAAAGGGAATCCCTATAATGTTAAAAGAACATCGTGCGTTCCTAGGGAGGATAGGGATAGGAGGTAGGTATTGGAATTGGGCTGCTTCCTTATCCTCCAAACGACTACAATGTGAGCACTCAGGTGGACATGGCCTTCTGGACAATGCATCTGCATTCTTATGGCTCGTCCCCACTCGGTGTGCTATCTCGAAGTCATATTCCTGGAGCCTCTCGATCCAACGAGCTACTTGGCCTTCGGGGTTCTTAAAATTCAGGAGCCACTTCAATGCAACGTGGTCCGTCCTGAGTAGGAATTTTCGTCCATAGAGGTACTTATAGAAGTGCTCCACTGATTTCACCATGGCCAATAGTTCCCTCCTGGTAACGCAGTAGTTGATGCTTATCTTTTGGTACTGGCCATTGCTTCACTGTTCGTACCTTCTCAGGGTCGACTTCCACACCCTGCCTTCCTACGACGTGTCCCAAGTAATTAACCCGTTTCTGCAGCAGATGACATTTCTTCAGATTGACTGTTGAGGTTTTTTGGTAGAGTCAGGCGGACTGTTTTCTGCATTTCGATATCCCGCAATCCATCCACGAACGTTTGTACAGCTAGACATTTCATAAGGGACTCTGGGGCTGACGGGTATGCACAGTGGACCAATCGGGCTACATCCACTTCGAATTCTTGAAGACTCTCGTTGGCTTTCTGTCGACGGCTCTTCATTTGTGATTGAAACACTTGCTGCAGATGTTCATGCCCATATCGCATGTCAAGACGTTTGACGAGATGACCGTAGCTATCGACTTCACCTTCCGGAATGGCTTGCAAGATGATCAATGCATCACCCCGTAGAGCTACTGTTAAAGCCACAACCTTGTCCTTGGATGTCCACCCATTGGCTTTGGAAGCTGCTTCAAATTGCTTCAGATAGTTCGGCCACGATGTTTTTCCATCGAATGTAGGTGGTTTTACTCGATTGGTAGTAGTCACTGCATCTGGCCCTACTGTGGTTTCAATCATGAGTCGTTGACCATTCCCATACTTCTCCAGCACAGCTATTCTTTCTATTTCGAGCTGCAGCTCCTTCTTCATTTCTTTTATCTGGATTGTGAATTGGGTTGAAACCTGAGCTATAATCTTGTCCTGCTGAGACGCGATCTGTTCTTGCTGAACAACGATCTGTTCTTGCTGAGCAGCGATCTGAGTCAGAACCTCTTCCCGATGTGTTGATATCTGAGTCAATACTCCTTCTCGTTGGGCTGATATATGGGAGGCGATCTGATCTTGCTGAGCAGAAATACGTGCCAGAACCTCTTCTCGCTGAGCGGACATCTGAGCTAATACCTCGTCTCGTTGGGCTGAGATTTGAAAGGCTATCTGATCTTGCTGAGCTGAGATTTTCTCCTGCTGAGCACGCATCTGATCCGCGATCTTCTCTTGGTGAGCCACCATCTGATCTGCGATCTTCTCTTGCTGAGCCACCATCTGATCCGCAATGTCCTGTCGTTGAGCCGCTATCTGGTCCGTGTCTTCTCCTGCTGAGCCACGATCTGGTCCGCAATGTCCTGTCGCTGAGCCGCTATGTCCTGTCGCTGAGCCGCTATGTCCTGTCGCTGAGCCGCTATCTGTTCTGAGATCCCAGCCAACATCGATTCCGCTGAAGCTGGTTCCTCGAAGGTGAACGGCTCTGGATCTTGTCCTACGCTCACCATATACTCTTTGACACGATGCTGAAGTGTAGCCTGTTGTGTCGAGATCTCTCTCCTCCAACTCGCGTTTCAATTCCGCCACTTTCAACTCGTGTAGTTTCTTCATTGCAACGGTCTGTTCACTTCACAACTTCACACTGGAATATCCCACACTTCTGACACCAATTGTTACGTTATTCGGGTGCAGAAGCGAACACGACACTATTTATTTTCGAACACTAATTGATATCGAACTTATAACTACTATTTATGTAAAACGATTTATATCACGCGGTATATGACTGTCTCTCTGACACTCGCTGCTTGACTGACTGCAGTTGTTCGGCCGTCCTTATATATGAGATCCCTTGGTAGGCTTTGCTTCTTGAACGTTCTCGAATGATCTCTCGTACCCTTCTTTTTGTTCTAGAAGCTTCTTAGAACAATACCTCTCTCTCTAATTGTTCAATCGATTGTTTCCAGAACATTCCAGAATCTTCTGTCACGTTATCTGTTATTGCGGCATATATTGTGTGTTCGGAAATATTCTGGTGCATGTAGGAATCATTGGGATGTTGGAGAACAATCGGGGATGCGTGTTACAAGATGATCGTTGTACTCCTGTCTTCCTGATGATGTTTCTAGAGCCCCTCTAAGGGAAATATCATTACAATATCATGCTCCTCTCAATTACCTTGATGATTTGTTGTTTCAGGTATTTTCCTAAGTTCGTGATATCTAGGAAATCGTAGTGAATTTTTTCGCGAAAATCAAACAGTTTCGAAAATGAAGAGTGATTGGGGTGTGCAGTTTATACCTATGTCTGTTCACAGGCGTCAATAGTGAGCTCTGAAGAACAAGCCTGCAATAGCTCTCTACACGATGGATTTTAATTTTGCTCTCCTGTAATACCAAATTGTTCTTATCCATCATTTTTTGCGCCCTTACGAGCAACCGTCAGAAGTCTTCAAGAGACTTGTGCGAGCAAGGAATGACGGTGGTCTTACCTTTTAACGTGTGATCCCAAACACTTTCTTAGGCCATCAGAAAAATTTCTGCGGTCGGGTTGGGAATCGAACCCACCTACCGGCAATCCAACGTGGATAGAATATTGACGCTTCAACTACGAGGCTACGCTGGCTCATACCAGTTTTTTTTCTGTTGATCCAAATATGATCAAAGTTTTTTTTGAGGATCATATGTTTCATGATCAGGTATTTTCACGAAAAAGCTAAATTTTTGAAGTTATGAGTTTTTTATTGTATATATTCCTAATAAAAAATGGGGTGAATACCCTACGATACAAGTTACGTTTCGGGAAAACATGATACCAATTAAGGGTTAATATTGCATCTAGGTGGCCATTATCGGACGTAACCTTGATCTAAGATTCTCAGGTGATGTCAGAAAAATAAAACCGCGAAATTTTAGTGACTAGTATGATAGATACGAAGCACTTTCCGAAAAAATGATTTTCGGCGAATCTAACGATACATACTAATTTATTTGCGATTGGACTGAAAATAAGAACATAAATTCAATACTGCTAAGGAAAATACTGGTCATTTGTTTATTCACATTCGTCAAGTGTGCCATGAATAGCCATGATTCATAATATTTTGCTTTTCGAGTCTTCTTTGGAATACGAAACACTCAGGTAATGACAGTGACATGAGCCTCATGAGCGCTGTGTTGTTAAGGACCTGAATTAATTTTTGTAACACTTCTCACGCTTTTTTTGTGTAAATAATGAGTCTATGCGTTGTTCAAAATTGTTAAATTTCAGAGCTCATTTCAAACGTACCGTCATGGCCGCCATTTGGCGATACGTGGAATAAATGGTGACGTCAATTTTTAAGCTGTTTCGGTATTGATCAGATAATCTCCCATTCGCACTCATGAAGCAAGGTTGTCAAGTCACCAATTATAATCAAGTTATCAAAAAGATATTATAGTCCTGTCGTTGAATAAAACATTAGATAAAACATAATAGGAGGAGGCCATGATATTATAGTTCATTCTCGACTTTTTTAAGCAACCAGCATGTCCAAATATTTCTTATACTCCATAACAAAATATCATATAATTGTTAAAGACTTGGTAACAATGTACTGAATGCTGAAAACTGACAAGACACCTTCCACAATTCTCGAGCTGTGTTGTCATGTTCGCCGGTTCAAATGTCCTCTAGTGTGAATTAATATAGTGATAATTATTATTTAGATAAATTATAACCAATAAGCCACAACACATGAGGGAACATTACGAGACAATTGTTTTTTTTATAATTAGGAATATTACCAATACATAACTGAGAATGTATGAATTATTGAATAACTAATAGTTCTGAAGTTCCTAATCGTATTTCAACGTATGGCAACTGTGATATGGTCTGCCCATACTTATGAAATCGTGACGTCAGTTTTTACTCGCGGTAAATTTCAAAATTTCTAGCCGTTTGAAAATTACCGTGGCATTATTAATGATTTTAGCACCTTAAAATCGACCGAAAATTATTAAAAAATATGAAATTGAAAGGTATTTGAGTGACGATTCTCTTCCAGAAATAAAAAAATTAGTCCACTCGCATATTATATAAAAACAGTCGTTGTCTATGACTTGGCTGCGATGTATTCACTGTGAAATTATGAACAGAAACAGTTGTTCAGATATGGGGATCAAATTGAGCCATATTAAATGTTTGTATGTATTTAGATCATATATTGGAATGTGTTGTATATGATATTGAAAGGTATTCGAGTGACGATTCTCTTCCAGAAATAAAAAAATTAGTCCACTCGCATATTATATAAAATCAGTCGTTGTCTATGACTTGGCTGCGATGTATTCACTGTGAAATTATGAACAGAAACAGTTGTTCAGATATGGGGATCAAATTGAGCCATATTAAATGTTTGTATGTATTTAGATCATATATTGGAATGTGTTGTATATGATATTGAAAGGTATTCGAGTGACGATTCTCTTCCAGAAATAAAAAAATTAGTCCACTCGCATATTATATAAAATCAGTCGTTGTCTATGACTTGGCTGCGATGTATTCACTGTGAAATTATGAACAGAAACAGTTGTTCAGATATGGGGATCAAATTGAGCCATATTATGTGTTTGCGGATGACACTACTATTCTATGGCATGAAAATAATGCAGATGCACTAGAAGAAAAAATCCAAGTAGACATTAAAGTATTAAAAAGTTGGTGTGACTCAAATCGTCTTGCTCTAAATGTAACAAAAACCAACATAATATCCTTCAGGTGTGAAATAATCAATATTGAACTAGATAATGGCCTCATTGAAAGCTGCAATAAGACTAAATTTTTAGGGGTTTTTATCGATAATAAATTGAAATTTGAACAACATGTTTTGAACTTGAATAAGAAATTGGCCTCTGGTTGTTTCGCTGTGAGAACAGTAACAAAGGAACTTGGACCCTCAGCTGCAAAATTAGTCTACCATGCATTGATAGAGTCTCACCTGAGATACGGTATTCCTTTCTGGGGAGTATGTAATAATAACCTCATGCTAAGTATACTGGTACTGCAAAAACGCTCGATTAGATATATGTCCAAAGTTAAAATGCGTGTTTCCTGTAAACCGCTGTTTGTATCGCATAAATTACTAACTGTTATTGCAATCTTCATCCTTGAATCAGTATATCTCATCAAAAAACACATCCATAAATTTAATACTACTCCTTCCTATTACTCTACCCGTAAGCATAACAGTATAAACTTACCAATACCAAGTTCTTCTCTAGTAAAGGATTCACTCATTTATAATGGATGCAAGATGTTCAATCATTTGCCCGACTATATAAGAGATATCACCCACATTGACCATTTTAAAAAAGCTGTCCATTTGCTATTATCAGATCGGCCTTACTATAGTTTGGAGGAATTTTTTTCTGATCAATTCTAATTATATGTACCCTTTGCTAATGTAAGAGTCTTTTTAATGTCTGTTTTATATTTTTAGTTTTTTATTTACACTTTTAACTCTACATATGTGCTTTGTCCATAAGAATGTACCTTTTCTTCATGACAATAAAGTATATTCTCTCTCTCTCTCTCTCTCTCTCTAAATGTTTGTATGTATTTAGATCATATATTGGAATGTGTTGTATATGAAATTGAAAGGTATTCGAGTGATAACTCTATTTAAGAAATAAAAAAAAATTAGTCCACTAGCATATTATATAAAAACAGTCCGTGACTATGACTTGGCTGTGATTTATTCACTGTGAAATGACAGTAACAGTTGTTCAGGTATGGGGATCAAATTGTGCCATATTTCATTTTTGTATGTATTTAGATCATCTACTGGAATGTGTTGTATTCACATCTGTAATAGCCTTATTGCTGAGGTCACCACTTTAGCAAAGACAGATACCAAACGAACCATAATATACTCATATGTTGTCTTCTAGAATGCCTAAAAAACGGACTATAGCTACTTTCTATTCCACTCAAGGTATTTCCAAATCATGTGTACATGAAATATCTGATATTATGACCTTCATTGCAAACAAATAATTCGTGGAGGGAATATTTCCAGAATGATTAAAATTATCAATCATAAAACCTTTGCACAAAATGGGTGATACTGATAGTCTATCATAGATCCATTAGTTTATTAACTTGTTTTGCAAAAATCCTTGAAATTTTGATGGCAAGAAGAGTAATTTTTTTTAAAAAGTTAGAGTTATTTGCAGAAAACCAGAAAGGATATCTCAAAAATAAATCAGAAGAGACTGCCTTATGACTTCATCATTGAAGTTCTGCAAGCCTTGGACGATGGAGACCTCTCTTGAGGTATTTTCGTGGATCTCTCCAAGGCATTTGACTGTATTGATCATAACATTCAACTAGTTAACTATATAAAAACCGTATACGCGATAACTCCCACAACTGGTTCAAATCATACCTCTAAAAGATAAAACAAATAGTCCAACTATCATCTGAGCAGGGTGAAGTTAGGTCCAAGTGCCTTGGAGATATTCATAGGTGTCCCGCAGGGTAGTATACTAGGTCCAATCCTTTTTATAATATTCGTGAATGACATAAAAAACGTAGTAACAAATTTTTCCACCAAAGTTTTTAATTATGCTGATGACACTAACTTCTTACTAAGGTGTCCGAATTTCATTGATATCATTGAAACAGGAACGTTAATAATGAGGAGGAAAAATTCTTTCAGTGAAAATAAGTTACTCATCAACAACGAAAAAACAAATTGAGTCACTGAGAATCAACAATATTATTGAAATGTCACACTGTTGAATTTTTAGGGGTCTATATAAATGATTAAATGACATGGACAAATCAGGTAGAAAATTTGTGTAATAAACTGTTTTCAATTACTTATGTGATAAGAGTACTGAAACACATGTTGATCAGAGCACTTGAATCACAGGTCATTACGCCAATTTTCATTCAAGTTTGAAATTCGGAATTGGGGCATGGGGAGCATGCTCGGACTTGAATAAAGTTTTTATATGCCAGCAAAAAGTAGTGAGGATAATTTTTGATCAGAAAATGGATGGCTCATGCCGGGGAATATTCAAAAATAATAACATGTTAACAGTACCAGCTTTGTTCATTTATCAAGCTATTAAATTCCGTACCACACATGAATATCACTTCACCCAATTCACAATACTTTTTTTTTGTTTGGAAACAAGTCCACTGTATAACGCAATAAAATTCTATAACAATCTTCAACTGGAGATAAAAGGTATGCAAAATACCAAAAGATTCCTTGGCTCCCTATGGAATTACTTACTGATGACATGGTAAAATTTAGTCATGTTGGTATCTGTAACTTTCACAATTAGACTAATTATGGTTATTGAGGAATCTCAATTGTAGTCTTGAGTACACCTACATCAAAATCAGAGGTCAAATTAGGGTTTTATATTTTTCCCTGCAATGTTGATAATTCAAAATGTGTAAACATCATTGGCCATGTTAGATGACAAAAAAAGAAGGGAGGTTTACCTCACCACCTGCACCTACCATGTGCTAGTCCACTATGCAATATATTGATTGATTTTAATATTTTATGTCTAAGGGTAATTGGGTCCCAATGCCCGCTTATTCTGAGGAAAAAAGATACAAAAAAATTAACTGCTTTGTCAGCCGACACATAATCAGAAAAAAATGAATTTGACTTCATTTTATAATTGAGCTTCATTTACAACCTTTCATTTCACTCACCACCAAATCAACATGTATAACAAAAACAATATTGTTCAGAAAAACATTGAATCACTGATGTAAAACAGGCTAAAGGTCCATAGATAATTAAGCCCTTGGTTTCGTTTCACATTTGGAAGAATGATCAGTCAAGTTCAACTATGTCTCTTACCTGATTTTTCCATGCCTTGCGATAACCATCTCGCCCAGACCAAATATACAGCCTTGTGCTGATTCCAACAGCACAATGCCCAGCCCTAGCACAAGGCAAGTCAGCTTCCGTTTCTGCATGAATACTGAGTTCATCCCAATTCATGGATTCCAAATTCAGGCACGCCATAGTACTTGTACATTTCCATTCTTTCTCTTTGGTAGCAGTTTTGACTTCATCTGCTACCACAGGTACCCAACCTCCGAAAACGAACATTCTGTGTCCAATCAGCGTAGAGGTGTGCAGAGATCTCGGAAGGGGAGTGATTCCCGAGACCTGGGGTTTCAGCCAGGTCATTGTTTCAGTCTCTAAAAACCACAGATCACCCAAGCGGCATCCACTCATTCCACCGTAAATGACCAGGAATGATCTGCCCTTTTTCTTGTCCAGATATGCAACACCTGTATGAGATTCTCTGGGCGGGGGTGAGGGGCCATTTGTTTGGGGGATGTCCCACTGTACAGGGTTACTGCGTATATCTAACGTGTAGAGGTCGTTCAGATACCTGGGAACATTGTTTTTTGGGTCTGCACTGTCATTGGCTAGACCTCCGAACAGGTACACTTTTGTGTTTACAAGGGTGAAACTGTGGCCCAGTCGCGGGCATGGTGGCGGACCTAGTTTTGGTGATTTTGGATTCAGTTTTTTCCACTCCCATTTTGATGCCTGCGAGAAAATAGGCATGATCAAAAATATCTAGTTGGACAGAGAGTGTTACTATGCTGAGTGTTGACACTGACAGACTCATATGTCCTCTGCATTGTGATTGTGGGCTAAATACATATATGAACTATTTCTATACAGGGTGTTGCGAAAGTCGACCGACAACGCTTGAAAGGTGATAGTCCTAGTGATTTCATAATCACTGAGATAGGGACATACGGTCTTCAAGTGTTCAGTTCTCCAGATACAGGGCCTTGAAGTTAAGGAATTAAAATGTTTTTTTCGCAATATCTCAAGAAAAAATGAATATAGTGCATTCAAATTCGGTATATGGTTTCCTGGGTGGCCAGGTAGCCGTGAGGACAAAGTGTCCATATTCTAATCCGCATTCGCTTGCCGGTCGTGGGTTCGAGTCCCGTCGACTGCAGAAATTTTTCTGATGGCCCAAGAAAGTGTTTGGGATCACACGTTAAAAGGTAAGGCCCCCGTCATTCCTTGCTCGCACAAGACTTTCGAAGACTTCTGAGGGTTGCTCGTAAGGGGGCAACCGAATGACGGATAGAACAATTATAGAACAATTATCTTTCAATGGTTAATTTTTTGACCAGAAAGACATTCCGAGAATTTCATCCAGAGGTGCGCTACAGATGGTTGTGATATCATTTCCTCCCAAATTTTCTACGCCACTGATGAAATTTCGATTATTTTCAATTTCTTGAATTGATTGTTCAAATATGTTGAAAAAATGCATTACCTTCAACTGAGCTAAAATGAACAGTTATCGAGATATTTGACCCAAAATAGAAGTTGCATAGTAATTTTTCATCTTCCTCAGTAGTAGAAAATTACAAAAATTCTTGTTTTCTCTCTATGCGTGGAATAACTATTTCTGTTCAGCTATAGAATGAAATCTGAATACTATCTAATTTACTCAACACCAGAAAAATATTTTTGCAATTTTCTTCTACTGAAATTGATGAAATATTACTATGCAATCTTCTATTTTGTGTCGAATATCTCGAAAACTGTTCATTTCAACTCAGTAGAAGGTGATGCATTTTTTGAACAAAATTGAACAATGAATTCGAGGAATTGGAAATAATCGAAATTTAATCAGTGGCGTAGAAAATATGGGAGGGAAAGTTGTCACAACCCCCTGTAGGGCAAAACTGGATAAAATGTCCGGAATGGCTTCCTGGTCAAAAAATGACCTATTCAAAGATGAAACCATATATCGAAGTTGAATGCAGAGATTGTGAAACAACTATTTTTATTTCTCAACTTTAACCCCCTTTATCTCGAGAACTGAGCACTTGAAGGCCGTATGTTCCTATCTCAGTGATTATGAAATCACGAGGGCTATCACCTGTCAAGCGTTGTCGGTCGAATTTCGTAACACCCTGTATGTGTTACGAAATTCGACCGACAACGCTTGTGTTGTTTATTTTGGCTGTATCATTTGCATTCATGATGTTTCATTTTATTTAAATACAGATTTTCACAATGAGGTAGATTAGTCAATGTAGAATCACAGAATACCCAACAATCAGAAGTGCTTCTCTGGGCGGCGCCTATGATATTTTAGGATCTGTTTTCTGTGACTTGCCATGTTCTTGGGTTAGCAAGCAGGGCCGATTTAAGGGAAATGACAGGATTGTACTAACTGAATTTATTCACTTTGTGTGTCATTTATAAATACCAGTAAAATGTATCCAATTCTTACAAAATTGCACTCACACTTAATTCAATGGAAAATAGTTTACACAAGCTGACTTTTATTTTCCGTAGGACAGGTTTGAACACAAATATTGCGAAAAATTTGAATTGATAGATTTGACCAGGTTTCAATTAGATTATTTTTTCAAGTTGTTTTTTGGAAAAACTAAACTCATTTTTTCTCAATTGCAATTTTGCTTGGTCAATAGGTAAACAGGGTATCATCATTCAACTGACTCTGATCAGATGTGGTAGAATATAGTGTAACATTTTATTAATATTCAATTGAGAAAAAGGCAAAATGCTTTTTATTATTATATAATTTCTAGTATTTTGTTTTAATAAGATATTTAATAATTTAGGCCCTTTCCTGAAAGCAGTGTCAGTACCTACTAACAAAATAAATAGGTGTTTTTCTAGGAGAACTAACATGACAGATTTTTTCACCAAAAAAACAAGTTTGACCCTTTTGTGATAACAGAGAAAAAATGGAACGTCTATAAACAAAATATATTCCTAATATAATTCAGATTTTGAACCAAAAAAACTTCCAATGATCGTTCTCACAATATTCAATTCAATATTTAGCTAATTAACTTTTTTATTCTCAATATCACGGTGAGCGAATTTTATAGTATAATAACGAACTCTTATATAGGGATAACAGATATTCCAATGAGAAATGTTCACATGGATGTACAAATGGAATATTTTAAAATAAACCCCATGCCCTGGTTCATTATTATACAGCCTCCAACACAACAACCCATTCTTGTTAGTCAAAATAATGACAATAAATGAATGCTGAATGAAGAAGTGAGGTGTCTTATTGGATTCCAACCGGTATACAAGTGCACTGCGTTACCCAGAAGCCTAACGTGAAGACTATCGGTATACGCGAGAGTGCCGAGAAGTGCTGAGATTGGAGACGGGGCACGAAGGGAAATTTTAGGGCGGAGCTTAGAGTGGTCCTTCTAGTCTCTGTTCATGTTCCGTGATATGACCAATTAGCACAAACAAAAAACAAATGTGAACCAATGAAAACAAAGTAAACATGCCGCTTTGACAGCTTTCAAGAACTCCGATAGGTGTCGTACGCTTATTTTCTATCGCGAATGCTTCATATATGAGTAGTAGATATATTGCTAAATAGTATATTATATACCTAGTCTGAGAAGACTATTATATAGCAAGCTCTGCGAGCTATACAGGGTGATTCATTGGGAAATGCATATAGAGTAAGGGTTGATGGAGGACACCGAGGTGCTTCCAAATATTAAATATTTCATGGATCTATTATTCTTTGTAACTGAGATACAGGATGATTTATCAATTTTCACATGTTTTCAATTAATCATAACTTATGAACCACCCTATACATTTTTCTAATTTTTGGTTGGTATGTTCTTTGTCCACAGAGGTGACGATTGGCATAATAAGAGAAAGTCTCAATCCAGGTCCGGCCTTGGAAAATTAATAAGTAAGTTTCGAGTCAAAAAACACCCTGTATATCAATATTTTGGACTTTCATTCACAAATTTGAAAAGGGCAGGAAAAATTAAGTCGGACTGAATGTATTTGGTGTTTCCGCATACAACTTTTTTACCTAGTAATTTGAGTCAAATGTAGATGTTTCAATAATGAAGTGGCACAAATTTGAAAAAAAAAATTTGTCCTCTCCAACTGGTACTTTTTCATTGTCAAACCATGAAATCATCAACTATTTCTTACTCTACTTTTTTTTCAATTTTGTGCCACCTCATTATCAAAACATCTAGATTTGACTCCAAGTTAATAGGTAAAAAAGTTGTATGCGGAAAGACCAAATACATCCAGTCTGACTAATTTTTTCCGGCTCTTTTCAAATTTGTAAATGAAAGTCCAAAATACTGATATACAGAGGTGTTGTTTCGACTGGAAACTTGCTAATTAATTTTTTTAAGGCCGGACCTGGATTGAAACTTTTTCTTATTATGTCAATCCTCACCTCTGTGGACAAATAACATACCAACCAAATATCAGAAAAATGTATAGGGTGGTTAATAAGTTATGGTTAATTGAAAAAAAATTTGAAAATTGATAAATCACTCTGTATCTCAGTTATGATGAATGACCCATGAAATATATATTATTTAGAAGCACCTTGGTGTCCTTCATCTATCTCTATGCGCATTTCCCAATGAATCACCCTGTATAGCATTTTCACCTGAGGTATATAGTCATTTTGTATGATGATGGGATTTTGCTACTAACACTGAAATATCAACATCTATTATTGATCAAGATTTTCATTTCCATGGAAGAAGCAATGCCAGTCACTATATTTATTCAGAATAATTGTTCAACATATTACTGAAATTTTGATATATCAAGTAGCCTGAGAGCTCAGTTGTCAAAAAAACCAATAGGAAATTCAACTGGGCTGTCAGAAAATAAATGCTGCATTGAAATTCCAGGTAAAATTATGAATAAATAGCATATATGCTGCCTGAATGAACTTAGGAAGGATACTGATAAATATCTCAAGTAGGTAGATATTGAAAATACAGTATTCATTGAAATGATTTGAAATATTCAACCTATTGCAGATGATACCATTGAACAATCATTGAACTGATGTATGTAATGAAAGATATTGTATTGACCACTATAGCTAGAATCATTCTGATTGGTCAAAAAATGTGTCCATAAGGAAAGTAATGGTAGCACATGAGAATTAATAATAATCACATAATTCTAAACATTTTTTAAACTTCAAAAATTGCTTTCAGCTGTGAATAATTTCATATTCTTAACTATATTTGGTTAAATAAATGTTTCATTTTTATTATTTGCATATGAATCCCTACCTATGTGTGTATATTACATATCATTGACACTACTGACAGAAACTTTCTTTATCACCATTTACCTAGTTCAAAAAAGTGTTACTTATCATTGGAGTAAATTCTTGAATATTTGTGATTTCTCAGTTTAGTGGAGGAAAAAACAAATTAGCTCAGCTACATCTACTGGCAGGGAAATGTGTACTGCAGGTTGCATGAACAGTCATACCAAGGAATAAGTTGAAGACACACCTGTACTAAGGCTCTAGTCCTACTAATTTTTGGATGATATTATGTGCAAGAAATTTATTTCTATACTCAAATGCTCCAAATTATTATCATTACCCAAATACTTCATCACAGGAGGATAACTTGAAATATAGTAATTCTTGAACACCCAAAAAATATACAGGGTGTCCTTAAAAGTCGTGTTGTAAATGATAGGGCTGATAGAGTCATCCAAAATAATGTTAGTATTTCATGTAACAAAATGTCTATTGCACTTCATTACAGAGTTATCAAAATAATTTGATGTAAATTATGACAATGCCTGCAACTACCATGATTCCTGATACCAGTACAAGATATTGATTTCAATAAAGTATAGGTATATAGTATAGCATATTCTTTTAGTAGAAAAATGATAATGGAATCAAATGATGGAAACAAAATGTCAATTTTTCACCTCAATCAAAAATGCAAATGTTGTCCCATCCTTTATAAAAACATAATCAGGGAACAGCTGTTCATATCAAAAGGTGTATTAGTATGAGTTGCCTCAATATCATTGATACCATGGCAAGCATTTAAAAGTTATACATGAAATATATTTTTTCAAGGTCAAAGACTCTGTAAGGAAGAGTGATAGACATTATTTTAATATGAAATACTGACATTATTTTGGCTTACTTTATCAGCTATATCATTCACAACATGATGATAAAAAAAGGTTATATTTTCAAAAAATATTTGACCAGAATAATGCAAGAACAAATTCATAATTTTTTATGAAGGGTTATGCAATTGTCCAGTCAAATAAAATTCAGTCTAGTGACCTGTCAGATATACTCAAATATGGTCAAATTGACTGGTCCATTGACCATGTTCAGCCCTATTCCTATGAGTTACTTTCTGATCTGATCATAAAATAATATCCATGTTCAGGTATTGATTGTGTCAAATCTCGTCTATGAGTTTGTTTATATTACTTACTTGTAATTCATACAGTTCATTACTATATTTTCCATATTCAACCATTCCACCAAAAACAAGAAGTCTGGTACCTTCCACAACAAAGCCATAAGCTGCACATCCTGGGGGTACATCTCCTTTTGTGACTGGTACAAACCATTGATTTGTAGCTACAATTGAAAAACATATTACTAATATCAATTCTAGAAATGCTTATAGTGCTTAGTTAAAATACTGGTAGGATGATAGGTGAGTAGGAAAAATACTTTGGGGTTACAGTAATTCAACTTCAAGGCAACTTCAAGGTTAACAATAACTAATCTCAACTTTTCATCTCTAGTGAAACATAATAATGTATGTACTCTATAGCCAGGGCACAAAAAATGCATTTATATCTTCCCTCAGAATAATATCAATAGAATATCACTCTCCTTCTGTGGTAATTACATATTCAATCTCTACAATTAATAATATTGAATTAATATTGCATTGTCAATTAGTATTTCAAACTTTTATGTGAAAATATGGGTCCAATTCTATAAATACAGAAACATTTAGACACATATAATTTAGTACTTCAATCTCCTAGTAGTTGATGATTCAATCATTGATATTGTCATTTCATGTATCAATCTTGTGACAATGTGAAATACTTTCATCAACAGTCAAATATGGCATACATGGCAATTTCTAAATTTAAAATTCAGATCAATGATAGAGCCATTTAATTCTGGAGGGTTGACAACTGAAATTCTGGAAAGATAATACCTATAAGGTACTTGAATGAAATGCTAGAATACCTTGATTTCAATTTTTATTTCATCATAATAGTAAGATTCAGACAGGGTTGACATGATTCAATTAATTTGAATTTAATTGAATCATGGACTTATATGTCCATGAATTGAATCAATGTGCCATTAAAATATGTATTATGATACATTATAATGAATGAAGTTTCAAGGTCAGAGGTCAAAAACCTTTTGAGAATTCATGTTTTGAATTGGTATTCTAAATTTTTATATATAAAGAGAAAAAGAACCCATATAATTCCAATCTGGCTAAGATGCTTATTAAGGCTTAATGATATTCCATGAATCTTAAATATTTTTATAATTCCAGCCATGAAACTGAAATTGATGCATAAATAGTAACATTTAGAGTTTTGCATGAATTTACTAGTGATACACACTACTTCTTGGCAAAATTTTGTGGGATATTCCACACACACTTCTTAAATGTATCACCCTGTAGGTTCAACAGAAGCTCTCCCACAAATCAAAAATATAGGTTGGAATTCAATTCACAACAAATGACAAGTACAAAGACACCCGTTGAGCGAGTGGACAAAGAAAAAGAACCTATATCATTTTCGGTTGCCATTTCTAGCTCCGATTTTCAGGATACAATACGAATGCAAGCATATAAAATCAACATTTATGCCGGGTTTATCATAACCACGAATCATAACATGTCGCTGTGTATACGTCGCCATATTGGATTCTAGACCAAACAAAACTTCAAAAGAAATGACATTTCTCATTATGTTCCACCTGATTTTTTACAAAATACGGTTCAAGACGAAATTGACGAGTACACCGAATGAAAAGGCTCAGGCATGGTTTACCAATGTTCAGCAACTGTGGATATTTACGTCCATCGCGCCATATTTACCCCACTTGAACTGAGTATCATTACCTGTATTGTAAACATGGAGTTCTTCAACAATTCCTTCATTTCCGCCTCCAAAAACAACCATCAAATCTTTAATAGCTACAGCACGATGTCCATGTCTTGGACGGGGCTGAGGTCCAGTGGGGTTCTCCACTAATTTCCACTGTAACGCCTTACCCGCCATTACGTGATCACATTGCACTCTACTGGGACATTTACAAAGCCAAATAATTTAGCACAGTTCGATTTACAAAAAATCACTTCAGACCGCCCGTATGGCCAGTACATTTTTATTCGCACTTTTATCCATGACCATGAGTTAGTAGTAGATCTTAAATCATTTTGAGAAAATTATTTAGAAATCTATTAAAATAACTTTCTTTATTAGACAAGCGGCAAAACGCTATAAAAGATTTCCATCACAGTCGGCAAAATGGTTTGCAAACACATCATTTACCGACATTGTAAGCGACCTCTATATTTTAAACGATAAGCTAAATCTGGTAGGTGCATTGCAGTGCCAGTTTTGCCAACTTAGATGGTTGGCGCTGATGGGCAGTGTTGCCAATGGCCTCTGATGAAAATATCCACCTCCTATGGAAATCTTTTATAGCGTTTTGCTGCTTGTCTAATAAAAAAAGTTATTTTAATGGATTCCTTAATAATTTTCTTTAGATTTACATAAAATTAATTCTATAGATGACTGATCTGTTGAGTGTTTTAGCAAATTCAAATTCAGTTGGTCATAGGAAGCTGTTAAATATTGCTTGAAAGCTGAAGCAGAAATTGCCCATTTTTCATTCCGAAAAAAAAAAATAGATACTCTCGATGGTGGGTACAGATAGCAGCTTACAACTTACAGCGGCAAGATGAAAAATGAAGCGCGGACTGTTCACATTCACTGTTTTAGGGTCATACTGGACAAATATCAGGTTTTCTTCTATAAAATGTTTCAAATGTTTGAACATATTTCGCTTATTGAATTTGAAAAGAACTTTTTGTTATGACGGGTATTAATTGCTAGCAATCAGAATCCAAAGCGCTATAAGCTTAAATGGGAAAAGCTGTCATCTGTACCAAGCATATTGAGTAGACATAGTATTCATTCCGAATATTTCGACTCAACATTCTGCTGAAATTGCTATCAAAAGGTACTGTGGCTTCAGTGAACTGTCATTATTTTAGAGGGGCAAGGAATGCCAAATTTATTTCCGTTGTTGAACATCAAATCAAATTAACAATATCATTATCAATATCGGAGAATGCCTTATTTAAACAATTGGACAGATAAACCAAACACTACCGAAGTGACAACCTAACAACTGACAAATTTCACCAGCTAATCACAAAGGTATATGAATATAAGTTGTTTATATTGAGTTCATTGAGTTCACAATGAACTCAATATTCATTCATGTTCATTGGCTGGTCAACTGCTCTGACTGATTACTGATGAAAACGTGTTCCGAAATAAAGCACTGTATTTCTGATTATATATTTCGGAACGCAGATTTTCAGCAGTCAGTGGATCCCATATATCTACTACTCATATATGAATCATAGCTGTCCTCAAAGCGGGACCAACTTCTGTCTCTATAGATAACGAAATCGACCAATAGGCGTTGATGCCGACGTAGGGAAAAAATAATACAATCCTTCACTTTTCGTCCTTTTAGATTCGAAAGGTACTCCTCATTTTGGTCCCATTTTTGTTGAGATATCGTATAGGCGATATATAGAAATAGTACATATATGGTGGATCCACTAGTGACAGTACTCTGACCAGCAGTAGAATTCGAAATAGCCCAAGGCTATATTCCGAATTCAACTATGGCCAGTAATCTGCCTTGTCCTTTCCTATGAAAGGGTGACACTGAACTACTCTTTAGCCAAAATAGCGTTCCTTTCCTTCAGTGTGTTGCTTTTCCCACTTCATCATGTCCCTTCGCAACGGTTTAATTACAGCGGTGTAGGATATCTCTACCGGGACTCACCTTGGGGCTATTCTAATCCGACCCCACACGGATATGACAGTCAAAAACTTGTAAGTAGATTTTTTTCTCAATCATCCAAAATTTCAATGAAGTACGACGTGTATCATCAGAATATGCTTGAGCATATCATATCATTTTTATTGGAGAATCTTCTCATATTCCTCAATTGAAAAGTTGAAGTGTTTTTCGCGTCTCCTGTAATAGTTACTAAAATGACTAGAGTCGAGCCATAGAACCATAGCGATATATTATAAGTATTCTTTTCTATTTTGTCTGAACTTAAGTTTTCATTCTCACATAGTTCCATCCACTTCATACAACGCAACCAGTTAGTTTTTCTCTTTGGAAATGGGGGTAGTACTTAAAAGTTTTATTTTTTCTTGATTCACTTTTGCAATATGTTTGTAGATATATATGGATTCTTTTGAAGCTAAATAATTGGACTAAACGATGAAACCAGATTTCTCGCATCTTCTCTGTTTTGTGAGCATTCGACGACATGTTTGACATTCATTTTCATGAAGAAAATGTGTTACCAACACATAACTATTCGTCATATAGAAGCAACATGTTGAAAATATCATTTTTGTGAATACCATTGAGTTGTAGGAGCTATGAAAAATTATCACTTCATTTTATATCATAACCAATGTTTTGGTACGAAAATCATTCTAAAATTCTTTATCCTGATGAGTAGACATACTTATGTCATTTTTCGAAGTTGGCAACTTGGAACTGAGTTCCCCAATTTGACAACACTGTTGCTGGGTTTCTACTAGCGTCTAGCGTCTAGAGACAGGAGGCACAATATACAGTAGATTGCATGGAAAACCCATCTTTGAGGGCGTTTTCCATAGTATTTCCAACTCAACATTGAGTAGGAACATCGAAGGCGCAAATTTTTTACTGCATGGGAGATACCCTTTCGATTTCTTGCTATTTAGTGACTTGACAACGAATGACATTGACGTTTTTGTCTTTTGTGCATCCAGTACAATCGACGCAACGAGTCGATTTGATATGGAATGATAGAAAATTTCACAAGTAATTATGGCGGTGGGGGAACTTTAAAGCGCGGCAAGTGCGAGTACAGCGAACAGCTTACATTCACTAGCGCAATGAATTGAAAATTTCAGAAAAATCACTCGACCACCTACTATGATTTCTCTACGTCACAACGAGCGAGACGTTGATTCTTCATTTTCCCGCTAGATGGTGATGCTGCTATTGCTGCTGTGACGAGTGAAAATAAAATGGCAAATGGCATTTTAGGTACGCGGAACATATGTAACAGTGGGATTATTCAACTCTGTATTCGAGAAATCTGCGACAATTTAAAAACTGACAGATGTTATAATTGTGAAATGTCGCCATCTATTTGAAGATCGACGTAATCATTGCTCTCGCTGTTCTCGAGAGGTCGAGTAAAAATTCTGTAACAAAAGCGCATCAGTAATTACACCATATCTTACTTCCATCATGACTAGCGCATTGACGCATAGCCATCTTTAAACTAGCGTCTAAAGACAGGAGGCAACAGATAATCATCGCGGTGGGAATACGTTACAGCGCGTGTACTGATCACTCGACAACGTGCAAAACAATAATAATTATTATTGGTAGGTGAATAACCATGCGATACCCCTAATGGAGGGAGGACGAAAAATATTCCTCCTGCATAAAAACACTACATTTTGCAAACCATCTAGCCTTACTCCTAAATGAACCTCCTTCCTAAAAATCGTTCGTAAAAGTTCATTTCCGTACGTTAACGTCTACGTGGAGGTCTACGTACAGTGTGTACTTCGACTCTTTGTGGTATGAAGAAAAATAATTCAGTCGCTGTACCCGCAATTGTCGCGCTCAAAGTTTCCCCACCGCGATGATTATTTGTTGCCTGCTGTCTCTAGACGCTATTGTTTTAATTTTTTTTATACTGTCAGTCCTGACACACATACTACATTGCTACAAGTAGCAAGTACTACAACTCGTTCGTGGTAACATTGATGGAAGTAAGATATGGTGTGCGTATTCGGCCATTATTACATATTGAAAATTTCAGAAAAATCACTCGACCGGCCTACTATGATTTCTCTACGTCACAACGAGCGAGACGTTGATTCTACATTTTCCCGCTAGATGGTGATGCTGCTATTGCTGCTGTGACGAGTGGAAATAAAATGGCTAATGCCATTTTAGGTACGCGAAACATATGTAACAGTGGGATTAAACAACTCTGAGGGTCGGTTTATCAATTGCCAATATTATCCATCAGTTAGTTATCCGTCAGATAAAAATATCTAGCAGATAAACTTCCAGTTTGTTTGGAAGTGGTTTATCAACTCATTTTTATTCTCCAGTTAATCAACTGCCAGATAATGAAAGTTGGCAATGCTGATGAATAAATGTAAGCAATCTCATTGGTTGTTACACGAACAAGGTCATGTCACATCACCACCGATCACGAGTAGTCACGACCGTTTTGTTAGGTTATTGTTGATTGTTTTCGAGGTTTCCTGTTTTATGAGTTTTTGGTTGTTGATAAATATGAATTTTTTAAATGATTATATTCTGGATAGCGACGAGGACGAGGATATTGTGCAAGTGCTTGAGTACGAACGCCCCATCTGTTTTTTTATTTTCAATCACAATTTTTCTCCTCTGCTGTGAAATTGCATCCTCTTTTCTTTGTAGAACTAATAGTACTCTCCATTTTTAACTTTTTTGTCACACCAGAGAAAGCTAGGAAATCAAAACAACTCAATAAAGTGAGGTTATGTATAGGCATTAACCTCCAGATATCGACTATCCGCCAGTTAAAACTTACAGATAAATATTTGACATTTTAACTGCCGGATAAAGTTACCCTGGTGTAGATAAACCGACCTTTCCAAAAAAACTGTTAGTTAAGCTTCAACTGACAGATAAATTGTAATTGATAAACCGGCCCTCATTCGAAAAATCTGCTAAAGAGAAGGAAGGACTCGAATTGCATTGGCAGCAGTGGCAGCACTGACACAACATGACAGACTCAGCGATCGTTTGACATAAGACATTTCAGCTGATTCAGCTCATTTATTTTTGTATTTGTATGATCATTTAGGGATTTGTGCAATCGTACCCAATTGTTTTCATTTAAATCGGTTCAGGAAACAATCATTTGATTAAAATATCATGACTTAAACATTCATTAGTTATAATAGTTATGAAAACATCGGAAATAACCATGGAATACCATAACGTGGGTGAATCACATGTCAAACCTCGTAATGCCAGTGTATCAGGACAGGACCGTTTTGGGAAAATTATTAGTGATGACTAGCGTCTTCAGACAGGTTCATAGTTTTGATGATGATGGAATTAAGATAATGGTGTAATTACTGATGCGCTTTTGTTTCAGAAATTTTACTCGACCTCTCGAGAACAGCGAGAGCAATGGTTCCGTCGATCTTCTAATAGATGGCAACATTGCACAATTATGACATCTATCAGTTTTGAAATTGTCGCAGATTTTTCGAATTCAGAGTTGAATAATCCCACTGTTACATATGTTCCGCCACATTCCGCGTACCTAAAATGTCATTTGCCATTTTATTTCCACTCGTCACAGCAGCAATAGCAGCATCACCATCTAGCGGGGAAATGTAGAATCAACGTCTTGCTCGTTGTGACGTAGAGAAATCATAGTAGGCGGTCGAGTGATTTTTCTGAAATTTTTAATACGTTATAATGGCCGAATACGCGCACCATATCTTACTTCCTTCATTTTTTCAATCATCGCGGGGAGGGGGGGACTAGCGCGGACACAGAGGCGCGAAATGAACGCTGCAGCGAAATTTTTAACATTTTTGTTGTGAAATAATACAACTACCACAGGGTTATCCCTATATTTACGTTATTATTTATAGAGAAAAAAAAAAACAATATAATTATGCGGAAGTTGAATGCCCGTTATGAAGCATTTTCAATAAGGCGCCTATTAGAAGTTTCACTGAGATTTCTACACCCTGTATTTTATTTGTATCAGTACATATAGCCTTATATTTGTGAACACGAAATATCATTGATTTCGAAAAAATATAAAAAATACAAAAAACAGCTAGGGTGTTCGAAAAAAATAATTTTTGTTTGTCACACTTTTAGGAATTACCCAGTAAAACTTCTGAGAAGGGCCTTGGGAAGGCCTGATTACGGTATTCTACTTCTGCATATTGTTTTTATTCTCTCGTTGAAAAATAGATTGTAGATTGTAGATGGGTCGTATAGGCTGGGAGACCTCTCGATCACTGCGACCTAGAAGATCTATTGTGATTATCCCTATCTAGTTTTGGTCCTCTAACCCTAGACTTCTGATGAAGCCTACGATTTTCCTGTCGGTTGACTTTTCCACTTCAGCAGGGGTGCCTTTGGCGGACTAATACGTCACATGAGCAAAGTATGTGTTCCGCGGTTTCGGTCGCATTGTTACAAAAGCGGCAAGTGTCAGTCTCCGCCAGACCCATCTTTTTGAGGTGGTACCTTAGAGGGCCGTGTTCTGTGAGAAAGCCTGTGATAAGCTTTAGCTCTGGTTTGCTGAGGCTGAGTATAGCTCTTTGGCTCGGTTCTGCGAATGGTTGATGAACCTTTTCGCTTGTCGTTGACCTGGAGTTGCTCTCCAGTAGGAGGACTTTTCAATTTCTTCCCATTTCCCGAGTTCTCCCTTTAGATGACATTTGCTTATCCCACAAAAAGGCTCAGGACCAAAAAGTGCAGATGCTGCACCTTTTTTTGCAAGGCGATCAGCTGCCTCATTTCCTTCGATTCCTTCATGCCCTGGAACCCACATAAGTGTGACTTTGTTGCCCGTTGAAAAATAACGTCATTATATAATATGTATATACAGGCTGATTCATGGTGGATGGCACATTAGACGTTTTTGGTGAACCAGACAACGGATCATCTTGAAAATTTGATGGAGGGCATATTCGGACATTCTCTAGCCAACTAAAATATGTTCGACAATGCGGTGTTGCCGCTTCTTTTAGAAAGCAGTAGCAACTTTGATTTTTCAAATGGAACACTCTGTATTTTATTGCATTTTTAGATTCTCCTTGAAGAGCAGATTTCATCGATGTATCACACTTGGGGTCTAGCGAAAATGATTACAGAGATATAGGGTGTGAAAAATCGACATTTTTCAACTTTAGGAATTTTTTTTGTCGAAACTATTCATTATTGGTCAAAACGGCTCACATGTCCCTATCTCAACTTTTGATCAACTATCTACTAACATTTAATTGAAACAAATACAGGGTGGTGCAGAATTCAGAATCTTGATCACCTGGTATATGTCCCAATTAAATATCAGTAGATAGTTGATCAAAAGTTGGGATAGGGACATGTGAGCCGTTTTGATTAATGATGAATAGTTTCGACACAAAAAAATCCTAAAGTTGAAAAATGTCGATTTTTCACACCCTATATCTCTGTAATCATTTCCGCTAGACCCCAAGTGTGATACATCGATGAAATCAGCTCTTCAGGGAGAATCTAAAAATGCAATAAAATACAGAGTGTTCCATTTGAAAAATCAAAGTTGTTACTGCTTTGTAATAGAAGCGGCAACACCGCATTGTCGAAAATATTCTGGTTGGCTAGAGAATGTCCGAATATGCCCTCCATTGAATTTTCAAAATGATCCGTTGTCTGGTTCACCAGAAACGTCCAATGTGCCATCCACCGTGGATCAGCCTGTATAGCTAGGGTGTATGATGGGCTTCTTCGCTGGATATCCCTGCACATAAAATATTAAATCACATCTTCGCATTCCTTAGATATCCCAATTATACGAATGTTATTACGCCTTTCTTTCTTTTTCCGATTTTATTGGCCTTTGCTTCCTTGATGGCGCAATTGGCCAAGTTATTACGCCTTTGTATCATAGATTGGAGTCATAAAATGATATATACGTATATATACCCATATATAAAACATACCAAAGAACCTAAATACGTGGATAATTTCGGTTGTGAACTGACTGATAAAATCTAGTTGTCGAAATTGTCTTGGAGAAACTTCATCAGATTTTTGACGGAATGCAAAAATCAGTCTCCACAATGAGTTTCCTTTCCTCAATCATGAATTGGAAATATTCGATGGCTTCATAGATAGCTAGAAGCTCTCTATCATATGCACCATACTTCTGCTGTACTTGGCTTAGTTTAGTGGAGAAAAATCCTAGCGGTTCATATATTATGTTGTTATGAAACTGTTGTAATACTGCACCCTGCACCGATAGCAATATTGGAAGCGTCCACAGTCAATAAAAGTGGAACACTTTCTACAGGATGAAAGAGTAAAGTAGCGCCAATAATATCTTTTTTGGTATTCTCGAAAGCTGAATCTGCTGAAGAATTTCATGTAATAGGACGTCTGTCATTTTTTACTGTTTCTTTCAATAATTCATTCAGTGGTGCCTTCTGTTGTGCTGCATTCTTGATAAATCGTCGATAAAAATTGACCATTTCTAAAAATCGCCTCAAGTCCTTGGAGTTCTTTGGTTTTGGATAGTTGACGAGTGCTTCAACTTTTTCTGGCAAAGGTTTCGTACCCTCTGATATTAGATAACCTAAATATTTTACCTGTGATTTTCCAAAAACACATTTGGAAGGATTTAGAGCGATACCAAATTGACGAAGTCGCTCAAAAACTATCTTCAAATGTTCCATATGTTCCTGGTGGTCCTTTGAAGCTATAAAAATATCGTATATGTAGCAGTACGTGAAGTTCAAACCCTGTAGAACGTTGTTCATAAATCGTTGAAACGTTTGACCTGCATTGCATAGACCAAATGTCATATATGTCGTGCATGCTCAGCTATTGGAACTTGGTGATATGCGCGAATCAAATCTAATGTGCTGAAAATATGTTTTCCTACTAGACCATCACTGGAATCTTGAATGTGCGAAATGGGATAACGATCGGGAACTGTAACAGCATTAAGTCTCCTATAATCCCCACAGGGTCTCTAACTACCAACTTGGGACTTCGGTACCATATGTAGAGGGCTAGCCCAAGGACTACTGGAAGGTCGACAAATGCCTTGCTCTAGCATAAATTCGAACTCCAGCTTGGCAGCTTTCAACTTTTGAGGGGACAAACGCCGTAGCTTATCGGCAACAGGTGCACCATTGGTAATAATTAGAGTTCCTGTATATACTTTAGACAAGAGTCCGGACACAAAACTGACAGCCGTTGGGGTTTTTAATATTTTGTTTCATCTGGTTTGCCGACCTGACAATGTGACGAAACACCATAGTCGTCTCGCCCGCTTTTTTTAATTATTTCGAATTTCTGTCACTGTCACTTTGAAATTTTTTAACCGCCAAAATTTTGCATTTTAAATTATTTCAATGTCCTTCTGCGTACATTATTGCGATAATTCATTAGAAAAGGGATTCAAGTTATTCAATTTTCCGAATGATCCCCTAAAGATAATGTCATGGAAGAATGCAATGAAACGTCCAGAATGGAAAATTAATTTCAAGAAATCCGCAATATGTGAGGTGAATATTCGAATTCACTTGTAAAAACAGTACAAAAAAGATGAATTTTAGGCCCATTTTGATCGAGATTCTTTCAAGCTGATGGATTTCAAATTGAAATAGTCTGCTGTGCCGTCAATCTCTTCGAAAAAAGAGTTCCGTCGTCATCGTATTGGGAATTACTGAATAATACGATCGCAGAGAAAGAAAATGAGATGATGCGGAAAGAAATTGAAAGTTTGAAATCAAAACTAGAAGATTTAGGGAAATTGCAATGTGCTATATGTCATCAGTCCACGGTGTTTTCAATTCAGATCAAATTAAAGAATTTATTGGTGAATGTAGACTGCAGGAAGAGGTGGGAAACCGACACAATTAAAATTATATTGAAACAATTACATATCTTCTATTTTTTTATATCCCAACAGAAAACAACTTTATTTTCTTGGCTATATGTGATACCACGTAGAACACTTAATTTATCTTTTTTATATCTAATGAAGGAAAGAAATTGATGACGAAAATTTGCAATAGCCATCTCAGGAATTGATTACGAAAATTATCGATTCGAAATTTGAACACCCTGTTGTTCATTATTTGAAAATCTAATAGTTTTTCTAGTTGAAATAGCCCTATTTATCTCTTCTACCTACGGCTATGAACGGTTTGACAAATAATCTAACCCTCAAACTTGTTTCTGACAATCATTGATACTAGGGGAATTGAAAAGACATAGAGCTCGATATACAGGGTGTTCCGAAACTATTGTGCCAAAATTCAAGGGTTGGTAGATCTCGCCAAAACAAACGTTTTTCACTTATTAACCCATAGGCGCATGCGCATGCGTTCAGTGATAATAGCGCATTAAGGTCCGCGCAGTGGTATCCAACCTCGGACACGGGGAAACGTGTTTGTACCGGAAACCGTGTTAGTAAATGACATGAAATCACAAGCAATATATGGGAGAGTTTATGAAAAAAAAAACACTACAATTTAGATTGAGTTAGGTTTTACACATTGCCACGACGCAATAATAAATGAGAAGTCTACGCAATACGAGTGTCGGGAGCGCAGCGATTGGTCTCGATCGTCAAAATCGGTAGAGCTGAGCACTCAATATCGATATTATTTATTTATGTATGTACATACGTCAAAATCGGTAGAGCTGGGCACTCAATATCGATATTATTTGAGTATGCACATATGTTAAACTTTTTTCTTGTGACACTTATTGGTACCGAAATAAGGTGCATGCGCCTATGGGTTGATGAGTAAAAAACGTTTGTTTTGGCGAGATCTACCCACCCTTACATTTTGGCACAATAGTTTCGGAACACCCTGTATATGTCTTATTCCTTTATTCAATCATCAATGCATTTTTTAAGAACAGAAAAGGACAGGAATATAGTTGTGTCCGGACTCTTGTCTAAAGTATATACAGGGATTCTAGTAATAATATGATGTACGACCATATGATTTTTCTTGGGATCTATCGGGGAGTTTCTAGTGATCTCTGGGTATTTCGATAACATATATTGATTTTATCGCAACTTGGTAACATCTTAGTGATTTCACTTCGGAAAATAACAAAGTCGATTTATTAATTATAGTTTTCTATGCTGAAGATCAATAATCAAACCATAGAACTTTAGTAAATCGGCTCCTAAGTGTCCTAATATTTGCTTCGCAATTACTAATTTCCATTTGAAACACCGACGTAACGATAAGTCCAATGAAAGTAATTTTTCACCATATGTGTCAATAATCGATCCATTTGCAGCAAACAAATTGAATTTCAATGGTTTGATGAATTTATGAGATTTCAATTTGGGTATCACAGAAATGTCAGCGCCCGTATCAAAAAGGAAATTTATGCCAGAATGTCCGTGATGAAGAGACGATTTTGTGTTTCGATTATGTCGTCTTCCCAAGCCTCTATAATGGTGACGATTCTGGTCGTTTTCCGAATCAATGTCTTGAATGTTATTCGAGTATTTACAAGGGATTGTGCATTTTTTAGCTCGTTCTCCAAAATTTCGATGGAAATAACATATACCGCCATCGTACTGTCGATCCTTAGACCTGTTTCTTGTCCTTGAAAGTGATCTGCCTCGCACAGAATATTGCTTAGAAATATCAATCTGAAGCTTTTCTACCATTTCAGTTAGCTTATCAACAGTATTCTGGAGAATAGCTATGCTGGGATCACTAGAATGAGAACTATAATGCTGATTACTAGAGCTTGGTCTGGTTGAAGAGTGGCTTAACTCGAAAAGGGATGTGTTAGCGCGGGTTTAAAACTGGTGCAAAACCAGTGCACCACTAGGTTTACGAATGGAATTCGCTATTATTGTCACTCACTTCGAAAATTTTATCAGCTATAGCAGCCATTTTATTCAATTCTAATCCATCACTTGCTGAGAGGACAACCTGAATTCTTGATGGCAATCTTTGTAACCACAGAGTGCTAAGTACTTCTTCACTGATTCTTTTTGCAGCCAAACTTCTCATCTCTCTCAATAGTTGTGATGGTTTTCGATCTCTAAGCTCAATGGCAGTGAGGAGATTTCGTAAATTCTTCGATTCTGATTCTGTGAAGTTTTTAATGAGATGTTCCTTCAGTGCATTATATTTATCATTCTGAGGCGGATTTGTGATGAGGTCGGAAACTTGTTGAAGGATGGAAGCGTCTAAAGCTGCTACAACAGTGAAATACTTTGAGGAGCCGGATCTAATCTTCAGTATTTCAAACTGTGCATCCACTTGAGCGAACCATAGTTTTGGGTTACTTTGCCAGAAAGGAGGCATCTTAGCATGTTTGATTTCATCAATGCAATTGTCCGTGCCAGTAGCAGATTCTTGTGGCATTTGTTGCTGATCCTCACGACTAGTCATGATGTTAGGCAGCTGGGCTAACAAATAATGAAAACGTTCAGTGCTGCTCTCGTGTTATCAGGATCACCAATTATTGTTGTATGTACAATAGAATGTAGAAAGGAACAAGATATTTAATTACTCAAACTCATCTACTTGAAAATACACCATAAAGATCAAATCTGACAATCCGTCACATTCACCACCTACACAAAATACACAGGGTGTTAACAAATAAGTGTCACAACGGAAAACTGCAGATTGCTCATGAAAAAAGAAACATTTTTTCCTTCTCGAAATTTTTCTCCGGGCTTCCGTTATCAAGATACAGGGCGTCAAAAATATACAAAAAAAATCTGTTTTTTGCAACTATCTCAGGAACCGTCTGAGCTACGGAGTTAAGCCTTCGTAAACACTTCATCATCAATAATGACTACTTTTAGGGCTCTTGATCAATATCCTTGGACATGTCAGTGGAGGAGAAATCAACGGCTCGTAAGGGTTTAAGCCCCCAAACATTTATGCCACTGAAGAAATTGTAATTTTTAAAGTAGATTCTGAAGCGCCAATATCTTTCACACAAAAAAACATCCTCTTGTCTCAATGCTCTAAAGTGAACAATTTCCGAGAAAAATGGCTCTTTATGAATAAGAACATACAAAATCCTGATGGTATCTCCAAAAACCGTCTGAAAATCCACTGGAAATAAACACCTCAGAACTGTCTAATAATATGTTCAATCAAATGTCAGGTTCTTGAGTATATGCTGGTCTCAAATGCTGGTTTTCAAATTGTTAAGTTTATTAAGTGTTGTAAAGTGTGTTTGATTAAACTGAACATTTTTGATTTTTTGACGCCCTGTATCTTAACGGAAGCCCGGAGAAAAATTTTGAAGAGGAAAGAAATGTTTCTTCTATTATGAGGAATCTACAGTTTTCCGTTGTGACACTTATTTGTTAATACCCTGTATATAAAATACATGTTGCTCTTCTCCAGACCTATATTGCTAATGATGATTGACTTGATTGAACAGTTCAAACAATTGTGACAATTGAAACATTGAAAGGTGAATATTAACAAAAATATCATTATAGTCCATTAGTTATAGGACCGCACTGACCTGATATGTTCGGATATAATTAATCACATTCATACTTGTTACGTTATATCTTGGAATAAGTCGATCCTTTTCAGAATTTCAGATTGAAAAAAATCAACTAAACGTTATACCGTATCGTCCATCCATCCTAAAAGTATCTTGAAGATGTTTCATATCAAGTACCCTGAATGTCTCTGGTACATCACACAACAGTAGAGGGCTTTAGCCATTTCCAAATCTCCCCCCAAGGCCAGAGGAGTGTGACCTTGGGGGGAGTGACCTTGGGGGGGTGACCTTGGGGGGGTGGCCTTGGAGGAGTGACATTCGGAGCGACCTTGGGAGTGACCTTGGGAGTGGCCTTGGGAGTGACCTTGGGAGTGACCTTGGGAGTGACCTTGGGAGTGGTCTTAGAAGTGACCTTGGGAGTGACCTTGGGAGTGACCTTGGGAGGGATACGGAGGTTTCATCTCGGGCAATTGTCGTGGTGGCCTTGGGTTGAGTGTATCCACTCTCGTGCGCATGTGTTCTTCTTCCCAAGGCTGTTTGATGGTGTAGTGGGGTGAGGCTACGCCACGACTCCCCTCTTCTATAAATCCGATTTCTGCATGCCCAGACTGTAGTCTTCCTGACATCGTCGATCGTTCAACTCTATCGTTTCTTTTCGCGAGTGATAAACATGTTGACCTGCGTTTGTGGCCAATCTTTCACCCGCAGTGACAATTTACGTCGCCACCAAAAAAAGTCGTGTGTGGGAAATCTCGATCCACCAATGTCGAAGAGGCCGCGGTTGAGTGACACTATTCATCAAGCATCAACGTCTGGCAACATGCAAGCGTGTACCGTTTGCAATAAATCCGTTCCAATCGATAAAATGGCTGCCACAAAAGGACTTTGGAACATCGTTCGAACGCTTGCGTTAATTATAGAGATGGTGTATATGTTATCGAAAACGCATTCAAGTGTCGCATTATCAGTTATAGATTGGAATGTAGAACGGATGTCTTGGATTATAACACGTTCTTTACCGAAAATAAGGTGACTTTATCATCCCTATTGGGGAATATGCTGTCGATTCACCACACCATCAAGGTTAATATGGAAGTATTCGGTAGATATATTCTACAATCTCAGGATCTTCACGACATCAAATCCTTTGCGACACCGAATCACATCGTAGATTCATCCCTTGATTTGGATGCCATCATCGATACATTCAAAGACATCATCGTGAACCAAACAACTGAATTTGAGGAACGCGATTCCGGTGAGTTGAGAATGATTTGAATATCTGCATTATCACACCTATATAACTCAATTCTTTGAATAAATAAAACAATCACTTTTCCATTGTTACAGGTTGGGCTCTAGAGAAAATACTATTTCTCGAAATAAACATCAATAAATACAGTCCGCTACGTGGGTGTTCCTACATCAAACTACCTAGTTTCATAGACAATAAGAGGGCGGTAGTGAATGTGGTGAATCAGGATGAATGCTGTTTTGCTTGGGCCGTGACGTCCGCCCTATATCCAGCAAGGGCCAAACATTGTGAGATATCTTCATACCCGCACTTCTCTACAGTTTTGAATCTGAGTGGTATAGAGTTTCCTATGAAAGTGAGTAAAATTCCAAAATTTGAAATACTCAATGATTGCTCCATCAACGTTTATGGGTTAGAAAGCGTAATAGAAAATCAACAAGTTAAATACCACGTTGTCGGCCCACTCTATTATTCGAAGAAAAGAATGAGTAAACATGTGAACTTGCTCCTTATAACGAATGATTCGGGTGAGAGCCACTATTGTTGGATAAAACATTTATCTAGATTGGTGTCCGCCCAAATGTCCTCGAACGGGCATAAGAAATTTTTCTGCGATGGGTGTTTGATACATTTTTCGGATGAGGCTAAGCTATTACGCCATCAATTGAGCGACTGT
Source organism: Phaedon cochleariae (assembly GCA_918026855.4). Lineage (NCBI taxonomy): Eukaryota > Metazoa > Arthropoda > Insecta > Coleoptera > Chrysomelidae > Phaedon > Phaedon cochleariae. The sequence goes on along the minus strand of OU896720.1, from coordinate 17,729,795 downwards.
AATCACACATTTACGACAACACCAACTACAGCAGTCAAAGTAGATAAATTTGGAAATTCAGTACCTGAAAATATTTTGAAATTTGAGAATTTTGAGAAACAAATGATGGTACCTTTTGTTATATATGCGGATTTCGAATCAGTTTTGAAGCCGATACACACTAGTGAGCCGGACCCGAAGAAATCCTATACTAATAGAACATTTGTGCATGAACCATACTCATTCGCATACCTCATCAAATGCTCCTACGACAATTCCATCACGAAATTTGTTACATTCCGCGGAAAAGATGCGGCGAAGAAATTTGTATCTAGTATAGTAAATGATTCGAAAAAAATATATGACTTATATCTGAAGAACGTAGTTCCAATGAGAAAATTAACGAAAGTAGAAGAAGCCGATTTTGCTAATGCTACCGAGTGTGGCATTTGCGAAAAACCATTCCGGTTAGGTGATGTAAAAGTGAGAGATCACTGTCATTTGACGGGTAAAAAAAGATTTGGGGCAGCACATTCAGCATGCAATTTGAATTACAAAATCCCGAATTTCATACCAATTTTCTTTCACAATATGAGCGGCTATGATAGCCATCTATTCATAAAGCAATTATTTGATCGCGAAGAGAAAGTTGATTGTGTCGCACAAACTAAGGAAAAATATATTTCATTTACTAAGCACATTTTAGTTGGTGAATATTTGGGGAAAAATGGTCAAAATCATAATATCTTCCTGAAACTCCGATTCTTAGATAGTTACAAATTTCTCGCACAACCTCTTCAATCATTAGCCGGGAATTTGAATACAGATCAGTTTGTCGAAACGGCTAGATATTTTCCAGATCGCGAAAAATTCGAATATATGACACAGAAAGGTGTTTTCCCATATAGCTTCGTAACCTCCATAGATAAACTCGACAATCAAAATTTACCGACTAAAAATGATTTTTACGATAATTTATCTAATAGGCACATTTCAGATGAGGATTATCGAAGAGCTGAGCACGTGTGGAAATTATTCGAATGTAAAACGCTAGGGGATTATTCAGACGCTTATTTGAAATCGGATGTTCTTTTATTATGCGATGTGTTCGAGAACTTTCGGGAGGTTTGTTTGAAAACGTATAAGTTAGATCCGTGCCAATATTATACAGCACCCGGTTTATCGTGGGATGCTATGTTGAGGTATACGAAAATCGAATTGGAGTTGTTGACCGACATTGACATGATAAATTTCTTCAAAAAAGGCATAAGAGGGGGGATAAGCCAATGTAGCTTGAGGAGCCATGTAGCAAACAATCAGTTCCTCCCAAATTTCAATCCAAGCGAGCCTTCATCATTCATAATGTATTTAGATGCGACTAACTTATATGGGCATAGTATGTCACAACCGCTACCCACTTCCGATTTCAAGTGGTTAACTAATCAGGAAATTAGCGAATTAGATATAATGAGTGTTGCAGATGATAGCCCATGTGGGTATGTACTCGAAGTGGATGTGTACTACCCCCAAGAATTACATGATGTCCACTCAGACCTCCCTTTCCTCGTGGAATCCATTGTCCCTCCTGGTTCGACTTCTAAGCTGAAAAAACTGATTCCTAATCTTTTCAACAAAATTAAATATATCGTTCATTATAGAAATCTGAAACAGGCTATTGAAAATGGTTTGGTATTGGTTAAAATCCATAGGGCCTTGAAGTTTCTTCAATCACCATGGTTGAAAAAATACGTTGACCTCAATACAGAGATGCGTAACAAAAGTAAAAACAAAGCCGACAAGTGTTTATACAAGAATATGGTGAACTCAGTTTATGGTAAAACGATGGAAAATGTAGATAAAAGGAGTGATATCAAACTTGTTACCCATTGGGAGAGTATAAAATCGAAAAAGGGTGCCAATGTGTTGATAGCACTCCCAAATTTCAAAACCTGTAAGGTATTCCACGAAAATTTTGTCGCTATCCATATGGGTAGAGTGAGGGTACATTACGATAAACCGCTTTATTTAGGTTTCAGTATATTAGATGTGTCGAAAGTTGTTATATATAATTTTTTATATGAATGTATTAAGAAAAATTATGTCGAGAAATCACAGTTACTGTACACGGACACAGATTCATTGATATTGAAGATAGAAACAGAAAACTTCTACAATTTCATGAAGGAAAATATAAGCTATTTCGACACATCTAATTATCCTGCAGATAATAAATTTAGTATCCCAATTACAAAATCCGTAGTAGGAAATATGAAGGATGAATTCCCGAATGACCCTATTGTAAGTTTCTATGGAACCGGTGCCAAAGCATACTATGTTCAATCTTTGAGCAGCGAATTGAAGAAAGCAAAGGGTGTGTCTAGAGCAGTCGTTAAAAATCAATTAACTTTAGACGATTATAAGAAAATTGTTGAAAAGGGTGGTTTGATATTCAGAAAAATGTGTAGTTTCCGCAGCGAGCGACATGATATCTATACTGAAATGAGGAACAAAGTCGCCCTTTCATATCATGACGACAAGCGATTTATCATACCTAATACGGCTAAAACATTACCTTGGGGGCACAATGACATCGAATTTTATCAAACGAGCCCCGAACGTAATTTGCTTTGGTTCCAACAGGCGGTTGGTTCTATGGAAGCATCAGGCCATAAAGATAATTCCGATGATGGTAACCTGGATTACCTCATAAAAATGTTGATGGAACAATCCCAAACTTAATAGTGAATTCTATACCCAACTCTGAATTAATTGTAAAAATGAATGTTTCTAGATTAATTTCCTTCTTGTATTATATCCATTGATATTTTGCGCTTACAAATGTATTATATCCATTGTACATGTACATATTTATTGAAATGTATATTCTTGTATACTGCTATTCTATACCGCGTGTGTGTGTGAATAAATCTTTTATTCAATTGAATTTTGTTTCCTTCGCACCTCAGATAATGACCTTCATGATACGTGGTATAAATGTCCTTGGAATGAAATCGCCCTTGGGGTGTCAATATCCACAAGGTGAAAATAGTGTTCGCAAGTTAGCATGTAAGGTCACAGCGGTGGTGGTGGGAGTAGAGAGAGGGAAAATGCGGTGGGAGGTTAGTAGATAAAACCAGAAGTGCTTACAGTCACTCTTCATTCTGTTAGCAGATATTGCCTACAACCAGAATACCAACTTGTCCAATCATATACCACCGCATTTTGTTTGAGCCAGCCCGTTGCCGCCCCAAAACAACAACTTACGAGTAAGTACTAATATATTATATCATCATTGGTTTTGATACCATCCATATTTTTCGTTTCACTTCCTCTACAATGCTGATATATTGTTTCAGATATGTCTACTCCAGTGAATTTGGACGCGGCCTTCATCGAAGAGGAGGGTCCAGGTGTGGGGAGTTCTCCTGACTTAGGTGAGTTTTCATATCACCCATGCTGTAACTTTTTCGATATTTCCCTAATGCCTTGTTTCAGACATGTCCATAAGTGATCTTCCTATGGACCCAGAATTGCAGACCGACTCGCAAAGAAGGTGGCTCAGTAGGGAGATCGGCGAGTTCTTGAATGGAGAGGAAGCATGGGCGAATGACTTCACGCCTCGAGTACTCTGTGCGCCAGAAATTGGTGCTTCGTCACTGCCATCACCACCACAACAGTTTGCCAACTCGCCAGCGAGCGTTAGCGGCGCCAGCGGCAGTGCAAGTAGAAGACCTACTAAAGGGCTCAAATTGGCGTCTTCACCGCAGGCAAAGCTAACGCCGGCTAGCCCCACGCCAGTATTTCAAGATGGTAGTGAAAGCGGCGATGGTGATGAGGACTTTATGCCCTCTAGAAAGGGTAAGAAACTTTTTTTGAGAAAAAAATCATCATCATTGCTGCCATCAATGTCATCGGCCAAATCAAGGCATACTAATTATCGAGAAACTTCTATGAAGAATAAGGGGGAAGCTGGACCTTCATCTATCCTTCATAAGTTTCTTGATGATAAGGGCAAAGCAAATCCCTACCAGGGTGGTAAGGTGTCGAAGTGGTATAAATGCCACAAGAATCAGCAGCACCCACAACCTACAAGAACGGTGAATGTGATTCGTGTAGATGTGGTGCACCCACCAACTGCTCAACGAGAAAGTGTTGCAGCGATTGATGTGGATGCGCCACCTCCACAAGAGCAACAGCCGACCGACGGTTGTGTTGTTGTTGGTGGCGGTACCGAATATAATGCTCCCGTTCACGATCGTATCCCGCCGCCTCCAGAAGCTCCATTTGAGCTGATAAGGAAATATGATGAAGCACTGAGGAAGTGGTATGCGAACGTGGATTCACTGATCGCAGGAAGTGAAACAAAAAGTCAGTCCATTTCTTCGGAAAGAGATGAGTTGCTTTCACGCCTGGCTGAAATGGATCTGCAGCTAGCAGCTGAGGAAAAATTTCGTCAGGACTGCGAAACAGAGAAGACTCGCCTCGAGCATTATAATCGGGCGAATGCAGAGTACTTGGGGCGAACTTAGTATAGGTCCATTGTAAATATGTGTATTCAAAATGTATAAATTATGTATAGTTGTATTATAAGATGATCGCTTCATTGAAAATGTATTCACCATTACATGTTACATGTATTGAATATTCCTTTGTAATACAATATGTATATGAATTGGAATTTTTCTTTTTTTACCCCACTACTCTCACCTCAACTATCTTTCACTCCACTACCCCCACTATACTCATACCCCCTTCCACTAACCCCACTATGTGCACCCCTCCCCATTATGTACAACCCCTCCTCCACCATATATTGTATAAAACAGCAGAACTCCTCTAGAGTTGTCAGTCTATTCCAAAACTTACAAATGGATTTGGTAATTGTAATGGAAGCAGATACGACCACCACAGACTGTGGGCGAACTAGGCCTTCAATGAGGCTCGTGAGGCACCTTGAGTCGATAGATGGGGGAGCGGACAGCTCTATAGATGTAGAGGTGCGAGGTGTCCGAGGAAGGGCGGAGTCACCTGGGCCCTGTGATTCTACAACGGCGGCCACTATCGTTATCGCCGATAGTGAGGGGGAGGAGGAGGAGGGCAGCAGCGTCGAGAGTTCAGAAGCCAGTGGCTCTGAAGAAGAAGAAGAGAGCGACGTCGAACCGCCTCCAAGAGATCGGAGGCCCCACATCTTTGATGCACATATCCGAGAAGATATGGAGATGGATACGGACGACGAGGAACTTTTGGACGAAGCTCTGAGGAATTATATACAATTTTAGTTTAATTTTATATATAATATTTAGTTTATAGTATATATATTTTTTTCTCAATAAATAGAGGTATTGTTAAAGAATATCTTTCGTTTTATTTAATTGAATATATCGAACCCAAAAAATATCTATGTGAAAAGTTTATCTGATATAAGTGGTAGTGTATAATGGCGTATACCCAGATGGCTTATTACCCCATAGTCATCTCTGATCTAGTCAGTCCATATTAAGCTACCGCATGAAGAAGATGTCTTATGAAACTATTGATAAGTTTGGACGTAAGAGAAGCAAATCAATGAGTTCGCTTCGAGGGCGGCCAGGTATCGGTTTCAAACTTGACGACAATGGAGATTATGACATGCAGGAGAAGCGTTTAACAAATATTGGGCTGCCATCTAGCGATAGAGATTGTGTGGTATTGGGACTATTGAATGAACGATTGGATGTGATTTCTAAGAAGATTGAAAAACTTGCTGTCGACAGTCTGAGGCAATTTCAAAACTATCTAGTTGCAACAAAAGTAGATGCAGCTCTTTAGAGGGGGGGGGGGAGTGTTTTCCAAGCTCTAGGGAGGGAGGAACTAGTTGACTATAAATAAAACATCTCCTCAAATACATGCACCATTTTCAAAAGAAGTTAACTGAATCGTTCACCAGCTGATTGAAATGAACATGGATGGGCGAAATGTAACAATCGAGATGGTAATGGACGCCATTGCTCAGAGGCGCCAAATAAATGGTGAGATCCAAGTAGAGGCAGATGAAGAACGGCGTGAGAGTTCTGAAATATGGGATCAAGAAACCGTCGTATGGGATATTTCGAATGCCGACACGAGCAAATGGTCCAAGAAGAAGAGAAGAACTAGATATCCACCATATTCTACAGAGGCTCTGAGGACCAAGCCGAGGAACTTGGCGAAGAAAATGAGACATTGATGTTTTTTTTTGTAATTTCTCTCTATTTAAATAAATGATTTGAATAAGCTTTAGTTGATTAATTTGACAAAGTATTGATTAAAGTAGTCAGACCACACAAACCACAAATTGAATAATTATTTTCTATTTGATAATAAGTGTACTAGCAGCGGTTAGAGTCAAATCGATTCTAACCAACGGAAAACCAAATATTATACACTCATCAAATACTCGATAATTATGTATCTAAAAAAATGTACCTACTGTACAATAATTCATAGATCGTAAAACATTATTCATTCAAATATGTAGGTTTACTATTCGAAAAATAAAACAATCTGCCTATGCCACATTATATCTAATTCACTGTATTAGTAATTGAATGTTCCGATATAGGTACTATTTTAAGGAAAATAGAAAAACCGTCTGACCTAAAGAAGCGCCCTGTGCAAGAGGAACACCCTGTACTGAAATTCCTTCCAAATATAAAGATTCGGCCAAGTAGTCATTCGCAACAATTGATTAATCGCACCAAGTTTGAAAAATCAATTCTAATTATCGGAAAACCAAATATTATATACTTACATCAAATATTCAATAATCGTGCATCTAAAAAATGACCCTACTGTACAATAACTCATAGATCACAAAACATTATTCATTCAAATAAAACAATCTGCCTATGCCACATTATATCTAATTCACTGTATTAGTAATTGGGAGTATATAGGAACTATTTTAAGGAAAATAGAAAAACCGTCTGACTGTACTGAAATTCCATCCAAAAATAATTATTCGGCCATGTAATCATTCGCAACAATTGATTAATTGCTCGAAGCATAAAAAAAGTTAATTTTCGGGAAACCGAATATTATAATATGCATCAAATATTTAAAATTGTACCTACTGTCAAATGTACAATAATGCATAGATCACAAAACATGAAAATTCCCGCGATAGTTGGAACCTTCATTTAAAATTACCAGAAGAACATCGCGAAGTATAACGAATAAACGATTCTCAGATTCATCTAGTTACCTATAGGAAATGAATGGTAGTGTAAATTTAATCACCTAATAAAAATAATAGCGACCGTCCAAATATATTCAAGATAAACACACATTGAACGAACGGCATATTATAATGCATTAATAATCCAAAAACGTAACCCTAATTAACACAACTAATGCTCGCCTACAAGGTGTAGGTAATCCTTCAAATAAACCGGCCCTAATTGTCCTGTATTAAACCTAAGGCAAGCACACCGCCCGGGAAGGTACGTGACTGCCAACGCACTATATATCACAGGTAGCTAGATATTCCTATGCGATTTGTAACAACGCTAAAAGTTTTCTCGAATTTATAAATGTGGTTTCCTACCTCAGTTGGTTGAGCGGTTGCTATTCCAAGTGCGTTAGGGGACCACTTCGGAAACACACTAAGGTGATAGGTTGGAACGGTGTCGTTTCCGAAATTTTTTCAGTCCAGAAAAATTTGGCGATTTTGTTTTTTTTGCAAATTTTTTCAACTTCAGCGCTCCCCGGTTTTTTTTTGAAAAATGGAATCGGGCGAGCCGTCGGATTTCAGGGTTAAATTTTGGACCAGATCTAGCCAGCGGATCGGGCGTGAGAGATCAAATCCCTCATGTTTGTTGATCTTTTTTTAATTTTTTTATTCTTCATTTCACACAGAAATCCTCAGAACGACATTACATTTTTCCCTGACCAGTTCTACAGCACTCAAAATATCGAAAAACCTACCAAAAAAATGTAAATAAATATATTCTATTCCATAGTTAACATACCGATAACGGATTGTATTTTGGGTTGCATAAATCGAAGGAGCTCTCGTAAGGCCGAAGGCCTTTTGATATGTACATACCAACGAAGTACAGGTACTACTTACTACTGAGGATAATAATAAGAAGTAATTAGTTTCATGAATTTATTAAACTATTGTAGGTATCTCACAATATATGTACAATCAATTATATATATATATATATATATATATTACTATTCTAAGGTATATAACTTAATGGGTTTATGAATTTGGTTATGAATGAGTTGAAAAATGTAGAAAATAATATTAGTAATAAAAAAAAACTAATTTCAATCCTAATTATATTTTTTGTACTATTCTAAGGAATATAACTCAATGGGCTTATGAATTTAATTATAAATAAGTTGGAAAATGTGGAAAATAATATTGATAACAAAAAAAGAAACTAATTTTAATCCTAATTATATTTTTGTACTATTCTAAGGTGTATAACTTAATGGGTTCATGAATTTAATTATAAAAAAGTTGGAAAAATGTTGAAAATAATATTATTAACAAAAAAACTAATTTTAAATTCTAATTATATTTTTTGGTGCTATTGCACGCGACGCACATTTCCAGAGGATGAATTTGGTGGAGTTTATGGTGGCAAGTCTCGCAGAACATTCGCTGAATCTCCCACCAAGTTGTCGTCTGATGTACTGACGTCATCTGATATTCACCTCTATCAACGCGGTTTCTATACAGCGCGAAACAATCATGGCAAACGTTCTTAGGGCCCTGTAGTGTATCTAAAGTTACCATTGATACGGTACTACAGAAATTATCGTTTCCATCAAGATCGCCCATTTGCCTTACATCAAAAGGCTTGCTTCTAAAGCTCATACGACGGTCGATGTCTTCTTCTCCCCCAAACCCCTCGTCTGACTCTTCTATTTCCTGGAATATTGAAAGAATTCATGATTATTTCTTTATAGAGAAAATCATATATACAGTTAAATACGTGGTCTTACTGATTTTACAGCATAGTGAATTCTAGAAGGGATAGGTACTTACATCATTTCTTTGCCTGTTATTGACATCAATTATAGCAAGTCTGCGTAACCTGTCGGCGATTTTTGACATCTCGGTATCAAATCTTGCAGCCATTTCAATAGAAGGTATATATCTATATGTGATGTTTCTTATATGTATAGTGATTTTCAACTGAAGTTTAAAGAGGACGATTGCTCTTCTTATTCAGAATTTCGAGGGTGGGGCATCACACATTGACCAATACCGAACAAGAAAACTCCCACCTAGATGTAACTTTCTCCAAAAAAAAAAGAGCGACGAGTGGGGGTCAGGAGGGTATTGAAAAGAGGAAAGGATGTGTAAATCTTCACAGTTTTCCTCGACGTTTCACTATAAGTACATTAGAGCGATCACGAAGAACAATTTCAACACTTATTACACCAATGACGTATCCAAAATCGTGGGACTCCAAGCCAATTGTAGCTGTTCGCCCATCTATTGTTGGAGGTTACGTGATTTGCCACAACTGTGACGTGGGATATCCTGCCAACCGCATAAATCCATGTAATGGAGTATGTCAGCAATGTCTGGCACGAAACCGCCAGAGATCTCCAGAAGCTCCCCGATTGGCGCATCCGGATTCAGGAAGAGGGCCGAAATGTCGAGAATGCTCGAAACGTCTGCGGAATACCAACATGGGTATTTGTAGAGATGTGTGCCGAGCCTGTGTTTCGACGGTGAATCGACTGCGTTTGAGGAGATGTCTTGTCTGCGATAGCTTCAGGAATGATTGTTGGCATGGAATTTGTGCAGGATGTTCTCATTCGGCATCATACTTCTGTGAAGCTGTTGGGTATTTATACCCAAATGAAGACCACCATTTCCGCGTTTGTTTTTGCCTGGGCTACGAAGAAAGAGTGTATAGGCAGAATTTGCAGCTACCACCACTCAACAGCTTTTATGGAGAGGAAGTAGACAGTTCAGACGAAGAAGCGTAGTAGTACATGTAGCTATTATACACATTATATTATATGAATAATAAAGGACTATTTTTTTAAATGATCATTTTGTTTTTTTTATATTTTATCGTATACAGGGCGTTTTTTTCAGCACATATTCAGCACATATATAATACAGTCTAAGGAATATTTCCATGATATCAGATTTTTCTAATTCCCCTAATTAACAAGAAATTTCATTCCCAAAAATTGAACAAGATATGAGAAAAATCAAGTACGCCACTATAAAACAATTTAAATGATTGAACTCCGCGTGATTGTGCGTACTGCATGGGAATTTGAACAGAGGTGGCGTCAGATTTGCTACAGTGTAGAACTTCGAGTGGAAAAAGAAATGTAAAACTTCGAATCTTATTTTGATCACTAAATTTATTTTATTAGCGCCATTTGATAGTACACACCGAGCTTTCTCAGTGTTTAAAATATTTTTGAACTTATTTCAATGCCACCCTGTATATTGGGTTTGGGGATGGATAAGATTAGGAGAATGCAATAAAAAAAATTATATTCAATGCCTTTATTAGTTTTGTACATATTTCACTATGAAATGTTAATGTTTCAAATAATAGCCGATTCTTCGATCCAGGAGTTATGTTTTTCAGGAAACCCAAGCCATTTGACATATAGTTTGCTACCCTTCTTCTTTTTTTTCAAGACTTTCTCTACCAAGTATGTGTCAGGATTATTGGTTTTCATCAATTCCAATTCATAAAAGCACCCCCGGATAGGAGCGCCCTCCATATCTTCAAGTCTGTAAGTTCTAGGATCAGTAATATTTACTTTAAATATTCTGAAGAGTTCTGTGGAAAAATTGGCTGTATAGCCTTTCTCAAACACGCCCTTATACTTGCTTATGCGTACAATATCGCCTACTCGATATTTTGCCTTCGGCGCTATTTTTGGGTGACTGTAAGCTCGAAGCATGGTGGAAGGTGTAACTTCAGATGGCTTCATACCGATGGTTCTATGTACTCTGTTATTATATGCGTTAGTTAAGCGTCTTAATATATCGCGCCACTTGTATTCACCTCTTGCAGAAAATTCTTTGTATATCCAATTCTTCAAAGTTCTAATAACTCGCTCGACGATTGCAGCCTTCATTGTACTATATGTTGAATAGTGATTTATTTTATATTTTGACATCAAATTGGCAAAGTGTGAATTATAGAATTCTTTTCCAAGATCGCTTTGTATATTTTTAGGTACGTATTTGGCTTCCGACAATACTTTTTCCATTGCTTTCGTAACTTCTGGACCTGTTTTATTTTTAATCGGTTCTGTCCAAATATATTTCGAGTAGCAGTCGATGGTGAATAAAATATATCGATAACCGCCATTTTCTTTCGAAAAATTTTGCATCTCAGCCAAATCTATTTGCCACAAGTCTGCGAATCCTTTTATAACTGTTCTCCTTCTTCTGAAGTTTCGCCTTGCGGGTTTATGTAATTCATCGACAATTAGTCTTTTGGTAGCGCTGATCTCCATGGCGATATTTATTTCTCCACTGCTCGAATTTTCTGAATTGGTGTGATCGCTCCAAGTTCCTTTTATGCACTAATAAGGGGCCAAGTATTGTATCGTTATTATATATAGGCACATTCAGAATTAAGTGGGATGTAGGTTAATCACTCGCCAATTAATACACGATACCTTCTTCACGCAATTCTTCTATTATCGATATTATCTCATTATCGTGACCGGTGTGACCAGCCATTTTAGAACTCCACAATAATCGCAGGCGGTCCACCAATTCTTTGATATCATTCCAATAAACATACTCTTTTCGCTGTTTGCCTGCGAGTTTATCAGAGGGTAATGTTGGTTGCAATATACTTCCTCCTCCTTTTTCACCATGGTGCAATTGTTGATTCCTCATTTTATATGGTGTGCCTATCAGTGGTTTGATCACCTGCTGATATTTCTTCTTGGATTGTGTGCTATCATTTAACCCTTCCCTAATATCATAGTTCCTATATGGTGCCCTTGTATTCTCCAATAGGGCTGCGTATAAACGTTTATCTTGATCGTTAATGGATCTTGGCACATGTTTCATAAAAATCAACTTATATAGCTCAATGGTGGCCGGAAAAACCTTGGTTCGCTTATTTCCGCGCCATAATTCAATTTGACCTGCAGGAAAATGAATGTCCATGTTGCCCATCTTCAATTTTCCCGTTTGTTCATCAATATAAACACCATATGTGGTGTCATAATTAGGATCATGGGATACCAAATTATCTATATGTTTTTTCAATTGCACCTGTAGCTCGCTTGTGATTGTTTCGTCTACTGCTGTAGCAGCATCACTCTTGGAAATATGAGAAGAAGATGATGATGGCGGTGTTTCCAGTCCCGTTATAAATTTGGGCTGGCTATGCGATGTCAAAGAATCATTTCCACTGAAACTCTCCCGCGTCATGAGTTTTCTAGGAATCTTGGTGGTAGTAGTAGTGGTGCCGATTCCCCCATTTTCTGATACCGGTGTGGAATGATATGTAGGATGTGCTATTATTGATGTTGAAGGTTTCTTGTTTTTCCCTGTTGTGGATGTGGTAGTAGTGATTTGAGATTGATTTCTCGCTGCGGCTGCTGAAATAGCATTCAATGGCTTCGTCAATGGTTCATACACTCTCTCCAATGCCGTTTGGTTATCAATACGTTCGTTCTTGAGACTCTTGAACTTTTTTCTCACTGCAGCAGTCGCTTCAACAAGTTGCTGTTTGAGATTTATCTCAGAAGTCATCGTGCTTTTCTGTTCACTAGATGCGGCCATTGTGGTATCTGAAGATTGAATGAATCATGCTGCACCAACATACTAGAGATATATAAAGCTATCGAATCCTTTCCTATAACGCCCCTCATGTATTTCACTGTCCTTATCGATAACGAGAAACCCGTATCTATCCGTCCAACTCTGCGCGCACATATCTTGGAATTGTTTGAAAGTCACATCTGGCGATACGTGATCGGAAAAAATATGATGTAAATTCATGTCATCTTGTTTGAACATCACTATGAAGTTCGAATTGTCACGCAATAATTGCTTCCCAACTTTGGAATAACTCTGTGCCAGGAAGAAACAATCCACATTTTTGTGACGCCCCATTGAGAAATAAGATCTGATAACATCCTGTTTTTCACATATAACATCATCGAATATGAAAATGCTGTCAGGTTTCGCATCTGCCGGTTCAACTATGTCCACATTATTATTATACGTGTAAAATCCTAATCCTTTAATCGGTTCCATCACTTTTCGCAAGTACTCATACTTTGGTTGGTATAGTGATTTCGAATAGATATAAATATTGGCAAAACGTAAACCATTTTCATTGGTCAGAAGTGAAATCATAACATTGGTTTTCCCGCAATTCGATGGGCCAATTATCAGACCGCGAATAGTATTTGGGAAAAGGGCTCCATGTCGACGATTGGTATCAATACCTAACCCTATTTTTTCATCAAAATTGGCTACACTGAACGTTTCCTTTTGCTGAACAATCCGCATTGTGCGGTGGTTGAAAGATATATAAAGAAGCGCTAGCGTTGTGAAGCTCATTTATATTATGAAAGTGAAACGTAGCACATCGAAAACGAAGAAAGGAAAGAAAAGGGGTAGAGGCATTGTTAACACACTGATCAATAAATTACCGTTTGAATTGCATATTCCTGGTGGTTATCAATATTGTGGACCTGGAACGAAGTTACAAAAAAGGTTAGCTCGCGGTGATCCTGGAATAAATCAATTGGATAGAGCCTGCAAGGAACACGATATTGCGTATCTTAAGAATACAACCGATTTATCTGCTAGGCATTCAGCAGATAAAAAATTAGAGGAAGCCGCGTGGGAGAGAGTAAAATCAAAAGACGCTAATCTAGGAGAGAAGAGTGCATCCTGGTTAGTTACCAATATAATGAAGGGAAAGAGGCGCTTTGGTATGGGGTGTAATAATGGAGTGAAGAACCGACGAGTATCGAGAAGGAAGAGGAAGAATAAAGGGAAGAAAAAGTGTAGAAAAATTGCTTTCGGATCGGGTGTAGTTCAAAAAGTTCGCCGAGCACTACGTCAAATGGGGAATAAGAGAAAACTCACCAAAAACTTGACTAAAACATCACTAATGGCGATCGACGCTGCTCGAAAATTTGTAAAGATGGCTGGCGGGAAAAAAAATATCAAAACACCCCGAATCATACCTATCCCAAAAGTTGGCGGAATTCTTCCGCTCATACCCATTTTTGCCGGTTTATCAGCATTGGGGAGTCTGGCTGCGGGTAGTGCCGGTATAGCTCGAGCTATTCATTCAGCTAAAGAGAGTAAGGAGCAGCTGGCTGAGGCAAACCGTCACAATAAGCATATGGAGGCGATCGCTCTCGGAAAAGTCGGCAGAGGAGTCTATTTGAAACCATATCGGAAAGGGATGGGTATTTATCTCAAGCCCCAGCATTCAAAAAACTAGCCAAGTTACCTCGGAGAGCTCTTACAGACATTGATCTATTGCATTATATAGATAAAATGGCGGTGCCGCACTTTCGAGGTATTTTCATGAGAGATAATCTACCCAACTCTGGCCCACATCGCATAGAATCAGCAATACTGAATCTCGATAGTATTCGCGGTGATGGTACACATTGGGTTGCATATAAGAAGAGAAATGGAATAGTTGAATATTACGATAGCTATGGGGATTTGCCGCCTCCTGAGGAGTTGTTAGAATATTTAAGGAAAGGATCGAAGTCGGTTAAAGCCATCAAAATCAAGTATAACTATGAGCGCCAGCAGGATTTCAACACAGTCTGGTGTGGTCACCTGTGCTTGAAATTTCTCTCAGCTAACAGTGGCATCAGTGAAATAAAAGTTGCAAAACATGGATAGGCAGAGTATCAAGCGGATGGGACATGCATTATTGGCTTTTTCAAGATTACGCTCCTTACTGGAAATGAGTGAGAAACAGTTGGCTGATATGCCGAAAGAAGTACTCATCGGGTTGGCATCACATGAGATAGCTATAGTGTGGGATAAGTTACCGGAACAATTACAAAACGATCCGGATATAGCCAAATACCGATTTTGTGAAGAACATTATGGTGGAGAGCAGGAGGAGGGTGGCCAACATGCCAACATCGATGTGAATGATGGACCAGCGCCAAGAAAAATATTATGTTGTTTTTGTCAAGTGAAAGATGTAAATGTGGCAACTAATAATAAATTTGATATTAATTCTTCGCCTACCGAAAACCCGGGCATTCTTCATTGTTGCAGGCAGCAATAAGGTTGATGCTCTTAACGCTGCTACTGTAAATATTGACGTTTGTTTTTGGTTTTCGCTGTTTTGTTTGTTTTCTCCATTCATGAGAAGTTATGTCGCAAACATTTACCATTTCTGGAGATCGTAGTATCCTGAGTGCAGACTTTTTTCCACCAATTGAGCTCGATGTGAGGAATACTTACGGTTTGGGGTTACACGGGTTCTATTCATACAACTCTATACTCAATATAGATGAGACAAATAACAAATTAGTTGTTTGGTATGAAGGGGAAAGCTTTCTTGTTGAAATACCACCAGGCGCCTATGAAATAGAAGAAATCAATAGAGCAATACAAAAGGCTATAGAAAGAGGGGTTCCGCTAAATGGGCGAAATATTGATGATGTGTTCTCTCTTCGTGCCAACAATAATACGCTCAAATGTGAACTCAAGTCCGAATTCTTGATAAGTCTAGATATTGCTACTTCTATAGCCAAAGTGTTGGGTTTTAAATCGGGATTTTACCGGCCCAATATTTTGCATGAATCCACTTTACCTGTGAACATCATAAAGGTACGATTGATACGGGTTGATTGTAATATCACCACTGGAGCATACCTCAATGGTGAGGAGGTTCACACGCTTTACGAGTTCGACGTCGACGTGGAGCCAGGATACAAACTTTCAAAGGAGCCGAAAAATATAATATATCTACCAATCAGTCCGACAGGGCGTCAGTCTATCGACAACATCACACTGAGAATTTTGGATGATAACGATCATTTAGTCGACTTCCGAGGAGAGAAGATTATAGTGAAGTTGGAATTGAAACAGCTAAATTAAATTTTCTACGTCGATTTGGAAGATGGGCTTCTGCTTTGGAAACCAATCAAAACGTGTATCGCTCGCTACTCACCCCACTATTCTGCACATTACCAATAAGAAGAAGTGTAAACGTGGGAAAGGATTCAGTCAAGGGCAAATCACCGGTCGAGGAAGACATCATAAGCTTTCTGCGAGCGACCTAAATTTTTTGAAGTCTATTGGGTTGAGAGTAAAACGACGAAGGATCAGAAATAAGTGAACGATGGTTGCCACAAGTTCTACTAGTTTACAATTGGAAGTGTTTGATGAACCAATTTTTGATCATTCACTTATTAGCCTACATGAGCATACATACAAACCATATGGTTCTCCATCATTCAAGAATTCCGATGAAATTAGGATTGCTGTCAATTTTCAAGATTTGATACTGGATATTGCTGAAAGCTACATTTATATCGAGGGAAAATTCATCCCGAACGATTTAGCAAAAACCTGCCATCTGTCCAATAATGCGCTCGCATTTCTGTTCGATGAAATCCGTTATGAAATGGGTGGCGAACAGGTGTGTTTGATTCGAAAACCGGGCATTACCACTACAATGAAAAGTATGATATCTTATGGTGAGACAAGCACCAAATTTTTAGACACGGTTGGATGGGGTCTCGATGAAAATAAACAGGTGATTCTAGATACACCCAGTCATACATTCAGCGGAAAACTACCGCTTAAATTTTTAATGGGGTTTGCAGAGGACTATAATAAAGGAATTCTGAATATAAAGCAGGAGCTTATACTCATCATAGCACGCTCATTCAAAAACTCCTATATGGGGGAAGTTGATGCGAATGTGACGATCAACAAAATCGAATGGAAGATAAGGCATGTGATGCCGTCCGATAGGCAGAAATTGAAGTTGTTGAATCGATTGAATAAAAGTTCTACAGCAAAAATCAAGTTAGCATACAGGATGTGGGATTTGTATGAGTTACCGGCCATTCGTGAAACAGCTTCAGATATTTGGGCTATCAAAACAACTAGTAGCCTCGAGCGCCCGAGATACATCATTATCGGTTTTCAAAGCTCCGATAATACAGATGATAGATCCAAGGACGCTACGAAATTCATTCACGCAGGAGTGAATAATATTCGCCTTTACTTGAATTCAGAAGTTTACCCATATGAGCGCTGGAATTTGGATTTTGACAGAAAGTTAGATGCTGTGGCTTACTATGCATACGAAAATTTCCAACGTAGTTACTATGGCAAAGATATGGGTGAACCAATGATGAGTATTGAGGAGTTCCGAAAAAATCCGTTATTCATCATCGACTGCTACCACCAACCCGATGCGATGAAAACTTCTACTGTCGACATCAAATTGGAGTTTGAAACCCGCGAAACGAAGTTTCCACCAAACACAAAGGTTTACGCACTTATTCTTCATGACGCATATCTGACATATAGCGCATTAGATGGTTCCATACAGATGGGTGCTCCTTGAATACGATAGATGCGGATCCACTCCTCACTGACACCGCCACCGTCATCACATTAGTTATTAGATCTCTCTTCATGAAATTTATCATTACTCAATCTACTCGATATTGTTATTCATTGTAATCAATAAAATACAAATGTACTAAAAACTATTGTTTTATTTTTACATCAAAATATTATCGGCATTACACATTACGCGAAAATGCTATATAGATGCCCAATTCACCCCCTTTGTCCTCCTTCATCTTCAGTGTCTGGAATCACCCCCAAGTGGTATTTCCGAATCAGGCTGTTTGGTAGCAAATCGAAGATTTCATAAAGAAATTGTTCCAAGTCTTCTTCAACCATTGCTTCAAGGAATTGCTCCAAAGTAATGTTGCTGTATTCATAGCGGGCACATAGTAGAAATCCAATTTTATATTTTTCAGCTTGTTTGAGGAGGCGCTGAACTTGTACTTGATCGAAGCATACACTCATATCATAATTCCCTGCATGTAGTGTATCACGCTCCAAATCCATGAATCGACATTTCAACCTCCTCACAGCTGATCTGATATCTTCCGCCGTAGGCCAAAACTGACTAGAATAATTCACACACATTTCGGGAACGTGTGCTGCACAAGAGTGATCAATTCTGTAAATAAACAAAACATTCAGGTAATGGATCACGGTGGAAAAAATGTAATGCTTGATTCCAATGTATGTAGCCAATATAACACTCACCAAAAAAAGTATCGAAATCAATGATGATTAGCGATAAAGTGATGATGTTAATGTAAGAATTATTATATAATTTTTAAACCTTTTTCACTACACTATATCGAAAAACTAATTGAGGAAATATGAAACTATTTGTCAATTACACCCCCCTTGACATCAAACTTGATGAGAGCCCGCGTCTTTGCACCTGCAAATGAAGGTTCACTCTGACCCAAGTACGTTAAAGTATAAACGCCGTTAGAAAAATTTATCTCATCAACATCGCTTTCTTTCAAAAGGTCTACAACTCTTTTTGGTAACCAACATTTTAAGCTCACCTCAGTTTCTTCATCGTACAATATAACGGTGCCACTTCTACCGAATCGAGTCCCACATAACGATATTTTCCTGATTATAAAACTCTTATTCAGTGGTAGCGACGATATTAGAATTTGTTTAATAATTTCATTTTCCTCATTAATTCGACTATTGATTGCGACTAGATCAATTTTAGGAGGAGCCATTTCTATTTTTACTTGTCGAGTGAAAGAAGGAATAAAAAATATATAAATAATTGAACTTACGTAAATCTGATATCACACTTTATCGCACTTCCACTGATCTGACAAGATTGTTCAGCCAGCAGTATTTTCGGAATAACTATGCACTTGAAGATGGGGATTCTGTATTTATAGAAACTCGGACATGGAATACCCCACTACACCACCAAACATCCTTGAGAAGAGGTACAAATGCGCACGAAAATTACTCCCCCCAAGGTCACCACGACAATTGTCCGAGATGAAACCTCCGTATCCCTCCCAAGGTCACTCCCAAGGTCACTCCCAAGGTCACTCCCAAGGCCACTCCCAAGGCCACTTCCAAGGTCACTCCCAAGGTCGCTCCGAATGTCACTCCTCCAAGGCCACCCCCCAAGGTCACTCCCCCCAAGGTCACTCCCCCCAAGGTCACACTCCTCTGGCCTTGGGGGGAGATTTGGAAATGGCTAAAGCCCTCTACTCACAACATTCTTATGAGATGGCCATATTAGGTACATCGCAAATGATGACACGGGTGTTTCCAGCAACATCTCGCAAGAATGTCTCAAGGAAAATAGGGATATTCCAGAGATGTTCCTATTATCCCATATGAATGTTTCTACGATATCTTACAGATGTTATTGTGTTATTAGAGTTGTATTTCGCTGTTACTTTTCGAAGTATTCATTATTATGCCTTTCAACACAATAACCTTGATTTGTTACTAATTATATGACATTAGTGAATATGAACTGTCAGGATTTCAGAAAGTTTTGCAAATACTACTTTACCGCAGTTTATGAATCCATAGTACAATGGGCACTCGAAAATATCTGAAATAATGGACAAGTTAGTTCATCAAACGAACAAATAATCTATCGATAGTTGAAATTTGAAAACTGTATTAAATAAATTGGATGTTGTGACTATCCATAAAATATCTTCTGAGGGATTTATACATTAACAGATTCTCAATGGACATCTTCTGGATGTCCATTTCAAATCTAGAGATATCCAGACCAGACCAAACTTCGCTCCCACAGTTTATTTCTGCAAAACATTACTCATCAAATTACGAATTCCAACATATCACGTCATGAGAATCCTTCTTAAGATTCAGGCTTTTTTTTTAATTCTTCCTATTTGTCAAGTGTTTACCCAACCTCTGATACTGTTGTCGATTTTGTTTCCTTGCTCATTATTGCCCATCTCTCATCAGTCATCTCTACTATTATTTGCATGGTTTCGTTTTCTGAAGTTGTTTTTAATACGTTGGTATAAAACAAGGTGAACTACTTTTTTTTTCATTTCTCACAATTTCAGATAAGAAGTACCTATAGGTAGCAGCTCCTATTTCAGAAACCTTCGTGATTTTGCTACGACCGGTAAGTTATTAGTTTTATCATGTTTTATTATAAGATATTACTATACATTTATTTTTTTTGTAATGAACCACACCTATATACACTGACTGGTCATAAGGGTCTATTATCAAAAAATTAATTATATATAGATTTGAATTTTTGATTTTTCGCGATATTATAACCACGTGTTTGAAAAACTATGGAAAAATAATATGAACTGATGATCTAAGTGACAAGGTTTGTAGAATTGCAACCATTCTCAAATTGAAATCAGGATCGTTTTTTGTAAATAAAAATGTTTCCAGTACCTATATTCCGGGTGTCCGAGAGTTTGGTAAAACTGCATTTATCATGCGATGTTTTTTTTTTGAAAATTTTTTTTGGTAGGTAGGTACTTATTTACGTATATTTGTCTGAAAAACACGAATTTGATAATGAAAATGTGAACAAACCACTATTTATCGAGATATTTCAAGAAAAAGTTCGAAATTTCGCCTTCTTTTTTTCCCCTCATTTACAGCTACTTGTTCTTCTTATTTGTGATTGGGCACTTTATATCCTCATGATGTACTTCAATCACACATTTTATATGGAAAATTTAACAGGAAATATAATTTTAATGGCGAGTTTTTCATATTTAGTTAACAAGATACCAGATGGCGGCCATTTAATCAATATTCAATCCAAATACGAGATATCAAATGTCAACAGATTGCTTCCTTCTTTTCACTAAATATGGATAAATCACAAGAAAGTCATATGTCTAGTTGACTCATATAAAAGAAAATAATGTGTCGTACATTGTGATATATACAGTATGATGCAAATGTATGGAATAAATTCATTATTTCAGAAATGGGCGACATTTGAAGAAATTCCAAAAACACGTGAGTTTTGATTTTTGAAACCTCATCTCATGACATTCATATGAGAGATGTTACGTCACCGGTGTTGGAGTAATGACGTAATGGACGGTTTTTTTAAATACAAACAGGGGTCATGTGACACCTCGTTTGAAAGGTCTACTGATCGTCTATCCAATAGTCGAAATTTTGCAAAAGAAGATTGAAATTAAAATGGATTATCATTTGGTTAACTGAATCTTGCAGAGATCTTCTACTGAGAATTGAACATCGAAGGGTCGTCTAGTTGAAAAAATACATCGATAAAAAAGTTCTGAACTCTACTTTTCGGATTTTTTTCGGAAGTCGTCTTGTTTGGAAATGAATTTATTCCATACATTTGCATCATACTGTATATAAATTGTTCAATGATGAAAAAAGAAGGGCAAATTGTTCTATATGCGATCCAGAAGACAGGCAGAAAAGAAGGTGAAATTTGTAACTTTATAGTGAAATATCTCAATGAATAATGGGTTGTTCACATTTTCACTATCAAATTCGTGTTTTTCAGAAAAAAAAAACGTTAGTACCAGCAGATATTTGGGTTATCTAACATACAGAAAAAAATTCAAAAAATGTGGAATATATGGAAGCAACAGCTCTCCAAAACAATGAAATCGAATCACTCTCATGTCAAAAGATCTACTAGAAACCACGCCTTACTTTGGTTTTTCAAATTGCACCCTTACGTTTTTTTCTATTCTTTCCATAGAACTTTTCATTATCGATTCAGTGATTTTTCGGACTAGATATTCAGCAAAAAATTCATCCTCAAAAATTTCGTATAATTTCAATAATTCTTATGAGAATACCGGGTGGCTACGGAAGTATTGCCTACGGAATATTTCAGTTATTGTATGAAGTAGGTTTGTGAAATTTGGAGCGTAGATATAATGACATAAGAGCTAGAATTCGAGCATATTGACATGTCGAAGTTAACTTCCGGTCTGACCGGAAGTAACATCAACTTTCTTATTTTAAATAGAAACCTTATTTTTTTTCTTTTCGCTTTATTCAGCATTCAATTCCCTTTCTAATGACATATCACAAGTTGGTAACTAACCAGAAACTAGATCAGAAAAAAATTATTATTGAAATTTACCGAGTATAGGCCGTGGATTTTTTGGTATTTCATTTCAAAAAATTACTTTCTATATTATATCATTAGAAAGAAATGATTATGCTCAATAGTACAGGCAAGAAAAAGTTGTATGTTCCTATTTAAGTTATGGACCTACAGAGTATTGTTTTTTTCCCAATGTTTCCAATACTTTTTTTGGCGGCTTTACATAACGCCGTCGAATGAAAATAAAATATCACAGTAGTAGCAACTGTTATCAAGTGATGTATGGTTTCCATAGCCAACTTTTCAATTTTTGGCTTTCATTTTGCTTCCACGGCCTACTCGGTGAATTTCAATAATAATTTTTGTCAATATGCTCAAATTCTAGCTCTTATGTCATTATATCGACGCTCCAAATTTCACAAACCTACTTCATACAATAACTGAGATATTCCGTAGGCAATACTTCCGTAGCCACCCGGTATATCGAATCTCCCTTGATTGATTGTTTGAAATGACTTGCTACACTCACCTTATATCGCTTATTCAAACTTCGTGTGTAGCTCTGATTTTTCAGGGAATAAATGGCTGTAACTTTCTCACGTCTTTTTTTATAAATTTCACTATAACGCTATATCGAGCGCTATATCGATCATGATCTAATTGAGAATGATAACTTCTATAAGATGAACCGAAAATAACAGGCGGGGTGCACTTTGAAAACCCTATGTAGATGGTGGTTTCTACATAGTAGATTTTTTGACACAAGGGTGATTTGACCTCACCATTTTAAAGAGCTTCTGCTTCCATAAATTCACAGTTTATTGAAATTTATTGTATTTTGGATAACCCAGATATATCTTTTGGCCTAAAAGCTCTGAGACACCTGGTATACTTGCTAATGAACAACCTCTTTTTGCCATATATGTTACTCGTACTTCATGACGGACACTGTATAGCGAGATACGTACTATATAATATAAGGGTGATCAAGTTTTGATGACTATTAAACTCCAGGAATTGATATACTTAGAACAAAACTCAAATTTTTCACTTTATAATTTTCAATCTAGAGCGCATCCTTGATGAATAATTTGAATCCGTTAATTTCAAATTGATTGTGAAAAAACTTGAAAATTTAAGAATTACAAATGAAAAAAGTGACGATTGCGGTGTCATTATTGTAACGTGAATGAATACGTCAAAAAATGCATATTTATGTACTGAACCTACACACCTAATATGCCATTTATCATTAGAAACAAAAAAGTTATAATAAGGATGAGCCACCCTTGAGAAACACCCGGTATACACATCCTTTCTGTAAACGATCAACTTCTTGAGCGGATGATCTGAAATCTATGAGCACCCATTATATTCAGTTATGCTGATTTGAAATATGATATTTATTATACATATGATTTTGAAACAGCGGTACTTTCAAATGACGTTTTACTTTTTTACACCTACCAGAGCACTACTGTTAGAGCTACAACACTGTTTCGATTATGTTCCTATGAGCGTGCGGAAAAGTTACTTCTCCGCATTATTTTTACTTTTCCGCACAATTTCGAAGGAAATACCAGGAGACATGTGGTGATAACTGTTGGCACCAGAACGTACTCATAGCAACAGTTAAAGTGACAGTAATAATAATATTTGTAAAAAATTAGGGAAAAAAATTGGATATTATTTAAGAATATCTAGAAAACTAACATTTTGGGCTAGAAGAGTAGTATATAACACCATTATTTATCCACATTTTCAATATTGTATGTCTTTACTTACCTCTTGTACAAAAAGTGATATACAGAGAATTCAAAAGCTGCAAAATAAGTGTATGAGAATATTACTCCAATGTGATAGACACACAAAGAATACAGATATGCTCAGGATGCTGAAATTTCTAAATGTTGAACAAATGATCGAAGAATCAAATTTAGTACTGATATACAAAATCATGCACAAACAGGCTCCTATGTATCTGCAATCTTTCCCTGTGAAAAGATCGGAAATGCAGAGATATAACGTCAGGTCAAGATAATATTTCCATATAGCAAGATGTCATTCGAATGTTCTACAAAAATCTCTTTTCGTCCAGGGATTGCATCATTTCAACAGCCTTCCACTTATTGTCAAAGTTGCACCAAATATTAAAATTTTTAAGAATATGTTACGAAAAGTTTACTTTAAGATTTAGTATAGTTTATACGTATAGTTAATAGTTATTTCAAGAATTTATACTTTGTAAATATGTTTATAATTGTAAAAAATATGATGAGAAAACTAGCGAAAGCTAAATAAATCTTTCAAATCAAAATCAAGTATTGGTAGTCAATAAATAAGCATTTCAGACCAATCTACCTTCCTTCTTTCACTACACTAGTAATTCTCAGTAACAAACTGATCAAGGCATTTCTGTAGTGGACCAAACACTAACCAATCAAATTCAAATAAGAAACGACGTTCTTCAAGATGTTGCGGCATCTGCTATACAGGGTGGACCATTTTAATCTATTATGGATAATAGTTCTTTCCGGAAGCCGCTAACAAAAAAATGATTCCAACAAAAGTTTAAGGATTCAATGGGGGCCAAAGAATGACCCTACTCACAACCCCCTCCCCCCCCAGGGCCCCCATACGGCCCTGGGAGATGAAATGTTTTTTTTCAATCGGAACCCTATTTTTTCACAAGTGCAGTTCCAGCATATTACCGTGTTTTTAAGCAAACCCTTGATCTGGTTAACGAATTACATGCCAATGAAGATTCTTTGTTTTCTTCAACTCAAATACCAAAATTAAAAATTTGGGGCCCTTTAAGGAGCCCAAAAAAGAATTTGCTAGAGACATTTTTCATTTGTTTTTCTCTGTAGAACAAGAATCCGTTGTGAAAAAATAGGGTTCCCATTGAAAAAAAAACATTTCATCTCCCAGGGCCGTATGGGGGCCCTGGGGGAGGGGGTAGTGAGTAGGGTCATTCTTTGGCCCCCATTGAATCCTTCAACTTTTGTTTGAACCATTTTTTTGTTAGCGGCTTCCGGGAAGAGCTATTATCCATAATAGATTAAAATGGTCCACCCTGTATATTAATGCATACAACAAACACAAATTGCACTTTCAATTTCAATATTTACCATCGTTAATGTCTTAGTAATTTTTATTTGAATGTTCTTCAAATAATTTTCCTATTATATCGGTGAAAAAAAAATCTATTTCATTATTTTTCAGTGCTGAAAATATCGTGCGGAAAAGTTACTTTACCGCACTAGTACTGAAAAGTTACTTTTCCTTTTTGTTTTGTTGAAAATAAGGATATTTAGGACTAACTAAATGATCCATGTGTCATTTTGTAGCATCATTATAAAATATCGTTTATTAAAAACCATTTTTTTTTCATAAATAATATGGACAAAAACACTCGTAGGGAAAAACTTTACCTAACTCCGCGTCATTCGTGCAACAACCGTCGCGTGCGGAAATGTACTACTTTCCGCACTTGTTAGGTAAATAATTATTCTAATAATTCTAGGGAGTTATATGGCTGGCTCTCTATAGATAAAAAATAAAATGAATGGTTTGATACATAAAATACCAACTCCCATTTCGAAATAAAAAGCTGATATCATTGCCGGGAAAAGCGGAAGTGTGAGTTTGTGTCACATATAGCATAATCAAATTTACTCAGTGACCAAATTTCAAATAATTCGGTCAAGAGGCTGATTATTTACAATAGGAGCATTTCAGCACAACACGATGTATGTGTATTTTTTTCCAAGACAAATATTTTCGGTCATATTAACATTTTTATTTGTTTTGAGTCATGGCCCTGCCACTTGCCCTTTGACACAAATGATTCTCTCCTTTTTTTTTATTACGGAGCCTTTCATGATGACTTTGGGCGTTTCACAGATATTGAATGAAACAATTTACGATGATGATTGATGACGATTGGTAAATACCGGGTGACACCCCTGTAACTTTTTTTTCTGGAATTTGGTAGTTATACGTACAGGGTGTGCCGAAGATACATAAAAATATTTGAACCACAGATTCTAGGAACAAAAATAGTAAAAATAGTTCATATGAACATGAGCCCAGAAATGGCCCCCTGATATGGGAAGTTGTATTTTGAAAGTATTTCCGAAACCCTCTCCTGTAACTCCTGCATTCGTAAACGAATTCTTCTGGACTCTGGTAGTTATACAGGATGTCCAGAAAATACATAGAAAGATTTCAACCAGGGATTCTAGGAAAAAAAAATAGTAAAAAAGTTCGTATAAACATGAGCTCAGAAATGACCCTCTGGGGAGTTGTATTTTGTAGGTATTTCCGAAACTCATTGTGTTGAGATAACGAAATTTTGTACTTGTATAATACTTTTCATGCCCGATTTGGAAATGTTGAGAATTTTCTGAAATTTTGATCAGGGGCATGAGAAATAGGTAGGGCTAGGGGCATTTCTTCCCCAACTTTTTTTTCTGTAATATGAATATATCATCATTTTCATTAAAAATTATACTATTGTTTATTTTCGATAGTACTCACCATTTTCGAGATGAATCGATTTCAAAAGTCTGCTGCGTAATAAAAATAGCACTCTTTCTTAATAGGGTACCTACTATAATATTTTTCAAATTATATTCACAACAAATGTTCAAAATTACCTTCATTGACTCCCAGACAGTGGTAGAATCTATTTGTGAATTCCTTTTGCACATTTGAAATGTTTCTCTAGACATTTCCTCCCTATTCTTCTCAACTTATCGTCCAGATGATAGTAAATTCCGTTTCATAAATAACGGATTTCGGGTGACCCCAAAGAAAAAATCATTGGGTGCCATGTCCGGCGAGCGTGCTGGCCATTTAAATGGTCCTTCAGGACCTATCTATTTGTCTGGGAAATTTTGGGGTAGCCATTTTCCACCTGTGATACGGAATGAGGTGACACATTATCTTGTTGGAAATACATATTATCTGCCAATAGATTTCGATTACCATCATCATAGAGGTCCGTAGCGAGGACCAATAGAATGGACAGCACGTCTGCCGGACATGGCACCCAATGATTTCCTCCTATGGGGTCATGCAGAATCGGTAATTTATAAAACGGAACCTACTGACCTCGATGATTTGGAGAGAAGAATAAGAACTGAATGCCAGGCAATATCAAGAGAAACATTCTCACACAGACAAGAGGAATTGACCTGTTCAATAATCTGTTATTTTACATTCATTTACTCACAATTCGAAAACATACCATTCGAACTCGAATATCTCGAGAACGACTTTTTGGAATTCAAAAAACTTTCCACTGCTAGTTTCAGAATTGAATTACCTTCGCAATGGTGTGTAACACGACCCTTATTCCCTATTCAAATTATTGCTCTGGGGAGTAGAGGGTTCAAGTATGGATTATTTATTTTGCGTTTTGTGTCCATATGAAAACGACCTGTTCTGTCATAGTTTTGTAAAATAATAATTCTGAGAGATATCGAGGGTGGATAGTCTTAAATGGACCATCCGGTATAGGTATAAGTACTAAAAAAAATGTATTTAAACTGAATAACTGATGAACAATTCCAATTGTAGATTTATTTGATTCGTGAACTTGGGCTCTGAACACATTTTCATTCTTTGAATTGGGTATAGGTACCGGGGTGGCACAGAGGGTCGTATCGGGCCACCCCTGTAACTTCTGTATTCGTAAGCGGATTTTAATGAAATTTGGTACAGTGATGAAAGCAACTTTTTCAGATTTGATCACATAATTATGGATTTTCTGAAAATGCCAAATGCTTCCTTTTTTCAAATGGATCATCCTGTATATTTTTACATTTTTAAGTCACATCACATTGTGATCAAAAATTCACTTGTTTCAAATGGAACCCCGATAGGCCCCTACATGTCTCCCTAGAATCAAAATTAAGGATGGAAATGAAAATTTTTGTATTTCGGTGCAGTAACAAATTGTACACAGTCAAAAATCGACAATTATAGTTCATCAAAGTCCTCTTGAAGTTCGAATAAAATTTCAACTTCGAATACTAAACGGCTTGACCGATTGAGTTGAAATTTTGTATGGTATTTCCATGGTTTCCTACTGAGAGTAAGTATACAGGGTGACATTTTGAAAACTTCCCACCCTCAGTATTTTCCTTCCAGTGAATAATGTGGAAAATCGAGAAGACAGGTCAATGTAGATGTTACCCTTAGAATCTCAAATGGGAAGGGGGGTCAAGTGGCACATCATTTTGAAGGGCGTTCAATTCTCTTTCCAACGGTACGGTATTGTTAATCATTTTCTGTCGAGCAGTTTCCGAAAACTTTAAAATCCTTTACAATGAATTTTCGAAAATTGGTGTATGGCATGAACATTTTATGATAAATAAGATTCTCAATTCAGAATTCCCAAATTTTATTCAGGGGCGTCACATGCGGGGGAGGGTAAGTGTGAAAATATCCCTTCTTCTTTTGATATCCAGGTTATTGTGATTTACGAAAATCAGAACGTTTTCAAAGTCGATTCTCTCCTAAATGGTACACTTCATCGAAATGAACTTGAGGTACATCTTTTACGTGAAAAACTCTAAAATTTCAAAATTTTCAAACGAAATTACAATAACCTGAATATCAAAAGGAGAAGGGATGTTTTGACACCTCCCCTCCCCCGTATGTGACACCCCTGAATGAAATTTCGGAATTTTATTTATTATATTAAATATTATTTATTTACCATCAAATCTTTATGCCAATTTTTTTTCTGTGATATGAAAATATTATAATTTTCATAAAAAAATGTTCAGTTTCGATAGCACTCAACATTTTAGAGATAAATCGATTTTAAAAGTCTGGTGCGTAACAAAAATAGTGCTCTCGAAAAAAATACATTTGACATTAAGATTGTGCTTATTTCGACCAGTTGAACTTGAAAATGTAAAAATATACAGGATGATCCATTTGAAAAAAGGAAGCATTTGGCATTTTCAGAAAATCCATAATTATGTGATCGAATCCGGAAAAGTTGCTTTTATAACTGAACCCATTAAAATCCGCTTACGAATACAGAAGTTACAGGGGTGCATGGCCCGATACGACCCTCTGTGCCACCCCGGTACCTATACCCAATTCAAAGAATGAAAATGTGTTCAGAGCCCAAGTTCACGAATCAAATAAATCTACAATTGGAATTTTTCATCAGTTATTCAGTTTAAATAAATTTTTTTTAGTACCTATACCTATACCGGGTGGTCCATTTAAGACTATCCACCCTCGATATCTCTCAGAATTATTATTTTACAAAACTATGACAGAACAGGTCGATTTTCATATGGAGGGGGACACCTTTTAACGCAAAATAAATAATCCATACTTGAACCCTCTACTTCCCAGAGCAATAATTTGAATAGGGAATAAGGGTCGTGTTACACACCATTGCGAAGGTAATTCAATTCTGGAACTAGCAGTGGAAAGTTTTTTGAATTTCAAAAAGTCGTTCTCGAGATATTCGAGTTCGAATGGTATGTTTTCGAATTGTGAGTAAATGAATGTAAAATAACAGATTATTGAACAGGTCAATTCCTCTTGTCTGTGTGAGAATGTTTCTCTTGATATTGCCTGGCATTCAGTTCTTATTCTTCTCTCCAAATCATCGAGGTCAGTAGGTTCCGTTTTATAAATTACCGATTCTGCATGACCCCATAGGAAGAAATCATTGGGTGCCATGTCCGGCAGACGTGCTGTCCATTCTATTGGTCCTCGCTACGGACCTCTATGATGATGGTAATCGAAATCTATTGGCAGATAATATTTATTTCCAACAAGATAATGTGTCACCTCATTCCGTATCACAGGTGAGAAAATGGCTACCCCAAAATTTCCCAGACAAATAGATAGGTCCTGAAGGACCACTTAAATGGCCAGCACGCTCGCCGGACATGGCACCCAATGACTTTTTTCCTTGGGGTCATCCGAAATCCGTTATTCGTGAAACGGAATTTACTATGGTCTGGACGATAAGTTAAGAAGAATTATGGTGGAAATGACTAGAGGAACATTTCAAATGTGCAAAAGGAATTTACAAATAGATTCTACCACTGTCTGGAAGTCAATGAAGGTAATTTTGAACATTTGTTGTGGATAACCATTCAATAATTCATTCCGTACATTCAATTACTCGCAATTGGAAAACATACCATTTGAACTCGAATATCTCGAGAACGACTTGTTGGAATTCAAAAATCTTTACACTGCTAGTTTCAAAATTGAATTACCTTTGCAATGCTGTATAACACGATACCCTTATTCCCTATTCTAATTATTGAGGGGGTTGCTCTGGGGAGTAGAGGGTTGAAGTATGGATTATTTATTTCGCGTCAAAAGGTGTCCCCCTCCATATAAAAATCGACCTGTTTCGTAATTTTTTTGTTGAATAATAATTCTGGGAGATATCGGGGGTGGATAGTCTCAAATGGACCACCCGGTATATTCATCTACCATTTGTGTTTACAGGATAATTTAGCCCAGAATGCCTAACTGTTCAACAGACAAAAAATCTTGCAAAACTTGCAAAGGTGGATCGGGCAAGCTATCGATGAAGACTAAGACAAAGACGTCTAAACCGGCAATGAAGAAAACAGCTGTTAAACAATCGAAAAAAAAGCAGTCAAATTCTGGGCGTCAAACATGCAAGACTAGTAAATGTTCAATTGGAAAAGTAAGTTTGTATACTTATTTATTATTAGAATAGTAAAATAATAATTTGATCTTCAATTTTCTGATACTGTTATCTGATCATAATTTCAACTGATTTATCTATAAAGGGTGTTTCCGCAATTGAGACAATAAATGAAATGGATGATAAAAGACGAAAAAACAAAACGAAATGAAAAAAAAACTACATTTTTGTCGACAAAAAATATCTTGAAAGATATTGAGCTTTAAAATGTGCCTGAAACTTTTGTTTTTTCTGTTCTTTTTTAATGTTCTGGTTTCCACGAAAAGGGATATCCTGTGATGTTCAGAGAACATCGTGAGAACCAAGGGAAGTAAGGTAGGAATTATTGGTGTTCTTAAATTTCTCGAGGTTATATGCCTCGGGAAACACCTCCCTTGGCAATGTGTTCCAGAGCCTCGCTGTTCGTTGGATGAACGAGTCATTGGAAAGAGATGTTCTGCAGGTCTCCACAGTGACCACGAGGGGGTGCGCAGCCTCAACTCGACGGGTCAATCTCGCGGGGAATGCTAAGGGAGGAAGAATTGTTGATATTTCAGAAGAGCATCGTCCATGAAAATATCTATGAAATAGAGCCAGATCGCCAACTTTTCTTGTAAATCAATGATCAGATAATAGCCCAGCCCAAGCGTTTGCTTTCGGCTAGATCATAAGCACCGGAATCCTCAATGACGTTTGCAATGTTGTTGCTCGTTCAATAATAGTTAAATCATGTTGTATGGTGGGAGCGCATATTTTGTGGAAAAAATTCAAAACTTTTTTTTGTGATTTATGGTGTCATGTCTCATAGAACACCCCATTTTATTTATTGTCCCAATTTCGGAAACACCATGTATGTACAGTGTGTTCACTCTTCTATACTTTTATGGGTGGGCGAAAACGAATTTGAAATATCGATGATCGATAATAGTGATGTAGTATGTACCTATTGATATTATCGATAACATCGATAATATCAATATTGATCAATTGATAATTTTTTATCTGAATCATTTATCAATATATTGAAGAATATATCCACAACTACAGGGTTTATTAGGAGAGATATAGACGAAAATTTTTGATACGAGAATATATGTTTTCTAATGGTGTCTCAAAATACGTATTTCTTCATCAATTTTCTGGAGCTCATCCATTTGTTTTGATGACACCAGATGATAGAATCTATACAGAAAAGACATGGATTTCCTTTAACGTACATTATGTGAAAACATTGTGATGGTAATGTACAAAATTCATGACTAATTTTCATCTTCAAAAAAAGTGTTATTGTTCCTATGCACGTTCTGTCCATATTTTCAAAGACCTTTTTGACAAATTAGAATAATGTTATAGCTCAAGAAGAGTATACAGGCCTTCGACAGTTTGAAGAACACATATTTTCAAGGTGAAAAGTTCATGTTCAGGTCGTTTCTGATAAACAGGGAGTCAATGCATGTTTGAGATTTTTGAAATGTTTTTCTAGTTTTCTCCTACAATTTTGCAAATAATGAATTGAAACTTGGTATACCTATTACACACGAAAAACATTTTTCGGAAACTGCTCAACAGAAAATGATGAACTAGGGTACCGTTGGAAAGAGAATTGAACGTCCTTCAAAATTATGTGCCACTTGACCCCCCTTCCCATTTAAGATTCTAAGGATAATATCTACCCCTCCTAGAGGGTTGTACCAAGAGGGCTAAAAATATTCATTTTAAGTATCCCCGTATGGTTAACCTGGGAGTATACAGGGTATGTCACGACGAGCCCACACTCCCTTTATATCGAGAATCAGTCGGGAGAAATCCATGAAAATGTGCATGTTCATATTTTAGAATACGCTCTCTTCATTTAAATCATTTTCGACAATGCAGAGTTGCCGCTTTTAGTAAAAAGTAGTAGCAACATTGATATTTTGAATGGAACGCCCTATATTTTACGGCATTTTTAGATTCTCCCTGAAGAGCTGATTTCATCGATGTATCATACTTGGGGTCTATCCAAAATGATCGAGATTTTTTAACTTTAGGATTTTTTTGTGTCTAAACTATTCATTATTGGTCAAAACGGCTCACAGGTCCCTATCTCAACTTTTGATTCACTATTTACTGATATTCAATCGGAACAGATACAGGGTGGTTCATGATTCAGAACTCTGATCACCCTGTATCTGTTCCGATTAAATATCAGTAAATAGTAAATCAAAAGTTGAGATAGGGAGATATATAAGTCGTTTTGGCCGATGATAAATAGTTTCGACAAAAACAAATCCTAAAGTTGTAAAATCTCGATTTTGAACACCCTATATCTCTGTAATCATTACCGATAGACCCCAAGCGTGACGTATCGATGAAATCAGCTCTTCTGGGAGAATCTAAAAATGCAATAAAATACAGGGTATTCTATTCGAAATATCAATGTTGTTGCTACTTTTTGATAGAAGCGGCAACACTGCATTGCTGAAAATATTTTGAATGAAGAGAGCGTATTCCGAAATATATGCATGCATATTTTCATGGATTTCTCCCGAATCATTCTCGATATAGAGATAGTGTAAGCTCGTCGTGACATATACCCTGTATACTTACTTTCTTCTTCCTAGTTCGATTTCGAATTTTAAGCTTATCGAAAATATGTAATAATTGATATTTTTATTCATTTTCATTCATTTGAATCAACATTTTACTGCTCAAAATTGTTGAATACCTATACATACTATCTTAATCAACAGCATATTCAAAAACACACGACATTGTTCATTTCATGAAAAGAGGGGAATTAATGTGGAAATCGCAATTCCCATCTCCAAAGACAACTGAAATATCTCGCGAAAGTATTTAAAATTGTATGTTCCTATATACATATACAGGGTGGGCCACCAGTAACGCCTCGGTCTCTAGAAGGCTAACCACTTATCTTCTTGGAATTCTTCCTCTCTAGGAAGTTGCATGTCAACATAGGCAACCATTTGAAATTATTTTGAAACATACACGATGTCCCCAAAAATCACAAAACACTGAAGTTGAATTTTTTTCAATCGAACACCCTATATATTATTTCATTTTGAGATTCTCCCTGGTGAGCTGATTTCAACAATCCATCATACTTGGGGTCTAGCAGTTATAATTACTGAGATATAGGGTGTGAGAAATCGAGATTTTCCAAGTTCAAAAATTTTTTGTGTCTAAACCATTCATAATTGGTCAAAACGGCTCACATGTCCCTATCTCAACTTTTGATCAACTATCTACTGACATTTAATTGAAACAAATACAGGGTGGTGCAGAATTCAGAATCTTGATCACCCGGTATATGTCCCAATTAAATATCAGTAGATAGTTAATCAAAAGTTGAGATGGGGACATGTAAGCCGTTTTGATCAATTATGAATAGTTTCGACACAAAAATTCTTGAACTTGGAAAATCTCGATTTTTCACACCCTATATTTCAGTAATTATAACTGCTAGACCCCAAGTATGATGGGTCGTTGAAATCAACTCATCAGGGAGAATCTCAAAATGAAATAATATATAGGTGTTCGATAGAAAAAAGTTTAACTTCAGTGTTTTATGGTTTTTGGGGACACCCTTTATGTTTCGAAATAATTTTAAATGGTAGCCTATGTTGACATGCAACTTCCTAGAGAGGGAGAATTCCAAGAAGATAAGTGGTTAGCCTTCTAGAGACCGAGGCGTTACTGGTGGCCCACCCTGTATACATCTGATATTTATTCTTAGCTGCCAATTTTAGAATAATTTCTGTGAAATATAATAATATGAAGGTCCAGGGGCGTCGATAATGTTTTTTCTCGTGGAGGAGGTGAGGGCTTTCTGGTTTCGGTAATGAAAAAAAATCATGTTATTGAGAGCCATAAATAATATAATCTCAAATCGAACAAATTATTATTCTTATCGACGCCTTTGTGGAGGTCAATCCATTTAGGTGTACCATATGTGTAGCTATATTCCTTTTTCAGATTACAGACCAAAAGAAAAAATCTGGATGCTACCGTGGGAAGTGTGATGCTTATTCATCCAGTTCATCATCTGATGACTCATTCCATTCAACTGACTGCAGCTGCTCTGACTGCTTTTCTTCTTCTGACACAGAAAGCAGCTTCTATTCCAGTGATGAGGCTTGTTGTCAGCGACCTAGAGGCTGTTGTAGAAAATAATATCCTTAGACCTTAGATGATATTATATTGAAGTGCTTTCGATGCTTTGAGTCCTGCAGGACAGTGACCCTTTGCTGATACTTTCATGATTTTAATGTGTGACATAACTATGTATTTCAAATGTGTATTTTATTGTGATTTTAGTAGACATCAATTGGGTATAATTATGTTTTGTGATATTCCGCTTGCTTTAAAAATGATCTATGAAAAAATAGTAATAATTGTTGCCTAATTAGTTTCTACTAAATATTGATATTTTATTGTTAAATGTGAATTTTATTAATTGTGAATATAATATGGAACTTTGTGGATTAAATTTTGTATGATGAATACATGATGTTTTTTGATGATATAATAAACATACAGTGTGCTTTAGTAAAGTATATAGGTGGATACTAATAAATTCATTTAAAACCAAAATATTTATACCTGAGGGATCTATATCCGTCTGAAATAGGTCGATTTTTGATCTCAATTTACCGCATATTTGTAAGGGAAAATCAAAAATTCAGGGTTATCCACGTTTAAGAGACGTCCACGACTATTTTTTCAAATGGAACACCATATATATATATATATATATATATATATATATATATATATATATATATATATATATATGTATGTCTAACGGTTAGTTCCAGGACATTTTTCAAATTGATTATATATAGCTCAAATCGATCATATATAATGTCCTCTTTCTAATGGCCGAAGAAATTTTGAAAAATATTGACTTTAATTTCTGTATATTCCAAAGATCATATAGTTCCAGGACATTATTTCTTGACATTTTTCAAATTAATTATATATAGCTCAAATCGATTATATAGAATGTCCTCCTTCTAATGGCGGACGAATTTTTGAAAAATATCAACTTTTTTTTCTGTATATTCCAGAGATCATATAGTTCCAGGACATTATTTTTTGACATTTTTCAAATCGATTATACAGTCTGTCCATGATAAGGTTGAACAGCATGGGGATCTCGAAAACGGTAAGAGATACGAAATCGGTTAAATAGGGAAAAAGTTGTGCATTCGGAGGCTCATATCAAGAGCCTTCGAAAATTTTGAAAATTATTTTTAGTTTTTGAGTTATATCGAAAAAAGTGAATTTTTGGAATTTCTATTTTATTTTTTTTTCTCCGTTATTATTAGAGATACAGTAAAACTGAGAATACTTTTTCATAGCAACTTTTGATGACGGTCAACGTGGTGATACCGATTTCTTCATGCGACGTTTCGTATTCGTGGAACCATCATCAACTTTTGTTGTTTAAATACGGTTCTGATAATTTTTCACAGATTCTAAAAGGTTTTTTATTCTGAATTCAACCATGTATCAAACAAGGTGGTTCATTTGTGTTTCGACCTATTTTTGGCCATCATCAATGTTTTTTCGAAACTCCAAAGGAAAAATGCCATCAGTTCCACTTATTTTGAAGGAAAATTAGTCAACACACTAATACCTCATCAACTGGTTTCAATCAACAACCCATTTCATTTTGCGGAAACAAAAATTCCATCCATACAAATTCAGAATATGTCAAGCGCTAAAACCAGGCGATGACGAAAGGCGCAAGACATTCCGTGAGTGGTATACCAGGAAATGTTAAAATTTTGCAGATTTCTTCCGAACAATCATCTGGACTGATGAAAGCATGGTCACTAATCATGGTAGCTTCGATAGAAAAAATACACATTATTGTTCACGAGAAAATGAACATGTATACATTACAGCGAGACACCAACACCGTTTCGGCTTTAATATGTGGGTTGCAATATTTGGTACATGAATTATTGTTCCTTCTATTTACCATGAAACACAGACTTCCGAACGTTATAGAAATTCGCTTGAGAATCATCTTGAGGAAGCTCTGGATGATTTACCGATTGCGGAAGTTCAGAACTCTGTTGGTTTCAACAAGATGGCGCTCCAGTACATAATTCCAGAGAATTCCGTGCGTTTCTATCCCTTGGCCAGCGCGGTCGCCTGATTTGACACAGCTGGATTTTTTCTTAGGGGATATATCGAACTTTGTACACGCAAATAACTTTGATGATGAAGAAGAACTAAGGGACAGTGTCTTCGAAGCATTCAATAGAATAACCCCAGAAATGCTTAGCAATGTCTTAGAAACAACTGTGAGAACTGGATATCTTTGTTCAGAAAATAATGGTTATCATTTTGAACATTTGTTATGAATGTCTCTGTAGGTATTGTCAAAGTTGAGTTGTTAAAGTAATTCGTGTAAGAATTCATCAACAATTTTAAACGCTGCATTGATCGAGTGGTGTAGTGAAATATTTTTAATTCACATTTCAGTATTGAATAACTAATCCATCAAGTTTGACACTAAATGATAAGAAATAAGTGGAACTGATGGCTTTTTTTCTTTTGGAAGTTCGAAAAAACATTGATGATGGATAGAAATAGGTCGAAACACATTCGAATCACCTTGTATAATACATGGTTGAATTCAGAATAAAAAAACCTTTCAGAATCTGTGAAAAAATTGTCAGGACCCTATTGAAAAAACAAAAGTTGATGATGGTTCCACGAATACGAAACGTCGCATAAAAAAATCGGTATCACCACGTTAAACCTCATCAAAAGTTGGAAAATCAATGGAAAAGTATTTTCAGTTTTTCTGTATCTCTGATAATAACGGGGAAAAAAAATAAAATAGAAATTCCAAAAATTCACTTTTTTCGATATAACTCAAAAACTAAAAATAATTTTCAAAATTTTCGAAAGCTCTTGATATGAGCCTCCGAATGCGCAATTTTTTCCCCATTTAAGCGACTTCGTATCTCCTACCGTTTCCGAGATCCCCATGCTGTTCAACCTTATCTTGGGCAGACTGTATATAGCTCAAATCGATCATATAGAATGTCCTCCTTCTAATGGCGGACGAATTTTTGAAAAATATTAACTTTCATTTCTGTATATTCCAGAGATCATATAGTTCCAGGACATTATTTTTTGACATTTTTCACATTGATTATATACAGGATGTCCGGAAATTATGCGCAAAAAATCGAGGGGGTGATTCTGCATGAGAAAATATGAAATTTATTTCATGTATACTTGAGTTCGGGAATGCATAGTTTTCAAAATACAGTGTGTTAAACTTTTTAGAAAAAATCGTTTTTTTATTAATATCTCGAATATTCTTTCATCAATTCTCTCGAAATTTGGTTATGATATTCTTTGTCATGAGGGGCTGATTTAGCCATTTTTAAATTAGAATTGTGAAATCCAGTGGCGTCCCGGGGGCACCCTACAGAATATTTTTGTCAATAAAATGTGCGCCCCTGATTTTTTTGAATTCTTTATCTCCATATCCTAATGATTAACAAAAAATACAACATTTTATTCTACTGAATTATTTTGCAATTTTGCTGCGTTTCCGTGGAAAAAAATAAATACCAATTCATTGTATAAATTTTTGCAAAACATTGCTTCACAAACAGGGGTGAAATTAAATGTGTTATCCATGTCCATAGACGTAGAATAAGAATTGAGATTCATTTTCTTCAAATATTTTATAATACATGTTTGACACACTTTGTATTATCGAAAACTACGGCTTCCTGGACCGAGAATACATAGTTCTCAATATACAGAGTGTAGAGTGTGTCAAACATGTATCAAGGAATATTTGAAGAAAATGAATCTTCATACTCATTTTCTATCTATGGACATTGATGCCGCATTTATTTTTACGTCAGTTTTTTAGGGAATTTTTTGGCACAAATTCATGAAATAAATTGGTTATTATTTTTTTCCATGGAAATGAAGCAAATTATCGAAATAATTCAGAAGTCCAAAATGTTGTATTTTTAGTTGGTCAATAGGTTACCTAGGAAGATACAGAATTCAAAAAAATCAGTGGCGCACATTTTATTGACAATAATATTCGGTAGGTTGCCCCCCGAGACGCCACTGGATTTTATAATTCCAATTGAATTATGGTTATATCAGTCCCTCATGACAAAGAATATCATTGTCAAATTTCAAGAAAATTGGTTGAAGGACATTTGAGATATTCCTAAAAAAACGATCTTGTTTAAAAGTTTTAACACACTGTATGTTGAAAACTATGCATTTCCGGACTCACGTACATATAAAATGAATTTCTTATTCCATCATGTAGAATCAACCTCTTGATTTTTTGCGCATAATTTCCGGACACCCTGTATAGCTCAAATCGATCATACAGAATGTCATCTTTCTGATGGCGGATGGAATTTTGAAAAATATTAACTTTTATTTTCTATATTACAGAGATCATATAGTTCCAGGACATTATTTTTTCAATATATTTTTCGATCTTGTATATACAGGTTGTTTCAGATTTCAATCGGGAAATTTCCAAAGACGATTATAAACTCTACACTTGTATTGTTTTGCAGCTTCGTTTCAAAGATACAGGTTGCTGAATTTAAAAAATATAGATTTGAATTCACACTTCACACCTCAAATTTTTCTTAATCGATTCTTGTTGAAATTGACAGGTTTGTTCGTAATATTTCAAAATCCCTATTATGTTCCTGAAACAAGGTGAGTACCTTCTTTTAAATCTCTTGGGATGCACAGAAGAGAATCCCTATAATGTTCAATGAAAATCGTCCGTATACCTATAGGAAGAAAAGGCGGGAGGTTATGAGTTCTTGGAAATAATTTCATTGGCAGAGTATTCCAGAAGCTTTACCGTTCTATGAACGATGGAGTTTTTGTAAAGTGTTGTTCCACATATTTCGAGGTTAACGACCAAGGAATGTGCTGACTGGGCTTGTCGAGTTCGTCTGACTGGTATTGCTAGTGATGAAATGATAGCAGATATTTCTGAAGAACCATTTTCACGGGCTCTATAGAGATGGAAAAGGACGCCGACTCTTATTTCACGGTGTACTAATGAGGGCAAAAGGATTCGTGTGTGTTGAATCGCACCCACCCGGCGATTGGCTCTTCTCTGGATGGGATCTTAGAGCATCAGCTATTGAACCCCATATAAGATACCAGTATTCTAAAGCTGTTCATATCTACCTAGGAAGGCAGCTAATCTTGGCTGAATTGGTAGCCTCGCTGCTCTCGACCATGAACTATCAGTCAATCTACAGTTGCTGCCGTGTGAAACATATAATTCTTCCCCAAATACCAATTTTGTGTATTTTTTTTTTTTTGAAAAATTCATCGTTTTGTGTCCACCCAATGTCAGTGTCAAGTTTGATTACCAATTTCATTGGAATTACTTGGAACCATAACGTTGAATTTCAACTAACTTTTTCTGCCTTCAGAGGAAGAACAACTCTCCTGCCTGTTAAGTGTCATAGAAAAGCCACTTTCTATGGCGCCTGGAGCAAAAATCATTCACGCCATTGTTTTCCTCATGATTTTCATAGATTGAACAATAATTGAAGTAACAACATTTTTGTTCTATGACATCAATTGAGAATTACTAGATAACCATAATGAGTTGATATAATCTTATTTAGGGTGATAATTAAGAAATACGATTCATATTCCTGATATTAACACCCTGATGTATCTCGAAAACGTGACGAAACCCAGTTAATTATTCCATATATTCGGATGAAAATTGTTGTTACGAATTCTACGATACCAATATGTCGATAGATTTTTGCATATAAAATCTACTTCGATGTGCAGAGTGTGCCAAAGCGAGAACTAATTCACCTTTTTTTTGTCAATTTTTCTATTCTTTCGAATCCATGATAATATAGGATGATCTATAACTGAATGAGAAATAATATGAATAGTTCAATATTATCAAGAATTGAAACTTACGTACTTGACAATATGAATTATTTGGTAGTTGCTATGATGCCTGAATTTTCCTTTTACTTATATATTATTTATTCCTTATTTATTGTTATAATACGTATAGTTCCAGGACATTCAGGTTGTGAATCATATTGTTCTATAGGATAATCTATGACCGAATGAGAAATGATATGAATAGTTCAATATTATCAAGAATGGAAACTTACGTACTGGACAATAATATAGAATATTTGATAGTTTCTATGATGCCTGAATTCTCCTGTTATACAATGTCATTCATAATGTCGGCATAATATGGGAAAAAATTTTATCTTTCAACTTTTATTTTGCAATTCAACCTGAGCGTTGTGTTTCACTTCAAAACAGATGAAATAAATTAAAATTGAAAAAACTTTTTAATAAAAAGCTTTTATTTGAACGCTCTTAAAAGAAGAAAATAAAATTTTCTTTTTAAATTTCAACTATCAACTTATAAACTCATTATACACAATGCATATGATCATAATAGCTTGTCGCGATGATCAATATTCAATTGATTTGAAATTTGAAGGATTCAAACTTATCAGATTTTACAAAATTAAATTAGTACTGGTTTATTTACACAAGTGAATCGCGCGACAAGCTTTTATGATCATATAAATTGTGTATAATGAGGTTATAAGTTGATAGTTGAAACTTAAAAAGAAAATTTCATTTTCTTCTTCTTAGAGCGTTTAAATAAAAGCTTCTTATTAAAGAGTTTTCTCAGACTGATCATCTCATTCAACGAATCATTGTTGCAAGGTCGTTTGCGCCGGTTGATTTCTAACAGTCCAGCTCTTCAATTAAGGAGCCCTTCTAATTGATTTGGGAGTTCTCCTTCTCCTAGACAGGCTGCAGACAAATGCTGATGACGCCCATCTAGCCAAATTACACAAGTCAAAGTTAATCAATCGATGTTACAGGCTTAACAATCGATTTTTCGAACCTGTATTTTTATTATCAACGAACCCTTTCATTATAGGAAAGCACAAAAAACTTCAATAGTGCTCCATATTGGATCTAGGCAAGCTCCGAGGTAAGCTCTCTCATTTGATACCAATGTTATGGAAGTGCATTGAAAATATAACTATTCCGCCATCTTGGATGGTCTGCCATATTGAATTTCTGATGACGTTACATAATTTTTCGAGTTACTCTCAACGAGCACTTTTATTTGATACCCATATAGTTGAAGTAGATCAAAAATGACCATTCCGCCATCTTGAATGGCCCGCCATATCGGATTAAGAATGACGTCACATCATTTTTCGAGTTACTTTCAACGAGCCCTCTCATTTGATACCCATTTTGTAGAAGTAGATTAAAAATGACCATTCCGCCATCTTGAATGGTCCGCCATTTTGGATTTAGAATGACGTCATATCATTTTTCGAGTTACTTTCAACGAGCCTTTTCATTTGATACCCATATTGTAGAAGTATTTCAAAAATAGCTATTCCGCCATCTTGAATAGTCCGCCATATTGGATTTAGAATAACGTGACACACCTTAACGTGCATTGTCATCCAAACTGAACGTGTATACAAAATTTCAGCTCAATCGGTTGAAGATTTCTACTTCAAAATTGAGTTCAAAGATTCCACCCGAACATACATACATACAAACATACAATGCAAGATAAATAAAAGCTTTTATCTACAACTATGGAGTCATTCATGCATTGCTTACTCGATTTTCGACATTTAATGGTAGTCATTATTGTGATGAATCGAGTAATAAGAGTAATAATGACAGTAGAGTGGCGTAATAATCTGACATCCCATCGTCTTGTCAAATTCAACTAGGTAGGTATTCGTTTCATTAGTTCGCCAATCCACCGTACCATTGTTCTCGTAGTTTTAAACATCTTGATTCTACAAATACACGATAAAATAAGAATTCACTGTTTTCCATCCTCAACAGTGACTATCATCATGAGTAACCATCATGAGTAACCATAACCATAAAATAGGACTTGACACTTGCAGATTTGCTCACACCTTAGATCCTGTATGATCTATGGCACACTAATATGGCTACAGGCTGTTGGAATAGATTAGTACAGACCAATCAGAACCATGGAATTTCATTGTTGATAACTAGCTTCTAGAGACAGGGTACAACAATCAATCATCGCGGTGGGGGAACGCTACAGCGGAAGCAAAAAATGAATAATCTGCAATAGTATACCTATGATTCATTTTACAACTGAAAAGTGAAATATCATATAATACCTGGTAAGATTGACTGATATGTGATTGCACGACTTTTTTCCTACTAATAAAAGTTATATCCAACATTGTTTATCAAATTTTCACAATCAAAATTATTGAAATAAGTTATTTATTTATTTATTTAAGGGTACTTCGTCCAACAGCTTGCGCCAATTACAGGACGGAAACTCAAACATAAAACAAGTGTATAAATCAACTAATACTAGAATAAACAAAGCCTAATTCAACTAACAAATTGATAGATTGATTAAATACATACAAACTATATGCATATACTTACATAACAAATATACTAGATAAAAAAAATAAATAACTTTGCACTAACAACTACTAATGCTAAGTACATCACAAAAAAAATATACGTATATATG
Source organism: Phaedon cochleariae (assembly GCA_918026855.4). Taxonomy (NCBI): domain Eukaryota; kingdom Metazoa; phylum Arthropoda; class Insecta; order Coleoptera; family Chrysomelidae; genus Phaedon; species Phaedon cochleariae. The sequence continues at coordinate 17,686,357 of OU896720.1, read as the reverse complement.
ATCAGGTATCATTATTCATTACAAACCTCCTGTGAGCTTGTCTGACGCATGTCAAAACTTGCCCCAGACTACTATGGTGGATATCACAGTCTCTACATATTTTATTAAAATTCGAACACATAATGTTTACAGGTGACTTCAACATTAAATTTGTATTTGCACGACTACATAGAAATTTTTGAGTTTGACGAGACCCAATTCGTGGAACATAAAAGTTTATTTTTGAAACAATATCTGGACAATCAATTTCATGGTGTACTATTTTGTATAAAAATGTTATTGACATCATTATTCTGCGAAGCTCAAGACTGCTGAATTCAAAAATTTCCAGTGTATTCTTATAATTTTGTCCCCTAGGTGGATATACACCAGTAGTTTTGTATATTAGGAATTTCAAGAATTTTCTCTGTACTTTCTCTACTTTATCACTATGAACCTGGTAGTGTGGATTCCAAATCATGGATCCGTATTCAAGCTTCGATCTTACAAAAGAATAGTATAATGTTTTCATTACTTGCATATCCGTAAATGATCTACAGCTTCTGATTATGAATCCAAGAATTTTAAGAGCCTCATTAGTTTTATTGTCTATGTGCTCAATAAAACTCAAATTACTATCAAATATGATTCCTAAGTCCCTAGTAGAATTCTCATGAACTATTGCTATATCATTCATTACATAATGATATAGAACTGGATTCTGTTTTCGATTATATGATACAGTTTTACATTTTGTCGCATTCAATTGTAGTCTATTTGAATTGCACCAATCACTGATAATATTCAAATTGTTTTGTATTTCCAAACAATCATCAGCTGATTGCACATTTTTGAATATTTTCAAATCATCTGCAAATACTAGTTTCTCACACGTCAGTGCGGCGCACAAGTCATTTATGAACAAGAGAAAAAGTAAGGGTCCAAGATTTGATCCTTGAGGAACTCCAGAGCTGGCTGTGTATGGCAAAGACGCATGTCCGTTATATGTAACATACTGTTCCCTTTTATGTAGATACGAGCGAAAGAAAGATATCATTTTGATCGATAATCCAAAATGATGAAGTTTTTTCAGCAGAATATCATGATCAATCCGGTCGAACGCTTTAGAAAAGTCAGTGTATACTACATCTACTTGTCCCTGCTTATCCATTATTTCAGACACATATTGAGTGAAGATAACTAGATTTGTATTAGTTGAGTGTTTTGGCATAAAACCGTGTTGATATGTGGATATTATATTGACAGTACATTTTTGGATATGATTATGTATCACTATTTCGAAAATTTTTGCGAAGTTGCATAGTAAGGACACTGGTCTATAGTTTTCTACTTTTGCTCTATCACCAGCCTTAAAAATAGGACATACCTTGGTAATTTTCCATTTACAGGGGAAGTTGGCAGTTTTGAGAGACATATTGAACAGTTTCATGAGTGGAATAGCCAAAGCAAATCTACAATCTTTGATAATGAATGCTGGTATAAGATCTGGACCAGATGTCATTTTATTTTTGAGTTTTTTCATGGCATTCTCTACTTCGTTGACAGTTATATTTCGTATGTTTATTGTCTCAATGGAAGACATGCATTGATCATCATTTATATCATTATTACAATTCTGGTTATTTGAAACAGGTTTCAAGTAAACGCTTTTGAAAAAATTCGCAAAAGAGTTTATAATATCTGTGGAATCTTCAAGTGTGACATTGTCGTAAACCATTTTTCCCGGAATTCTGGATTGTTGTTTTTTTGAGTGAACAAAGGACCAGAATTGTTTTGGATCACTATTTATTGATTTTTCTATTTCGTTCAGATATTTTTTATGTGCTTCTTTTACTTTTGATTTGACTAACGCTCTAAGTCTCTTAAATTCGTCTAGATCTTGTTGTATTTTTGTTCTTTTGTACTTTTTGAAATGTTTATTTTTAACCTTAATCAGATCGATGATTTCTCTAGTGAACCACTTTGGAAATTTCTGTTTTCTATTTTTATAAATAGGAACGTACTGATCAAAAATTTCATAAAGTATACTATAGAAGGAGTCTAATGCATCATTAACATTATTTGTGACGCTATCTATGAATGACCAATCCACACCCAGTAGTGCAGAATATAGCCCAATATAATCTGCCTTCCTGAAATTGTACATTTTGTGATCATTACTAACATTCATGTTATGAGTTCTCGATTTTAAATCTAGCTTGATGAACAGTGCAGGATGATATATATCTTCCCTCACCATTGCAGAAGTATCATGGAAAATATCACAGTTTATGTTAGTTAATACTAAATCTAGTAGACGATTATCATTGTTGAAGATACAATTTTTTTGTTGTAAATTATAGAAAGCCTGGAAATTGTGCATGAGCATAGCTCTTCTATCAATATCATTCGAATGGAAATTAGGCAAGTTAAAGTCACCCATTATTAGGATTTTTTTTTCTAACATAAAACCAAATTGTACAAATGATTCGAGGAATAGTTCATATGTATCATAATCTAAATTGGGAGGAACATAAATAGCAAAAACAAATACTACACTATTGTTAGTATGACATTTACAACATATTATATCAATATTGGGAAACTGCGTTTCGATCACCGTAAGGTCTACTTTCTCACATTTCAGGTTACTTTTGAATGCTAAAAGAACACCCCCTCCGCTGGATTGACCTGTTAGATGAAACTTTCTGTCACTTCTATGAATATCGTAAGCATCTGGAAATAGTTCAGAGTTTGAAAAATCCGGGTGTAACCACGTTTCCGTGAGTGCTATGATATCAAACTCATTGGTTGAGATTGAGGAAAAAAATTGTTGCGTTTTTGTGTTGAGGCCACGTACATTTTGGTAACCACATACAATTTCTGTTTCAGTACACATATTATTTATATTAGGTATATGTATGGGTAGAAGTGGTAGAGGTTCTGAGACAATCACTTATTAGATTTTTTTCGGGTAATAGGTTTGTCCCGAGGTATATCCCTGGCGGGTTTTTTTATCGCGCCTGTTTTTGGAGTAACCTGAATACCTAGATTCCCTCTACTGTCAGTTATCTTCTTGTTATCGACTTGTGATGGTTCTGTAGGTTCTTTTATAGTATTTTGTAGCGTGAGTTCAATGGTGGGTGTGCCCGGGTCGCTATGAGATTGGGATTGGAAGTTGACCTCAATTTTTTCTTCCAAGCTCTCTAGGTCACTAGGTGTAAAGATGCGATCATTCAAGTGAAGTTTGTTATTTTTTATGAAGCAAGTATTATTTTTGTCTTGTTTCGCAGCGTATAAGTGCTTTCGTAGAATTTTATTTTCAGTTCTCTGTAGCTCAGTCAAATCGTGAGCGATACTTATTGATGTTATAAGCTGTTCGTTGAATGGAATCTTTGTCAATAAATTCTCGATAGAATTAATGAGTATTTAAAATCAGATTTAGTGATTTTGCAATATAATAACCTTCATTTTTTTCAAAGATATATTTCTGAATTCCCAGAGTTGCTTTGATATTTGAATAGTTGTAGATAAAGTATAGTATTCTACTTGCGCATAATGACTATTACCCACTCAGATGATTACAGCACTCGCCTTCGGCTCGTACTGCAACTTTCATCTTCATAGGTAAAAGCCATCATTATGCGCTCGTTGAATAATATACTATTAAAATGGCCTACTCGATCGGGGTAACGTGACTTTCGCTACATCTAGCCAAATTACACAAGTCAAAGTTAATCAATCGATGTTACAGGCTTAACAATCGATTTTTCGAACCTGTATTTTTATTATCAACGAACCCTTTCATTATAGGAAAGCACAAAAAACTTCAATAGTGCTCCATATTGGATCTAGGCAAGCTCCGAGGTAAGCTCTCTCATTTGATACCAATGTTATGGAAGTGCATTGAAAATATAACTATTCCGCCATCTTGGATGGTCTGCCATATTGAATTTCTGATGACGTTACATAATTTTTCGAGTTACTCTCAACGAGCACTTTTATTTGATACCCATATAGTTGAAGTAGATCAAAAATGACCATTCCGCCATCTTGAATGGCCCGCCATATTGGATTTAGAATGACGTCACATCATTTTTCGAGTTACTTTCAACGAGCCCTCTCATTTGATACCCATTTTGTAGAAGTAGATTAAAAATGACCATTCCGCCATCTTGAATGGTCCGCCATTTTGGATTCAGAATGACGTCATATCATTTTTCGAGTTACTTTCAACGAGCCTTTTCATTTGATAACCATATTGTAGAAGTATATCAAAAATAGCTATTCCGCCATCTTGAATAGTCCGCCATATTGGATTTAGAATAACGTGACACACCTTAACGTGCATTGTCATCCAAACTGAACGTGTATACAAAATTTCAGCTCAATCGGTTGAAGATTTCTACTTCAAAATTGAGTTCAAAGATTCCACCCGAACATACATACATACAAACATACAATGCAAGATAAATAAAAGCTTTTATCTACAACTATGGAGTCATTCATGCATTGCTTACTCGATTTTCGACATTTAATGGTAGTCATTATTGTGATGAATCGAGTAATAAGAGTAATAATGACAGTAGAGTGGCGTAATAATCTGACATTCCATCGTCTTGTCAAATTCAACTAGGTAGGTATTCGTTTCATTAGTTCGCCAATCCACCGTACCATTGTTCTCGTAGTTTCAAACATCTTGATTCTACAAATACACGATAAAATAAGAATTCACTGTTTTCCATCCTCAACAGTGACTATCATCATGAGTAACCATCATGAGTAACCATAACCATAAAATAGGACTTGACACTTGCAGATTTGCTCACACCTTAGATCCTGTATGATCTATGGCACACTAATATGGCTACAGGCTGTTGGAATAGATTAGTACAGAACCAAATTTTCACAATCAAAATTATTGAAATAAGTTATAAGCTGTTCGTTGAATGGAATCTTTGTCAATAAATTCTCGATAGAAATTAATGAGTATTTAAAATCAGATTTAGTGATTTTGCAATATAATAACCTTCATTTTTCAAAGATATATTTCTGAATTCCCAGAGTTGCTTTGATATTTGAATAGTTGTAGATAAAGTATAGTATTCTACTTGCGCATAATGACTATTACCCACTCAGATGATTACAGCACTTGCCTTCGGCTCGTACTGCAACTTTCATCTTCATAGGTAAAAGCCATCATTATGCGCTCGTTGAATAATATACTATTAAAATGGCCTACTCGATCGGGGTAACGTGACTTTCGCTACATGCCAGAAGTTACATTTTTTCAAATCATTCACTGACATTGGGCTTATTTGTTTGAATATCGAGAAAGTTCACTCGAAAAAGTTGTTTATATTTCAGATTCACACAAGTTTCTCGAATTTGAACTTTTTATTGCAACTTTAAGATTTTGATATTTTTCAAAAATTTTCGAAGTTTCTGTAATTTTTGAAGAATTGTTAATAACATAAAAATACTACATACCAGTAGCTTCATCATGCTACTAACTTTCAATCACTATTTATCACTAATTATGGAAAGAAATATAATTTTCTTTAGAAAATGATAGTCCCCGATTCAAATTCTGTTATGTTTGATGCAAAGTTGATGTATCGTCAAGCATTTTGAAGCGAATTTTCCAGTACTGAAAAGTTGCCAAAGTCCATTTAAATGGATTTCGCTTTTGAATGCTTGATGATACATCAACTTTACATCGAACATAAGAGAATTTTGAAACGAATATTATCATTTTCTGAAGAAAATCATATTTCTGTCCATAATTAGTGATATAATTAGTAATTGGAAGTTAGTACCATGATAAAGCTTCTGGTATGAAGTAGTTATGTGGAATAAACAATTCTTCAAATATTACAGAAATTTCGAAAAATCTGAAAAAATATCAGAAACTGATCGAAAGTTGCAATAGAAAGTTCAAATTCGAGACACGTGTGTAAAATTGAAATATAAACAACTTTCTCAAGTATACTTTTTCGATATTCAAAAATAAGCCCAATTTCAGCGATTAATTTGAAAAAATGTAACTTTTGACATGTTAACGAAAGTCACGTGACTCCGATCGAGTAGGTCATTTTGCATCTTTCTTGAAGCAAAACTTAAGGCTCAAGTTGAATTTCAAAATAAGTTATAAATAAAAGTTTTACCCATATAATGCCGACTTTATGAATGACACTATATTATTCATTCATTATTAAATATTGTTATAATACGTATAATTCCAGGACATTTCGTCATAATACGTATAGTTTCAGGACATTAATTTTGTGAATCATATAGTTCCAGGCCATACTTATCACGAAGCAAAAATATACAGAGTGAATCATAATAAAATCGACATACTCCGGTTCCATAATATATATTGCTTAGGTACTTTGTTTTAAAGTGAAAAGTTCTACAATTCTAGATATAGTGTATTGATTTGAAGTCTCAATTTTCGTAAACATACACAGTTTCCGTTTTTCTTGAACCAACTTGTACATTGCGCACCATATGTATTGGATATAGTAGTTCACCTAACAAGTGCGGAAAGTGATGCTATCCCGCACGCGACAGTTGCCATGTTTCCAAACTAAATTGCGTGCTAGTATAGGGTGAATCACGCACGCTTGTGAAAGAAAAAATTTTTTTTGCTGAGTTTGTATAAGTTTTTTTGCGGAAAAGTCGCTTTGCGTACGTGTTAGGAACAACATTTTTCCATGAATAAAAAATAGTACCTGCAGCCAATCAAGTCAGGTTAGGTTAGGTTTTAGGGGGGGCTATGGGACTATCAACCGCCGGAGGTGAATTTCAAGAGGCGGTAGAGAAAAAGAGAAAAAACAAGCAGTAATATACTCTTTTCCGACGAGGCTACAGGTGTTATAGGAAATACAACGGGAGTCAGTATTCTATCATTTAGTTTTAGCAGAATTCATTTTTTTCATCGCTTGGTGTGCACGGAAGGGAATCCCTATAATGTTCGAAGAATATCGTGCGTACCTAGGGAGGATAGGGGAAGGAGGTGAGTGTTGTTTTTTTTTTTTAATTTTTGAGATAATAAGTTCTTGGAAATACTTCCTCAGGCAATGAATTCCAGAACTTTGCAGTTCGATGGAGAAACGACTTTTGATAAAGTATTGTTGGACATATTCCGAGGTTGATAACGAAAGTATGTGCTGACTGTGCTTGTTGAGTTCTTCTGACTGGTATTTCTAGTCGTCGTGAAATTATAGCAGATATTTCTGAAGAACATTGCTCGTGGAAATATGTATAGAAAAGTAAAAGGTCGCCGACCTTTCTACGGTGTTCTATGGTGAAATCAAAATGTCAGTGAGTGTGGCATCACCCACCAGGCAATTGGCTCTTTTCTGGATGGAATCTAAGAGCATCAGAGTATGTTCGGTGCTGAACCCCATATGTACAATATTCTAAAACAGGCCGTATCTGTATACTTTGTAATCATGAGAAGCTGATGAGTTGTGAAATAGCTTTTCGCACGGAATAAAAATCCGATTTCGGCGAAGTAGCTTTCGCGATGGATCCGATATGATTATCCTGGCATTATTGATATAGGGTGTCCCAGAATATGTGGGCAATCTCTCGGATTCAGATAGAACCTGAAAAAATAATATGACAAGTTTATATGAAATCTTCTCCTACAGGCCCCTCCCGACGTAGATATGAGCCCCTGAATGACGCCACTGGAAATCGGTTTTTCTTGAATAACTTTCGAAGCGATAAACAGAATCCAATGAAAATTTGATATGACGGACACTAGTACAGACTCCTCGAAATAGTCCCATTGAAATATATCTAGCTTCCTTACTTTATCAGGGGTGGACTAAGTTAAATTTTCAATCCTCAAATTTTTGACATCCTGTATGATAAAGGCCTAAAAAAATCGAATTCGAGTAGCTTGAATATTAAACTGGAATAAAGTTACTTCTGTACATTATCGATAAATTGAACCGTTTTCAAGAAAAATAATAATAAATAATTTGATAATACACGGTGTTCCTAGATATATATATTTCAATATTCCTAATACATATCACTATGAAAATTTGTAGGTGCACTGAGAGGATTGAGAGGTTAAGAAGATATCATTGTGTCATTCATAAATTGTTTCCTTGAAATCTGGTATGTGTCTATTTGATATAATATGATGATGAACATTGAAAAATATATTGAGTTACTAGAACTTCCAGATCAATTGGACCCCTGAAACCCCTACCCCTCCCTCTACCCCTCCCCCTACCTCGTTAATATGTACCCAATGTCGATAATTGGCCATTACATTCCCATCATTTATGTATGTGCTGGGCTTGCTATGGGCAACTCAATGTGTCGATTATATTGTACCCATATCAATATGTTTGGTAGGTACTCGTGGGATGCACAAGGTACTATTCTTTCAACAACTACTGGTTATTGTTATCACATTGTTATCATATTATTTTCTACAGAAAATGTGAACCAAGTTAATTAGGTGTTCAGATCAGTATTTTGCCTGATTTAACAAAATTTCCGTTGCCTTATATAGGGAGAGGGGGTATAAGTGTTGGGATTTTTTTTTCTTTTTTCTAGAGGTTATAAGTTCTTGAGAATACTTCCATTGGCAAATAATTCCAATGCTTCGCCGTTCTATAGACGAACGAGTTTTGGTAGAGTGTAGTTCGACATATCTCAAAGTTAGCAAAGAAAGAATATGATGACTGGGCCTGTCGAGTCCGTCTGACTAGTATTGCTTGTGATGGAATTATAGCAGAGATTTCTGTGGAACATTTCCCTTATTACCAGGTAATTAAATATTATAATATTATAATGAATGCAAAGGGCAATATTTGTTTATTCCGACAAAAAATGTATAAGGTGCGTGAATATTTGTTTTTTCATTGTATTTTTGACATTTCGTAAACATTTCTAGTTGATTATATTGAAAAATATTCTTTACATTTGTTATTCAATGCAATCAGATTTCAACAAAAAATTCGAAAAAAATGACATTTCATTAAGAAATCCAGTGTTCTGCGACTGCCATGTAGATGTTTATTATATTATTCATCAGGTCACATCAAATCAGTGGATGTACTAGATAATTTTGGGCCGATTTTGGGTGTTTCAGAATTTTAGAAATTAATTACTCTGATGCGTGAAGAAATAGACCCCTTATATCTGATAGCGACGATACTGTTGACAACATTATCTTCGACGACGACCATACTTCTATTAAATACCAATAGAATTTGTTCCTTACATCGATAACTGGCGAACATAGATTTATGCTCATTTTTCATTGATTCAATGTAGAAAATCATCAAGTGAAGTCTATCGTTCGTAATATCAATAACCGCCGATCATATATCCATGCTGCCTGATTATTGATTCAATGTTCAGCTGTAATAAACTGAGTCTGTCCTTTGTAACTGGCACTTACATATTCATGCTCACTGATAATTGATACAATATACATCACCCATAAACCAATGTTTATCATCATAGATCCATGCTCGCTGTTTATTAATTCAATGAACAACAACCATATGAACCAATGTAAATCCATTCGTAATATCAATAACCGGCAAACATAGATCCATGAACTTTATTCGTTGATTCAACGTACAGCAGTCATAACTCAATCACCAATTTACGTACGACTGTTCATTGTATTAATGACACCCGTCATCGGCCCAAAATTAATGTTGACGTTCACTGATTTGATGTACTTTTTTATTAATATAACGTACCTTTTTCGTTCTGTGTAAGTTTCGTTCATTTACCTTATTTTGGTCTCAGTAGCATGTGTTATCATTTTGTACAGACATTCCAGGAACACCCTGTGTAACATCAAATTGTTTATCATTATTTTTCTTGAAAACGGTTAAATTTATCGATAATGAACAAGAGTACCTTTTTTTCAGTTTAATATTCAAGCTACCCGAATTTGATTCTTTCAGGACTTCATCATACAGAATGTCAAAAATTTGAGGATTGAACTTGTCATATTATTTTTTCAGGTTCTATCTGAATCTGAGAGATTGCCCACATATTCTGGGACACCCTGTATAAGAGAGATTCAGGATGTTGATATAACTCGACTCAATCTCCAACTCGAATGTACATCCGATCTTAGAGTTCATTGATATGATAATTCCCATATTATCTTATTTTCCAGTTATGTGTTGTTCTCTCTGTTATCTGCAGTAAGTAGGTACCTATTCAGTCCAAAAAATTCATTTCATATTTAGAATTGAAATTACAATCAGAAATATTTTTGCTTTTGTCTTACAGAAATAGAGAATTGATACGCATGTCGCATCTTTGAATAGAGCAGTTCATCTACCGTTGAGAGAGAAAAAAATGTCTTCCCCATCTGTCCTTGTCTTCAGTGTTCCAACATAAAATAATGAAAATATTATGTAGGCATAATTGGAAATGGGCAAAAATGGAGAAGAATATAATATTAACCTTAATGTAAAAGAAGGTTAGAATGGTCTTCTTCTCCATTTCTTCTTATTTCCAGTGTTGGCAACATAAGATTTTCATTATTTCATGTTGGAACACTGAAGACAAGGACAGATGAGAAGACATTTTTTTTTCTCTCAACGATAGCTGAACTGCTCTATTGTTCTCGGATTAATACGTCACTCGTTTTTCCGCATTTTTCATGTTATGAAATATCGTAAATTTCAATGATTTCTTTATTCATTGTGAATGAGTGGGTAATACGCCATTTTCTGTAAGCTGCTCAACTGGATTCGAAGAATTGCCATATTAAGCTCATTGTATTCTACTTGTCATACCTCTTCATTTAAGAATACCCATCATGTCAAGTGGATTTTTAAAATAGGTCATACGCCTATTTGAGTCGGCCGCCATATTGTATAGTGATGTCATACAGTTTGTTTGATTCTACTTGTCATACTCATTGGAGATTTGTAAAAAACAAAATCTCCGTTGAATTGAATGTTTTATAAGTTACTGTCTTCTGAAGGACTGTGCAGAATTCCACCATGATGGTATATCGAAAAATCTAGAAATCGATCGCCTCATCCATATCCGACATATAGCATCAGGAGGAAGTTTTCTTCTGGATATTCCCGATGGTTATGGTTGTTGTTGATAATGATTTCTTGCTTTCAGTATCCGATCCACTGGAACCTCCAACTTTACACCCACAAAACGTCTTATTCAATTATATTAGGTGATCTTATAGCGTTGTTTTGAAAACATCACTGATACCACATTCTCTAACTCTGAGTTGCTATAATTTTCAACTAGAGCCAAACATTTTTTGAGTACCTAAACATAGAGTGTGGAAGGAATTAATTGTTATAGTTCTGATAATTCATTCAGTCCATCTTAGAAGTATTGTTTTGGATTTCCAAATATGAACTGAAAATTCATGATCCCCGAAGTAGGTGTTGATTGTTAACAAGATTTACAGACGAAAAATCCACGAGTTCAACTCACTGGGTCATTGAATTGGGAATAAATGGAGGAATCGATATTTCCAGGACACGCGACTTCCAGGACAGTCCTGGAAGTAGCGGTTGAATATAAAAAACTTCCAGGACTGTCCTGGAAACATGCGAATGTCCTGGAACTATAGCTTACAGCGAATTTTTTGTCCTGGAAGTAACCGTTAGACATATATATATATATATATATATATATATATATATGTTTTTGTACCAAGTCGAGATCCGAATGAATTATGGACAACCCGAGATCCACCACAACAGAAGGACTTCGTTGAGTATGTATTTCACAAATAGTTGCCAAACATCCTCTTCAAACCAAAACCCTAGAGAGGGGAAGAGATTTTTCAATTTGAATTTTTGTGATACTATTCAAACAATGAGAGATCCGAGACGAATTCATGCAAGTTGAGATCCGGAAATGTATATTTTGATATATAATACACAAGATGAGATCCTGCAATGTTGCCATATCTGATGTTCGAGGAATGGACACGAATATCTATATTTCTGAATCTATTTTATATTTCCATCACGCACATATGTTGGAATTTCATAATTTCTATAGCAAAACAAATATTTTTGAAGATGATGGCGGCGTGATGCAGCACCCTATCCAGAAAATCAATACATATAGTGGCACATCATTTAATGAAAAATCTTTTACTTTCTAGCATTCAGACCAATCAAATTGTTCAATCTGATTTTGAAGAGAGTTTCCTATTTCTCATCTCTTGGAGCGCACGGAAGCAAATCTCTTTTATGTTCGAGGACCATCGTGCGTACTCAGGGAGAATTGAGGAAGAAGGAAGATATCGGAATTTTCTTTGAACCTCTGAGGATAATAAGTTCTTGAGAATATACTTCCTGTTGTGAAGAATTCGAAAGACTTGCCTTTCCATTGACAAACGAGTTCCGATAAATAATTGTTCGGTATATTTCGAGGATAACGACAAAAAAATGTGCTGATTGAGCTTATCGAGTACGTCTAACTGGTTTTGCAAGTGAAAGAAATTTCTGAAGAACATTTTCCGTGAGAGTATCATAAGAGAAGTGTAAGGTTACCGACTTCCTTATGGTGTTACGATAGTGTCAAAGAATCAGTGAGTGTGGCATCACCCACCAGACGGATGACTAGTCTCTGCATCGAAAATGAATCTAGCTGTATCAGCATATGTTAAGGTGCTGAATTTCATATATGAAAAACATATTTCTGAAACGGGCCGTATCTGTGATTTGTAGATCATCAGAAGCTGTCATGGTGTGAAGTTGAATTTCCTAATTTTGATGAAAAAACCATAATGACCGACCCCAAGAACCCCCTTGTAGTAATTTTGAATAGAATCGGATCGTAATTACAAAACTCGTCCGCCATATCGGATTTGCTATCCCGTATTTCCTAATTTCAATGACAGAATCATAATCTCCGACCCTGACAACCGTCATATACCAATTTTGACTCGTCCGCCATATTGGATCTGCCATTTTGAATTCCATAATTTTTACTGAATGATCATCATCACCGACTCCAAAAACTCCTACAATCAAAATTTTGATAGAATTGGATCATAACTACAAAACTAGTTCGCCATATCAGATCCGCCATCTTTAATTCCCTAATTTTGACCAAAGATTAATAATTTTCGACCCCAAAAACCTTCAGATCACAATTTTGAATCGTATCGGATCATAATTACAAAACTCGTCCGTCATATTAAATTCGCCATCTCGTATTTTCAAATTTCAACGAGGGAATCATAATTTCTGACCCTGAACACACCCAGATACCAATTTCGAATAGAATCGGATCATAATTACAAATCTTGTCCGCCATATTGAATGTGCCATCTTGAAGCACCCGAATTTTACGGAATAATCGTAATCTTCGACTCCGAACACTCCCACACACATTGATTTCCTAATTTTGACGAAGGAATCATAACTTCCAACCCAGAAAACCCCCTGATTCCAATTTTGAATCTTATCAGATCATCATTACAAAACTCGTCCGCCATATTGGATCCGCCATCTTGATTCCGACTAAGGAACCATAATCTCCGACCAGAAAAACCACCAGAAACCAATTTTCAATAGAATCGGATCGTACAACACTCGTCCGCCATATTGGATCCGCCATATTGGATCCGCCATCTTGAATTTCCTAATTTTGACAGGGGAATCATTATCTTCGACCCCAAAAATCCCCAGATACCAATTTTGAATAGAATCGAATCATGATGACAAAATTCGTCCTCCATATTGGATCCGCCATCTTCGATTTCCCAATTAAAAAAATAGTTTTTTTACTATCGTGCGCAGAAATCATATTTTTCGCACACATATTAGTGCTGTCAGAGTCACTTGTCCGCAATAGTGCGGAAAAAACTCTCAACCCTCAAATGAGTGCAGAAAAGATAAATTTGATTTTTTCCGCTCGCTAGTAGTAAAAATAGTGTACCAAACACGTGCGTGAAGTGTATTTCCGCACTTGCGTTAGAGGAACTACCATAACGACCGATTCTCAGACCTACCAAAGATGCACACAAATTTTCCTAAGAATCGGCAAGCCGTTTCGGTACTATTGGAAATTGGAGGAGTTTGGCAGCAAACACTGTGACAGGAGTGTAATTCTACCAAACATCCTATTCCACAACCACGAGTTCAATGATATCTGATTTGATGAGGCTCGTTCATTTAATGAAACATACAGACACGTCATAAAAGTACCTACCAACACATTACTTCCATATAAAATAATAAGATACTTTTTTCTACGGCTATAACATAAAATTACTCTTGTTTTACTGTGTTCGATAAATCAATGGAGTACTTTGTATGTTATCAATTTTATTTCCGTATCGGATATCACAATGACTTCATTGTGTTATTATTTCAAAAAAATCTAATCTCCCATGGAAAATCAAAGTTCAAGTAATGACAGTTCTGTCATATATAGATGAGCATTACTTATGAAAAAATCAGATGGCTACAAACGAAGAAATCCAAAATTTTGCTGTTATCTGTTACAGCCGTAGAAAAATTATAGTGTATAACTCGCACGGAGTGCTAATTTCCCACTCGAATGATTCCAGCATTCACCTAAGGCTCATACTGCAAACTTCATTCTCGTGGGAAATCACGATAATTCCGTGCTCGTTAAACAATGTACTATTTTTTACGGCTATAACACAAAATTTCTCTTGTTCAACTGTGTTCGATAAATCAATGAGGCATTTTGTATGTCATCAATTTTATTTATGTATCGGATATCACAATGACTTCATTGTGTTATTATATTTCAGAAAAATATCATCTCCCATGGCATGTCAAAGCAAGCAATGCTAGTTATGTCAGATAGATGAGCATTATTTACTAATGAAAAAATCAGATGGCTTCACAAGCCAAAGAATGGAAAAATTTTGCTGTTTTCTGTTACAGCCGTAGAAAAAGTATTGTGAATAACTCGCACGGAATGCTATAATTTCCCACACGGATGATAGCAGCATTCGCCTAAGGCTCATACTGCAAACTACATTCTTGTGGGAAATCATTATCATTTCGTGCTCGTTGAACAATATACTATTTTCTACGGCAATAACACAAAATTGATCTTGTCTCACTGTGTTCGATACATTTTTGAGGTACTTTGTATGTCATCAATTTTATATCCGTATCTGATATCACAATGTTTCCATTGTGATATTATTTAAAAAAAAATCTCATCGCCCATGGAATGTGAAATCACAAGCAATGCGACAGCTCTGTCTGATAGATGAAGCATTACTTGAGAGAAAATCAGATGACTACAAGACGAAGAAATTCAAACTGTCGCTGTTGCCTGTTACAGCCGTAGAAAAATTATAGTGCATAACTCGCACGGAATGCTGATTTCCCCCTCGAATGATTGTAGAATTCGCCTAAGGCTCATGCTGCAAACTTCATTCTCGTGGGAAATGACGATATTCCGTGATAGTTAAACAATATACTGTACTCTTCAACTTTTACAACCAGGTTGTAATTGAAAGACGAAGAGCTCAATAAATAATATATTGCCTCCGATGTACTCGTACGTGATTATCATCAGATTCGGAATAAAGGTAACATGTGAATTAATATACCAACATAAGAAACACATGTAATAACTTCACAAACGATAGGATTTCCACAAAATTTATTGAACACACGACATGTTTCGCTAACACAGTAGCTTCGTCAGGTGATATACTGGTACAGTACCAGTATATCACCTGACGAAGCTACTGTGTTAGCGAAACATGTCGTGTGTTTAATAAATTTTGTGGAAATCTTATCGTTTGTGAAGTTTTTACATTTATCATGGATTTCCAACAAGTAACGGCCGAGTCAATTCAAAATAAGGAACACATTCTGAAAATATTGAATTTGCCGCTGAAATAGACTAACAAAATGAAGATCAAATTCATAATACAACACTGACTCAGTTGAGAGATCTCTGATGCGACGTTGCCAAATATACTGGATCTCATATTGTCGAGTAAATATCATATAGAAGGCGCACAGCGCAGCGCCCCCTTCAGAGCGGTAGGTAGAACTACGAGTGTATAAAAATTGACAAAAATGGTCAAATGGAGATCCGTACTAAAATTTGTGTACCTCCTCCTATGACCTAGGATGACGTAACTAAGATGATATACACATAGAAACAAGTCGAGATCCGTTTCGGATCTCGGCTTGTCGAAAAGGATCTCCACTTGTTCAGCTTATATCACCAAATGATCTCGTCTTGTATCGAAAACATATCTATATATATACATCCTGCTATCATTATTGCGTCCAATCATTGCCCTTTTACATTTATTACTGCGTCCTTCTATTTATTGCGTCCATATATGGACGCGATAATGTCATCAACGTTAAACTTTGGATAGAACTGCTTGAAATAATGTAAAAAAATGTGTTTTGAAAGCCCATGCCTCCACCTATCGATAGATCTGAAATTGACTGGTCTATCTGTCCAAATACTCGAGATATGCGGAAAAGTCTTGTAGCACATCGGACGCAATATTATGCGTAAATGAACAGAAAATATACATTGTAGTTCAGAAGACTTCCGCCAGAGCGGAATATACGGAAAATATACGAAATTCCAGTATTTCTATCTGGAGTATCTTATTGCGTCCTTATGTTTGGCAACATTGCATGATTCATTTCATTTCATTTATAGTGAAAAATGGAAGTTCCAAGAGCATCTTGCGTTCCTAAAAAGGATAGGGGATAGGGGGAAGAGGGAGGTGTTTGAATTTTTTTGTACATTCGGAGGTTATGAGTTCTTGGGAATACTTGCACTGTCATAGAATTCCAAAGCTTTGCCGTTCTATAGACGAATGAGTTTTGTGTGAGTGTTGTTCGACTTATTTCAAGGTTCACAACGTGAGGATGTGCTGACTGGGCCTGTCGAGTTTGTCTGAGTGGTATTTCTAGTGATGGAATGATAGCAGCGATTTCTGAGGAACATTTGCCGTGGAAGTATATATGAAAAAACGAAAGGTCGCCCATTTCTCTACGGTGTTTCAGAGGAGTCAACGTATAAGTGAGTGTGGCATTACCCACCGGGCGGATGGCTCTTCTCTGGATAGAATCTAAGAGGATCAGCGTATTCTTGGGTGCTGAACCCCATAATGTGAGAACCGTCATCTGAAACTGCCTGTGTATGTGCTTTGTAGATCGTGAAAAGCGGTTGAGGTGTACAATAGATCTCCGCACGGAATTGTTGATGGCAATACCGAGCAACGATATAGTGGTCCCGGTGGAAATGGTAGTACCAGACATTGTTAGTTATATTAGGCATACTGAGTTTTGCTTTTCTAGAGGAAATACAAACTTGAGTTTTTATGGCGATGAATTCATCTGGGTTTTTGATTCCCCAGGCCATTGTCGATCTAAATGAAAACCTAGTAGGCGACCTAGTGCGAGGAGGTATGCTTCTGCCTACTAACTACCTTACTAGGTTGTCATCTAGAACGACAATGCCCAGGCTGTTCTTCAGCAAGATCGTCATTGGCAGGGTTGACTTGCCTTCGTCGTAAGTTCTGAGTTTCCTGGAAAGAAATGGGAATTCTAGATGAGAATGCAGATTATGGAAAGTTTCATCGTCTGCAAAGCTTGGATAGGGCAAGTGGATCCTAATGGAAAGCCGGAATTGATCGTCATTGACAGCATTGACTTGCCTTCGTCGTAAGTTCCCATCAGTTTTCTGAAGAGAAATTAGAATTATAGAAGATAATGCAGATTATGGAGAGTTTTATCGTCTGCAAAGCTTGGATAGGGCAAGTTGATCCTTGTGGAAAGCCGGAATTGATGACAATGTTATCAGACGATACTTTATCCACCACCACATGGAGCGATCTGCCTGAAAGAAAACTCGATGAAAGATGGCATAGCTGAAGTGGTTTGGTGTATGAGGATAGTTTGTGAAGGAGTTCTTGGAAGATGGGTTTCAATTCCAGAACTTTATTATTCTTTTCCTGTTTTGCTCATTTTCCCCACTTATCTCTTCTCTCCTCTCATCATTCGTCAATTATTTGTATACAATATCTGAGTTATATGTTATAATAGGCCATATGAAGGGCCTGACATGGGCCCACTCAAGTTCAACCTGAACCTAACCTAACCAATATGCCTTTGCTCATAATGCCATAATCTCATGTTCCATCTATGCTTTGACTTTTCTGTTTTTCTAATATTTCAGTTGGATTTGAAATACGTGTTGGCTGATTGCCTCATCAATAATTCGATATTTGCCTCAATAATTTGTGCTTTAAGTATGAAACAGGGACCATTTTCCAAAAAGGGTTGTTCTTTCCAAAATTGCTGTATGATATTGAATCGAATATATAATTGTACGCGCTCTCATGGTACGAGGCCCTCCATCAATGAGAACCCAGGTAGCCTCGGCGTCACTACTCTAATTCGCGTTTGCTTGCTGGTGTACGTGAGTTCAATTCTCCGCTGCAGAGATGTGTCTGATGACCTAAGAAAGTGTTTGGTCATCCCTTGCTCGCACAAGTCTCTCGAAGAATTCTAGGGATTGCTCGTAAGGGGCCAACCTAATGACGGATAGAAAAATTCAGAACAATTTTTCAGAACCCGTTATTATATCCTAATACATGGGCTCGTGACTATGGGCATCGGCAGGTATATCTAATTCAACTTGATAAATTTATTGAACTATTTCAACTCCAAGTGAGTCTACAAAAAATTTTTTACAAAAAATTTTAATTCCTTAATACCCATATTTTTTGTATCGTACTCCAAATGGAGCTGAAGATGATCTCTAATACCGAAACATGTCCCTGATCATCAAAAAACCGAGTTAACAACGTGCTCAAATGGTGTGGAGATGATTTTGAGCTTTCCTTCCTTCCTTTGATATATAATTCTGATTTCAATCAGTCAATCATCAAAAAACTGATTTGTTGTAATGATCTTGGGGAAAGGAGGTAATTGCAACCATCTAGGACCGCACTTCTTCGGCACTCTTCCTAATGATGAAACCGCAATATTTATCATCATTATCGAGTATTCTAGCAATTTACTACCTGCCGTCGAAGTGGTCCCAATGGCATAATATGCTATATCAGGACAAATATGTAATTGAAATAGTCGAAAAATCTGCATCCAAAATTTATATAGGACGACAGCCATTCATTGAAGAGAAGATGTCACCATAAGGAGATATATGGACATGGCCAATGTGCTTGTTGGTTCATTATCATCTTTAGAGATACCATCATTGGACAGCTTTCTTCATCAACAAATATATCACAGTGCTAATATATGAGTACGAAATAACTGCGAAACCGTTTCACTGTAATCTTTGGCAATGAAGTTCCTAGAATGAATGCCGCAGTGATCATTTTCATATCTTTCGTGGGCCATTTATCTACTAAAAACTCATTAGATTGATATGACCGAATTGATAATATGGAACATCAGGTGGAATAATTTTCTTTTGAGTCGATGAGATTTCAAAATTATAATTTTTACTTAACTTGTAATAGCTGGCGGCAAATTACGACCGTCATCCGATAACGAAATGACAAATCTCCTAGAGGCATGTGAGAAAAATATATTTCATCAAACGGCACCTTCTCTATAATACAGGCCATCCAATGAATGCCCATTTCATACCTAAGAAAGATTCGGATGTCCATGGACAAGAAATAAACATCCATCGGAAGAACCAAAATGCCTATCCAATGGAATACCACTGACACTATTACAATGGATACCAATAAAAAAGTTCTGGATATCCATCGGCATGAATTGTACATCCATCAGATCAACATGAATGCTCATCCAATGTATAATTAGTGACACCTTTTCTATCGATATCCATAATGTATCTAGTAGACTGAAAGAATGCATATGACATCGCCCAGACCAAATGACTGTTGTTTCCGGAATGTCATTGGTTGTCAAGTCGTGGACAGCTGAAAATCTGAAGGGTATCTCCCATACAGTAATGAATTTGCGCCTTCGAAGTGCCCACCTGATGTCAGGTGTATATATTTGATAATTTCATTTCATCATCTGAATAATCTGAGACCTATTGTTCCCAAAAGACGGATTGTGATAGTAAATATCCAAGATAGTGACGTATAGAGTTTCATGTCTGATTGTAAGATGTTTCGTGTTCAACGAGCAAAGAACTATTTGGACCAAATTATGAGAAAATATATTCAAACACATAGGGGGCGAGTTCGATTCATATTGTTCAAAACGTATACATGAAGAGGTCAATTCATTCACATTGTTGTACAATTGGTGAACTGTAGTTGTCCAATTCATATCTAGTAGTTTCAGAATTTTTGTCTGCGGCCTATGGATTTACAATGAATGTCAATTAGATAGAATCTGGACATTTTGAACCATCCAATATACCGGGTGGCTACGGTAGTATTGCCTACGGAATATCTCAGTTATTGTATGAAGTAGCTTTGTGAAATTTGAAGCTTCGATATAATGACATAAGAGCTAGAATTTGAGCATATTGACATGTCGACGTCAACTTCCGGTCTGACCGGAAGTAACATCAACTATCTTATTTTGAATGGAAACCCTATTTTTTTTTTTGCCTCAAATTCTAGCTCTTATGTCATTATATCGAGGCTCCAAATTTCACAAACCTACTTCATACAATAACTGAGATATTCCGTAGGCAATACTTTCGTAGCCACCCGGTATATCCATGTCCATGTATGTCTATTCAATGGACATCCATCGGATAGTTTCACTTAACTGAGCAAAATGATTGGGAAATTCCACCTGCAACCCTACCTGTGTTACCCCTTGAGTTGGCTCAAATTCTCAGCACAACGATTTCTTGTACTTCCATGACGTGTTAAGGAGTTGAAACTGAATGCAAACACACGGGGATAATGCCCCTTCGCGAACATTCTAACTTGGCGCGATTTAACCAAATATAAGTTTATGGTGGAGCGCCAATATTTCCGAGAACATTTTGCCCCTGTCTGAAGATGAACAAGTTTATCGAACCGATGGTTCATCAGATATCTTCAAATATGAGCTAAATATTATCTGCCCCTATTCGCGAAGAGGGGATCATTTTCTTAAAACTCATTATCACGTGACGAAAGTCATTGCGAAATGACAGCAGCACAAAAATCTGCGCCAAAGATTTGAACCAGATTGAGGGAATAGCATAATTTCGATTTCGCACAGGAAAGTGCCATTTTCCATTCATTTATCCTAGAATATAGGCTGTCAGAGGTGCCGTTTGATACAATACATGCGTTTGTGACATGTCATATCGTTATCCGATGACGGTAGAAATTTGCATATTGTTTTCCTTCTATTGTCAAAATGTCGCGCAACTTGACAAATACATATCAATACCAAACCATATTACATTAGTATTGAAGACTTGCATCATTATGAATAGTCAGACGCAATAATGTACTATTTATGTAATAAAAATATACCCTCAGTCTGGCAACATCGCTGGACGCACTAATGTATATACAGGACGCAATAAAGATCGTTGAATGAAGCCCAAATATATGGCTGGATGCAATAACATTCGTGAAATTGAATGACGCAATAAGGTACGCTGAATGAAAATAAATCGTATATCTTAAAAATAAAGATAGAGCAATTCTGAATAGAGGTAAATGCTGGAAATTATGTGAGGAGAGATATACTTCGACTAGTTTCTATCCAACCTTATTCTTTCTGGTGGACGCAATAAGTATGGATTATGAAAAGACGCAACAAAGATAGTAGGATGTATATATATATATATATATATATATAGGTATACATATAAAAGGTATTTCCAATATTTGACAGTCGTTGTTTTCTTCATTGTTTCAACAATGATTTTCCGCACTAAAAGAATTTTTGGTGTGGAAATAAAGTGTACACTTGCTTACAAGGGTCTAGACATACCGAAGGCTCTGTGAATCCGACGATGTCGGATCATCTTTGGATCAATCGCAGCTTTCTTCCGGAGGGCATTTTGTAGGTGTTTTATTATCGACTTTTATCCAAATTTTGTTTAAACATGCCTAATTTCTGTATGGTTGTGAATTGTGGTAGCAATAATGGACTCAAGAGACGATATTGGATTTTATAGGATACCATATAATAGTGCTTGAGAATCGTCACAAGAAAACAATTTTAGCCATGTTTCTATGAATGGAAATAACTGTCTATAGATCTTAATCTTGTTTCTTATCATTTACGATATATATGTATACTTCTCCTTGAGAAAAAAAATGAGGCACCATCAATTAGATACGAATTTGCATTTTCAGATCAACGGAAATAACTATATCGCTCACGTCCCTCGTACGGCCAACCAAATGAATCTGTAATTTGTTTTTCTCTTTGACGATATTTTACATCTCATCGAGAAAGAAAAAATTGCGCACATCAATTAGATACAAAGTTACATTTTTAGATCCACGGAAATAACTATCTCACGTCCCTCGTACGGCCAACCAAATACATCTGAACTTAGTTTTCTTCTCATAAACGATGTTATACATCTCGAGCAGGAAACAATTGACCGCATCAATTATATAGATACAAAGTTACATGCATTTTTAGATCCACGGAAAAACTATCTCACGTCCCTCGTATGGACAGTCAAATGAATCTGAACTTTGTTTTTCATTCGACAATATTATACATTTTCTTCAGGAAAAAAATTCAGCACATCAATTGGATACAAAGTTACATTTTTAGATCCACGGAAAAACTATCTCACGTCCCTCGTACGGCCAACCCAATGATTTTGAAAGAAGAAATTGAGCACATCAATTAGAGACAAAGTAAAATTTTTAGATCCACGGAAATAACTATATCTATCACGTCCCTCTTACGGCGAACTAACTAAATCTGAACTTTGTTTTTTCTTCATGACGATATTATACATTTCCATGAGATAGAAAAAATTGAGCACATTAATTAGATACAAAGTTGCATTTTTCGATCCACGGAAATAACTATCTCACGTCCCTAGTACAACCAAGCAAATAAATCCGAACTTTGTTTTTCTTCTTGATATACACGTCATCTCCTTGAGAATGAAAAAATTTATACAAAATTGCATTTTTCTATCCTCGGAAATAACTATCTTACATCCCTCGTACGGCCAACCAAATGAAACTGAACAATGTATTTTTTCTTAACGGCATTGTATTCCTTCTTGCTACATGAATACAGAAATAAATGATAGATTGTTTCAGTAGGATCGAAAGTAACACTTTGTTTGACAAGCGAATTTTGCATTTGCGAGGCGGAGCGTGTGTAGCGAAGCCAAGCGAAAGCAAAATTTGCGAGTCAAACAAAGTCACTGTTGATACGAATGAAACATGCTATTTTTTCTGCAACCAAAAGAATTAACTAAAATGAATATGTGGAGTAACCACCAATGTGACTTACTTGACAGATTATTATATTGGGGTACAATGACTTTTTTTTATCGCTTGGAGCGCACGAAATGAAATCCCTATAATGTTCAAAGAACATCGTGCGTTCCTAGGGAGGATAGGGACAGGAGGTATAGGTATTGAAATTTTTTTTGAACTTCTGGAGATTCTATGTTGTTGGGAATACTTTCAGGCAATTCAATATTATACCTAAAACGTGGATGCCGTGCCATATGTATGCAATGCAACAAATAATCCGTATGGTGAGTATATTCTATCTGCATTCACATTTACAAAGGTGTCAGCCCTAATAGCAAATACCGCTTGTGCCTGATATAGGAAAAAGAAGTGGAAAATGTTAGGTTAGTGAGCATATCAACAATAATGATAGCGATTATTTATTTCTCTCCATATTCCACTGTGTTTGGCTCGGTAATCAAATGAAGGTAAAGTATTGCTGGCCGTGATTATTCAAAAACAAGTTATCCAATCAATCAGATCCCGAGAGTGAATGAAATACAGATCAAGCAAGTGTGTGGGAATGTTCCCAAAAATATATAGACATGAGAAATAGGGGAAGAAAACCCAAATAACTCATATAATATGGGAATGTTTGTTCTCTGTCTGTTTTGCCGCATTGCTGGTCGTATTCCGTATGAATGCAAACGCAACCATCTCATATTAGGAGTATCTGTGTCGTGTTTCTGACATTCTGACTGACATGAAAATAGTCGTCCGGGGAACGTATATGGCCTTTGCGAGCAACTGCTTGTGGTGTGCACGGCACGCACTGAATCCCTTCTTCATATAACAATAATTCAAGCATCCGGATGCAATAGTGGTTGTGAATCCGTGCGGCATGCCGGCGACTTGGATTCGATCCCATGCAAGGGTCGACTTTTTCAAAAAATTTGTTCTCGAGTACTTTTTTTCAAGAAAAAGGTTCATGTATGTTGACTTGAGGTTGAGGTTAGGTTGCTTGGAAGAGGTAGCCTTATTTTGTACGCATAGAAACGACATTTTTCTTCCCCAAGAAAAAAGTTCATTTAGACCAAGATAGCTTCTAAAAAAGTAGTCTCATTTGATTTTTTATGAAGAAAATATGTTTTCTCTCCTTATATTAGACTCGATGTTTTGTACATAAAAATAACAACGGGAAAGGAAACGCTAGTCGCCTCTATAACGCGATGCAACATTCCCCCACACCACAGATTAATTTGACTGTGCCCACACACCTTGTATTACTTGCGTTCTCTCTGCAGACGCTAGTGGGAATGGGAATTTATATCAAAATTGGTTGGCAACACTGAATTAGAGGTTGAACATTATTTTCAAGGTATTTTCAGGTTATAGTTTATTGAAAATTGATAACATTTCAAATTTCAATTATTTCATAAATGATTAATGCAAAGCTACAAAATATTTCAACATACTCGAAGTCTATATCTCACGAAAATGGCTAAAAGTAGATTCGAATATGTTAGGGATTTTGAACTCGATGACCGACTCTTACCCAACAGTTGGATTGTGGTCCGCATTGATGGCAAGAATTTCCACAAATTTTCTACGAAACATAATTTCCAGAAGCCGAATGATTTAAGAGCATTAGAATTGATGAACAAGGCTGCTTCGACTGTTATGCTGGAGTTCAAAGATATTTCAATTTCATATGGACAAAGTGATGAATATTCCTTTGTCCTTCGTAAAGATACATCATTGTATAACAGAAGAAACAGTAAGATCATGACCTATATAAATAGCCTGTTTACATCATCATATGTGTTTTTCTGGAAAGAGTTTTTTGAAGATGTGAAACTGTCATATCCACCATCATTTGATTCAAGAATAGTCTTATATCCTACTGATCAAAATCTCAGAGATTACTTGAGTTGGAGGCAAGCTGATTGCCACATTAATAATTTATATAATACTACATTTTGGGCATTGGTAATCAGAGGTGGTTTGACAACTGCAGAAGCAGAAAAAAGATT
Organism: Phaedon cochleariae; assembly: GCA_918026855.4. NCBI lineage: Eukaryota > Metazoa > Arthropoda > Insecta > Coleoptera > Chrysomelidae > Phaedon > Phaedon cochleariae. Next base: position 17,660,971 of record OU896720.1, on the reverse strand, counting down.
ATGTGGTACATTTTCTGCAGACAAGCATGAAATTTTGTTTAGTGAGTTCAATACAAACTATAACAATGAGCCAGACATTTACAAGAAAGGTACTGTTTTGTTACGAAAGAGAATAAAAGATCCAAAGCATGGAAAGAGAAGACAAGTTGTGCTGCCATTGCATGAAGATTTGATTCAAGACAGCTTTTGGGAAAAAAATCATGAAATATTATCAATTCAGACCAGTCAACACTTTGAATGGCCAGACACTGTACAGATGCCTGATTTAGTCTTGAAACAACTGAAATTAGATAATGGAAGTCATAATCAGAGGGAACCCTGTGTTACAGAAGATTGATAATACTTTCAGTTGATTGCTGATTATTCAAACTTTGAGGATTACAAGTATCAAGTACTTAACTAGAACTGACAATTCAAGAACCAATCAACATTTACTTATGCATGTTTGCCAATAAAGACATATTTTTTACCTAAAATTTCCTTTTGTTCTGTTACTAGATAGAGTAGAAGTTTATTGACAAAAGCTATAGTCACAGATTAACATTTGTTAATCTGTGCTAGTTATTTGTTATAATTACACAACTACCAATCATAATATTTCCACTAGCATATGAGATTCAGGTATTTTTACACAAATCATTTACCTAGATCAAAAATTACCTTTATATAGTGGCTAGGAATTTTGAAATTATGAGAATTCCCCACAACCTCCCTACAGAACTTCCCATGAAGTAGCTGACTTCTAATGTCAGTTTCTGGAACTTGAAAGCTGTCAAAGCAGTATGTTTTTTGTTCTCAATGGATCACAGATTTTTCACTTGTGCTCCATCAGAATCATATCAACTATTTCTAGGAGCATCGCCTATATGATTTCTCAACAAAAATGGGACCAAAATGAGAGGTACTTTTCGAATCTATAAGGACGGAAAGTGAAGGATTGAGACTGCTGACTTGAGGTCCTTGAGGACCAGATTTTAAATTAGGTTAGGTTGGTGAATAATGATTTGATCATAATAAAATATTAACAATCATCAATTGTTGATACTACCACAGTATATAGTACCTTTGTGCAGGTCAATATAAAAACAAGAAAATTTGAAAAACCAAACTTACTTATAAAAAAAGGATTCCTGTCTATTCTTTTCTCCCCAAAAATTGCATTTCGTTCTACTGGACTTGGTGTTGAAAAAGTTCAGTCTCAGTCTATGAAAAACAAACGAAAACACTAAAGAATTGTACAACTAAAAACGCATATTCGAATTTGAAACAGAATCAATCACATACGCGCTAAAACCAATTTAAAATTTTGAAATTCGTAGCCATATTGGTTCAACACGTTTCTTATTATTTTTTCCCTACGTCGGCATCAACGCCTATTGGTCGATTTCGTTATCTATAGAGACAGAAGTTGTTCCCTTGAGGACAGCTATGCCACAGTATATTATCCTTTCACGAGAAAGGATACTGTGGCTCAGACTGTGGCTATGCTTCATTTTTATATATGGCGCATCGCCTATACGATATCTTAACAAAAATGGGACCAACATGAGAGGTACTTTTTGAATCTATAAGATAAGGACGGAAAGTGAAGGATGGAAACAGCCATATTGGTTTGACAAGTTTCGTATTATTTTTTCCCTACGTCGGCATCAACGCCTATTGGTCGATTCCGTTACCTATAGAAACAGAAGTGTTCAAGTTATCGCCGTCAGATGGGGCGACATGTTATTTTTTTCATGGTTGGTAGAATCGATGAATTGTCATCAATTCTACCAACCTTGATATTCATCTATACAGGGTGTCCCATATGTCATGGATCAAAAGAAGTGGGGTGGTAGGGTCATTTGCAATCAATTTAAACGTATATATGGTTATCCAATTGTCATGTTTCAGAAGTTACTAAAATTTTCTGGAAATGGAAAACAATAACACCTATTGAAAAAAAAATATATAAAAGGTGCATGGCTCTATACCATCTCGCAATTTGAATGGATAAACTTCTTCTGATAGTTGGTCATCTTTGTGGAGTAGTTTTCAAAGCTGGTGGTGGCATTAAAAAATCAACAGGGTAAGTATTTCATTCAATAACACCTATTGAAAAAGGAAAACAACATTTTTCCTTATTTATACGAAGTAACACAAATCATAAAAATTATTTCTTGGGGAAGGTGCATCCATGCGGATCACACATGATTTTAAGGGAGAATTAAAAAATTAACAATAACTTCTGAAACTATATCAGCAATTGAACAATTGGATTTCACCACATATATACTGTTATGATCCATGACTTATGTATACCTATTGACCATTGATGAGACAAGCACGTGACGAGTAGTCTTGTGTAGTTCGCGAACGAACTATAATAGTTCGAAATGAAGTTCGAAAGAGCGCTCTCCCAAGGTGAACTACGCGAACTAGTTCGCTAGTTCACTTCAATAAGTGCGAACGTTGATCGACCGATCGATCCTCTCTCTCTCTGCCACTATAGTGCACTCAGCAAACACAATTATGTAAAATTAACATAAGTGTTACATAACAAACAATACGTGTTATGTAACTATATTTTATGTAATACTCTTACATCACTGTTATGGCGAAATGTCCGCCACAAATACTACATGATTATTACGTAGCAATTATGTCAGTATTTTATATATTTTTCATATAATCTCATTGCTATAAATAAGATGTTACGAATATAACAAACTGACATGAATATTACATAACATTCTCTAGATGTTATGTGAAATTTTTACATCCCTATTATGTGAAAATGTCAGCTACAAATATGACCCCATTTTAGTATATAATATTGATGAAACTACTTGACTAATATCCAAAATGAATATCAGAATTTCACAAATAACCTCTTCACCTCACCAATTCACTTCACAGGCATATGCACATATTGATAACTAAGTTATCATCTCAGTAGGTGATCTGAATTCTACACTCTATAATATCTCTACTGATATTACTGATGATGATATATGGTTATAGAAATGTGCATATGAGTTGGAAGTGGGCTAGTGTGAAAAATAAGTTATTTGGCAATTTTTGATTGTGTGGGAAAAATGTAACAGAGGCAGATTAGTCATAAAATGCTTGATGGTTTATTATGTCCTATTTCATTTAGTATTTACTTAAATTCTCCTCACATGGTACAAAAGAACTCTGCTCAAAGACTTTAAAGACTTTCTGTTCCAAATATTATGCATCATAGTACACAGTATAATTGATCAGTTTCTAACTTGAAAACAAAAAAATTGTGAATGAATTATAGACTGAAATAATGTTCAATCGAATAAACAAAAGATGATAAAAACAACATCAACTATCTAATGAAAAACATGACCTACAACTTTCTTTGGAAATGATAGCGGTACACTTTTTGATTGGTCAGACCTTTAATATCCCATATATAGTATTCGACGTTCTGGGGACGACCATGGTAGGTCCGATTTAAGTCTGAACGTCCGGGACCTTTTCAAGACGTACTGAAAACGTTCATTTCTAGACGTACTGGGTACGTACGATTCCGATGTACTGAGTACGTCCAACTCTGGACGTTATCGACTTTTTGTGGATGGGCCGGATTGAATGATTGAATAAATTGTATAATGATAATTGAAATCATTGCTTATAATTTCTACCCTCGATCTCTGATACCTATCTATTCACGTAGGAACCTGGCAAACATGAACATAATGCTATTCTCACAATTCATTTTTTGCTGGCCGTACCTAATCACAAAACATCTATTAAGATACTATTTGCCGTGATCATCTGAGTCTATGAAAGTATCAATGTGGAGTATACTGCTATATTAATAAGTGTTCTGTAGAGTAATCGGTAGAGCATCTGCCCGGTAATCTAAATGCCCTGGGATCGGTAGAAGCGCATTTTTGAAAATTTTTAATCAGAATAAGAGATCTTTTCTACTTTGTCTAGAATTATTTTTCAACTATCTGAGTATAAAAAGGCGAATTTACGTTGATTCAGGTATTCATGGTCCTGAATGGACGTACTGGGGATGTACAAATTCGCGGAATCTAGACGTCCCCAGTACGTACCTAGTACGTCTACGGTCCTAATCTGGACGTCCCCAGTACGTACGAAACGTCCGGACGTTCTCAGTACGTTTTGGGGACGTACTGGTGCTATATGGGCGGTGGCTCCACATCCAAATTTGTTCATATTATATCTGTCTACCTATGTGAAAAATTTGGTGCCCTTATCAAGCGTACAATACATTGGAATATTCTAGCTTAACTGCCGCACTATAGGTAGGTAATTGAGCTTTTGTCATAATAAATGGATACCTACATTTCAGATGCTAAATTTTTTGTGACTGGGAAATTTAAAATCTACAGACAAAAAAACTTTAGAAAATTGTGAAGAAGCTTCTGTTATCAAAAGCATATTACTCATTGGACGAATTCTACGCAGATAGAAAAGTTGACAATGGTCTGCATGTTTTTGTTTAACTTGAAAAATTCTGTTTTTATACTTACAATATGACTGTTCATATCTTATATTTACAAATTATATTTATTTACATTTATATTTTTAATTTTACAAATTGACTGTGTATATTTTATATTTATTTACTTTACCACATACGTACTTTCTCAATGGGAGTATATCTTCATACAATGAAGTATATTATTATCATTATCAATAACTGAGAGCATAAGAAACAAAATAAGAGAAGAACCGATTCTTGTAAACCATACTTCAAAAATAACAGATTACTCACTTCACCATGATGCATATGCATCCACAGCTTCATTTTTTTTTCATAAAAAAAATGAAGCTTCAATTACAACTAATGGTGAACAACACAGATATCCTACGAGAAATGGAAACCTACTGAAAATGATCAAGCACAAAACGAAACTTTTCGAAAAGTCACCCATTTATATAGGGTCAAAGTTCTTCAATTGTCTGGACCCTGGATTCAATATATTTCTAGTTTTATATATTTGTATGTATATTTTTATTTCAGTTTAGTAATAATTGTCTGTACTCATCTGTTATACATACTGTTTTGTAATATTCATAATTACCTGTGGACAGGTTTATCGATCCTGTCCACAGGTAATTAATCCTCCAAGTTGGGAAAGTAGGATATATGAAAGTTAAGCAAGCCAACGTTGGTTTAGTTCATTGTACCAGTATATCACCTGACGAAGCTACTGTGTTTGCGAAACATGTTGTGTGTATAAGAATTTTGTGGAAATCTTATCGTTTGTGAAGGTTTTGAATTTATATCAATTGAAACAAAATGAGAACATGAAACTGAATTATATTTAACATTATTATGTGATGAAGTCGTTGTCAGTTGGCGGCGCATTTTTTGACGCCCCTGCTTATTTCAACCCATGCCTCTACGATGATTTAATCAAACTACCATTACCATGATTGTGAAGGGGCCGTCTTCAGGTGGATGCCATCCTATATGTTGCCAATCCTGATCTACCGATTTGGGGTGGAGGCTCTCACTTTCCAATAATATGCATATGTCGAAATATCTTCGGTCGAACTAATATTTTGATGACACGAGCGGGAAGAAAAAAATGTATATTCCTAACTAAAGATATTATTGAGTATACAGTGTGTCCATTTAGTGCGTAATTCTTCGATATCTCGAAATCCATTATCACTAGAGAAAAACTTTTGAAAACAAATTTCTTTCGTTATTAAAGGTTCCATTTCAAGAATATTTTCAACAATACTGGGTGTTTTATAAAAGCGGAAGGATCTTTCATCACACAGGTGGACATGACATAAACAGGGTGTTCCAGATTAAAATGTACATGCGATACCTGTAGAAAGAGGACACTGGTGGTTCCAAATCACCATCTATCGATCTGTCTACCACCTTTTATAACTGACATACAGAACCAATTTGTATAATCAACTCATTCCATACTTGGTAGGTATATTTTACTTATATTAGGAATCAAAACTAAGAAGAGATGAAATTTGATTCCAAGTCCGTCTTCAGGAAAAACTGACAACTTCTTTTTCATGAACAACACTATGCATAGGAGAATTTTGTTGATCTGTTTTGATATCCGGAAAGAGCAGAGAATAATGATTGAAATGACCGAAGTCCTGCAGCCAGTAAATTTCAATATACATGGTATATCAATAATTTCATTTGCATAAAAATGTGAATTAAAAAAAAAGAATTCAAATTTATAAATCTTTAGTCCAACTGATCTTCACTACATGATGTGAGTATTTCTTGTATTGTTCTTTCTGGGAATTTGAAACGTGATCTCATATCTTCTCTTAGAATCGAGTGGGGTATTAAAAGCTCCATGTTGCTGGTCTTGAGGGCGAATTTTTGGGATAACTTCCTCAGCCGTTCTTGTATTGGTTCTTTTTTAGTTTTGTGGTACAAATATTGATTAGATGGGTTGTGTAGATATTTGCCAGGGTGTCTCATTCTAGTTATTGTTCTTAGGGATGACGTTTCTGCAGTTTTTAAATTCTGCATGGTAGGATTTCTGCAGTTTAGATATATCCTATGTTGGTAGTCCAACAAAGGTTTGCATATGGATTTATATATCTTTGCTGCTGCTCCGATGTTGATGCCATTTTGTTTGTATATAAGACTTCTGAAATATTTTGCTCTCGATGATATTTTTTGTTAACAGATTTTGGAGTGATACTTGAAACTCAGCTTATTGTCCAGATGGACTCCAAGGTACTTCACAGTGTTGGTGGGGTTGATCTCATGATTGGCTATCGTCACCGTTGGGGAATTATCATTTATTACATGATTAAATAGCATTAGCTGACATTTCTGAGGATTTACTTTAAGTCTCCAATCATTCAGCCAATTCACGGCATTGACTATGTGGGTTTGTAAAAGTGCTGTTGGGCTTTCTAATTTTCTATTATGTGATATTAGGGCGGTGTCATCGGCGTATTGTATGGTGTAACATTTGGTGGGGTGCTCTTGTTGTTGGGGAAAATCATAGCAGTAAATGTTGTACAGCATCGGTGATACTTAGCTCAATTTCAAGGAAATATATAGATAAACCATCACTAGATTTTGTACATTTGATAGAATAACTTGTCAATTATCTTAAATATTTTTGAGAACCCACTGCATTTTTCACTATTCATTAGACAAATCATAATCAGTGTGATATTGAAAGGTTATTGTGTTAAGCCATAATTACCACCAACAATTTACTTGGCGTTACCAATAATATCACACTAGTGGTAGAATTTTTCGCAAAGCATTTACTACACAGGTGATTATTGAATTGTGAAAATTGCAGTGGGTGCTCAAAAATATTCAAGATAAATTGGCGAGTTATTCTATCAAATCTACAAATCTATTGATGGTTTACATATAATGTCAAATCGGATGCGCGCTCGTGAAAAGGAAGTCAATTTATTCGTTATTACTCACACTCTAAAAATTCTGATATAAACCGTGTTATTTTAGTCTGTTTTTCCTGAAGACGAAACTGGATTCAAATTTAAATTTCTTTTTAAAATGTAAAAATTCCACAAACGATAAGATTTCCACAATATTTTGTGGAAATCTTATCGTTTATGAAGTTTTTACATTTGCCATGGATTTCACTCAAGTAACGGCCGAGTCAATTCAAAATTTCTCTTTAGTTTTGGTGAGTAATATAAGTAAAATAAACTTACCAAATATGAAATGAATTGATTATACAAAGTGGTTCAATAAGCTATGACCAGATAAAAATTTCACCATAACAACATAACATTCTGTATGTCAGTTATTAAAGATGGTAGACACATCGATAGGGGGTGATTTAAAACCACCAGTGCCTCTATCTACATGTATCGTGTGTACATTTTAATTTGAAACACCCTGTTAATGTCATGGCCAACTTTGTGATGAAAGATGAACTCTAAAGATTCAGCTAGTCTATTGCGCATTTTTGAATAAACAACTCATATAAACGGAAAAAAAGTCCAAATAATACAACTAAGATCATCTCAAATACAACTGAAAACTGCCAGTGAATTTTTTGCTGACATGTCAACAGTTGTTCGTAAAACATCGTACATTCCTGTGGAAGAAAATAAGGTAGGTAGGAAATACTTTCCCAGACACAGAATTTATAAAATTTGCCGTTTCATATATCAACGAGTGGTACGACAAATATCTTTACTTTTTCTTTCATTTGAGGTAGGCACGGAACTCTAAAATTTTGTTTTGTATAGAGGTAAGTTCAGTAATATTCAAATATTTTCACCTTATATTTTTATTATGAGAGTTACTCAAAACAATGTATTTTTCACATAAGAACACTGTTAATCAACGTATTCCATCAAGGGGTTTTTATGACTTCAACTAAACAAACGCAATTCTCCTAACAATCCATTCAAAGAATCAACTTTGAATTAGACATGAACAACAACAAAATGAAATGTATCTACATACAAAAGACATGTCAAAAATGTTCACCCCTCAAAGGGAATTTTTGTCCATGAAATAATCAGTTATTCTTATAAAATACTAAAACCTCAACAAGAATAGGAAAGTCAACAAAAAATATATAAATTATCGTTTTAAAAAAATTAGGATAACCCGCTAATCATTCTATATTTTTCTCAGATTCGTTTGAGTTATCAGTTTCATTTTCAACATTACCATCTTCTTGGGAGGATACATTGGTGGCATTTTGTGGATCCAAAGATCGCCTGAGGTTTTCAACGAAGCTAGGGTCAGCAGATTGCATTCTGGTTGCCAATGTCTGACCTCTGAAACAAAAAAATCCACCTAACAATAAAGATAGAAGGAAATTGACTATCCCTACGACCACTTGAGAAACTTACACTTAGCACAATGGTATAATCCTTCAGACTAATTCAAATTACTATAGTGTTGATTTAACCTAACTGAATTCATAAAAAAAAAAATCGCTACATAATCCTTCTCAATTTTCTCATCCATTTCACGTTTGAAATGGCCGGCACAAGATCATCTACTCATTTCAATTCAATTTCTGATCTGTTACGTGTGCCATAACCTCTGAATACATCAATATTTATTTGTACTTACCGATAGGAAATTGATTGTTACTTGTTCCTTATTTCTAGTATACTTTTTTACTTGTGTTTTTCATTCTTGATTTCATTTTCTCATACCTATGGACCATAAGGGTGCCTTCCAGTTGTGGCAAGTGACTTTCGATTTATAATTTGAGCTATAAATTTTGAATTTCATACCTCTCGAATTAACAGTGCTACTCCTAAGGTGGCGTATAGAGTTAGTAACGAAGCCTGGACAGAACACATAATTATTGTTTGACGGACCTCTCGTATGGTAAATATAGCCAATAGGGAAAAACACAAATGCGTGAATCCAATTTAAATGTGCATATAACTGAAATATAGTAGTAACATGACATGGATGCATCAATTTTTTGATAAAATATGCTGAAATACTTCAAAAACACCATTTGAGTACCCTACAATTTCATGGAACGTTCAAACATAGCGTTCGGCCGCAAATTGGTCTATCTAGTACTGACGTCATAATCGCCTCTTTCTTGTGATGCCAGCCATTTTATTTTGAGGAAATACCAAATGTTCATTTCTCAATTTTCTAATTGATCCAACTGTGAACTGTCGAGATGATTTGATATTCAATGATATAGTAAATTTCACGAATTATAATTATAGGCTTTATCCCCATTGTAAGATATAAAAACTGTACATCAACAACCCAGTAGCTTCATCAGGTGAAATACTGGTACAATGAACCAAACCAACCTTGGCTTGCCTAACTTTTATATATCCTACTTTCCCATCCTGAAGGATTAGAATTACCTGTGGAGAGGTTCGATGAACCTTCATTTTCGGAAAATAGGCACAATATCTACATTAAAATACGGTGTACCAGATTAACTTGAAAGGGTTGATAGCAAATACATATACATACAGAGTGGAAATTTGAAAACTTTCAATGCGAATATCTCGCGAAATAAAAAAGTGAGAAAAACGCCGTTTGGCAAAAATGCTGAAGAGTTAGGGGGAACTAGAACCACCATATTTCAGTGAAGGGATGAGTCACCCCGTCGGCGCGACACACCCCAACTTTAAAATGTCAAATGGCACTACCTCTTTTGTGATACCTCAAATGAACGGTCTCAGTCAGTAGAATTCACCTGTACAAGACTTTTTTTTCACCCTCTACAGGTTTCATTCGATCAGATGTTCAAAATGCATTCCATTCTGTTGTAAGCGATAGTAGTATCGATGTTTAAATGCCATTCTAATATTTTGGAATACATCTCTTGAAATAGATCTGCATTCTGCATTTTATTTGACTTTATGTGTTTCGCACACCCTGAAGTGGGTGGAAAAAAAGTCTTGTACAGGTGAATACCACTGACTGAGACCGTTCATTTATGGTGGTTTAAGTTCCCCCTAACTCTTCAGCATCTGTGCCAAACGGCGTATTTCTAACTTTTTTATTTCGCGAGATATTCGCATTGAAAGTTTTTAAATTTGCACCCTGTATATACCCTTTCAAGTTAATCCGGTACACCGTATTTCAATGTAGATATTTTGCCTGTTTTCCTAAAATGAAGGTTTATCGAACCTGTCCACAGGTAATTCTAACCCTTCAGGTTGGGAAAGTAGGATATATAAAAGTTAGGCAAGCCAAGGTTGGCTTGGTTCATTGTACCAGTATTCCACCTGTTAAAGCTACTGTGTTAGCGAAACATGTCGCGTGATTGAGAATTTTGTGGAAAAAAAAATTATCCCCATTGCCAATTCAACGAGTTCCTAACATGATTACTAATCGAGAGTATCGACAAAATTTGTTCTAATCCTCAATTTTACGATTACACTGAGGTTTACACAATCTAACTCAATAATTTTTGTATAATTGCAATTTTAGTAAATCTCAAATACTGATGATAGTCCAGTCATTATATCCAAATAACGGACCTTACCCGTGAATAATTTTTTAGTGTTTTTTTTTCTCATAGATGTCTCGGGGGGGTCACTGGGAGTGTAAATTCAAAATGGCGACCAAATCAAGCTTTTGCGTATGTTCGAAAACTGAATTTTCTGATAAAAAACGGTTTTTCTTGAATAACTCGGCCATTTTTGATTCTACAGAAAAAGTTTGGGGACAAAAATTGTAGTAAATTTAGTTCTCTACAAGTTTTATTTCAACAATTTTTCTGATAGGATCGATATTTTGTAAATTAAACCTGAAAAAAGCGACAAATTCGAAATATTTTTATTTTCAACTTTACGGCATAAATGAACAAAAACAAACTTGTAGAGAATCAAATTTTGGACAAATTTTGTCCCCACCTGTTTTTCCGAAAAGCGATATTTTCGGAAATAAACCTAAAAAAAAACGACTCATTCGAAATATCATCATTATCTTGTTTATTCTCAACTTTATACCATAAATGAGAAAGAACAAACTCGTAGAGAATCAAATTTTGGACAAATTTGGTCTTTACCTGTTTTTCCGAAAATTGATATTTTCGGAATTTAACCAGAAAATATGTACCCATTCAGAAATATTCGCAATATCTCCTCTTTTTCAATTCCGCAGGTGCAACGAATAGGGCGAAAGTTGTATACAATAAAATGAAAATGATAATGAACATATTTCGAATTTGTCGCTTTTTTCAGGTTTAATTTACAAAACATCGATCCTATCAGAAAAATTGTGAGGACCAAACTTGTAGAGAACCAAATTTACTACAATTTTTGTCCCCAAACTTTTTCTGTAGAATCAAAAATGGCCGAGTTATTCAAGAAAAACCATTTTTTAACAAAAAAAACAGTTTTCGAATATACGCAAAAGCTTGATTTGGTCGCCATTTTGAATTTACACTCCCAGTGACCCCCCCGAAGCACCTATGAAAAAAAAACCACTAAAAAATTATTCACGGGTCAAAGTCTATAATGACTGGACTATGACATCGCTCTAATATCTATGTCAAAATGTCACAATACAGTTTATAAGAAAACAAGAACGAGTTTTGACTTCATTCATTATTGACATTGTTGAAATCGGTTAAATCTGTGATGAATGTTAAAATATCCAAACATGTTAAAAAATCGGCTGAATAGGTATTATCGATTTTTCTCGTCAACCAATAGACGGTCGGCGCGTTGTAGTACTTCGTGACGTCAGTACCGCTGACGATTACCCGTCCTGTTCTAACGGGAGATTTTTTTTAAAAGTTATTTTGGGAAATCCAGAAGGAATATAAAATTTTGAATAAAAAATTATCTGTATCATTTCTCATCGTCATGAACATCATAATGTTTTTTCTAGAAATTAGTGTTCTTGCCTATTGGTGTACACAAGCAAACATACCAAAAAAGTACATGTATAGGGTAGGGTGATTGTTTATATTTAACTCAATAGCTATCTCAGTTAATATTGATCTTACAGAAAAGTTCAAATAGGCAAAAATGAAGTATTTTTTATGGACATTCAAAATCTATTACTTTAAAATGCGAAGATGCATTGTGAACCTGAAAATTGTACATGAACTGGTGTTTTTTTCAATGGAACACCTTGTTTTTTATGGACATTCAAAAACTATTACTGGAAAATGCAAAACAGCATCGTAAACCTAAAAATTGTACATGAACTTGTGTTTTTTTAATGGAACACCCTGTATTTAATTTTCCTAATCGATAGAGCTCTTTATTCTGATTTCAAATATATATAGTTCATTGAGGTTATCTTTGTTAGTTTTCGAAAAATATCTACTACTAGCCACTCATGTTTGTATCTGAAATTATGAAGCGAGCGTGGGCGAGATGTAAGCTGAATGAATTACTTTTCAAAACTATCCATTTCTGTGAAAACGATTTTCATTTTCATTTTCAATTTGCCACATTCATAAGTACAAATCAGATATACAGGGTGATCTACGATTGAGTTGACGTCCGCGGCTATTTTTTCGAATAGAACACCCTATAAATTATTCAATATTTGAAAATCTGAAATCGAAAATATATTACACATAGGGTTTGTATACAGTGTGTCCGTTGAATTGAGTGCTCTATCGTAAAGTAGTGAATAAATTCATTTATAGCCATACTATTCCTTTCTGACGAATCTCCTGAAACAGGTCGATTTTCATTTATAAGGAAAATTTTATTATACTTACAGAGTGATTCACGTTCGAGATACGACGTCCGCGACAATTTTTCCAAAGGAACACCCTAAACATTATTCGATTTTTGGAATTTCTATGGAAAGATGGATTTGAAAATATATTACACATAGAGTTTGTATACAGTAGGTTCGTTGAATTGATCGCTTTTGTGGATATATTCGTTGAAAATTGAAGGAACATTTTTTTGAGAGGACGCTCGAAGCCGTATAACTTTATTTCCATTCGAGGTTCCCTTCAAAATCAATAAATACATACAGAATGAATCGTGAAGAAGAAATTACATCATAGGTATTTATTTAATGTCTGTCCCATTTTACGAGAGCACTGAATTTAACGGACGCCCTGTATACAAACCCCATGTGTGATATAGTTTTGAATCCAGCTTCTCATAGAGATAAAAAAATGATATATAGGGTGTTCCGTTTAAAAAATGTGTCGCGAACGTCATAATTCAAACGTGTATCATCCTGTATGTTTTGATTTTTTGATTTCTCCTTATAAATGTGTCAAATTAAATATAAAAGTCCCTCCTGCTCAAGAAGATTTCTCAGAAATGGATAATATGGATGTAAATGAATTTATCCATTATTTTACGAGAACATTGAATTTGTTGGACTCACTGTATACAGGGTGGGCCACCAGTAACGCCTCGGTCTCTAGAAGGCTAACCACTTATCTTCTTCGAATTTTTCCTCTCTAGGAAGTTGCATGTCAACATAGGCTACCATTTAAAATTATTTCGAAACATACAGGGTGTCCCCAAAAACCATAAAACACTGAAGTTGAACTTTTTTCTATCGAACACCCTATATATTATTTCATTTTGAGATTCTCTGAAACAAGAGCACAAAAAACGACCAGGATTGTAACTTCTGAATTATTCAAGATAGGGTATTGAAAATAGGTGGGTAGCAAGTGTACCAAATTGCTCATTAATTGATGAAACAATTTTTCTTGTATCAATTCCAGTTCCACCGGAAACGACCCCAATTTTTGATTTTTAAATGGGACACCCTGTATTGTGATCCATAATCGGTTAGGGATTATCATGACGAATTCATCGATACCGGGTTTGATGGGGTTATTTCAAACGATTGCGCAGATATTCGCGTTCTAAGTTTCCATATATGTGTGACAAAGAAAGAAGCTTTGCTATTGCGAAGTCACACCCATCGAGCATATGGAAACTTCGTACGCAAATATCTTTGTAATAATCGGTTAGAGATTATCATGACGAATTCAACGATACCGGGTTTGATAGGGTTATTTCAAACGATTACAAACCCGCGGTATCGTTGAATTCGTCATGATAATCTCTAACCGATTATTACAAAGATATTTGCGTACGAAGTTTCCATATGCTCGATGGGTGTGACTTCGCAATATCAAAACTTCTTTCTTTGTCACACACATATGGAAACTTAGAACGCGAATATCTGCGCAATCGTTTGAAATAACCCCATCAAACCCGGTATCGATGAATTCGTTATGACAATCCCTAACCGATTATTGAATACAATACAGGGTGTTCCATTTCAAAATCAAAAATTGGGGTGATTTCCAGTAAAACCGGAAGTGATAGAACAAAAATTGTTGCGTCAATTAATGAGCAATTTGCTAACTAGCTGGCCACCAATTCTCAAAACCCTATCGCGAATAATTCAAAAGTTACATTCCTGGCCGTTTTTTGTGCACTTCTCTGTATATTCAAATATTTCAACGAAAATATTTGCGAACACCATGTTATAAATACAGTGTGTCCCACTTACCATGCTCACCATGGGTATCTTTTTAACGGTGAGAGATACGAGGTCGGTTAAATGACACCAAATGTGGAGTTTGTCAAGGCCAACTATAATTTGAAAAAATATTTTGATAGAATCTATTCGTTTTTGTTTTATACGCAAAAAACAGATTTTGATCATTTTCATGTCTCCTCCGTAACTTCTTCATTTATGAAAATATTAAAATAGGAATTTCACATTCTCATTGCAGTTTTTCAAAGTGATTTCGAAAAAAATATGAAATTTATACCGACTGTTCTAGAATTTGAGATATCAGCACCAACTTTAGTTTTTCAAATGTAGGTCATAGCTCACTATGACTTAGGTACAAATAACTTTTTTTCTCTTACAGATGATATGTCGCAGTGATAGTTTTGTGTTGATAACAACGGAGTTATCGTCATTTATACAAGAACAAAAAATTATTTGGAAGCCGCCATCTTGAATTTATGAATTTTAACAAAAAAATCATGATCTCCGACCTCTAAAACCCACACTTACCAATGTTGAATGGAATCGGACCAAATCTTGTCCGCCATCTTGGAGCAGCCATTTTTTTTAATTTCAACAAAAATTCCATAATGTATTGTCACCGAAATTATGAACACCTGCCAAATTTCAAGTTAATCGGAGTTATGGAATTTTTGTTGAAATTAAAAAAAAATGGTTGCTCCAAGATGGCGAACAAGATTCGGTTCGATTCCATTCAAAATTGGTAAGTAGGGGTTTGAGAGGTCGGAAATCATGATTTTTTTGTAGAAATTTATGAACTCAAGATGGCGGCTTCCAAATAATTTTATGTTCTTGTATAAATGACGATAACTCCGTTGTTATCAACACAAAACTACTACTGCGCCATATTATCTGTAAGAGAAAAAAAAGTTATTTGTAACTAAGTCATAGTGAGCTATGACCTACATTTAAAAAACTGAAGTTGGTGCTGATATCTCAAATTCTAGGAGACTTTGTATAAATTTAATATTTTTTTCGAAATCACTTTGAAAAACTGCCATGAGAATGTGAAATTCCTATTTGAACATTTTCATAAATAAAGAAGTTACGGAGGAGACATGAAAATGATCAAAATCTGTTTTTTTGCGTATAAAACAAAAACGAATAGATTTTATCAAAATATTTTTTCACATTATAGTTGGCCTTGACAAACTCCACATTTGGTGTCATTTAACCGACCTCGTATCTCTCACCGTTAAAAAGATACCCATGGTGAGCATGGTAAGTGGGACACACTGTATACTCACCGGCAAAAAAGCCCGTAAGAAAAAATAAAGCCAGTTTTATTGCCCTGTAACTTCTCCATTTTTTCTTCTATTGTGATAAAATTTTAAAAAATAGTTGATTCGAAATGTTAGCCTAGATTTTAGTTTTCTAGATAAGCTGATGGCTTAATTATCATATAGGGCGAAACAAAAGTCTACCAGCCTTATCTTTTTAACGCCGTGTGGGAAAAGTGGTTGATTAAACTTATCTTCATTATGTTTGCAAATGGAGTATGATCCCTTTTCAACACAATGGATTTTGATGCACATCAATATCTTATATGTTAACAGAAAAACAATTGAACATCTCAAAAAAAGTTATGGACAAGATGTATAAATATTTAAATAGAACACCCTGTATTTTATTGCATTTTTAGATTCTTCCTGGAGAGCTGATTTCACCGATCTATCTATCACAGTTGGGTTCTTGCTGAAATGATTACAGAGATATGGGGTGTCAAAAATTGAGATTTTCTCAACTTCAGGAATTATTTGTGTCGAAACTATTCATTATTGGTCGAAACGGTTTTATGTCCCTATCTCAACATTCGATTCGTTATCTACTAACATTTAATTGCAACGAATACAGGGTGGTTGAAAATTCAGAATTCTGGTCACCCTGTATGTGTTCCAATTAAATGTCAGTAGATAGTATATCGGAAGTTAAGATAGGGATATGGAAACCATTTTGGCCAATAATAAATAGTTTCGACACAAAAAATTACTAAAGTTAAAAAAATCTCAATTTTTCACATCCTATATCTCTGAAATCATTTCAACTAGACCCCAACTGTGATAGATCGATGAAATCAGCTCTTCAGGGGGAATCTAAAAATGCAATAAAATACAGGGTGTTCCATTTGAAAATTTATACATCTTGCCCATAACTTTTTTCGAGATGTTCAATTGTTTTTCTGTTGACATATTCAAAATCTACAGGAAAAATAATAAAAGACTGTTTTTTGGAAAATCGATGATAAATGAAATAGTCAAGGGGGGTTCAAAATATACGTGAAGACCTTGTACCCAATTGATGATTTTTCATTAGAGACGTCACACACTAATTTCTGAGGTCACTATGAAGTACTTTCTATGACGTGATAATCACATCATCATTACGACGTTGAGTAAACGTCACTTGTGAATAGGTAAAACAAGACCTCAGTTTCATTACGTTGCAAGGACGTCGTGTCAACGTCATGTTTCTATATAGTTCGGTATGTGTGTATAATATACAGGGTGATTCAGGTTTTAAGGCACAAACTGAAATGGGAGATAGACTCGGAGATAGATCTCATCCTTTCAATCAAAAAAGTTTATTTAAACATTAGTCCTATCTCGTTCAGTAGCGGAGCTACACGAGGTAAAAGTTTAATTATTTTTTTCTATTAATTGAAATATCTCGCTTACTTTTCAAGATATCATTTTGAAATTTGGTGTGGTCAATACTTCTTAGAAGATCATCATTTCAAGCATTTTAAAGATTTTCAAAATCTACAGGGTAATACGTTTTTGGAAGTAGAGGCTTCTTTATCTCCTCCAAACTTTTTCGTAGTACGCCTCTGGCATCTTTCAGTGATCAAATTGTGTAGATCGTTCAATTTAGAGGCTTTTTTTGCTCCTCAATTTTTTTCGAGAAACGAACCGTTTTTGAGATAAATAAGCATATACGTTCTAAAACATGTTAATTTTGCCTATGTTTCGCTTAAATATTTTATTCTTTGACAAAATTCGTTGAAAATGCAATGAAATGTACAGGGTGGCCAACTAAGACTCCAGAGTTCGATTTCTCTGTTGTCTTGAGAGATACAAAAAAAATTCATGGATCAAAATTGCAGTAATAACCGAGCTTCACATTTCAAAATTTTTTTGAAATACACAGAGTGTTCCGTAAGGTCACAGCACATCAAAGCTATGTTTTTTTCATTGGAACACCCTATATTTTATTTCATTTTTGAATTCTCCCTGAAGATCTGATTTTAACGACCCATCATACTTAGGGTCTAGCAGTGCAAGTTACTGACATATGGAGTGTGCAAAATCGAGATTTTCCAAGTTCAGAATTTGTTTCTGTCGAAACTGTTCATTATTCGTCAAAACGGTTTACATGTCCCTATCTCAACTTTTCACTCACTATCAATTGGTTTTCAACTGACATTTAATTGAAACAAATTATAAATTAAGATTTTTTGACCACCTTGTATCAATTCCAATTGAACACCAGTCCAATCTGGATCAGTAACGTGCGTAAGAACATTGCAATCTTAAAACATTTTGTTGCATTTTCAACGAATTTTGTCAAAGAATACAATTTAAGCGAAACATAAGCAAAATTAACATGTTTTCGAACATATATGCTTATTTATCTCAAAAACAGTTCGTTTCTCGAAAAACATTGAAGGGCAAAAAAAGCCTCTAAATTGAACGATCCACACAATTTGATCACTGGAAGATGCCAGAGGCGTACTACGAAAAAGTTTGAAGGGGATAAAGAAGCCTCTACCTCCAAAAACGTATCACCCTGTAGATTTAGAAAATCTTCAAAATGCTTGAAATGATGATATTCTACGAAGTATTGACCACAACAAATTTCAAAATGATATTCTGAAAAGTAAGGGAGATATTTCAATTAATAGAAAAAAATAATTGAACTTTGACCCCCTGTAGCTCCGTTACTGAACGAGATCGGACTAATGTTTATATAAACTTTTTTGATTGAAATGATGAGATCTATCTCCCATTTCAGTTTGTGCCTTTAAACCTGAAACACCCTGTATAAGCAGGGTGTCCCAAACTCGATGGGGAGAACGGGAAACAGGATCATTTTAAAAATAAGGTTCATTCGGCAATCAGTTCTGTTCTATCTTCCTGAAATATTTTCAGCGCTGCGGCGTTGCCGCTTCCATCGAAAAGTAGCAATAACTTTGGTATTTTGAATAAAACACCCTGTGTTTCATTTTATTTTTGGAATCTCCCTGAAGAGAATGATTACAGAGATATAGGGTGTGGAAAATCGAGATATTCCAAATTTAGTAATTTTATGTCTCCAAAATGTTCATTGAACAGAAAAACGGATTCCATGTCCGTACTTATACAGGGTGGGCCACCAGTAACGCCTCGGTCTCTAGAAGGCTAACCACTTATCTTCTAGGAATTCTTCCTCTCTAGGAAGTTGCATGTCAACATAGGCTACCATTTAAAATTATTTCGAAACATACAGGGTGTCCCCAAAAACCATAAAACACTGAAGTTAAACTTTTTTCTATCGAACACCCTATATATTATTTCATTTTGAGATTCTCCCTGATGAGCTGATTTCAACGACCCATCATACTTGGGGTCTAACAGTTATAATTACTGAAATATAGGGTTTGAAAAATCGAGATTTTCCAAGTTCAAGAATTTTTTGTGTCTAAACCATTCATAATTGGTCAAAACGGCTCACATGTCCCTATCTCAACTTTTGATCAACTATCTACTGACATTTAATTGAAACAAATACAGGGTGGTGCAGAATTCAGAATCTTGATCACCCGGTATATATCAGTAGATAGTTAATCAAAAGTTGAGATAGGGACATGTGGGCCGGTTTGACCAATTATGAATAGTTTCGACACAAAAAATTCTTGAACTTGGAAAATCTCGATTTTTCACACCCTATATTTCAGTAATTATAACTGCTAGACCCCAAGTATGATGGGTCGTTGAAATCAGCTCATCAGGGAGAATCTCAAAATGAAATAATATATAGGGTGTTCGATAGAAAAAAGTTTAACTTCAGTGTTTTATGGTTTTTGGGGACACCCTGTATGTTTCGAAATAATTTTAAATGGTAGCCTATGTTGACATGCAACTTCCTAGAGAGGAAGAATTCCAAGAAGATAAGTGGTGCACAGGGTGGTGCAGAATTCAGAATCTTGATCACCCGGTATATGTCCCAATTAAATATCAGTAGATAGTTAATCAAAAGTTGAGATAGGGACATGTAAGCCGTTTTGACCAATTATGAATAGTTTCTACACAAAAAATTCTTGAACTTGGAAAATCTCGATTTTTCACACCCTATATTTCAGTAATTATAACTGCTAGACCCCAAGTATGATGGGTCGTTGAAATCAGCTCATCAGGGAGAATCTCAAAATGAAATAATATATAGGGTGTTCGATAGAAAAAAGTTTAACTTCAGTGTTTTATGGTTTTTGGGGACACCCTGTATGTTTCGAAATAATTTTAAATGGTAGCCTATGTTGACATGCAACTTCCTAGAGAGGAAGAATTCCAAGAAGATAAGTGGTTAGCCTTCTAGAGACCGAGGCGTAACTGGTGGCCCACCCTGTATCAACTTTTTGTACAAAACTGAATGATATTCAAGTACACATTGAATTTGGAGTAAAAAATCTATCCTTAAAAATGTTATTAGTTTAAAACTACTCGATACAAACCGTGTTATTAGCGCCCTCTATGAGAGTCAGATATGAAAACAACACAACACCTTGTATCTTGAAAACGGATGCCATTACAGCATTTTTTTACTGAGCAAACCCAACTTATTTTGCAGTGTTCTACCTAACCTAGCAAGGAGGTCACCTTTTCTGAAACACCCTGTATATTCTCTTAAAAAATATATATTGACATGAATGAAAAACCACTGTGTTAAGAAAAGATCATACTTCAATCCAAAATATGAGGAAGCTAAGGTAAGCAACTCCTTTTTGCCACCGCGCGTTGAGAAGTTAAGGGGGCAAAAGTAACTTTTGTAGTAGTAACTAAATTTCAACTCAATATTCCAAAATCGAAATTTTATTAAAATCGGACAAGAATTAAAAGTTACAGGGCGATTAATTTGGCAAAATTTTCTTCTGTCTGGTTTTCTTTTGCTGGTTATTGCATATTTCGACAAGTATTGAGAAGTGCCAGAAAGTAATAAGATACGGAAAAGTATTCGAATACTAGGAACTATTTGTGAATAAAAATACTGCCCAGACCTGCACTGAACCCCTCCTCCCCAATATAACAAAACAATGATTATTCACATTGTTGAATGATAATGTCCTGATATACAGGGTGGGGCATTAGTGCGTCGGAGCTCGATTGCTCGAGTTCTATGATAACTAGAAACCTGATTCAAAAACGAATGTGAATGAGATAACAAGGTCCATAACTAGAAATTATTGCCGCATATACAGGGCGCACCGAAAATAATCTAGAGGGTCGGGATCAATTTTTTTAATAGGAATGCCCAGTATATTTGCATATTTTTTGAAGCATCCCTGTGATCTTCATCCACTCCTATAATATCGTTGACTATATCTCTTTCGTATCAAAGTTATGAATTTTTTGGTCGAAATAATGTCATCTGCAGATGCCTAGCGAAAATATCACTGCTGTCAGAATTATAAACTTTAAGAAAAAATAATCTCAATATCATTTATTGAAAAGATGAGTGACATTTCTGAAAATGTTTCAGGCTCTCAAATGATACAGGGTGGCTGAAAATGATTTTTCAATTCGGAACTTTTCGAAGTGATTTTTCTCGAGTTTTTCAAATGGAACACCCCATATATTATTTGACCATTTGATGTAAAATCGAAACACGAACATATTTATCCGAACATCCATATCGATATTCGCAACCATTTTTGAATTTTTGAACTTTGAAAATTTTAGGTTGGCTATTTTCATCGATACACATTCTAATCTGTTATTGAAACATCAAAAGTTCAATCAACAATTTAGTAAACCAATTTTTTATTGAAAGAATCGATGTCAGAACCAAAGCAGACATGAATAGGTCATAATTATGCTAAATATTTACAAAGTAGAGACGTATGAGAATCTGAATCGATCAAAATCGCCAACCTATAATTTTCAAAGGTCAATAATTCAAAAATGGTTATGAATATTGATATGGATGTTCAGATAAATATGTTAGTGTTTCGATTTTACATCGAGTGGTAGAAAAATATATGGGGTGTTCCATTTGAAAAACTCGTGAAAAATCACTTCGAAAAGTTACGAATTGAAAAATCATTTTCAGCCACCCTGTATCATTTGAGGGCCTGAATAATTTTCAGAAATGTCACTCATCTTTTCAATAAATGATATTGAGATTATTTTTTCTTAAATTTTATAATTGTGACAACAGTGATATTTTCGGTAGGCATCTGCAGATGACATTATTTTGACAAAAAAATTCATAACTTTGATATGAACGAGATATAGTCAACGATATCATAGGAGTGGATGAAGGTCACAGGGATGCTTCAAAAAATATGCAAATATACAGGGCATCCCATTTAAAAAAAATGATCCCGACCCTCTAGATTATTTTTGGTGTGCCCTGTATATGCGGCAATAATTTCTAGTTATGGACCTTGTTGTCTCATTCACATTCGTTTTTGAATCAGGTTTCTAGCTATCATAGATGTCGAGCAATCGAGCTCCGACGCACAAATGCCCCACCCTGTATAGGTGAACAACACACATTGCACAAGATATTTTAGATTGTTCAACAACCATAGGCATGTTTTGATGAATTTGTGGTTTGGTCGTAGGAAAAATAGTTTACCATAGATACTGAACACTATTGAAATACTAGAAATTATTTTTAAATAAAAATACTGGCCAGCTCTGTACTAAAGACCAAATATATAATTTCATTTATATTTGAACATTGAAATTCAAAATAACTCCTGAGATTGGTGTCCAAAGATAAGTGAAATTTTATATTTTTCAATATACCTATATTCTTCTTCTACAAAACCTTTTCAGCCAAGGTGTCACTGATTACTGATTTCTCTCTCAAATTTCCGACTGAAATTTTGGGGCAAATCATTTGATCTGTCCTTACTACACATAGTATATTGAAATAATACTAATATTTCTATATATAGAGAACAAAGTAAATGCTAGAGGAAATGACTATCAATTTAATTTCAATGTTCCAATAAATATTCAAAGAAGTACAGAATACATCTGTTATGATTTTCTGAGGTGTTATTTATGATAAAACAAAATCACAGATCACTCACGCTTGAAACAAGGCATCAAGGTTTGGATCACCAGACTGACTCATTGACATGAACCTGGACATTCTGAAAATAAAATACAAAAATTAGTGAAACAGAACATCCACAAAACCAATGCAATTTAATCATACATACAAGCTACGGAAATTGGAGTCGCCCAACATTTGTGTTGCCATATTTATCAAATTTGGATTATTGATAAACTGTGATATATCTAGGGGTGTGTGTTCTGGAGGAGCAGCACTTTCTGAAAAAAAAAAAACAAGTTCAGTAACTTTGTCTTGACAACCTGGATATCAATTGCATAAAAATATTTGCCAACAATGAGGAAAATTCAGAATAGAAGATGACAAGCATTGTTTTGTTTCATAACAATGCCATATACATATGTCTATGTGTTAACATGATCTATGTATGGAGAACTGAAAGTAGCATGATTCTGAAAATTGGTAGGGACATTGAAGAAAACATGGAGAATCCAACTAAGATATTTTCGTTATTGTGAAGCTTCTGGTTTCTCGAGAAGTGACATAATCTTGTGCACCATGTAAATGTAAATTATTCAGTGATTGTGATTATTGTGAGTAATTCCTTCAACCTTCATTATTCAATCAGTCTATATCACTAAAATTGTGATGGGATATGACTTTAGATGTACTTCTGATAACTTATGTATTCCCAGAACAATTTATTTTTGCTTAAAATAATGATCCGTGACCTACCCATATTGGAGAACAACTTTTCCTCAGCCAATCTCAAATTAGTTTCATACATGGCATTTCCTGGATCATGTTTGAGAGCGTTCAAATATGCTCCACGGGCTTCCTCAAATTTATTCAGGTTAGAATAGGCAATACCAAGGCGGCCATATGCTTTTCCATATGTGGGGTCCAAGTTTATTGCATCTAGGCAGTCTTCAATTGCATCTGAATGTCTTTCAAGTCTACTGTAGGCTGCAGCACGGTTGCAGTAGTATACTGAGTTTTGTGGATTCAATTGTATTGCCCTGAAACATTTATTTAGTATAATTAAATTATCAGTGACTTATTTCTACCCATTCAGTATGAAGCTGCTGTTTTCCTGCAGAATTGAATTGATCATTTACTTTTCTGGAATAATGACATCTTACACTAACCTTGAATATTCTGCTAAAGCTTCATCATAAGAAGCATTTTTCATATGGGAATTTCCTTTATTCTTGCAATCTTCAGCCTCTTTCAATTGGTCTGCATTTGGCTCAACCTAAACAGAATTTTTTGTAAGGTGAAAAATAGTGAATACAGTGTCATGTGGAAACAATAATAAACAATGAATAATTTGAAATTCAAGTTTTATCCAGAATCATTCTCAGGACCAATAGCAGTCATAAGAAACTGTTTTTACTTGGTTTACTGATGGGCAGAGTTCATTTTCTAGAATGGTTAACATTTTACATTATACACTGTGCCCAAGAAAAGGAGAGCCAGTATCAAGGTATTTACAAAAAACTGAATTTTTGGATTTTCAATTTTATTTTTTTCTGACATTGATAGTGAAGCTATGACAAAACTAAAAGAAACATTTTCATATCAACTTTTGATGCTTTCAACTTCATTTTTTCAAATACAGCCATGATATTTTGATATCCCATTCAAATGGCCCTATTGCAACTATTTCAATGTCTGGTCCATGGAAAATTTCAATGTTGCATTTTTGTTCCATACTGTCCAAAATACATAATAAGTGAATACAGTTTTCAAAGATATCACTGAAATGTAACTATTCACTAAATAAATTATGAATCATTTCTTCTCCCTTTTTTAAGAGATTAGCAAGCTGAAATTAGGTCCTTTGACATTTATTGAAGCATTTGCAAAAGCTAATGAAAATAGAATAAAAACATCTTCAATCCACAAGTTATTACTCCTACCTTTGAGTGTAGGAATATGAATGAAAGCACAAACAAAAAAGTGGAGACTTGTGGTGGATTCATGCAGGACTAAAATTCACACAAACTGAAGAATAATGGGTGGTGAAAGCTAATTGAATTTAACAATCATCTATTTCCTAAGTTAGGTAAAAAACCATTTTACTTTCAGCTAATATAATGGACATCTACTTCAGATGAGACTACAGATCATAGGATTAATAATTAGGTTTCAGTTTTTTGTTAACTGTTCTCACCTTTTTCTCATCAGGTATTGCTGAGAGTAGATTCACTTTTTCTTTTTCCAGCTTTGATTTCACATCACCATCCAGTTCGAATGCTGTTTCAAGGCACTGTATTGCAACTTCCACTGATTCTTTCCTTTCATCATTGAGATTGCCATTGATCAATTCCTCTTGTAAAAAATGGATTATATTGAATATGAGGCAACGTTTCCTTGCTTCATTACTTGGATCCATGATCTAAAAACATGAATGTGAGGTTTATCAACATTGTCTTTACAAATCACAAAGTTATGTGAAAAATCATTATTCTGATAAAGCACCCAAACAAATTCATACTTCGTTGATTATTCAGTCCACAATTTAGCAACAGTTCACAGGATTTCTGAACAGGATTTGAGATATTTTAAATTTATTGCATCTGATTGATGATAAACTCAGTTTTGAAGTTTGGTGTCAAAAAGTCAAAAAGACATAAGTTCGCTGGGTACTGGGTGTCTCACCTAAAGTGTCATTTTATGTTATGTCAAGGTGAGTTCCCAAAGCAGCGTTTTTGCTTTACGCGTCGCGCGTCATGCAACCTGATTGGTGCTGTCGCTGAATTTGAAGAATATTTGATGCGATGAAGTTAAAATATTTTAACTTTTTGGCGTTGCTGCTCTGTGTTGTGTGGTGGTTCCAGTAACCTTAAGAGCATTAAAGCATGATAAATTCTTTCAACTCATCAAGATTTTTCATGAAAATATAGAAATTTTGAATGCAACTTCATCGAACCTTCATTTCTGAGAGTGATCAGTGAATCATTGCAGTATCACTGAAGTAGGTACCTACGGTACCTACCTGATTATCTGACTGTGCTGTTTTCGTTTTTTGAAGAAATACATATATGTGATGCAGCTCTGAGCACTGTATATTTTGGAAGCATTGAACTATATTTTCAGTATTCTCAGATATTCGCATGATCTTTTAATGCAAACTTCAACCAAATCGACAATGTCAAGTAATTTCATTGGGAACTGGAGAAAATAATGAAAAACAGAGTGCAGCAATTCTGATTCACGCGTCACCAATCAGACTGCGTGTCTCGAAAAGCAAAAGAGAGCTGCATCAGGAAATCCCCCTTTACACTGTTCCTGAATGCACTAGAGCAGTTCAGCTACCGTTGAGAGAGAAAAAAATGTCTTCTCTTCTTCCCCATCTGTCCTTGTCTTCAGTGTTCCAACATAAAGTAATGAAAATATTATGTTGGCATCATTGGAAATGGGAAAAAATGGAGAAGAATATCATATTAACCTCGATATAAAAGAAGGTTAGAACGGTCTTCTTCTCCATTTCTTCTCATTTCCAGTGTTGGCAACATAAGATTTTCATTATTTCATGTTGGAACACTGAAGACAAGGACAGATGGGAAGACATTTTTTTTCTCTCTCAACGGTAGCTGAACTGCTCTATTCAATCTCACCGATTCTGACCTGAAATGAAGGAACGTGCAATCACAATAGGATGTCATACAAGAAATCCCTCAACAAAAATAATCCGTGGTGAGGATTGTTTCCTTCGAGGCTTCCTTTATTTTACAAAGTGGTTAATCCAAAAAAATATACTGTGAAGGCATTTACTGTTGGGGCCAATAGTGATTCACAATCCGCATAGATTATTTGGTGCACCCTGTCTCTTTGCTTCTCCAGGAGCTTCATTTCAGGTCAGATTGAATTCATGCTACCTGTCCAAAGATGAAAAACTCTTGAAGGTATATACAGGGACTCTAATCATCACATCCCCGGTTAGAGTATTTCGGGAAAGGTGGTGGGAGGCAACTACGTCAACATCCACTATTTTTGAAATCCGTTTTCTTTCACTTTACCCACTACCACAGTTTATACCCGTGTATCTCCACTTCAATATCCGCTCCATGCTCCATCCATTTTTGATTTGTATGTTTCTATTATATCCTCTATTTTTCACATTCATCAATTGTAAACAAATATTCAATAAGTGTAACTTTCACCACCTTCACCAACTAGGGAGTTGGTAACCCCTAGGGCAGGTGGGGGAGGTGTACCCAAACAGAAATGACGTCACGGTTAAACACAATGAAATGAGATTATCAGCTTTAAGCTTCAACCATGACGGGTAATGTGAATGCGGTATATCTTTTTTTGTTTCATGTTGCTGTGGTTGACTGGTCGCGTTACAAGTTACACCCATATCACCCTAACAAAACCAGTACATCCTAGGGACTTCCCATGGACGTCCCTGATTTTATACTAGGACATCCCAGGGATGTCCTTTGTCGGGACAACGTACATACTAGGGATGTCCCAGGGACATCCGCTGGCCGCTAAAAAAGGCATCCAAGGGATGTCCTTCTGGTATACGTCCCTTGGATGTACGAAGTACGATGAAAGGATATCCCTAGGACGTCCCAAGGATATCCCAGAGACATCATTTCGAGAAAAGAAAAGAAGTTGCAGGTCGCGAGTAGGGATTGAACCCGGGACCTTTGGCTTATCAAAAAAAAAAAAAAACTTAAATTCATTTATTCGTTGACACAGTTTTTACAATACAACACATATAACATCAACATATTTGTGTATAATGGGCTTGACATATCTGTGAGTATGACTGAACGTCCCTCCGCAGTCGCAGAGGTGGCTGGTGTTAGCCAAGGAATATGAGAGGATATGTGAGGTGTTCGTCGCAGTGACCTATCTCCTAGGGCTAGGCCCTTTATACAGGTAATCTCGCTGGTGGTACCCATAGGGTGGGGGAGCTGCTCGTGCGCGATCAGAGTGGAAAGGGTTGCTGAGTCGTTGGAGGAAAAATAAAATTAAAATAAAATAAAAAACCTCCTTCTTGGTTGTCTCGGGCAGTTGTGCGCATGCGTTTCCACATGGGCACTTCTGACCGAGTTCAGTGTCTTTTACGACACTATGTTATTTTCGTGCTTGGGAGATATATAGTGCTGTCTAGAGTCTCCTCGGTGGCTCGGACATGTCCGAGCACCCGGGGATGTTCCCGACTATAGATTATCAGGCTCCCTAAAAACATCGGTTGATGCATATATCAGTCCGTGTTTTTTATGGATGTTATGGTGTTGTCTGACTGTTGTCATATTCCGGGTAAGGTCACTTCCAGCGATGTGGTATTTGTAAAATCTATTAGAGATTTTCAAGATGTATTCGTCGATTCTCGGCAAATTACCACATCTCTCGTGGAGATCTGCCACCCGAGAGTATCTATCACCATTAGTGATAATACGGAGTACTTTATTCTGCAGCACCTGTAACCTATTCATATGAGTAGGTGAGATGCTGCAGAACACTGGACACGCGTATGTCATCACTGGCCTAATGACCTGCTTGTATACCAGGACCTTATTCTCCTGCGAGAGAGCTGAGGTCCTGGATATCAAGGGGTACATCTTTTTGATGGCATTATGGGTTTTCTGGATGAGGTAGTTTGTATTCTTTCTCAGACTCATACGGGTGTCCAATTTGACTCCCAGGTATTTCACGGTGGTCGTGTCTGCCACCTCAACCCCTTTCACGGTCAAAGGTCTGCTCAGTCGGGAGTTGTTGACTTTTTTGTGGAAATTGATGACCTCAGTCTTTGCGCTGTTTATGCAGATCTTTGACTCGTCAAAGTACGGTATGATTCCCCTGTCCAGATGAATCTGGATCTGTGCCCTGGCGATATTCGAGTCGTCCGAGTGAGCATATATTGCCGTATCGTCGGCATACAATGCTGTACTCGTCCGCTCGAATACAGGGAAATCATGTGTGTATAGGGTATATAACAGAGGTGAAAGGCACGACCCCTGCGGAACACCTGCCTCGAGTGGAAAATCTCCTGATATACTTTCGTTGACCTTGACCCGGATTTTCCTGTTGCTGATATATGCATCGATAATCTTAATGATAAAAATCGGCATTCATGCTACCTGTCCAAAGATGAAAAACTCTTGAAGGTATATACAGGGACTCTAATCATCACATCCCCGGTTAGAGTATTTCGGGAAAGGTGGTGGGAGGCAACTACGTCAACATCGACTATTTTTGAAATCCGTTTTCTTTCACTTTACCCACTACCACAGTTTATACCCGTGTATCTCCACTTCAATATCCGCTCCATGCTCCATCCATTTTTGATTTGTATGTTTCTATTATATCCTCTATTTTTCACATTCATCAATTGTAAACAAATATTCAATAAGTGTAACTTTCACCACCTTCACCAACTAGGGAGTTGGTAACCCCTAGGGCAGGTGGGGGAGGTGTACCCAAACAGAAATGACGTTACGGTTAAACACAATGAAATGAGATTATCAGCTTTAAGCTTCAACCATGACGGGTAATGTGAATGCGGTATATCTTTTTTTGTTTCATGTTGCTGTGGTTGACTGGTCGCGTTACAAGTTACACCCATATCACCCTAACAACACCAGTACATCCTAGGGACTTCCCATGGACGTCCCTGATTTTATACTAGGACATCCCAGGGATGTCCTTTGTCGGGACAACGTACATACTAGGGATGTCCCAGGGACATCCGCTGGCCGCTAAAAAAGGCATCCAAGGGATGTCCTTCTGGTATACGTCCCTTGGATGTACGAAGTACGATGAAAGGATATCCCTAGGACGTCCCAAGGATATCCCAGAGACATCATTTCGAGAAAAGAAAAGAAGTTGCAGGTCGCGAGTAGGGATTGAACCCGGGACCTTTGGCTTTTATCACGCACGCACCTTGCTCCATTGGCTATCATGCCTCCTGAAGATTTATAAACAGAACTTAACTACAGAAACCTGAATAAATACAACTTTATTAGGAATTGGGTATAATGATTATCATTCTTGGGTATTTAAAAATGAGGGGCATTATGCATGTACGATTTCTGTCTGCGAAAAATGGTAAAATTTCTTAAGAAGTTCTGAGACTTTATTCTTTATTTTCATTACAATCAATTTGCGGAAGAGAAACAAACATTTTCAAAAAAATTCAACTCAATAGTTTGATGAAATTCAATGACTCTGATGTGAATGGATATCAGATACTCCAGGGACACGAATAGGATAACCTAGGGATGTACCGGGCGGGATGTCCACTGGACAACCACTGCAGGACATCCCCTGGATGTCCCAATCATGTCCTTGTACCGCGGGACAAAAAAGGGACGTACCTAGGACATCCCTGTGTTGTTAGGGGCACAGAATACTCAATGGGTATTCTGTGACCACATTATGAGTTCTGTGGTTTCAACAGACCGAGAGCGGCTGATGAGACCTGGTGGGTCGAAACAGTACTGTCTCGCTCCTGCTGACAATTGGGGCAACTCTGTTCATCCTGGATCTCTTAATTATGAGATTTAGCAGTTGAATAAATATAAAGTTACATGAGTGCATTACCATACAATCTCATCGAATCGAAATAACGAATTTAGATGTATATAAACTGATATTCTTCTTCAAGAACATCCATTCGTGATATGTTATAGTACCTCTACAATCATGAACTTTCAGTCCTAAATGGAAGCTACTTCTACCTCAGATTTTAGTCTTTGTTTCCACTTGACTATTATGTTGCAGCACGCTAGGTTATGTAGTTATGATTTATAGCCCACTTGGAATTCACAAATAAACTGCTCAACACATGAAACGTAAAATCTCATTTTTTTCGATCAAATTTTAATCATCATTTAACTTTCGATTTCCTCAATTATTTTTCAGTTTCGGTAAGCTCGTTTTATTGACTATCGAACCTATGGATATCACTATGTCATCTTTTCCGGATGAGATTCTACAGGATGATAATCAAAGCTATGCATTTTTCCAGAAATTTCAAACGCCTCCCGTTTGAAAGACAAATTTTTCTATTTTTTTTGGGTCAAAAACATATTGCTTCATATGTTCTCTCGATACTGTGAGAAAATTCTTGAAATTGTCACACGCGTTACTGAGATACGAATGTTTTATTGAGATAATGCATAAGTTGATGCTCTATTATTTCTATTGGCTTTGTGTTCCTGCCAATCTGGTTCGAACGGTGGTCAAAAATCTTGAAATGATACATGATCAACCTATTCTTATTTACAGGGCGGTCCTCAAACAACAATTATGACATCAAGTAATAAAAAAAAATCTTTTTTTGACGAGCAAGAAAATTTCAAAGCAGGAAACCGATTGAGAAGTTTTCTGGCGATCAAAGCGTGTGACCATGTCATGTTGCTACAGAATCTATTGCAAATTGTTGAAAAAACCGGATTTCCAGAACGTCGTTCTCACTTTGTGATAGATTTTTAAAAGATAATTTCAAGGCAATTGAGATACATTGAAGAAATATACAGGGTGTCGTCTAAATAAAAAAAGTTGCTGCCGAGACATATCATGCAGCTGACATAATCCATCACAATTGCAGTAGATTAACGATTAACAGGATGTGATTTCATTTGCGGTGAATGTCTTCACGAAGGACTCATATTGAATATTTGTCGAAATTCAAAAGGATGACAGACGTGAGTCACATGGATATGTAATGTCCTGACTTAGAAAAAACATGAATTTTTCATATTGAATTCCATCATAGTCACAATGTTCCAGTTCCATGACTTTCCATCAATAACACCAGTTCAAATCACATCACCCGCACCTTCAATTGAATTAAACATTGAAGTGAACATGAAAAGTATGAAAATTCACGAGATTGCAAGATCAGCAAAAGATTCTGTAGCAACTTGACATGGTGATGACAACCTCTCCTACACGCTTTGATCGCCAGAAAACTTCTCAATCGGTTTCCTGCTTCGAAATTTTCTTGCTTGTCAAAACAAGATTTTTTAAATTATTGTCCTTATTGTTGTTTGGGGACCACCCTGTATATGGAAATAGGTTGATCATTTCAAAATTTTTGACCACCGTTCGAACCAGATTGACAACAACACAAAGCCAATAGAAATTAGAGCATCAAATTATGCATTATCTTAATAAAATATTTATATTTCAGTAACACGTGTGACAATTCCAAAATTGTGTTCACAATATCGAGAAAACATATGAAGCAATATGTTTTTGACCCAAAAAGAATCAAAAAAATTAATTTCCATCGGGAGGTGTTTGAAATTTTTGGAAAAATGCACAGCTTTGATTATCATCCTGTAGAATCCCATCCGGAAAAGATGAAATAGTGATATCCATAGGTTCGATAGTCAATGGAACGAGCTTTCAGAAACTGAGAAATAATTGAAAATCGGTTGAAGAAATCGAAAGTTATGATGATTCAAATTTGATCATGTGTTGAGCAGTTTAGTTCATTCCAGGTACCAGAGAATAGAAGTTCTCAAGTTTTAGCCATGTTCCAGGTATTCCAGAAATTACAATATCAATCAACAGAACCCGAATTCGTGAACTCCTGACTGTTTGAAGAAATCAGATGTGGATATTTAACTGAACAGGAGAAGTTTTATTGTGATCATTATCATTTTTATCATTATTATCATTAGTTGAATAATATTTTCTATGTGACCACAAAATGAGTAAGGATAAACCACTTAATTTTCATTGGGAATATACTGAAAATACGTCAGAGGCAGTCATCACTGTGGGCTAACAATAAACAAGCAATAAATGGAAGCACTGCTTCGCCAACATTGGTGTAAAGTCGGCCAGTGGGCAACATATGTGATTTACCATTGAAAAATGCCAATATTAGGCCAATGATGGTTCACTGATAGTGATTGGTAATATGAAACCATCGAAGTATCCTCTATTATAATGCAAATGATCGAATCGAATCGAAACTGCATGACCACTGGACATGATAGTCCCGATGAACTATTGATTGAAACAGGTTTTCAGAATAGAAGAAAAACAAAAATATATTCAATAAAAACTGAAAAAATGTAACATAATATATATACTTACTTTACGGTACCTACTCCCAAAGTCGTTGTTGGAAACTTCTATAGCATCATAATCGGGAAAAGTGAAACCCAATATTTATTAACAATTATTTTGTGTATTTTATTGTAAATGCATCTAGTACATTAACATTATAACAGGTAAATGATTTTTGTATTGTATTGTATTAAGTATAAGTAGTCAATAGGTGTTCCAAGCGATTATGTGCTGAAACACAGCAGGCAGTGCTATACGGTACAAATTTATTTACTATAATATAAAAATCTTTATAACAATGCTAATGTAAGAAATGACCACTGTTAGCACATGGTGCAAGAACGGCATACACATATCCCATGCTGCAAATTCCTTGTCTCAACAAAAATTAACTGATGCTAATTTTGTTGCTATGTGAATTTATCAGGGGGTTAAGCTAGTTCTATCAAATTCTTTCTGTGTAGGATTATCAAGCTGATCTTATTATGAATGTATGTAGTTCAAACACCTAATAGCTAAGACCCGTTGACTCATTGCGACAAACAAGACTAACAGTTGACGAATGACAAAATCAATTATGTGGTTTTTCAACAAACAATATTGAAAAATATGGAAGACCACTCAATTCACTACAAACTCATGCATAAAATATTTTTTGAAGACATGAAGAACAATATATTGAGAGAAAGTAATTTTAACATTGTTCGTTGAAAATTAAAATAAATATCTAAGTACCCACTCATATCTTAAAATTATCATCTATATAAATGAATAATTTTTCTCTATGCTATCCTACCTACAGGCATAACTCATTCATTAAAATCGTTAAATAAATATAAAAATCTTTAAAATCAGATGAATGATTCAAACTTATGTTATGAATAAGTCATAAGTAGGTACCTATTAGATACCTAAATTTCGTGTGATGAAAGAACGTGACCCCATTATTTAATTCTTCGTCATAAACATAACTTAATAACTAGTACCTATATAACTTTGTGAATATATAGGTAACGAATTAATTTTACTTTAGTTAACATAAATTAGACTTCAGTTGGGTACACAATATTAACAATTCAATCAGTAAACATATATGTATAATCAAAATCTAAATTCAATTTACAATAGATTTTGTACATACTAGCTACTCGAAAGGAAACTTTCTAGATATTCGCGATTTGGAATAATGGATTCATTTTTCATAACATGTGATTTTGCTTCAATGAAATTGGTATACGTATCACATTTTAATAGGGTTGATTTTGCAATTTTGTCGATACCAACAAGTGAACTTTTATCTATCAGAGCTGGGTTAAGTATATCCTGGTACATGAAAAAGTTTTCCAGTAGAGAGTGCAATTTGGAAGTGGGTATACCTACAATAAACTGGCCTCTGCAAGAGAAATACCTTTCCAGTTGTCAAATACCACAAAATGTGTATTGTATTTACTCCAGAAAGTATGTGCATAACTTCACTACCTTTTGTAATATGGAAAAAATGTTCACATGGATTTCGATCAACACCATCTAGTTTGCGAGATTAGACTGAACAGTTAGATATGGTTATAGTGTAATCTTGAAAATAATAATCAGTAATAATAATGACAAAAATGAGAGAAGGTGAGCCAAAACTAGTTTCACATTATGTTCTTTAGTAAAAAAGTGTTTGAGTAGGTAACTGAACATATATAGCCACCTACCTTACATAATTACTTATTTGGAACATAGTTAATTACATATTTTCCATTCAACAACTTTTTGAAAATATATTGCAGGATAGTAATTATAAGTATAGGTAGGTACTTAGCTGACAACTGCACTGTCAATTAGTTCACTATTACTCCCAAGTAGGTACTGATATACTTACTCAGCTCAATAATTCTTGTTCAGCATTGTTACTGGGGAGTTATCCTATTATTCATTTTGTTTATACGAGATGTTCACAAATTTGAGGCATTTATATTATATAACAGGAAGGAGACATCGTGAATAGGAATCATTTCACTTCTATAAAGGATTGCTAAATGAAGAAGGTGGTAGTAATTGCAAATTAGAGAGAATGTGGATTCGGCATTCTTTGTTTATGGCATTTGCTTGCGGCGGGTTATGTGTGGTTTCAGTCGACTCAAATTAGTAGTGTTTTTTTATACTATTTTCCACTGAGCTGAAACCGTACATTCAGTGTATATCTATCAATTTGCAAGTATCATGATGAATAAAGACAAAAGTAATTAAGTATGGAAAAAGATCGCACCAATGCAACGAGTGGAAAACGGTAATTGTTCCTGTTGAATCTTATGGAAAATTCACCACAAGGCTGAGCTGCAAATGATAATGGAATAGTGAATCCATGGGTATTGAGCTCAAAGAAGGGGCTATGAAGTGGTGAACAGATGGATACGGGTCTAGTACCAAGTACTTCGAAAGCCTTGGCAAAATCCCTAGCATATTCCAGGCGGTAGCTCAAGAAATAGGGAAATATATGTACAGTTCAATCTACAAAAAAGCTATGGAAAATATATGATAATCATTTCCGATAGTCAAGCTATTAAAGCGCTAAGCTCTATGGTTGTAAGCCTAGGGATGGTTTGAGAGTGCCAGGAAAAACTGAACGAGATAACAAAAATACATAGTCACCCTTCTATGAACTACAAAATAGCAGAGGAATGCAGGTTTTATGGAGAAGAGGAGGAAACCTCTATCCACATAGTTATAGAAATAGAAATGGGTATAGTTATGGCGTAGAATAATCTCATCGAGTATGGCAAAAGAAGGGGGCAAATAGATCTTTTAGTTCGCAGTGTATTCACCCCTTATGCATCCCCTCAGGGGCTCACAACTTGTGAGTACGGGAATGGTGAACCCGAGGTACCCTAGCCGGATATTCACCATACTTCAACTTGTCTTGGGTGATATCCTCTTCTCTCTTCCGTTTTCAATCTTTCTATCGGCCTTTCTTGGCCAACTTCTCTTTACCTCTTCCCCTACAAGCCCAACCTCACCATCAAGTGGTGTGGGGAAGGCAGGCCGCGGCCGCTTGGCAGATGAAGCATTTTGGGACCATCTTTGCTATCTTCTGCCAGATGGGACAATTTGTGGATGGGCAGGGATGGGGCGATTTGCTGATGTTTGTCTAGGTGGTCGAGGACTGGTCAACGAGGCTCTGGCAACCTAATCCAAGCTGTGGGAACCCGTGGCGATACATGGATGGCACCGAGGAATGGTGTCGCTAACGGGGCCTCTGGGAAACAGGGCGACATCCCAGAGTAAACAGCCTTAGCCCTGTGCAGGGGGCACCACAGGGCTGGACCAACCCCTTCCCCCGTCACTCGTAGGAGAAGGAAAACTTTTGGCCTTCTTCGTAGACGAGAACAGGGATCGGAAGAGCAATCTTCAGGAACCTGAACGAAAAGGGTCTTTCATATTGAAGTGGCCCTTAATAGGCACCATGAGTCGTATGTGGTAAAATTGATAACGGCATGTAGGTGAGATACAATGGACCACTAGGCCTAAGTGTCGTCGGAGCCTACAACGGGGTGGAGTGTTTAGTGGGTATACCATGGAGGGGACTCCCACACTATCATATGGGGGATTGGACCCATATGATGTCTATAAAAGATTTCAACCACCTCGGCGAAAAAAAAAACCCCTTATGCATATATAGAATACAATACTCCTTTCCACTGGTTATACAATAGGTGCAATGGGTTCCGGGATATTCCGGAGTAGGAGGAAATTGAGGAGCGGGCAAACTCGATATTGAAGGGGCTCAAGGGCCCTTCTGCGGGATCAGCAGAAGTACTGCTTTATCAGAATAAATTAGAAAGAAGACAGGCTATATAATGATACTACTGGGTACATATAACGACAAAAGATCGAACGCATAATATGTCTGCCTATAAACAAAAATGAACTTCGTATACTAACTGGAGTCCTAACAGGGCACTGCTGGTTGAAAATACTTCTTAGAAAGCTCCGCGAATTCAGGTTTTGTGAAAAATCGGAGAAAATCTCTATTCATATACCTACGAAAAGTTGTTACCCTATACAGAACCCAAGGGCAAGAAGTATAGAGAGAAATTGCTATACCTACTGAGAACCACCTCATCAGGTATAGCAAAAGAAGACAGCACACTACATCTTTTAGGTTGCAGTGTATTCACCCCTTATGCATACATTACATCTTATAGCAGACAAAATGCATCAACAGCATCTCAATTGTATCCCGTGAGAATTGAATTCAAATTATAATTATATTGACCGCAGACGAAGTAGAGGGAATATATCCAATTCATTATCATACTTCCATGTGTGGGTAGTATGATAATCTCCAAATTGTATTGGATTCATTTTATTTCCATGTTCACAAGTTTTACGTTACCTATGTTCAAATATAAATGCCTAAACTTTGAAAACTTTCATTCAACTGATAGTGTGCATAACGAAAATATATTTTCATGGTGTTGACTATTCGTCATGAGATCATAACTCAAGTGATTCATTTTGACATCTCGAATTTATATTTAGTGAATACATATATGTATATACTAATATCTTAACGACTGAAACCTTCGGATACTCAAAATGTAATCTTCAAACATTTGACCTAGCGATTTTGCTTTGGCTTTAAGAAGACCAGAGCTGTTTCTTGTATAATTTCATTGGAGTAGGTAACTCCTCGAACTTCATAGGAGTCATGATACAATTGTATACGTAATAGACATATAATATTTCTGAGATTCAACGATTTTTGTGAGCAACAATTAGGCCTTCAAAATTATTCGAGTGTATCGTCAGTTGCTTTTGGTCAAAATAGCGCAGTCATTTTGGTAGAAGGGATGAACAGGATGAAGCAAATTCTTTGTCACCATTACCATCTCTGGGAATCAGAAATCGGAAGTGAGTTCGAATGTCGACAAAAAATTAGAGAATTCCAACTATTTACTTTCGGATTGTATTTATTCTCATAGCACATTTTGTTACTATGCATTTCTCAAATGATTCATTTGAAGATGAAGGTTATTTTGTACTGTAGGGTCAACTAGGGTTCCTTGATGTAAATTGACGTATTTGTCATCTCAACAGGGTACGGACAGATCCTCGTCTCTTCTCACTCTAAAGTGTTTGTGAAACAGTTATATAGTTCCATCTTTATGCATTTCTGGGAATAAACACTAGATTTCTGACATTTATTGTTTTTAAGGTTATATTGAGGAAATTGGCGTATCATACGTAATTTCCACATGAAATTTCTCATTTTACTCTACATATTATATCCAATGAAGATGATAATTTTCGAGTTTTTGATTTTTCAACTCCAGCATAATCTTCGTGAGGCAGTGAGCAAATTTTTCTGAAAGTTCAATACGTTTCACCAAATGGGACTGTTATTAGGCAGTACCTATCAATGAATGAATTTTGATTTCAGATTAAGCCTTATGGTTGAGAAATGGTGAAAAATTGTATAGGTATTCAAACTAATGTGCCCATATGTCATGTGTGCTTTTTCACGAACACTGGATATTTCCTGAATGCTGAATGTAGGTATAATTTTTTAAATGGTAGGGCATATGCTTCTTCTTTTAATACCTACTTCGTTTTAATCAAAACTGTTTCCACTAATATGCATTCAAAAACTTGTGGAGTGAATAATTATAGGCACAATGAGAAATTATAATATGTGATTTCGTATTAGTTTTACCTCGAATATTTTGCTGATGTATTTACCAATTTTCCCCATTCGGTCACTTCACTTTCCATGTTGTAAGTTCATTTGCATTTGATGGAAAGCTGATAAATTCAAATTTGCCATCCATTGCCATTGCCATTTTACCATCCTTCCAAAACAGAATTGAATAATACCGTATTGAGATCAAGTATGAAATTAAAATTGTCTAAGATCTCTTTTAACGCCTATGAATGTGACGTGACAGCAATGTCATGTCAGGGACGCCAATATACGAAACCAAAGTCACTAGATGATTGAAAGAGAAAGGAACTATGATCTGTTCGTAACCTGTTAGATGACAAACACATCAGTTTGCATCAAGGAACCCTAGGGTCAACAAGTTGGCAAATGAGAAAATGCAATGTATCCATCTCATCAAATAACTGGAAAAATAAAAACTCGTCGACATTTAAACTTCTTGGTATCGGACAGGAAACGAATTTGGCTCATCATCTAAAATACCATGCACCATCATATGTCATATAGATCTGAAATATTCCTGGAATATAGAATTCAGAAGCCAGCCGGCCTGCACAAAATATAATAAATATATGTATACGCAATGCATAATATCGTGTATACACTGGTATTACTGGTACTGGTGGGGGACGTTTGCACGTCAGCAACTAGTCCCTAATGGGCCCTTTTTGTTTTGCATGCCACGAGGTGTTTTTAATGACTGATGTGGTTCGCTTAAGAGAGCTGGCTAACATCCTTTTCAGGCACCGCTCATCAGCTCTCTTTCAGAGTTTTTCGGCTGTACTTTGAAGGCTAGTAATGTACTCACTACCATATGCTGCAGTGGCAGGCCTGCTAGCTATTCTCGTTAACCCCCGTTAGAGACCTAGGTCCACTAAGCAGCTGCCCCGCTCTCACGCTCAGCTGGTAGTTTTCCACACCCACCTATATACACCGTCCTACTTCTTCTCTGATGCTCACAACAACATCATTATCTCTTTCTGCGTGTTCTGTGTAGGCTTTGTTACTAACTCCATGCGCCATTTCGGAAGCAGCACTGTTAATTGGAACGCATCAGCGAATCGTGCAGGACTATCCCCAGCCGATGCTCCGAAACTCTACAATATTTAATTCGTTAATAAAATATTGAAAAAATGTCCTTGCTCGTGCTGGGAATCGAACCCACGACCTTGCAGACGGACGCTCTTCCACTGCGCCAATCCCGGCTATCGAGTATACAACTGAACCTCTCTACATTGATTTGTCCCCACTTTGTAGCCACTCACTGTCTCCGCTTTCAGCAGGCTGTCAGAATGAAATTTTAGTGAGGATATGGCTAACAGTCTGCAGGCTGTGCTACAAGAAAGGAAGCAGTAGTAATCCAGTTGAATACTACAATACTTCATTTTATGCTAGCCGACTGACTACAATATCTCATTCTCATTCAATTTTATATGCCGGCAATTTTTTTCCAGATCTATATACTATCTAGACTGCGTGCTTATGACCATATACTGTTTTTCATGACATTGACCTACGTCACTTGATATTCGAAAACATGAGTGATTTATGACAGGGGCCAAAGGCGCATGCTTTATGGGATCTGATACTAATCACGTATTTTGTAGAAAAGCAACTGATTTCATAGTACTTTTTTGAATGAGGAAAAAACAAACAGCTCTGGTATAACATTAGGTGATGATGAAAGTACGATAGTGTTGGAAAAGCTTCAGTTATACGTGTTTGTATAGTCTAAGAGGTTTCCTATATGGTTCCTGAATTTTCCAGGTGCAAAGAAAAATCGCAGTCATAGCAGTAGCGACAAGACAAAGGGTTAAATTATGAGTGATATTCAATTTTTACTTTTGCATTTCCTCATACAATCATGGACACAAGGCCTGCGACAATTTAATTACATTGCACAATTTAGTTATTAAGTAACAGTATAACACTGCCTAGTCTCATTCACTCTACTCTATTCTAAACATACGACAGTGTAAATATTTGTTTTAACTGATGTCGCAGGATTTTTAGAGCACGGCTCTACAATCTAAAATTTCGTCAATCTCGCGAGTTTTCACGAGCATTATTTATACAGAGTGATACAATTTTCTCCGATGAAAACGTTCATAATCGATTCATAAATCTTCTCAACTAATAGGGATAATTCACCCAGTAAACACAAACGTTCCTGGGATGTCACATTCATGCCTCGCTAGGTAACAATGCGACTCACAAGAATACATCATTGGTATTGCCAGAAGGCCAACTGGAAAATTTGAGGTAAATTTGAAGGGCTCTCTAACAACCAAGAGTCTCACTGGAGCCTAACATTCGTGTCTAATTACGTAACAAACTGAATCAATCAATTTTGATGTTGAATGAGGAGTCGCTTAATACGTAGTGCGAGTTTCATTTGGTTTCATAATGTGAATCATGAAATGACCAAAAGGGTCCCGAATAGCAGCCATTGTGATTTCAGTGGGACTCTCAATTCGAGTCACGGATGTGATGTGTGGCATGAATGTGATGCCCCATGATATCTCTGGGATCAATCTGTATTAACTGGGCACTCAGAATATTTATAATACCTAATAAACTCATTTCATCGAAGCAAAAATAACAAAATAGAGGTAATCGATTCAAATCATATGTACAAGGGTATACTAACTTGAGTCATTGTACATTGAAGTATAGTACATTTATGACTTCAAAATATTACGTTTTGAGCCAACTTGCCTGGATGAAATATTGTTCATAAGGGAGACATATACAGGGTGTCGAAGGTAACATTGTAGATAACATTCATTCTCAGCAATTACTCCGAAGTTTTTGGACATGGGGACATGATTGTTTCGAAACTAGAGGTTGTGCTATCTACTCCATTGTAATTTCTAGAAAGTGCCAGTGGTGCCACTTGAGCCACTTTTGTAGCATGAATAAGCACTTTTACTGTTCTGTTTCTCAAGTTTGAGCTGTTCTCATTAGGGAATATATACATATGATGTTAACCCGTCATTTATCCCATAAATTGACAAGTATAACTTATTTTTATTAAAATGGCGTGTCTTTAATAGTTTTTATTGAAAGTTGCGCTAATATAAACAACAAACAAGTTAAGTACACATTCATGCCACAAAGGTGGCTTATATATGGGGCCCTCTAGAAAATGCATTGAAGTAGGTACGGTCACACCCAAAAACTCCTAGTTTCAAAATTTTTATACAACCATATTCAAAAACGTCGAAGTTATTGCGAAAAATAAAATGAGAATGACAACTTTTTCTTTTCAGTAATATTTCATCAAGGCAAGTTGGCTCAAATCGTAACGATTTGAAGTCGAAAACCTACCACACTTCTATGTACAATTCCCTGTACACAGATAGTTGTACTTCCATGAGCATTTTGAAAATCCAACTCTTTCTTCAAATTTGTAATATTCTCAGAGAATGTGGAACGCAATACGAAGAATGACAGGAGAATGGTGAAAACTTGTAGTAACTACAGATCTTACAACTGAACTGTTGGTCGAAGGAATGCGCATACCCCAAAAAATAGTTCAGTTTTCTGAGTTTATCATAAAAAAGTAGTTATCTATTCGTTACGGAACGTTACGGCAAAACAAATCCAAGAAAAATATATGAAGGATTTCAATAGAGCAATTGTCCCTTTTTCCAGTCCAATATTTGTGGAGGCACGAAAAGCGAGAAATTCAAAAAGAAGGGAGCTCCAATCCTTACCGGATAAGAGAAAGGTCAGTGCATCAGCATTCAGAGACAGTGAGAATGAAGCAATGATAGAAGCTCTGGATGAAAATGAACCAGAAGGGTTAGAGATAAAGTTTTTCTTGATTGCGTCTGTAGAACGTGCATGGAGAGGAAATGAAGGAGCGTCATGCTTGATCCACAATTTCCAAAAAGAAAATGGAAATGATGGTTCTCCAACTGGTAGGATACAATATAACCCTATTTTTACATAAACAACAGAGGGTGGAGCAAAAACTTGTGCTAATAATAAGTGGCTTGTACCCAATCAAACTTATGTGAATCGTTGCCCAGTGAGACTTCTGAATAAGTTGATGTTGAAAAGGATAGAAAACAAGAATATCAAAACATACAGGTTATTTTTGACAGTGAATCCAAACTGGAAGAATCAAAAATCCCTTGGCTGGTACAATAATATGCCAATTGGCACGAAATTAGCAAATGGACCAGCAAAATCAGCCGGTTCATCTTCAAGGTTATACATCTCAAACTTCCTGCATAATTACAAATCGTGCCAGTTTAACAAAATAATTCTCCCGCTGCGCGGTCGGATTATTTAAACTGTCAAACTGACACTATTTAAAATTATGCAACAAGTTATCGATGTATAACCCGAATATCTTGAAGTACTTATAGTATAACTACTGAGTGTACCATCATATGTGCCTTCACATGGAGATGATTGACGATATCCAACGGCAAATGTTCTAAAACTAGGTACTTGTTGTTATTGAACCCCACGAACAGAACGTGATTTTGTCAGCTCATCTAAATTTACGGAAGCATAACCACCAAGTCATAAGTAATTATTGTTGTTAGTTCTCGAGTAGCTACATTCGCCTTATCAACTATAGGTACCTCATCAGAACATAGTCCACGGAAGAGTGGTAGAGAATCTTTTTTCTAAATTGAAGACCTCGGTGCAAGAACCGGGCGAATCCATTTAATGCCGAAATTGGGTTATTGTATTTAACATATAGGATTTACCTGATGAGCCATTGAGGTGCAAGAGTCAGGCAACTCCAGGAGTTACCCGATTTTAGCACCGAAATGTACGCGTGTAGTGGGAGATGTCGGAGTGAGGTTATTAGCGGCAAGCCTTTCCGCATCTTCCATCGTGTGTGGAGTGATTAGTTTGATATGGTTTGATCATTTGTATCATGCCATACAATGTGAAGTCGTCGGAGAGTGAAAGTGCGAGCCCTCTCAAGATTCGGGGAGTGAATATGTTCCAAAAACATAACTGTTGACGAAAAGGACCAAATTCTGGCAAAATTTTTCGTTATATATTCCATTTTTCATAAAAAAGCAAAATTATTACACGAGTTTGACTATATTTTCAGAATTTCGTCTTTTTCGGGCAAGAAACAGGCAACTCCATTTTTTCAAACTTCTTTTTTAGCTTCTACGAAATGAAAATTAGTATCTTATCTAACGTAACTCTGAAGGATTCATACCATTTAGCATACTTTTTTTCAAGTTTCTCAAAAATATTAAGTTTTTTTCC
Source organism: Phaedon cochleariae (assembly GCA_918026855.4). Taxonomy (NCBI): domain Eukaryota; kingdom Metazoa; phylum Arthropoda; class Insecta; order Coleoptera; family Chrysomelidae; genus Phaedon; species Phaedon cochleariae. Next base: position 17,616,707 of record OU896720.1, on the reverse strand, counting down.
ATTCCCCAACATTTAAAAAAATTGGAGTTGCCGGGTTCTTGCACCGAGGTCTTCAATAATTATCAACCCCCCTCTATAACTTGGTGTGGCGCTTTTCTTGACGAACTTATACAGGGTATTTTTACGACGGCTCTGAACCGCCACCATAAAAAACTTTCTTTCACAAATATTTGCCTGATTCACACTTTCAACTATGAAATTAACAATATTGCACAGTTGAATTCGGCAGATATTCGTGAAAAAAAATTGTTTTAGCTTGCAGTTCAGAGCCAACGTATAGGTATGATCCGGATTTCAATTGGAAATATTTGATAGGCGGAAGCACTCGCAAAAATATTAAGAGAAGTTCATGCAAACTTGAATGGATCTCAGTTTTCGAAATACAGGGCGTTGACGCTAGGACACCCTGGATAAAATTTGACTAACAAATTCTCAAAATCTTCAAATGATATACATATATCAAGTCATCATTTATAGCTGAGCAAGTTACGAAAGAAATCATGAAACAAGAAAGTTGTATATTCTATTATTGAATCGGCCAAAGATATGAAATTGAGAAAAAACAATGGAGCACAAAGCTTTCCACCATAAACATCAATTAGAACACTCTGGGGCGCCAGCCACTGGAATAATTACGGTGAATCTACCTACCAAAAGATACATGTTCATATAATCAACAAACCTGCTGAGTTTAACAAAAATCTGCTTTGATCAAAATCAGCTATCAAAGAGTTTTTGAGCTGTATGTCGAAAAACTTCAATACCTTGTATCTCGAAAACGAAGCTGCAAAACATACAAGCTCACATGAACTTTGTTTTCGAGTTTTAAGAGTTCTATCGCCTCATTACAATCTGAAACATCCTGTAAATCAACAATTTTTTGGGAATATTCTCGTGAACGGAAAGTATTGAAAATCTACATCACCGTTTTTTTTTCCAATTTCACAAACGATTAGATTTTCACGAAATTCTCAAAATCTTGAAAAAAGCCGTGTTCTCAAGAAGTCTTATCGTTTTTTGAAGTTTCTTGAATGTATACCATTATGACGATCACTTCTGGTTTGTGTTCAATTATAAAATGAATGAATGGAAAATCCTCGCTTTTGTAGTAGAAAAGCATCAAAATGCCATTAGGACAATAAACTTTCAATGCTATATCTATTTAGATTTTTTCGGATGATCTAAAGATGCTAAAATCATCAATATTGCCACGGTAATTTTCAAACCGCTGGAGATTCACCGCGAATAAAAACTGACGTCATGATTTCGTAAGTAGGGGCAGATTATAGCACAGTTGCCATATGTTGAAATACGAACAGGAACTTCAGAAATATTATTCATTTATTAATTCATGAATCCTCAATTATTTATTGGTGATATTCTTAATCAGCTATGAAAATTCCAATGTCTTGGAATTTTACTTCTTATATGTTCTGTCTTATTCCATATGATGAATTTGTGTGTGAATAATACTTATATTAATTCACACTATAGGAGATATGGTCCAGTAAACGTGACAACACAGGATTCTGGGCGTTGTCTTGTCAGTTCTCAGCGTTTAGCACAGCATTGCCAAGTCTCTAGCCTAGCCAACATTCACATGATGTTTTGTTATGGAGTATAAGACATATTTCAACAAGCTGGTTGCTCGAAACAGTCACAAATTGATAACTATAATTTCATATCGCTATAAAAACTTTTTGATGACTTGATTATAATCATTGATGACTTGGCAACCTTGCTCCATGAGTGCAAATGGAAGATTATCTGACCAATAATGGAACAGCATGAGAACTGACATCACCATATATACAGGGTGACATTCTGAAAACTTCCCACTCTCAATATCTTCCTTCTAGTAAATAATATGGAAAATCGAGAAGACATGTCAATTTAATTTTCAAGAGAGACACTTCAGATATACATTTTTGGCCCTCTTGGTCGAACCCCCTAGGAGGGGTAGATGTTACCCTTAGAATTTCAAATGAAAAGGGGGGTCAAGTGGCATATCATTTTGAAGGGCGTTCAATTCCCTATCCAACGACCCTAGTTATCATTTTCTGTTTAGCAGTTTCTGAAAAATACCGTGTCAATTAGAAAACTTCCCACCCTTGATATATTTCTTCCAGTAAATAATATGAAAAATCAAGAATATAGGTGAATTTCATTCTCAAGGGGGACACTTTGAATGCATATTTTTAGCCCTCGTGCTCCAACCCTTTAGGAGGGGTAGATGTTACCGTTACACCCTCAGAACCTTATATGAAAAGGGGATCAAGATGCACATTATTCTGAAGGGGGTCCAAGTCTCTTTCCCTCTTACCCTAGATTATCATCTTTTGATGAGCAGTTTCTGAATGAGTAGTTGAATGACAATTATTCACCACCAGTCCACTCGCCCAGTATGCTGAGTAACACGTAACAAGTGCAACATTACTTTTGTTCGGAATCAGAAATTTCAGAACGAGAATCAAAGCTCTGATCTGACGTTAATTGAAAGGTTTAGTGCGAAAAGGGTATAAGTGCCAAATAATGTTTTCTGTGTAATGAGGATCTAAAGTTGACTGATAGACTATTTTTTCACGAATATAAAGCGATAAACAAAACTATCTTCTGTGACATGTGAATAGGAATCTGAAGTTAGTGCAAAACGTATACGTATAAGCAACCGTTTTTGCAGGAATCATTTTCACAAACTTCACAAACTCTATGAGTGAGTATATTTACTGGTAGTCACGATTAGTTTGAACACTTCTATCGTTGAAGCACGAACAGATCTTTGACTTAGATATACAAATCTATCTGTAATAATTCCAACAATCAAAATTTTGCATTTATACCCTTTATACACTAGGCCCTTCAATTCAATTGCTCTATAAATAGTAAAATTCTGATTGTTAACCTTTTGGAAAAATATCAGATTGTTGGTAATAAATTATAAGAAAGTCATTGCTCAAAATTTTTGACGAGCTTAATTTTTTTCACATTTGTAAATCGATAAAAACAAAGTGATGGTCATATATTTTCAATACATTATATATTAATTTGTATTTTTGACTGTGTTTGCAAAATTTTGGCAGGTAAAATTTTGCCAGTCCCATGAAAATGAAATCACTCACGAGGTTATTCTGTCCCTTGGGCAAACATCTCTTGTAGCCTTGATCAGCTTGTAGGCATTGAAGGAAGACTACAAGACATTACGGTCCGATTATCTCATTGAAAGGTGAGTTTTTTGCTCTCATTTTATGTTGGTTGAAATATCAACAGCAAAGCAAAACAAGAATGTGCACCTGTGCAGGTATTTGGTTGTCAGTTGTAATCCTTGAGAGTCCGTGCAAAAATATTTTTTACTTATACTAACAGTTGTTATTTGAACAACAAAAATTCTCTCAAGTTATAGTCGATCTAATTCAATGATGGAACAAAACAAATTGAGTCGATGACTATAAAGTTTCTGTTTCATTTCAATGACATTCTTCATACCTAAGAGGAATGCGATGTGAAAATAGTAAAGAAGTTTGCATTACATGAACAAAATATACCATTGACAGTGACAGGTAAAGACGATGCACTTTTGAAACTTGAGATGGGTTGATTTCGTTACTTCAATTTAACGATACGACGATGTTCAAAATTAGCTCGAAGAAAAACTGGAATACAAATTTTTATAAACAGATGAGTAGGTTCCCAATTTTGGAAATTCATCTCGGAAATATTTGATTCTTCATACATAAAGAGATCAGAATATATTGCCTGATTCATTATTGACATGCCCAAATTTCAGAGTAGATGTAGGTAACTGATGAGAACATCAAAGCATATTTCCAAAATAATGAGATATTTTTGTCATTCGATTATTGAAGAATGCATTTGATTACCAGAATCAGATTGAGATTGCTGTTGTTAAACTTCCACAATTTCAGGTAAACTGTAACAGAGTCTTATTATTTTTCGAAGATGGCTTTGTCCACCTTGACTAATTTTTTTCATTTGTTTGCCCAAGCGGATTCACCAACTAATGCCTTTTTTCAAAATTATGATAATTGGTATTTATCTTTCAATATGTATAGGTGATACTGATATATTTGTTCGACAATTATCGTTATTTGTAATGACAATCAATGAAAACATATAGTTGCGACCTGTGCTTATATTGAACAAAAATGTGAAGTTACACTTTGTGCTTGTGGAGTAAATGAAAATCAATGAGTACCCAGTGTTCACTCATGATGGGAAATGAAATGTTGCCATATTCAAATAGTTCACAGAGATAAAATGAGGGATCAGAAAATCAACCTTTTTTTATCCACTTTTCATCAATGTGTAGGTATAGAAAGTGATTTTATATAACACCTTGTATTTTTAAAACGGCAAATCATAACGTAAAGTAATCAAAAATATCAGATAATATGAATGGCGCTTGCTACTTGCTTCCCAAAACGGATAGGGGAAAGATGGTAGATAGTCGGAATATTGACATATACAGGGTGTTTAAAAAAAAACCTGACCCCCTTGCTAGGGTAGGTAGAACACTGCAAAATAAGTTGGGTTTGCTCAGTGTCGTAGCGGCATCCGTTTTCATGATTTTTTAACACATTTTTCACGATTATGTCGAAACTACTGGCAACATTGTAATGAAATTTTGTATGGATGTTTCTTGGAATCTGACACATCGCATGAATTTGTTTTTATATCTGACTCTCATAGAAGGCGCTAGTTACACGGTTCGTACCGAGTAGTTTAGAACATAACTTTTTTTAGGTTAGATTTTTCAATCAAAATATGATATGAGCTTGAACATCATTCAATTTTACACCAAAAAGGTACTCTTGGTGAAACTCGATACTATGTTCCGTTTTCGGAATATTTCGATTTGAAAATAGTGGAGTAGTAATGATGCTGGTATAAAATGAATTTTATTGAGTTCAATTATCTATTTATTCAGGTTCAAAAACAATAAAATTATTCTTGTGCTGAAGTTATTGATGGAACAAAGGATTATAAGTAGAAAATCAAGAGATACTATGTTCCGCTTTCGGAGTATTTCGATTCGAAAATGATGAAGTGATAACTCTAACCTCGAAAAAGTTATGTTCGAAACTACTCGATACGAACCGTGTAACTAGCGCCCTCTATGAGAGTCAGGTATAAAAACAAATGCGATGTGTCAGATTCCAAGAAACATCCTTACAAAATTTCATCACAATGTTGCCACTAGTTTCGACATAATCTTGAAAAATGTGTAAAAAAATCATTTTTTCTACACCTTGTGTAACGGATGCCGTTACGAAATTTCTTTACGGAGTAAACTCAACTTATTTTGCAGTGTTCTACCTACCCTAGTAAGAGGGTCAGGTTTTTTTGAAACACCCTGTATATGCAGGGTGGCAGCGAAAAGGAGGTCAATCCGTTAACCATACCCATATATATTCCCTCCTATGTTTTATATAGAGGGCGTTTTTTCAAAACCTCGAGTCCCATTGTTTTGGATAATCATTCTTTGTATCTAATGAAACTGCTATTGAATGATTCATTCGAGGGATATTTCGAGAAGTAATGGTCTGCAAGCCAGGTAGACAACAATCGGAAGTTGATAAATTTCTAATTATATTGAAGACCAAAACGATTTTTGAACGCCTCGACACTTTTTTTGATAACTATGTTAGCATCTTCAGGAAAACATGGAAACAGTTTCCATCCTCTCCTGAAGATGCTAAAATAGTTCCGAAGAGTATGCATACAATATCGACATTGAAAGTGTACTAGTGTTTCAGATGAAGAAGACACTGTGTTAGCGAAACATTCCAAAAGGAACAAATGAGTATCCTTAATGAATAATTATTTCAAAAAAATAGCTAAGAAGCCATTGGCGCTGGTAATGAAGATCGGGAACTTATTGAAGTTTTTCGAAATTTGTACATTGTAAGTGGAGGCTAAAGATAGAAATTGGCATTATAAGAGGCATAATATTGACCTCTTTTTCAGGAACCCTTTATAAATTATATTGAAAGATAACGAATCAATTCAGGAAATTTCGATAAAACTGATAGTCGTCAAAACAAATAATTTTCAAAAGGATTCTCTACCATTCCTAAGGATATTCGACATATTTCAGAGAGAATATACGGGGTATATCTTCAAGAGTTAACGTGATCTATAATATAGTGTATACAGTGTGACATTTTGAAAACTTCCCACCCTGCATATCTTCCTTGCAGTGAATAATATGAAAAATCGAAAGAACAGAGGGACACTTGGAATGATTAGTTTTATACCTCTTGGTTTAACCCCCTAGTAGGGGTAGATGTTACTCTTAGAATCCCAGATGGGAAGAGGGGGTCAAGTGACACATCATTCCGAAGGGCGTTCAATTCTCTTTCCAACGGTACCCTAGTTGACCATGTTCTGTCGAGCAGTTTCCAAAAAATGTCTTGACCCTTAGAAAACTTCCCATCCGATAATATCTTCCTTTCAGAAAATGATCGAAAAGACACGTCAATTTCATTCCTGAGGAAGACACTTAGAATGCATATTTTTAGCCCACTTAGTTCAACCCCTTAGGAGGGGTAGATGTTACCCTTAGAACATAAGGAAGGTCAAGATGCACATCATTTTGAAGGGCTTCCATGCAAGATCTCTGATGCAAGTCTCTTTTCAACTATACCTCTGGTTTTCATTTTTTGACGAACAGTCTCCGAAAAATGCCGTTCTAAACTTACAGAAGTAATTTGAACATGCCTGCACTGATATCTCGACTGATAAGCATGGTTTTCAGGTTTGTATTATTGTATTCACCCTTTCAGTCCAAATGGTAGGAAGATTTTGAATGCATTTCAGTGCAGGCATGTTCCAATTACCTCTGTAAGTTTAAAACGGCATTTATCGGAAACTGCTCATCAAAAAATCGTAAACTAGGGTACTGTTGGAAAAAGACTTGAACGCCTTTTGAGATTATGTGCATCTTGACGCCCTTTTCATACAAGGTTCTAAGGGTAACATCTACCCCTCCTAGGGGGTTGAACCAAGAGGGCTGGAAATATTCATTTTAAGTGTGTCTCCCATGGAAATAAAATTTCGGTCTTCTCGATTTCACGTATTATTTACTGTAAGGAAGATATTGAGGGTGGGAAGTCTTCAAAATGCCACCCTGTATATGGAGCGAACTGAAAATAGCACAATTCAGGAACATCGTAGGGACGGTGAAGGAAACATAAAGAATCCAACTAAAATATTTTCGTTATTGTGAAGCTTTCGGTGTTTCCGAAAGTGACGTCATCCTTGTTTGTTTTCAATGGGACACCCTGCATTTTACAACATTCTTGATTTCCTCTCATGATTGTGATTCAAATTCCTGTTTCATACCCTATATACCTATATATATTTATAAACTTATGCAGCTTATCGCACACACGCCATTGTTATGTGAATCACAATTTTAGATATTTTGCACAGCCTACTATAGAAACATCCAAATTTCCAGGAAGTTTATTAGGCAGAATTGAGAACCTGCTATTTATGGAATAGCTTCAAGAGTATGGGTTCTGGGTGGGTAGGACAGTTAACAAGAACTAGGCCTCATTTTTATTGTAAAATTTGTAAAAATGGAAATTTTCAATGTTTCACATTCACATATCGAACAGTGGCGGCTCCTCAGAGGAGGCAACGGAGGCTGAGCCTCCTCAGAGATTCTCCTCAAACTGATATTATCTATACTTTCTCATTCTGTCTTTAGGTAAATATTTTTGAATTGGCAACAGTGCTTGCCACGCATCACACGTTGTAATCTGCAAATCACGCGTGAAATATTCAACTTGGCAACATCTATAGGAGGCTAGACTCCTTCACAAAGCGCAACTCACGCACGCAATACAAATGCTAGAATACGCCCGAATAACACGTGTTTGTCGTGGTGTGTCTAGTCGCGAATTGCGGACAATCGCGAGTGCATTAATTATGTTTATGTTAGGTTAATGGTTAGGAGCTCTATACATTTCTGAAAAATGAGTGTTTTGAACGATTGCGATTTAGTGGAATACTTTTTGGTGAACCCATTCAGTGCTTTGTCTTATGAAGATAAATTGATTGTGAAAAACAAACGTCCGACACCGGAATTAAAAAATCTGATTGTAACAGGTAACAAACAAAATCGTTCGTTCAATTCTGGAGGTTCGTACCTACTGCGTATATTATTTCCAACCGATAAGTCGTCATGTCATCGTCCACCAATATAATATTGGTGGACGATGGTCATGTTGGGGGCGATTAGGATATAATGATTTGAAAAATTTGCCTCACGGATTGAATAGACACTGCAAATCACAGGAACACATCTCTTCAAGTATTAAGTTCAGGTTAACTGGTAAACAGAATGTCATTAAAGCTATTGATTTAGGTGAGTCGTAGAGAGTTGTTTTTCACAATAAATCTCATATCATTCAGCCTCCTCTGTCATGGAAGTCACGAGCCGCCACTGATATCGAATCCACTTGTTTATAGTTAGTGATCTGTTCAACCTTCAGTATTCACGATTCGATCACTTTACATACCACTAATGATTGCAATTCACATATAAATGGCGTAAATTTGATATGTAGGCTGATTTTGTGACTTTTTTAAAAGAACTCGAATACTTCAAAAACGGTACATTTAAGGTATGACGCAATAATTTGAATCAGATTCATGGGTAAAATTGAAAAAAATTGTAAAATACAGGCTGTTCCATTAAAAATGACAAAGATGCCGTCACTTCCGGAAAAACCGGAAGCTCCACAATAACGAAAACATCTTTGTTGAATTCTCCATGTTTCATTCACCGTTTATACGAATTTTCATAATTGTGCTACTTTTAGTTCTACATAAACATATAGATTACGTTAACTCATATGAAGATATAACCAGTACATGCAATATTATCGTATCTGATGATTGCCAGCAAAAAAACAGTTCATTTTACATGCATTCTTCAAGAATAACGTATATTATTATTATAATATGACATGTTATGAAATGAGTTCAAGAAGATTTTGAGAATATCATGAAGGGTGCTCCACAAGTAGTACAGTATTTCATGAAGAGTATGTGTGTTGATTTACAATTTTCTATATGAACCCATGTACTGAACATTTCTGATATCAATTTTCACTTTCATATTATGTCCTTTCGCCCAAAGCACATGGTTTAGAAAATAATTCGAATAATAGTGGAGCTATTCCATATTCACGGCCTCTATGTCATTCATTATTGATGTTCTATGGAGAAATAATTCTTCTAGATCTGACAAAAAAATATGTTGATGCTTTTATTCATTAGAAATCATTAATTCTCAAGTTCTCTTGAAAAATGATAATTGAAAAATGCAAATGCAATAGAAATGAAAATTTATATCCTTACTGGTTATCAAAAGGAAACTATATTGGCTAGTTCACCAAGATGAATACCTATGAAATTTTGTGAACGTTATACTCCCCTTAGTCTTATACTATACGAAAGCGCTGAATGGATATACAGAGTGAGCCTTCATGAAGCGATTTTCACGAATTTTGTTGGACATGTAGAGGAGCAAAAGGTGTATTCTGGAGCTACGCGGCGTCCATTGTTTCAGAAAACCAAGGCCTACTAGACCACATTCAGAAGCTCAATAATCCAGAATATATAAGCTATTTTTTTGAGATATCTGCGTACACCACTAAAATAGGCGTCCTCTGAAATAAATCTGTACAAAGTTTCATGAAAAAATATCCAACATTAACGAATCTACATATCATTTCAAACGGCCTACCCTCTATATATCACAGCTATTAGTCGTGCGATCTTTACCACACATTTGGACTGGTATGAATAATACAGGAAAGCTGTCCTCATAATTTTTTCCTCCATGGTTTCACTGAAGGGTTTCAAAGGATTGAAAAAAACAGACATATCTGAACAGTAGTTGATTCGAATTCACTATATTTCCGAGAATGCAAATGAAAAAATGAAGCAAATTCCGTTAATTTGGGCTGAGGTGATTTTTGCATATCGAGGTTCGAAAGCACGAGGATTGAGGAACAATAATATGAGGTTAATTTCATTGCAAAACATTGCTAATAATATAATTTCATAAAAATTGACCCCTTTTTATTTCGAAAAAAAGCACGGCACTGTCCAACAGGATGTTCGTCTCTGAAAAACAAATCATATTGATGGCAATTCATGCTGGTCTCAATTTGATACACGGAGAAGTAACTTTAATAGTATGATGAATGTCAATTTATCATACACTCAAAAGTTAATCACCACGAGAATTTTTGTGTTCCTGAGAATGTAGACCTACCACTATCAACCTGTTCCATTGAATTTCAGATTGATAACTGTTAGTGAATACAGCACTTGTCATTAGTGACTTATTCACTTATCATAAGTGACATATTCATTTGCGATCAGTGACTTATTCATTTGTCTTCAGTAACTTGTTCACTTGACATTAGTGACCTAATCACATGTCATTAGTGACTCGATTACTTGTCATCAGTGATTGATTCACTTGTCATCAGTGGCTTATTTATCTGTCATTAGCTAGATAGTATGAAAATTTCATATATTGTTCTCTGAAGGAGAAACATTTATTGAATAGCTATGATCAATCATTCATGCACTGGTACAATTTTTTTTTCTTCAGTGATGAAGATGAGAAAGTGGAACTGAAATTAACTTTCATACTCATTAAACGTTGATTTTTGTTCTGATGGGAGAGTTATGTAAAAGAATAACAGATCATCAGGAACTCAACACTCCACGGCACACAAAATGAGAATCTTCACGAATATGATATAGCACTTGTTATCAGAAGGGCACTTGAATGAATTTCAATTGTACTTGGGAGAACGCATGTAAACTTCACAAACGCTAAGAACATAATGGAGTCGTGGACAGTGGAAGTTATCGCGTCCTAGGCAACCAGATGACGTTTCAGTGACGTCTTTTCACGTCAGTTGAATGACCAAAGTGACGTTAGGAGTTGACGTCGTATGACGTGATAAATGACGTGAATAAGTCACAGCACAATGACGTCATATTTCTCACGTTTATTGAAGTCAGTCACTCAACTAGCGGTGACGGCGAAATGACGTAAAAATCACGTCAAAATGACGTTCATTTTTCGTGATACAATGTAATGGAGTTCTCTGGAGCATAGTGTGATAGACAGAACTAACCTATCATGACATCTAATATTGATTATGCATGAGACTGCTTGGTGGTCCTTCCGGTGTCATATCCATGCCATGGTCTATTCAGCAGCGCTATTCTTTAGTACGCACCTCCATCAGAATGAGATAAGTTAATTGTATTTGTAAAGAAAATTTTGTAGTTTGTGTCGGCGAGAGTGAGCAAACCAAGAATAGTTTGATAGCAATGTGAAGGATGTTGGCGAATTTAGCTCCACTTTGTTGAGTAACGTATATTCATGCATTCTTTCACCTAAGAAAAATCTGGAAAGCAAATTTTTGACAAATTTTCTGAGTGACCAAGTCCACCAATTTGGTACGTCACACCGACGTGATTTTTAGACGTCATAGATACGTCACTGCAACGTCATAAAAGTGATGTTTTCAATAGGTCTATCTATTGCCATTTGTATTTATACAAATTATAATTTCCCTTTCTTTCAACTTCACTTGTGTATACAGGCTGTGTCAAACTCGATGGCCTATTACACTTTTCTGGAGAACGAAACATAGGATCATCCCGAAAATTCAATGCCTTTGGTAATCAGTTCTGCTCAATCAATCTAAAGATATTTCATCTTAACTTTTCATTGGACATCAATTAATATTTAATTGGAACAGAATTTTGCATTATCAACCACCCTGTATTTTTTCCAATTAAATGCCAGTAACTATTGAATCAGAAAATGAGATAGGGACATGGGAACCGTTTTTACCAATGATTTATATAGTTTCAACACATAAAATTACTAACCCTTCGATAGACCCCAATGTGTGATAGATCGGTGAAATCCGCTCTTCAGGGAGATTCCAAAAATACATTCCATTCGAAATAACAAAGTATTCTTCTACTTTTCTATAGAAGCGGCAACGCCGAAGCGCTGAAAATATTTTAGATCGATAGAACAAAACTGGTTATCCAAGAAACCGAATTTTCAAAATTATCCGATGTTCCGTTCTCCAGAAACGTTTAATAGGCCACCGAGTTTCAGACACCGTGTATATACCTATATTATACACATACATACCGAACTATAGGGAAACATGACGTTGACACGACGTCCCTGCAACGTCATGAAACAGACGTCATATTTTACCCATCAAAGTGACGTTCACTCATAATGTTGACGTGATTTTCACGTCATAGAAAGTACGTCATAGTGACGTCAGAAATTGGTGTGTGACGTGTCTGACGAAAAATCACCAATTGGGTACGCCAAAGTGACGTGATTATTCGTCATCTGGTTGCCTATAGAGTTGGGTGTGGGCACCCGAATAATATATCGGAGATGTCCGAACTGAGAAAAGATGTATAACCACAGGTGAGCTGTCACTTGCACCAATCGACTTGATAGATCGTCTTCATCGATGAGTTCGCTCAGAGCAAGTGATTTTGTCTCAGAATAATAATTTGATAATGGTGAGTATTCATTAAGCTAGCACTATAATTATTAACAACCTCAAAATACATATCATGTTATGTTGATAAAATCTTGTAAAATAAATGTTTCATTGAATCGTTTTATTTTTTGCCATTTCTTCGTAGTCGTTTGAAAAAATCCCATCAAATCCGGCATTGTTGAATTTGTAATAATGAACTCTACTTGAATATGGAATAATATACTGGGTGTCCCTATTCAAATAGAAAAGTTTAGGTGCAGTTCGGTGTGACCCTGTATACCTACGATTTATTCAATAGCATATTTCGAGTGAACATCATCAAATATACTGGGTGACCAAATTTCAACTCATTCGATCGCGCGGTTGATTTTTTAGAGGAGGGAACATTTTAGCTGGGACACGGTGTATACCTTATTTTTCTATCGTTGTTCTTGTCACAATCGACTTTTTTTCAATGAAACGGTTTACTTGGCCGAGCTTTCTCAGTGTACGAATCGCACGACTATAATAGCTGTGGATTGAAGCTGAATATTTTTCCATGAAACTTAGTACACATCTATTTCCGAAGACGTCGATTCCAGTGGTGTACGCGGATTTTCTCGCTAATATGGATTCTGAAGTTTTCAGCATCAGAATGTGATCTAGTAGGCCTTGGTTATAAAAAAATTGACACCACTTAGTTCCAAAATACACCTTTTCCCCTTCTACATTAAAAACAAAATCGTGGAAATCGCTCCATAAATGAAAAAAGTTATGAGGGTGGCCAGCTTTCAAAGTTTTCACTCTGTAGGTAACGCAAAAAATTCGTTTCTTTCGTCCCAAATTATAACTGCCTAATTGATAGATAGGTCTTGCAAGATTCATTTTTCAATTAGGGCAATAAGGCGAAAGCGATTGTTTTTGGTTGAAAATCACAATTATCGGTAATTAGTCAAATTACAAGATTCAGCTTGCAACTAAGCTCTCATCTAAGCTCTCATTACTTCACTTTAAACGTGCCCAGATAATCGTCTAAAAAATGTAGAAATGTTACCAACATAGCAAATTGAATGCTGATGAATTATGATTTTTTATAATCTTCTGTTTCATCAACTTTGCTCTAGGGTAGATCACATCATAAACCGCGAGTCATGAACTTTGTGGAACATCTTTACTTTGGAATTTCTAAACGATTAGATTTCCTTCCAGAGTTACAACCAGCTTTTGTTATCCCTCAGTCACGCAGATTTGCTAAGAGATCATATTCACTACCTTTTGGCAAATACTTTTATTTAAAAAAAATAAACAGTATTGAAGAGATTGTCCAATAAGAGCTCCGTAGAGTGTGAAAATAAGCTCTGATTGCAAAGATAGATCTTGCAAATGAATCTAGCAATTCGACTAATAGCCAGAAGATGAATTTTTCAATTAGGCCCTGATTGTAAGATCAATCTTGCAATTGAAGATTGATCACAAGATGCATATTGCATTTGGACAAATCTTTGAATTATTATACCGTAATGAATGTTGAAATTGACAAACAAATCTAGCAATCATAGTTTGGAGTGAAAAACCTTTTTTTGCGTTTTCTCCGTCTTTTGTCATAATACTCAGTTTTTCGAAGTATGTTTTGCTCACTTTGATATTTCTGTGTTTTTTTTCATATTCTGTTTGGCTCTATATAATTATCATAATTTTGAAGACGTATCCTTGGTTATCGAAACCAAATCACACAAGGTTCACTTTTCGGAAGAATCAATGAATTTATGAAATATCAAAATTCATTGTTCTGATATTTTTTCGTCGAAATTAGATGATAATATTGATTTTGGCACAGATATTATCGGACAGAACTGTAAGAACAGTTTATACATCAATTCTATTGGCAATAAATAAACCTATGTAGACGCATAGTTTGTTCAGACGATGAAATATATCGTATAATGTAGATATATACCTATACGAAGTCCTCGTTCACTCAGGGATTCTTCCGATTGTCACTCGACGATACTTATAAACAAATTCTAAGTCATTCAAAACAATCGATTTTTGGTATACATTCGCGACATACTAACAACCGCTGACGTATTAATCGACAACTCCATGGAATATACGAACATTTTCGAATCGTATCCAGAAATCAATAAAAAGAAGAAAATACACATGCATGGACTTATCGACAACTGAATAGTTTCAATCAACCACATTCATCCGCAAAATAATCGATCCACTCAAAATATCGATAAGGTTTGCTCATCAATACTCTATTATTTCGAATCTGATTCGATTATTTCTTCATTCATTCACGACCGGGCGTAAGGTAGCACTTTAACACCATAGACCCATAAAGAGGTACAGCAGGCGTTGAAGTATTCCGGCGTGTGTTAATGTAGGTGAACAGGCGGTTGGAGTAATTGAACTGGTTCTTCAGTTTTTTCTAGTGGAATACCATTTGATCATTCTACGCCGGTGTTATTCATAATTTGGCAAAATGAACTCAAAATCATTGTTGAATTCCCTATTAATAGTAAATAAATGTCTGAAACGGTTGTGCATAACATGTTAAATGTATTTCGGGTGTAACTTGCTTTTATAGACCTAGGCTAATTGATATTACTCACCAAGCTGCGGTCCATGAAAGTCTATCTCAAGCCCTTGATACATTGTATATAACTATTATAGTGTATATAAATCCATAAGAAAGCTGTCGTAAGTTTGAAATTTCAAGAAAATTGAGCATTCTTCCATATTATTCATAGTGTAACAAAACGTGCCTTTGTAACTTTAAAATAATCTATGGAGTGGCCAAACTGATACACTCTGTAGTTTATTATTTTGTTATTGGGGTACATCTATTCCTCACATTATTGCAAGTTGCGATAGCTTGATTTTTGTAAAATATGTAACTAAAGTAAGTTAATTTTGTTTTATTCAACCTAACAATGTTATGATTTCCATCAACTTTAGTGGACCAAAGTCGCCATTTTGTAACTTCAATTATAAATCGGATATTCTTTCTCGAACAATATTCAGAAAATTCTCCCTCCTCTTCGACTCGGAAAATTTTCAAAATATTCGTGTTCTCAAAACAGTTTCCGGTAATAATTTACGCTCGTGTGGCATTATAAGTGACACCTCACCTTA
Source organism: Phaedon cochleariae (assembly GCA_918026855.4). Classification (NCBI taxonomy): domain Eukaryota; kingdom Metazoa; phylum Arthropoda; class Insecta; order Coleoptera; family Chrysomelidae; genus Phaedon; species Phaedon cochleariae. Next base: position 17,600,979 of record OU896720.1, on the reverse strand, counting down.
TCTTCTTGAAATTTCAAATTAAGATTCCTGATGAATTCACTCATGCTATAATGAGAAGAAAAATCTATTCGGAGATGAATCAACAAAGATAATGATGAGCAAACTGGAGAAGTTTCGAGTGGATCTATTATTTTGCCGGTGAGTGTATCAACGTCATTCCCATAAATTGAAAATCCTCACCATAATGAAGACTCAATTTGTATATGAAGTGAAGTTAATGTGTTTCTCCTACTATTTGAATTTTGCAATTCCAACATGACATGGAAGTTCACATTGCTTGGAAGTACTTAATAATTAGGAGTGATGAATCAGACTGTATTCTATTGGTGCTGGTTGAATATCCAAAAACTTAGAGCTGAGTCCAAATCTAATAATCAGTCATGTTGGGAAGTTGTCGGTAAGAAACAGTTTAGTGGATACTCTTTTTAAATAAATGAGAAGGTCTGTCCCATATCCAATGAGTGTACTAAAAAATACCGTTTCATCATCGATCAAACTCAATAAAAAATTAAAACATCTTGCACAACCATTCAAAAGTAATGGATAATATAAACGAATTGAAATAATTTTCTACGTTAAATTTCCATCAAACCTCACACTAATTTAAAAAAAAAGGAGATGAGGAAGCATTTCTTCAATTTCACCTAAACGAAGACAGTTTTAGGAAGACAGTTTACATATTGGAGAGAGCAACTAACTATAGTTCTTGGGTTGGAAGTGGTATTCGCATGTCATCAACTTGGTTAACGACATCATAACCATTTGTGGTTTCAGAATCGGCTAACCGAATTGGCTTGAAAAATATTAAAAAAAGGCCAGAATTCTTCAGGACTGATGAGACTGAAAATCGCCAGATTCATTGAAATTGTCGATTGTCAGAAAAGTATTCTATTTCACTTATAAGTCACCCACCACACTTTTGAGTCACTTTTTATCTCCTTGTAGGCCTTGGTGTGGAAGCCACATGATTTGTTAGCCAGAGATTGGAACTTCTTACTTTATTTACCCCGATATATCTCTATTATTCTGTCCTGATCAACGTATTCGAAGATATGCGGAGCATCCATCAGAATTCCCACAGTTCCAGCTGTCGTCACAATGAAAAACATGTACAGCTGAAGCCTGTCGATCACCATCGCCACATACTTCCAGTCTTCACGGGTCTGAAACAATAAATCATCTTGTATATACCTATTGAAATGGAATGAATCGAATATACGATGGAAATTAAACTGCGAAAGGATAGATTCGAGCTCATTGATACGAGTGATCAAACTTGGTCCGATGGAGTGTGCATTTACTCTGTGCACTCTATTTTTCGAGGTTCATTGTGTATTTGTTATCAAATTGTCTAAGTATCTGAATAATAATAATAATAATAATAATAATAATAATTTATTCATCCATGAATAATATCATCATTTACATTGCATGTTTTTTAAACTGGATGAATAAATCACAAATCCATATAAGGATAACCTTGATCATGGGTCATAATCATTCGGTCCAGAAACAGTGTATTGTTGAGAGATTGTTCGATATAACAATAATGATGTTGTCAATGAATAATTAATGCCTAATAAGGAATATAAAATAGAACATAAATTTTATTAGAATAACATAATAATATATAAAATGAAGCAGATTAAAACAAAAAATAAAATGAATTGAAAGAATATAACTATAAAATATAAATATGAATATAAAAGTAGAACTCATCTGATGTATATGGTGACTAACAAGTTCAAATAACAGTATAATACAAAAAATACAAATATTCAGCAATACGAGAAGATGGTGATGTAATAAAAAAAAGAAGTAATTGAGATTAATTTTATGAATGGAAGAAGCGTCCACTCAGAATATTTTTTGATCTATCATTCTATGAATATCATCCCGTGAAATCAGTTTGAGCCAACTTTTCAATTATTTTTTAAATGTGAATGATTTGAGATATGTTTGATTTCGAGTGGACTGTTATCATATAATTCAATTTAGACCCTAAGTAATAATAAGACCTTTGTAGTATAGTTTTGTCGGGTCTGGGAACTACCGCTGAATCAGCTCTATGTCTTGTACAATATGGGTGAGTCACTGGAGTTAGATCAGATTTATGCTGGTGTTTCCTCAATAGGATTCTATATGCAAATAATTGCCTACTATCAAGTAGTTGGGATTCTGCAAATGAATGATCTGAGGGGTAAGTATACGGCTTCTTCATAATGATTTTTATTGAATATTTTTGAATTATTTGAAGGCTATGTAAATATATATCAGTAGTTCCACCCCACGACGTTATTCCATAAATCAAGTGACTTTTTACCAGTGCATAATAACTAGTCTTCAGTTGTTGAAACGTAAGGATATGAGATAAATGCTTGAATTTCGATAACAAACTTCATGATTTTCTGGTAACATATAGCACCTGTACATCCCATTTCAAATGACAATCAATATAAATTCCCAGATATTTGATGCTACTTAATGACTTGATTTTCGTAGTTCGCTCATTTGAAGCAGAAGTAAGTTCAATGTATTCTGGTAGATTTGTTTTATGCCAGGTGGAAGCCATGTAATGAGTTTTTTCAAAGTTAACTGTGATTCATGCACACTCTTTCTGTCTCTCGCTGCCAAGCATAGAACCACCAATTACGACAATCATGTATTTCTAAACAATAATCTAATGTGGTTGACTGACCTGTATGTATAAATCTTCGTTGCGCAAATGTTCAGCTATGAACTCCACAGCTTCTGTGGCTTTGGAAGCTTCGGGCGAGAGTAGTATCGAATCTGAGCTTTCGCTCTCCCTTCTACAGCTGTCGCCAACCCCCACTCCGACACCTACCCCCATGTCGGAATTCGGTTTCCGATTGATCTTGCAATTGGGGTGATGATGCAGATCGGATAGTTCCATCACCTCTACTTTGCTTTGGGATTCGATGGAACTGAAATTAATCCAAATTCACGTACACAAGGGTGTCTCGAAATTATAAATATGTTGACAAGCTTGAGGTAGAATCCCATAACCTAATCATTAATTTCACAAACCCAATCTTGAAACAATTATGGATAACTCAAATCATTTTCATACAAAACGATAGATATTATTTGATAAATTAATAATTCGCTTTCATTTTCGATATGCAGTCTCAGCTAAGGGAGGTCATGCCCTGCTGGCATTACACTTGCCTGCTGATACTGCATTGATCATCATTAATTATCGTATTCAACTTGAGAAGTAGGAAAATCAATCAGAGAGAGTTCAGTTGTATTTGCCGAGCTCAACAATGAGGTCGTTATTTGACACTTTTCTACCCAGGTGAATAACCCATATATGGTATTCCTTTTATTTGACTATTTGAGTATTTATCTAATATATCTATGAACGGTCATATGGTTTACATATATTTTTCTAGGTACAAAATGAGCTCTGGAAGCTTGTGTGTGCATTATTAAATCATATTTACAACAGATAATTCACCAATTAGTAAATTCGCTAATGAATCGTCTTATATACTAATATCCGGACTAATATGGAACCAATATACAATCTGAATATAAACAATATATGCAATATATGTCAAAGTAATAGCTAGATATTGGGTTTGTTTTTCAAAACTCAAGATGATATTTTATTTTTGATTTTTTTGTATGGTTTGCCTTTGAGTTCGTTTGGTAGTATGTTATGAATTTTAGGCCCTATATAAAATAAACTTCACTAGATAGTTACATAAGATGTAGTAGGAACAATTACATTTTCATTTGTTACTGATCTAGTTGTTATAACATGATCAACTTTCGGTACATTCATTTTTTTTTGGGAAATATATCTTACAACAGATTTTAGAAATGTCAAGAACTCTTGCAATCTTCAAAGAGTTTGTCAGTAGAAAATGTTTTATTCCTGAACATTATAATTTTTTGAATGTATGTTTGTGCTCCAGTTAAAGGAGGCATAAGGCATAAGCTGAACCCCAGGCTGAAATTTCATATGATAACACAGACAAATCCTTGATTCTATTAATAAATTAATGTCGCCTCTTCAATTTTTTGAACGGGTCAACTGGGAAAATTGAAACTTGGCATGATGGAATTGATGCACGAATACTATATTTTTAAATAAAATTGACAGATGAAAATTACCAGGTTACAACTGGGCGCCATCTGTGAAAAAAATCAAATGGAATGGGTTGAAGCTCCTGACGAATGACTAATAATGCCTGAATACATCGACGTTAAAATTCATAATTTGAGGAAATAAGCTGAGCTCAGTGCAGAAGATGCTCGAAATAATTGCCTTGAACTTCTTCACATGAGAATAGCTTATCCGATATTTCTCCCCGAATCGCCCGATCGCCCTATACGGACCAGTCCGGCCCTGTTTTCATCTATGAACTCCACTTTGAGTTACCATGGAATTCTTCCAAAGTTTAATTAAGTATTTTGGATCGTACCCACCAACTAAACGAACTCTATAGGCTATGAGAAATTTGGTACTGGGGTACTAGTTCATTTTTGTCCCTATGACATGCTTCTCTGTCTGTGGGGGTTGGATAAAGTGGGTTAATTATACACCCTCTATCGCCCTTGACTGTTCTTTTCTTTCCCATTCAGTTTGAAACAATAAAAAATCTGGTGGATATATACTTTCGCTCGTGAAGCGAACTCTTCGGCATATTATGAAAAATCAATATATCCCCACTTTCATGAGAAGAAAATCGGCCCAAGGTGGTGGGGATATTATTATCTCATCAACTGGCTATAAAAAGATTTATTGACTTGAAAAGGTGGAAATAAGTGATTCATGGTAAAATTACTCGGTATTTCAACAATACTCTTTCATGGGAAAATCATGTCAGATCCATTGCGAAAGCTGGTTCACAAAAGTTAGTTTTTTTTTTATTTTTAACGAGAATCTACTTCACACGTCAACAGCGTCTTATGATCTACAGAGCACATATACGGGCTGTTCTAGAATACTGTTCTCAAATAATATGGGATCCAGCACCGAAATATACGCTGATGCTATGTTCCTCAGAAATCTCTGGTTATCTTTCCATCACTAGCAATGGCAGTCATAAGAACTCGACAAGCCCAGTCGGCACATCCCTTCGTCGTCAACTTTGAGATATGTCGAACGGATCTTTTCCAAGACTCGTTTGTCTATAGAACGGCAAAGCTTTGGAAATATTTTCCCAAGAGAGTACAATCTCCAAAAGTTAAAAAAAAATCCAATACCTAACTTCTCTCCCTATCCTCCCTATAGGTACGCGCGCTGTTCTTCGAACCTTATAGAGATTCCCTTTCGTGCGCTTCAAGAGATATTAGAAGAAATTCGTTGGGAAAATATTCTCATTGAGATGTCATGTCGATTGTTGATTCACGAAGTGATGAAAATATTTTTTTTCTGTGACTGGAAAAAAGTTAGAAATTTCGTCTCTGTTGACAGGTTATAAAATGTAACTTTTCATGAATTACTTTTTTCCCACGAAAAAAAGTGATTAATTTTTTCCCGGATACATTTAACATATAGGGCGTTTCTCAAGTACGTGTAGCTAATTCAGGAGCATGTTGCTGACGTCTAAATAAGAAGAGAAGTTCGTATAAACATATGTCCGAAAGGTATCCGTTTCTGAGATACAGAATGTCAAAGTTGAATTCTAATTTTTGTTTTTTGTTAATAAATTTCAAAATAATTGTGATATTGAAATAAAATTTGGTATCTGGGGGTATTTTTCAATGACAATAACAAATTTCATGTTAGTTTGTCTTTGTCTTGGGGTGGCACTACCTACATGTCTTTTGGATGTTTATACAAAGTCATAACTTTTTTGTGCGTACCTACAAACCTGTGTATATAACCTCTATATGTATATACGTTTCTCTACAACATGAACCTTCGTTCGCCAACTTATATCCAGACTTTTCAGGATGGCTTTCGAATGATATCCGAATGCTCGTAATTGATTAAAACACTTGAGTTATTCAATATTGTATTTTTGATGAAGTTTGATAAAGTGGAGAAAGTTCAGGATGGTTCTCCAGATACCTTACACATATATGTTTCGGGATTTGACAAAATGAAATTGCTTTCAAATACTCCTTCATTAACATTAACATAATGAGTTCATTTCTTGATAATCAACCATAATGATACGCGTCCACGCAAATCGTCAAATTCTATTCTAGATTTTTTCGTCCTCCATCAACCAACAACAGCGCTGTTTCTAAGGCAATGTATGGAGTTATTGAGATGGTCTACTCATCAACAAATTGTTTCTATGAGCTGAACGATGCTGAAGAAACACATGTGTTAGGTCTCTTGGAAACCATCCTGAACTTTCTCTATGATTATCAAAAACAAAATAGTTTCCCACCGTATCATTATTATTCATATTATCATAGTTCAAAGCCAAATTCTTCATGTGAATTCCGGAATTATTTCGTTATTTCATTACGTCATCTGTTGTTATGTATGTTGAACCTCAGAATTTGCTTTCGGCGAAGTCACAGCACCTAGAGGTGACCTGTTATCGATAGGTAGTCCTCTGTTATCGTTCAAATGTTGAATGAACCTGAGCGTTTGCTTTCGGTCAGGGCGAAAGCACCGGACGTTTATGTATTCATTCACTTCATTTTCTGGAGCGCACGAAATGGAATCGATAGTATGTTCACAGGTCTTGGATTTCATATTTTATGGAGATTATAAGTTCTTGGAAATACTTCCTTTGGTAAACTCGCAGCCGTTATATGGAAAAATGTTGATCGGACCTGAGCGTTGGCTTTCGGCAAATAGTAATGTGCACTTGCCATCGATTGTTTGTCATCTGTCCTCTGACAAATGCCGGTTGAACTTAAACGTTTGCTTTTGGCGAGGTTCCAAGCACCGGCAGTATCATCAACGGTATACGTCATGTGTCAAATGTGAGTTGAACCTGAGTGTCTACTTCCGGCTAGCACTTGAAGTTTCATCAAAGGAATACGTTATACGTCAAATGTCATAGTGATCTATGACTGGTCAGCTGAGTCATGTTTTTCTCTATATGACAAAGAGGGTTTGCTCTCGGTTAAGTTTGAAGCACCAGAAGGTCACGTTTTCTCAATTGTACGTCTTCTGCCATCTGCCGTTTGCTTTCGTCGAAGTCAAGGCACCAGAAGGTCACGTGTCATCGATCGTTTGTCATCTATTATCGAATGTCTGTCGAACCTGAGCGTTTCGGTGGGATTAGCAGCATGTTTTTCAACTATTTCATTCGGCTCAAGTTTTTCGACTTTCCCTATATGTTTTTCGAATAATTATTCGGTTCAGGATATTTTGATCACCCTATATATAATGATTTTTCATTTGTCATAAGTCATCGGTCATCTGTCAGAGGTCAAAGGCCAAAGGTCGAAGGTCAATGGTCATAGGTAAAAGGTCAACGGTCAAAGGTCAGCGGTCAAAGGCCATCAATCATTGTCAAACGTTAGATTCCAAATATCGGTTGACCCTGACCGTTCTGGTAGGGTTGGAAGCATATGTTTTCCAACTATTTCATTTGGCTTAGGTATTATTGTGACTCACCCTGTATGGGTTTTTCGATCATCGGTCATCATCGGTCATCGGTCATCATCGGTCATCATCGGTCATCATCGGTCATCGGTCATCATCGGTCATCGGTCATCATCGGTCATCGGTCATCATCGGTCATCGGTCATCATCGGTCATCGGTCATCATCGGTCATCGGTCATCATCGGTCATCATCGGTCATCGGTCATCATCGGTCATCGGTCATCATCGGTCATCGGTCATCATCGGTCATCGGTCATCATCGGTCATCATCGGTCATCGGTCATCATCGGTCATCATCGGTCATCGGTCATCATCGGTCATCGGTCATCGGTCATCGAACATCGGTCATCGGTCGAATGCCAAAGGTTAAATATCAAAGGTCAACGGTCAAAAGTGAAGTTCAAAGTTCAAAGGTCATCGATCAAATGTCATCGGTCGAAGGTCATCGGTCGAAGGTCATGTGTCGATGGTCATCGGTCAAAGGTCATCGGCTGAAGGTCATCTCGATGAAATGTGATCAATCAAATGTCATCGGTCAATTGTCAGACGTTGAAGTTCGAAGGTCAAAGTTCAGAAGTCGAAGGTCAGATGCCGAATGTCGAAGGCCATCGGTCATCGTAGAGAGTAGATCCCAAGGGTAGGGAATAATGTTAGGTTAGATGCCTAAACGGAGTTGGAACGTCCAAACTACGTTGGTATATGGCAGTTGAGAATAATGCATGGGTGAGATATAGGGGTCGGTTGGTGTGACGTATGGGTGCACTACTGCTATAAGCTTCCAGCAAACATCAGTTTCAATTTCGTATTGACTGATTCAATCACTAATACGTACCGTTTCAGAGATAAAACGAAAAAACAAAAAAGATGTTCAAATTTGTCCTTCTTCCTCTTATGGCTCACCACATAGGTGCAGGGACTTTCAGTATTTCCACCTTCTGACTACTCCATATACATCTCTGAATGACGGCTAATATATTCTGATTGCCAGATTACGCTACCTTGACGTGAGGTGAAGGTTGGTAGAACTGATTAGTATACTTTCATTCAATTTTATTTGGACTCTTTCTGAGATATCGTCGCTTCCATTCTAGATATTGCGCGTAAAGTCTCACATTGATAGTGAAAAATTCAAGACCGATCAAGTCCAATCAGAACTTCAGCTCTCTATTTGTTTAAATAGGCCACATCATTTTTTCCGTCAATTTATGAATAAACAGGCCTCAACCTTCTATACTGTCCAAAATGTTGGGATTTTTTACTCTGACAGAGACACACGCTCTAGTAACACCAATTGATGAGACTGAAAATGTTAGCCCTTATCCAAATTCTGTCCTCTCCCTCCGTTGACTGAACTTATAAAAAGTCACAAAAGTCACCGTTCTTGATCAAAATCAAAAATTTACAAGGTAATGCTAGTTGTCATGCATTCGACGAACTTTTCGGATGCTAGATGTTGAATTTTCTGTATACATTCAAGGTATTTAATTAGACTGTTATTTCATAGTTCACCTTATGTGTTTGGGAATGTCGGTGGGAGATCCATATGGATGTGGCGGGACACCCATGCCCGGCATTTCCATCATCCACCGCAATCGCGTTTTCCGCGGCCTCTTCATCAGGAGCATCGCTGGTAAGTAGTTGAGGAATACTGATCTGATCCAGGATGGCATTCTGTTGAAGATTGATTATATTACTATCTCGCTTGATTATAATTCGTTACTAAAAACTGACGTTCATAACATGGTAGGTATGGTGGTAACAGGGTAGTTCAACTTCAAATTCAAATTCACCTCATTGCTACATGGACAGCAAGTTAACTGAATCAGGCTCGTCAGTTACAAATTATATTCAAATTAATAATAATCAATTAATGAATAGATCATAATCGATAAATGGATGAATAATTACAGGAATCCTGAAAAAAAAGGTACCTGAAAACATTGAGGTACATAACAATCATGGCATATCTACTTCACATTAATACGAAGGAATCTTTCACGTTGTAAAGCAGATCCACTGTTCGGAGTATTTCAACTCTGATTTGAACGTGTTTATTCTCAAGTCACGAAAATCAGAGGTCGCAGATCGAGAGCATCATACCTATGTCATCACATCTTATCAGGCGCGTGAGGGACAGTATCAGATTGATATTTTTTTTGCTCGAGTAATGTAAGTGAACATGAGTGTACTTCAAAGTATTTCAATCGCTCTTTACTTCTACTCATTTCTCATACACAATTGGTCAGTAGAGCGTCATTAATTTGATTTCCATAAACAATGTTTCACTGGAGGCTATTATCCTAATAGCATGTTTTGAAGCCAGAAGAAATGTATGTAGGTGTATTTGGAAAGCTGAGCTTCAGACATTTATTCCATATCTGAGGGTAGATTCGAAGAGTAGTAGTAGAGAAGAGTAGGTCATAATGGCGTCTGACTTGCTAATACATTTTCCCCCTCTATTATATATAGCATAGATCACACAATTTAATCTGGTGCATAATTAATTGTGTTATATAAGTGCTCTACATGAGCCTTTCAACAGTGTTGATTCCTAAGAATGTTGTGTACATATCTTCACTGTTTGTGCACTAGTTTTCTAATTTTCTTTCTATTCAGAACTATCAACGATTTCTGGGGAAGTTAGAAGGTATTATGAGGTGAGGAAATAATGGACACATCCATCACGAAAGCGACACCCGTTGTTCATCAACCGGAAGCACATCAGCTTTTTTGAACCATCAAGCCGTGCTGAGGAAACTTGGCAACTATTTTGATCAGTTCTATAGTTTCAACTCTGAGCTGCGAGATGAATGAGGTATGAACGGTGGAAAAATATCACGCACGATGAAGTTGTGGGTTTTTGAAAGGTGAATTGATGTGTCGTTTATGTGAAATATTGTTGAAAGTCAACGAACAATGCATGAAATAATGTATATGTAATGTATAAGTGAATGAAACTGGAGAAACTCGAGGTGAAGAATACAGCGGAATTTTTGTGTACAATATAACTCATACATGCAATAACCCGTGAACAATGATGACCGTACTGAAAAAAAATCACATTTATATTTACTAACATTGATTATGATAATTTGAGGAGAATTTCACTCAAATTGAAATTTGTGTACAGAATATAGAGTTTGAGTAGGCATATTTAGAATATTTTAAATGATTTGAGATCTTACCTGTGCGTTCTTGGACCTCTGAAGTTCCAGTTTATTATCACGACTGTTACTAAAATACTGACAGTATTCATTATGAACGTGAAGAGAAGATACTTCGCAATCAGTGGAAGTACTAGAGATGTGGGTGGCAGGATTTTTGATACCAGCAACAGGAACACAACCAGTGACAGTAGAATACTGATGCCCAATGTGACCTGGAACAAGTTAAGGTATTCTTCAGTACCGTCCTAATCAAGATGCCCTGAAACACTATAAGGGTCAGTGTGGCCTCAAACTATTCTTTCCTCATAGCGAATTTTTCTTACAAACGAAGGCATATAAATAAAAATGGATTTCGATTTGTTGGATTGTTACTATAATCCTGTATCATTTCGATCAAAAAAGGGAATACAGGATGTTGCAGAGCAATAAGGCTAAAACATATAAATATGTGAGGACATTTTTGACGTGTACTGTATAGAGAGCTCTTCAGAATGGTGAGACAATGTCGACCTTGAATCTAATGATCTACTAGAAACCTCTCCTAACTTCGATTTTACAAATTATTCCGCTTTGTTTTTGTCTTATTGAATTTTTTATTCTCAATTCAATGATATGTTGAAATTTTATTTCCTGAATATCACAAGTATTCACTATTTGATTTTTTTTGGTGTTATTTAGATACATCCTCTATATGCAACGATTCCGCAAACAATCTGTATTGACAGAGAGCTCTGCTGATTGTACAAAAAATAGCTGAGAGTAACATATTTCTGAACATACCATAAGTAGATAACCATCATGTTCACGTTATATGTCAGTTGATGTCATTGAAATTACATTTAAATTCGGTCAATTAACATGAACAACTTGTCTCATACATGATATACACAATGTTGCTGTTGACAAATGAAGCTTCACCTCACTTGTAGATTTTTGAAGAATTGTCTGAACGATGTCACAACGACATGATTTTCAAATTTCACCCAGACGTCACTGAAACCTCATAGATTTCAACGTTTTCAATTCTTTTAGAAATTTCGTTGCGTACGAGTATTGATGAATTGATTATCACGTCTCAAGACAAATCGGCTTGATCAGTCGTCATCTGGTCATCTGTGAGTTTTGCTCCAATTTTCGCCACAGTTTTTTTTTGTCGTGTGAGACCATGCAAATATCTGCTGGCTCCAAAGCTCTGTGATATCCCGTATAGTTCGAGGAATTCATAATTCAAATTGCAATAACTCGAGGAAGTCTCAAAATAGGAATCTATGATAAAAGTGAACATAAATCGTTACCGAATGAAAGTTTCCAGGGTCGCTATTGTTACTGTCAGTAGACGAACAAGTAGAGTTCGACTTGTTTCAACAGCCTAACACAATCGTTGAACAATTCCATATCGTTATTAACACATATAATTGAATCCTATTGAACTGCTTCGAAGTGGAAAGCTTCTCTGTTGGAGTGTTGGAATGGAAGTTTCCTCGAAAACACTTCAACATAATACATGTTTGTTTACCAAACTTTTGGATCTTATTGATCCGTCACCTGAAGTGAAGGTTCAGCTTTGAAGAACATCCTTCAGGGCTCAGATTTATAACACAACATTTATTCGGGCCAAGGCTAACCAAGATGTAGGTATTTCGAAAAATAAGAAAGTACAGCAGAGTCATACGTCCATCATTATGATATGCAAGCGAGCCATTCGCGAATGATATTTCAGGATGGCAATATTAATTCCGAAGAAGTGTTTTCATGAAGAAAACGATTTTAAAAGAATTAAGAAGAGGAATAATTCATGACCTTTATTTCTGTTTCTATGTCATATACGGGGTGTTTCAAAGAAACCTAACCCCCTTGCTAGGGTAGCTAAAACATTGCAAAATAAGTTGGGTTTGCTCAGTAAAAAAATGTCGTAACGCCATCCGTTTTCAAGATACAAGGTGATGAAACAATATTATTTTTACACATTTTTTACGATTATGTTGAAACTACTGGCACATTGTGATGAAATTTTGTATAGATGTTCCTTGGAATCTGACCCATCGTATGCATTTGTTTTTATATCTGCCTCTCATAGAGGGCGCTAGTTATACGGTTCGTGCCGAGTAGATTTGAACATAACTTTTTTGAGGTTGGATTTTTCAATCCAAATTTCATGTGAACTTGAAAATCATTCAATTTCACACCAAAAAACCGATACTGTGTTCCGAATATTTCGATTTGAAAATGATGAAGTGGTCGTAACTGTTGCTGGTATAAAGCTATGTATTAGAGTGGGTATTATGAAAAATGATCACCTATTTATTGAAAACCGAAAACAACAATGAATTTCTGATGCGAAACTCATTGATTCAACAATGAATCACAAGAATAACATCGAAACAGGAAACAGATTTGACTAAGAACATGGATTACACAGTTTTGTTGTATCTTGAGCAGGAAGTCTATGCTACATAGGTAAATTCGCGTCAAGAGTTGTGAGACATAATTGAACATCAATCAAATGACGTAACAGCTGATCCTCAACTGTTCAGAAGAATGATACATTCTTAAAGAAAGAATATAGAATCGTGTATTCCTCGAAACGTATGACATTTCGAACACTTTAACTGATTCAATATTTCATGTTTCTAGTCAAATATCTCTTGATTCTCTACTTATGATTCTTTGTTCCATCAATAACTTCAGCACAAGAATAATTTTATTGTTTTTGAACCTGAATAAATAGGTACCTAATTGAACTCAATAAAATTCATTTTATACCAGCATCATTATTACTACTCCACTATTTTCAAATCGAAATATTCCGAAAATGGAACATAGTATCGAGTTTCACCAGGAGTACCTTTTTGGTGTGAAATTGAATGATGTTCAAACTCATAGCATATTTGGATTGGAAAATCTAACCTCAAAAAAGTTATGTTCAAAACAACTCGGTACGAATCGTGTAACTAGCGCCCTCTATGAGAGTCAGATATATAAACAAATTCATGCGATGTGTCAGATTTCAAGAAACATCCATACAAAATTGCATCACAATGTTGCCAGTAGTTTCGGAATAATCGTGAAAAATGTGTAAAAGAATAATTTTTTCACCACCTTGTATCATGAAAACGGATGCCGTTACGAAATTTTTTCACTGAGCAAACCCAACTCATTTTGCAATGTTCTACCTACCCTAGCAAGGGGGTTAGGTTTTTTTGAAACACCCTGTATATATGATTATTGCAGCATGATGGTTTGAATTTCAAAATATGTTATATCGATGCATAATTTCTTAAATAAAATTTATCTACGATCGAAAACTGTTTACATTTTGACATGATGACCTCGGCAAAGTTTTTCTCCACCAAAACTCTCTGCGCTCGTCCAGTTTCACGCTAATTTCTATTTTATCAATACAAAATAGAAATGAATTCTCTACAGAAATATTGGCATGCATTTTAATTGCTGAGACCTATCGTTTCGATGCTGAGACCTCTGAACCAATAGAATTGTGATTCTTGACGAGGAAAAATCCAAAAGTTACAGGTACTAATAATTCTACTATACAGGGTGGCCCTTTGAAAACGAAATAGAGGCTCTATAGGTGCTATAGTTATCAATAATGCCACGGTAATATTCAAACGGCTTGAAATTTACCGCCAGTACAAACTGACGCCACGATTTCGTGAGTAGAGGCAGACCGTAGCACAGTTGCTAAGTGTTGAAATACGATTGGAAACTTCAGGAATAATAGTTATTCAATAATTCATCAGTTCACAATCGAGTTGGTAATATTCCTAATTAGCAATAAACATTCAATTGTCTCAAAATGTTTCCTTATAATACATTCGTGTAAATAGTGATTATATTGATTCACACTAGAAGACAATTGAAGCAGTGAACGTGACTACAGCGCACGAATTGTGGGCGTGGTCTTGTCAGTTCTCAGCATTCAGCACAATGTCACCAAGTCTCAAACATCTACAAGATATTTTGTTATGGAGACTAAGAAATATTTCGACATGTTGGTTGCTCGAAAAAGTCAAGAATGAACTATAATAACATGGGTTCCTCCTATTATGTTTTATTCAACGACAGGACTCCAACATCTCTTTGATAACTTGATTATCATTGGTGACTCGACAACTTTGCTTCATGAGTGGGAATGAAAGATTATCTGAGAAATAGGGAAACAGCCTAAAAACTGACATCACCATTTATTCGACTTATCGTCAAAATGGCGGCCATGACGGTACGTTTGAAATGAGCTCTGAAATTCATCAATTTTGAAGAACGCATAGACTCATTATGTACATAAAAAAGCGTGAGAAGTGTTACAAACATCAATTTAGGTCCCTAACGATACAGTGGAGTGATTGAATACCAATAATTCATTATCAGTTCACTCGTCCATTGCAGCTCTACTATTCCATATCACTTAACAGAAAGTCACATTTTTGACGAATACCAACTTATAGGTTAGTCACACCGACGTTATCTTCAGACGTTAACAATACGATCAAAATATGGCTAAGTGATATAGTTAATAGCTGTTATTAGTGAATTGGTTACCATAGTTAGCAAGCCTGAGTTATAACAGATAAAATGGTTTTTTTCAAGCATGAAAATTTGTTGAATAAATGCACATACTCACCTTTTCTCCGGCCTCGGCTGGTAGGTAGAAAACCAGGACGCACAGGAACGAAATCAAAACTGTAGGGAGTATCAAATTGACAGTATAAAACAAGGTTTTTCGGCGTATGATGATGTAAAAAGTGATGTCTGTCTCAGTTGGATGATTTCCTTCGTAAATGTTGAGGTAGGCTGGCACTTCGATTATATCCCACGTTCCGGACTTCCAGTAGTCTGACAGATCGACGAAATTTTTATTATTGTACAAGGCTAATGACACTTGGTCGCCATTAAACGTCCATGATCCGAATTTCATGATACACGTTTGTTGATCGAAAGGAAAATATGTTACATCTATTGTACAAGAGCTCTGAAATAAAAAAAAAATACATACAGTACATTCATATAACGACAGTCAGAGGCAAAATTTGTGAGTAAGACAGGTTGTCGCATTACTTTTCAAGGCCGCAATGGAAGAACTATTTTCTCGGCAACCTCGTAGAATAACAAACCAAAGGGACACATCTCCATATTATATTGGTTTCTAGACTGAAATTCCGAACCTTTCATTTCTATTTTGTATCGAATACTGAATTCTGAACAGAATACCTATACCTACTAACAGCTACATTGGAAATTTCTTATGGACATTTCCAAACTCACTGTCGCCGCTGCTTTCGATAGTTGTAACAAAACTTTAAAAAATCAGAATGTCAACTAATTTCACGTCAAATAGCTGTAATCCATCATTTTGCTGCTATGGTAACGATCATCTGCATTTATCAAAACCATATCTACGAAAATTTTCATGGTTACAGTGACAAAAACGATGTGATACTTCCACGCCTAGTCCTGGAAGTACTTCCCGGACCAATCTGGAATTCTACTTTCTCAAAAAAAAAAACCGTCCTGGAAGTATGCACCTCCCGGACGGTTGCTGAAAAATGTTTACGATATCTTTTTTGTAATTATCAAACCAGCGAAGATTTTTATATTTCCTAATCCATACCTTCAGTACCTAGTCAGCAGTGAAACGAAGTTGAGGTATGAAGCTTAGTCGAATCTGTATCTGAGGTAGCTGGTACCGATATCATCAGATTGGAACTTGTGAAGATACCTAGGCAAATGCTGTTATTCGGAAGTCTTCATATTTCGTTTTCTGATATTGATATATGAAGAGTCTCTGTCTCTGGCGATTTGAGTATTCGGAACATCCCAATAAGGATCTCGTTCAGGATGATAGACCTTCTGTGCCAAGGAAAATCGGTGATCATTCAGGCTAATTTATTTCGAAGTGTCTATCTCTTCGTATTGCATTGAAGGGGAATTCCTCACTATATACTATTTCGTAACTGTATTACAGAAGGTGCGATTCCATTTCGCAACACCCTAACCCACTGACCGATATTCCATGACAGAAATTCCATGATATTCAGATTCTGGAACTATTATTTGTTAAAGGAGCAAAAATTTGAAAAACGACTATTGGGCGATTCTTTGAAAAAAAAGTGGATATCCTATTCGATTGAGGCATAGCTGAAATACCCCCATATGAAATTCCTACGCAATACCTCACATAGAATATATGGTATGGAGACTACTATCGTCTGCAAAGCTGTGGATAGCGCAAGTGGTTGCTCCCAACATATCATTGATATGAAGTAGAAACAATGTTGGTGCCAGAATTGATCCTTGAGAAACGTCGGAATCGATGGCAATGGTTTTGGACGATACTCGCCGTCCACCATAACATGGAGCAATCTGCTTGAAAGACAACTCGATAAAAGATGTCATAGCTGAGGTGGTAAGCCGTATGATGTTAGTTTCTGAAGGAGTCCTTGGTGCCGAATGCCTTCGATATATCCTACGCCACCGCTAGAGATTCCTTATGTTCTTCTTATAAAGTTTGCCATATATGGATGACGTAGGCAAGTTGATCCCCAGTTGATCTTAGTTGGCTAAAGCCATATTGTCTATCATCAATGATTCCCAAGCTTTTCAGACATTTGAAGATGACTCTCCTCATCACTTTGTAGATGACTGAAAATCGGGCAATCGGCCTATAGTTGTTGGGCAGGCTTTTATTTTATTTTCTTGGGAATTGGTTGGACTCTAGCTATTTTCCAGCAAGATGGAAAAATACCCGACTAGTACGAGATGGTGCACACTTTTGACACTTTTTGAGAACAATGCGCCAGTGATGGTTCGCTGTTTATTTCGAGGCAACAGCTCTAGAACAGTTCTAAACTCCCGAAGGTGATGATCATCCCGAAGAATTATGTATGTTTGTAAATCCAAAACATTCAGTTAAGGTCAGAAGTATTTTTCTCCCTGTGTGAAGACATTAATTTAATCATATTTTTGCCCTGTCTGAGGATTTCAATAATAATTTTCCACTGTCTCACGTCATTAGACATTCAAGTACATGTCAACAATATATTTCAGTCTGATATCGAAATCACATTTATTAGAATTATTGAGTCTGTTGGTGACCCTGTGAACACAAATTATAGACCTATGGAATTTTCCCTTGTACTGATGATCATAGTATAACATTTTTCGCCTTCAATTCAACTACCTATTGTTGGCACCTTGAGGTGAATAAAGTTGTTCACAGGTACTTCGGCATATATTAATATCTTTGATTTTTTCTCAGTAATTGAGAACTGAGTAGCGGTCGACAAAAAAATAACCCCACTTGTAAATGAAAGAACTAACTTCCGACATGCTCCGAAATGAAGGAGTTGTTGTGTCCATAACAAATAAAAATCTCTCTCTTTCTCCAAGATATCATTAGAATCGTTATAACTGATAGAGAGAACAGGATAATGTTTGCTCTTAATGATGGTCGAGATCATGATGAACTGAAAATCTCGAGACTAAGAGATTGTAAGGAAATTTCGTGAACCGATTGTCAGCTGATACCAGACACACTGTTTCAGATTGCAGAGATTCATCAGTTGTATACAAGGCCAACTGACAATATTATCATGAAGGTTATTTATATATAGCATTGTTATGATGCTACAAATCAGAGCCCGCAACGGACAGAAGGTTGATCAAGCCTTCAGAATCCTCTAGTGACAATAATGGAGAGGTGTATAAGTAAGTAGATTTTTTTACAACTAAACCTTGCAATAAGTTGAACACAGACCTTTACGTCTGTGATACCAGATAGACTGTGAATATCAAAGTGGTTTGATGTCCTACTGTCAGATGATGATGAACATAGAATCTCAAGACTAAAAGAATCTAGGGAGATTTTGTGAATCGATTGTCAGCTGATGCAAGACAGGCTGTCTCGGCTGGCCAAGCCTCATCATATGTACTAGGCTAACTGACAATCAGTTCAAGGAGGTTATGCTACGAATCAAAACCCGTAACAAGCAGAAGGACGATCTAGCCTCCTAAACAATCTAACCTAACTCGACCTGAATGAACGTTCTTCCTAGAAAGAAGATTTTTCGAAAAATTCCTTGAACGAACAGAAGATCTTACTTTTTCTCAACAATCTAACCTGACTCGGCCTAAATTAACTTGCCTAAAAAGTATATTTTTCGAAAAACTACTTGAGAGCACAAGATATACTACTTTTTCTGAACAATCTTACCTAACAAGACAGGAATGAACATTCTTCCTAGAAAGGATATTCTTCAAAAAATTACTTGAGATCAAAATTTAAAAAAGTGGGATCAAAGAGCAACCGATGAAAATGATGTAGCTAGACTCTCGCCTACAAATTGGTGAGAAATATAATTGGGAAATAGAATGGTGGGTAACCATTGACATGCGAATACAATTTCGCGTATATAAGGCCACGGATATAATCATTATAATCACAGGGATGTAAGGCTTCGGATATTCAAGTAGAAACTCTCTCAATGTAAATCTTCATAGCATACTACCCACTCCCGTCAAAGCATTGAGTTCCAATAGTTTCAAAAAACACATTCATATCTGATGCATTTCATAGTACAGGGGAATATACAGGGTGGCCGAAAAGGTTATGTCGTAAATGATAGGGCTGATAGAGTGAGCCAAAATAATGACAGCACACAATAAAAAAACTACTCCTATTCCCGAACAAAAATTCAATATTCAAGAGTCCCTATTCCTCCATCCAGTAACACGCAATGAACTAACGAATCTGATTTCTAGTTTAAAAAACAATACTTCTGCTGGTCCTGATGGAGTGTCTGTTTATTTGATAAAAAAAAGTCACCAATACTTCCTTGATCCCCTATGTCATTTATTTAACAAATGTTTTGTAAATGGCACGATTCTAAATAATTTCAAAGAAGCCACCACAACGCCTATTTTCAAAGCCGGAGACAAAAAACTCGCCACAAACTACAGACCCATATCGGTAATAAATAACTTTGCGAAACTTTTTGAAAAGTGCTTAAAAAGTAGACTTGTAAATTTCCTGGAAAAACATGAGATTTTATCACCATGCCAATATGGATTCAGAGAAAATATGTCAACGGAAAACGCCGTGTTTCACTTAGTGAATAAAATACTGAATAGCGCCAATGAAGAGAAAAAGTGTCTAGCAGTGTTTTTAGACTTGGCCAAAGCCTTCGACACTGTCAATCACGATATTTTGTTACAGAGATTAGGAAATGTGGGAGTGAGAGGCAAGTCTTTGGAATTATTAGCCGATTATTTACAAGGTCGAACCCAAAGGGTCAAAATTAATGATACCTATAGCCAGCCACAGCCAGTCGCCATGGGTGTTCCCCAGGGCACTGTCATGGGTCCAATTCTGTTCCTAATATATATCAACAGCATTTACAACTTGAAAAACATTGAGGGTGATATTATTTCGTTTGCTGATGACACGGCCTTGATTTTCTATGATAACACATGGGACTCTACTTATGCGAAAACACAAAACGGATTAAACATTATATTTTCCTGGCTGAATTCTAGTCTTCTGAGTCTAAACATCGATAAAACCAAATTCTTGACCTTCTCACCAACAACAAGAGACCATCAACCACTAGAGGAAAACATTTTCATACATACCCCCAACTGCCAAAATACTTTAATTTGCTCCTGTCCACGTATAAAAAAAACGGATTCCATAAAATATCTGGGTGTGATGCTTGACCAACATTTACGCTGGGACAAACATGTAGACTTTCTCGTGAAAAGACTTAGAAAACTCATTTTCAAATTCTACCAACTCAGAGACAAACTAAATAAAAATTTATTACTAATGACATACGATGCATTAGCAGAATCAGTTATAAGGTACTGTATTATTGTTTGGGGTGGGTTGAATAAAACAAACTTACATAATCTTCAAGTAATACAAAACACCTTGCTTAAAATAGTACTGAAAAGAGACAGAAGACATCCAACTGAGAGCTTATACAAGGAGGCTAGCTTATTTAATATCAGAAAATTATACACCTATCACTGTATACTATGGACGATGAACTCGCCTCTTACATATCTAAGACACATACATGACACCCGAGCCATATCCGAGAGAACAATTAGTGTTCCTTTTTGTGAAAATGTATATACCCAAAGGTTTGTTACTTTCTTTGGACCAAAACTTGTCAATCAAGTTCCCATTGAACTACGAAATATAAAAAGCTTTAAAAAACGCAAAAAAACAATCAGATCCTTCGTCGATCACAACTTTGATTCCCTAAAACAAACACTTGAATCTATCTACTGAACCATGTCCGAATAATTTATTAATATCTTATTTAAAGCTGTCTCCCTTTTGCCTGAGTGTCTTGTCCGATCCTCCTGTGAGTTGATCATTGATTTTTGTTGATTTTTAATTCATATTTTTTACTGAAATGAATGAATAGTTTCCTTCATCTTATTTTTTTTCTATTCACCTTCATGGTTGTGTCCAGATCTGGGAAAATACGCAACACAAGCTCTGCTTAGGCGTCTCCCAAGAACTGAACACCACCACTTATTTACTTATCTAGTTATTAATAATTTCTTTCGCAATTTAATGTAATAAGATACTATTTATTTACGATATGTAACATTAACAATATAAAAGAACGTGTATGTATATGCATGTATCTGAATTGAATTGAATAAATTGATTGATTGATTGATTGACTTCATATAAAAAAATGTCTACTAATACTGATCACCACTACACTCATCCATGGTATTACCAAAGTATTAAATACTGTTTTCATCACCATTGAAACGGTTGGGATGAATGTTTACAAAAAGTAATTTTATCTAGAACGGTATAAGATGTCGATTGAAATGAAGTATACTATTATTATTGTATAAAAGAGATGAAGGAATCAAATGGTGAGAGCAAAATGTCAAAATTATCACCTCTTTCAAAAATGCCTCCATTCTGTATGAATATATGGGCTAATTTAGTTTCCCGAACATTTTTGAAACCATGGCAACCGTTTGAATGTTAGACATGATTGATACATTTTTTTCAAAGTTTTAGGGTAAATAACTCCGTAACGAAGTGCAATAGACATTTTTTTTATATGAAGTATACTAACTTTATTTTAGCTCACTCTATATCAGCCCTATCATTTACATGACCTATCCAGTCACCCTGTATAGCTGCCCGCCTACATAATAATCAACCATTATTTCCCATACATCATTATTTATCTATTCTTCTTCATATACATTACTTCTTGTACAATTTTCATCATAGCCTGTAATAAAACTGTGGTATATTAGTTTTATTATTTATTTAATAAAGAAAGTACGTTAACACGTTTATCTGTCTATAATTTATTAATGACAGTGATCTTCATTATATGTCAAATGTCCTTCATCTGTCATGTCAGTCATGTCAGTTATACAGTGTTGCCACCATATTATTACATCTTCCCTTTTTTGATAAAAGAAGTTGAAATATGATAATTGGCAGGTGTTTCTTTTTTCTACATTTCTTCTATCAATCGTCTTGGCTTTTTTGGCATTCTTCTTGATCTTTCTTGAACCTCTGAAACTTCTTTCCCCATCATTTCTGGTTCTACTTCCTTCTTCGACTTTCTTGACATCTCTTGAACATCTGAAACTGGTTTCTCTGACGATTCTCTCTTTTCTTCCCTGTTCCGATTATCAAGATGATCATGGTCACTTTGATTGGGTAACTTGGGTACAACAATAGATGGTCCGGGTTGAACTTCTGCTTGAGATGGTCTCAAATGTCTTCGATTTCTCTCTAAAATTTGACCTTTATTTGTTTCCACCAGGAATGATCTAGGTCTTGGGAGTTCTTTGATTATTTTTCCACCAATCCACTTCTTGGGTGCTTCTTGGAGAATGATTTTATCACCAGCTAATAAAGATTGTGTTGTCCTAGTGTTCTTGTCAAAATAGGTTTTCTGTTTATTTCTGAGTTTCATCAACTCTTCCTTAACATCTGTTGGATTTTTAACTTTTTGATCTGGACTTAATGTTTTGTCATGTAATATCAACTTGTTGCGTGTTGTTCTGTTGAATAGTCTTTGTGCAGGTGATCCCAAGTTATCATTTCTTGGAGTATTTCTTTGACTAAGAAGAGCTTCGTATATGTCACTGTTATCTTTCTCACATTTTTTTATGAGATTTTTGGCAATGGATACATATTTCTCTGATAGTCCATTTGATTGTGGGAAACAAGGGGATGATGTTTGATGATTGATGTTCCAGTCTGTAACAAACTTTTTGAAGTCTCTGGAGCTATAGTGAGGACCATTATCAGTTTCTAGTACGCGGGGAATCCCATGGATGGAAAACCATTTTTTCAAAATACTTATTACTTCTTTAGAGCTGCCAAACTTGAGTTTTTCAAAATCATAAAACCCAGAATAACTGTCACAAATCAAAAGATAGTCATTTGAGCCTATTTTGAATAAGTCAGAGCCTGTGATTTCCCAGGGTGATGAAGGTACTGGCTTGAGCAGTAATGGTTCCTTTACATTTGTATGTTGCATTGATTGACATACAGAACATTTGGATACAAAATCAATAATTTGTTTGGTCATTCCTAGCCAAAACACAGATGATCTTGCTCTTCGTAGTGATTTGTCTATGCCATGGTGACTTGCATGTACTAATTTGAGTATACGAGGAACACAACTAGTAGGTATCACTACTTTATGTCCATTGAAAATTAGTCCATCTAATACAGATAATTGATCCGGAAATGTCCAATATGGTTTCAGAATGTCTGGTACTTCTTTTATACTTGTTGGCCATCCTTGGTTGATGACATTCTTCAAACTTGAGAGCTCATGGTCAGTAGAGGTTTCATCTACTATTGATTTTTGTGCCTCGTCAGTCACTGAAAATAAGGTCTGTACTTCCAGTTCTTCTTCTTCTTTACTTGATGACAAGATGCAGTCTCTACTCAGTGTGTCTGCAATAGGTACTTCTGAACCCTTTTTGTACACAACTGTTGGATTGTATTGAAGAACGTCAAACAATATTCTTTGTAGTCTGGGGGGTGCTGCACATATTGGTTTCTTAAATATAGTTTCCAACGGTTTGTGATCCGTTTGTACTATCAATCTTTTGCCATATATGTGAGCATGAAATTTTTGACATGCTATTCTTACTGCAAGAGCTTCCTTCTCAATTTGTGGGAAAGACTCTTGAGTTTTAGTGAGTGCCTTGGAGGTGTAAGCCACTGGTTGGTCATCTTGTAACAGTACAGCACCAACTGCTTTTTGACTGGCATCACACTGTAAGGTTACCTCACTATTTACATTGTAATATTTGAGTACTGGTGGAGATGTCAGCACAATTTTTTATATTCTCAAATGCCTTTTCTTGATTTGAGTCCCAGTAAAAATCTACATCTTTCTTAATGAGTTCTCTCATGGGAGCTGTCAATTCAGACATTTTTGGTATGAATTTTGCTAGATAATTGAGCATACCCAAAAGGCGTTGAACTTCCTTTTTCGTCTGAGGTGTTTTCAGGTTATGTATAGCTTCTGTTTTCTCTTTATCTATTTCTAACCCTTTTTCACTGAATAGATGTCCAAGAAATCTGACTTCCTTCACACAAAATGTGCATTTTTCTTTGTTAAGCTTCAAACCTGCTTGTTTCAGAATTGTAATCACTTTTTCTGTGCTTTTCTCCAAATTTTCTTTTGTGTCTGCATAAATAAGGATATCGTCCATGGAGTTCTCTGCATTCTCCACATCTTTGAGTAGTTCTGCTAGGATCTGAGTAAAAACTTCTGGGGCTGAGCATAATCCGAATGGTAATCTGGTGCAACAAAATCTTCCCCATGGTGTAGAGAATGTCAAATATTTTTGAGAATCTTTAGCCACTTTAATCTGCCAAAAACCTCTGGTACAATCCAATAGAGTAAAGAATTTTGATCCATTTACTCGGGAGGCAATTTCTTCTACTGTTTTGAGTGGGTAGTGTTGTCTTGCAATCTCCTTATTTAGTTCTGACGGATCAAGACATATTCTTATCTTGTTTTTCTTTTTCACAATGACCATTGGACTGGAAATTGGTGTAGGTTCAGTAATTTTCCGAATTACTCCTAACTCAACCATTGTATCTAACTCTTTTTTGACACTATTTCGAATGGAGTGTGGTATCACTCTTGGTGGTCGATTTTCAAATTGTGCACCTGGTTTAAGATCAATTTTGTACTCATACCCTTTCAAACAACCAAGACCTTTGAAGATGGAGTGGTCTTTGTTGATATGTA
Organism: Phaedon cochleariae; assembly: GCA_918026855.4. NCBI lineage: Eukaryota > Metazoa > Arthropoda > Insecta > Coleoptera > Chrysomelidae > Phaedon > Phaedon cochleariae. Next base: position 17,575,965 of record OU896720.1, on the reverse strand, counting down.
TTTGGTTAATTGTTTGATCTCTTACATTTTGTACAACCAGTTTCTCTTCACTGCAGGTGTATTTTCCTAACACTGGTGTTAATATGTTTTCTTGAACCACTTTAAACAATATGTTTGTTGGTTTGTCTCCAATCATACATGGTAATTCTACTTCTCCAATGACCTTAGTTTTTGTATTGTTGAAGGCACTTAGTGTCTTTGTTCTAGAGATTTTGATTTTATCTCTGAACTGACCTACTAGGTTCATTGGGATAACATTACATTCCGCACCTGTGTCAAGGCTGAAATTTATCAACTGTGTTCCTACCTTTATTTTCATGTAGAAATCTTCTCTATTTCTTTTCACTTTCCTGCTTTTTGTTATGAAGTTGATGAACAACTCTTCTTCTTCACTGTCACTCGAGCTGTCACTTTCCTGTTCTACAATTCCTCTGACATTTCTTGATTTATTTCTGTGCTTTGTAGACTGCTTGTCTTGTTCTTTACTGTCAGATTTTTTCTTCTTAAGACAAAGTTTTGTGAAATGTCCTAAACCTTTACATAAACGACACCTCTTGCCAAATGCTGGGCATGATTTAGGTCCATGCTTTGTGTCACACCTTTTACAATGGAATAGTTCTTCATTTTGGTGGCTTTCCTTTTCTGGATACTTTCTCACAAAATTTACACAACTCTCTGTTTTAAGCACTTGTAACTGTTTTGTAGTTACTTAACTTGCTCTACATATAGCTAAAGCATTGTTCAGAGCTAGGACTTCTTCGGAGATAAGTCTCTCTCTTAGCTTATCATCTCGAATACCTATAATAATCTTGTCCCGAAGCATTCTATCTTCCAGTGCTTGATAGTCACACTTTTTGACTTGGGACTGGATTTTTGTGAAGAACTCATCAAATGTTTCGCCTTCCTCTTGTTTGAGGCTATTAAATATCAGTGTTTCATAGGCAGTGTTTGTTTTCGGTGTGAAGTATGTCTCGAAGGAATTTTTCAACACTTGGAGAGTATCTTTTTTGTTTGTTGGCCAGTTGTTGTACACTTCAAACCAGTCAGTGCCGATAATCATCATGAATGCTGATATTTGTTGATCTACTTCTTTGCTTGTTAGGTTAATTGCCCTCTCAAACCATTCGAAATGTTGGAGCCATATTTTCCATTCTTTGGCTGCGTCATTTTCGATTTTTAATGATTTTGGGGGTTGCACATACGGAACTACCGGAGATGCAGGTGGAGCTGGTCCAGCAGTGTTTCTGCTAGCTGCTTGCTGCTGCACTGTTGTTTGCAATGTTGACAATTGGTTTTGTAAACTTGCAATTATCTTGTGTAGTTCGTCTGTCGTAGGCATTTTGATTATTCTTCTGACACCATGTAATAAAACTGTGGTATATTAGTTTTATTATTTATTTAATAAAGAAAGTACGTTAACACGTTTATCTGTCTATAATTTATTAATGACAGTGATCTTCATTATATGTCAAATGTCCTTCATCTGTCATGTCAGTCATGTCAGTTATACAGTGTTGCCACCATATTATTACATAGCCTATATACTATCATATAACCTTCTTATATTTGAATGTACAGACTTTTTTTCAGGTTCTCTGATCCTATGAAATGTGATGAATATTGCGAATGTGTTGTAGAATAGGAGTCCCCTGGCAATACCAAATATGTTTTCTTGTAATTCGCATTGTTACCTAGCGAGACATGAATGTGACATACCAGGGATGTTTGTGTTTACTGGGGAGCTACAAATTAAAAGTTTTTTTTCGAGTTGAAATCGAGCACACTGTATTTCGAATATGGTATTGATGATTGAAAAATGGTTGCTAAAATTTAACAAAATACGAAATTTTATTTAACGCGATTTAACATTCTTGTTTTGATCACTATCATAACGAGAATGACAACAAATTCGAAGGGCACGCAGAGTGACGTAGTCTCGGACGTAGCTCGCACGCTGTCGGCTAGAAATTTATGACCTGTCTAGTAGAGAAATGAGTCATATAGAGTGTGACCCACTTCAAATGGAACCACCCCTGTATCTCATGTAATCGTTATGTAAGGATCCTGAAATTTGCTGGAGCGAGAGATATACCAAAAATGCACTCTATGACCAAGTGGGGTCATCTTCAGTGATATACACTGCTCGCCAACAGCCATGGAATCACCCCAATTTCCGGAAAATGACATTAGGAGACAAAATAGGTTGAAAATCACTTCGGATTCGGAATCAAGACGCACCCTCCACTAACTATCCATAGTTTTCCTAGGAAATTTTCAGTTCAGAAAAATTAAATTTTGTCCCATTTCTCATGGAAGCACCCCCGTGTCTCACGTAATTATTGAGGTAGGATTCTGAAATTTGCAGGAAGGGAAAGTCCGAAGATACGGGGGTGCTTCCGTGAAAAGTGCGACAAAATTTAATTCTTCAGAACTGAAAATGTTTCAGGAAAAATATGAATAGTTAGTGTATTGGGCGTCCTGATTCCGAATCTGAAGTGATGTTCAACCTATTTTGACTCCTAATATCATTTTCCGGAAATTGGGGTGGTTCCATGGCTGTTGGCGAACAGTGTATATCACTGAAGATGACCCCACTTGGTCATAGAGTGCATTTTTGGTATATCTCTCGCTCCCGCAAATTTCAGGATCCTTACCTAACGATTACATGAGATACAGGGGTGGTTCCATTTGAAGTGGATCACACTGTATGAATGGGGAAACGTGGGTAACTCGTGAAATATTGTCAGTATTGGATCAACATCTCAAAAACCGAGACCTAATAAGAAATTCATGAATGAAAATATAATACCTATGACAAAAAGTCAATATTTCAGATGAAACCTACGCAAAAATATTCCCAAAATTTCGTTTGTTTATATTGCATGCGGTACCGTAGATGTTGACCCATACTCACATTCAACCTGACAAACCAAAAATCTCAAATATGGTTTGGTCTACAACATGAATATGTATACAGGGTGTTCTCAAAGTTGAGGTGTTTATTCAAACATGAAATTTATTTATTTATTTATTTATTTATTTATTTATTTATTTATTTATTTATTTATTTATTTATTTATTTATTTATTTATTTATTTATTTATTTATTTATTTATTTATTTATTTATTTATTTATTTTTTTATTTTTTTTTTTATTTATTCATTTATTTATTCATTTATTTATTTATTTATTTATTTATCCATTTATTCATTTATTTATTTATTCATTCATTCATTTATTTATTTATTTATTTATTTATTTATTTATTTATTTATTCATTTATTTATTTATTTATTTATTTATTTATTTATTTATTTATTTATTTATTTATATATATATATTTATTTATTTATTCATTTATTTATTTATTTATTTATTTATTTATTTATTTATTTATTTATTTATTTATTTATTTATTTATTTATTTATTTATTTATTTATTTATTTATTTATTTATTTATTTATTTATTTATTTATTTATTTATCTATTTATTTATTTATTTATTTATTCATTTAAAAAGTATTTGTGCTTAGTAACTAACACTACAAGGTTTGACAATGTTATAACTATTTGGCGATATATTCTGTATTTAACTAATTAAAAAGGACTAATTGTACAGAACTTGTTTGACTCCATGTTTGAACCTGATAAATGAGAAGCTGAATACATCAAGATCATTGTTTGATTTACATACACTTTTGAAAGTTTTGATACATCTTATTGACGGAGAGTTGAGCAGAAAGTTTGTTGAGCAATAGGGAACTCTTAAAAGTTGTGTTGCGAGCTATTGAAGTAGCATAATTCTAAGCAGTATGGGCAATCTGTCAGATTATTGAATAATTTATATATGAAACATACATCAAAAAATTTTCTTCTCAATTCCAAATTTTCCAGCCTATAACATTTCAAGTTGTTTTCATATGATTCATGGTATCTGTTCTTGTTGAATTTAAAGTTCAGTCTATTTATGCATTTTTTTGTACATTTTCCAGTCTATCAATATAGCAGTTGTAGAATGGATTCCTTATAATAGATGAGTATTCGATAATAGGTTTCACAATGCTATTGAACAGAAGAATAACAGATTTCCAACAATTGAATTCTTTGGTGACCCTGAATATGAATCCTATGTTCCTAAGTGACTTCTGTGTTATTTGTTCGATGTGTTGCTCAAAAGTTAATTTGTTATCTAAGGTTATTCCTATATCCTTCACACTATTAGTTCTTCCGATGATTTGGTCTTTCAATTTCAAGTCGTATATAATGTGTTGGTTACTACGAGAAAGCACAATTTGATAACATTTCGAGAGGTTGAAATGGAGTCTGTTACGTGAGCAATAGTCTGAGAATCTATCCAGATCTGATTGAAAATCTAAGTAGTCACTGGGACATTCAATGTTCTTGTAGATTTTTAGGTCATCCGCGAAGAGGGTATGCTTTGTGTTATGAAAACAACCCGACAAATCGTTGATGAAAATATTGAATAGAAGCGGCCCCAGATGTGACCCTGGTGGGACACCTGACGTAACACGGTCACATTTTGACTTGACACCATCAATCACGACAAATTGGGTTCGCTGATCTAAGTATGAAGTTAGTAGGTTCAAAAGGTGCCCGTGCACACCGAATTCTCGAAGTTTGACTACAAGGCTTTCGTGATGAACCTTGTCGAAGGCCTTCGAGAAGTCCTTGTACACGGCACATGTTGCTCCACCTCCTTCCATATTTGAGAGAGTATCGTGTATGTATGGAACCAAATTGGTTAAGACGGATCTTTTCGCCAAAAAGCCATGTTGAGATGGATTGATGGAATTTCGCACTTGGAAAAATAGCTCGACAAAAATTATGGTTTCAAATAGTTTGCCAAGTTGGTTCAGAAGAGAGATTGGATCAGTCCTTTCCTGAGTTGTGTAACATTGAATGAAATCGACAACCCACAGAATTTCCAACGATTATATGCACTTATTGGCGAATTTTGGTGAAATGATTTATTCTGATGAGTTGAACCTCCTCCTGTTGAGATAGATTGTTACCACCGATACTAGGCATGGTTGCTCCACGGTGACGTCACCTTAGGTAGGCCTAATCAAGCACCTCATGGTGCTGAAGGCGACCGCGTATTTCAATTTTAGCTTTAGATTTTGCTATTTCTTTGAAGGGATTCCCGTTGGAAGGGGATACGCTCTTCTTTGCACCATATTCGATGATGTTATGGAATGAGGTTTCGGAGCATGATCAAGATAAAATTCGAATATCTAGCTACAGCAAAGCATTCGAATCAAATATATAGGCAAAGTTTGTAGTGATTCATTTTATCAGAGGAATACATCACACTTCATCAATCTTGAGGATGATATCACAAATGTAAACAATATACTTATTTACCGCACTAATTGAAACGAGTTGAAAAAATAAGTTTGCAGAAAGACATGAATTTCTTTATCACTTGAAGCGCACGAAAAATAATTCCTAATATGTTTGAAGAACTCGAAAAGTTCTTAAGAATACTTTCTTTTGGCAAAGAATTCCAAAGTTTTGCCTTTCTACGGCAAACGAGCTGTGGTAAAGAGTTGTTCGACATATTTCAAGATTGACGACAAAAGGATGTGCTGTCTGAGCTTGTCGAGTACGTCAGACAGGTATTGCTAGTGATGGTATGATAGCAGAGATTTCTGAAGAACATCTCCCGTGGAAAGTGGAAGGTCGCTGACTCTTCTTCGGTGTTCGAATGATGTCAACAAATTAGTTAGTGTTGCATCTTCCACCAGGCGAATGACTCGTCTCTGAATGGAATCTGAGAGCTGAACCCAATATGTGGCAACAGTATTCCAAATCAAGCTGTATCTGTGCTCTGTAGATCATGAGTAGCTGTTGAGGTATAAAGTAGATTTTCGCACGGAATAGGAATCCGAGTTCTTGTGAAGTTGCTTTTGCGATGGATCTTATATGATTTCTCCATGGAAGAGTATTGCTGATGGAAATACCGAGCATAGATATAGTGGACTTTGTGGAAATGGTGGTACCAGACATTGATATTACAGGCATACTACTAAGTTGCTTCTTCTTTGTAGAGAAAATACAGACTTGAGTTTTGTGGCATTGAATTCAACTAGGTTGTTGATTCCCCATGCGGTAATTTGAGCCAAATCTTCATTGACAGCGTTAACCTGCAATCGTCGTGGGTTCTTGATTTCCTGGGGAGGAATAGGAATTTTGGGAGAAAAAGCAGTATGGAGGTGCCAAAATCGATCCTTGTGAAATACCAGCACATATGGAGAGATCTGCCTGTAACAGAACTTGCTGAAAGATGGGATAGTTGAGGTCGTGAGCCGTTTGATGATAGTTTGTGGAGAAGTTCTTGTCGACAAACACGGTCGAATGGTTACCATATATCTCAACGTCACAGCAAGAGATTTCCATGTTTTTCTAATGAGGCTTGCCGTATATGGGTGACGTAGGCGAGGAAATCTCCAGTTGATCTTCGATAACGAGAGCCATATCGCACATCATTGATGAAACTTAAGCTTTCCCCATCATTTTGGAGATAACTGATATCAGGGCAATAGGCCTTGCCTTGTTTGGGAATTGTTTGGACTATTCCGGGCATTCGAAATATCTGGCACAACTTTTTCCTGGGAATGTGGAGTGGGGTTTTCTGCGAACAACTCTGAAACATGTTTCCTTTGTCTTGCGATGTTGTTGCTAATATGCCGTCGACAGTGGTGGGAATGAACTATTAGTGACATTCCTTCGACTGCCTTAGCGAGGGACCAAAACAAACATAATCTATAATCTATGAATTCAAATCCCATTTTGCCATTGTATGTTTCTTTTGATTCATCCATCATTGATTGGCTACAGTTATTTATGACTTCAACAAATTCTGTTCTAGTCACGAGGCTAGGGGTTTTGCGCCAACGATGGTAGACTGAAGGCAATAGCCAATAGCCAACAGTTCTTGCTGAACCAGGGTTTCGTAGGTGATGATGTTTTCAAAGAATCAGGTATGTATGTGTCCATTCCTAGCGATATGATCTCGAATATTTTCAAAGCATACTATGCTTAAAATCGAAGCATATTTGGTGCCAAGGAAATGCGAGGAAAATCATGCGGAGACCATCCCAGTCTCCTGAGTTTTGATGTCACATAAGAGGTGGTGGTGCTGGAGCAGTTGATGGGACAAAAATTGGCAGGCTGTGAAGATGAGTGCCCAGTGGAGCTCGTACATCAATGGAGTGAGATGCTGAATTATTGGTGAGGAATGGGTTGGCCGAATGGTTATTGACATCGGGAATTCGTGTGGCTTCCTTACCTTCATCAGATACCTTGATTGTAATATCTGGATTGAATGATTGATTTTCTTGGTTCTTGTGAGTTCGTCATCAGAACAAATATCTTATCGTATTCTCAATCGCTTAGTCAGAATCTTCTTCTGAACGTCTTGACACTAAAGTCTAAATATTTATTGAAATTACAATCAACTCAGAAACATTAATCACAAATGTACGAAGCGTGTTCAACATTATAACATCTTCCCTTCATGAAGTTAAGATAATCCCTTCAGATCTGGTCTTCTACATCCACACAACATGGTTTGATAACTGGTCGTTTATAAATTTCGGTCTTAACATCTACAACTCGTACACGGCCATTTGATCCAAGGTAGACAGCTACTATCATACCCAACTTCCAAGATCTTCGTGGAATATTGTCTTCAATAATAATCACAATATCCTTGATTTTCAAGGGCTTTCCTTCATTTTCCTATCGAGTTCTCTTTGTAGGAGTTGTCAGATACTCCATAGTTAATCGTTCCTAGAACTATTCAATGAGTAACTGTGATTTCCTTCATGCATTCCGGTGATTTTGATAGATATGTCTCTGAATTCAGTTATTTTTTCTGAAGGAATTAATAAAAAACTGATTCTCAATCATTCGGGTCAGACGAAACTTTTGTAAGTTGTCTATAATTCACTATTCATTCGCGTTCAGTGAATAGGGTAGTGAGAAATTCATCTTTTAAAACTTGTCTTTGCAGGATTGAGTAGAACGTTGATTTTACGGAGCGAACCAGTCTTTCCGAGGCACCAGCCTGTTGAAAGATATTTTTTCTTTTGGTAGTCCTCTCCTGGGTATCATTCGTCGTACGGCAATAATGAATGAGCTACCTTGAGGTGTGCAACTCTAATAGCAAGGTGAAGTACAGTGCGGGTTGGATTGCCGGTTCGTGGGTTTGATTCCCACGGCTGCAGACATTTTTCTAATGGTCTACGAATGTTTTGGGATCACACGTTAAAGGGCAAGGCCACTGTCATTCTTGGCTAGCACAAGTCTCTTGATGACGGATAAGAACAATTTTAGAACAGTGTCAGAACAAAATCTTTTCTTCTCCTCTGGTCAACCGAAACAAAAAGAGGTCCAAAGTAGTCTAGCCCCTAAGTTAATGGTCTTACATGGGCTGTCATGGGCTGTCATACGCTGTATAGGAAATTGTTCCATCAGTGGAATTAGTGGCTTTGCTCGAGTCATTGCATTTCTGCCAACTGGCGGATGTAGATTTTACTACACCTGTACCATCAATCACCTGGTATTTTTGTCATACTGCATTGAGGACTGTCTCTATTCTCTGATGTGCAAATCGTTCATGGAAATATTAGATGAGATGGCAAATTATCCTAGGCTTCTTTGAAAGGATGATTGGACGTTTGCTAGAAGATCCTTCAACATTTTCATTCTGGATCGTCTGTGGTCTTTCTCTATTGTTTTCAGATGGGTGTCTTGAAGCTTCCGAATTCTCATGTGATAACTCTAGATGTGGGTGGCGGCAGCCATCTATGCCACACTGTTTTTCCAAAGAAATTTTTGCGTCTGATGGTTGTGCCTGAGGTTGAAGAACATAGTTCTTGTTTCGTCACTACCTCTCACCTAGTGTCCACTTCATCTGATTTCATTTTATTGCAGTTGATGATTTTGTGCCCAGAAGATAGGCAATACATCAATCAACTATATATTCAGTGGAAGTTAAAGTGGTTCCATGCTTTTTCAGGTATGAACTGTTCATTACTTTCTAGTAAACACACACACATCAAAAAGGGTCTAAATTACGTAGTAAAATTACCAAAACGGTTGGTTAAAATAACGCAAAAATGTCGCTAACATACACGTTGTTTTCAACCGGTACACGAACATATTCCCAACTACTTATTTTATAGCAATGAATTCTTTTCCACATAACAATAGACATTTTCAGATGAGTAATTATTTACGTATTTTCAACGTTATCTGTTCACGATTGTACGAGGTACACTTTAAGTCATGAAATATGTGAATTCAAACGTTGAAATAAACAATAATTGCTCGAAATTATCAACGTTCTGCTTCTACGTTTGATAGTGGTTGTGGATCAACACAATGTAATGAAATATTGAGGATAAAATATATGAATAACGTTTTTCACAACCAAATTTCAACGTTGAAGTTTTCAACTAGTAACATTATCTCCACGATTCCAACCGGTATACAACGTTCTATCAACGTATATGTGATGACTTGGTTAGTCCTCATTTCAAACTTATTCGTCTTGGTAGGTGTAACTTAACAGGCGGCTGTGGCGTTATCGTTGATCCAAAGAGAGAAATCTTCAAGATTCGGTCGATTATTCATCTGCATGAATTTTCCTTCTCATTGAAGCTTCATTGAATCAGAAAACTTTTGGAGTAGGTCACGAAGTTATTGAGGATTCTGCAAATGTTCGTTATACTTTGAAGTGTACGGAGTACCAGATCTACATTATCTGAAGGGGTGAAGGGGCTATCATTCCAGATGTGGTATTTTTTGGCATCACCTTTTCTAACACTGTTGCAACTTGATCATCTTTTCCTCTGCCGAGTACTTACAAAGTGACGAAGTCCTCTGAATATCCATCGAAATAGTTGAAATCTTCTCAATAACCGATAGCTTCAAATATTTATTATTTATTCAATTACTGTGAGTGTCTCACAATGTGTTTGATTTCCGTCTTCTTTTCGGTGGTGGTAATATCAGGCGTATGATCATTCACAAATGCATTGTGTGTATGTACATCAGGATCAGGAATTCTATTTACCCATTGCCCATTCTAGACTGAATGTGTATCTTCATTAAACAAACTCGCATCTACTGAAATCGACCGATTTTTGTCTTGCTCAGCAATTTTCACTTCAGTAACATCATTTTCTAGCTCTAGTGATTTCAACAGATTCTCAAGATTCTTCATCTCAATTACTTATTTGAGTTTTTCCATTTCTAGAGCATTCTTTTTCCGCCTGAGAGTTGAATTCGGAGCTCTAGATTGTCTAGCTGAATCCATATAAAATGTTTCAAATTTTCCATCAGTCTTGCTTGGGGTTCACGGCTGATATATACGACTGCCTTCAAGTCTCTTCATCCGCGATTGACTTCTTTCTGTTTCCAGGATCAGCCAATCCAGGAACTGAGTTCGAATAATGCATCAAAAATATTCCAAGGGTCTTCAACATTATAAGAGTTGTCTTCGATGGATCAATGTATAAATGTGTCCGTTGACAATTTGAATGATGACCTTGAAGGTATATAATATTTTCGAAGAATGAGCTATGTAGGTATGTGTCCATTCCTAGACGAATGATCTCAGATATCTCCGCAGCACACTGTGAAGGTTCCTCAAAATGAGAGCATATTCTGTGCCAAAAAAACTCGGAGGCAAACATGCGAAGACCATTCCAGTCCTGCGTTATAATGTCATTCAAGACGGGGTGGTGCTGGAGCAGTTGTTGAAGGCATATTGTGACGCCCTGATAGCTCGCAACCTCCTAGGGACGTCCCTATTTGGTACAATTCAATTCCGAATGTCCTGTGCCTAAAATAATTATCCTTGGCACATCCCAAATCGAACGTCACATTCAATGTCCGAGCAGGGATGTCGATGAAATATCCGAGCTGGTACATCATCATCATCCGTCGGATATCCCGATTGGTACATGAACTGTTATGGCTTCGGAAGGAACCTCTATAGATAATCCATATGTTCATGTAAGTATTAAGTGAAAGATTATTCTTCAGGGAATATAAGGCTTCGTGAACTTTCTCAAAGGACGTCAATGATTTCCTAAAGAGGTCCAATGTATATCCTTGGGAGATATCCTTTTTTGGTGAGAAGTCGGGACACTAGAACTTCCCACGGACGTACTATGGATGTCCGCGGTACCAAGAACGTCCCGAATGTATCGGCAGGACGTCCTATGGATATCCGTGTTACTTCATTTGCTATCCGGGTAGAGTATGTGGTCATAATTGCTTGGTGAAGCTTGTACATACATGCGACTTAGATACTAAATTGTTTGTAAGGAGGTATAGGTACTCAAGTATGTTGGTTTAATGGCAGTGAATGGTTATTGACATCGGGAATTCGTATGGGTTTCTTGTAGGTGCCAAACTTTACTCGTTTGAGCTTTGAAATTGTCGAATCTATTGTTACAGTTTTGCCAGTTCTCACAGACCTTCCTGTATTTAGATGGAATGAAATTCATTCAGTAAATGGATGCAATCTAGAGACATGTCATTATCCAGGAGGCAACAAAAACATGCAATTTCAGATACCTTTCTTAGAATTCTCTCAGGCTCTGGTACACTTTTTTCTGAAAATACAGCAGATTCTACAAAACATTATTTATTTTGAAGAAGGATGTCGAACAAAAACAAAACAAAGTAGCGACTAGGTCTAAGTAGCCGCGTAAGTACCTATTTGGCCTACCAAAAGTGATGCAACGAGGTGCTTACGTCAGAGCATTTACGGCATTGTTGTATCGGTGGTGACGGATAGATGCATCACTTTCGAATACATCTTGTATAGTAGAAACATGGATACCTATTGTAACAAGATTATTTGGCGACTATCCATATTTCATTTAGTAAAAGATTGCCAATACATCAATCGATTTTGGAATAATTGATGAAGACAAAATATCATATTATATGGAGATAGGTATATACAGTGAGGACCAAAAGTCCGTCGCCCCCCCTGTAACTTCTTCATTATACATATTACAAAAAAATGTTGAATACATAAGCTGTAGGGTTTCATTCGATCTCTTTATTGGTTTAAGTTTCATTCATACAGAGTGTCTCTAAAAAGCACGGTGACTTAGAAGTTAATTTTTTTAAATGGGACACCCTGTATTTCATTGCATTTTCAGATTCTCTCTGAAGATCTGATTACATCGATGTATCACACTTGGGGTCTAGCGGAAATGATTACAGAGATATAGGGTGTGAAAAATCGACATTTTTCAACTTTAGGAATTTTTTTTGTCGAAACTATTCATTATTGGTCAAAACGACTCGAATGTCCCTATCTCAACTTTTGATCAACTATCTACTGACATTTAATCGAAACAAATACAGGGTGGTGCAGAATTCAGAATCCTGATCACCCGGTATATGTCCCAATTAAATATCAGTAGATAGTTAATCAAAAGTTGAGATAGGGACATGTAAGCCGTTTTGACCAATAATGAATAGTTTCGACAAAAAAAATTCCTAAAGTTGAAAAATGGGGAACACCCAAAACGTCAGAATATAATGCATCAAAATATAATTTATAAGAATATATTTCATCAGAATGGTAATTCGTAGGTACCGTAATTGATAGTTACTGTATTCTGTAAGCACGTTTTTCATCGCTTTGTAAAACATAGCTCCGTAATTTGTAGGTATGTATTATAACAAAACGTGATTCGTCAAAATGTAATCCATCAAAATGGTATTCGATAAGAACCGTATTTGATCATAACAGTAATTCATCAGAACAGTATTTCATCATCACGGTAATTTATCATAATCTAATTCTATCGTTAGGGTATTCTATCAGAACCGTAATTCGTCGCTTCAGTAAAACATCAGAATCGTAATTCATCAAAATCGTATCGTATAGGAACTGTATTCCATCGTCACATCAATTCATCGGCACTGTATTTTATAGTTTCAGTAATTCATCGGAACCGTATTCCATCGGAACTGTATTCTATCAGAAACATATTTCATCAAAATTGTATTTCATCAGAACCGTATTCCATCATCACCGTATTTCGTCAGAACCGTATTTCGTCAGAACCGTATTTCGTCAGTTCCGTATTTCGTCAAAACCGTATTTCGTCAAAACCGTATTTCGTCAAAACCGTATTTCGTCAAAACCGTATTCTATCAGAATCGTATTTCATCAGTACAGCATTCTGTGAATACACTAAATATCCAATTATTACAGATAATTTCATCACAGTTAGATGCACAGAATATTTGTGTTAGTACCGCCGAATGCATATAGATGCTGTTCAGGGATTGTTTGGGATGATTTTCGATTGTTTGATGAATCAAACTACTGATTGAAACAAACGCAACAAGCACATTTCTTACTAAATGGAACATTGAATGTCTTCGCGATAATTCAACATATTCTGCTGCCGTGTTTTCATTCTGAAAATGAATATTTCACTATTATATAAGTCTAGAAAATATCGAAGAATTCCCCATGCTTTCCATTTGACGAAAAATGTTTGGGAAGTTTTCCAGTCATATTCCTATAACGCTAAAGAATATACAGGGTGATTCAGGTTTTAAGGCACAAATTGAAATGTGATATAGATCTCATCATATTAATCACAAAAGTTCATACAAACATTAGTCCGATCTCGTTCAGTAGCGGAGCTACAGGGGGTCAAAATTTAATTATTTTTTTTTATCAATTGAACTATCTCGCTTACTTTTCAAGATATCATTTTGAAATTTGGTGTAGTCAATACTTCCTAGAAGATCATCATTTCAAGCATTTTAAAGATCTTCAAAATCTACAGGGTGATACGTTTTTGGAGGTAGAGGCTTTTTATCCCCTCCAAACTTCTTCGTAGTACGCCTCTGGCATCTTTCAGTGATCAAATTGTGTAGATCGTCCAATTTAGAGGCTTTTTTTCGATCTTTAATTTTTTCCGATAAACGAACCGTTTTTGAGATAAATATGCATAAAAGTTCTAAACCATGTTAGATTTATAAATAAAAAGAAACAGATATTTGTATTGATAGTTTACCTAACTTCAGGATGATACGGTTTAAAAATTTTTCAAAATAGTAGAATTTTTTTTACGGCAACTTTAGAGAACTGAAAAAAAATGACTTTATTCCCTCCGTTTCCTCGTTACTGATCCAGATTGGACTCGTGATTTCAATTCTAGTGAGTACATTTCATTGCATTCTCAACGGATTTTGTCAAAGAATAAAATATTCAAGCGAAACATAGGCAAAATTAAAATATGAACCATTTCATGTAGTCAGGACTCGTTCCATAATATCACTGCGTTCGAAGAATTTTCTATCAGAGAGCCTAAGAGAAAAATTCATTCGGTTGTCAGTGCCACTCAGTTTTGAAAATGGTTGAAGAAGAGTAATATTCAAAAAATATGGAATCACATTACTTGAAAATTTATACTCTGATATTTCGGTAACGAATCTGATCCCATAAAGAATGGAAAAAGTAATTCTTTCAAATTGTCTTGAGAAGTTTCATACTGAGAAGGCATATTGCTGATGATTTTTATCTATGGAAATGAAGAGAGAGAGAGATATGAAAAAATCTGGGAAATGATTTTACCTTCCATAGCTTCAATTTATCGCTTCAGCAAATTGTATCATCCTGATTATCGAATGTACAAGATTGCCTTCATGAGGAGTAAGGCGAGGAATACATTTTTCAGAACTCCTTTTGGAAATATCAGTGAATCCATTGCTACTGGTGAGAAGTGTATTCCACTGATAATAATCGCATTCGATCATGGAATGTATCTTTGAAAGCTTTCTATTTCCTTGAAATTTGAGAATTCTACCTCCATATGATTGGAAAAATCAGAATACTTTTAATATGTACAGAGATGTGCACAACAAACGGCCAGTGCTGTTATTTCTGATTCATTCGGGATCAGATCCTGATCAATTGACAAAATATCAGTTCTGTCACTTCCAGTTTTACCAGAAATTATCCCAACTGCTGATTTTTTAATGTTTATTATTCCATGATTTGGCAATAAGGATTATCATAACGAGTTCTAGGATAGCGGGTTTGACAGGGTTATTTCAAACGAATACGAAGATAATGGCGTTGAACTTTAGCTCCTAGGAACTAAAAAGGATCTACTGGACGTCATCAAGAATAAACAACATTGTGACGGTTGGTTATTTGGGTTGAGTGGCATACCTGATTTGTTTCCGATTTCAGCAGATTTGGCATTTCATACCCATGCTGGAGTTATAAATACACCTTATTATAGTTCAGTATTGGAATTATAAACATCTCAGTTGAGTATTTTTGTTTTGATCAGGGAAGCCTTCAAGATTCAAATACTTGCTTGATCTGTATTTCATTCGTTATTCTCGGGATGGATAACTTGTTTTTGGATAATCACGGCAAGCAATAGTTTTTTTTTCTCAAACAACGATATTGTTAACCTTCATTTGATTGTCAAGCGACAAACATTGTATTACGGAGAGGAAAAAATAATTGCTATTCTTATTGTTGAGATTGTTGATGTGCTCACTAACCTAACATTTTCCAAGTCTTGTTTCTATAGCTGGCACTGACGCGGTATTTGCCATTAGAGCACCTGGTCCATACACAAATATGTCACTCTGTGATTGTATTTTGTATTTATATCGAAACAACAATTCGAACATCCTTGAAAATTGAATGAACCTGCTGTTGATGCAGGTAGAATGTTCTCACCTCACGGATTATTTTTCAATATTTGTTGCATTGCATACATATGGCACGGTATTGGTGAAAGCTTCACATATTTATTTGAGTTATTTGTTTCGGTTGCAGAAAATATAGCATGTTTCATTCGGATCAAAAGTGACTTTGTTCGACTCGCAAATTTTGCTTTCGCTCGGCTTCGCTAAACGCTCCGCCTCGCAAATGCAAAATTCGCTTGTCAAACAAAGTGTCACTTTTGATCCTAATAAAACAATCTACTATTGTGACAACGCATGATTGAGAAAAATTGACATGAACGCTCTCAAAAAGTATTCGTTTACAATAATTTTGGTTGTCATGGTTTCAAATGTCAAGTTGAGGTTTGTCGCTGGAAAACTCAGAGCAATGTTTTTTTGCTGTCATAATGACAAAATCACAGCGTCTTACGGGATTTTTCATACATATGAATCAAATTGTCAGTACGATAATGAAGAGCATTTTCAAGGTTTATCGTCGAATAATTTTACGTAAAAGTTAGAATCGATTAAAAAAAAAGGTTGATACTATTTAAAAAGAAATTACTATCGCTGATACTAGTACATTCCCAGGGATGTCCCTGATTTAATACTAGGGATGTCCAAAGGACATCCGCTGGCCGCCTTCTGGTACGTCCCTAGGATGTACCAAGTACGAAGGAAGGATATACCTAGGACGTCCCAGGGATATTCCAGGGACATCCCTTCGACAAAACGAAAAAATGTAGGTCGAGTAGGGATTGAACCCGGGACCTTCAGCTTATAATGCACGAACCTCACTCCATTAGCTAATATGCCTTCTGAAGATTCATGTACTGAACAAATTTATGAACAGGACTAAACTACAGAAACCTGAATAAATACATTTTTGTTCAAAAATGAGGGGCATTATGCATTTACGATTTCTGTTTGCGAAAAATGGTAATTTCTTGAGAAGTTCTGATACATTCAATGACTGTGAATCGATATCAGATATTCCAGGGACACGAATAGTATAACCAAGGGATGTACCGGGCGGGATGCCAACTCGACAACCACTGCGGGACATCCCCTGGATGCCCCAATCATGTCCTTGTACCGCGGGACAAAGAAGGGACGTACCTATAGGACATCCCTGTGTTGTTAGGGGAGTTTGAATTATAAAAATATGTTCCTCCTAGTATCTGATGAGCCATTTCCTCGCATTTCCTACTATTTTTTGTTCATAGAAGTCGAATAATAACTAACGGTGCTTGTTTGGCTTGGGGCATTTTTGTCGGTCAATCTATATTTCGTTTGACTTGAGAGATAACTTGAGAGTTCAGGTTCATGAAATATGTGTGATGTAAACAGCCTAACTAATGTTGAATAATTCTGATGTCTAAAAATGGAGATATGAAGAATAATGTGGTCATATGCGACCGTAAGTACTCCATGGGTCAAAAAAATCTAAATAAATGATTACCTATAACTAATTCAGCAGTCGATAGCCTATTGAAATTTCAAATCGTAATCCAATTCCTGACACCTTATCACAGATCGGATTGAGTTCAGGATATACGGTGATACGAACTTTCAACTTCAAAATTAGGTTATTTATCTGATGATCTTGAAATTCGTCACGGGCTCAAATTATTGTGACTCACCCTGTATACGCATGAAATTTTTCATCGATTCATCTCATTCTGACTCTGAAAGCACCTTGTTTCTCTATATATTCTTGTATAGATATAACATTTCGATAAGATGCATATCTACAGAGTGTAAGGAAATTCTAAATTGAATAAGGTTTTTTTTTCAATCTAATTTACGTAGGTACAACTGAATTCCTGATAATTGATACCGCACGCAGGCAGTTGAAACTAACTGCCTCTCTATACACTTATCAAACACCGACAATAAGAATATGAAAAATATACGATCTCACATTGAGAATAAGCTATATTGAGAAGCTTACAAAGATTCTTGAGGTGAAATTCTATCGAGATCTCATTCAGAATAACATATTTCATGTTAGAATAGTTATTCTGATCAGATACTTATTTTATCTTACATGCATTTACCAGCGCCATCGCATAGCATACCTGAAAAGCGGACAGAAAATCGATACTTTGTTCCCGATAGGGCACTGTACCGACGATGGATTACCATTCTGACGAAATACCGTGCTGATACAATACGGTTCTGATGGAATACGGTTTTGATGAAATACGGTTATGATGATTTAGCGTTCTGATAGAATACGATTATGATACATTGATATGCTGATGAAATACGGAAGCGATGAATTACGGTTCTTATGAAACACAGTTCTGATGATTTACAGTTCTGTTAAAATACGGTTATGATGTTCTACAGTACCGATACTATACACTGCTGACAAACTAATATTCCGACGGATTACAGTTCTGATAATTTACCATCATGACGATTTACCATTATGATATATTACTGAAGCGACGAAATACGGTTCTGATGAATTGCCTCTTTTATTGAATACGGTTTTGTTGATTCACCGTGCTGTCAGAATACGATTCTGATGAAATACCATTCTGATGGAATACGGTTATGATGAATTACCATTTCTATAAAGTACGGTATGATGTTTTACGTTCTTATGAAGTACATTCCTTCATTTTACAACATGATAGATTACATTATGATGTTTTGCATGCCGATGAATTACTGCTCCGTTAAATTACGGTTCTGTTGAATTACCATTTTGATCGAATATATTTTGATATAATACGGTGTTGATAGAATACGTTCTGACGAATTATATGCAGCCGAAAAATGACGATTTTTCACACCCTATATCTCTGTAATCATTTCCGCTAGACCCCAAGTGTGATACATTGATGTAATCAGATCTTCAGAGAAAATCTGAAAATGCAATGAAATACAGGGTGTCCCATTTAAAAAAATTAACTTCTAAGTCACCGTGCTTTTTAGAGACACTCTGTATGAATGAAACTCTACAACTTATGTATTTAAATTTTTTTTGTAATATGTAGAATAAAGAAGTTACAGGGGGGGCGACGGACTTTTGGTCCTCACTGTATACCTAATATAGAAGATTTTACACTGACAGTTAGACAATTGCTTCTCAATTAAGATTTCCAAATATGATTTTGATGAAATGTTTTCAGAAATGAGGAATCAATCCAGTTGTTCCTTAAAAAATAATTCAAATGAATTTCATCATAATATCAACTCCATTTCTATTTTCATGGGTAAGGAGAAAACTGATTTATACCTCAGGATAACTCCATTTCAGATATAGTGATTATGAGTCCAGGGGTTCACCTCATATATAGAAGAGACACTTGACACTTCCCCATTGGGATGCCCGGTTATTGTCATCGCAGAAATGGAAAGCACCTATTTTATTAATCAATTGAAGATTGAAACGATGTATTTCGAAAGAGCTTTTCGCAAAATATATATGTGGCAATCTAACTGAATGGCAGTCCAGCGGTTTGGAATATAAATACTCATACGGATAATAGTGCACAGAAATGATTGTGAATGCCTAATATTGTTTTTAGATTCCGAAACGCCAAGTGGGAACATATACATCACAAGCTGATGCACCAGAGGATACTCCTCGCTCTTTAATGCAATTCCACAGTTCTCACAACTTTCAATGTCCAACATGTTGCCAGAATCAGATATTGCACAATCATGTGATCGTGAGAAAGAAGCAGAATACGCATGCAGAAAACCAGTATATTTGGACTGAATGCTATGTATGCTATGTATTCCCATTTTTTTTCTACGAGATGGTATAGTAGGTATACTGATATTATTTATAGTATTGAACTAGTGATTTGGTACATACCTGGTAAATTGCAGGAGGAACCCACAGCACTTCACCATTTGGATAAATTAACACATTCGATTTGTATCTAACTTCGTAATTGCCATCGGCACTGAAACAGAAAAAAAAAAGAATGAATCTCTTGTCAACATTCATGAGAATTTTCGCATGGAATCATTTTCTTAGAGATTGCAAGGAATCTGGTTTGTATTGACCGTTGAAAACTTTCAAAATGAATAAGTAATATTATATCGAATTCGACTCAAAACATCTGTTTTGTAATCTTCTTCACTTTGACGAAGAAAAACAATATCAAAATCACATAATGGATATTCAATAACTTTATTGTTGAAATAGGAAATTATGCTTAAACATTGATTTGCCGTGATGAAATAGCTATGACGGGGTAATCACGTGTTAAGTTTCCTGTACAGGCTCGAGGAAGTTCAGGGAAGTCTGGGAAGTTCGAGAAAGTTTGGGGTAGTTGGAGGTAGTTTGAGGAATTTCGAGAAAGTATAAGGAAGTTCGGTGCAGTTTGGGGAAGTTCGGGCAGTTTGAAGTTTGGGGAAATTCGAGGAAGTTCGAGGAAGTTTGAGGAAGTCTGGAATGTTTGCCCTCGACGACTTGACGACATATTATTGTGAACGCCTCAAAAGGGCATCAGAAGGTATTTGTGCTATCTGGGTGCGAACTAGGCTGTCTAAAGTCAGCGGCCTACTAGCGTCAATCGAGCTTTCTCGAGATCGATCTCTGAAGTGTTCTTGGCCACTTGAAAACATTTTCTATCAAATCTGTACGAGACTGGTGGATAGCTCCAGAGGTACAATCACCGTCCCTTTATATTTGCACAATTAGTTCGAGTAGGTATATAAACTGTCAATAATCAATCAATTGATCAAATAGGAAATGATACAAATAGAAAAACAGCTTTAATTAATACGGCCTGTTCTAGAATACTGTTCCCACATAAGGGGTTCAGCACCAAAACATACGCTGATGCTCTTAGATTCCATCCAGAGAAGAGCCATTCGCCTGGCGGGTGACGCCACACTCACTCACTCTTTGACATCATTGGAACACCGTAGAAAGGTCGGCGACCTTTCACTTTTCTATCGATACTTCCACGGGAAATGTTCTTCGGAAATCTCTGCAATCATCCCTTCACTAGCAATACCAATCAGACGAACTAGACAAGCCCAGTCAGCACATCCTTTCGTCGTCAACCTCGAAAGATGTCGAACAGCACTTTATCAAGACTCCTTCATCCATAGAACGGCTAGGCTCTGGAATTCATTGCCTGTGGAAGTATTCCCAACAACATATAATCTCCAAAAATTCAAAAAAAATTCCAATACCTACCTTCTGTCCCTATCCTCCCTAGGAACGCACGATGTTCTTTGAACATTATAGGGATTCCCTTTCGTGCGCTCCAATCGATAAAAAAAAAGAAGATGATGCCAAAGTTCAGGAATTTCAGGGAAGTCTGAAGCCTGAGGAAGTTCAGGAATTTTGAGAAGTTCGAGGAAGTTTGAGCAAGTTTGAGAACGATCGGGAAGTTTGAAGTAGTTCGAGGAAGTTCGGAGAGTTTGGAGAAGTTCAGAAAAGTATGAGGGCGTTTGAGAAAATTCGAGAAAATTTGAGGGACTTCTAGGGAGTTTGAGAAATTTGACCCTATGGAAAGTTTGGTGTGAGTACCAGTGTTTGGTTCGTGATTACCCTCTCGAAAAGCCATTTGTGTATTCAGTGCGTAAAGTGATAGATTGCCGCTCGATAAAACGAGATTCAAAGTTACAATTTTTATAATTCCTGCTACATCAGATGATGTGTTTTTCAGTCCACTGTTAGAATTTTTCATCCTTCAAGAATACGTTCGTGGCAACGCTGCCAACTTTTTTTATTATTTCCGCTTACGTGCTCGTAAATGCTGTCAAATGATGGCATTTCATGAAAAACTACAATTTTTTGTTGATATTTGTTACTGATTATCAACTGTCGCTTAGGCATGGAGACAAAATTCATGTTTGAAGTCATTTTTCCCCATATCCCACAGGGCTAACACTATGCTATTAGTGTTGGCCAATAGTGCTAGCTTGTTCTTCAGGTCAATGGTAAATGTGTGAAATCATCATACATTTTTCTCAGTGTATACATACGGTGGTGTTATTCGAACGAACTTTGAAGACAACATTGAAGCTTTCGAATCTATATATATCATAAGTGACATACTTATGTGTCATATGATGGATATGGATGATTGTGACATAAAATAATTGGTACCTTCGAAGAACTAGCTTTATAGCGTCCTTCACAGTGTGTTGAGAAATGGGACCGGCAATTCTTATGACAAGTGATAGCCCTCGTGATTTTTCACCGGCTAAGAATGTGAAAGTGGACCATCAAATGTTCTTGAGATGCAGGAAGTTGAAGTTCAGAAATGAAAATTGCCTTCTCACAATAACTCATGATTGGTTGAATATATTGCATTCAAATTTGGTGTTTGGTTAATTTCTGACCCGAAAGTTATTCCGGATATTCAATCCAGTGTTGCGCTGTTGGGCTGTGGTAACTTTTGTCCCATATTTGCCACGTCATCGACAAAACTATGACTGTTTCAAATTTCTCGAAATCCTTGTCCATTTTTGTTGAGAAAATTCAAAACTTGAAACCAATGGTACTTTTTAATGAATACGAACGATTCATCTAACAACTTTTCAAGGGGAGATATAAGAAATGGGAAAGAAATACGATCAGAAGAACAGGTATGTTTGAGATAATCGAGGTATTTGGATTTCAAAACATCAAGACATCGAACGCGATGATAAAGGTATCTCGATAACATTTTGGGCGTAACCAAAGCGACAGCAACAAGTATGCAGACAAGTACTCAAGTAGCTTCTTGCTTTTAATCAGTCCACAGTAGTATTATAGTAGATTGATACATGAGTCAATAGTGGATTATTATGCAATGACCTCTCATGTCATCGAGAGGAAGAATTTGAACCCACGAACTTCAATATTATGTAGTTCAATGTGTCATCTCGTAGCTTCACTAAATTCTCATGCTGCCTCTACCTGCTTTCATCAACTACCCAAAATATAGATACCTTCTCAGAGCCCTTTCAGAAAATGTCGACATTCTGCAAAAAAACCACCCTGGAGCAGAAATTATATTTTTAGGCGATTTCAACGTCTATAATATGAAACATTCCAACCGAACTGATGATGCTGACAGAGAGGCAGGGATATGTCCTTTCTTCCTCTCACACCTAATCCTGATCCATACAGCATTAATATAAAATCTCCCATCAAAAACGCCGACTACAACCTTATTTCAATTGATTGTAACCTCTTGGTTTTACTTCTTGGTTTGATGTATGCTCCAACAGCAATTTGTATCAAATCCATTTTACAAATAATCATACTCAGGATCAAGGATCATACACACATACAGACACCTTCATTCCTTATTCCATCAAGTACCCATCATCGAATAAACCACCAACAATGTTGGTGCTATAGAGCTATAGCCAACAAAAATGAATCTTTTCGCCTCTGGTGGTAATATCCAACAATCGAAAATCGATCTACATTCGTTGAATCACGGAACATATGCAATAACATCATTGATGCGGCAAATGAAGCTCACTTCAATAGAGTTAGAAGAAAGCTCATAGACTATACTAGCGGTACGAGGTCTTACTGGTCTGTAGCCAAAGCCGACTAGAAAAATTTGACAACCTCCTCTTTTTCATCAC
The DNA here is from genome assembly GCA_918026855.4 of Phaedon cochleariae. Taxonomy (NCBI): domain Eukaryota; kingdom Metazoa; phylum Arthropoda; class Insecta; order Coleoptera; family Chrysomelidae; genus Phaedon; species Phaedon cochleariae. The sequence continues at coordinate 17,552,623 of OU896720.1, read as the reverse complement.
TGATGATGAAAAAAACTGATATATTCCAACATAAGTCTTCAAATCCTGCGCCTCAGGTTAGGTCAGAAGTGACACAAATATAAATGAAAAAGGAGATAAAACTTTGTCTGCCAACTTTCGTCCAATTGATTTACTATTCGTCATTTCTGAAGTTATAGAAAAAACCATCAATATTGAAATCATAAGATATTCAGACAATACAAACATTATTTCTGATAGGCAATAAAGCTCTCGACAACGCAGATCAACTGACAACTTTTCAGCATAAGTAACACACATGAAATTCAACTCCAGAAAAACACGGATAATCTCGGGCTATATTGCACTAGATAGATTCTAACGCCAAGCACTCCTGAACAAGTTACCCCTTTATGGTCTGTCTCCCCCACTATCCCTTTGGATTACCAGTTTTCTCCAAGATCGAAGTCTCCATGTAGTTGTTGACGGGATTACCTCAGATACACTTCCTACCAATGCAGGAGTACCACTGGGCTCTATTCTATATTAAACACTCTTTTCAATACATATCAACAATCTTTCGCACATGATTACCAACCCTCTCTTCAGTTTTGCTGACGATACCACCCTCATAGCGTTATTCTCCTCTGATATACCTATATCCACAGCAGACAACCAAGGTCTACGATTGCAACAGATTCAGTCAGTGAACGATTATTTGGGGAAGATCCAACAATGGGGCAATATGAAACTCGTACAATTCAACGCCTTGAAGACCCAAGCAACAGTTTTTTTGAAGGCTAAACGTGCGGGTTCTTTTACAATTATGGCTGGAAGAACTTCACAAACCAATTCATCAATATAAATGCTTGGCATCACAGTATACGACAGTATATCTGGGCATAACGATGTTGCCAATATAGCCAGAGCTGCCTCTCAGAAGCTGGAATTTCTCTTTCTCGCCAAAAAGTATTTTACCTCAAAACAATCTGTGACACTCCCAAAGCCCAGATTTGACCATCTCTTGAGTACCTTCTGTCTGGGGATCAGCTCCAAAACACTCTCTGAGGTCTCTGGAGTCCGTTCAAAGAAGAGCCATCAGGCTCATCAATGACCCAACTCTCACAAGAATACTGCAAACCTCCAAACATCGAAGAAATTTTGCAAAACAAACACTCTTCTATCGCTACTATCATGAATGATGCTCTGCAGAATTGTCATCAGCTGTCCCCCCTGGAATGACTTCTGTTCACCAAACATGGCTGGCTCAAGTTTCACACTCATATGCAGTCGAAACTGAAGCACCTAGAACATCATGTTTCAAGAGCTCCTTTTTTTGTGGGGCATCTTCACTTTGGAATTCTCTGCTCACGGATGTATTTTCAGCAAACTACAATCTGTCCACCTCCAAGAGAAGGATCCACCGATATGTATCCCTCCTCAGTGCTCGCAGTTCTGCCACGGGATTATAGGTCCAGCCTTTTGCGAGCTTTTCCGAATGAATCAATTTGTTCATGACATTAACGGGATATGAATAGGTTCCAATCACAAATTCCTATTCTACTTGATTATCTAACGACTCGTTGATAAATCTGTTGTGAACACTTTTTTTTCAACTCCAATATATCTACTTACTTTTCGGATGGAACATTTTCATCGATCGAAAATGATTGTTAACTATTATTCTCTCGACATTATACTCGCTGTATAGAAATGTGCTGCAAAAACCACAAGAAGAAAAAATATTCTACTTACTCACACAGAATCGCGTTTGTTCCGAAACAATTTGACGATGTTTATTTTCTGTAATAGTGTTAGAGAAACGATATTCATGAAAAAAATTAAGCTATACCTTCACATAAGTGAAGCAAAAATATAGACAGTTTCATACAGATATTTTTCATTAAAACTGCAGAAGATTTGTGCATGGAAATGTAATACTATTTTCCATCGGAATTCAGATTTCAGGAATCCAATTATATTCCTGATAGAAACTACTTACCCAGACAGACGTACATATTGTGACAATATACAATTTAGATTAGATTAAACGTTGAGGCAAACTGAATTTCATGAACTTATTTGAATCTAATTAACTGTTCCAGGAACTGGAATGTTCAATATCAATATCCTGAAGAGCGGAATAATATTTCTTGGAATGTTCCGAGGGATATAATAAAACTTGTGGAAGGAAATTAGTGGTGGCTGGTTGAATCCACTGATTTTCAACAAATATCTCTGATAAAGCGAATGAGATGAGGAGCTAAATGAAAGAAATGCGTTCCATATCCACATTGGTCAAAATGTATCACTTTATGCGGGGTCGAGAATAATCTTATTGGCAGAATACTATGAGACCATGGCGTCAGCCCATTGTGCGCGTAGGTTTTTTGCTGATCTGAAGTCCTGGGTGTTGAATTGTGATGGTTTTTCCCAACAAACTATTACTTGATAATTTGTATTCTTTCTGCGAGGCTACGCGCATTGTTTCTGATGGTAGAATAAGCTTCTCGAATTGAGTGTTCACAGAGATTCTAGAAAAGAATATTCTTCATCATAACATTCTCACATCTGTTGCTGACTGCGCTATCTGTTTCATGATATTGAGTTTTTTACTGAAATTCACTTCTAAGATTAGACATTCACTCAACTTATCTTGAGAGTTTTGGTGCTCCAAGGCACGGATTTTGTGAATGCCCAATATTTTTTTTGTATATGACCAAAATGAATCGATAGAAATGTGAACATAATGTTCACAACAAACCTGTGAATAGCAATTTTCTAATGAAAAGTACCATGTATCCAAACTACATATGTACATTATGATGATGAAAAAATACCTGAATAAATAATGCCAATATGTTGCGCATAACTGTCGAGATTCTGTGCAGAGTAGCATCTAAAGGTGGGGATGTATAGGTACATATTTCCAAATCAAAATCATGATCACCCGATAAATTCTTAACCCTTTTTCGGCTTTTTTGACTGCATCACCGGGAAATTTCTCTGATAGACAAGTGCAATTTAGTTGTATGATTATAAATCCCAGGTTTCTTGATTTATCAATATATTTGAAATGGGAGTAAAGCTGGTGAATATAGTATTTGTTTTTTTTGTCAGATGAATAAAGTATGTTGATAATTAGTGTTAGTGTTGCAAAAATTTGAAACAAATCCAGTGCCCCCTGAACCACGTGCCTCACGTGCCCTGTTGTTAAGATGGCCCTGCATTCTGTAGTTGTATGTTGATAAGGGTGAGTTGATTCATTATCAATAGTGATATCAATGGGAAAGTGTATGAAAATGTTTTCCTTTAATTTAACTTCTCGTAAATTCTAAGAAATTTTCAAAATTTTGAAATTGAATGAGAATTTTGTTTGAATCTTATCTTTCATATATTTCTGATTTCTATTGAGTAATAGATGATTCAATATAGGACAACGTATCTTTTCAGTCTGTCAACACATCAAACCCTACATTGTTGAAATTCCCAGTTCAAATTCATAAAGTGATATATCCTGACTCTCATGATCAAGAGGTGATAAGTTGAAACATGTCAAATTTCATAATATTTTGTGCGGGGTATTTTGGAAATTCAAAATACAATCTGTACATCTCACTACCCATGTATTTCCGCAATCATTGACCGATTCCGAATCTCGTTCTCAACATGTAGTAATGCGATCTACATTCCTGACTATTCAATACTCTAATGATTGTGCTATCTACTTCAAATGACAAAATTCAGCTATTATATTCATCGAATGAAGAATGCTGTTTATGAAAGTAATAACTTTCAATTCGGCTTCGATCATATGAAAATTCATGAATAATCCTATCGAAAATTGGTATAAATAGGATGTTTCGATTTATCATCTGTCATTTGTGGAGATTTTACATTTGCCATGGATTTCCATCAAGTCAAACGGCCGAGTCAGTCAATTCAAAAACAGAAATTGCGCGATCGCAGGAGATCGTAACGTCTGGCTGACCCATACACACACGACAATTAGAGCCTAGCCATAGAACCACTATACGGGAAATATTGCCTCGGTGGCAAGTCAAGAGCGTATACAATCATGTTGTAGTTCATTTTGCCAGAAGCCTGGTGGTCAATAGAGTAGTGTTCCTTCCTACGAACGAAAAAACCGGGGTTCGATACCTACTCCAGCTAATATTTTTCTTTATTTTTTTTTGAAAGTTATTAATCGAAAAAATATCATAGAGGCATTTATTGGTTAGGCCGATAGTGATTCGCTATTTCGATTATGTTTATTCTCAGGATCAGCCGGGAATTATCAGTTTCTCGAGCCCAGCAAGCAGTGAGCGAGGCGCAATATTACCTCGCTATGGTGCTATGGCTAAACTCTAGTCATACGACAACCAGACTTAGGTATGGTACCATAGACGAAGTTATGAGGACTACTCCAGGAGGAGCAGGGGTTGGTTGGCAAGTTTCAAGGGCCATTCATCCAGTAAAAAGCATGGGCGTCTTTCCAAATGGAAACCTCATCGATAAAGGTACCGGGGGGGGCATTGATGAATTTGGAGACGAGTGTACGGGTTGTGGCGAAAATTATGCGCAAACAGGAAAGTCTGATGACTGCATTTAATGTATGTACAACGTTGATCCCACGACTCGTGTTCAAAATGTGCAGACTTTTCTTATCCTCGTGGTGTTAAAATTAGTAAACAAAGTACTATGTTATCTATGTGAAATTCTTATTCCCTCTATCTCGATTTGCGCCATCTAACTTACGTGTATGAGGATAGAAATGGCTTTTGACTTTTTTTTCTTTGTTCACGGGTAAATGTCGCTCCTCATTTGAATGAGTGAAACATGATATGTACCTATTTTGGTGATATAAGAGTACGAACTAAGACATAAATCGTTTTATTAAAATCATTCAGTGATATTACGATTTCTTCACAAAAGACCCCGTACCATTTACGTTCAAATCTTGTCTACGGTGAAATTTTGGATCAGATAGATTAAATCATGATGAACAAGCAATGTCCTATGGTCCACGGCCCTTTGAGAAAAGTTATGAGCTATTTAAGCCAAACAAGATTACCTCTACCAGAACAGAAGAAATTCGAGACGAGCTTCAATTGTAACTATAGGTTATGAACGTGACTGTAAAATTTGCAAACCATAACAAAACTGATTTATGTTGAATGTCTGAGTATACCCTTTACTAGATTCAATTTTCGTCATCTGAACGGGTTCAATTCGACATTTGCTGGTCACAATGCGAATAAGAAAAATAATCATCATTCCAGCATTATCTTCATGTGGCAAGTAGTATTATTGGGGTCGGTGGTCGCTTCTGCCAATGGACAATGGGCATTTTGAGGAATTCACATCTTCTGTGATTTTCTTATTCAGATTGAGCTTCATTACGCGGAGGTTAAAAAAAGTCTCATTCTGAACAATCAACAAATTTCAAATTTATTATGGTCAAAAATTTTTACACTCGCATATACTATTACATTCATAACTTATAGATACAAAGCCCCTCTAGAATTTCTTGTGTTCTGATAGAAGTAGAGGTAATTTCTTTTGGCTCCAAGAGCTCACAACATTTTTTAACGAGCACAACGGGCGTTGGATCAAATGCCATTTCTTCTTCAGCATGATTTAATCTATCTGATCCTAGATTTTTGGGGTCCTTTGGGCCATTTATCCTCGATCTACCCTACCCTATTTACAACATTAGTATTCAAAAATCGCCTTTAATATAATATATCATAGTGAAAATTGGAACTGAGTTGATTAAGAGGTTTCGAAATAGTCTGATATACTTAGCTTTTCGCTCGAACAAAGCCTAATTTTACTGAAAATTATGAAAATTTCAATGAAGGAAATGGAGACGCAATCAAATAATAAACATCGCAGTGAGTACTTCATGTCGAGGAGAATGAAAAATCGGATCGATCAAGGATTAGGTAGATATGGGGATGGTTCTAATTAAAAAGAGACACACGGCACTTCTGAAATATCCAGAGGACTTACTTATTGAATAAAACTATGTCTGGCTTCCAGACCTTGTCAGGTGGTAACCTGAGTACTGCAATTCCTCCATAGTCGGCCTCATCCCATTGTAACTGATAGTCGTTCCATACCTATATGAAATAATCGAATGTACACCATGGTAGGTAATAGTTATATCATATATTTTCCACCACTAGCAATGTTTTTTATCAATGACGACTATTGGGTCGAATAGTTTAGAATATATTTATTATAGTTACGGTTACGTTATGAACAAATTACGAGTGAATATCACGGTTTGCCGACGTAGCTAGAACTCACACAACAACGTGATGCTTCATACTGACTTTTTCTCTCATTATTTCAATCACGAAGATCATATAAGAATAATAAACAAGAGACCATAGCATCCAATGACTGCAATCTTTGAACATGTGGAATAAATTACACTGGTGAGGAAAAATATCAATGAATGTCATGAAATTCAAGTTACGCTCATGAAATGAAGCTTTCAGTAAAAAAAAAAAAAGGTTTTAGTTTGCTTGCCTTCTTTCCTAAAATAATTGTTGATTTTGTTGAATTCTAGTGTTTTCCTCTTTGTCATCAAACGAATTATACTATTGTTGTTTTTGTTGTTCAACAATTAGCAGTTGGAACTGGAATTCGATTGGGTTTGAGTTCACCTCACTTCAGTCAATATGGCTTGTTGCACAAAAGTTGAATTTACTCATTGAGAATGATCTGAGTGAAAATTACGAAAATATAAAAATTGATCAATTAATAGGTGACTGATAAAGTAGCGAAAACGTCGTAGAAACCTCAATTGTGACTAAACAATTTATACTACACTGTAGTTCTCTTGACAAGGAAAGCGTTATGACAAAAATGTATTCACAGTTTCGAAAGTTTATGGGTAATTTTTAGTGCCTCAAACTATGAAGGTTCCACACTTTGAAGTCATTATGTAGAGCAATGATAACATCAATTTTACTCATTGCATGATTATCACTGAGATTTCTACTATGAAGTTATGAAATGAGAAATAATCACGAAAATATATCTGAAAAAAGGTAACAGTTTCTTCAGCCATACTGCTAGTTAAAAATTGAAGAAAGTAATCTGGGAGTGCATATTTCTTACTATTATGAAAATCGTGCTGATATTTCTAAGAACAATTGATTAATGTCATTTGGTTTCAGTGTTATACAATCACTCAAAATGTGCCTGAAAGTTCTCATTGTGAATATTGTATTCTTCCTAACTCCAGAACTGTTTCTCAATGATATGTCATAGTTACTCTTCGCGTCGAACATCACAAAGTCTGCGGCCTCTGGCGTCGAACTTCAGATCCTTCTTGAAGATGATCAACAAACCAATCTAGCATTATCAGCATATAATTTATAATTGTCTCAAGCAGATTTTGATTCTTTTACGATAGTTTTTGGATTTATTTTGTGTCTATAACCTAAGTGACAGTTGAATCCAGGAAGTATTTTTCAGTTTCTTCGTACTCTTCGTACTCTTCCTAGGGTACGGATATTTTCACTCTCACCATTTGGCGCTACTATAACGTGAAGTCAATGTCGAAGTCAAGAATTCCAAAATTTTGCTGGATAGCCCTGAATGCTATAGCCTGTTTTATCGAAAATATTCGAAAAACATGATGTAGACTATTTTTTAACAAATGGAAAATCTCAAGTTATCGAGAGATTTGAGCAGACTTACGTTTCCCAATGGGAAACTTCACGACAATTCTTACATTGACAGAGAAATAGATATCGTAGGAAAGGGCCAAGTGACACAAAAAGAAGGAGTATATTTATCAGTTCTACCAACTCACTTCACGTTTCAGTAGCACGGTTTGGTAGACAATAAATAATGTCTCCATGTATATTTGTAGAGCACCAATTTATAGCTGAGAATGTTACAAACGGAAAACTGAGATGATCCAGATACCAAACCTCTTCGTTAGTTCTTTGAAAACTTGAGTCCTATGTGGTTCTGTTCGATTTGAGTTTAGCACCATCCATAGGTAAACCACAAATATGCCGCAAAGGTACCAGCAATGGCCTCAGAATACCAAAGTTATCTCAGGATTCTCATAGGAGTGTGCTCAGGAAGTTAATATGTTCAGGCTTGACCTTGTTTGAGATGAATTCATTATGTTTGTTCCTTAAAAACTACATTTGAAGAAACACTCGAGTTGTGTGCAAAGCAATGCTCTGGTGGATGATCTGAAGTCATCACATGAATACCCAAAAAAAAAACGAGAAGGAAAAGTGTGGCTACCTATCTATTTATTGTGATACTCGGAAAACCCTAAGAGAATTGAGCAAGAAAAGTGTGCAGATGTGTTTCTGAAAGAAACATCTAAATCCTATTTAAACCTACTTACCGTTAAGATGCTAAACATCACTTGAAATCCAAAAAAACAATTGAGGAGGATGTGTCATGTAGGTAGGTTCATGAAAGAACATTGATTAAGAAGATTAATCTGGAATTGAGGTGTGCCTAGGTATGAAGGTATTTTCATTTTTATACTTGAATTTCGTGCCAAAGCACCACTGCGAAGATTCCAAGTCATTATTTGAAATCCCAAAAACGAATTGAGGACACAAATTGTGTAGATATATTGAAATAACATAGGAATAATCAAAATGAAGATTTTGATTACGAAATATACTTTGAAAAGTCTCATGTGACCACCATCTCGGTACAATATATTCGAAATCTTTACCCGTCATATTTGTTTCATAAAATGAAAGCAGAAAGGAGAAAAAAGTAATGAAAAGTGTAGACATTGCAATACTTGCATGACTCCAGTGATTTAGTAGTGACAGTTATTATAATGATTTTGTAAACAATATGAATTGGTAAAATTTGCGCGGAGTGCATGTTTTGCTCTTTATCAATGTTGTTCAATAGCTCATCATAAAAAATGTCTCAGATTGATCATTTGGGTTCAGCAAATATGGATTTTGAAACAACCAATTGACATTGGATCCTGGAGAAATGTTTATCGATCACCTTCATTTCAAAATTTGAAGTTCTTTTTATTGATTTGTGAGTTCCTCGAATATCTCTGAGATCTCCACTGGTCAGTAGGAATCGGGAATGTTTCGACCTGATCCGGACGAACTTTGGCACAAGATTTAGAAACCTACATCAGTTTATCAGTTCGGAACTGTTTCTGATATTTCCTTCAATATTTTCTGCATTGCTATTGAGGAAAGTAATTGATTTATGATGGTTTTCCATTTCCAAGCAGTATACAGGGTGGTCCGGTTTGTAATACGAAACATTCAACAGTGTGTTGTACTCGTTGAAATAATAAAGGAAGTCTTTATCAACATATACTCTTAAACACGTCGTTTTCGTGGTATAGGGTGTTGAATATATATGAGTCTGAATATTATTTTATTGATGAAAAGTTCTAAACTGTTTGAGACTCGTATTTTTAACACCCTATATCCTGAAAATGACGTGTTCAAATATATATGTTTATAAATTTTTTTTATTATTATTTCAACGAGTACAACACACTGTTGAATTTTTGTATTACAAACTGGACCTCCATGTTTTAACATCTGACTGATATGTATGTGAATAAGAGATATAACCTATACCTTGGTAGTGAAATACCAGTTCAAAACTTGAAAAGGACTGAGTGGTAGTTTACAGGGCTAGTGGTGGAAATATACATAGGTATAAATGAATATGAATAAAAACACTGTTTCGACATTTCCATCTCAATTCGTGCGGTATTGAACTTTGGAACTTACCAATCTCAACCAGACGTTTGATTTCATAATTTGATTTTTCTCGTTCTGAAAGGAAAGGAAAAAATGTTCAGTTCGATCATCGCTACTGTTAATTGCATAATGGAGGGTGCACTCGTCTTCAGTGAACATGTCGCACATGGACGGAGTGTGCTCTCTAGATCACTGCTGCAATAAGAGCGCTTACACCTTCCAACCACGACATGTTTTCTGAAGACTAGTGTACATTTGAAAAGCTTCATTCTTATTCAAAAATTTGAAAATGTATCACTGTCTATTATATTTGTATATATAATCACCAAATATAAGACATTGCGCTCGAAATCTGGAGGGGGATATTTCACATTGTACTAAAGGCACATTTTCTAAAATTATCTTGAAATCTGCATTGTACTCAAGATAACATGTGATGATCATTTCATACAGCGTGTGCAGATGTAAGAATTCGATTCAAACGCTCATCCCTAATATTTACAGGTGCTCCATGAACTAAACATTTAAGATAAGTAGATTAAGATCAGGTGACCGAGGTGGCCATGGAAAAGGACCATGGGGGAAATGTGATGTTCAAATGATTTCTTACAGCTTTGTCGAAATGAGGAGGCGCACCATCGTGCATCATCCACATATAACCTCGCATATTCAAAGGAACCCTTTCTGACAACGGATCTCGATGTTCTTGCGAAAAAGTTGAATATTCATCTACATTAAAAGTTTCTATTGATGGTCCATAATTGAGCTGTTTGAAATTAGTCCTCCCCATACATTCATGATAAATGGAGTTCCATCAACTTTGAAACGATTGGGATGTATGTTTCTAAAATGCGATTCTCTCTAGATCGGTACAAAAAATCGATTGAAAAAAGTATACCAATATTTTTGTAGAAAAGAGATGAAGGGATCAAATTCGTCACCACTGTCAGAAATGCCTTCATTAAACAGAAAAAATCGTCCCATCCTGTTGAAAACATATTCACTGAAAAGCCGTTTACATATATGGAAAGGAGCATTCGTATGAGTTTATTTACCTGCTTGAATATCATTGATACTATGGCAAAAGTCTGAAAGTTATACATGAAAATCATTTTCTTCATTCTAACTTTCAAGGTTGATAACTCCGTAACGAAACGCGATAGACATTTTTTTATATGAAGTATTACCATTATTTTGGCTCATTCTGCCTTATATCATTTGCAACATGACCTTTCCGGACACCCTGTATATTTCCCAATGACGATTTTCTTCAACCACCGGCTTGATTGGAAGTAGACCCAAGATTTTTTTTTCAAATGGCACCCTGTATATTTCTGTAGCCTTATTCGTCTCAAAATTCTTTATCCAACTAAGTATCACAAACACAATTTGATATTCGTTCATTAATTGGCTGTTAAATTGCTTTTTATTGAAATACAAGTTGGCTGTGGCCCGAATACAATGACATTTCGATGCTTGATAGACTTAGAAATCTAAAATCATTACTTAGACGATATTATCAGAATATTTTCCATACCCTAATCGGTTCCAGAAGATTGCTAATAATTTCATTGAGTTTGAAAAAATCATCCGAAAATAACTGACGATATTGAGAAAACTAAGATGGAAACTGAGTTTCTTTTCATTTCGCTACTTGTGAAGAAACTATTTGGATTTCTTTCTCCCATTTAGCCATGATATGATCATTCATTTGGATACATATGAAACTGAAATTGTTGTAATAATTATTGATGTACACATCAGTGTACTTTCAGAATCATTTCGCTCATCAAATTGTGATACATAGTTGAATAGAGAATTTGAAGGCGAATAAGAAAGGCTACAGAAATATACAAGATGCCATTTGGAAAAAAAGTTGGGTCTACTTCCGATCAAACAGGTCGTTAAAGGAAATTGTCAATGGGCTCAAGGGAAGTGCCATCATCGATAATATAAAACTTGTGAATTTCAAATTTTTATCTCTTCAATTAAAAAAACTACAGGCTGTTTCATGTCTCCTGTGTCACCCGGTATATTGAAAGTTCGAAAAAATTTCAACACCTACCTCCCCTATCGATTGCCCCTAGGTACGCACTATGTTCTCCGAACATCATAGGAATTTTGTATCGTGCGCTCCAGGAGATAAAATATTTATACAGGGTGTTTCTCAAGTACGTGTAGAAAATTCAGTAACATATGTTGCTGACGTCGAAATAAGAAGAAAAGTTCGTATAAATATATGTCCGTTTCTGAGATACACAGTGCCAAAGTTGAATTCGAATTTTTGTTTTTTGTTAATAAATTTCAAAAAAATTTGGATATTGTAATAAAATTTGGTATATAGGGGTATTTTCTAATGACAATATCAAATTTTATTTTAATTTGTCTCTTTCGTGGGGTGGCGCCACCTACATGTCTTTTGAGTCTTTTGAACAGTCATAATTTTTTTGTGCGTACCTGTATAACGTTTCATAGTAGACAAATAGCTTTCTAGAACACTTTTGTGTAATAAATATCTTCCTGGTAGAGGTCGCTGCGAGAAACTGTTTTCGAGTTATTGGGATTCGAAATAATCGATGTATTTGAATTATTTTCATGTGACTCGTGAAAGATACGCCAGTGCATTTTTCTTCTTTCATCCAATTCAAATTTTATTCCAATATCATAGTTATTTTGAAATGTCCTTGGTGGAGCAAGAGCCTGGACAAAAAAAGACAAGAAGTTCGACGTCTCTTCAATCGAGCTAAAGATGCAGAGTGCTGGGACACTTACCGCACATCTCTAACGGCTTATAACAAAGAAATAAGGAAAGCCGAGAGAGATTCTTGGAGGAGGTTCTGTCAGAGTATATCAGATGTACCTGCCAGCATGAGAATTCACAAGGCTCTCGCCAGAGATCCGACCCAAGAGATCGGCTCGATAAAACGACCGGATGGCTCTTCTACGGACTCTGGTAGCCAAACGTTAGAGGTTCTTCTACAGACTCACTTTCCCGGCAGTCTGCTCCTGGAGGACCGTCAGCAGATTCCACTTCCAATGGGATCGATGATACGACCAAAAAATGAGGACTGGAAGAATGCCTCAATGGTGGTCACCCCAGAGTCAGTAGAATGGGCGGTGAATTGTTTCTCCCCATTCAAGTCTCCGGGAGAGGACGGAGTTTTTCCTGCCCTCTTACAAAAGGGTAGAGAAGTTTTACTACCTCTCCTGGTTAAATTATTTAGAAAGAGTTTGGCGTGGAGCTACATTCCGCTAGGCTGGTCAACAGCGAGGGTTGTGTATATACACAAGATGGGTACGGCGAATCATTCCCTACCCAAATCCTTCCAACCGATCAGCCTTACCTTGTTCCTATTAAAAACTCTAGAGAGAATTCTAGACAGGCATATTAGAGAGGGGAATCTAAAGGAGGGATCCCCTAAATCCCCATCAATATGCCTACCAAACAGGCAAATCAACGGATTTAGCACTGAACAATCTTGTAGGAAAGATCAGCCAAAACTTAGATCATAAGGAAATTGCGCTGGCAGCTTTCCTAGACATAGAAGGAGCGCAGGGGCGTCATTTCAGAGTTTGTCAGGGGGGGGCAAGATGAGGTCAGGAGAAAAGTGCGCCGCAGGCGAAATTTTTTTTGCTTCAAGGTCAAATGGTTTCAAATCGAAAGTAAAGTTTCCCAACCAGTATGTGCAGATGCAGATTTTCATGCATTCTATGTGCAGAAAAAACTTTTCTTACTTATACAACGATGAATTTGAGGAGTTTTCATTCAATATAAATAGGTTTGGACACAACCAACTCAGGTAGATATAACAAAACAAAAAACCACATTATATGATATTATATTGAGCATTGAACTTAGAAATAACTCTCTGGTAACAAACGTAACAAAAACAAAAATAAATAAGAATTCTAAATCAAATAAATATGTCACAGAAATAAAGGTACATTGACGTTGTAATCACAAAGGAGTAGTAAATTCACAATTAGTTAATTCAACAAAGGATATCGTCGTTTTTTCATCCTGGCGAAATGATCAACAGCTTCGTCAAGATCGATATTTTTCACTTCATCCGATTCAACAGATATCACGAGTAAATCACTCAATCTATTGTCTGCAGTAGTACTCCGTAAATAACTTTTGATTATTTTCATTGAAGAAAAAAATCTTTCATTGGTAGCTGTTGTTACGGGTAAGGTAAGAACCAAATCTATTAATTTTAATGATTCACTAAAAGCTTCTGGTAATGCATTCAGTCGATCTCTAATGTCTATAATATTTTTGCATACATGCATATCCGATTCTAAAAATTGCTTGGCTGTAGTGAATTCGCTTGATAAACGGATTGAATCAATTTGATTGATTGATTGATTGATTATAATGCTCTATAAGTGGCTTCGCAGAATCTATGTTCAGGAATTCATTATGAGAGCTGACATCAAATATAATTAAGGAATTCAGTATTTCATTGTGATCCAAGAACCTCCGATCTAATTCCGAAATAAACCTGTCTAGGACCATGAAGAATACATCAATTTTGATTTCAGGATTATCGTTCTTGCCTATAGTACTATCAACAAAATAATCGGTTAATCTGCTATTATATTTTCTCTGCCTGGAGTGCCTGGTACGTTGAATAGTCATTTCTTGATCGGAGTTCATTATCGTGGCGGTGTCCTTTATTGCATTCCATGAGGTATCATTCCTCATGTTCTCTAACATTTTTTTGGTACAATTGACCAATTTGAGTGCTGCTACTATATTGAGCTCTGTATTTTGAAGCTCACAAGACAAGGCATGAACTTTTTCTAGTATTGATTCCATAGTGCACAAAGTTAAAGTGAATTCTGTCCTGGAAATTTCTGCCAGTAAACCAGTAGCTTCAGCTCGTACCACTTTATCAACTGATTGGTCAGATAGGGCTGTCAATGTATCCTTGATTGACATATAGCGTACTTTAACCTTTTTCAGTGACTTACAAATAATCGAACGTGTTGTAACGGAGCTTCTAACCTTAACCCTCTACAGAGCCACTATACGAACGACGAACGACACATACTCCTACAGACTGTCAGACTCCAGACTGCCCCTTTCCATAACACCTACAATCAGGCGATCGGTTTGTTCGCGTTAGAAAAATGAACAGTTCGAGTTCGAAACCATCAGAAGCATGCGCAGTTCCACGGAACTTTAAGAATCAGTATAGTCAGTTATGTTTATAAATGGAACGCGAACAAGCCTAATGTAATGTAAAACCATAATTATGGAATCAAGGTATGTCCAGTGGATTGAGCGACAATTTTCGTATTTTTTCAATTTCTGCTACTTGTTGACTGGGGAGTTACAAGTCACTCTATATTCACCCTATATAATTATTTTGCTCTTCGCTCCAAGGTTCGTATTCACATAATTCAACGAAAAAGAGGCTAGGATCTCTGGCATCGAATTGTCGCTGTCTGAAACCAGGGGGGGGCAGTTGACCCCCCCTGCCCCCCTAAATGACGCCCCTGAAGGAGCGTTCAATAACGCCCTACCACAATCACTCTACATGGCAATGCAAGGTAGAGGAATCAGCAGTCAAATATGCAATTGGATCAATACCATGATTGGAAATCGGTACGTCATATCATCACTGCATGGAGAGTCGATCAGGTTTAGAGCGGCAAAAGGTTGTCCACAGGGCGGGGTACTTTCCCCCCTTATGTGGTCATTTTTAGTTGACCCTCTGCTGAACGATCTTTCCATGAAGGGGGTAGATTTCCAATGCTATGCAGATGATCTCGTCCTAATAGTAAGAGGGAAATTTGAAGCGACGATCTCAAATGGCCTAGAAGAAGCCCTCAATACTGTGTACAGATGGTGCGAGAGGGAGCAGATGTCTGTGAACCCCCGGAAAACTGTAATCACCCCTTTCACCAAAAGGCAAAAGATAGATAAGCTTCGTCAGCCTGTCCTCCCACTAAACATTGTAATTTACAACAATTTGCAGCAAGTATGATAGTCTTTTACAAATGAAATCTTTCTTCGCGAGTTAAATGAGAATTTACTGTGAATTTGGTTATTTGCAACTTCCATTCGAAAATTGCCTGTAAGATGATTTTTAGAAAGTTTTCAAAAATGAGCTTATTGTAACTTGAAAAAAATGAACTTACCACCACCTCGATATGAGAGTTGGCGTTAAATTTTCAGTATGTAACTTCACTAGTGAAAGTTTATAGTAAAATCATTTTTATCAATTTACCACAAGTAACACTCTACAAATTTATCATAAGTTTCCATTGAGCTTATATGTATCACGTGATACAATTCGGATGCATGCGCAAGCGCAATAATTGTCTCTTCGTTCTCCTTCTTCACCTCTCTGCCATCTTGTTTTGTCTTTGCCAGTGAGTTGTGATGAGTTTTGGTGTTGGTGCGCTGTGTGATTATTTCTTATTTTCTTAACAAATTACCTATCGAATGTTCGGAATTCAATAACCCTTCTAAAGAAGATCATAGTTGAGCAGAAATGGCGGTAAGTGAGTCATATTTCATTATCTTAATCATCGTGACTCTTTCATGAACCAGAAATAATTTAAGACTTGATACAGGTGGAAAAAAATTGTGAAATATCAATAGACGTAATTACGATATATGATTATAACCGTCATGAAAACTTTTCCTATGAATATTTTCATCGTGCTTCCTTTTAACCAACCATTATAACACAATTTTGTAAACAAACATCTCAGATATAGGTACCTAACCTGTAAATGCTAAACAGAGATTGTCAAAAATGTTTCAACATTCATGATGCTCTTTTGTTTTCATTTTCTACCTCCATGTTTTTGATGGTAGGTATAGGCACAGATTAAGGTTTGTTAATCTGTGGTATAGGTATTCATATTTAATATTACTGACTTTATAAAAGCTTGTTTCAAATACCTACCTCTACTTATCTCGAAATCCGTGAGGTTTTTACTGAGGTCAAGTTGTTGTTTTCTGATGGGTTGGGAACTTGTCTATTATGACCCAAGCATGGTTTACTGGATACTCTATATATACAGGGTGAACCATTTCAATCTATTATGGATATAATAGTTCTTTCCGGAAGCCGCTAACAAAAAAATTTGGCTTTGACAAAAGTTGAAGGGTTCAATGGGGGCCAAAGAATGGCCCTACTCACAACCCACCCCAAGGCACCCATACGGCCCTGGGATATGAAATTTTTTTTTCATGGGAACCGAGATGGGAACCCAATTTTTTCACAACGGATTCTTGTTCTACGGAGAAAATAAAATAAAATGTTTAGCAAATTTTTATTTGCGCCCCTTAAAGGGCCCCAAATTTCTAATTTTGATATTTGAGTTGAAGAAAACAAAGAATCTTACTTCATTCATGTAATTCGTTAACCAGATTGAGGGTTTGCTTAAAAACATAAAGTAGTGCCAAAGTAGATTAGCAGGAAGGCCTAATTTTCTCCAACTCATATACCAAAATTAGAAATTTGGTGCCCAAATAAAAATTTGCTAGACATTTTTTCTTCACCGTAAACAAGAAGCCGTTGTGAAAGAGTAGGGTTCCCATTGAAAAAAAAATTCATCTCCGTATGCGGGCCTGGGGGGGGGTTGTGAGTAGATCTATTATTTGGTTTCCATTGAACCCTTCAACTTTTGTGGAAACCATTTTTTTGTTAGCGGCTTCCGGAAAGAACTATATTATCCATAATAGATTAAAATGGTCCACCCTGTGTATGAATATAACAATTCTGGAACATTGAGAAAAAATTGGTAATTTTTTTCACAATCATTCCAGCTGATATCTATTTATTTCTTTTCAGAATCTGTTCGTGCATCATATCCCAACATGGATGATAGCTTTTTGAGAAGATAGTGATGATTTGATTCCATTATGCTAAAACGAGATTTATTAGAAAAATTTACAACTGAAAAAGCCTTTATCCTCCATACTCATAAAACTAATGTTTTAGTTTCTACTAGAATTTTTAATAATTTTTTATGAATAATCGTTATTTTTATTTGTAAAGATGATATAAAATTGAATAAAAATATATCAAAAAATGTATTGCTTCAATAGTGGTATTATCATCTCTTATCTTGAATTGTATTAATTTCGTTCTAATAATATGATTGGTAGAAACAATTATCTGCATGTGGAAATACTTTTGATACTGACAAAAGCCCGTGTATAATGTCATCAAATTTGATCAAATTATTTGATATAATGCCATATTCTTCAATTCATCCGAATGGAACATTGTCGAATGATTTTCAAGAATGAGATGAAAATGGCGTCACTTCAAACAAATTTGATGAAATTGTTGACCTTTTTTATCAGTATTAAAAATATTCTCAAATTTTGCACCAGCCTACCAAAGTGTAATTTCAATGCAAACTCAGAATTAGCTCTTCTATAACTCATTATCCACTCGCCCTGATTTTGTCGTAAGTATTACTGGTATTTACAACACCATATAAAACAATTAACCTGCGAGTTTACCATCAGCTCAAGATACAATTTTCGTAAAAATTGCAGAGAGTTCTCAAGTGACAGCTATAATTTTTTGCAAGTTTACTGCAAATTATCTGAGAATTCGCAAAATAATCATTTAGAGTAAACTCACTGGAACTTCGGTATGAGCTGACATTCAATTTTCTGACAACTTCCATCATGTAAGTTTCCATTGTGAATTCCGTAGGAGGAAGATGCCATCTCTGAGTTAACTTGCTGCAAATTGAATGTGTAATTTACACTCGCAAAAATGTACTTGCTGGAAATTTGCAGTAAATTGAAATTGTTTAGTGGGCTATATGGAGAGAACATTCCGTTTGCGGCGGAGGTGAAATATCTAGGGGTCACCCTAGATAAAAGACTCACCTGGAACGCCCATATGGCAAAAACTATTAACAAAGCAGACTTTTCCTCTGGAACCTCAGGAGGGTATGCGGCAAATCATGGGGAATGAACCCCAAACAGATTTACTGGATTTACCAAACAATGGTTAAACCAATGGTCACGTATGGCTCGGTAGTCTGGTGGACTAAAGGTCTGCAGGGAACAGCCAGGGCAAAGCTTGCTGGTCTTCAGCGGCTGGCATGCCTGGCCATTACAGGGGCGATGTCCTCTACTCCAACGGCAGCGATGTAAAACCTCCTGAACCTCACTCCCCTCCACATTGTCTTGGAGAGGGAAGCCAGGATGGTTTCCTACAGATTCCTGTCATTGGAAAATCAAATTAGAGGGGGGCGACTGCTGGACCACTCCGGGGTACTGTGTGAAACAAAAAATCACCAAACTCTAGGAATGGTTCCCGACATGTTGGTCACTCAGACACACGTGAAAAAGTCTTTCAAAGTCCTCTTCCCGAAGAGAGACGAATGGGCAAGTGGATCAGTCCAATTCCCAGAGACCGAACACGTAATGTACACAGATGGTTCGAAAACCCCTCTTGGAGTTGGAGCCGGTGTGTTCAGCAGAAAACCGAAGACGGAAATTTCCGTCAATCTCGGCAAATATGCTACAATCTTTCAGGCGGAGGTATTCGCAATTGAATGGTGTGCTAGAGAGTTGTCGAATAAACCTCTAGTAAACAAAAATATCAGTATTGTATCAGACAGTCAGGCTGCTCTTAAAGCACTGAGCTCCAGCAAGATAAATTCCAAGCTTGTACGGAGCTGTATTGAATCCCTAGAATGCATGAGTGCTAACAACAGAGTCACTTTGCTGTGGGTGCCTGGACACCAGGGGGTGGAGGGTAACGAGGAAGCCGACATCCTCGCCAAACAGGGAACCGAATCCGTGTTCATAGGACCAGAACAATATTTTGGGGTCACCGCAAGTGCGGCGAAAACAACAATCTCGGGCTGGGCGGAAGGAAAAACACTCACGTACTAGTCTGAATTACCCAGGATTAACCCATTCGAAGGCGTTCCTGCCTGAACCATCGGAAAAAATAACCAAGCAGATCCTAGAATGGAGCAGGGGTAACCTGCGAATTCTGACTCTGGACTGCTTACGGGACACTGTCGTCTAAGATATAAGGATGGGTCTGAACCAACAAACGGACTGTCGGTTCTGTTGTGTGGAAGACGAAACGGCTGAACACATATTATGTTCATGCTCTAGCTTAGAAAGACTAAGGTGCGACACATTTGGCTTTACCAATTCAGAACCTATCGATTTCAGACAAATCTCACCCAATTCAACCATGAACTTTGCAAAAAGATGTGGACTGAGGACCTCTAGGGGTGAGCCACAATAGACCCATCTGGGGTCGCAGTGGAGGGGAGGTATTCGCCCCACTCACATGGAACCTAACCTAACCTATTTTGAAATGTATAAACAGAAAACAAAAATAAGAATTAAACATTGACACTCTGTATCTCGAAAACGGATAATTTTCGGACATGTTAACACGAACTTTTCTTCTTATTTTGACGTTAGCAACATGATCCTGAATTTTCTACACGTACTCAAGAAACACCCTGTATACATGACGTAGCACATTTTGGCAAGATGAGCTTTATCATCAACATAGAATCGAAGTCAGTTACAATTCACATTATAGGCTGTTTTTCTTACGCATATTCCGAACAATAGTTCAGCCCTACTCCTACATCTTCTATGTTGACTAATGATTCATTATAATCAATATACTCACGACATTGATAAGTTGAACGAAAGCCAGTCCAAACCTGACGTCCACTTTTTCTGTCATATTCTGAACGGGGCGAATCAGCTTGTTGTAACCTCTGAAGAGGTCACGAACCAATCGCTCCTCGTCTTCAGAACAATTTACTGAAAAAAAAACAGATTCAGCAAAAAGAAAGTCTCTTAACAGTCTAAACCATCGTTATGAGTTGGCGATGCCACTGAAAGTTATTAGGGTGTATCGACTCGTTGGGGTTGTAAATCCTAATCGAATTTACGTCATATAGGTACCTATACAGGGTGTTTCACAGGTAAAGGGAAATATTTCAATGGTAGATAGGGGTCACCAAGGTGGTTCTGAAAATACCATATTTGATAGGTCCTAGAGTTTTCATAACAGAGATACAGGGCGATTTATCGATTTCGAATAATTATTCATTCGTCTATATAAGTATTGAACTACCCAGTATATTTTTCTAAAATTTGGTATGGAGCTTAAACTTGGGACGTTGAATTCATTCACCTATCGGGCGAAGTGAAAATCCAGGTTCGGCTTCAGGAAAAATTTACATTTATTCGAAATATTAAAATAACACACTGTATGTAATAATTGACAAAAGTCATCAAAGGAATCGTGAAGAGGAGGAAAAACTGAACTGGATTCGTTGCTTTCTTTTTACCCGCCACCAATTCTCATCGTAACAATCATAAACAGGAAGCTGAAAGTATGTCAATTTCAAGAGTATTAAAATTATGGAACCACTTTCAATTTTGATTATTTGATATATTCTTGTTGAATGATCGTTCGAAAGAACTTACTCAGTCTCACAGTCTTTATAACAGAGATACAGGGTGAATTATCACTCGTCCATAAGTATTAAACTACCCATCGCAGTAATATTTCCTCAAATTTGGTATTGAGCTTACTTGGGACGATGGATTCATTGACCTATCAGGCAGGATGGAAATACAGGTTCAGCTTCAGGGAAAGTCTTTATAACAGAGATACAGGGTGAATTATCGAATTATAATTCAGCCTGACAAGATATACTGGGTAGTTCAATACTTATAGACGAATGAATAATTATTCGAAATCGATAAATCGCCCTGTATCTCCGTTATGAAAACTCTGAGACATATCAAATATGGTATTTTCAGAACCACCTTGGTGACCCCTATCCACCATTGAAATATTTCCCTTTACCTGTGAAACACCCTGTATTGTAGGTATTGATCTTTCCATGTGAAAATAGTATTTGATGCTATAAGACCAATATAGCCCAATCAGTTCTTGATTACTTTATCAACTTCATATCTGAAAGCGGTCTGATATTCACTTATACATATTGTACATATGAGTCGTATTTGCCAGTATTTGCCAGTCATTTTGAGAAAACTGTGAAAAATTGCTAGTTCATGATATTCTGCAGTAATCTCATCGAACTTTTCAGTCACTATATTCCTATGTGAATTCTTGAAATGAAATCACAGTTGATTTTCTTGGAATACTTAATGATCGTAATCTCCTGATTGAAGTTGAAACTGTGTGAACACGCGACTGATCACGTTATGATTTAGGTACACTGTCATTGGTTGAACAGGAGATACAGAGTTTTGATTCCAGATATCCTTGTGAATATATTCAATCTTTGATATAGCTCACTTTTCCTTTTGAGTTTTTCGATACATTTTGAAGATTGTTGAAGCCATCGAATAGCTAACTAATTTTTTTTCATTTTCGTTGATACAGCCTACTGATTCTATATGACTCATGTATCCAATTATTTACAATCTACCAATTTCGGGATAATCTCATCTCATCTTCAGGGGTGAAACCCTTCTCAGGTCGCGGTGAAGGGACGGTAATCAGCCCATTCAGAGGGAACCTAACCCAACATTACCTACGACGGCGCTAGTCTGAACATAAAAATCACCCAGTGTCCTTTCAATGCTTTTGTGAATGCCTACGTTGAATGAACATTTGAGTAGGGACAAATCATTGTTCAACTGATGTAAAGAGTAGTTGTTTCGAAATCCGAAACAAAAGGCTACTGGCCTTTTCTCAGTGGGTGCCACTTTGATTGTACTGAAACGAGTTTTGTTTTTACGATTGTTCTGTCAACGTCAGGCAGTATTCAGGACCAAAACCAAATGAATTATGATAATATTATAAAGTTCTCTCCCATCGCTGTTACTATTTGACATCGTCTTGGATCCATGCATTTGTGGCATGTCGTTAGTTTCGTCTCTGTACAGTATGGAAATATATCGGGTCCTAGTTGAAGTCACTGGATGATATTAGTGTGAAAGAGTTCAGATACAGAAATGACAACTGTTAGTGTTTTTGAATGTTTAGATTCATTAAGTTACACACCTTGCATTGTGACCATATTACTCTGCTTAGTGGGCTAATACGTTGACATAAATTTAAGTTATCACTCAGGAATTCTTCAACTTTTCAAGCGAATAAAAACACTCTGAGAAAAATCCCAATCCTTTTCAATCCCAAGTACACAAGAGGACTTGATAAGGTTTTCAAAGACTTAGGTTTTGAAAGCGTCTATCAGTCTGTATCAAAGTTAGGCAATTCATAAGGTAATCCAAGAGATGAGGTGAACACACTTGAAAAGTCAGAAATATACGAAATTAGTTGTGATGATTGTGATAAAACAAATATAGGCCAAACCAGGCGTCTTATAAAAACGAGATTCGAAGAACACTTTGCACATTTGAAATATGATGGGTGTAGCCGAACACTTGTTCAATCACAATCATAACACACATATTAATAACCTCAAATTAGTTAAGCAAGTTGATAATGTTAGGAAATTAGATGCATATGGAAGCTTGCAGATATTTGAGAATAGTTATAGAATGATGAATAAGGATGATGAACATCATTTAGCACTCTGTATAGTTTAGACTCAGTTTAACATGTGAACTCAACCATGAATTACATTAACTTGGCGGTTATTGTCTACTTACGATTGGGTGGACATATTCCTATAGTATATAAGTAGCCCACAAGGATAGAGCATTCAGTTTCAATCTTTTTCAGAAGATGCTAACATAGTTAGCGAAACACGTGACGAGGTGTAAAAAATCGGTTTGGTTAGTGGTGAAACAGTCTGTAGTGTATATAGACAAAGACATATGAAACTCCAATAAGACTTTTACAATAATATCACAATGAAACAAATACACACACAAATTGTTGCGTTGAGTTGAAATTTTGAAATTAAAATTGAAATATCGATAGATTTACCAAGCGCCCATTCAAATTCTTTCATAAAGTGAGGAGAACAATCTATGAGGATTTTACACAGTGTAAGTTCCAATTTGCGAACAGGCAGAATAGTTTGCTAGTTTTGTGAGAGAGAATTGAGTATAGTATAGTATTGTGGGAGTGCTTGTCACTATTCTACTTGTACAAAATTTTGATTTTCATGAACATGTCATCAGCTCAAGGATGAATATGCCAGCACTGACTATTGACATTCCATGTTCTTTGAATATGTTCTTACACGGAAAAAAGGATTTGCTGCATCAACAAATTATTTATGCTTGAGTTATTCTTGTTGGGCTGAGCAATTTTTTGTTGAATCAACCAGATACATGATTATTCCATGGAAGCAGCTTGTTCAAATCAAGAATGTAGTCTAATTGAATCAACAGTAAAATATCAATTCCATCAACAAAATATATGGTTTCTTCAAAAACGAATTATGTCGATCCAAAATAATGTCGATGTTGATTCAACTATAAACATTTCGTTGATTTGATCAAACAATGATCATTTTGATGAGAATATAACTTTGAAACAACATACAAGTTTTCTTATTCCGATGTAGCAATTAACTCTTTTCGAACGGATCATTTGCTTGAATCGAGCAACAAAATATGTAATATCAATGAAATATTTTGTTCATTCTACATCAAGTTGAATTTTCGCCTATACATGGCGATCAGTTCGCCTCGTATAAACGTGTTCGAAATATCAGCTAGATAAATCGAACTTAGGATGATTAGCAATCCGAAATAGTTTTCCATCATCTAAAGAGAAGTAAAGACTAAAGATCTATGCTAGGAGTTACGAAAATTCCCGAATATTGAATTTGGTTCAACAAAACAATTTGTCGAATGGATATATAGTGTCTCTTGAATCAACAAAATATTTCATTGAATTAACCAAATATTTCGTTGAATCAACCAAATATTTCATTGAATCAACCAGATATTTCTTCGAATCAACCAAATATTTCGTTGAATCAACTATATAATTGATTGAATCAATATCTTTTTATTTTGAATCGAACAAAATGTTTGTTTGAGCCAATTCGATATCTCTTCATGAACAATTCATGGATGTGCTTGATTGAAGAAGTTCCATAGTTCATGCAAGACATATTTACTCAATTCAAACTCGCTCTGAAACAAGATATAGATTTACTCATTTCAAGATTATATTTTGTCGTGCATGTATGACACTTTTATTTGCTCCATTCAATTACATTTTGCTTGATTCAACGAATTTTTTTTTCCGTGTAGATGAGTGAGTTGCTGGGTACTGCGTACCATAATGGTACCCTCACTCAGGCACTTATCCTATGAAGATAGATTAACCCGATTGAAGATTCCATTTCTCAAAGACAGACGAGCTTGAGGAGATGCTATTCTCACCTACCTCATACTGCACGACACATTCTCCATCGACATGCAGCATATTTTTGAGCTGAACACGGACCCCAGGCTGAGGGGACATACAATGAAGCTCAAATGCGAAAACTTCAAGTCCACCGTTAGGCAGAGTTTTTTCGCCAACAGAGTATTTGGGCTATGGAATTCGCTCCCAGAGGCCGTTGTGACAGCTCCAAGCATGAACAGTTTCAGAAATGGTTTCGAAGCGTTTCAGTGTTATAATTTCTGACTGTACCTATTGTGTTGATCTCCCTTATTGTCCCCTTATTGTCGATATTTTCTATTCTTATATTTTTAAGTTATCACTTACTCTGTACTGTGATGTTAATTTATACTTCTGGGCATGATAGGCTCTGCCTCTGACCTCATTGTCAGTTAATGATAATAATAATAATAATGATAATAATAATGATAATAATAATAAGACCGATATACTCATTAGTGTATATTTGTGGATATGCGACGGCGTCTTTTGCATAGTCCTAATCATAGTCTTAGTCATAATTTCAAGCAAAACTAGAAGTTGAAACAGGGTACTTGCATGAGGCCGTTTACACACCAATTCTAGTCCTAAGCATAAGCACAATAAGCCTAAGAAACGACCTTGAAATTTGATTAATTTGAACTTTTATGCTTATGCTTATTTTATGTGGATTCGGCGCATGCTTGATAGAATTGTTGATGATTTGTTGTTCACATGTGCCGAAAATAATATTATGAGAAAGCTCAGATGTTGATGAGTTTGATAGATAATTTTCCTCATCTCTGATACAAAAAGAACCACTAATTCTCACATGACTCTTATGCTTAAATCAAGTTTTAATGTTCCTGGAGAAATACCTCAAATCTTTGAGACAACAATTAGTACTAAGACTTTGGTTGAAACTAATAAGACTAGGACTATGTAAATGGTGCATGAATCCGCCATAAGTCTATACCAATATATGTGTTCTACGTCTCCTGGTTGTCCGTGCGTGCGCCTAGAAATATATCAAAGTATAGAAACCACGAGGAACCGGCATAATGTGTTCTCGATGTTGCTGGTTGGGCGTACATAGCTTATACAATAATCTAATCATATTGTGATCTTGCTCGGATTACGAAAAATTTCTATGCATCATTCACATCATTCATAATATAAAGGGTGGATTATAAAAATTAGTGAAATTTCTTCATCAATATATTTAGTTCTAGTCCATCTATTTGTGAATACGTGAAAATATTACATAGAATTAATATTACTTCACTCAGATCTCCCCTGTATTCTCTTAAAGATATTGGAAATACTGACTGGCCATAGAAATTATCACTTCCGACGTATGGTCCTTAGCACAGAAATTTCTTTCATGTGCATTTGTTGAATAATGACGCACGTTTAGGATAATAATGAAGTTGTTGACGGGCTCAACATTTACGGTGTCTCTAGGAAGACTGGCCGCATCATGGAGTATATAAACAAAATAAGTGACAACTATTCGCAACTCTTATCTAATAGTCGATTTTTGGTTAAAAACCGAATCCTGATCAACAGATGTCTCAACTTTGAAAACAACCTGAATAAATTAGGTACTGAGACTGTGGAATACCTCTTCATTATACACCAAGGTGATTTCTGATCGATAAACGAACAGAGCAATGGTATTTCCCCAATTAGCAAAGCTTACTGTCGATTTGTAGCTTGCTGATATTACTAAAGAAGTTTGGGTTCATTTGTGGCTGGATTTATTTTGGGGAAGAGATGCATTTTCCAGAAGTTTTATGATAACCCAAAGGAATATCTAAAGCTGTAAACTTCTTGATATCATTAGTTCAACATCGATTAGGTATCGCTTCGTCACGTTTTCCTCAGTGTAATTCAAGGGGATTGGCTCGTCACATATCTACTTTACCTGCTCATCTCATATTTATCTCCAAATTGTATCCATCATGTCTTCTCTTTACCTCAACACTATGTCTACAAAGCTCCAACTAACTCAATATGTCACATTCAAGACGTTTCTATCACATAAAGATGTTGCCATCTGCTGTATGTAAAGTAAATAGCATTATCGAGGGAAGCAAATAATAGAAGGTAAGGTATAAGATGGAAATGTCAAGGAGAGTACAGCATAAACCAAATATGCGAGCTATTATTGAACAGCTCCATCTTGGATGATGCGAAATACAGTAGATACTGGAAAATTGAGTGAATTACTTAATGGTTGTCAATCAAAACCACAACCTTTCTTCAGAGTGTATTATTATGTCACTTTCTGAATTCATCAAGTACGTCCTTTTTACTGCACTGCTTCAGTAATCAAATCCGCATTATTTGTTAGGTAGTGATTGTTAGTAGCATTATGGAAGCGTCTGCAACTCTGTTTTATTGATCAATTTCTCAATACTAGTTGAGGATTCATTCATTTTACTCACTTTCTTTCAATATCATGTTTAAGAATCATCAATTATTTGTAACAGAATCACCCAGTATTCGATTCTGTTGATTTTATTAAGACTAAAAAAATTTACTTATTTGTTATGGGAATTCAGAAGGCATACGAAGTCTAGTTTATTTTTTAGCAAGTGTGTGTCAATGTAAATATATATTATGAACGGCTCTCTGAAATTCAATCTTGGGACCAAGAATATGTTTCGAACCGACATCTGAGTTGCAGTGCAACATTGAAGGGTGATAATTAATAGGGTCGTAAACGATAATTGCCACAGACGGATTTCCAACTCGTCATCAGAAACTATGGAGTGTAACCATATTGGAAATATATTGCTTAGGTGTCAAAATTGTCAGGAAAAATCGTTATGTCCCCTCTTCAGGGCGTTTTTAAGGAACAAATATGTGAAATATTGAGATGCTCGAGGAACAGAAATCATGGAAGAAGATAATAACCTCCCAGATAATACCCACCATCTGCCCAGCATTTGTAACACACACCTCTTCCGGCAGTTCATGTACAGGGTGGGCAAAATTGGGCGTTTTCATTGGCTATATCAGTCTGAAGGAGTTATTAAAAAATTGATATACATATTACGGGTTCGATTTTAAAGAAATTTCGAATGGAACGACTGGAATTTTGATATTTTCATTCGTTTCAGAGATACAGGGGGAAATTGAAAAATTGCCGATTTCGTTTTTATTTTCTGAGTAGGTACTTCATGAAGAGAGATATTGAAAAATTTCAAATTATTATCCATATTATGCATAGAATCCATTGACATCATCAGAAATTGTATACAGGGTGACATCAAGAAGATACGGCAGTCAATTATTTTTTTTCTAATGGAACACCCCGTATATTTTGGCACAGTTGGATAGTCCTAGGCATTCTATATTCAAATATATCTATTACCCTCCCTTTTTCTCCGACAACTTTAGAAATATTCGCAAAAATATACTCAGTGTGTCACATTTCTCATGGTTGCACCTCTGTATCTTCCGTAATAATCATTGTGGTTGAATTACATTCGCAGCTGTGAGAGAGATGCCAATGATACACTCGAGGATCAAGTAGGATCATCTCCAGTGATAACACTGCTTGCCAGCAGCTATCGAATCACCAACATCTCTGGAAAATGCTATAAAGAGGCAGAATATAGGTTGAAAATGATACTCCGTATATATTAAACAAAGTAGGATAATAAATATCGAAAATGTGGTTGGAATATTTCATTTCTAGACAATGAATATTTGGTATGAAATAAAATTTGAAATTATTTGATTTGATATAATTGTTTATCAATACATTCATATTATTCAAAATACAGAAATAAGACAAATAATTCATCAATTGGGAAATTAGTATATAGGTTACATGAAGAAATGGAGCTTTATAAAATATGTTCAAATTGTCCGTTTTGGCCTAAACAAACTTCACATCGTTTCCTCACAGAATTAACTGCGTTGGTTAGATGAATGGGTCTGTCTCACTTCTTGGAATGCTGAAATGTCGTCTTCCACGCAATTCTTCAGCATTTTGATGATCTCGACGATATATATGATTTTTAAGAAATCCCCTCAAGAAAAAATTCAATGGAGACAAGTCGGGTAAACCAGGGGACCATTGAATCGGTCCATAATATGTACCAATCCATGTTTGTGAAAATTTTATATTCTCAATATCTGTTACTCTACGGGCATTACAGATGGACATCCATCCTGTTTGAAATGAATATGCGGTAATCTATCCTAATATAGTTTTCCACTCTCAAATTTTCCTCAAATATAACGTAGGCCAACCTGTATCCTTTGATATAACCACTTATGTTGAAGCCAAACCTTTCCTGTAGCCTACTATCATGACGATGACATGAAATATTCAAATCACATTTTCAATGATATTTAATCTCCTACTCTGGTTAATATATACAGAGTATCATTTTCAACCTTTTTATAGCATTTTCCAGAGATGTCGGTGATTCCATAGCTGTTGGCGAGCAGTATTATCACTGGAGATGATCCCACTTGATCCTCGAGTGTATCATTGGCATCTCTCTCACAGCTGCAAATGTCGGAATCCTACCTCAATGATTATTACGGAAGATACAGAGGTGCAACCATGAGAAATGTGGCACATTGAGTATATTTTTGCGAATATTTCTTATTTCTGAAGTTGTCGAAGAAAAAGGTGGGTTAATATATATATTTGAATATGGAATGCCTAGGACTATCCAACTGTGCTAAAATATACGGGGTGTTCCATTAGGAAAAAAAAAATTGACTGCCGTATCTTCTTGATGTCACCCTGTATACAATTTCTGATGATGCCAATGGATTCTACATATCATTCTATATGGATGAAAATTTGAAATTTCAAAATTGAAGTACGAAATCAGCAATTTTTCAATTTCCCCCTGTATCTCTGAAACGAATGAAGATACCAAAATTCCAATTGTACCATTCGAGGTTGCTCTAAAATCGAACCCGTAACATGCATATCGATTTTTTGGTAACTCCTTCAGTTACTGAGATAGCCTATGAAAACGCCCAATTTTGCCCACCCGGCGTTGAGGTGTCCAGGCGGCCGCCAACAGGCCCTAATACACATTACCGGCAATTGAATTATTGACTCAGAAGTGCTACAGCGGCAACAAATTTCAATGCACCATTGATGGGAGCGCTCAGCCATCAACGTATATGCGCTTGCAAATCCGTATCAAAAAGAATGAGTTTTTCGAGCAGTTTCCAAGTATCTGACCGCGAAGTACAAACTTTAAATGCCCACAGTTTATACTTCGCGGTCATATACTTGGAAAGTGCTCGAAAAACTTATCCTCTTTGAGCACATATACGTTGGTGGCTGAGCGTCCCTATATATCAATGCGTCGAATTTTGTTGCCGCTGTAGCACTTCTGAGTCAATAATTTAATCGACCGTCAGTTCTCAAGGAGATCAGTGTTATCTGGGCTATTGTAGAGATCGGTAGGGCAGAATTATTCAACTGTTATGGGACCAATACCAAAGACAACGCTGACCAAAAATTCTGTGATTTACGAAAGTGAAAAAAATTATAATCATCTGCCACAGTATTTCAAAGCAATCAAGAGTTTGAAAAAACTCAGAAAAATTGTTGCGGATTTTCTCTTACCAATAAGAGCATATTATCGCCTACAGGAATATTATGATGAGAGGTTTTAGGTTGCAACTCTGTACTAAGTTTCATTCTGATATATATGTATTATATATAGGTATTTCAGCAAGATCATAATGATTTTACTACTTTTTTTCAATGGTGTGTGTTCAAATTCACAAAATGTACCTATTTGTATTTTTTCCTATGTTTTTACAATGTTGACTTCATTTGTTTTATATACAGGGTGTCTGTGAAAGATTGTGGGACATGGCTCGGCTGTGGACCCCTGGTATAAAAACAAGTTGATTAAGGCCAACTTACCTATATCCAAAATCATCTCATTGAGTTGGTACAAGGCGTTAAAGTTTTTTTGGAAAAATATAATTTTGCTCATAAAAAGAGTAGGCAGAGATCGATTTTCATAATTTTTGGCATGGCATGTTCTGTGACTGTAAGTCACGTTTTGAGATGTTTTTGATCATCATCAGTGACCTGCAAGTATTTCAAACAACCATGTTGCCGTACAAATTTGGTGATAACTTTCCAGAGGTCAGACTGGAAACTAACAGTTTTTTTCCAGAAAGATATTCCCTTTAGAAATATTTTTTGTATCGTGTTAATTTTTGATGAGTCTCGAGGTTCATTTGCAAATAAATAATTTCTGATATGATGATACACCAACACATGGAGAGATCTGCATGGAAGAAAACTCTTTAAATTATGGCATAGCCGTAAGATGGTGTAGTTTATGGAGAAGTCCTCGGTGGCAAGCACGGTCGAATGCCTTTGATATATCCAACGCTTCAGCAAGATATTCCCCATATCTTTCTAATGAAGCTTGCCATAATTATATGAGTGATGTAGGCAAGTGAATCTCCAGTTGATCTTTAACAAGGGGATATATTTCTAATGATGGTGATTTGGTGGATTAGAATTGAGGTTCTAGGGGCTAATATTGAGGTGTCGCAGTTTCAGAATTGGTCATTCTGACTTCACTGGTTAGTGATTGGGTTTCATCTGATACTAAAACTGCATTACAGTGTATTATATGGTCACGGTCGAGAAAATAAAAAGTTTTGTTCACATTAGTATAGGTTTCATTAGCAAAATCAGGGATGAATTGAAATTCACTGTTTCTACCGGAACAAATAGCAAAGAGTTCACGAAAGCCAAGATTTGTGGTTCCCATAATCTGATGCAGGAGACATATCTAGGGTCAGTATTTCTCATCAGAGTTTTGTTCATAGTATTAATTGAGGAGTTGTAAATATGAAGTACTTATATTTTGATTGATTTGCTCACTGGGCAATTTTTCATTCCATTCATCATTCGTTCTATAGACTATATGTGAAATTCATACCGATATCTCATTATTGAAATATAGGCTAACCCCTAATTACTAGAACCAGGCATGTTTGGCCTCGGCCGGAACTACGATTCCTGAAGAAACTGGTTTTATTTAATGAACAAGTCTTGTTGTATAGTAGTAGGGGGCTAGAAAATTATGAAGAATAAAAAATTGAACTTACCATTTCTTCAACGTTTATTTGATCATGGTGAATGTTGCGTAAATAACTGATATGGTGGCAGCGCACACTAAAATTCTACAATATGGAATGAACTTGATCGGATTGAATCATCTATCCATCCATTCAGATTTATAACATATTAACCATTAATTATAATATCATTTCTGGGTACCGTCTGCTACCACTATAGATGACAGCCTTCAGGCTTGACAAAATCACACTTCATTTACAGATAGATGACTATTAATAGATTACCACACTCATGATTTTTTTTAAATGTAAAGAAACACAATTATGCTATGATTATTATAATAATTAATGATATTGAAAACCTGAATAGATAAATATTTCTTTGGGAGTCATTTCCTAAGAGATACTATCAGTACCTATCAGGTATATTTTTTCGAGTTTCCAGACTTCTTCATCAGAGAATCATTAAAATGATCTCATCAATTATTCTCATATCAATAAGTGCAAGACAAACTCAAAGACTCACGAGATGTGAGAGAGTGTCAAAATGTTCATTTTTGTAATTTCTACTACTCAACATTCTTCATCATCATCAAAATTCGTTGCGAGAAATTCATGGAAATAGAAACTGGCGATGAACACTTTCGAGTCATATTACATGGCATTCATTGAAGGAGAACAAATAATTAGATCATTATAATGAAATGAAATAAGAGATATGCAAGCTCTCTACTGAAGATGTACTTTAATGTCGGAATCATGGCTCCGTGATTAATTGTGTACTTCATCAAAAGTTTAAAGATATGATCTCAGGAATGCCAAAAGAATGTCTTTATATTCACTTCACTTTTATAACGACAGATAATTGATGTGAAAATCATTATCTTTTTCTTTTTTCACCCTGTTTCTGACATTTTCTATCCATGTAATTGGACATTTGAAATATTATTATTTTTATTATCCCAGTCTCATCAGCTTCTTGTGTCTTCTTGCTCGACAGTACAAAATATGAGGAGAAAGGAAGGCAGTTTGATAGTCAGGCCTTCTTAGGGTTTCAGCCGGATCATCCCTGTCCCTATCGATGTGACCTTGCCTGAACGCGATAAAGCGGTTTTCTTGCCCTCTTATTGAAAGTATCTTGTGAGATAAATGAGCTACTTTCCATCCAATGAACATATTTTAGGAATGATGGCAGTGCTACGGTATTCTGGGAGTTCATGAGCTTGAAGTTCCATAATCCATAATAAAAAACATAAATGTTATGTTATATCACATTGTCACTTTGTGATGTTATTCAGAGAGATGCTCAATGTTACAGAGACGTTGCGGCAATGGGCCTTTGTGCCTCTCTCAGATATAACCATGTAATGTTAATTTTAAATAATAAATGTATAAATATCTTTATCAGGAGTTACATGAATTCAATGGTCCTACAAAACGTATATTTATTGTTGCTAAAAACATCTAATCTATATTGTATTTGAACATTCTGAATATTTTTCAGGAGTATTTAGGTTATGTCTATTTTTTTCTGGAATCATCAAGAGAATCATTCGAATGATCTTTGGAAAAGACCGAGGGTATGATCTATCCCAGAATATAACTGTGATAATGAATTGATCTTGTCGTACTCCTGAAAGACTATGAGTATGATCCAGTTACACAGGGATATTTTGAGACAGATTAACTATTATCTTTATCTCTCTAAGTGTCATTTTAGTTGTTCTGCTTCCTAAATCCAGTCATCGATATATGACTTCTGCATAATACAGTAATCTCTCACTGAACCATGTCTTGAATTCTGAAAAGTAATGAGTAAATATATATACGAGTTTTTAGAAGTTTCCTGACTGATTTCGAAATTTTATTCTGACTATGTTCTGCTTCTAGCTATGCTACTCACCCACTATTTTTGTAATTCGTGTTATATGAAAACAATCTGTATTTACGAATCCCTCCTACTTTTTAACATATTATGAAATACATATACAGATTGATTGTATTATATATTCCAACAAAGGAAACTTCAAATCTAAGTAGGTATCATGAGCAATTCATATTTTCATTCGAATTTCTCCCAGTCCAAAACTTTCGTTTAGTTCTTAATTAACTTACTTTGATAACTACGAATAATAGCTGAAAATCAATATTCTCACTTATTACACTGATTGACCTGTTCACCATAATAGACAACAATCAAAATAGCTGGAATGGAATTGCATTGACTTTTGACAGTTGACAAGGCTACTTTGCCGTAGAAAAAAATCATCGCCTTGTATCCTGTATACATATGTAAGCTACGTAATAAGGTGGTAAAACCAGAACGTTTGCATATCTGAAGAACATAAAATCATATTACAATATTATCATATATTATTGATTTCAATATTGATGCAACGTTTCATAAATGTTTCACTTCATATCATCATGTTGGAACCTTCAGGAGGATATTATCGAAATGTTATTTCAACAATATCACAGAACTCATATCTGAAAAATATATGTTTATTATGTATCATCTTTAGTGGGTAGCGCCCACGTATACCATATTATACCATATTATAGTATCGCAAATCATGGAGTAAGAGTTAGTTTTCGAGCTCTGTTAACCAAGAGATTTGATTCTTCACTCTTAGAAATTGGGATTATTGTCGGTTTTGTGATGCTGAGGTAATGTTTTGTATTGAATTTCCATCTATCCCGTTATATTTTGAGTAAAGTATAATATTTTAATATATTACTGTGTTCGAATTGAGATTACAATATTTTTAGAGCTGTTGGGAGGTTCAAAGGTTGAGGAGATATTGAAAATTTCGTGATCGATAACTTTCATAATACAACGGAGAATGCTTTGAAAGTGGACAAATCTCGGCTCTTCTTTACCTCTAGGAGCGCACAAAAGGGAATTCCTATATCTTTGTTTATACGTCCATGGAGGGTATGGAGAGGAGGTAGGTGTTGGGATTATTTTGAACTTTAGAGGTCATAAATTGCTTCCATTGGCAAAGAATTCTGAAGCTTCGCCGTTCTATAGACGAACGAGTTTTGGTAGAGTGTTGTTCGACATTTTTCAAGGTTGACAACGAAGGGATGTGCTGACTGGGCCCGTTGAGTTCGTCTGACTGGTATTGCTAGTGATGGAATTATAGCAGAGATTTCTGATGAAAATTTCCGTGGGGAACACACAAATCACCAGAATGTAAAATCGCAGATCCGTAATCCATCAGAATATACATTTTCAAACCAGTAACTTAACAGAACAATATTTTATAGGAATCGTATTTATCTCTACTGTAGATGCACAGAACCGCAATCCCCCAAACCGTATTTTGTATACTGTATATGAGCATACCAGACAATAACAGATTGCAAATGCGCAGATGTGTATTTTTCTATAATAGCAATATCGCAGATCCGCATATATACAGAATCGAAAACTAACAAACCAACATCACAGCGGAATAATATTTCGTCAGAATCATAACAACACAGACCGTAATTCGTCAGAATCGCAGAATGACAGACCGCACATTAGCAGACTGTACTTTGTCAGAATCGAAATACAACAGACCGTTTATCGACAGAATAGTAAAATGTCAGAACCGTACATTGACAGAATAGCAAAAAATCAGAACAGCATATTCACAGAATCTCAAAATATCAGAATTGTAAATTGAAAGATTCGTAAAATGCTAGAACCGTACATCGACAGACTCGTAATACAACAGACCGTATTCCATCAGAATCATATTATATCAGAACGTACAATGACAGAATGTACTTCATCAGACTGTAATGTCATATACTGTATTGTGATAGAATCGTAAACTATCAGAACCGTAATTCAGCAGAATAGTAAAATGTTAGATCC
Source organism: Phaedon cochleariae (assembly GCA_918026855.4). Taxonomy (NCBI): domain Eukaryota; kingdom Metazoa; phylum Arthropoda; class Insecta; order Coleoptera; family Chrysomelidae; genus Phaedon; species Phaedon cochleariae. The sequence continues at coordinate 17,516,639 of OU896720.1, read as the reverse complement.
GTAAAATAACAGAATCGTAAAAATTCAGAACCGTACATCGACAGAATCGTGAAATATAGGAACTGTACGTCAGCAGAACCGTAAAAAATCAAAACCGTACATTGGCAGAATCGGAATTCATCAGAATATAATGCAGCAGAACCGTAAAATGACAGACTGCAGAGAGGCCTACCAGCCACGCGCAGAGCGAACGCCGGTCACAGTGTTGCCTGCTCTCACGTCATGTGGGGATTCTACGTACACTTTCAGTTCGACCTGCTTTTATGTTCCTATTGCTCTTGTACACTCGAGAACAAGATCGTTCATATGATATGAAGTGATGAATGACCACATTTCAATATGAAATATATGAACGTCACCCAACTTTTTTGCTATATGGAGAAGAAAGTGTTTATTTGAAGTATTTTCTTAAAAACTACAATTCCTTGAAGTCAGTTGAGAGAAGGGTTCGAGAAATAGGTGTTTGGCATGTTACAAGTGTTTTGGATCACATCACGTTGAAAGGTAAGGCCCCCGTCATTCCTTGCTCGCACAAGACTTTCGAAGACTTCTGAGGGTTGCTCGTAAGGGGGCAACCGAATGACGGATAAACAAATTTTACAATTTTTTTTTTACAACAAACTTTGGAGTTTTCAAAGTTTGATTATAGATACAAGATATTGGATGTTCTTTATCTATGTCATACCCAAATTCATTCATTTTGTATCTTGTAGCCATATTTCTAGAAAAAGGAAGAAGGTGATACGAAACTAGATTGAAATCGAAGTTCAGCTACGGAATTTAGTTTCGAGAATTCTTTATTAAGGATAATTAGTGCGGTGCTGTAGATAGGGATTGATGAAAAAATGCTTATACATACATACATACATACATACATACATATGGAAGCCATTGAATAAACGTTCTTGTAAAACTCACTATGGAAGCTATTAAATAAACGTTCTTGTCTATCTGATTCTGATTCTGATCTATATCAGGTGACCTTGGACCATAGGCGCCACCATCAGATAAAAATAGGATATAGGGCGGACAAAATTCGAAGATGAAATCGGGTAACCTACGAATGAAAACTGAGTGTGAATACTCAAAGCTAATATTAATCTGTGTAATTCTCGAAATGTCATCTCCAACCATTCAGAACTTGAAGACTAATTTTCCATGATACTCTGACCATATCCACTCGTCAAAACTGAACCCATCACCAGTTCCTAAGCAGTTTTTTGAACAGCCTCTGTGAATCTGAGATAGAACAATCAATAAAACAATAATTGATCTTCGCATTGTCGAGTTTAGACGAAAATGTAGTTTACCTAACAAATGCCGAAAGTCATACTTTTCCGCACCTGTTTATTTAGATATAAGGAAATACATAGAGAATTCGCATTCGGTATGTGATGAAATCATCAATTCCTTCTCAGTATATTCAACAGAAAACAACTTCTTTCCTGGCTGCGATTTTACTAAATATACTGTACGCTAGCACAAACCACGCCGACCGTAATGTCTCATCTTCGAAGTACTTAGGCAAAACTCAGAAACTATTTATCCTTAACGAACTAACCTATCCCTGATTGCAATATTTTTGTGGAAGGAAAACCGAATGGAGTGTAGAAACACATTGATTAATAATATATTTCAAAAGTTGAGTTCTTCAACAAAATTGAATAAAATGAGACTGATTATCCTAAACGCACTAACCTATTTGACTTCAAATATTTTATGATAAAGGAAAACCAGAATGAAGTAAAAAAACAAAAAAGTTGCAAAAAAAAAGTTCAAGTTCACAGCGATTCGAACCTTGGACCTTCAGACTGAAAGTCGACAGCGCTAACCAGTAGACCATTTGGGTGTATGAATTTACTGCGTACAGAAAAAACATGTTCAACACAGTAGTGCATTTGCAAAACAGAGGATGTATTTTGTTGTACTGAATGTAAATGTAACGCTCATTGTAAGAATATTGAAAAATCCGATGACGAAGACCATCAATAAATGTACATTGATTACTTTTCTGTAAGATGTTTCTTGTAAAGACCGCCTAATTTGCATTTGTGACAATCAACTATACATTCGAAGATATCTAGTTAAATATAAATTGCTCACCATATCTTCCATTTCGACAAAATGAGCATATTTCAATGAAGAATACGGTCTAAGCGCGCAACGAGTGAAAGTTTCATCGATCGTTACGCTTAGAATGGTTTATTGATTTTACATTTTTGCTCCGACGAAACGCCTCGACTGTGGTGCGCTGTCCAAAAAATTTAATTGCAGAACAAAAACTGTTAGGAATATCCATACCATTGATCGAGATGAAATGTTCCTCATAAAATTACGCAGTTTTTGATGGGAAAATATGATGTAGTTCATTTGGAAAATAATCGAGTTCTTGCTTGTTGAAGATTAATGAAATATTGAAAAATTATATAGGATAGTTTTTGAAAGTGGTGAAATTTTTAGATATTCGGATGATAAAATATGAATTGTCAACACACCATTCGATTGGTTATACTTCAGGCTACAAAATGAGCACTCATATGTTTTTTTAGCTTCATCCCCATATTTGTTAGACTGCTATTTTTCAGACATATTTTAAAACGCGATCTTCGTACATTTTTCCCTGTAGAAAATCTCTCGACCATGGGGCGATGTCGTAATTTCCCATTATATATGTGGATGATGATGACAAAAAATGTCCTTGATGTTCAATTAAGTTATACCCCATGATTGGGTTATTGAACGATAGACCGCACCGTCTGCCGTACTAAAACATGTTCCATTTTTATGTTGAATACGGAAGCAAATTCGCTCCGGAAACGTCAATGTGAAAATGTACCTAATATTTTTATGGTATTCTTCCTTTTTCAAAGATTCTTCAAAACAAGGTGTCACTCGTTTTTTCAACAGAATTGAACAAGGATTTCGAGAAATTGGATGAAACCAAAATTGTAGTACTTTTGATCCCGATGCGAAAAGTTGGTAGCTCGACCGGAGTAGGCCGGCTAGATTTCGAAAATAAAAAAAGATTACATTCAGTATTGAGTGATATAATAAATGAGGAGAGTGCCGTAGGCGATTTTTTTCCTTATTCAAGGTCAAATGAGAATTGGATTTTCTCCTACCCTTCGAATAAGTGAATATTTTCACCAAAATCATGAGTCAAAAAATTTAAATGGAAAACATATTCATTGATTTTAAAAACTGAACAGGTACAAATCTGGTACACCTACCTTCATTCATACACGTATTGAAAGAACCAGAGAATATCGAATGACATCGGTCTATACGAATGATGAAACAAATTTCTTTCCTTCCTGATCTTCTTTCAGTCTGTTCGTGTTCCCTATTATCCTAATATCAGTCCCGTGGTATATATACTATTTTTTTCACCACTAGCTATAAAACCTAACATTATTCACTCCTTCCCGAAGCGTGAAGTGTACTCTTACTGCCAAGGTAGTTTTCGTCATTTTATAACCACTAGTCAATAAAGACATAGCTACCCACCTCTGATATAATAACCCGAACTCACTGTTCTGATGGCATTTGAATCTGTTATAGGTATTTACTACTAGATTTTTTTTAAATTGAAAAGAAGTGCTTTCATAGTAGCAATAGGTTCATATCTCAGTTCCACAACAATGTAATGATTGTAATGTATTGCTGTCCCTGGGTAATACTAATATTCTTCACTACCTTGGTGTATTAATAACTATTATGCACCTGAGGAGTGGAAAAATTGATTAAATATGCAAGAAAATAATGAAAGGCCGTGGTTATCATATTGCTTCGAAAGCATTATTGCTATAGCGTTTGAGAAAAAACGCCAGTATTCACTTTTGATCACTCAAATATTGAAAGTGCTATACCAAGTTCCTCAAATGAAAGATTGAAATTAGGTACCCTGCTCTTATGTGCATAACAGTGCATACAAAAATTATGGGAGGAAAAGTTAGCCCCTGTAGTGCTGAAGCGCAACACTGAATAATACTTATATGTCCGGAATGATTTTCTGATCAAAAGATGACCTATGTGAGCATGAAACCATTATGTACAGGGTGATTCAAACTTTCCGCCCTTGGCTCATAACAGGAAAAGGAAAACTGCAAATGCAAATACGGCAGAGAGGATCAGAATGGATGTGTCGTGTAAAGTATATGTTCTCGTATTTAAATATATTTCAACTTTTCCTGAGATAGCGTCAGATAATTTTTTTTTTCACGAAGCCACTATTTTTTCCTCATATTCCGAAAGAACATATTTTTTTAACAACTTTCATCATGACAAGTTTCTCCTATCTCCATTTGGTTAAAAGCCGTGGGACTCTGGATTTAGTATTTCCATTTCAATAATCTTTGGTATTTTCAAATAAATCTCAACTGACCCCGCCGTAACAAGTCGCCAGGTTTACGTTTCAATCGGTTCAAATATGAATGCAAAATGTATTCCAATCCATATTGCTTGCAAAACGATTTGCCTTGATTTTCATTACAACGGGGTCAGTTAAGATTTATTCAAAACTGCTAACATCAAAGTCCCGATAGCTATCAAACAAATGATGATAGGAGAAAATTTCCTTTCTGAAAGTTGTTGAATGAAATATTTTCTTTCAGAACATGAGAAAAAAATTGTGACTTTATGCAAAGAATATTTTCGAATGAATATCAACTAACCCTGCCGTAATCAAAAATCGAGTCAGCTGGTTTCAGCATTAATCGGTTCTAAATGATGAATGCAAAATATATCAAATTATATACTTACTATTTGTTTTCCGGTCGACTTGATTTTTATCACGGCGGGGTCAGTTGAAGTTTATTTGAAAATGCCATATATATATCATATATCACATCATAGCTATCAACTTAATGAAGAAAGAAAGAAAGTTTCACGATGGGAGATGTTTAAAAAAATATATGTTTTTTCAGAATATGAGGAAAAATTGTGACTCTGTGGAAAAAATAATTTCGCAGACGTCATTTCCGCCATTTTGAAAGGAGCTGAGATATTTTCAAATAAGGATAAATATATCCCCTCTGTGAGAGATTTCCATCTGCAGTTTTCCTTTCCTTGTTATGAGCCAAGGGCGGGCAGTTTGAATCACCCTGTACAGTGTATTCCATTTTGGTTCAGACATCTGAGGTATCTCTGTTGTTGTGGAACATGGAACCTTGCGGTTTTTGCGGTTCTGTGCCACTTTTTTGTGAAACTCAGATTTTGCCTATAACTTATTTCACATTTTGGACACCCTCTATATTCACGGAGTTTTTCAAATCTTTTGTCATGAAGAATATCATTCAGATTCCAATGTCGTACTCAATTCTTTTTTCGCAGTATGGTTTTGGAGATTCAACTCAAACTTATGATTTTTTCAATTTATTAGCTTATTAAATTCCTCTTTTCTCCTCCAAAATGATATATATTGTATAGATAAATTCAAAGATGCTCAAAAATCACTCAAACATTGTATTTCAATAGTGGACTATTGATTTTTCATATGAAAAAGTCTAATTGGAGGAATATCACTTCTGATATTTTTTTGATGAGGACAGAAACGATATACTGACACTAATTACCTAACAGAACACAAAACGTACCTAGGTGTACCTAATAGCAACAAATAAATAGTAATAAGAATAAATTCATGATGTAAAAGAGGCACCTGATTGGATATTCACCGAAATAGTTGAATTTCGAAATTATACAGTAACTTGATTGTTGCCCAGTTTTCCACACAATTGCCACAATTGACACAATTGACACACCTAACCTGAAGACGCATTAAAAATCATTGAAGGATATCTTTGTAATTCCTAAAAAACTGCCTCTGTTGTTACACCATTCTGCACGAATTTCTTCAAGATTGTTGTGCTTCCTAGTGTATTAAGACGTACACTCGTATTCAGAAAACATGTCGCAGTTGGACGATGTAAGCGCTCTAAATCACCGCTACAATAAAAGCGGTTACACCGTCCAACTGCGACATGATTTCTGCATACCAGTGTACTTGTACCTGTTGAGGAATTGTGTCAATTGTGTGATAGAGAAAAGGGACATCAATTCGAATAATTCAATGAATAAGTTACTGAATGCTTTCGAAATTCAATTGTTTTAGTAAATATTGAAACAGCTGCTTATTCAACATTATGTATACTTCTTATTACTATTTATTTGTTGCTATTAGGTACCTACGTTTTGTTTTGTGTTAGTTATTCAGTGTTGAAATTGTTTTTTTCTCTTCATGGTAAAATCAAAAGTTCAAGTGGAACTTTTTTATTTAAAAAATCTATATCACTATGAAAGTCCATGCTTCATTGATTTTGGAGCATCTTTGAAAATTTTATATTCATAACATTAAACATAATTCGAAAGGAAAGAAAACAAGGAATTTGATGAGCGGATGAAATACAGGGTGTTCTAATGAAAAAATCATAAATTTGATGCGTACTTATCTCCAAAATCATATACTTACCCCGAAAAAAAAAAAAAAACAATGAGTGCGCCACTAGTTTCTGAGTGACATTCTCTATGAGATAAAATTTCAATTAGTCATTATCGCATTTTTTATCACTGAGGAACTTCGTTGATATTAGGATGGTCGACAAAGTGGGAAATGTACAGTGCTTTATACGTAACCAGTTAGGAAACGCGTCATTTTGTTTGACGACGGGATTATGCGAGACGAACGACCGTATTACGTGTAATTTTTTTTTCTAATTTTGCTAGAAATTTTCTCTCGAACAGATAATATAATGACCATCATTTCTACATGAATTCTACCGATTATGTACAAAAATTGAGTATAGACAAGTCGACTCCGCCCGTCACTTCGAAGTATCCGTCATAAAATAATATGGTCGCAAATTAGTGACCAAATTCACGAAAAAGACTCGTTCGATATTTCCATCAGTGGAAAATGGCTGATTCAAGTTCAGTTTTTCCAACTGATATTGAGAAAGCAGCTTGAAATACATTATTCTTTTCGTCCAACCACATATTCAATATATAACGTAACTGGTGCTGTAGTAAATAATATTTCATCACCAGTTAAACCAGTTATGTTATATTCCACTTTACACCACAGGTTATACGAAAAGTGAGAAGTTTCAATATTTCCGTAGTTTTGAAAAGTTCCACATCACATGTCAAATTAAATAAAAAAGAATTTCGAGCCAAACTCAATATTTCCAAGGGATATCCTGAAACAGGTTGATTTTCATTCTCAATTTCCACATTTATAATAGACAATTTCTCGAATGGAACATCCTATCAACTATTGAATTCTCGAAATCTTCATGGAAAGCTGAATTCAGGGTGTTCCATAAAAAAAAAACACAAAGCTATTAGCCTACCCGAAAAAACGAATGACACTGTATATGAAACAACTACACAAAATAAAAGTTTGGGTGGTTTCAAACAACTTTTTCATTTAACATTCCTCAATATTCCTATAAAAACAACATAATGACCTCTTTATACTGAACTTTTCTTGAATAAAGTACCATTCCTATTTCACATTCTTGGGGGAATTCAAGACTAAGAAAATTGTTTGAAATGATGACTTAATAAAAACAAATTATCATAGGGATTTCCTTTCGTGCGCTTCAAGCGTTGAAAAATATGTTCCATCAATGAATAATCCAAGTGCTTCGTAAAATTTTTTATTTTATAAGGATGCTTGCCAAAAATTCGACGGATGACGTCACAATGTGTCCATAATGATTGCAGACAAAAAGGTTCCTGCATGATCCGCCATTTTGAAAACAAATGTCATTTGAAATTTTTTTTTTCGCTTTATCGACTTACGTAAAATTATTCATACAGAGTGCCATTTGAATTTCAGTAAAATTTTGGGGAAAATCCTCTGTACTTGTACAGTGTGCAACATATGGAAATTTTTTTGATGAATTTTACAACCAAAATACAGATAGTGCCAAAGGTTGGTGCATGTTCGGTAATCATTTAAGGTGCACTTAGAATCGTTGCAAGTCGAACAGCATACAGGGTAGGTCAAATAATATAAAAAAATGCTCAGGAGTAAAGTACCCTTATTTCAGAAAATTCAGCAAACTGTTATAAAAAAAAGTTCTTTACAATTGAAAGTTTTTCCTGAATACCAAAACATGGCCTCCTAAGACATATTTTAGTGTTTCGATTTGTTCCATTAATAACTTGTATTGTATTTTTTTTTTATATTCACCCTAAACACTTTCATAATTTGATCATAACAAAATCAGTTGATCATACTTTTGTGCAAATTAATGCATTTTTGTGCAATCAACTTGGATTTAATTTTTTCAGGGAATCACAAACTTGATGTTTTTTGCAACGATATACAGCTTAATTTTGAGATTTCGCAAACCATATTTTCAACAAGGTAAAACATCATTAGATAAGGAGTATGTCACCAAACTGCCTCAATATTTACTGTCAACCCTCATTTGTTCTGTTCCTTGGGTGTCCGTGATTTTTCAAAAGATATCATGGTTGTCGATCAATTTGTTCAGCTTTTTCATAAACATTTCAAATACAAAATGTTCACATTAAATGAAGGTTTTTGAATATGCATATTATCATTAATGATGTTTTACCTTGTTGAAAATAGGGTTCGCAAAATTTCAAAGTTGAGCTGAATATCGTTGCAACAAACATGAAGTTTGTGATTTTCTAAAAAAATTGAAATCCAAGTTGAATGCAAAAATATGCTTGAATTTGAAAAAAAAAATGGGAATTTATTAACGAAAGGATTTGAAAGGATTTGAAGAATGTCTTAGGAAGCCATGTTTTGGTATTTAGGTATGAATTTTAATTGTGAACAACTTTTCTCAATAACATTTTTCTGACTTTTTTGAAATACGGGTACTTCACTCCTGAGCACTTTTTATATCTTTTTACCTACCCTGTATGCTGTTTGACTTGCAACTATTCTGAGTGCACCTGAAATGATGATCGAACATGCACCAACTCTTGGCACTATCTGTATTTTGGTTGTGCAATTCATTGAGAAGATTCCAATATAATGCACACTTAAATGACCACACTGTATATTGAAATTATGCTCATATTATTATTTTGTAGAAGCGAGGAGGGAAAATCCCAAATAATCAAGTAAAATGTATGTAACACCTCCTCGATCAACCAACAGGCGGTATTTCGAGCCGTCATTGCTTGAGATTTGCATTTCATGGAAGATGAATGAAGTCATTATGATATCCGAAACGCAAATGAAATTGATCACATACAAAGTACCTCATCGATCACATACAAAGTACCCCATTGACGAACGGAACATTTTGGTATATAAACGAATTGGGTCCAATCAACTTATTTTGACCTCTACTTCAAGTAGAGCAATTTTGGGACACCCTGTATATAATCAATAACTGAAGTCATGTGAGGGATTTAGGCACAATTGACAATAAGAAATCACTAGATTCGAAAACTCTTGGGGAGTAGGTTTCCCGAATCGAAATAGCGATATACGAATGCTACAAGTTCTTTATTTATATTATCTACTATTTAATTGGAGAATCAAATTGAAAGGTATACACTCTGATCCGAATCTCAGACCATTGGACTAGAGAAAAGTTTGAAAGTTTGATGTTTTTCTCCAATATTTATTTGTTCAGAAATGGACATACAATGATTCCATTTTTGCCTTATAGAATCTCCGAGAATAGATTCAACTATTATACATAGAAAACATCGTCATATTCACATGTCTGATGTTTTGTTATATGATTTTTCAACAAAAAGAATGATATATACTTCTTTATCTAGATACAATCAAATTATCATGTCAAGATCTTCCTGATTCGGATCAAACAGATTATCAAACACAAATACTACAATGTACGAACCTTTCTCAGCCCTCTAGAATTCTTCATGAAACAGTTTGAATCAGATTTGAGTAGGTATAGCAAGGAATTTTTATCGATTCAACTTGGCAACAATGCGCTGAGTCTCCACGCGTCTCACACATTCTGGTATATTGACGGTCTGTCGATGTAAGGTTCTGATGTTTTACGGGTCTGTCAATGTACGGTTCTGCCATTTTACGGTTCTGCTATTTCACGGGTCTTAATCCAAAAAATTCTGAAAATTTACGGGTTTGGTAGCTGCACGATTCTGCTATTGTACGAGTCTGTCATTTTACGATTCTGCTGTTTTACGGGTCTGTCGTTTTACGGTTCTGATGAATTATGGATCGGAAATTCCGGTAGTCCGATGGATTATGAGTCTGTCGATGTACGGTTCTTGCATTTTACGGATCTAGAGTATTGGCAGTCTGTGCTTTTACGAGTCTGTCATTGTACGGATCTTCCATTTTACGGGTATCAAAAATCGACAGTCTGTCTTTTTACGGGTATGAACTTTTCGCATTTTGCCATTTTCAGATTCTGTACATCACATTTCTGCCAGTTTGCTGGTCGGGAATGTTCATTCTGATGAAATGGTGGTCTACAGAGTACGGGTCGCTGAATTACAGTCTGTGCTTTTACGGTTCTATGACTTTACGATTATATATTTTTATGATTCTGACGACATGAAGAGTATTTTATTTACTGGTTTGGCAAAGTACACTTCTGAATATATGGCAGTCTTTCGATAAACTATTGTGATTTATGCATTCTGACAATGCAGTCTGTCAAAGTACGGTTCGACAAATTACGGGTTGTACATATTGCAGTCGCTGAAATATGGTTCTGATGATTTGCTATTCTGATTTCTTACTATTCTAGTCAAATAAATTCCTACTAATCGACGGTCTGTGTCGATACGTTCTGATGATGTATATGGACCCATTTCCGTGGAGTTGAAAAGAAACTGGGGAGACAGATTTGAATTGTCTGCCTACTTGGAGAAATATCATCACAAATTAGTCCACATCGATTTGTAGGTAGATATATAAAGAAAAAAATATCTGAAAAATGGATTTTCAAATGTTCGACTTCGTGTTCGACTGAGACACGAAAAAGAGATCGATTGATACATTTTTTCAACCTCTAAAGTGCACGAAAGGAAATACTCTTTATGTTCAGGAAAGGTATTGGGCTTTTTGTAACTTCTGAAGGATATAAGTTCTCAGGAATATTACCTGTGGCAAGGAGTTCCGAATCCTTGATGGTGAATAAATTGCTGATGACTGCACGAGGAACCGTTTTTTTTCCTCTTCTTTTTTTTATCGCTTGGAGCGCACGAAAGGAAATCCCTATAATGTTCAAAGAACATCGTGCGTTCCTAGGGAGGATAGGGACAGGAGGTAATAATTGGATTTTTTTTGAACTTCTTTAGATTATATGTTGTTGGGAATAATTCCTCAGGCATTGAATTCCAGAGCCTAGCCGTTCTATGGATGGAGGAGTTTTGATGAAGTGCTGTTCGACATCTTTCGAGGTTGACAACGAAAGGATATGCTGACTGGGTTTGTCTAGTTCGTCTGACTGGTATTGCTAGTGGAGGGATGATAGCAAATATTTCCGAAGAACATTTCCCGTGGAAGTATCGATAGAAAAGTGAAACGGTGTTTCAATGATGTCAAAGAGTGAGTGAGTGTGGCGTCACCCACCAGGCGAATGGCTCTTCTCTGGATGGAATCTAAGAGCATCAGCGTATATTTTGGTGCTGAACCCCATATTTGGGAACAGTATTGTAGAACAGGCCGTATCTGCGCTTTGTAGATCATGAGAAGCTGTTGAGGTGTAAAGTAGCTTTTCGCACGGAACAAGAATCCGAGTTGTTGCTCATACTGAGCATATATATATATGGTGGGCTTGGTAGGGATGGTGGTGCCAGACATTACAATATCGGGCATACTGAGTTCCGCCTTTCTAGAGAAAATACAGGCTTGAGTTTTGGTGGCGTTGAATTCAACTAGGTTGTTGGTTCCCCAGGTTGTGATTATTGCAAGGTCTTCATTGACAGCATTGACCTGCCTGCGCATTGAGTTCTCAGTTTTCTGGGAAGATATGGAAATTCTGGAAGAGAACGCAATATGGAGGGTACTATCATGTGCAAAGCTGTGGATGGAGCAAGTTGTTACTCCCAACAGATCATTGATATATGAAGAAGGAATAATGTTGGTGCCAAAATTGATCCTTGTGGAACGCCGGAATTGATGCCAATGGTATCAGACGATACACCGTCCACCACCACATGAAGCGATCTGCCTGAAAGAAAACTCGATAAGCGATGGCATAGCTGAGGTGGTAAGCCGTATGATGGTAGTTTGTGGAGGTGTCCTTCGTGCCAAACACGGTCGAATGCTTTCGATATGTCCAACGCGACAGCTAGAGATTCCCCGTGTTTTTTTAATGAAGCTTGCCATAAATGGGTGACGTAGGCAAGTAGATCTCCAGTAGATCTTCGGTGGCGAAAGCCGTATTGTCTATCATTGATGATTCCTGAATCCTGAGCTCTCCAGATGTTTGATAAGCTCAATATTCAATATTGATGGCTTTCTCCATCACTTTAGAGATTACTGATAATAGAGTAATGGGCCTGTAGTTGTTGGGCAGGTTCTTGTTCCCTTTTTTAGGGATTGGTTGTACTATAGCTGTCTTCCAGTATGATGGAAAAATACCCGAACTGTACGAGACGGTAAACGTGTTGCTACTGTAGTCATACTTTTCTACGTCAGACACACAAAACGTTGTCGAAATGTCGAATGGCTTAGTTCTTGCCTCGTTTACTCTTTGAGATAGTTGTGGACTAATCCATGATTGATCATCAGGTATACCCATCTGAAGGTCACAAACAATTTCTGAACAATACTATTCCCGAGACTATTCCCTATGAGTCAATAGCTTCATAGCTCCGTAATGAAAACAACATTTGACAACACGGTAGAATGAATCTTCATGATGTTCGAAGAGCATCGTGCGTACCTAGGGAGAAACTAACCAGGAATTGGACTTATAATTCGTGCGAATCACTTGTACAGCAACTATCCTCAATTTGTGAATCCTCATTTACTGAACAGTAATGATGATTTGCAACAAGGATGGATACCAAATACGAAGAATTCAGTGGAATACTAAATATTTTGATTATTTATTTTCCCGAAGTAAACAACTACACATCGTGTGAATGAATGCCCTTCATGTTATATATACATGTTTGCCCTCTCAGCTATACTACATTGATGATCAAGTTGAATGTGTATGATTTTCCAATTATCATAATTCAATTTCTTGTTTTTTTCACTGACCAATGATTTTTGTAAAGTAACATCAACAGGCATACTCTAGGTATATGTTATTCGAGTAGGACTGTTTCATTCTGATGCATAATTTATCAAAATATTCCACAAACATATGGAATATATTATCACAAATCTTGATTGAAATGATCAACTTAATGATATTGTCTGAGTGGATTGATGTTGAAATCATGTATTAATCAGTCAGAGTTATCAAAATAAGATTCCTCAAGAAGGAAACCTACACTCTTATGGATAAGGACAATAGCATATATAATAATAATAATAATAATAATAATAATAATAAATGTCTTTATTACCAATTAATGAAAGATAATTAAATTTTGTTAGTGCATAGTTAGGGCGAGATTCAGTTTGTATGCATTAAAAAAAAATGTACAGTATGAAATATAAATTTTACATTTAACATACATCTGCTCTTCCATCTAACCCCAAAAGGAAGTCAAAAACAGCGAAAATAATGATAAATAATTTAAATCAATTCATATCAACACAGAAAGGATAAAAAGGATACTAGTTTAGCTCTTGACCGAGGGAATACAATTTTTTTCCAAAAATCTTAATTATTGCTCAGATGAATAGTAGTCAAAGAGAACTCGTTCAAGTTTATGTAGCGATGAGCGAGTGAAATCGTGGGGTAAGTTATTGAGACGGTTAGCAATACAGTAAGAAAACGATCGTTTGAATGACTCAGTATGGTGACGAGGTATAGTAAGAGTATTTCTGTGTCTTAAGTTTAGAGAATGTACATCGGTTCTGAATTTTATTTTATGATACAGATATGGTGGAGAGTGTTCCTTTACTAGCTTAATATAAAACATGGTAGAGTGCATTTCTCGACGATTTTTCATATGTAACCATTTAGTAATTCTGAATGTATGACTGATATGTTCAAATTTGCGAATACCAAAAATTAGTCTTAGGCACGAGTTTTGCAATTTTTGTATTCTTTTTGCATCTAATGAATTTAAACAGGAATTATAAATAATGTCACAGAAATTTAATTTAGATAATACAAGTGACTCACACAGTAGGATTTTAACCGATCTATCCAACACATGGCGAGATTGAAATATGAGTTTAAGAGCTCCATAGGCTTTTTGTAAGCAGCTACTAATATGGTGCGTGAATCTTAAGTTCTCATCAAACCAGACTCCCAAATTTTTTACTTTTTCACTAAATTGTATAGAATTACCATTAATTAAAATTTTTGATGAGTACTCTGTCTTAAACTCCTGCGAATCAGCTTTACTTCCAAAAATGATTGCATTAGTCTTAGATGCATTTAGTTGTAGACAGTGGTTGATTGAAAATGTATGAAGATTATGCAAGTCATAATTGATAGCAGTTACCGCTTGATTTGCTTCATCCAAGGAAAAAGACATATACAACTGCGTATCGTCAGCGTAGTAATGTTGTAAACACGAAAAGAAAATATCAGGAAAATTAGATATATAAACAGAGAAGAGTATAGGGCCTAATATTGAACCTTGGGGCACTCCGGTATCCACAGATAAAAAAGTTGATACACTTGCTTGATTCTTTACAGCTTGACTCCTCTCAGATAGATAAGATTTAAATAAATCCACAGCTTTAATATCCAAACCACTATAAGATAAGATCGAAAAGAGTAAATTATGATTAAGAGTGTCAAATGCTTTGGAGTAGTCAAATAGTAACAACACAGTTAATTTATTTTTATCAAGAGCTGTCATAATGTCATCAGAGATTTTTAATAGTGCTGTTGTACAACTGTGGCCAGTTTTAAATCCAGACTGTACTGAGGGTATTACGGAATTTGTAGCCAAGTGATTCTGTAGTTGTATATTGATAGCTTTCTCTAAGATCTTTGATAGAGTTGGCAATACACTGATCGGTCGTAATTCTTGCAATGTTTGTGGATTATTTACTTTAGGCAAGGGAGTAACAAAAGATTTTTTCCAATTTTGAGGAAACACAGAGTTCAATAAACAAAAGTTGATTATATGGGTGATATACGGCAACAGAAATGGTAGGCACAAGTTTAAAGTGAGAATATTGATGCCATCTGGTCCAACAGCTTTACTTCTAATTCCTTTTATTATATTGAGAATATCAGTTTCAGATACTGGTTGAAACGTGAGTATTGTATGTACCGATTTTTTAATATTATGTTCATAGAACTGTTTCGTGTCATCATCAGGAGTCAATTTAGGAACAGCGTTCAAAAAGAATTCATTGATTTCATTCACATTCCATTTATTTGAAAAATCCATATCATTATGATCTTTTTCGAATCCCACAACCGTCTTCAGACTAGACCACCTCTCTTTGTGTGACATATTCTTCATTTTAAATTTGATATATCCCTTTTTTTCTTTTTTAATAGTTCCATTTACTAAATTACGTAATTGTTTGTAAGACTGCCAGTCGTTATTTCTTTTGGTGATTTTGAATTTTTTTAAGGCTCTATCTCTATCAGAAGTCATAGCCTTGATTGTATCAGTTAACCAAGGAGCGTATTTCTTTGTAATTCTAAAACTTTGAAAAGGGACGTGAAGATCCAGGATACTAGTGATATTATCAGATAAGAATTGCACTTTGCTATCTACATCGTTTAATTCAAATATGATGTTCCATGGTATCGATTGTAGGTCACTATTGAATTGATTGTAATCTAGATTTTTAAAATTTCTACTGATGATGTATCTAGGTTCATTTCTTACTAATTTCAATCTAATATTGAATAAAATCATTTCATGATCCCCTACTATATGTTTTTGGTATTAACTTCTGAAGACTGAACATGAAAATAGCGAATAATAATGGCATATTCATCTTGATAACAGAATTTGGTATTTACTTCTGAGGACTGAAAATAAAAATGGCGAATTCGAGATCAAATTTTAGTTTTTGTTCAAATAATTGCCATTGGAAATTAACTGCCTCCAATTCTTTCCAATACAGTATCGAGGGATTTCTTTCAGCTTTTTCATTTATCAAGTTAGTGACGTCTTGTGTTGAGATTGAGCTAATTGATTATTAAATCGACATTTTCATGATCGTATCGATCAATCCTGATGTGATTATTTCAATATCCGAATTTGATGATGTTTTTCTCTTTCTTTTTCTTCATTTGGATATTGTTTACATATTTGAGTAATTCGAAGGAGCCCACAACATCCCTAACCACATTCTCCCTCACAAAGTCCACTAATTCAGTGGAACCATGTACCAGACATTACTAGAATGAAGTTGATGTAAATCAGCATTGTGAATCTTCTAGAATATAGCTGATGCTGTTTACTGAGTTCTTCAAAAATTACTCAGTTGATTGATAGTCTTCATTCAAAAGTTGTTTTCCTTCGAAGATATCTGATCAAGGGTATCTATCAATAACATAATTTCAGTGCGCCGAGACTGAAAAGTTGGATAGTAATCGAGATGCATGCACAGCAATTCGAAATGAGGACAAGGACACAGATAGAAGAGAAATGAAACAAATATAGTTTTTCAAATACGTCGGATCCAACTGAAATAAATTATTTCCTGGATATTTTTCCGTTCACATTGAGCCATTTCAGCAACAATTCGAGTAATGTGGATATTCTTTGTCCGATGGAGTGTTAAAGGGGAGGGGCAGTGTTTACATGGCACTCAGCACGCCAGTGGGTGTGCCTATCTTACCTATGAAGATCAGACAAGATATGAGGAGCAGAGAGACCAGCCTGGCCTCCAGAGCCTTCCACGCGGCAGGGTGCATGGCACTTCGGGGTTCTCACCGGATCATCGGCATCGCCTTCGATAGCTAAAGTCCATGGCTCGGACGATGATCGTCAGGGCACGAGGATGAGAGAACAGTCCGCACGTAAGCGAACGTACCGCACTAGATTTCCGCAGTTCTAGCATCCTGAGACCGCAGCCACATACTTAGCACTCGACAATGGAAATTTACACCCAGTCTTTTCTGGCGGTGTGCATGTTGGGGTTTTGCTACCTCCTCCACGTACTTTGGAGTACGGCAACTAGATGGCACGAGGCAATGCGCAAGGCCGGTGCGCAATAGCCGAGCCATGCGCCCCTTCGGGAGAGTATCGACCCGTGGGGTAGATGCATAGTCCTCGAAGGAGCTTGCGTGCCACATGGCAATGAGGAGATCATGAGCGCCGGAAGGAGGGATTGGGACGTCTATTGTCCCAGGCAACCAGATGGCGTCTTCCTCAGGCAACCAGATGACGAATGATCACGTCACTGTGACGTCCCTAATTGGTGATTCTTCGTCAGATACGTCACGCAGCAATTTATGAAGTCACGATGACGTACTTTACATGATGTAATAATGACGTCAGCATCTCGACGTCGAGTGTACGTCACTTAGAACCGGGATTGGCGCAGTGAAAGAGCGTCCGTAAGGTCGTGGGATCGATTCCCAGCACGAGCAAGGAACTTTTTTCAATATTTTATTTACGATTTGAATATTGTTAAGTTTCGGAGCATCGGCTGGGGATAGTCCTGCATGATTCGCTGTTGCGTTCCAATTAACAGTGCTGCTCCTAAAGTGGCGCATGGAGTTAGTAACAACGCCTACACAGAAGATGCAGAAAGAGATGATGATGTGGTTTTGAGCATCAGAGAAGAAGTAGGACGGTGTATGTAGGTGGGTGTGGAAAACTACCAGCTGAGCGTGAGAGCGGGCCAGCTGCTTAGTGGACCTCGGTCTCTGACGGAAGTTAACGAGGATAGCTAGCAGGCCTGCCACTGCGGCATATGGTAGTGGGTACATTATTAGCCTACAAAACACAGCCGAAAAACTCTGAAAAAAGAGCTGATGGGCGGTGCCTTAACAGGATGTTAGCCAGCTCTCTTAAGCGAACCACATCACTCATCGAAAACACCTTGGGGTTTGCAAAAAGGTCCCATTAGGGACTAGTTGCTGACGTACAAACGTTCCCCACCAGTACCAGTACCAGTACGTCACTTAGAACGGTAAAATAAGACGTCAGTTTCATGACGTTGCAGGGACGTCCTGTCGACGTCCATGTTTCCCAGATCATATCTAAACCATGTTTGATCGTTAGGTTTGTGGCGTATCTATATATACAGGATGGGCATTCTCAATGTCGAAAAGTTCTCAGAAAAAATCGTTTTTTCATTGATTTTACACACATATACAGGGTGTAACTCAATAAGTGTAAAACATTTGAGGGGGTGATTCCTCATCGAAAAAAAGATGGGATCTTTCATATAAAAAAACTTCATTGGAGCATCCCATGTTAAGATAGAACCCCTTGAAGGGGGTACATAATATTTGTTCAACAATTCTTTTTACAAGCACTATAAAGAAGTGACAGTATTGAAATTAACCTGACATTTTCTACTACCAAAAAGACACTTATCTAGTGAAGAATGCCAATGCTTTGCCGTTCAATTGACGAACGAGTTCTGGTGAAGTGTTGTTCGACATATTTCAATGGAAAGGATATACTGACTGGGCCTGTTGAGTTCGTCTGACTGGTATTACTAGTGATGGCATGACAGCAGAGATTTCTGAGCAACACCTCCTGTGGAAGTATCTATAGGAAAGTGAAAGGTCGTCGACTTTTCTACGGTGTTCTAATGAAGTCAAAGTATTAGTGAGTGTGGTATCACCCACCAGGCGAATGACTCTTCTCTGGATAGAATCTTAGAGTATGTTCGGAAGTTCGGTGCTGAAACGAATTTCTATGACTGATCGCTCTAGTGATGGAGTTGAGACAAGTGTTGTTAACTGGGTAATAGGTAATCAACTTCGTATGCACTTTGCTATGAACATCGCTATGATCTCTAGTGACATCACAATATTTGGCCATATAATAGATAACCTGATGTCAACGGCACATCGTTACAGCCAAATCACGTCATCCGTAAGACATCATTTCGACGTCGCTCATTTGGGATCTAACTCAACATCCCAGGCAACCAGATGACGTTCCAGTGACGACTTTTTAAGTCAGTTGAATGACCAAGGTGACATCAGGAATTGACGTCGTATGATGTGATAAATGACGTGGATACGTCATAGCCCAATGACGTCATATTGCTCAGGTTTATTGACGTCAGTCATTCACCTAACGGTGACGTCGGAATGACGTTCAAATTTGGTGATCAAACGTGGAAAATTTTCCTCAAGCATAGTGTGATAAACACCACTGACCGCTGATGACGTCTAATATTGAATATACATTGTTGAAACTGCTTAGTGGTTCTTTTGGTGTCATGTCCATTCAATCGTCTGTTCAGCAGTGCTATCCTTCAGGAAGCATCTTCATCAGAATAAATATCAGTAGGTAACTTTTTTTTGTATGAAAAATTTCGTTTTTTGTGTCGGCGAGATGTAAGCGAACCAAACATAGTTTAATAGCAATGTAATTCGATCTAAAATATTTTCAGCGCTTTGGCGTTGCCGCTTATATCGAACACCCTGTATTTTATTGTACTCTTGGAATGTCCCTGCAGAGCGGATTTCACCCATCTATCTTACATTGCCGTCTAGCGGGAATGATTACAGAAATATAGGGTGTGATAAATAGAGATATTTAAAATTTAGTAATTTGATGTGTCCCCAACTATTGATTATTGGTAAAAACGGCTTCCATGTCCCTATCTCAACTTTGGATTTATTTACTACCCAGTTATTCAGGGTGAAATTATCATTGTGGAAATGCGACTTCGCCGTGTTGATTTAAAAAAAGGACACCAGAGTACTTATTGATGATTGATCAATGTCCGCAACATCATACATCGCCAATGAGTTGTCAGCACATCACATTGTAGATTTATTTTAATCACCATACAATGCAAACACGCAACTTCTGACTGTGGCATTGACTTGAAAGTATATAAAACACTGATGCGATTGGATTTGAACTTCGATTGAAGCTCTATGGTCATTGAATCCAGGAAGAATTATTTGTAGAGCGTATTCTTCAGTTTATTTCATATTTTTGTGAGTGGTATATATAACCAATTATGACGAAAGAATCATGAACATCCGACCCCTAAAATTCCCAGATTCCCAGATTCCTCATTCTCAATAGTATCGTCGGAACATGATTACGAAACTCGTAGGCCAAATTGCATTCGCTCTATCGAATTTCTCAATTTTGAAGAAAAAATTATTTTTTCTGACCCAGAAACTTTCCAGATACTAATTTCAAATAGAATCGGATGATAATCGCAGAACTCGTTCGCCATATTGGATTCACCATTTTGAATCTCCAATTTCGACAGAAGCATCATAATCTCCAACCCCAAACACCCCAAGATACCAATCTTGAATGGAATCGAATCATAATTACAAAACTCGTCCGCTATATTGGATTCACCATCTTGAATTTTCCAGTTCTGATGAGAATATCATATTCTCCGACCTCAAAAACTCTCGAATACCAATTTTTGATAGAATTGGATCACGATTAAAAAACTTGTCGGCCATTTTGGATTCGTCATTCTGAATTCTGATAAAAAAATCATAATCTATCTGACCCCGAAGACTCTCATGCAGATAGCAACTGTATATATAGAATCCGGTCATAATTACAAAGGACCCCGCACCGCAATAGGGAAAAAATTGGCTATCGGTGAATTTTCTCGAATTCTGGATATATCGTAGAACTCGTGATGCTGATCAGATCTCCCAATTATCAACACTATGAATTCAATAGTTTGAATTATACAGGGTGCTGAAGTTGACTTTTTCAAAATTTCGAATGGCCAATGTGAAGTTTCTTTTTTGAATACCAAAATCAAATCGACTACGTTTTGTTTGTCCATGTGGCCGGTGAAAATCCACTATAGAGTTCAATGATATCTGCACGTACTCACGATATACAGAGTTGGTCCAAAAATAGCAAATGTTCCAATTATTTCCGAGAAAGTGAGCGGTTGAAATCAATTGATTTTTGGACATTTTGTAATATACTAATATCAACATCGATTCATCATAATTGCATTTCTTGAATCGGACTACATATTATACACAAGATGTTCGAGTCTCCATGAAACCGCACCCTTCCTGAAATTCATATCCATCGAATGATTGGAATTCCGTAAAACTTGGTGAGGAAGTTGATGATTCGTGATGACAATATTTTATGTTAATACCTGAATTATACAGGGTGGTTGTGAAAGGAGTAGTGGAGTTTTCTTGAAGTTGACGTACTCAGGATTTCTGTCTTCTTTCTCAATTGCTCTGGAAATCAACCCCCAATTCTGTGAGGACCTTCTATATATGAGGGAAACTTCAAACGCCATTATTTGACAAACCAGAACGCTCCTTCGAAGATTTTTCTGTTTATGCAGAACATTATTCCTTTCGAGCAGTCGAGTAGAAATATCACTATAATATCATCACATCGTGGTTTCATTGATCATGACATGCAGAGTTGACCATGATTAATTAATTAATGAATTAATTTTTTTTTGTATTCATGAATATATCTGAGAATATTCCTTTTCAATACTGGAGATCAAGATATTGAGCACCTCAAATATTTTCGAACTGGTTCAGTTATTGTTTATATCTTCGATATTTTTATTAATATTTATTTTGGAAGTGATATTAATTCGACAACAGACACATTTGATAATTATTATTATTCGATTACCTACCACTACTACTAATATTACTACTACTACTTTCACAACCACCTTGTATAATTCAGGTTTTCGCATAAATTATTGTCATCACGAATTATCAACTTCCCCACCAAGTTTTACGTGATTCCGCAATCATTCGATGGATATGAATATCAGGACGGGTGCGGTTTCATGGAAACTTGAACATCTTGTGTATAATATGTAGTCTGATTCAAGAAATGCAATTATGATGAATCGATGTTGATATTAGTATATTACAAAATGTCCAAAAATCAATTGATTTCAACCGCTCACTTTCTCGGAAATAATTGAAACATTTGCTATTTCTGGACCAACTCTGTATATCGTGAGTACTTGCAGATATCATTGAACTCTATAGTGGATTTTCACCGGCCACATGGACAAACAAAACGTAGTCGATTTGATTTTGGTATTCAAAAGAGAAACTCCACAATGGCCATTCGAAATTTTGAAAAAGTCAACTTCAGCACCCTGTATAATTCAAACTATTGGATTTATAGTGTTGATAATTGGGAGATCTCATCAGCATCACGAGTTCTACGATATATCCAAAATTCGAGAAAATTCACCGAAAGCCAATTTTCCCCCTATTGCGGTGCGGGGTCCTTTTGTCCACCATATTGGATTTGCCATATTGCATTTCCAAGTTTGGACGCAAAAATAATTATCTCCGAACTCGAAAACTCTCAGAAAATGATTTTGCCAAAAGTATAATACTCTCCGACCCCAAAAACCTTAAAATACCAAGTTTGTATAGAATCGGGTCATAATTTCAAATCTCGTGCCGAGTCTCGTGCGCCGTATTGGATCCGCTATATTGAATTTTCAAATTTTGTCGAAAAAATCATTATATCCGACCTCGAAAACTCTCAGATACCAATTGTGAATAGAATCGGATCATAATTTTGAAACTCGTCCGCCATATTGAATCAGCCATCTTCTATTCCCCAACAATTTTGAATAGAATCAGGTCCGTCATATTGGGTCTGCCATCTCAAATTTCCAAATTATGACGAAAAAATCATTATCTTCGACCCCAAGAACTCCAAGATACCAATTTCGAATTGAATCAGATCATAATTACAAAACTCGTCCGCCATTTTGGGGCCAACATTTTGTTTTTTGTCCAACAAGAAATTCCATGATGCATTGTCTCACAGAGGAACCAATATAAAACCTTATCGTTATTTTTGTTTTTGGAAAAAATAAATTTAGGTCATGAAGATTGGGGCAAAGAATACTTGTTTCAATTGCAGTAATGAATGGGGTATCCTCCACTTCAATTGAATTTTGGACCATATTACATCAAACTTTGAGGTATGTAGAGAGATAAAACAAGTGAGTTCATTTGAATCTTTAATTAAAATTCCTTTTAACAAAGTTCAATCTAGGTAATAAAACTTCACAACAGTTTTGGTAGAAAACAGCATTTCACAGTGATGCAACTAGACTGCGATAAACGATGGTCATCTGCCAATCACTCTATTACCTCTGATCGCAACCTACGGTCCAGGCCGAAGCTAATATACGGTGTGTCTATTCTTGAAAGATCCAATCGTGATACCACTCTACATTACTCAAATTCTTGGATAAATCAAAACTTAACAGGATTAATGAAATATCAATGATTGTCGGATAAGTTTTATTTTAAATTTTCATCAAAATCTTCTAGATTTCATGTGAGGTATTCCGGTCGAATCTTTCCAAAATAAATGTTCCATGTGTATTTAGAGTCGATATTCAGTGACCAGTAAAGGATTGTCATTTTCAAATATTTTTAATCCGAGCATGTTGAAATTCAATTAGTGGAATAAGGATACCTATACTTATTGTTATTCGAATAGATGAACCACCTTACATTATTAAGTACGGATATTATCGAAGAGTTTTACAATTTCAACAATTGTTAACTATAGGAGAATATCTGCCAAATTGACAAGCGTGAGCACCTCTTATCCTTAGTTTATTTTTAAGCCTTTATAGGAGAGATAGATGACATTAAGCGTTTACATTCGGATATACAGTTATACAATTTTCATCGCTTTGCAATATACTTCTCGTCAAATTAAAAGTTGGCAAAAGGAGTTGTAGGTTCTGTTTTACCCGTATTTGGTTCAGCTAAATCTTACCACCTAAGTCTGGATTTGAAATAATTGCTAACGATAAGTGCTTTTCAACTTTTAACTTCGTCTTAATATTAGTTAAGTGAAGATGTGCCAAGTTTTCAGAAATAATATAGCAAAAATTCGAAATTAAATATTATCAGTTGCATATGATGGGCTTCATACAGTATGATAGGACTTGGAGAAAATAGGTTCAATATATTCACTAGTTAGTTAATCTAGCGATTGAACACAAACCTTTCGTTTCTACTCGACTGGAAATACAGTATCGAGCATTTTATGAAATCCTTCATTTTGACTGTGCGTGTTTTAACCATTTGAGGGATGAAGGCTATCTACCTGAACTATCTAACCTAACTGTACGTTGAAACGAGTACTCAGGTATATATTCCTCTCAATCAACTTATAATGCACATAATCAGGTGGAAATCTGAACATTCATTGTTCAATATTCAATTCAGATCTCTGATATATCAATTCAAGAGTTTGCTCCAATTTTATTAGTTTTTAAACATCAGATATTCAGAATTATCAAAATTACGACTCAATCAAGCCACCCAATCAGTTCAGGTTTTCAGATGATGATATTGATATCCTCAGATGAACAAAATGGATCAAGTTTTCAAAATGAGACGGTATATACATTATATTCGGAAGGTATAATACGAATCGCCTTGAATTTCGACTCAAATGGTGGAAATGACATGGTCAACTTCATCCCATGACATGTGTTTCACAGTGTAATTATGATTCGAAATAGCGAAAACTTCATATTATTATTATATATAGATCTCTTTACCAACAGGAAATGACATATAAGACAAAAATAACTCATGATGATTAATATATATTATTATTCACACGCTATGGTCCATACTCCTTCAACATTCCTGATACATAAATGACTGTTATTCCACTTGGTACATCTCCACGATTTATTAACACTGACGTGTTAATTCCATTTAGATATAATTTTAGATATAAGAACGCTATGAACATTTGGGATCTATAATTTTAATTCATTAACATTATTTATTTTTATCAATTTAACAATATTTATTTACCTAAGTAACAAGAAGCTGAGGATCTATTATCCACAGCTCGCAGAATAGTTATTATTACTATAACGAGTTATTTTCTAAATCCAGCCTTCAAATGAATCGAAAATATATTGTCAAATTATTTAAATTAGCACATTCGAGATCGGCAATCTGAAGATTTCCGAAATCCGAATGAGTCATTCATTACCTTCACAGATAGTAGGTATGGACACAATTTTGACAACCCCTATCAGTATCAACTTAGCCAAGCCTTGATGGGTCACCTGAAGTCACGGTAGGATAGATTTTTAGTATACTACCATAACTTCAGGTGCTTCAAACATTCATTATGCTGTATCATCGATAGACTGTTACGAAATATAGAAAAACGAAAAGAAGTAAAAAATCACTTTATAATGAACTGAGCTAGAAAAAATCAAAAGTTCCCATAAATATGTATACACATGATCCAGTATAGGTCTGATCTGATATATTCCTTCGAAGACTTTAACATTGTTGATAAAATATCCATTTATATAATCAATTTTTTTCGACGTCCAACATAGTAGAATTACAAAATACGGAACATTTTTCTCATCTGATTCTCACTTTTTATCCAATCACGTGAAAAAGTTAAACACTATAGTCGTCATACAATGACGTCACTCCAAGAAATTGAATCAGCTTTGTACTACTGATCATGAACATAACAAGAATGAGTTTTGTAACAGTATCTGAACCAGTGATTTACACTCCATATGTTTTGTATCAAACAGATAATCAGAGCTTATTTGATTAGTTGAGATGGAACCACAGAAAAGATCGTTATGAAGGTAGGCCGATTCTTCGGAACTCAGTAATTATCATTCTGAATTAAAATGATGCACTAGTCTTCGCAAGTGAAATTTGTCTGAAATATATTGGAAAATAGTTTGATTATAGTATATATTCAATAAGAGGTATTGAGTCAGGCAAAACAAATACTAACTTCGATTGCCAAGAGTAGGTACACCATTTGTGATCTACAATTGGTCACCTACATCCTCAAGTGAAAATATATTTTCATATAGTAATACTACAAGAATCATAGGAGATAACATGTCATTGGTAGAAAATAATAGACTTGTATTTTGCATTTCTATTATTTTCGTTAACATCCAATGTCTATGATATAAATGAATAGGTAGATACTTCATTTGATTTCTTAGGAGAAAGTGAGTGAGTAGACAAAATAAAAAAATCAGAAGAGTAACACGTATTAAGTACTATAGATAAACAAGAAGATATCTCCATCAAATATATACATGACAATGCGGAAATAACAAAAAAATCATCTCTAGTAACTATATAATATCTCACAATACTTTATAAAAGCTACTTCTCAATCCTCATTATATGTACAGCATGCCCCCCTCTTCAGATACTACGATTTCAATCAAATTCAGATTGGTATCAATAAATCTATCAATATGCATGACCATTCTTCTTAAGACGAAAATTATTTTTAACAATGTCAAGAGCTCTTTTATCACATCGATTATGTTGAATTTTCCGAAAAGTCATATTATGAGGCATTATTCGCAGAAAAAAACTGAACGCGCAGTACAATTCCTGATGCTCAAAATGTCAGTGTACAAGATTCTATCTCGCCAAGTCACTATAGTATCGGTTCAGTTTTTCATGTATAGTCAGCCCTCCAAGGTTTTTGATGGAAAGGTCCTATTGATTTTTCCAATAACCGTTTTCATTTTATCTAAAACGCATGGCACTATCCAGAATGATGTTAGATAGATAAAAATACACATTTGATTAATATCGTAGCACTTGCTAATAAATTAGATACCTAGTCCTGAATACCTAATCCTAACGCACCACCAGAAAGTAGCCGAATATTTAGGAAACAACTTCGTCAAAGATACTTGTCTGATTTGGACGTTTTAAGTTTGAAAAAAGACAGGTTATCTCCTTCTAAACATTGATGTGCAAACAGCATTTGCATGAAAACCTCTTACAGAGCGGGAATAGCATTCTGATAACCTGTAGAGAGCAATAGTTACACTATCGCGTGTTCGAATTGAAATTACAATTTTGCTTCATCATTTCTTCTTTGGATTCACCCCATTAACTTTCCTATTATTCGAGAAATACCATTTTATAGCGTATAAATATTTCAATCAAGATCAATATCCAAAAATAAGAACTAGAAAATGGAGCAGTCATAAGTTAAACTAAAGGGCCAGTACCAATTATTTCCGCCGCGGGCACGAATGACTCCTTACGTCATTTTGGTTCAGGTCTCCCAAATTTGAATCAGTCTTTCGAAGTATTCGAGATACCTTCCTCTTGTGATCTTGTCCCAAGAATGTCGCAGAGATTTGAATCCGGGCAGCGAGCTGGCTGGTAGCGATACAGACTTCCTCTAGAAAATTTTTAAAAACTCGGGCAAGGCCTGTCATTATCTTGCATACACAGAATCCTTACACTATTTATGTAGTTCTGGAGTCTCCAATATGTAGGTGCCTTTCAACTGTGAGGCTTCCATTTATGATAACAAGTCCCATGCGACCAGTCAATCAAATAAATGCCTACCCCGACCATAGCCTTACGGGCTAATAATGCTAATTGAATTCAATAATATGAAGTTATTCTAGAGGAAGGGTATTCTGAAGGAATGTTGGAAAAAGATGAGATTGTGTTATTTCAATTCTATCTTGATAAAGTATAACTGAAATACTCTACAGAGTATTACAAATAACATGGAAAAAAAAACTTTTTAATTGCTACTCCTGGTATCCATGAAAAAGAGGTGTTAATGCGAATACAGTTTGTACGTCAATATCCAGCAGGAGAACTTTTGGGAACTTTTTGGTGGTGCGATAGTTTTTTGGGGACTTGTATATATATATATTACATTTACTTACAATGGGACACGCTGTATAAGTGATTCGAATATGATCTTCAAATCATAAACATGATCTTCTGAAACCTATATAATTGTCGATTTTTTCACTGAGGGTTCAATAGTTTTGATAACTACTGAAGAAAGAAAAAATAGGCAAGGTGATGTTTCTTATATTACTATTCTGAATCAACTTGAAAAGTCAAATGTTACAGTGTTATACATGTTCTTGTTTCATTAGCTTAAACAATCTTCACTGTGTCAGTTATTCTGATATTTCAAAGTTCATTAGTATCATATCATATCCTCCACATATAATTATTATATACATTTATTTTCAACGACGATACTGGGGTATTTTCTTAAAAAATTGCACATCACCAAATTTTTTCAGGAAATTGAATGTTTCGGAATTTGTAGTTTCAAGCTTGATTTGGGCAGTTATAGGTAGTGTGGAAATGATAAAACTATGGACTTTGTCGAAGTTAACTTTCCCAGAGTTCATTCATAGTGACAGCTTCAACTTAAACTGACTGATCGTCATTGTACAGTTCCATATTCCTCAATTACATAATATTTCCTTCAACAGTACAATGGTGGATATTTTTTTGTTAACGGAAAATGCTTTATTATTGAATTGAAATCTGTGTTCCATTATTAATTCAATCTGGAAGATCCTTAATAAAATAAAAGTATATTCAATGATAACTGTCAAATCTCGTTTTGAGTTGATTGACAGTTATTCATCAACATACAAAAAGGGAGATGAAGGCTGGAGTTGATGAAAAAACTGGAAATTTGAATAAATTAACTAGTTGACTTGACCAGTACATATAAATCAGTCAATCATCAAGTTTCCTGAACTAATTATCTCGAATTATATGTCATTCATCGCTACTGAGTTGAATTCATCACTGTATTAAATGAAAATGTCATGAGAACATAGTTAAGAACAATAGTAGGACATCTACTATACTCCTGACCAGCCCAATATGACAAATTCATTTGAATATTTGCTAACGATATGCTACTCGTTACTCTGACGACTTATGAATATACACTCCGAAAATAAAATTGAAAACGAGTTGAATGGGTGAAATTCAGAAAGTCACTGTCCATATGTAACTATTGGAGCCAACTATTCTTCAACTAGTCAGATGCAGGTTATTATAATAATAAAAAAAAATTATCAGTAGTGATTCGGCTGGTAATAGCAGTGCCTTATTTAGAATCGGGCAGTAGCTTCGTGAAACTATAAATTACGTATGATAAACTCAATATTAAACTTGAATTATCACAGTATGATTATGTTATAATATCCTAAATAACATGATACAAGAACAAAATTGGATACAAAATTCACTAGTTGGGAAGTGCACGCATATTTTCCGGCAGTCCGATACGATATGGGCCAGTACCTAGCATTACATCTCCATCTATAAATATCCAATTGATATTTGGAGGCTGCTTCATTTCGACCATAGCTTTAGATCACTGAACATCAGAAGATTGACGTACAAAAAAATATTTTTCTCATCAATTTTATGTAAGAAAAGGTCCGACAAGCTATTTCAACTTTGTTTTTCAGGACAACTGA
This sequence comes from Phaedon cochleariae, assembly GCA_918026855.4. NCBI lineage: Eukaryota > Metazoa > Arthropoda > Insecta > Coleoptera > Chrysomelidae > Phaedon > Phaedon cochleariae. The sequence goes on along the minus strand of OU896720.1, from coordinate 17,487,124 downwards.
TAATAGTCCTATTACTGGATACAAGTCATGATGGAGAATCAATTCAAATATACTCCAGTGATGAAACAGTTTCATCCAAACCAATAGATTTGGTATAGCAAAACAGATTTTGTATGGATAATATCTCAGAGAAATTGACATTTCAATTGATGAGACTCCTAAAGTGATTTTGATTTGTACATCTCTGTTCTGGAACCGCATTCTATGAACAAACCGAATCTTTAAAATTAGGCTATACATTGGGTGATATGTGGTGTCTACTGATGATAGCATTTACAAAAATATTGTTAGGTTCCACCATTCCCAGTGTATTCAGGTCAGAAGTGAATTGAAACTGGAAACTGGAATATTTCAGCAGAATATATAGATCATGTCTTTCACCCGTCATCCCAACTGGCAATTCCGATGTTATACTTTCATCACAAAGCCTTCCTCTCATATTTTTTATTGAACTGATGTGTATGAGTACTTAGTTGGGGACAATGACGTTGTTCTGACTCATCTCTTCTGCAATCTACAACTTGTATTTCATCCCGTGTATATATAGATTCAATCGTTGTCATGAATCATTTTATGAGGACACTCATGGACACTATAAAAATGTCTACGCAATAAATTTTGAGTCATGACTCGATAGCATCTATATCAAATCATTTTCTAGAGTTGACATTTCATATTCCATAAAGGCATAATGGAAATTTATATTATAATCATACATATATATGTTCTTAGTTTTGATTGGTGTTTAATTGAATTCATTCACTTGACAAATGATCATGAGTAATTTGAAAATTGATGAAGTAAATGTCCTGAACATGTTTTTCATTGCAACTTTCACCAAAGCGAGACTGAAACACACATAATATCTATCGAGGAAAGTATAGCTGTGTGACGTCATAGGCTCGCCTGAGCCAGCGCAATGTTATTCTTGTCAGTGGCTGATCATGCGTTTTAACAAATTCTTGAGTGAAATGAAATCTGAAAAGAAGTGTTTCGAAAAGACAGAGCCAGGAATACTTTTATGAATATTCATTGAGATTTCGAAGGAAGAAAAGAATAAGATACTTTTATAGTTTTCATTCCGCAAGACAAAATAGTGAAAAGAAGTCGTTAAAATCAACTCTGTTATCGAGCTTATTTTTTGTCAGTCATTGGTTAACTGAAAACTCCATGTTCATTCTGCCGGTGAAATTGATGAAAAAAATATAGTGAATTATCAACAATAAATTAGTATTGTCAAGTTAATAATAATTATCAAACCATGCACGACCCTACATACAGAATTTATGTACATGAGCATTTATTGAAAAGACGTACTCCTTCATGAAATATCTCCTCCTAGTATATTACCACATATGAACTTAATTTTTCATGAAGGTAATGAAAACCTTTGAGCTGACTATGACAATGGGGCAAGTACTATACTGTTTCACAGAGTTCCTCATCAAATTCACGTTACCTTCCACCGAAACAATGTTTGTGATCACAAGTAATGGATCTGTGGTTTGTTTCGCTTTGTGGGATCATTCTGGGAAACTTTTCATGACGCGTTTGTAAAGGAAATGCATCATTACTGCATTCAACTTCTGCAAAATATTTTTCTCGGTGAAAAATAGCGACTAACATACTTCAGTTTTGTCATCGCACAGAACACAGAACAGTTGAACCTCAATTTATGTAAGAAGGTAATTTATGAACAGCTGGTATTTGAAATCTCAACAAGTTTTCCATTTGCTATGATTTGAAAATTCTTGTACTCAAACTTCAAAATTATCTCAACGTGTAATTGGAGTATCAATTGTAGATTATAATTTGTATCTGAGGCCAAGAGATGATAAAAAATTGAGATATCAACTCGTGGTAATCCATTGAAATCAGCTGCCTCAGAACCTTTTTTCAAATTTTAGCACTAAGTTTTAACGAGAAGTGGATCACCACTAAAACCGAAACTTTTGATGATTGGTGTCGCCAACAACAAGCGTGTAGCTAGACCAGCGAATCTTTCAAGTCTCAAGGTTAGCAGAAGGTTCCAGTAAACAGAAACATCCTTGGGATATCACATTCATGTCTCGCTATAGATAAGAACGCAAATGACAAGAAAACATCATTCGTATTGCCAGGGGACTCTTTATTCCACAAATCATTCACAATATTATCCATCATAAAATATAGGTGAATTTGTGAGGCTCCCTAACAACCAAGAGACTCACTTGAACCTCACATACTTGTATATTTATGTAACAAACGGAATCAATCAATTTTGATGCTGAATGAGGAGGAGTCGCTTGATACGTACTGTGAGTTAGATTTGGCATCTTAATGTGAATCATAAAATGACCAAGAGGGTCCGGGATAGCAGTTATTGTGAATTCAGTGGGACTCTCAATTCGAGTCACGGATGTGATGTGTAGCATGAATATGATGCCCTCTTATATCTCTGGAATCAATCTGTGTCAACTGGGGTTATTCGTGTTTATAAGACTTATAAGGTGATATGAGGAAGGACATATCTCTCTTCTGCATGAAAAAGGAAAGTACTTTCAACCAATATCATCCTGAATGAACCGTTTTTCTGAAATTCATGATTAAAAAAAAATTGAGTGAAAAAAATGACGCTTTGCAGTGTCCGAACTCCGGTCACCACCGTGGAAGTCAGATACACTAACCACCAAGCTATCGCTTTACTCGTAGTATTTGTAGTTTCTCAATATAAAGAAGAAAGGAGTATCATGTGTTGTGGGTGACGTCACTTGAACTCGATGTTTGAAGAATTGCTGGTCTAGCTAGAAGCTTGTCATGGCGCACTCAATGCGTGCTGGCCTGTGATGCCGGGGCAACAACTGTATGTTCTCGAATTCGAATTAGAAACCGATATTCATCGGCCAAGGTATACAATATGCATTACTGAAATGACAAAGTGTTGCTATGCAAACTGCGACTGTGATTAACGGTATTATGGTATGTCGATCCAAAGTCAGTAGGAGCACTTCGAGAAAAAACATAAATGTATAGGTACGTAAAGCGGTTTCGCTTCTTTTGAAATTTGTTTGAATTCCGTGCACGTGGCATTCAAAGATTGGATTTTTTCAATTCAACATTTTTTCCACGCCATGTATAATGAGCATCAATTTATTGTACAACTGACAAACGCTCCAATTGACTTTGAATAGACTTTACCTACCTAATCAAAATGAAAGTCTTTCTTCTCCCAACAAATAGCCATGTAGAATGCTAGATTGGATAAGGCTTTGTGAAACTGGAAAATTAACACTAATTAATATCTCTACTATGAATAGTCACCTTATTCATGTAGGCATCGACATTCTCCTGAAAAATCTATTGAATACTGTCGCATCGTGGCTGTGGTGGCTCTAGCCAATCAATGATGATTAAGATACGTAAATGACGAATCATGATATCATGAAGGAATTCAAATGAAATAAATGGCAGACATACAGTGATCACTTCAAATGGGTTATCTCATTAATCTTGATCAAATACTCATGTTGTACACGATGCACTGTTCGAGCAAAGTTTGTGAATGGCAAGTTTATGGGGCCATTTTCCTTTCCATATCGAATGAACCAGCCAATTGATCAGATTTTTGCTTCGAAAATCTGTAAGGATAACTGATGGTTACGCCAAAATTGTACGTACATCAGATAAACAGTGACAACTCCAATAAAGATACATATCAGGAACGTGATAACGATAATTATATCGGTAAGATTGTCGTCTTCATCTGTTTGTTGTATATTGGCGATTTCTTCTGTTAATAAATTACTCGATGATTATTCTACCTCTTTTATTCATCATAATGAATTCAATTACTCTTAGGTGATGAAAGAAGTTTTTGAAAGATTAAATTGATCAGTAGGAACCACATAACTGTATTAACCACCCGGTTTGGCTAGGATCAGAATCCCTGCTGCTGCTAGTACAAAATGGAGTAGATTGCCAAGATAACGACCCATAGCGTAGCACACCCTAAAACCAGCAGAGACAATTCATACCTCCCAACTTCGAAGAGTCGCCTGTCCTGATCGGTCACAGAGGATCACGTGAAACTTTTCTGAGAACAATTCCTACCTGATACCATATGTCATCAGGGGATCAGGGTTTACCTGCTTTACCAAGCTCCATGTTCACAGTGTTTTGGCAGAAAATAATAGACTCAAGTTATTGGGCATGCGTCAGGTAAAGATTCTCAATGGAGAGACATTTTTTCGCTGTCTTTTGCTGAATTCAAGGGGGTATAAATTGTCTCAAACCAGCCATTAGTCTATAATGCAACTGAATGAGCAGTACGATGTCCGGTTGTCCGGTCGCCTTGAAGATATGCCGAATTGAACATCCTCAAATTGAAAGAGCGCATGTGCAGTACTCCAAAGTGTCGAATAGCAACTTTCTCATCAGTGGCGTGGAGCTGGCACTTTTGTATCTTGAAAATTTTTTGCAGTCATGTTAGCCTAAATGACGCTGTTACTTCAGAATCTAGATACTCAGATTGTGTTTTCTCAAATTTTTTGTTAGAATTGGTAATATCGGCGATATTTTGGCTTCTTCAAAATCTATATGAATGATTATATGCAGCCTTGAACTTTCAGTAGATTCAGCATCAGGAAGTATGTCCAGGGTTTATAAGTCACAATTGGTAACAAGAACTCGCGAAACAATAACGACATAACAAGGATCATAATAGGTACCTAACTGCTGATGATATTTCTCTGAGAAAGAAATGGAACAAAGGTAGGTCGATCAAATCATACATATTACTGGACATGGAATATTAGCACATTGTTTGTTCCAGAAGGTTATGGAAAACGAAAACCTGATGATATTATCGGAACAGATTGTTCTCAAGATATTTCGGCTTCTTCAGAATGTATGAAATGTTTTTTTAGAGGCTTCAACGTTCAGTAAGGATTCAGCATCAGGAAGTTTGTCCAGGGTTCAGAAATCAGAAACAACATGGAGAAATAATATAACAACCAATAGACAATAACTTCTAGTAGGGCTCAATAAGGAGCCGAGATACATTTCGTCTGGAAGAAACTCGAAATTGTTCAGAATAGGTTATGAATAATAAAATGTAAGTTTTTTTATTCGAACTTATTATCAATAGAGAAAAATTGTGCGAATATCATAAGATCTATTTTTCTTCATGGAATATACATTTGTATCAACCTATCTCCCATTTATCTCGAATATCCCTAAAAAAGCCATCAGAAGATGTCTGAGAGACATTTTTGTATATTGCCCATGTTGTTCACATATCGTCCAATACATATCCTAGGAGACCTTAAAAGGATGTCTTGAGAAGTTATTAGGACGTAGATATCGGTAACAGGAGTACGGCCAAGGGACGTCATCAGGCTCGCACTCGACGTCCTGACGACATTATTGTGATCGCCTCAGAAGTGCCTCGGAAGGTATTTGTGCTATCTGGGTGAGTATCGAGCATTTCAATGCACCAAACTCAAAACAAAAATACTTATAAATCCCCTGCTTCATACTTCGTTGATGCGCATCATGTACTCCTCTCTGAGGTGTAGGAAGCTCATTTGGTCAATTTGCCTTTATGCCACTGCGTCACTGCTCATCCAGTTTTTATATGAAGGCTCATGAACACCGTTCGGATAGCCAAATTGAAATATTGGATCAATCAACTCTTACTGGAAGAAAAGGAATAGATCGATAATCGACTGTCAATTAGTAGTCCGTTCCATGTCTTATTTTTTCTGGACGATTTTGGTTTGCCGATGCTAATGATGAAACATGTTATGTTATTATTGATCAGAGTAGCTGGTCGATTCGAAGTCACCAATAAAAACATCACCACGTTCAATCGCTAGCATCGCCAAAGCCAAAATCGATTAACAATTTAAACATGATCTAAGACGTGAGGTCTAACATGGAATATCGGTACTTCTCCATTACTCTCATTACGCCTCTACTTCAGGAAATCTTTTCCAATTTCGATTTGAAAGTTGATTTGAAAGTTCCACATTTGAATCAATAGACCATAATTTATGTTTTTGTACTTCTTCACATAGGACACACCACTGATCCTGCAATTTTTCACAAGCCCTAGCCTTGAGGGCCGTGCAACAAAAACTTGTGGAATTTTGACAATGACCTCAAGCTCTGGCTGGTGATATCACCGACATCACCTACTATCTAGACTACTAATGGCATAAAAGGAAATCTGATTCATTTACGAGATCGAGTTAGTTCCCATGGAGCTCCTTCCCATGTTTCCGAACACCAAGTGACATAAGTCAATTACAAGAATGACTGTTTGGAACCTAGGTGCCATCTGAGAAGACGCGTTTCCAGACGAGCAATTTGAGAGTGATTTTCGGGTTGTTCTGGATATAACATATATCGATCTACATAGTAGGTGATGTCAGTGGGTGAGACTAACAATATTAGTCTGGTCATGAAAGGAAACCCATAAAGTAGATCCCCTGTGAGTATCTCACCATGTAAACACAGAATGCTTCTCGTGTTTCATGGTATTACAAACACAATCAAGATAGATTTATTTTCTCTGCATGTTTCTGTAACAAAAATCATTAGAAATGATTCGAAGAGCCAAATGTGGAATGGGACGTGGAACAAACTCAAACTGAAAAGCTGATTCTGATGAAATAATATCATCATAAATGTGGTATTCTATTCCGAAAAACAAAATTGCAGGGTAATTCGCAAATATTCTGGATTTTCGAAAAGTGGTTCAATTCAATCTTCCTGATCGGCTAACCAACGATTTTCATGAATCAGCCTCCAGGTCAGTAGGACCAGCAGCCGGGAGATTGGCTCAACCAATCGGAAACTCTACCGAAGGGCGTTGTCCGTAACATCGGTACCAGTATCGTCGCTGATGTTGGGCTACGACACGATGATGTGTGGAGCCGAAAAGAGTACCGCCAGCGTGGCGATGATAGTGAACAGCGTGAATATGATAAGGCACAGTCTGTCGACCACCATTGCCGCGAACTTCCAGTCCTTGGTGATGTTCGCGGCGTCGTCCTCCTTCCGCAGCTGGTCGGTGATGAAGCGGATCTCCTTCAGAATCATGGCCAGCTCGTAGTCGGCGCTAGCGCAGGCGTGGTTGGCGTTGATGGAGTCGGAGAGGCGAGGCGCGCCGCCGCTGCCGCCGTTACCGCCGTTGCTGCTCTCGTCACTCTGCCTGGAAGTAGTAGAAACGGATATCAGACCATGAGAAGTGAGGAAGTTTATACATTGACAATAAATTAATATTCAATGAACATGTAACATTTATGTGTAGAAAGTTAGCCTCTGGATGCTTCGCTGTTAGAACTATTGCTGCAGAATTAGGATTTGTGTCTGCTAGAGCTGCATACTTTGCCCTCATCGAATCTCATTTGAGATATGGAATTGCATTCTGGGAAGTTTCCAGTGATCATCTATTCTATTTCATCTCACAAAAACGGGCCCCAAGATTATGTGGAGAGAAATCAAGAGACTCATTTATTCGAAAATTGCGGCATCCTGACAGTAGTAGGCTTATACATCTTGGAAACAACGGCTCTGATACAAGAAACATAGCTTCTTTAGAGCTTGTTTCATCACATTACAACACAAGACAAGTTAAATTGATAAGATTCCGTACCACTATGATCAAAGACTCCATTATTTATAATGGAATGAAGATATTCAATCATTTGCCAAATCATATCAAAGAAATTCCGGACCATGGTGAAAATATTGCTCGTTCAGACTCCACTATACAATCTCGAGGTATATTTTTCACAGAGACTCTGAAATTATGTATTCCTTTCTTTCTTGAATAGTTCTTGAGAGGATCGTATATTTTCAAATGTGTTTCAGTAAGCTTCATATTTTGAATCGCATATTGTTCATTATATTTCATTCGAATATGTATATGTACGAGCTTTGTCAACAAATACGAATGTATTTATGGCAATAACGCATATTATATTGAATTGAAAAAAAATTATACACACAGACACGATATGACAGTTTAACGTTCGGAAATCGCCTAAACTTGGTGGGTACTAAACTCATCAATAAAATAAACGTCGTGTTCCATTTTAATAGGCTGAATTAAAAAAATTGAATTACTCGTACTAATTTTTGTTCGGTTATGTTCCCGATCGAGCAAATATTTGTAATATTCCTTTTCTCGATCATGATCTTGAAGCTTGATGTCTCTTCTCGAAATAATTTTGAAATTCTTTGAATCAGAGCTTTGAAATCATAGATGTTTTTCTAGAAAATTATGTTTTTTCCAACGAATAATTTAAAAACGTTCAACGTTCAGAATGTTTTCTGAAAAAAAATTACATTTGTGGATAGTTCTAATGTGAGAGTCTTCAGATAGAGAAGCTGCAAATGAGGTATGTACAGGATGATATAAAAAACATTGAAAGATTAAATCATATCTCTCTTATTCATGCTTTTCTTTATCCCATTGATCAAATTATGGAGTTTTATACTATATGAAAACATGTAGTTTGATGTCTGTTTCAAAAATGGTTTTGAGATTTAAAAAATCAGAGCCCGTATTATGAAGATATGATTTTCAATGCACAATGATGATAATGTGTTCACACGACCGAACAATTCATCGGTTGCGGAAAAAATATATCAATTATCGCCAGGGAACTGACGTGAGAGGCAGAACTATAATGAGGCAGAATGCTTTCAAGGTGATAACCATTCGTCGAATGCGTACATGGACAGGTAGACAAGTGGAACATTCGCTGGCATGTAACTGAAGTCCAAATCTCTGATCAGACAGTCAGAAAAAGGCAGAAAGGCTGCACAAATACAATCTTTGAGCTGGAGAACGTGCTGCTGTCCACTGCTCGAAGAACGACGAGCATGCGTTTAACATCCCCAAGATTTGGGAATAGAAAATTGGAGTAGGTGAACATTTCCTCATGAGGCGGGGAAGAACACATAGTGGCAAAGGTGGCCTTTAGAGATGAAGGAGTGACTGTCTGGGGCGAAATATCTCGAAATGAAAAGAGTGCGTTGGTGATACTGAGAATGAGGAGTATAAGTGCAGAGAGATATAGAAATGTATCAGAGATGTTGTTGTCCTGCATGCTCAAAATTTTGGCAACAATTCAATTCGATGTCGATGTCGGTGACAATGCTAGTCCGCATCGTGCTCGCATCGGGCTCGCATCGTCAACGATTTTTTTGCGTAGAAGCAATATGAATTGGCCACATCCACATATGAATTATATTGATCATTCCTTGGTGAGAAAGGGATTAGGATGGGAAGGAAGAAGTTGAATAATCTGGAAAATGATATTGTGGAAGAATGGGCAGCTGTTCACCGAACTTAATCAGGCATTTGGTGTCGTAATCCTGGAAGAAGTAGAATATTCAGTACAGGCATGGAGATACCTCACCAAATATTGGATCATATCAGACATTTCTTGTATCAGCTTGGTATGCATGCATGAAAGAATGAATTTATTCGTCCCATAGCGCGATGTTTTTTATATCACCTCGTATGCATCTTCATGATACCGACTTCGGTTCATGAAATTCCAAAACTTATTCGTTGGTACCAGATTGTTTCGTCAATAAATCAGCATTTTGGTATACTTGCTACCCAATAATTTTCAAAATCCGATCTCGAATGATTCAGAACTTACAGCACCGGCCATTTCTTGTGCACTTGAGTAGATACTCGGTTTTCCGTTAGAAGTGCAGCTTACATCTCAGTCGGATGCATCAAGCATCGAAAGAGAATGAAATGAAACAGGGGTATATGACAGACATATTTCATTTCAATATCAGCATATGAAAATTGCAAAATATGATCTAGATACTTCAATGAAAAATCTACATGGAATTATAAATAGCAGAAGGGTCCAGAAGTAACATTGGCACTGATTGCCATATCAATACCATGCACAGATATAGAATCAGATGTCTTTGACACCCTCCAACGATTTGTTATACTAATGTATGATCACACATGCTCATTCAGGTTGCAGAGTGACCTAAAAATACGTCATATTAACATCAATTTCACTTCGATATCGGTTCATGACGTCTTTCGACCAGAATATGACAGCAAAATTACGTCATATTTCATGACGTGTCATCAACGTTTTATACTGGAGGTCTTAACGACGTCCCCACAATGTCGTATATTCTTTCATTCGACCAAATGAGAGGAATCAGTCGATTTCTCACCTTTTCATCGTCTGTTGTACTTAATTTGTGTTTTTATATACACTGTGATTTCGTGAAGTACTGAATGAATTTATTTTAAGCTAAATTATCTTTTCTGAGGGATCCTCTGAAACAGGTCGATTTTGATCATCAATCTTCTCTAGAAGGCGAAACCCAGTATGCCTGATATAACAATGTCTGATACCACCTCTCTCACCAAGACCCTATATCTATGCTCTGTATCACCATCAGCAATACTCTCTCATGGAACCACGTTCAATCCATCGCAGGAGCTGCTTCACAAAAAGTCGGTTTCTTGTACCGTGCAAAAATCTACTTCACACCACAACAGCTTCTCATGGTCTACAAAGCACAGATACTGCCAGTTTCAGAATACTGTTCTCAGTTATGGAGTCTCAGCACCCCCAACATACCTACGCCATTCGCCTGGTCAGTGATGCAACACTCTACAACTCTTTGGGCCCATTAGAACACCGTAGAAAAGTTGTCGACCTCTCACTTTTCAATAGATACTTTCACGGAAAGAGTTCCATAAGAATTCCTGCTATAATTTCATCACTATAGCAATACCAGTCAGACGAACTCGACATGCCCAGTCAGTACATACCTTCGTCGTTAACCTTGAAAAACTACACTATATCAAAACACGTTCGTCAATAGAAGGGCAAAGCTTTGAAATTCTTTGCCAATGGAAGTATATCCAAGAACTTGAAGATTCAAAAGATGGCGGCAAGTAAACAATATGATTCGGAGTGCTCCAACGAAATTTCTAATTTTACCTTTGATTGCTGTGGAAAAACCCTTCAAATTGGATACTATGTTTGTACAAAGTGTTGTGGAGTGTTTCACAAAAGTTGTTTACATAAAAGCTCATCAGTTACTTACATAAAGAACAATAAAGTTGTATGCAGGGACTGCCAAAACCAGAGTGAGTTTGATGAGAGTAAAGATGAATTGTACTCAGATTTAATACAAGAATTAAGAACTGAGAATAAACAAAAAGATGTAACAATTGCCAAAATTGAGCATAAACATAAAATGTTTTATGACGAAGCGCTCGAAGCAGAGGCTGCATATTTCGATAAACTTCATGAGTATGAAGAAACAATCAAGCGATTAGTTGACGAAGTGAAAAAACTTGAAGATAAGAAGAGCAAAACTGAAATGAATAAATTCGATGTTAGTACCCAGACGTTGACAAAAACAACTCTCGCCTCAAAGAAACTGGATTTGCCTAAAATGACCCAAGATTCCATATCGCAAACTGATAACCCATTTGATGATGCCATGTTGCCACTGTTGCCAGATGAAAGTCAAACAATGGATGATTTGGATAATAATGACAAATCGTTTGTCAGCGTTAAACTGAAGAACAATTTCAAGAAGATGAAAAAACATGAACAACCTGAAACAAAAATCAGAAAGTAAGCAAGAATTAAGAAAAATAAAATAAAAAAGACTAAAGTACGAGTAGGAAATACTAGAAGTATCATAATACCAGACAATCCTGACATGTTGCTGTCAGATAAATGTGATGAAGGAAATGAAACCTTGGTAAATCCGGATATTGTCATTACCTCAAATGAGGTAATAATTAAAATAGATAGTAAGAATGAAGAAATAAGAAATAATGAATCTTTGAGAGAAGAAATCAGGAAGATTCAGGAGGAAGAGACGTCCACCACCGAGGTGATGCACACAGAAGTGAGGAAGAAGATTTTCATAATAGGAGATGAATATATGTTGAATTTCTCAAAGGTATTGAAATCTATTTTGGATATATCGAAATTCACAATTGAGGAATATATGAACCCAGGAATAGAACTTGCAGAAACTACTAGAGATACATTTAAAAAAACAATGCACTACGGACAAAACGACTATGTTATTGCCATGTACAGCACAAACAACATAAGTAATGGAAAGTCACTGAGACAAGCAATGAAAAACCTACTTCCACTGGGTAGGTTCACAAATCTACTAATGGTTTCCGAGACATTTCAGGTATCAGATATAAACGCAAATAAATTAATTAGCAACTCTATTAATAGATACATAAAGAAAATTAGAAATTCTTCTATCAAATTCATTGTTGATGAAAGGTTTGAATCAAGCAAATGGTGTATACTTGACACAATCAACGAATTTGTTATGCAACCTAGATTGAACTATCATGTAAATTTAAAAACTATCCCCATGGGTCTTCAATTTTATAACAATAACAACAAATTATCACAGTGTGAAATCGTTACTCCATGCATGCCTCAGTCTAACAGTGATGCTGAATCATCCACAGCTGCATCATATATTAATTGTAATTTTTTAGAGATGACCCATCTGAAAAATACATTTCTGTAATATTGCTGGATATTCAATCAGTAAGGAATAAAATAGACGATCTCTACATGTTTTTGGAAACTCAAAATTATCCAAATATTGTTATGTTAACTGAACATTGGTTGGAACAGGGTGAACCCCTTTATTTACCTGACTATTTTTTGATATCACAATACTGCAGAACTGAGTCTGTGCATGGAGGAACATTAATCCTTCTCCACAAAACAATATGTGATACTGCCAGATTTATTGAATGCAAGAATTACGATCATTTGTTAGTTGAGAAAGAATTTGAATTTTCAGTAATTTTTTGTAATGATTTCAATTTATTTGTCTTTTGCCTCTATCGGTCACCATTATGTAATGACAATACTTTTCTGGAGAGGCTGGAAATATTATTGTCACTTATTTCTCCTAGCGCATCTGTGGTCCTCGCTGGTGATTTTAACATCAATTTTGAAAATAAACTTTCTAGATCAACAATATTATTGGAAAATGTGCTGAATACATTCAATCTCGTAATGCATGTTGACTCTCCTACACGTATATCTAAATATTCCAGTTCCATTTTGGACTATGTCTGTTCAAATAGTCACAAAATTAGCTGTGAAGTCATAAGTGCTGGTCTCTCCGATCATGAGTCTGTTCTGTTTAATATCCAAATTGGCTCAAAACCATTGCGACCAAGAAAGAGACTTGGTAGGATTTATAGTCAAAGAAATTATGTAACATTTAGACGACTTTGTAACGAGACACATTGGAATAATCTACAGCTTCACGATGTAGACCCGTTGAGTATGTTTCATGCTACATTGTCAAACATTTTCAGTATTGCATTCCCTCTCATAAAAATTAAGAATAAAGAGAAAAAACCATGGATCACGAAAGGCATTAAGGTTTCAGCAAACAATCTACGATCCTTGCATTTAGTTCGGAAATATTTAGATAACAGTAATGAAGCTTTTATTTTATATTATAATAAATATAGAAACGTTTATAGAAAAACTATAAAGGCAGCAAAACAACAGTATTACAGCCAAAGAATAGAAAGGTCGGCTAATAAACAAAAAGAATGTTGGGCGATCACAAATGACCTCAGGGGTAAAAACAATAGGGCTACAATGCAAACTGACATAGATTCTGATTATATCAACAGCTACTACTGCTCTGTGGCAAGAAATCTATCCAAAGATATAAAACCCAACGTTCATCCTCTGAGTTATCTCAAGGACAAATCGATTTCAGACTCATTTTACTTCTTGCCAACAGACGTTACTGAAATAAAACAAACTTTTCAAGAAATAAAAAATTTGAATTCTTCTGGTTGGGATGACATGACCATAAAATTGTTCATGAATCTTCCTAATTCCGCTCTCAGTGCTCTGGCAGAGGCTATAAATATGTGTTTTATAACGGGAATATTCCCGGCTTGTTTAAAAACGGCGATTGTCATTCCATTACATAAAAGTGGTGACACTAACAATCCTGCTAACTTCAGGCCTATTTCTATGCTACCAACTCTAGCTAAAATAATAGAAAAGCTTGTAAAAAAAAGGATGATGTTATTTTTAAGTAAATTCAATATTATTAGTCAGAATCAATTTGGGTTTCAAAGCTCAAAAAGTACTGGTGATGCTATGTTTCATCTTCTTGAAAATGTTTATTTATGCCTAAATGATCGATACATGGCTGCAGCAGTCTTCTGTGATCTCTCGAAAGCTTTCGACTGCGTTGACCATGGAATTCTGCTGCAAAAATTAGAAATATATGGCTTTAGAGATGTATCTTTGAAATGGTTCAAGTCCTACTTGTCAGAGCGAACTCAAAAAGTAACACTCAATGGCAATATCTCACATCCCCAGAGCGTAACTAGTGGGGTTCCACAGGGATCCGTCCTTGGGCCAATTTTATTCTTGCTATATATCAATGATCTAGCCCACATTGATATAGCTGCAAAGATAACACAATTTGCAGATGATACTACATTATCTTGGCACAGTAAGAATGAATTGGAATTGCAGGAATTAATCAATAGAGATATTATGAAGATAAAGGTCTGGTGCGATGCTAACCTTTTATCATTCAATATTTCAAAAACAAGTCTCATTACCTTTAAGGGTTCCAGGCTGGAAATAGTATTGGGTAATGAGATAATAGAAAATAAAATGTCAACCAAATTTTTAGGCTTGCAAATTGAAAACAGCCTGCAATTTACTGAACATATAAATGGCATTTGTAAAAAAGTTTCGTCAGGTTGCTTTGCCGTCAGAGTATCAGCGAATGAACTGGGCACATATGCTGCCAAAAGTGTGTATTTTGCACTTATTGATTCCCACCTACGATATGGTATCTGTTTTTGGGGAACATGCTGCCAATATTTATTCGATATGGTGTTTGTTTTACAAAAAAGAGGAGTTAGATATATGTGTAAGGCTAAATTCAGGGATTCTTGCAGACCATTATTCGTAAAATACAATATTTTGACATTACCTTGCATTTTTATTCTAGAGACGGTATGTTTGATGCAAAAAAAATATAAAAATGATATTTTCGCTACGTGCCAAATCAATACAAGAAACATACTCAACATACGTTTACCAATTCCAGTGTCTTCAAAAGTTAAAAGTTCCTTCATTTATAATGGTAAAAAAATATTCAATCACCTGCCAAATGAGATAAAATGCATTACAGATAACAAAAAATTCAAAAAAATTGTTAAAAAGCTTCTACTATCAAAAGCATATTACTCTTTGGACGAATTCTACGCAGATAAAAATGTTGACAATGGACTGCGTAATGTTTTCTGTTTAACTTGAAAAATTCATTTTTTTTACTCACAATGTGACTGTGGATATCTTATATTTATATTTACATATGTATATGTGCTTGATGTTGTTTATTTTTCTTGTTTTTATCCTATTTTGTGTCACGTAATTGTACAAATTGACTGTGTATATTTTTATATTTATTTATTTTACAACATATGAACTTTGTCAATGAGAGTATATCTTCAGACAATAAAGTATATTATTATTATTATTATTATTATAACCTCCAAAAGTTGAAATAAAAACCAACACCTACCTCCTCTTCCAGTCTTTCCTAGGAACGCGCGATGTTCCACGAACATTATAGGAATTTACTTTCGTGCGCTCCAAGAGAAAAAAAAAATTGTTAAGGAAGAATTGAATGTACAGGGTGATCCGGACTTTTGCGTTATGACGACCACGAAAATTTTTTGGAATGGAACACCCTATATAACACTAAATTGTTGGAATTACCATGGGAAGTTAGATTCATAAATGTATTGAACATGTGGACTGTATATACAGTGCGTCCGATAAATTTAATGCTGTGGCACAGTAGTGGATGAATTTATTCTCTCCCATATTATCCATTCCTGAAGAGTCTGCAGCTGGAGAGACTTTCATCTTGAAATCGACACATTTATAAAGAGAAATTGAATATACAAGAAGGTACACGTTTGAATAAACACGTCCGCGACACATTTTTCAAAAGGAACACCCTATATATTATTGAATGTTCGTAATCTCTGAGGAGCTGGATTCGAAATTATATCACATATCACACATGGGATTTGTATACAGGGCATTCGTTAAATTGAGTGCTCTCGTAGAATGGAGTCGCCATTAAAATAATACCGATGACGTAATTTTTTCTACACGAATCATTCTGTATTGATCGATTGACTTTGAGAGGAAACATTAAAAAAAATGGATATCTAATGTTCGAGCATTCTTTCGAAAAATTATTCCTTTAATTTTCAACGTATTCATCAGCAACTTCACAAAAGCACTTCATTCAGCTAACATCTCACCGACGCTCGCTACATAATTTCAGATACAAATATGAGTAGCAAACGATATTGTCATCTAGAGATGCGTACGGTAGTAATGATAGTGCTAGGATTGAACAGGACTGCCCAGAAGGACCATCGACAAAGGTTTGTGGTGTATTATTATGTACCTTTAATATAGTATATAATTATATACCTCATAATATTTTCATTTTGTCCTTTATAAGTCATTCTGCGATGTTATTATGACGTCTCAATATGACGTCTTATGGCTGTGACATTTTGACGTCATTATAGGGTCTCTCAGACGTCATTTTAGAACGCCCACTTCGTCATGTTATGACCCTGCTACTTGTGCAGGAACTGAGGTAGATAAATGCTGCAAGACGGTATTTTTTCACGTCGAAACATTGGACTCTAGAGGGAATACCTCTAAGGCTATGTCTCACGGTCCAACAACTCAAATGGTTTGGAATGTCAAGAAATCTTTGTCACACGATTCGAAGATAACTGGTAATATGAAGTGATAACAGAAAAGACGGAGATACGTTCAAGATAATGGCTTCAAAGAAGAAATATTGGTAGAGGTGTCCCACATATGATTTTTGATGAAGTCTGGAAGATATCCTTTAGTAAATTTCAAAACTACCTTAGAATGGATGGGAGATGTTTAAGATTTTTATCAATCCATATATGCGCGTGAACGTATATCTGTAGAAATGAGGTGAGACATTGAGAGATCATAACAGAGTCTCTAGTCAACCAAGCATAAATTTGGGATTGGAGCAAAACAAAAATATTCCTATTATTATCCGAAATGGTCCTCAGTCCAATTACCAGGACATGCATTTTGAAGTGAAAATAATATTAATGATAGGATCTCTTGTTAATTACTAAGATATAAAATTATAATCAATGAAGAAAACATGTAAACGAACATCCTAACCTCATTGTTAGATCCAACATGCCAAATATTTAGAACAAGTTCCGAATTTCAGCTGCTGTTTGACGTGACGTCAATGATGACATCACAGTAGTTTCATCAAATTGTTGGACCGTGAGACACAGCCCTCTTGTTGCATGTTTAAAGAGCAGCATATCAATCTCGTCATGTTTGGGGGTGAGCCAAGCCCATCACCAAATGCAAGGGAGTTTGACGACATTTGGTTGGAAATTACACATGATAAGCCACAATCCAAGAGGTTTCAAAATCTTCATCGAAATTATGGTATGCACCTGGGGGCAACTATGAGAACTATCGAATTATCGCAATGAGTTACTTGAATCGTGTTCCGATGTACCAATATATTGAAGCATCAAATATCATCATTATAATATGATGTGTGTTATGATTAAAAAAAGCCTCATCTGATCTAACCCAATTTCATATTACTGGTCTGTTCGATGCTTTCAAGATCACTATGATTACTTGTTGCTTGAAATCATTTGGGACTACTTATATTGTATAGCTAATTAATATACAGAGATATTCAAATTAGTTGTACGCAGCCATTGTTATCATTAATAATACCAATTCGTTCGAATGACCAAATAATCTGAATTTTCATGTGCTATTGTGTCTAAGACTTGGAGTTCTGACGAACAGAGATTAAATAGACAAAGGTTTCCATGTAAAAAAGTTTTTTTGTCTGTCCAAACTCAGTGGATTTTTTTGATCTTCAATCTCGGAGAGCATTGAAAATACTGCTAGTATTATAATTTGAACAATGTTGTATCTTCAATGATAGCAGAGTTATACCAATGATGGATATAGGCAATTTGTATAGCCCTGTATATGATCACTAGAAACAAATCGTGTCAATTGCATCTGTTAGTCATGACTTCCATTCTTTTTATCATCCAGGATCATACATTTCACTATTCCAGAAAATTTCATGAATGTATTACCAAAATCTGGATAAATAAAGCATTTGACGGCGTATTAGGTTATTTCCACCATTTTGTACGCTTGTGAATGTTTTAGTTCAATTATATACTACACAAACCTTGTAAATTTGATTTTTTGATGACAAGTGCGGAATTGTGATCATCATCTACAAACATGTATCATTATGTCGACATAACCATGGCCATCTTTTTGTTTTCTTGTGAACTTTTTCAGGGCCTCCCTATCTTATAAATCACTTAGCACTATAAAATGAACAATTCCGGCAAGTTTTAATCTTTCATCAAAATTTAAATAGCACCATTCTTGAATTTTTTATCCAAATCTGCCACACTATATTAGATCCATGAGTATATTGATTTTGCATTTTGTACCACGAAGTTTATTTTGTGGATCAGTTCAGTAGTCGACAGAGCTTCTTTTGCCGATTTGCAAAATTCTTCATAATCAATTTGTATTGATCCTCATAAGATTCTGGGAAGTGCTGTTTATTTCGTCTATATAACAAAAATAATAAGATTGATTTTTTCTTCTACTCACCTGTAGACCGCTCGAAAAAATGGCACAGGCTGCAGGGGTGTGGGAGTGCCCCCTCCCCGATAATTATGTCTAAAATCGTCATCTATGTCTAAAACGTTCGCTAGCAAGCTCTTGGAAGATCGCTCTTTCAGCTCGACCTCTGGAAAATGCATTTGCTTCCTCTCTGAAGGCACTGGACGATTCGGTGACGGGACAAAATCGTCTTCCTCAGCCGGCCTACGCATGCGTAGAATCCACGGAAGCCAGCAAAGAAATACGACACGTATCTGAAAAAAAAAAAACATACAGGGTCTGAAGTGGACGCTACTGAAAGGACTGGCTAGGGTGGAAGAGTGCGAAAAACCCATTTGCAGATTCAAGGGCACGTTGACTTCATACATAGGTATATAGAAAAAACGAATATACTCTCGTGATGTGAACATGGAATGACGGGTGAATTGCGGTCCTTTATTACAATACAATACAATACAATATTTTATTCATCCCAAATAGATCACTTTACAATGATATAGGATATGTCATGAAAATTTATATAGGTATCAATACAAAATACAATATATAACACATATGAAACGTTCACTTTTGTAGATAATATGTAAAAAAAAAATTGAAGGAAGGAATAAAGTGGGAACATTAGGTATATAACACAAGATCACAAACAATAAAAACATTTTAAAATTTATAATTGAGGAATTCATCGGTTGAATAAAAACCCTCAGAGGCTAGTAATGTCTTGACTCTTCTTTTGAAAAGGTGGAGTGGAGTTATTGTTTTAATTTCGATAGGCAGACAGTTGAAATACCTTATACCAGAAAATGAAGGTGATTTTTCGAATAAAGTTGTTCTGTGTTTTTTTGTTCTGAGCAAGTCACCACTTCTTGTTGGATATCTGTGGAACTGAGAGTTTGTTTGTAACTTACTTTGCATTTTTTTTCCTATGTAATTGGCGAATTGAGGTTTTAGCATTTTGAGTTGACCATATTCCTATCACTTCGTGATTTTCCTCGCTGAGTATTTTTTTATCTCTTGGGCCGCACAAGCAGGAATCCCTATAATGTTCGGAAAACATCGTGCGTATGTATCTAGGGAGGATAGGGAGAAGAGGTATTAGGTACTGAAATTTTCTTGGGAATTATATAAGTTCTCTGGAATAAGATGCCAATATTATCGAGGGAACTGTAAAGTGACTAGGAAGAGATTATTGGACATAATCCTCACAGAGAGATAACCGTATACACGTGTTTCTGGCTTTTGGCCCTCATCAGTACGGTGAAAGGAAGTGCAAAGGATAGGCAGCACTTGGGAGAGAACGAAACAACAAATAAACGGAGTCAACAAACAGAAGCCAACCGCACATTTCGGTCAGCAGACCCTGAGGTCTTAGTGAAACAGCTAACACCATCACACACCCGTGTCAAGGAGTATGAAATATAAAATGCACATATTATCGAGGGAACTGTGAAGTGACTAGGGAGAGATTATTGGACATAGTCCTCACAAAGTGATAACAGTTTCCTCGATAATATTTGCATCTTATTTTTTATACTCTTGGACATGGATGTCACGCAGGTGACCTCAGGGTCTGCTAACCAAAATCACAAATGTGCGGCTGGCTTCTGTTTGTTGCCTACTTTTATTTGTTGTTTCCTTCTCTACCAAGTGCTGCCTATCCTTTGCACTTCCTTCCACCGTACTGATGAGGGCAAAGAGCCCGAAACACGTGTATATGGTTATCTCTTTGTGTGGGCTATGTCCAATAATCCCTTTCTAGTCACTTCACAGTTTCTTTGATATTATTTGCATCTTATTTTTTATACTCCTGGACACGGATGTCACGCAGGTAGCTATAGCTGCCTCCGTGGTGACGTTAGCTTTTTCTCTGAGACCTCAGGGTCTGCTGACCGAAATCACAAATGTGCGACTGGCTTCTGTTTGTTGATTCCGTTCTCCACCAAGTGCTGCCTATCCTTTGCACCTCTTTTCACCGCACTGATCGAAACACGTGTATACGGTTATATCTTTGTGACGGCTATGTTCGATAATCTCTTCGTAGTCACTTCTCTGGAATACTCACACTCACACAGATTTGCCGTTCTATAGACAAACGAGTTTTTATCATAGAACATGTTTCTACTTTTAGATTTGAATTTGAGGCTCAAACTACAACCGATTCGATAATTCCATTTGATTCTAATTACCCACATTCTCATAAGTACGCAGCTTTCAATAGTTTCTTTATAGTGCTTTCTATTAACGTGGCATTTATGAGTTTGAAATGTGTATTGCAGATACATTCATAATGAGTCCCTTATAGCAATCATCATCAGTTCCTAACTGGAATTCCCCATTGGAACACCGTAGCATTTATCAGTTCGAAATGTGTTTGACAGGTACATTCATGATGGGTTTCTATTGACAGTTCTTCATGTACTCAATGAGTATCAGCTGTGTTTCACAGATACATTTATAATCAGTTCTTAATAGCAATTCTTTTCGAAGTCTTTGAGTATGCACTCTGTTCTGCTGATACATGTATAATCAGTTCCTGATTGGAATTTCTCATTGAAATACCGTAGCATTCATGAGTTGAAAATGTGTATTGCAGATACATTTATAATGGGAATTTTTGAGTATAAACTGTTTTGCAGATACATTCACAATCAGTTCCTTATTATAATTTCTTATTGAAATACCGTGGCATTTATGAGTTTGAAATGTGTGTTGCAGATACATTCAGAATGAGTTTCTTATATCAATTCCGTATGAACTCTATTAGTATAAACTCTGTCTTGCAGAAACATCCATGATCAATTCCTAATCGGAATTCCTTATTGGAGCACAGTGGCATTTATGAGTTTGAAAAGTATCCTGCTGGTACATTCATAATCAATACCTAATAGCAATTCCTCAGGAACACTTAGAGTATAACTCTGTTTTGCAGATACACTTATCATCAGTTCCTAATTGGAATTCCTCATTGAATTACCGTGGCATTTATCAGTTTGAAATGTGTTTCACAGGAACGATCATAATGAGTTCCTATTGGCAGTTTTTCACGTACTCTATGAGTATAATCTGTGTTTCACAGATACATTTATAATCAGTTCCTAATAGCAATTTCTTTCGAAGTGTATGACAATAAACGCTGTTTTGCAGATACATTAATTATAATCAGTCCCTATTCGGGATTTTATTCAAATACCTTGGCATTTATGAGTTCAAAGTGTGTATTGCAGATACATTCATAGATAGCTTATTATAGCACAGTCATATGAGATCTACGAGTCTGAATTCTGTTTTGCAGATACATTTCATAATCAGTCACTAATCGGAATTTATCACTAAAATACCGTGGTATTTATGAGTTCAAAATGTGTATTGTAGATACATGCATTCATAATGGGTTCATCATAGCAATTCCATATGAACTCTGATTTGCAGATAGATTTATAATCATTTCCTGATCAGAACTCCTTATCGGAATGCAGTGGCATTCATGAGTTTGAAATGTTTATTGCAGATACTTTCATAATCAGTTCCTCATAGAAATTCCATATTAACTCTATGAGTATGAACTGTGTTCTGCAGATACATTCATAATCAGTTCCTGATCAGAGTTTCTCATTGTACTACAGTGGCATTTATGGGTTTGAAATGCGTTCTGCAGGTATATTCATGATCAATTCCTGATGTATAACTCTGTTGTGCATATACACTTATCATCAGTTCCTAATTGGAAGTCTTAATTGAAACAGCGTGGCATCGATTAGTTTGAAATGAGTACAACATATCTATTCATAAAGAGTTACTATTGACAGTTCTTCAGTATTTTGTACTGAACCCCTGCTTATTTTTTCATGTATCATTCGATTTTGTTTCCAAGAACGATCTCTCATATTTTTTCTGTATAAACCAACAGAAAAACAGTTGAACTTTTGAAAAAATAGTCAGTTTTTTCATTGGCATATATAAAATTTGAAAATTTAAAGGAAGAGTATTGAAGAAAGTTTCTTGGATAATTAAAATTGACAATACATAAAAAAGTTGAGTAGGGGTTCTAAATATTCGTGAATACCCTGTACAGGCTGTCCCATTTTCGATGTCATAACGGGATAGGTATCTCATTTATTTTCTAAAATAGAGATTTTCCATTTTCGCAAACGTGGGCTTCTTTTTAGTGAAACTCACGATACCCTTAACCAAGTTCTTGTAGCCCGCTGCCTTTTTGAGATACAGGGCGAAATTGAAAATGCTGCATCTCGGAACCTTTCTTGTATCTCAACCATCTCCCAATTCATCGAAAAAGTCGAAAGTGTTTGTCATACATTTTTTCACGTAGAATCCAGTGGCGTAATCAGAATTTCAGAATAAGCTGTTATTATCCAGATATAATCAATCCAAAGTTATGTTTTTTCAAATGGAACATCACGCATATTTTTCCTCATTTGAAACATTGATGCTTTTCGCTTTTCAAAAATATACAACTTATGAGATATTTCTAGTCTTAGCCCAACATTCTGATAAATTCTAGTTTCTCAGTAGACTTTTCATCGATTGAACTTGTAAATATCTGACAACATTGTCCATATCATAAATTTTCATATTTGCCTTGTTGCTGATACAGTGTTTCGTCACACACTAGATTCAATTTTTACCAACAATGAACATTCACCAATATTCAGCAGTATTTATTGAATATAGAAGCTGTGGACCTAACGAGTAGGTGGCTATGAAAAAAAGCGAGTGCAGAATGTTTTATAATATTTGTCACATACCTCTGTAGAATTTACAATTTTTTCATACAGCGGCGAATAATAATCCAGGATATCAGAACCACAAAAATTTGAAACCAACTCATTTTATATCACATCCATTTCTAATTTTCGTATCCTGGATTAGTATTCGCTATCGTATGAAAAATTTGTGAATTCGACAGGGAGGTGGCAAGGACTTAAAAACATTCTACACTCGCTCTGTTTTCATAGCCAGCTACTAATGAGTTCCACATCTTTTAGAGACAATAAATATTGCTGAATATTGGTAGATCTTTAATGTTGGTGGAATTGAAACTAGTGTATGAGAAAACATTGTGTCGGCAGTAAGGTCAATATGAAAATTTGTGATATGGACAATGCATGGTGCCACATATTCACAAGGCCCATCGATGAAAAATCTACTGAAAAACTAGACATTTTTCAAATTCATGCCTTCTACTATATATAAATATATATTATCGCTTGGAGCGCACGAAAGGGAATCCCTATTATGTTCAAAGAACATCGTGCGTTCCTAATTTGATTACAGATACAAAGACTCATCGATTATATGAACCTATCAAAATCCTGAAATATACTGAAATAAGAACATTCATGACATCTTCCAGGATAGCTCAGTATTGATCGAAGTTCTGATTCCTCAATAATTCAAAATAAAAAATAACTCACAAGAAACCAATGCCATTTGGTTCCGTGAATTCTCGAAAATCAATTGTCTTATGAAAACTCATGAAATTCATTGCATATTGGGATAGTGATGTCTTATACAATCTCATTGGTTTTCAAATATTTCATTCCACATACATTCAATGAGGATTCAATGTAATCGGATCTGTGGTTCCTTATTAGACGGTATGAATTCCTGGAAGATATTTTGCTTATAACAACCTGTAAGATACGATTGTAATCAACACTGAATTTCACCATTGAAACTTGTAAATTTGGAGTCGTTTTGAATCATATTAATGCTCATAAAAAACGCATTGAATCAGATGCGGGATTCCTTATTACAGCTAATAAATGCTGCTCTCACTGTTTCCTGTCTTTCCACACGATATCATATACGATTATATTCGTTGATTTCTACACATATATCATACCTTCTCAGGCTCGTGAATGAGCAATGAAATATAATTGAGTATCGTGATTGGAAACCTTATACAAACAACTAACAAGATACAAAGTTATGTGTTAAATTGTGCCAGTCATTTTTAACCTTCAATCATTGAAACATATGAACCTTACAGGAACTTATAGAACCCTATATATATCAGCAATGAATTGTCTATTTCAAACTCAAGAATCCTTATCAATCCAAATTAGCAATGAGGATGAAGTGATGCAATATTCGAGATAAAAAATACTCACAAGTTTATGCATCATGGCGGATGTTCAACCTCTTGGTGCGAACAAAGAAACAGATCCCGTTGGTAATCATGAGTAATGTTCACATTTATCCAAAAGTTATTTCAGATTGGAGCACTATCGAATCCACTACATTACACATGATATGATATGCAATTCACACCTCAATTCTCAACAATAATTTCAGAATAATGGGTATTCTCTCGAATCAAAACAGAGATACCTGTCTTCCTTCGCGAGCAACATAAACTAAAACAAATATGGCTGGCTAGTGGCTAGCTCAGTCTCAGAAGTACCAACGCAAAAAAGTTACTGTTTTGTTACCAACTTGAATTTTGTGTTCCCCTCTATGTGGAGACTTAATGACTCTCCAAGTGAATTTTCAAATGTGAATCTATGTGGATTTATGAGTTACCTATGTTATGAATTTGGCGTTGTTGTTCGGGTTTTTATGTGGATCTATCAGTTTCTAGTAGGCATGGAAATATATAATAGTTTCTTGATGCAATGCTGATAGGAATTATGAGAATGTATGAGGATATAAAGTATATTGAATGATTTTTATGTGATCGAATGAGGATTCATTTGGCAAAAACCCTCAGGCTTCTTCGTCTCTTCGAATTGTGTGCGTATTCAAGTTGAAATACCAGTACCAATATAAAAACAATTCTGTTTTGATGAGCTGAAGTTTTTGCAATAAATCGGAAAATATGGCAATATAAAGGGTCGTGTGATTAAAAAAAAAAAGATGATAAAAGATGGTCTGAAACTTATTTGTAACGAAATCAGGGGGTGTTGAATATATAGAAAAAAAAAAAGGAAATCAATAAGTTTTTTCCGAGAAAGTGACAATCAATATAGTTATATTTTCAAATAAAATATACAGGGTATCTGTAAAAAGTTCGGACATGGCTCGGCTGTGGACTCCTGGGATAGAAACAAGTTGATTTAGGCCAACTTACCTATATCCAAAATCGTCTCGTTGAGTTGGTACAAGGCGTTGAATTTTTTTTGGAAAAAAATAATTCTGCTCATTAAAAGAGAAGGCTGAGATCAATTTCCATAATTTTCGGCATGGCATGTTCCTCAACTGTAAGTCACGTTTTGAGATGTTCTTGATCATCATCAGTGACCTGCAAGTGTTTCAAACAACCATGTTGCCGTACAAATTTTGTGATAAATTTCCAGAGGTCGGACTGGAAACTTCCAGTTTTTTTTCCAGAAAAATATTTTCTTCAGAAATATTTTTTGTATCGTGTTTATCTTTGATATGTCTCGAGGTTCATTTGCAAATAAATAATTTCTGATATGATGCATCCTGTGCATTTTTGAAAATTAATCTTATTAGTTGGACTGTTTATTGATCATGGCTACAATATGATTTATTATTGTAAATAAACTGATAAGTTGCTGGTCCTCTTTGGCATTACAAGAACTTTCACGTCTCAAATTTAGCGATAACTATATACACGGACCCAAGGTGAGCACTTTAACGCCTTGTACCAACTCAAACGAAACGATTTTGGATATAGGTAAGTTGGCTAAAATCAACCTATTTTTATCCCAGGAGTCTACAGTCAAGCCATGTCCCAACCAGATTATTTTTCTTAAAAATGCATGAGATGCCTCAGATCAGAAATTATTCATTCGCAAATAATCCTGAAAAAATAACAAGATACAAAAAATATTTCTGAAGGGAATATCTTTCTGGAAAAGAAACTGGAAGTTTCCAGTCCGACCTCTGAAAAGTTGTCACCAAATTTGAACGGCAACATATTTGTTCGAAATACTTGCAGGTCACTGATGATGATCAAAAACATCTCAAAACGTGACTCACAGTCACAGAACATGCCATGCCAAAAATTATGAAAATCAATCTCAGCCTACTCTTTTTATGAGCAAAATTATTTTTTCCGAAAAAACTTCAACGCCTTGTACCAATTTAACGAGACGATTTTGGATATAGGTAAGTTGGCCTAAATCAACTTGTTTCCATCCCAGGAGTCCATAGCCGAGCCCTGTATAATGTTCACCTTCAACAATGACGTGCGTTCAAGCACTGACTCTGATATATTATATGAACACAAAAATTGTACCTACGCAATGGTGTCTTGCAGAATAGAAGTTATGAGCTATCAAAAATTATATTTCTAATAAAAACTGCTGGTAACCTTATAATATTAGAACCGTGCGTGTTCTCATTAGAAATTACAAATCTTTGAACTGATTTTCTCATACAAACTCATTTGATACATTTTGGATTGAGCATGCATTGTCTGATTGAAACTAGTAAACAGATTCCGCATAAAACCTCTTGTTTTATTATTATCATCATATAACAACTGTCAATCATTGTCATTAATCCTCATAAGATCTAATAATATATATTTTGAACTTGAAAATATTGTACTATTGAAAACTCACACAAACTTATAGAAAACATTTTATATTGGACATGAACTGTCTGATCCAAACTCGTGAATCATCATGAAAAAACTCTGCGAAAAAGCCTCTCGATATACTAGAAGTCATAACTATATATCCTCATCAACCCTCAAGAAGTCTATAACACATTATATCCTTAGCTTCACAAACCTCGAAAACATACACATCTCATTCAAACTCATTAGATACCATTTAGATTAGGCATGTATTGTCGTATCTAAACTTGTGGATCCTTATACAAAAATTCTGCATGAAACCTCTCAACATACCATTGAAGTCATAACTGTATATCCTTATCAACACTCATGAATTCTGGAACACATACAGCCCCAGCTTGACCCATAGGATTCGTTTCATTTCAAATCAGTATTGTCTTTTCAAACTACAAAAATCTTCAGAACATACACATCTCATACAAACTAATTAGTCACCATACAGATTAGACATGTATTGTCTTATCAAAACTCGTGAGTCCCAATAACGCATCATTCATTTCAACGTATGGATACAGTCATTACGGTGAATCCCTATCAACTCTCATGAATCCTTAAACAAACATTTCCTCATGAGATACATATCTCATAAAAAATAATCAGATACATTTCGAATCAGACATGTATTGTCTAATCTAAAATCTTGAATCCTTATACAGCAATCCCGCATGAAACCTCTCAAAATACCATTGGAGTGATAATGGTATACCCTTATCAACACCCATCAGTTTTGATACACATCAAGCCTCAGCATGACCCATAGGATACATTCCGTTTCAAATCAGTAATGTCTTTCCAAACCCCAAAAATCCTCAGAACTAACACATCTCATACAAACTTATTAGATACCATTCAGATTAGGCATGTATTGTCCAGAATTCTTAGACAGAAATAACGCATGAAACATCATAACATACGAATACAGTTAAAACGGTAAATCCTTATCAACACTCATGAATTCTGGAACACATCTTACCTCAGCTTGACTAATAAGATACGTTTCATTATAGATCAGTAATTGCTTATAAAAAATCTCGAATACTTGAAACCACATATACCACATACAAGCTCATCAGCAACCGATAGAATCATGGCAGCAGTTCCCTATTGAATATCATAATTTATCGAACACTTTTCACCCTCACAAAAACCCATGAAATACGTTAAAGATTATATCTATATTGTCTTTTAAAAACTTATGATTACTCGATAATTATTTACCGGATTCAAGCTGATAAGAAACCTATAATTTTAGAACCGTGTTTTCATATTTGAGCTCATAAACCTAGAAACTAGTTGACTCATAAACACTCATTGGACACATTTCAGATTAGGCATTCATTGTCTAATTGAAACTCGTAAATTCTCAGTTATTCTGAGTCACATGAATGCTAATAGAAATCGCATTAAATTAGATTAGGAATTCCTTAGTGAAACTCTAAAATCCTGATATATTTTTTTTCTGACGATACCCAATAGAATTCTATTTGTAAATTCCTACACATTTCTCATATATACTAAGGCGCATGAATGTGCATAGAATACTTCTCCAATTGGAAGTGGAATATCTTATTGGTGGTCATAGGCTCCTCAAACCACTTGTGCCTGATAAAAACTCTCATACTCCATATTTGTATACGCTTATAAATCACATATACTCATGAAATATCATTAAACCTTTTAGAAAGTTCATGTGCCAGAGATAATGTACTCATACGCTACAGAACTCGGTTATATATCCTTATTAATACTCATATTTTATTTATATTTCTTCATGAGACTTCATAAGGTATTTTTGGCAGGGATCCCCAGACATCTTTCATGAAGTAGCTATTGAAATCACTGATATCATAATTTCACCTAAAATTTCCGAAAATATATTTTTTAAATGATTTCGATTTCATTTCCCGTTCGTTCGCGCACGACATACCATACGGGGGAGGGCTCGAAGATATTTTTAAAAATTCCGCAACCCCCAAAACCGCTCAAACCAATTCTAATTTTTTTTTTTAATTTGCTGTTCTCGAGAAGATTCCATTTAATGATTCTTTAAAAGGGTGGGCCTATCAATCGACCCCCCCATCCTCCTAAAATTATTATTTTCCCGAAATTATTTAATTAAATTAATTAAAAGGGCCCGCATGTGTATTCAAAAAATTCAAGGTCATATCGAGCGACCTTTTTTTTAGACGTGTTGAATTTATATTCTATTTTTTTTTGGAAAAATTATTTCAATACATCCGCTCCGCATCCGTATTTCCATATTTACCTTTCCGTACGTGAAAAGTTACACCCTCTTCCAATTTCGACGAAATGATCAGGACTATATGTGAACATCATGTAATTAGCGTAAGCCGCTTAGGCATCAAACAATAACCAGTACTTTTCTAATTATCTTAAAAACAAATGAATTCATAAAAATTTCACAAGAGACAAAAAATACTCAAAAATGATTGACAACTGAAGAAAATTAGATAGGAAGTCATTAGCGCACGTACAAAAAAAATGGGGGTACTTGACTCCCGGTATTTTGAATATTTGACAGTTATTTTCAGTTTTGTTTCCCTCACACGATGTAACTCTTGGTGCTGAAGTAATGTACCAATTTTGAGATTGATATCTTATTGAATACGCGAGTAATTAAAAAAATACAGTTTTTAATTTCCAACTTTGACACCCTGTATATAGAATATGAAAAATGGTAATTAGAAACTCATATTATTTTTGTTCAAAGAATATATGGTTAATGGATTGACCTCCTTTTAGCGGACACCCTGTATAGGTACAACTGGAAGTGATATGCTTCAAACTGGATTAACCTTCACAAAAAGATGTTGACGGATATAGTAGGACATCAACTCCACCAATACCATCCAAGTAGAATAGGGAAGTTTCCTATATTGAGATATTTATTTCTTCTTCAAGTTTATGAAGAAAATGTATACAGGGTGTTTCCGAAATGAAAAAAAAAATTAAATAGATGATAGAAGACGAGAAAACTGGGATATTGAGCTTCAAAGTTGGCTTAAAACATCTATAAATCATTGATCATTTTGTCTCATAGAACACCTCATTTTATTTATTGCCCTGATTTCCAAGACACCCTGTATACTTGATTTGATTTCAAATCACTTCAGAAAAAAAATCGAAAAAATAGTTTCGCCTCCTTCACCATCCTGCTGACGTCAATGGTGAACTACCATGTTTACACAGACGCGATTTTGCTAGCGCGACTGCGACCCGCGTATGAACTCCATATGGAATGATATTTGTAATCTTGATTTCTTGATTGGTCGAAATCGAAATGCATAATATGGAATGAGTAATCGATACGAATCATTAATGGATATATATATATATATATACAGGATGGCATTGAAATAAGTACAAATAATACACGCCTTGAGTAAGCTCGTTGTATACTATCGAGTGGTAGGGACACAGACTAACAAACCTGTAGGGATCAAAATGAAATTTGAGGTAAGACCATTTTTTCCACCAAAAGTTTCACACTGTAGCAATTCTGACGTCACCTCTGTTCAAATTATCGTGCAGAAAACACAACCACGCGAATTTCAATGATTTGAATTGTGTCAAAGTTGCCTTCTTCATTTTTGTCTCGTTTCTTGTTCAATTTTTGGGATGAATTTTCTTGTTAATTGTATCATATCGATGTTCTGATTAAATGTACTTATTTCAAAAACACCTTGTATACAAGGTGTTTCATTAATATTGCACAAAACTTCAAGGTCGTATTTTCGAATTGTAATAAAGAAATTTGAGTGTGATAAAACTATTTTTGTCTTACTGTAGAAGTTGTGTAATGACCGTTTACGTATTTCGAAGAAATTTCGAATGTTTCATGAAACTGCCCAAATATGTTATACATATACATCCTCAAATAGCTTTCATCTTATGGCTTGCCTCGCTATGTTCTCTGCTAGCTAGTTCTCTCTCCATCAGGTCTCTCCATGTAGTGTTTTCATCTGACTCTCTTATCATAAATGCTGGTGTTCCGCAAGGATCAATTCTAGCACCAACACTCTACTCTCCTACTCCATATCAACGATTTCTTGGAAGCAACTTCATGTCCAGTACACAGCTTCGCGGATGATAGTACCCTCCATTCCGCCTTCTCTTCCAGGGCTCCAATACCAGCCAGGAAACGAACGAGGAAGAAATGTTGACAACATAAATATGGACTTGGCAACAATTCTCGAATGGAAATCCAATAACTGTCTCCATATTTGGAGTGCAGCACCCAAACATACCCTGAAACTGATGGATTCTGTCCAAAAAAGGGCAATTCGTCTCGTGGGTGATGCCTCGCTCACAAACTCACTTCCTTCTCTGGAACACCGTAGGAAACTTGGCGATCTAGCTCTATTTCATGGATATTTTCGTGGACGATGCTCTTCTGAAATATCAACGATTGTTCCTCCCTTGGCAGTCCCCGCGAAATTAACCCGTCGAGTTGAGGCTTCGCACCCCTTCGTGGTCACTTTGGAGACCTGCTGAACATCTCTCTGCAAAGACTCGTTCATTCAACGAACAGAGAGGCTCTGGAACAAATTGCCAAGGAAGGTGTTCCCCGAGGCTATAACCTCCAGAAATTTTAGGAGAACATCAATTTCTCCCTTTTTCTCTTGGTTCTCACGATGTTCTCTGAACATTACAGTATATCCTTTCTCGTGGGAACCAGAACAGATTGAAACTCTCCTTAATCTTCTCCTGAAGATGCTAACATAGTTAGCGAAACACGTGTCGAGGCGTTTAAAAAATCGGTTTGGTTAGTGGTGAAACAGTGTAGTGTATTATCGTGCCAAAGGTTCCAGTCTTCGATATACCTGTTACCTTCATGCTTACCTACTTTATTTGATTTTTGATTTATTGTTTTTTTGTTTGAACTCCATTAGTAAGTGATATATCATGATTTTTATTTGAATTTTGTTTGGGTATTTCCAATAAAATTTTCACATGACCTGTAAATTTTTTATAATAACTATATAGCATGTTCAATACTGTCTGTAGGTGAATCCATGAGCTGAAATATTCATTTCTCTAGATTTTTGGGGATTTACTATCTTCGTATAAGTGGAAATTGAAGTATTTTCTCTATATGCGGAGATAGTGTGCAAAGAATCAAGGAAATGATTTTATTTGAGAATATATTGCCAAACGTTTGGATATAATTTTTTTTCAGAAACTGTCAAATGAGAGATGAGTTTCATAACTTTTTCTCAAGAGTATATGGTATTTCTTTGAATTCAGCATACTTGGTACTGATGTTCTTTTGCAACATTGGTCTGAATTAGACTTGAAACCCTCAAACCAGAGAGCCTGAACTGCTCTTGACGTTTGAAAGAGGCCTATAACTTTTTTTTCATATTTTTTCTGAATTTTGAAGATGTACTATTGATTCAAGCAAACAATATTTGAGAAAAATACTCATGTGTTGTCATGATAAAATGAGCTGTTTCTAAGGAAATCATCTGTCAAAATCTGCTTGAACCTTTTCATGCGCTAAATATCACCACCATGCATTTTTAGTATCGTCGACAATATGATAGATTTATAGAGCTTTATTTAACTACATTATATATATAACATATATTGGTAGCAAGTCAAGATAGGCTAAATACCTCCAAACATTTACAAGTATATGAATAAAATCAAGTATATAGTATATAGACACACCAAATTTTGAAAGCATAACATTAAATAGGTATATAATTTCAAAGACTAACAATCAAAAACAGGAGCTATCAGAACTCAGAGATTTTAAAAGAAAAAAAAAACTCATGTCATCACAAATTGTTTGCAAATATTCTTCGATGGAATAAAAACATTTTTGCAGGAAATATTTTTTCATTATTGATTTGAACTTACGATTTCCCGTAGATTTTATTGTGGTCGGTAGTGCATTGTATAATTGAATATTCATAGAATTTTTTTGGGATTTTACTAATCTATACCGTGGTGTTTGAATATGATTAGCATGTCTCGTGTGATACTTATGTATATCTGACTGACGGGTGAAGCTGTCAACATTTTTGTGTATCTCAATGAGCGTTTGGTTAATGTACAGTGAAGGGAGGGACAATATTCCGTATTTGATAAAGAGTGGTTTGCAATATTCGCGATAATCAGCGTTTGCAATTATCCGCAATGCCTTTTTTTGAAGTCGAAAAATATCAATGGCATAAGATGAGTTGTCTCAAAGAATGATTCCATAGCTCATTCTAGAGTGAAACATGGAAAAATATACAGTTTTAACTGTAGATAAATTGGTGATGGTTTTCAATTGCCTCAACAGGAATATTGTGCTAGATAGTCTGCTGCTCAGATTTTCAATATGACTTTTCCAACTTAATTTGTCATCTATTGTTATTCCTTATAACTTTGCATTATTCTCTGGTTCATAGCAAATACCTGGAGTTATTTTCGTTGAGAAAATTAATTTCTGTGTTTTATTTCTGTTTATTTTCAAATTATTTGCTGAGAACCATCCTTCAGCCCTGTTTTCTAATTCTGCTATTGAGGTTGACAACTTTGTTATTGTGTTTTCTGAGGTTATGAATGATGTATCGTCTGCAAACAAAGTGCATTTGCTGTGATTCAAGTACTTACAGATATCATTCACATAAATGACGAATAATAGAGGCCCAAGTACTGAGCCTTGAGGTACCCCATAATTAATCATTTTGTAGTTAGACTTGACATGATTCAAACTGACACATTGTTGACGGTTTCTCAATCAATAGCACAGCATGCTTTGGACTCAACTGCGTGGTTTGTCTAGGAAGTAGGAAGCAAGTCGTTTAGGAAAAACAGTTATCAAGAAATTATCTCAAAATATCAAATTTGAAGGCTTATATAATCAGTGTCATAAATAATATCAGCGAGTTTTCCAAAATACTTTATACAAACTTTCAAGGAGATATTTTCAAGTAAAAAACCACTCCCTTGAACTTTTGTGCACAATTTTTGGTATGTGGTGAAAGGACGAATCAGATGATCTGTCCTGAAAATTTCAATTTCAGAAACCTAAACCAGAAATTCAATGGATAGTCAGTGACACCTTTCGTATTGAAAAATATTCAGAAAAGAGGATTGAAAATAATATAAAACTTTAACTCAGCTTTGCATGCTTCTTTGGAAAGATTCACTATCAAAATTTGATTCAGAAATTGGTGATTCCAAGATCAATTTATAAAAACACCCTGTGACTCACAGTTATTCGTCAACTCCTGTCATTGAGAAATATCAACAGGAATAAACGGAGCGACCAATTGCAGGGCATAATTTTCATTTTTCTGCTGAAAACAGGAGGAAATTCGTTCCCGAAACTTCCAAAGCTGAGTAAAAATGTTATATTTTATCAATATACCTACTTATATTCCTCTTCATCAAACATTTTTCAAAACTAGTTGTCACTGACTATCGATGAAACTCTTCTTTTGGGTTTTTCATAGTGAAATGTTTAAACACAAGGATAATTTGGGTCCACTACACATATATCGAAATAATACTCGAATTTTCATTTCCAGATAAGAAAGAGAATCTCGAAAATTTAAAAGAAATTGATGTAACATGTTCCTTACATGTTGATCACATATCCCTGATAGATCTAGGATTTTTCAGGATATGCGTGTCTGTTCATAAATATATTTCAATAATAGAACAATTGGGTTTCTAATGAAACAATAATATTGCCAAATACGTTAATGACACATGTATATTCATATAACGATTATGTTTCGGAAAAGGAAGATGATATTACGAAATAGTTTCTGACTCATGCGTTCAATATAAGCTGACTCAAACATTCCAAGGAACCTGCAAGCTCTACCAACCTTACATAACATATATCAGACATTTCCTATGTTTCATGAAGTGTGTAATGTAATACATATCAGTGTTTATTGGGAGTATGTGTGGTTCCTCATGACCCACTCTGTATTATGTTATAGTTTACTAGTTGCGAAGTTTCATCTACAGGAACATTCATGCATGCACTTACCAACTACATCAGAACTGACTGAAGTATTATTTGTATAAAGTGTGAAAATATTCTGCTTCTTTAAGAAATCAGAAGTATTTATAATAAAACAATCAATTTTACCTGATCAATAATACTTGAAATATTTCTTGTTAAATTTCGGCATGGAGAACTTACGATTGGCCCTTATACCTCCGTAAAAATGTGGGGGTTTGCTGTGATTAATCTTTCTATGGTCCAAAGTTTTGTCTCTGTATGCATATACCTGGTTCAACGACCGTGCCCAACGGCAGATATAGAAGTATCTCTAAATCTCACACCCTTCCTCAATCTAGTCGAGAATATAGACAACACTCGAGACAACATCGAAGGAGACATCATCAGGCTAGCCCCAAGAATTCCATATGAATAGCTTTGTGAAAGAGTATATCACAACTTTCATTTGTGAGAATGGATAAGATCAAGTAAGCACTATCTCACAGAGGAAGAAATCTGGAAGTCCAGTATATAGATACCCAGCGAGCACAAACATCCCTGGGATGTTTTGGGATGTTTTGAAAATGTTGGCATGAAGATGTTATTTTGAGACGTAATATGCACTGACCAAAGAGGTCTTTGAAGGATATTGAAGTATTGTTTTTGTTCTTCTGTGGCATTTCTTTGTTTGCCTACTGAGAGGTATCCCTGGGATGTTTTGGGATGTTTTAGAAATGTAGGCATGAGGATGTTTTTTTGAGGCGTAATATGCACTTTCCAAAGAGGTCTCAGAAGGATATCGAAAGTATTGTTTTTGTTCTTTTGTGCCCTTCCTTTGTTTGCCCCACCACAACGTCTCATGCTTACGTCACAATACGATGAATTCTGATTTGTTTTCGATTTTGTTCTTCTTGTTCGCAATTCGCATTCGCATTCGCGTTTGCAGCGTGTCACGCTTACATCACGCTGCTAACGAACAGAAAGGAATTTGGTGAAGTTTATTGTGTTAGAAGACTTATTTAGTTTGTAATAATGACCATCAGATGCAAGATGTGTTGTTCGGTGCCTCAGTGTAATCAATATATAAAAGTACGAATTTATCAATACACAGCTTCTCCGCAGTTGCAAAATTATGCACTGTGGAGAACATTTCAAAAATTGGGAAACCTATTTCCAATTATATGTGTGTGTGTAGTGAGCACTACTCAGAAACCGATTAAGAAGGTAATTTTATATCAAGAAAATATTTTTATGTTCAATATATTTTTAATGCATTTTTTCATTCAAGGGAAATGGAATCCTAATGCAAAAGTTCATTTTGACAAAAGGCTTCAGAAAAGTACCTCGAAAATGGTTTTTTCACAGCGATTTAATGTGCGCAAGACGCGTTGAAAATGTTTTGTTGTGTCCATGAAAAGGCTTTAAAAAGAACTAGGGAGAAGGTAGTTTTGTGACATATCAAGGACATCTCGATAATTGCCGCCTGCGGCGGACATTGGCTGTTCTATGATAGTTCTATTCATGTGTGAACAGAATATCGCAGTGGATAGGTTCAATGTCTCGAAATCTCGTACTTTCAACATCTCTGAGATGTTTTTGTGCTCGCTGGGTATTGATAATTCTAGAGTGACATTCCAATGAATATATCAAAATGGAACGATATTGAATTTATTCAGGGCCATTGAGAGAACAGACGAATTAGGAAATATTCGTGAACTTCTGAACTGAAAATAATTCATATAGGTGTCTACTTATATTTCACCTCCTTTCACGAAGAAATCATAGCCGAAAAGGCAGGTCGTGTGTTAATTGATGAATATTAGAGTACACTTCAAAGTGGGTTGGAATGATTCTTCACCATGCACTGACGCTCAAAAACCTCTTTCGATGGCGAAAAAACTCAACTCGAGCCCTGTGATTGATCATGTAGAAAGATACACAAAGGAATTCCATATCCGCGTTGAAACGAGCTGTAAGCGTTCGGATTCTCCCTTTTGAATCCTTATACAGAAGTAGAATCTGGATATCGAATGTGTAAATGAGCAGTAATATTAAAAACTGAAAAGCCTCACGATAGTCTCAAAAACACTACATATTCCGCTAATAGAGTTGTTTCTGCAGGTGGAATACTCGTACCTACAATAAACTTCCAACGGAACAGATCAAGCAGCGTGATAGACCATTTTGTAAGGAACAAAGGAAAATATGACTAATGAGGAAACAAATGCAACAACTGCAAATTTAAATCTAGTTGGTAGTTGGGCAAAATCTTGAATTTCTTTATTTTCAACAGGTAACATATCAAAGGACCCCGCACTTTTAGTACGTAAAATGGTTCTCGGTGATATTTTCTGAATTTTCAGTATGTTGTAGAATTCGATGAACTGATCGAACCTGCAGAATCGTAAAGTTCTTTGATGAACAGATTCTGAGATACAGGGCGTTCAAGTTACAAATCGGTATTTTTCATTTAATTATTTAATGAAAAACGAACAATACCTAGGAGATGGGAGAATGATTCGGCCGAGATTTTTCACAAATAGTGAAACGTGAGAATGTGGAGATCAAGTGTAACATAAATGATCTATGAAGGCCCATTTTGGCAGAGCTTGTATACCAACGAAATTCGCCTAACTATCTGTACATTATATTAATATTATTAAATTCATATATCTGCTATTGTTATTGAATTTCTAATGTTCACCCTGTATATGAATACTAAACTTATTTTCGTCTCCACATTCTCACGTTTCACTATTTGTGAAAAATCTCGGCCGAATCATTCTCCCATCTCCTAGGTCTTCAACTCTTCATGCAAATGGTAAGTTCCTGAATTAATAACTATGACACCAGTCATGATAGGAAACTGAATTTTCAAGACAGCGTTGAGGAGCGAATGATGAATATATTAAACAATAATTAGGGAATTTCACCGAGTTAATCATGAATAACAGGGTGATTTCAAAAAACACGATTTTTTTTCATTTTCATCATCGAAAATCTTCATGATCACCCTATATATCTCAACGGAATCATGTTCATACGGTATCAGCTATCTTGGGAGGTTAACAATTCACTCGAACATACAGGATGTGTATGAATAAATCGGTCTTAGGTGTCACCAATTTTTCAAATCACCCTGTATGAAATGTATGAATTGTGATTCATGATGGAATGAAAATAGTATATTGCATGCCTGAATTATTTTTTCGATATTTCATTATTAAATCGAATTTTCAGACATCACTGAAATGTTTATATGTTTCACTCTGTGAACAATTACATTATCTGAACCATCTGAATTATGTTGAGTAATATGGAGGTTCGTTGATGATATAAGCGAAAACAATTGTAATTGGCATCTTTGAATTTCGAGAAAATAATTAAATGAAAAATACCGATTTGTAACTTCAACGCCCTGTATCTCAGAATCTGTTCATCAAAGAACTTTACGATTCTGCAGATTCAATCAGTTCATCGAATTCTACAACATACTGAAAATTCAGAAAATTTCACCGAGAACCATTTTACGTACTAAAAGTGCGGGGTCCATTCCATCAAACTTGTAGTTTTCTCGAAAAGTTTTTTCACGTTTTTCTATTATCAAATCGAATCTCGTAGATGGTATGGAGAAGTGTTCTTTCTGTTCAACAAAATAGAAGTGCACCAATGACAGTTCTGGATATTTTGGCATCGATCTCACCTATGCTAAATATACCGGCTCGCAAAAATCACGAAAGCGTCACGAATACATCACACACGTCGAAAAAACGTGAAAAAACGCTACGAAAACATCATGAATGCATCAAACACGCGCTGGAAAGTCGAAAAGCGTCGAAGATATGTATGAAAACGTTGAATTGTCGGAAAGAAATGTGGAAGAACGTCACGATAATGTCACAGAAGCGTCACGCGTGCCTCAGAAGGAAGATGTTTTTCCACATTTCTTTGTCACTATTCGAATCCTCAGCGCATGTGTGACGCATTCATGATGTTTTCATGCCTTTCTACTCCACGTACCTGGATTCATTGGTGACTTTTCGTAATTGCGACCCCGTATTAAGCGACAGTGAAATATGTCAAAATATGTCACAGGTGCCGCACTACTTATATCGATTGACTAGGATATACATTTAATCACCCAATTCATGGAAATCGAATTGATATAAGAAAAAGTAGAAATTTTTTAAAAAAAATCACAAGAGATATAGGTATGGAAAATATGGGAACTGGCCTCCTGTCAAAATGGCTCAATTTTTTTTATGTTCTGGTTCCCACGAAAAGGGATATCTTGTAATGTTCAGAGAACACCGTGAGAACTAGGGGAAATGAGGTAGGAATTGGTGTTCTTCTTAAATTTCTGGAGGTTTTATGCCTTGGAGAACACCTCCCTTTGCAATGTGTTCCAGAGCCTCGCTGTTTGTTGGATGTACGAGTCTTTGTAAAGAGATGTTCTGCAGGTCTCCGAAGTGACCACGAAGCCTCAACTCGACGGGTTAATCTCGTGGGGACTGCCCAAGGGAGGAACATTTGTTGATATTTCAGAAGAGCATCGTCCATGAAAATATCTATAAAATAGAGCCAGATCGCCAACTTTTCCACGGTGTTTCAGAGAAGTGAGTGAGTTTGTGAGCGAGGCATCACCTACGAGACGAATTGCCCTTTTTTGGACAGAATCCAACAGTTTCAGGGTATGTTTGGGTGCTGCACTCCAAATATGGGAATAGTATTCCAGGACAGGTCGGATCTGTGCCTTATAGATCATAGGCAGATGACTAGAAGTGAAATAGCTCCTGGCTCGAAACAGAAAAGCACGTCTTTGGGATGCACTGTTATCAATTGATCTCACGTGATTTTCCCAAGAAAGGTTATTGCTGATAGTAACACCAAGCATCGAAATGGGTGACTTCAAACAACAAGCTCGTGTTGGGCACAGTGAGATCGGCTTTTCTAGAGAAAAGGCATGCTTGTGTTTTGTTTGCCTTGAAATCTACCAAGTTATTGGATCCCTATTCGAGAATTGTTGCCAAGTCCATATTTACGTTGTCAACATTTCTTCCTCGTTCGTTTCTGATTTGCCTAGCTGGTATTGGAGCCCTGGAAGAGAAGGCGGTATGGAGGGTAATATCATTCGCGAAGCTGTGTACTGGACATGAAGTTGCTTTCAACAAATCGTTGATATGGAGTAGAAGAGTAGAGTGTTGGTGCTAGAATTGATCCTTGAGGAACACCAGCATTCATGATGAGAGAGTCAGATCAAACTCCGTAGACCACTACATGGAGAGACCTGTTTGAGAGAAAACTAGCTAAGCAGAAAACAAATCTGGGAAGGCAAGCCATAAGATGGAAGCTTGGCGATGAGTCCGTGGTGCCAGACTCGATCGAATGCCTTGGAAATCTCAAGTGCCACAGCTAAGGTTTCACCATATTCTTCAATAGATTGTGCTGTCATATATGTAAGACGTAAGCGAGCAGGTCACCAGTTGATCTCTGATGACGGAAGCCATATTGCCTATCGTTGATAATACCTGAATGTTCCAGGTATTTTATGAGCTCGATGTTGATTGCTTTTTCCATGATCTTCAAAATGATAGGTAGCAGTGCGATCGGTCTGTAGTTGCTAGGAAGGGTCTTTTCGCCTTTTTAGGAATAACTGGTTGTACTCTTGCAATTTTCCAGTTGGATGTGAATATATCTAATTTGTAAGAGTAGTTGAACAACTTGCAGAAAACAGTTGTTAGTTCGGGAGCACATTTCTTGGGGACAATCAGTGGGATTCCGTCGGAGCCACAAGCTCTGTTGGTGTTGAGACCCAATAAAATCTTCCTTATAGTACGTTGGCGAAAGATGATCTCGGGCATATGACTGTCAATTGGCGTTATGTTTGGAGGTTTTTTTCTCGATGAATCTAGAGTTGAATTTCCAGCAAATAAATGCGCAAAAATGTTGGCTTCCTCCTGGGAAACTGTGGCTAGTGTTCCATCTTTCTTGTTTAGAGGAGGAAACGAGCTGAAAGTGAAGTTTTTTCCTACAGCTTTGGCGAAGGATCGAAAAGAACGGGATCCGTTAGATCATCCAACAAGTTTCGATCTTATTTTGGCATTATGAGCATCCTTCGATGATCGAATTGTCTCATTGAATATACCTCTAGCCTCGACATATTGTGCTCCAGTCTCAGGGCCTGGATTTTTCTGCTATCGATGGAATGCTGCCTGTTTGGAAGCGACAGCTCAAC
The DNA here is from genome assembly GCA_918026855.4 of Phaedon cochleariae. Lineage (NCBI taxonomy): Eukaryota > Metazoa > Arthropoda > Insecta > Coleoptera > Chrysomelidae > Phaedon > Phaedon cochleariae. Next base: position 17,445,524 of record OU896720.1, on the reverse strand, counting down.
AGCAGTTTCTACTGAACCAGGCCTTATCGGAAGATGTCCTCCTTGCAGTGTTCGGTATGTAGATTTGCATCCCCAACATGATGATTCCAGAAATTGTCTCAGCACATCGTGTTGGATCTGCTGAGGAGAAACAAACTCTCTTCCGTGGAAACGCTGAAGAAAACATACGAAGACTTTCCCAGTCGGCCGAATTGAAATGCCACATGAGACGTGTAGAAATTGTGGTGCTGGATGGTACATGGAAAGAACAGGTTGTGGAGACGAGGCTGTGGTCAGAGTTTCCAAGGGCACAAACCTAATATGTCGTCGTTCGAAACATTCCCATCCTCATTGGTCCCTGCACTGGTACCAACGCCCAATAAGTCAGAACTTGTGCAGGGTTAGGGAGGCATACAGTCCCAATAAACATCCATGGCCTTTTTGGGGCTCGAACTCATTGCTCGGTGGAAATAGATTCCTATTCACCGCTGTTGAATCCGTTTCTCCATCAGTAATATTGTTCTTCATCTCTTACAAGTTGACCTGCCACACTGCTTAGAAAACAGACGTGACGTTGTCGTGATGTTTCCGCGATCATATAATCAGCATGGGTGAGGTATCCAAAATATTCAGAACTGTCATAGGTGCTGGACCACTCCATTTCATACACTCACTTCAGGACAAGACTAACAGATCACAATCCAGATGATATTCATGTCTGAATGTGAAAGTCAAGACCCATTGATGAGTGCATAGAAACAATCCTATCCTCCTGGAACAAGAGTCAAAAACAATTACTCAGACATAGAAGACGAGTAGGAATAATATGACCCACTCTGTATGAGGAGAACGTGTGATATCGAATTGACAAAAGGAAACCCAGCATTCACATCCGAACGCTGTTTCAGAACTTAATTCATTTTATTTCGAGATTAGGTCGTGTGTTGAGATGTAGGCATATTATGGAGCATGCAAGAGTAATGAGAGATGTGGATAGAGATGTGCTCAGAGCCCAGACAAAGAATGAACAGAGACGCGCGAGTTCTGACTGGAAATCGTATCAAGACCTATGCTGAACTATAGCAGCCCCAGAGAATAATATTGTTTTGCCAACGTTGTCAGTCTGGGTGGATTGGTGAAGATATCTTGAATGATATAATGGTAGAAATAATGTGAAAATCAAAATGAATGAAAACTACTAACAACGTTCTCTTGGTGCAATACTACATTCGACAAACACAGACGGAATTCAATACGAGTGCGCTGAAATCTCAACTCTCACTGACTTCCGCATGACCGCTAGCGGTCATAGCTTATTATCCAGCGTAAGTACGCAGATTTATTAAAAAAAAGTGCATACAGGGCGTGAACAAGTAAGAATAATCGAGTTCCTGTGTTTGTTTCTAACACGGCCAATTCTTACACTGACTTCGCTGTCGAAGTCCTCTTTCCTCCAGTAAATAAGTTACGGGATGTTCGCATCGTTTTCGAGAAGGGCTGCCTCGTTGATGCTGCATATAACATAACGAAATTGTTATTGCGCTAATAACCAACCAGCCCACTACATCAACAATAGTGTACAGCTTTCAATCTCCCGACACTCATTCTTTACCAGCACAGAAAAACGTCGAAAATCGTATCAACAACGGCAGTTTCATGAATGCATTTTTTCAACTTGCAGTGCTGAATATATGTTTCCTTACAAAAATATCACCGGCGAGGAACGGAACATGTTCAAGGATATATATCCCACAATTTGTTCAGTTCAAATATAGCAAACTTTATCATTGGATCTAGGTAATTCAACTTGACCAACTAGGTGTATGATAAACGGTATTATGGTTCGACCAGGTAACAGATTTTGACGAGGGGCATACCACCAATGTGAACCTTGCACACCAAATCCGATATAGAATTCTTAATTCCTGTCTAACCCTCAAAATTTTCATAGAATTCAACCAATTTCCCATAAATTCTCACAATTCTCCTCTAATTTCCATTTAATACTGATGATCGGATTCCTGCAATTCCCAATGACTTTCTATCACTTGTACATCGAAATTTCTACATAAAATTCCTCTATTCAATAAGCTGATATGCCATTATTTTCCAATTTATTGATTGTGAAATCAATACAAAGTATAGGCAATACCTTGGTGTAACTCTTTGTATAAGGGCATGCATGGACAAACATGTCCAAAATTAAAACATCTACCACTCCTTGCACACACGTCGGTGAACCAGAACACATTCAGTCATCCTCAGCATGATGTGTCAAATGACGACGGAGTCAAAACCTGTCAAAAATCTGAATTGATAGCAAATGAACAAAATACGTATAACATTTAATGAAACATTTCAGGTCAGTCCTATTCGATTGAACATTATTCACTGATGATGTATGAAGGTTATTAGCATTTCTACTTCCAATTGTTTCGCACAACAGTTGTATTCTTGTTTTGAAAACAAAAAGGAAATTGTGTTGATTATTCTCAACCCATTTAATCAGAAAAACATCTTCCAATTCTTGAAAATTTCAGCAAATTCTGAAAAATGTTCTTGATATGTCCTATATATATTGAAAATCACTAGAAATCTCCGAATTTCTAATAAACCATGCAAATCCTTCGGAAATCTTGCAATTCTCAGCGATTGCTACAAATCTTATCGAAACTTCTTCAAATCGTATAGTATCCAATGATTTGCGCCGGCCCTTGCGTGACAAATAGTGGAAGATTACTATATCACAAGTTCGAACACGAAACTGGTTGTTATTGTCCCCTCCTTGTACTCATAATTCAACAAAAACACCAAAACGCTGTTAATGCACTCCATAAAATGAATACTACAACTCGTCTGGCTATCTGTCTTGCAGTGAAACCGCTGAATTGCCGCCACAGCAAAGGAATTTGCGATTTGTTGCATCATCAAGCTACTCAGTCTCAGCAAACCAGAGCTAAAGCTCATCACAGGCTTTCTCACAGGACACTGCCCTCTGAGGTACCATTTCGAAAAGATGGCGGAGACAGACACTTGCCACTTCTGCAATAATGCGAACGAAACCGCGGAACATATACTCTGCTCATTTAAAGTATTAGTCCGCCGATGGCTGAATCACCTAGAACAGATCTATCTCACACCTGCTGAGGTGGAAAATTCAACCGTCAGGAAAAATCTATTCTTCATCAGAAGTCTAGGGCTAGTGGACCAAAACATGAGGGTAATCACAATAGATCTTCAGGACCCAGTGATCGAGAGATCTCCCAGCCTATACGACCCATCTACAATCTACAATCTACATCACCAAGGCACTGGGTACTTTTTCGCGCTTGTGATGTTAGAAATAATGTGAGAATCGTAATGAACGAGAACTACAAACATCGTTCTCTTGATGCAATGATGAATTCGAAGAACACGGACGGCATTTTATACAAGCGCGCTGGGATCTCCACTCACACTGGCTCCCGCACAACCGTCTCAGCTCATCATCATCATAAACAAGTACGAATAATGGAGTTCCTGTGTTCGTTTCTTACAATGGGTTATGAATCTTATACGCATTAGTACACGTCAAGAATCAGTATTCAGTATTCAGTAAATCTTTCGAATAAGGCGAATGAAAATAAAATCTGGTGGCATGAGATTATGGACAGAACGGGATGTTACCACATAGAGAGTGTCGTGTGTGCGAAGTTGAAGCGATCAATTTTAATGAAGTGGTTGATAACGAGAATACAGAAGAGAAATGAGGAACATTGTTGTCGCAGAAAGATATTCTGAAAGATATTGAAATGCACAATTTGCATGGAACTTATTGATCTAAGCTTGACAGTCGAACCCGAGTGATTATTTTCGGCGAAGTCAAAGGCATCGAAAGTATCAATGGCTATGGTAATGTTCCATACTCTCAAGTTTAACATAATATCTTATTGAACCCTCTGCTTGATATCTTTTAAGGATTGAAGCTTTAGTATTGGACTCATTACCGTTTCAGAATGATTCGACTGCAACCACTGACATCAATAAACTATAGCCTGCTCTTGTCCGAACATTCTCATTTTCCTATCACTGTGGTACCCAAATCATTAAAGAAAATACAGAGTGTCGCAGAAAATGATGGACATAACAATATTTCGTTCTTTTATGCTTACAGGGGTAATCGAAAACTTGGCTTCAATAGTTCAGTTCCTGCTTGCTTTCTATTTGAGGTGCTTCTCGACATCTGTTTCATTCACAGTTTTTCTTATCAGAACAATCTTCAACGTATAGTGGAAATCTTCACAAGAACGAGTCGGAAAAACGACATGTTTCAATGTCCAATTCGAGTTTTGACATATGATCAAGATACCAGAGTGAATGAAACAGCAAAATTAAGCCAGGCGTTTAAAACTGTTTTAAATTTGGTTCACTTCACATGGTGTCTCGGAGAACACAGGAATCTTCTTATACATGATATCAAGACGAATCGTCCGAAAACGTCAATAAGACGCATTTGTGCAGAATCATGCTGCAGTTTATCAAAAATCTAGAGCAAGTTCTCGAAGAAACAGATGTCAAACTGAATGTTAGCTTGCTAGTGCGTGCATGTGTGAGGTGAAGAAAAGTGTACATTTTCTAGATTTTTTGCTTCAAAAACACTCTATGAGAAGTGCAATCTGTGCAATCGAAGTGCTTATGAGAAGCAACCATAGGAACGATATCGCTGTGAGGGTCTCTTGAGAGTTATATGTACTGATGGCTCGATAATAGGGAAGTATTAGGAGCTGGTGTTTATGGACTCGAGTGTAGGTAATTTGAAGCCTTAGGTCACTTCCTCACCATTTTCCAGGATAAAACGCTTGCTATCAACCTATAATCTCAATGGTGCCTGAGCAAAGGTCTGACGGTTGTCAAAACTCATATCTGCTCAGATAGCCAAGTCAGAATCAAAGCCTGCGAATCATTTGTTTGTACCTCAAAAATTTCATGGGATAGCTTTGAAATACTGATGCAACTGGTAAAGGGCAATAAAGTCGCACTTAAGTGGGTTCCAGGGCATGAGGGAATCGAAGGAAATCAAGTGGCAGCTTATCGCTCTGCAAAGAAAGGTGCAGAGGTGCAGAGTCTGCATTCTTTGGCCCTAAGCCTTCCTCTGAGATGAGTGAACTCCACCTTATGACAGCAGTTTCAATAGTATCGAAATTGAAAAAAACATATGGTGATGAATGAAGTGAAAATGAATCAATTTAGGTCCTATGCTGACGAAAATCCGTATCTGTTTGGACAGAACAATTCCATCATTTTTAATCCGTTCATACAGGATTCCACAATCGTGTTGGGATTATGTCTATCTCATTCTCTAAACGATAGCTGTATAATGACCTCTGGCGAATGGATATCTAATTTTTTGCCAACATAGGCTTATCTTTGGCGGTTTCAATCCATCAGGTGGAAAAAATATTTAAATATCTTCAGGAGATATTTATTAGTAGTCATATTTACTATTTTCAATCTGTGATGGAAACGGCAGCTTCAATGATGAATTTTGATATATAAACAATGTTCACTCAATGGCGTTTGAAGAATATCGAGTTGTCAAAAACACACAGAATATTATCGAAATAGATACCACATTTACAAACTGACTTCTTCTCGTGAACCTATCTATTATTATATTAATACCTATATCATTATTCTTTTTATATCAATTAGAACAACAAATACCGAACTGGCAATATATGCCATTCATTATCCAAGGTTCTTTGTTTGTCGTAATAAGTTTATCTATTGCGAAAAACCAATTTACTGAAAGCTCTCCAGTTTTCCCATCCCATCTTTATTGCTCTCCAAAATTACGGATGGCCAAGGACATATTCAAATTGTTGTGCCAATAGGCGAGACCCCATATTTCAATTCGGCAATGTAGTGTGTGGTTTCCGTGAAACAACATATTTGTCATAACATTTTCATTCTTGTTCGGACATAACTATTTTATTCAGGCAAATTCAACTGACATCGCTGCATGGCAAGCTAATAGAAAAATCTACTCGACCAGATAGCAATCAGTGGAGTACTCGTATGGGCATAGGGTGACTGTTATTGGATGCCTTGTCCAGACAAGAACAATGAAAGGCTTGATAACATTATCGTAACGATCTCTCGAGGGCTATTAAAAGGAAGTGGTCAGTCTATATCGACCGTTCGGCAAACTATACCTGTTAGATGAGACGACCGATCACTCAGTAGAATAGATATACACAGTAAAAACTCTCTCTCTGGTGTATTATGCACAAGTGGAAAGCCGTCTGAGATACGGTATTTGTTTCTGGGGTTGGTCTGTGATGACAGATGATGTGTTTATAGCACAGAAGAAAATAATTAGGTGTATTGCTAATGTATCTAGCACCACCAGTTGTAGAAATTTATTTATCACTCGAAAAATATTGACACTTCCTTCTTTATATATATTTGAGCTATGTCTCTATATCTTTAGGAATAAATAAACATTCATTAAGAACTATGATGTTCATCAAATAAATACTCGTAATCGTGATAACTATCGTGTACCATTCAGCAAAAATGTTGTTGAATTCAACTCACCTGATAAAAATGGCCTACGAGCTTTCAACAACCTACCAAAAGAACTCAAAGAATGTCCTTCACTGCCTGGTTTTAAGAGGAAACTAAAGGAATTTTTAGTGGCAAAATGTTTTTATTCATTAAAAGAATATTTCACCACTAATTAGTGAAATAAGTGATTTTATTGTCAAATGTTCTGTTTTGTCTTTTATATATTTTGACTGTAATGTGATCTCCTGTTTTGTATATATGTATATATTTATATTTATTGACTATTCCAATTCAATTACCTGTCACATGGAAAATAAATTATTATTATTATTATTATTATTATTATAATTATTATTATTATTATTATTATTATTATAATTATTATTATTATTATTATTTATGAAAAGGACATTCGATATACTGTAGATCACCAAGGATGGCATTGACTTATCAACATTACCTAGCCGTTAATTGCTTAACGGCCGTTTCTGGGCGATGCCTCTATTCGGAAAAAAACAGGAACCAAAATGCAGTGTTTCAGTAACGTATCTTAGCTCATTGATGATAATTATTGACATATTATATTCTATTCATTAATTCAATTATATTGATATCGATATAAACCTATAGTATTATAAACATAGCTAGATAGATTATCATAGTTTTAGCTAGAAATAATGTAATTCAATATTATTCATTATAATGTATTTATAATCAATTAACACATCATGGTTAAGTTGAAAAACACCCTCGGGTGACACTTCGCCATTTCATCTATATCACTTTTATAATTTTATGGATGAATAAAGACGAGTTATTATTATTATTATTAGTAAAAGATGGCGCAGAAATGTCAAATTTGGAAGTGGAGTTGATCAAAAAACATGTACCATATGGATCCTATGTGTGAATTCATCGTTTCAAAAATAATAATTTACGAAACCGAATCATCTATATGAGCCATTGATCAACATTCTTCACTAGAAGCGAAATAGACACCTCACAAAACATTCACAAATTCATATAGTTTCCGAAATGCTTTTCACCAATAGCACTACCAGATCATTTGATTCATTCTAGTATTTCCACTTCTTTATTTCGTATCACTTTTTACTTCTTCCTGCTTCTGTTTCAAAATAATGATGAAGGGTAGAAATCTCGAATATGTTGGATGGATAGTTGTTTTAGTGATTACATGATCGCTTCAGAAAGATGAGTTGTATTCAAAATGCTGGAGGTGCTTGATAATTCACATCGATTTAGATTCATGTTCTTTCGTGAATATATTTCTAGACACTTTTTGTGCTCAATTCTTTTTGGATTTTTATGTAATGCTTTCGCAGAAGTGTTTCTTCGCAACAAAACTCAAGTATCACAATGGATAGATAGGTAACCCCATATTTGAATCAAATTAATCCTGCCTTTTTTTCCATTTACATACCCACACACGTCTCCTGCTCAATTCTTCTTGGGTCTTCATGTAATGGCTTCAAACTCTTCGAACGAAGTGTTTCTGTGCAAAGAACTCAAATGTTTCTCCAAGAGTAGTTGAGGAATAGGTACTGGACAATATTTCCAAATTGTTCAGGAAAAAAAAATGAATATATCTATGAATATATCTCAAACAGGATCAAGCCCTTGTTTAATCATAAATATATTTTCTTTTCTTTAATCGAACGAAACCACTTAGAATCAAGTTTTCAGAACACTAATATAGAGGTTTGATTCTGGACTTCATTTGCAACATTCTCAGCTATGAAGTGCTGTATAAACATGTATGTGGGTACTGCTATCGGAACTCAACAGCTTGGCAGGACTTTTTCAAACAATTCTGTCTCCTCAAACAAGATTGTGTAACGAACAATATATGTACACTAGGAAAATTACCAAGAAACTAAAAATATTCTATGGATTCGACTCTCACTATGGTTTGTTCATTTGATAGTTGATTTGAAACAACAATCACTCAGTTTATAAGCACCAGAATACTTCAAACACTATCGAGAGACGATCAAATTCTTCTTGGAAGAGAACTTTCCACCAGCTTATTCTAATAATTTTCAGATATCTATTGAAATAAGTTGTAATCTGCATTGAAACATATGACCATATAGGTTTATTCGATTTCTATCAATTATTCAGATGACACCACTATAAAAATACAGCTATTTTGTTGTTTGATGTATTTCAAGGTCTCACCTCGTTTCCGAAAATAACTCAATACGATATCCTTGGCACATTGTTAGTAGAAGAACAAATGGAATGCGTTTATTTGAATAATTGATTAAAATCGCAAAATTATTATTGAGTAATATTTCTATGCAAGAAACGACGTTCTTGCTAGGTAGGTACACCTCTGAAAAATCTATATCAAATTCGATTGGTGCAGTATATGGTGCAGTATATGTCTGATACCATTGATATTTCATTGGATTCGGCTAAAGCGTCTTCAAGCTATTAATAAGAATCTCACTCATTGAAAAAACTCAACACTCTATCTCTATATCTGGAAAACAAAAAATTTTCGGACACATGTTCATATATCAATATTTTTTCAGATTTTTCTCCAGTGGAATCTCCCCTAGGCTTTCATCACTTCAAATCTCAGACATACTCTGTTCATGAATAGAAATTTATACTTGTGCCAACTATTTGGAATCCAATGCCCTTGAAGAACTGGATGATTCATCCTTTCATTCATTCTTCAGAGCAGTCATCAATCCCTTGAAAGTTATATTTGGAAATTTAAAAAATGTAAACGATTCATATACGCCAAATTCTGCATTAGAATTTTCGATGAATGTGGAACAAACCCGTATATTTACCTTCGTACAGAATTTCTCAAAACTTTGATGCTCAAATTATAATAGCATAGATGACAGGAATGTAGGTACTACACCATCAAAATCATCATTGTTGATTCATTTTATAAATACCTACCGTACTACCATGCGGTTCCATACTGACTCTTTCTCATACAATTGTATTTTGTCTAAAAGAAATAAAGTGATTTGATTTGATTTTGATTTGAACCAAAATTTCATGAATATCAACGGACACAAATTGATAATTAATGAATTCTTCAGTTGTGTACATTATTTTTCCTGCAGTTCAATAGAGTAGGTATTTGAGAAACATTTGATGATATTTTTTGTATCGTCTGATTGATATCCGACCATGACGTTACCACCGATACAACAAGGCCTGCATGCTCCGTGGGTGACGTCACTTAGTCAGGCCTAACCAGCGGCTCGAAACGACAAGCGATTATTATAGCGCTATAAGGCGACCGCGTATTTCGATTTTAGTTTTAGATCATCATTGAGCCGATTTTGCTGTTTTTTGAAGGGCTTCCGGTTAAAAAAGGATGCCAGTCGTCAACTGAGCCCTTCTTCGCACCCCATCCGATTTTATTATGGAAAAACGAAGTTTTAAAGCAAAAACCAGGATAAAACACAAATATCCACCAACAGCAACCCATTCGAATTAAATATATTGGCAAAAATTGTTGCGAAGGTAAACTTCACACCTACTTATACAGGGCCCGCAGAACAAAAACTTATCGTGAGATCGATCGAAAGAAAATTGTGGAAAATGTATTTTATTTTGATTGACATGCCGTTTGTTACAATTACCTATATTTATCTTGGAGACTTCCTATTACCTGAAAAAATAATCAGTGAGTGTTTTCAATTTTCTGTTGTTGGATTTTTCACCCAAGTGGATCGTTACACTTGAAACCGTAATTTTTAAGGGTAAAACTGCATTTATCATGCGATGGTTTTTTTTTGGTACTCACGTATTTTTGTCTGATGAACCGAATTTTATAATGAAAATGTGAACAAACCACTATTTATTGAGATATTTCAAGAAAAAGTTCGAAATTTCGCCTTCTTTCTCTCCTTGTGTTGGGGGCATTTGAAGCTACTTGCTCTTATTTTGTCATTGGACACTTTATATACTCATGATGTACTTCGATGGCACATTTTTATATAGAAAATTCAACAGGAAATATGATTTTTAATGCGAGTTCTTCATATTTAGTGAACAAGCATTCCAGATGACGACCATTTAATCAATAGTCAATCAAAATACGAGATGTCAAATGTCAATAGATTGCTTTCGAATGAAATTACACACGCCACTATTTTGAATGATATTCTTCCTTCTTTTCACTAAATATGGATTAATCTCAAGAAAATCATATTTATAGTTAAATTATATATAAATTGTCCAATATGATGAAAAAAGAAGAAAAATTTGTACTAAATGCCATCCAGAAGACAGGTGAAAAAGAAGGTGAAATTTGAAACTTTTCAGTCAAATATCTTCATGATAAATATCATGATAAATGCAGTTTTATTTTTTTGAGTAGAGTATTTGTAGTTCATGTTAATATGATAGTTGCAATTTGATCATTGGAGTGGATTCTGCATTCATTGCCACGAGGCAAATGACCGTTCTCAGAAAGAAATTTGAGAATGAGAATTAAAAATGCCCGTTTATTATGAACATTCAAGAAAATTTCCTCGAATCCAGAGATGATTTTGTTGACTATAATTTACGAATACAAAATTAACTGGACAATCAAAGCTCTTCTATTTTTCCTCTACTTATAATAATAATAATAATAAATGCTTTTATTGAGAGGTTATACATACAAGTACAGAAAACCTAACAAGAGGCAGGATTCAATATCTGCGCATGAAAAATTCATAGCAGAGCTACTTTTTATGAGAGAGTAATTGTCTTCTATTATTAATTCATCATTTTAAATTAGACTCTGTTTACTACTGAACTTAGATACTTAGATGGAGTAAAATCCCCGAGGTGAATTGCATATACTTACCCACATTTTCGATAGCTCCTCGTCCAACGGGAAACTAAAAGCATGAACTTTTGAACCACCCACATAATTCCCCCGACAAAAGGGAACACAACACTTGAAAGGCATTGTTATTTCGCCGATCACAACACAAAATATTTCACGAAACAGTAATTTTTTCGCCAATTATTTTGATGAATAAACAACAAAAGAATTCGGGACCGTTTCAAAAGCATACGTGAATCACCTATGAATTAACACGAACTGACGCGTTAGTCGACAAGCGATAAAAACACTGGCCTCTCTTGGTGACGTCACGAGCTGTTTACGTCAGAGTCTGCTGGCCTTGTTGTATCGGTGGTAACGACCATGAGCGAGGAGACAAAATGGTGCCGCTGAGGTCAAATTTTCATTTGTCATTAGATCAACGGAGCAGACAGGGATCGGTGAGTTAGATTGTTTGTTTTGTTAGCTTCGATCCTATGATACGTAAAACAAAATTAAATATTTTTCACGGCTTACCCATTGCGACATCTCGTGCGTATCAGAATTGCGGTGATGGTAGTTGAGAATCAGTATAGTGGAAACAACCGAGGAAGCAACCATGAACATGATGCAGTTGAAGTAAGTTCCTAGGAGGGGAACTGCATCCGAGGTGGCAGGCATCGTCTCTGCCACCATATTGAGGAAGACAGTGAGAGACAGTAGAATTGTCACTCCCAGAGATAGCTTTTCTCCGGAATCTGGTGGTAAAGTGAAACCCAAAACTGCCATCGAAGCGATTAGGACGCAGGGTACGATGAGATTGAAGAAGTAATAGAGAGTACGCCTGCGTATGATGATGACAAAGGTGATGTCTATGTATGGCTCTGGACAACAGTTGTAGAAGATTTCGTTCCTTTTGCCTGGTACACCTGTAATGGAAAAAAAGTTTAGGAAACTTGTATACAGTGTGCTTGGTTCATCGACGCATGTCTGAAAGGATATGATAGGTGGGAACATTTCGAACATATTCAATCATATATCTATTTATGCAGTGTGAGTGTAGGGAATTTCCAGATATATTCTTATTGTCAACATTATATCTGACTGTATATCTCTTTTTCTGAGAAGTCGAATACTTATTTCATCGATATTGAACATATTATGGTATATACAAATTTTTTGGCTTGTTAGAATTTATCAAACGATTTTTGCTAACATCACTGAAATATAACCCTGCAAATGAAATGCTGATAAAACTACACGTGAACATTTTACGCCTCACATGGAGAACGTCTGTGATTATTGGAACTGCTCATCTCATAATCGCAGACATAAATAAACTACACTCTATAGACCTCCAAGTAGATAGGATGACCTCGAACAATATCATTAGTTCAACTACCAAACAATAAATGTCCTTTTGACATAATGATCCGTGATCTGTGATAGTGCGCAGGCGTTGCAGGCACAGGAACATTAGTTTCAAAATGGCGTCCATATTATGTTTGCCGGATGATGATTGACTCGTTTTCTTTGTTGTGATTTTTTCCCGTTCAGAAATTTTTCGTTACGGAGTGCTATTTTTTCAATTTATCACCAATTATCTCATTCTGTTATCAAACACAGTCACGCATAAGACATCGTTGAGTACAGACGTGTATTACGCGATAAGAGCGAAACAAAAGTGAATCATAAGTGAATCATCATGGTGATTAGAAGAGTCAACACGCTAACATTAAATTTTAAAAATGTTAAGAAGAAACCATCGAATACAAATCTGCATATGTGGATCAAAAATGTGCTCAAATGTACGGTGGATCAAATAGTGGGAATCCAGTTCGATCATGTCAAGCACAAAATTTTCCTGAAGCTGGTATCCAATTGGCAGATGCAGGCAATCCTACAAAAGTTCAAGGATGGTATAGTTAAATACGTTGAAGATGGAGAAGAGTTTGATGTATACATAACAGAAGATACCGATGATATACTAATAAAAATTTTCGACTTCCCTTTGGAACTTGAAAATAATAAAATCAAGGAGAAAATGTCACTGTACGGAGTTGTGAGGAGCATGAGAAATGAAAAATATGCTGGAGAAGGTCTATTTAATGTGGAAACCGGAATCCGATCGATGTGAATATCAATGAAAAAACCAATACCATCGTATATTACCATAGAGGGGTGTACCTCTCTGATAACATATGCCAATCAGGTGCGTACCTGTATGATATGTGAAGAACCTGGTCATGAAAGAAAATACTGTCCGAGGAGAATAACGAATAGGATTAATGAAATCAGTCAGTTAGAAATTCCGGAAACACAGCTTACACAAGCTATAGATGTGATAGTGAATAATGAAGAAGGGCATCATGAGGAGGAGGAAAAGGAAAAAAGTGAAGAAAGTTTGGATTCAGAGTTAGAAAGTGATACTATTGGTGATATCATTTCACCTACACAAAAGTGGCAAGAAGTTAAAACGAAAAATACTGGACTGAAGAAAAAGAAGTGAGAGGAAATGGAAACGAGTTCTGAAGAAGAAAGAAAGGTACCAAAACTGACCATCAAACTTCCACCTAAAGCCGGAAGGAGCTCAAATGGTAACGAGACACCACATGGAGGAAATTTTGGGAATATAGATATAGGCGAAAGGTCAAGGGAAAAAGATCCATTTTTCTGAGTGAGTGTTTAGGGACTTACTGTATTTTGAATATAACCGTATAACTGAAAATATATTTCATATTTGTTTCTTCTTTCGATCTGGCTTGACAGTTATGACTATATGATATATAGAATTAGATATCAATTTCTTTTGCGATCATATATCATGTCACATTTACAAACTATAGCTACCATTAATTGTAATGGACTGAAAAACCCAGCAAAACAAAGTCTCTTGTATGATTTCATTAAGAAAAATGATATTGACTTACTTTTCGTTCAAGAATTGAATACGGAAGTCTTGAACAACATATTTGGATATTCAATGCTGAGTAATGTAGGGAATTCACAAAGAGGAACAGGCATAATTTACAGAAACGGGTTTGATATAAAAGATGTTTCGTGTTCAATGAACGGGAGACTAATATCAGCCACAATCAATAATATCAGATATATAAATCTTTATGCGCCATCCGGATCACAAAACTATAATGAGAGAAAAAACTTTTTTCAAAACGATATCACCATGCACTTGAATTGTAATCTTCCCTTGTTCTTACTAGGTGATTTCAATGCTGTAATACACAAAAATCAGGCACGTAACCAAACGAATATATGTAAAACTTTGCTAAACTTAGTGCAAGGGCTCAGATTGACAGATACATGGAATTTGATGCAAAAGAATAAAATCGAGTATACCTATGTTAGAGAAAATACTGCATCTAGGATAGATAGAATATATATCACCCAAGAAGATAAAAGCTTAATTCACAGATGTGAAATAAAACCGGTAGCCTTCTCGGATCATAATTCGGTCATTGTAAATTTCAAGTTAAATCCAAATGATAAAGTACACGTCACAAATCACGGATGGGGTTTTTGGAAAATAAAACGTTCTTGTTTTTCCGAGGAGGATATTGAAAATTTCAAAAAAAAAATCACATATCTCAAAAATAATAAAAAATACAACGAAAATTTAAATGGATGGTGGTTTGGAATTTTCAAAAACAGAGGTAAGGCTTTCTTTAAAAACATCGAAATCAATGAGGCTATTGAGAGTAGGAATTTGATAGAATTCTATCAAGAAGCTTCATTTGAAACAAACGGGAAATTGAGTAATGGTGAAAATGTTATAAATGAATACAGAGAGATTAAAACACAATACTGCATCTCAAACAGAAACAACTGAATGCTAGGTACAATAACAAAATCAATAGCGAAGTGAATGATAGATATAGTTTATACGACATTATGAAACAAAGAAAAAACAAAAATTCAATTATTTCATCTTTGAAAACAGAAAATGGCAACCTGCTCACAAACTCGAAGGAAATGATCAGACATGCTAATAATTTTTATGCAAAAAAATTTCAAGAATGACAAGTGAACGATAGAGATATGAGATGCCTTCTAGCATATATTAAAAACAAAATTCCAGCACACGACAGTATAAGATTAGAAAATGAGATAAGCTTAGAAGAACTCAAGACAGTGCTCCTGGAGGCTTCTAAGAAAAAAACACCAGGCATAGATGGACTCTCATACGAATTTTACACGATATTCTTTGACGAGATAGGCTCGAACCTGACAAAACTCTTCAACTCGTTTCTGTCTGGTCTGTCATTGCCCCCGAAAGAATTTGCGGAAGCAGTTATAACGCTCATACCAAAGGTGAAAAACGCAAAAGAACTGAGAGATTTTAGACCAATTACACTCCTCAACTCTGATTACAAACTGCTTATGAAAATTATGGCATCTCGATTAAATAATATCAGTAGTAGGACGATCTTTGGATCAGAACAAACAGCTGGCAACAATACATCTATATTTAATAACTTAATGCAAACCCGGGATACAGTGCTCTACTTTGAGAAAGAAAAACGAAAGTCCGGTGCAATTTTGTCTCTTGATTTCAAACAAGCTTTTGACAGGGTAAACCATAAATACTTATGGGCAGTAATGGAGGCAATGGGATTCAATGAAAAAATAATAACTCTTTTCAGGAATTTATATAAGACTGCCAATTCAAAAATTCTACTCAATGGTTTTTTGTCAAATGGTTTCAATATCAATAGCTCGATCAGACAAGGCTGCCCAATGTCAATGACACTTTTTAGTATTTCAATAGAACCTTTCATAAGACTAGCTGATTTTGTTATGAAAGGAATCAACATTAATGAAACTGTAAGAAAAATTTCATCTTATGCGGATGACGTGACCTTATATATTGAAGATGAAACAGATGTTAAAAATATTGATAGAATAATAAAAATTTATGAAAATGGAGCCAATGCGAAAATAAATTTTAATAAATCGGCAATTATACCTCTTGGAAAAATGACGACAATACAACAGAGTTTCATTAGTAATTTCCCTATAAAAAAGGAAATACAAATCTTGGGGTTGATTGTTTCAAATAACTTTAGAGATATGGTGAACGCAAACTGGCAAAAGGTGATTCAAAATATAAACCTAACATTAATGTTCAGTCATGTCAGGGATCTAGATTTGATCAGAAAGATCTGGTTTGTTAATATATATGTCTTGTCAAAGGTCTGGTTTCTGGCACAGGTTATACCACTACCTAGAAAATACAGTCAAAGAATGGTTCTTAACAGGGAACTATATATGGCAGGGAAATTTGTACAGGGTATCTAGAGAACAGTTATACTTACCTCATAATAAAGGAGGGTTAAATTTAATAAATATCGATAAAAAAGCATTGGCACTCTTTCTGAAAACACAAGCTTTATCTTGGACGAATGTGGGAAACAAAATAGTCTATAAATCGTTAATCAATAATATTTTTGAGGACAATCATAATGACATTCACCCATTGATCAAAAATATCGCGAAGATTATAAGAGAGTTTGATTTTCAATTCTCCAAAGATACAGTCAAGACAGCTAAAACAATTTATCGAACAGTCATGGAAGAAAGGATAATGACTCCTACGATAGAGATCAAATGGCCGCAATATAATTGGACTCGTATCTGGTCAAATATTTTGGGAAATTCTGATATCTCAACAAAATGGGTGTCTGCTGTATATAAAGCAATAAATGAAATTTATCCAGTTAACGAAAAACTCAAAGCACATGGGTTAAGAATGAGCGAAGATTGCAATAAATGTAATGTAACTGATAGCATATCGCATAGACTAACAATGTGTGGAACAGCTAGAGATGTATGGGAGTGGACAAAGAATAAATTATCTAGAAAATTTGGTTTGTCAATCATGGCCACTGACCTGAAAGATTTGTTCAGTATTGATATGAGCAATAAACTAGATAGGAAGGTTTGGGTATGGTCAATTTCTGGAATGATATATCAAAATTTTGAGCGTCAAAACCAGTTGGATGAATTCATCAATTTATTAAGGCAAGATAGGTATATCAAGATAAAATCAGGAAAAATAGATACATTTTCCAAGAAAATATTTTATTTTTGATAGGACTTCTCCTACAATTTGCTGTGATACCCTTATTATATATATATAATATGTATATTACTCACATATATACCTGATAAATTTTATTGTATAGTAGACACTAAATATACTCTATATTAGTGTTATGGCAGAAAATTCATCTATTTATTTTTAGTTTAGTTAGTTATGGTATAGTATTCACTCTATACACCAGGTTATATGTTATAATATTATCTATCATGTAAGTGGAATATTTATTTATTTCAGTGTAGTTAATGTTTTTAGTGAACATTTAATTCAAACAAAAGTGGAGTTTAGGACTAGACAAGAATGCAGTTCCAGGACCTTCTAGACATCGTTTTCCAAATTTTAAGAAAATTTAACCAGGTTTCTAGAGTGAATTAATAAAGTGATTGAAGATCTTTTTATGATTGTATACTCTTATTTTATCACAGTTCTTATGACCATCTATTGCTCTCATTTTTACTGACCATTTTCATTCCAGTATCTGTGAATAGTTGGAAGAGAAGAGACGCAAGCATGTAATGCTTATGACATGTCATCTCCTTTGCTATTTAAACCACTGTCCAGATTCGACAGCACATTAGCAACTACATCGCAGGAGAAAGCAGATATTTTTGCAGAGATGTTCGCAGCAAACTCTTCTTTAGATTCCCAAGGTAAAGTGCCGCCAGACATTCCACCGGTTGAGAGTCGAATGCCCGAAATCGTCTTCCGTCAACGCACTATCAGACGAATTTTGCTTGGTCTCAAAACGAATAAGGCTAACGGTCCTGATGGAATTCCATCCATTATCCTCAAAAAATGTGCACCAGAATTAACACCGATTCTCTGCAAGTTGTTTACCGTCTCGTACAGTTCGGGTATTTTGCCATCATGCTGGAAGACAGCTAGAGTCCAACCAATTCCCAAAAAAGGGAACAAGAACCTGCCCAACAACTACAGGCCCATTGCCCTGTTATCAGTAATCTCCAAAGTGATGGAGATAGCCATCAACATTGAGCTTACCAAATATCTGGAGAGCTCAGGAATCATCAATGATAGACAATACGGCTTTCGCCACCGGAGATCTACTGGAGATCTACTTGCCTACGTCACCCATTTATGGCAAGCTTCATTAGAAAAACACGGGAAATCTCTAGCTGTCGCGTTAGACATATCAAAAGCATTTGACCGTGTTTGGCACGAAGGACTCTTCCACAAACTACCATCATAGGGCTTACCATCTCAGCTATGCCATCTCTTATCGAGTTTTCTTTCAGGCAGATCGCTTCATGTGGCGGTGGACGGTGTTTCGTCTGATACCATTGGCATCAATTCCGGCGTTTCACAAGGATCAATTTTGGCACCAACATTATTCCGTCTTCATAGCAATGATCTGTTGGGAGTAACAACTTGCCCCATCCACAGCTTTGCAGATGATAGTACCCTCCATACTGCGTTCTCTTCCAGAATTCCCATTATTTCTTCATTTTCTTCCCAGGAAACTAAGAACTCACGGCGCAGGCAGGTCAATGCTGTCAATAAAGACCTTGCTGAAATTACAGCCTAGGGAACCAACAACCTAGTTGAATTCAACGCAACCAACTCAAGCCTGTATTTTCTCTAGAAAGGCGGAACTCAGTATGTCCGACATTGTAATGTCTGGCACCACCATCTCCAACAAGCCCACTATATCTATGCTCGGTATTTCCATCAGCAACACTCTTTCATGGACTACGAAATAGCCACAATGCTCACAGTGGAATGAAATAGTAAATAAATGTGAAAAGCTCACAGTCATTTCCACCCAGTGTTCATAAAAAAATGAACAACAATGTTAGATTTCGGGAGAAAAACAACTACTTCCCTGGCAAATGCCACGCAGGATATTGAATTACATCCTCCCGAAATCTATGCATCGACTCGTTTAAACGAATAATGATACAAGTGATTCTTTCCTAAATGCCTATTGATTTCGATTGAGCCAGGCCGCTAGACAACCACAGACCGGTTTCGAGCTCTTTGACTCTCATCAGTGCAGTGTAGTCTCCAGCCAGCAGTCCTAAGACCGCCGACTCAGCGAAGCCAAGCCAAACAAAAATCAAGTTGGCATTATATCCACCCCGAGGCGTCTTTCATCGATAAAATGAAAGTAACGCCATCTGAGTAGAACCGAGGAAAGAATCACTCCAAAACTGAAATAGCCACAATGCTCACAGTGGAATGAAATAGTAAATAAATGTGAAAAGCTCACACCCATTTCCTGGGTGGAATCATCCCTTCACTATCAATACCAGTCAGACGAACTAGACAAGCCCAGTCAGCACATCCTTTCGTTGTCAACCTCGAAAGATGTCGATCAGCACTTTATCAGAACTCCTTCATCCATTGAACGGCTAGTCTCTGGAATTCATTGCCTGAGGAAGTATTCCCAACAACATATAACCTCCAGAAGTTAAAAAAAATTCCAATACCTACCTCCTATCCCTATCCTGCCTAGGAACACACGATGTTCTTCTGACATTATAGGGATTCCCTTTCGTGCGCTCCAAGCGATAAAAAAAACACTCATTTCATAGGATATAGTCAGAATAAAGATTCAACTTCATATGCATTCAAAAATGATTATATCTGTGATGGAATGAGAATGCCACACATTATTTCTTCTGGTTTCATTTCAATATGGAACAGGATTGTGAATTGGGGAAGCAGCCTGCAGTGTACGGTTGTTTGTCTCACAAAAAGAGGCGGTAAGGATAGCGTTGACCTAAATTCTGGTGGTTCTTGATGCGATGCTTTCGTCAGCTTGGACTGGAAAAACCCGAATGCATTCTCCCAAAAAAGATAACCACAATACTTCTTGTCCAATTTGTTTGGGAAGTTATTTGAAAACTATCATTGCAAAAAATAAACGATCTTTCAGAACAGGCCATTTTATTTTCCCGCTACCGTTCCGGAAGTGGAATGACTTCTGAATTGATATATCTCTTCATCTTAAATATCGTAAGTTCCATAAATCAGAAATATTTTGATATTTTCATGATTTTTTTAGAACGCGGGGCTACAATAATGACGGTTCTTTAAAAAAGATTGCCTTTTATTTTTCACATATATTTCGAATTGTCTCATCTCGTCTTTACAGTCGTGTCTATTTTCGCAATACTTACGGAAAATTAAAATACACAGATGTTGATTCTAATATCCCTGCTGATCTTCGTTTTCGAAATCTCCATCCAATATCATGCACGACATTCGATGATACTTCGATACTAATTGCGAATTATCTTCCAGGTGAGTGATTGATAATTTAGTGCAATGTTGACTTTATCGAATTGTTGAAACTTCATTATTTCAAATGGAACACCCTGTATATTTCAGTTGATATGCATTCCTATTCACATTCTCTTCCATCTGATATTATATTTTCTATATCAATGGTCAGTATTTCTCGAGATATAAACTTTTTTTCTAGAATTTTCTTTCTTATGCCATTCTTGATTGAACAACCACACGGAAAAAAAGGAATTGTTGAATCAAGCAAAATTTAATTGAATGGAGCAAATAAAAGTGTCATATATGCACGACAAAATATAATCCTGAAATGAGTAAATCTATATCTTGTTTCGGAGCGAATTTGAAGTTTGAATCAAGTAAATATGTCTTGCATGAACTCTGGATCTTCTTCAGTCAAGCACATCCATGAATTGTTTAGGAAGAGATATTGAATTGACTCAAACAAACATTTTGTTTGATCCAAAATAACAAGATATTGATTCAATCAAATATTTAGTTGATTCAACGAAATATTTGGTTGATTCAAAGAAATATTTGGTTGATTCAATGAAATATTTGGTTGATTCAATGAAATATTTGGTTAATTCAATGAAATATTATGTTGATTCAAGAGAAACTATATATCTATTCGACAAATTGTTATGTTGAACCAAATTCAATATTCGGGAATTTTCTGAAATTTCACATCAATAGAATAAACAAAACTAGGAAACTAGTCGACTCCTAGCATAGATCTTTAGTCTTTACTTCTCTTCAGCTGATGGAAAACCATTTCGGATTACTAATCATCCTATGTTCGACTTATCCAGCAGATATTTCAAACATGAAGAATCCAGGCTTCACGTATATAATGAACTCGAGGCAGGCATAGACGGGGCGAAATGATCGCCATGTAGAGGCGAAAATTTAAGTTGATGTAGAATGAACAAAATATTTCATTGATATTACATATTTCGTTGCTCTATTCAAGCAAATGATCCGTTCGAAACGAGTTCATTGATACATTGGAATAAGACAACTTGTATGTTGTTTGAAAGATATATTCTCATCAAAATAATCATTGTTTGATCAAATCAACGAAATGTTTATAGTTGAATCAACATCGACATCATTTTGGATCGACATAATTTGTTTTTGAAGAAACCATATATTTTGTTGATGAAATTGATATTATACTGTTGATTCAATTAGACTACATTCTTGATTTGAACAAGCTGCTTCCATGGAATAATCATCTATCTGGTTGATTCAACAAAAAATTGCTCAGTCCAACAAAAATAACTCAAGCATAAATAATTGCAACAAATCCTTTTTTTTTCGTGCATTGATCATTGCCATGATAATTTCCATTCAGTAGGACGATATGGCATGTCGTTTTCCTACTTCAGACATAAAACGGGTGACATTTTAAAACTTTCCACTCTCAATATCTTCCTTCTAGTGAATAATATGACATGGTAATTTTCTTTTCAAGGGTAACACAATGAATATAAGTCCTCGTGGTTCAACCCCTTAGTAGGGGTAGATGTTACCCTCAGAATCTCAAACAGAAAAGGGGGTCAAGTGGCACATCATTTTGATGGGCGTTGAATTCTCTTTCCAACGGTACCCTAGTTTATCATTTTCTGTTGGGCAGTTTCCCAAAAATGCCGTGTCAATTGAAAAACTTCCTTTCAGTGGATAGAATGAAAAATCGATATAATAGGTCAATGTCAATGTCGAGGGGGGACTTTGAATGCATATTTATAGCCCTCTTTGTTTAACCACATAGGAGGGGTAGATGTTACCCTTAGAACCTTACATGAAAAGGACGTCAAGATGCTCATTATTTTAAAGGGAGTTCAATTCTCCTTTTAACACTACCCTAGTTCATGATCTTTTGATGAGCAGTTTCCAAAAAATGCAGTTCTAAACTTACAGAAGTAATTGGAACATGCCTGCACTGAAATGCATTCAAAATCTTCCTACCATTTGGACTGAGAGGGTCAATACAATAATACCAACCTGAAAACCATGCATATCAGTCGAGATATCAGTGCAGGCATGTTCTAATTACTTCTGTAAGTTTGAAACGGCATTTTTCGGAAACTGCTCATCAAAATATAAAAAACTAGGGTATAGTTGAAAAGAGACTTGAACGCCCTTCAAAATGATGTGCATCTTGACCTCCGTTTTCATATGAGGTTCTAAGGGTAACATCTAGCCCTCCAAGGGGGTTCAGCTAACAAGGCTTAAAATATGCATTTCAAGTGTCCTCTTCAGAAATGGAATTGACGTGTCTTTTCGATTTTTCATGTCATTTACTGAAAGGAAGGTATTATCGGGTAAGAAGTTTGCTGAGTGACACGAAATTTTTCGGGATTTGCTAGACAGAAAATGATTAACTATAACTATATGGTACCGTTGAAAATGAAATTGAACGCCATTCAAAATGATGTACCACTTGACCCCCCTTCCCATTCGAAAATCTAAGGGTACGATCTACCCCTCCTGGGGGGTTGAACCAAGAAGGCTAAAATTAATCATTTCAAGTATCACCCTTGAAACTAAGGTTGGCCTTTTTTTGATTTCTCATATTATTCACTGGGAGGAAGATATCGGGGGTGGGATGTTTTCAAAATATCACCCTGTGTTAGTTACAATCGATAAACAATATTGTGTCGAGACTTGGATGAATTAAAGAAAGTACATTGTTTTGATAAGCACCCGTGATTTTATCAATTGAGTTAATTTAATAATGTTGCCAAATGAATGAATGTTCGGGGAGAAGATAAATGATGTCGATATTATCCATATTTTCGTTTCGAAAACTATACACGATCTCTCGATGTGCGATACATACAGGGTGTTCCACTGAAGTCATCGAGGTACAGTATTATTATGGAATCCATAAACCTTAAAGTTTTGAGAGAAAGAATCTATCAACAGAATCGTCGATGAGAAATTGATTCAGAACATTTTCAAGTTTCCCAAATGACCGGTAGGGGACGAAGTAACTATGACAAGGAGAAATTCGAATTATCTTAGAAGATCGCTGTGTAGGTCAATTTTATGATAACGGAATAACAAGATCATCAATTTATCGTTGTGTTGGTCTCCAAGACTTTTTTTCGTATCTTGAATAATAATGGTGGAGGAAGCTTGTGAACAAAACATGTTTTCCATATCCTTTCTTCGAAACGTTATTTGAAAACTGACTTTGTTTACGGTCGCTAGTTCATACCGCATCCCACAGAGGGCGTCGTTTACCGACTATTCAATGTTTTCGGATTTACTCGTGAAATTCGAATGGAATGATGTATGTTCGCGTCATTCATCTTGAAGAGCATGAAAACAGGTATATTTTGGCGGAAACTGCTAAGATAATAGAATTCTGTCTGTTTCTTCAATTTTCCAACAAATGTTGTTCTCAACATTTTCGTTGTATTCTAACATCGCGTTCAATTGTTCTCTTCTCAAACAGTACAAATGTTCGTGGAAAGACCGAGGAACAATAATTATTGCATTGACTTTTTTGCGATTGCAAATCCACACATGTGCGGAACTCTCTTTATTTGCTGAAAAATACTTCGAGACGCATCCTCTTAAATTGACAAATGACCCATGTCGACTAATGACCAACTCTTCAAGTGTCAGAGAGTAATTTGTTCTAGGTCTTCGTATTGATGATCAAGAAATTCATGTCCAAAACAATTAGTTAACAAAATTGTGTGTCAATATGTCGATATTTTCTTCGATCGAACTGCTCACTATGGGAATGAGTTACTTGATATATTAAAAAATTGTTTTATTATGATCAAAAGTGACAGTTTTTTCGACAAGCGAATTCTGCATTCTGCAAAATTTTCGAGTGAAACAAAGTCACTTTCGTTCCGAATGAAACATGCTATCTTTCTGCAACCGGAAGAAATAACTGGAATAAATATAGGCAAAGTAACCACGAATGTAATTCTCTCGACAGATTATTATAATGAAATAGGCCTGTTCGATTGTGCTTGCTCTACCTGCTGAACTTGATTTGTTTTCACATAGCTAATATTTATTTCTCTCCATATCATTCCATATTCCACTGTGTTTGGCACAGTAATCAAATGAAGGTAAATAATATCGTTGTGTGAGACAATATGGTATTGCTGGCCGTGATTCTTCAAAACCAAGTTATCCAGTCAAAGATCCCGAGGATAATGAATAGACTACAGATCGAGCAAGAATGTGAATCTTGAAGGCTTTCCTGATCGAAACAAAGATACTTAACTATATGGTGTATTCATATCTCCAGTATGGGTTAGTTATTCTTGATGACCTAGTAGATCCCTTTCAGTTCCTAGGAGCTAAAGTTCAACTTCAGCTCCTAGGACTAAAAGTGTTACCTAGCAACATACCTATATGTTTGTGTCAGTAATAGAATCGTCAATTCAAGAGCTAATTTTTGTATCAAAATGGACGACTTTCGTGTCGTTTGCAGAAAAAAACCTTTGTTTATGTAACAGAAAGCAATGATTAACATTGCGAAACCTCATCCAACCATGCACACAGCTGCAAACGCTTGGGCTCCTGATGCCAGAACCCTATTTGTATGCGCATGTGGGGCTTCGTCAAGGGAAATTAAGTCTACAAAGACTCTGCTTCGACCACTACACTCCACTCAGATATTGACCTGTCTAGGCAAATTGTTCAATATACATATGAGTATTCTTTTTCATTATAAACATTCTACAGAAATACCGAATACTATAATCGTTTCTGCGAATTTTGCAAGCATATTTTTTTCAGTTTTGGTCGAAGTGTGGAAATAACCATATAATTTTTGTTAGTGTCCTCGGTGGTGTTATTCAAGGTGATGCATTCTGAACCATCGAATATCAATGGCGAATCAAACCTTTCGCTTCTGTGTAGCTTGGTAATTCGATGTGGCGAAATTTCATAGGGAAAATTCAGAAATCAGCATTCAGCAACAGAAAGCAGGAAAATACTTATCAAAATTTGCTTTTATGTGTACGGCCAGGGATAACTGGTATCAATACAAAGGAGACTGAAAGAAGAAGTCGAACACTGGAAGCAGCTCTCGACTAACAATGTTGCGAATTTGGCACACAATTGTATTGTTATTATGTTGGTAAACTTTGCCCGATACATTGATATGATTAGTTTTCATATCTGTTTACTATGTCAGATTGTCATGGAACTTTATTCGGAAGGAAATAGGGGGAGCACGTTGCGGTATGTGTGAGTTTTGTGTATTCCTTTTATCGTCTCTTATAAAGGATAAAAAATCATATCGATCTTCGGAAAATGACTAGTTCTGAACCGATTGTTTTTAACTGAATAACATATTTTAACGCAATCAATTTGCGTATATCACAATAAATTGTCTGGCATCTGATGGCGAACTCTAGAATCAGTCAAAACAAAAAGCCGAAAGTCATTTCACAAAATGTCCATAAAATAAACAGAAATGGTAGATTTTGGGAGAAAAACAACTACTTTCCTGGCTAATGCCACGCAGAACATTGAATTACATCCTTTCGAAATCTATTCATTGGCTCGTTATAAACGAATACTGATACAAGTAATTGTTTCCTGTATGCCAATTGATTTCGATTTAGCCAAGCCACGCTAGACACCTACAGACCAGTTTCGAGCTCTCTGACTCTCATCAGTGCATGCAGTCTTAAGCCAGTAGTCTTAAAACAGCCGACTAAGCGTAGCATAGCCAAACAGAAATCGAGTCGGCATTATATTCCCACAGAGGCGTCCTCCATAGACAATATGAGAGCAACGCCATCTGAGTAGAAAAAAAGGAAAGAAATACTTCAAAACCAAAATTGCCATACGGGAGTGGCTGTTTGTCCGACTGTCCGTTGAATAAATAGATAAAGCCATTTCCACACAATGTTCATAAAATGAACAACAATGGTAGATTTCGGGAGAAAAACAACTACTTTCCTGGCTAATGCCACGCAGAACATTGAATTACATCCTCCCGAAATCGACTCTTATAAACAAATACTGATATAGTAGTGATTCGTAGTTGAACTCTAGAATAATTCCGAAGATAGTCAACAAACAAATTCAGCATTGTCAGCATCGAATATATGGCAGTGTGGCCGCTACGATTGTCGTGTTCCATCAATATCATCAGATTTGATCATCTGCAGCAAAGCATATATTCTGTTTCATCAAAAAAGTACCCACCTAAGTCGTAATAGCCACTACTTCCACATGAAATGGCGGCTCTTTGATCACCACAGCAGATCTGGTCTCAAGGGCTATCAAGCCGCGAGGAATCATATTCCTTAACCCCGAAAACCCTCAGATACCAATATTTAAATAAAATCGGATCATAAATGATAAACTCGTTCGCCATATCGGATGTGGCATCTTGAATTTACAAAATTTGACGAAAGAAACATAATCTCCGAACCTGACAGCCCTCAGATACCAATTTTGAACAAAATCGGAACATAACTACAAAACTTGCCCGCTTTATTGGATCCGCCATCTTGAATTTCAAAATTTATTTTTTCCTAAGTGTCTTCTCCTGACAGAAACAAACACAACAACAAAAAATAGTGGAATCGTTCCAGCTGTTCACGCGTATAATGGCGTGGCTAAGATGCCTACTTTTAAACATTTCAGGCGTGGCCAAGGGAAATAGGGATCCATTCTTATACAGTATGATGCAAATGTATGGAATAAATTAATTTTAAAACCAGACGTCTTTCGAAAGAAATCCAAAAATTAGAGTTCAGAACTTTTTCGATCGATGTATTTTTTTAACTATAGACGACCCTTCGATGTTCAATTCTCAGTAGCAGACCTCTGCAAGATTCAGTTATTCAAATGATAATCCATTTTAATTTCAATATTATCATGCAACATTTCGACTGTTGGATAGACGATCAGTAGACTTTTCAAACAAGGTGTCACATGACACCTGTTTGTATTTGAAAAAATCGTCCATTACATCTTTACTCCAACACCGGTGACGTAACATCTCTCATATGAATATCATGAGATGAGGCTTCAAAAATTAAAACTCACGTGGTTTTGAAGTTTTTTCAAATGTCGCCCATTTCTGAAATAATGAATTTATTCAATACATTTGCATCATACTATATATTATATAATATTCGATTCAGCAACTTTTCTTTGTTTTGATTACTATATAGTCGAGCGCCTCACTCACTGGTCTATTCCGACGTTCTTTATCTTTATTTTATAAAATAGGAACATAAAGGAGTAGAAAGTGATAAGAAATGAAGGAATGGCAATACTTGAATAGCTCCAGCTCATCTCATCCACAAAAATATCTCAGATTGATAATTCATGATTTATTGATGATTCCTGCAATATGGATGTTGAAACGACCATTTTAAATTAATCCGTATGAGAAATGTTTGTTGATCACCTTCACTCCGAAATTTGACGTTTTTTTGACGTGATTTTCTCGAATATATTCATCAATCATTATGTTGTTATTTTGTATTACTTTACAAAGCACATAATCATGAACATGGAACTAGAGTTCCGCGTCGACATAACGTCTGTTATTGGATTGGAGTTCTGGATACATTTTTTACCCATAACTGATGCTCCCTCATCCACAGAGATTTTCCTTCTCTCCACACGTTTCGCAGATTCAAGCTGACACACGCTCCTTGATTCGAAGATTAATGCGTATACATACTGTTACATTTGAGAAATAATGTCGGTTTAAACCCTACCATATCTTTCATTGGCCCTGCAGTGGTGACCTGCGGTCTCTTAGACCGACCAGACCACTTTAGATAGCGCTAGCGTTAGCACGAAGCCAGTAGTTATTGTTTTCGGACTGTCAGACCGACATCACCAGTGGGGTCACAAATCTTCTATATTATTATTCCTTCTTTCAATGCATTTTATGTGAAATTGAACGTATTCAATGAAAAGCATATATTATTATACAAATAAAATATTATTTCTAACAGAAATCATCCATATTAGGAGTATAACAACCGAGAATTCTATATCCCATGAATGTATGACCGATGTCAATAATATGATGTGATTCTCCATGATCAGAATCGTTTCAACTGACACTATTTTGATTTTATATATCTTTTCATCACAAAAAATTATTGAATGTGTCTCAGACCGACATCACCGCTAATGTTTCGTAAAACAACGTCATCACTGGAGGGTTAAAGGAACGATAACTCAGGCCAGAGAGACCTTCCTAAGTTTCAATGTATGTTCATTATGATGTCTTTTTCAATTTCAGAAGCTACAGTTCATTATTTCATGATAGGCCAGATTTTCAAATAATTTTTTTATACAGGGTGTCCCATTGAAAAACAGACAGATCCTCAAGGTCGTTCTGAATATAAAATGAAGAGATTGTGTATTTCGTGTAAAATTCATTATAAAATCAAGCGTAGACCGGAACCTCAACTGATGCTGTCAGTCTCTTGGGGATTTACAGCTTGAGTTGGACATCCTTGGACCTTCGGCTCGAACACTAGAACTTTTTAGTCCGAAATGGAAGTCCTGCTCCTTAATTTTCACCCAACACAACAAAATTGCAATCAGGATCCGGCTTAGATTTGATCGGAAATCTTCCAATTTTACTACAAAGGTTGTTACCATTTGTCCTGGAATGTAGTCCATTTCATCTCATTTTATTTTTTAAAATTTCAAACAGTTCATTTGCTCACCGTGTCAATTCTTTTCCACGCGCTGTGTTCACTATGTGACTTGTCTACTTCATACTCATGTCAACTCAGTTATTGAAATTGACACTCAGTCTCAGTCAACAATATTATCTTGGTTGAAAATGTCAAATATTCAACAGACCAATTAAGGTTATGGTTCCTCGTGCTCTTCCTGGACCTGAACTAAACCATTTTTACATGTATTTTTGAAAAACTTTCGCAATGACCCATTAGGGAACTTTTTTTTGAATGTATGACTGTTTCTATTTCCATTAGTACCATAATGATGTCGTCGATTACTAATTTTCGGACCTTCTTGTGAATACTTGAGGAGTAAGTTTTCTACAATTTTTGATTTTGTCTTTTTGAAATTTCATAAATGTTACTTACTTGCAGGTATGGTACTGATGATGACTTTTCAGCCGAAAGCGCTTTTCGATTTTATAATAAATTCTTACACGAAATACAAAATCCCTTAATTTTCACAAGTTGTACATTCGAGTTATAGAGTGTTTTATAAATCTTGCTCAATTTTTTGTGAGGACTCGAACCACCCAGTATATTCTTCTGGAATTTGGTACGAAATTCCTTCTTTTTCTACCCAAGCGACTCACATATCAGTCCCGAGAAAAATCCAGGTCCGAATTAACGAAAATTGATCATATTTCTGGAAAACCATGTATTTTCGAATTTCCAAAATCTGCTTGCATATTTGGAGAGTTCACAAGAAGGTGATCGAATGGTGTACTTTTCATTTTCTCGCCTGCTTGCTCGCACTTTGGATAAGTGAAAGTGGAATGTTTTTCCAATCGAATAATAACAATAATCACGAATCACCCAGTATATTGTCTTGAAATTTGGTGCACAAGTCCTCCTTCTTCTACTCAAGTGACTGACCTACCAGTCACGAGTGAAATCCAGGACCGAATTAACAAAAATTGATCATATTCCTGGACCCCAAAATGAACATGCTGTATTTTCGAATTCACAAAATCTCCTAACATATTTGGACAAGAAGCTGAATAGAATTGTGTACTTTTTAATTCCTCGCATGCTATGTACAAATACGCCAGTGTGTTATCACCTGTGGCGGCTCGTGACTTTCATGACAGAGGAGGCTGAATGATATGAGATTTATTGTGAAAAACAACTCTCTACTACTCACCCAAATCACTAGCTTCAATGACATGTGTTCCTGTGATTTGCAGTGTCTATCCAATCCGCGAGGCAAATTTTTCAAATCATTATATCCTAATCGCCCCCAACATGATGACTTATCGGTTGAAAATAATAGGCAGCACCAACAAAATAGCTTATTCCTTACTTCAGATCCCGTCAACCAGATATATTTCTTATAATTATCAGAATAATTGAACGAACGATTTTGTTTGCTACCTGTTGCAATCAGATTTTTTTTATTCGGTGTCGGACGTTTGTTTTTCACAATCAATTTATCTTCATGAGACAAAGCACTGAATGGGTTCACTAAAAAGTATTCCACTAAATCGCAATCGTTTGAAACACTCATTTTTCAGAAATTTATAGAGCTCCTACTCATCAACCTAACATAAACATAAACAATGCACTCGCTGGATTGTCCGCAATTCGCGACGCGACACGACAAACACGTGCTATGTGGGCGTATTCGGGCATTTGCATTGCGTGCGTGAGTTTCGAGTTGTGAAGGAGTCTAGCCTCCTATAGATGTTGCCAAGTTGAATATTTTACGCGTGATTTGCAGACTTCAACGTGTGATGCGTGGGCAATCACTGTTGCCAATTCGAAAATATGCACCTAAAGACAGGAAATAAAATCAAAATCCATGTATTTTGGTGTCCTTTCAATGAGGAAGTATGGATAATATCAGTTTAAGGAGAATCTCTGAGGAGGCTCAGCCTCCGTTGCCTCCTCTGAGGAGCCGCTACTGGTTATCACGTATTCAAAAATTGTAAAAGTAATATTTTTAGCCGATTGAACCAGAAGTGTCATAGTTGATATGGTACTAGTAAAAATAAATATAGCCATGAAATGAAATTGATGAATCAAATTTTTAACATCTTTACAAAATAGCAACGGAGATACAGGATGCTAAATTGGATCCGGGTCATCCGATTTATCAAAGTAGAACGCAATAACGACGGAAGCATATTGAACATTTTTTGCTGAAAAAACAGATGCCTTGACAGTGGCGTACCATAATATCTTTGGCATTCCTACCAAAATGACTTTGGGCCACCGAGGAAAAAATAAGACTCTTCCCTCGAGCCACAGTTTAACAAGGTTTAACAAAAGCAATATTAGAGAGTATCTATACACACATACCAGAAAGGATTTCTCATTTCAAATGAATATATTCATCCACTAAGAATTACTCTTAATGAAAATATTTCCTGTTACTCTGAATGAATATTCTTGAGAGAAGCATATTGATCCTTACAAATCAATATTTGAAATCTCTTCGACTTTGTCGCTTCATCCAAGAAAACATACCATCTTCATTTGCAAATTTTTTGTATTTATTGTGGAAAATCATCGATCTTTGTAACAAATTGACTCAATAAGTACTAATATTAGCTTCTTCATTTGAATTCTCCATGATTTTGTTGTGAAAAAATGTCCATTTTTAGCCTATGCTATGAAGTCCTACAATACGAGGAGATACATCATAATATAAAAACCTCATTTGAAATGGATTGTACTCACATGGAAATGAGAAGGTTATGTTGAATTTTTTGGAATTATGAATAAGAAAGGTGTTTTCAAGATGATCCAACTCCCAAACATAGATTATCGAATCATGAACGACGATGAGGTTTGACAATTAGAAACCAACTATTGCTAAGGAAGATGAAATACTTTATCTGCTTCCAGAACGCCTTCTTGTGCAAGACGGAACGCCAAAGGTTGAACGTCAGAATCCGTTCCACACTCCACAGCCCATGGCACGAGATGTCTGACCATGTCAAACTATCGGCTATTAGAGGTCAAACGTCAGTAATGACACGGAATCCAATGACAGAGCTGCACGAAACTACATCAGTGGAAAAAAGTAATTCGTGAAAAGTAACATTTATGTTGTCTCCCGACGCGTAGGAGTTTGTCTATATAGACACAGTGAAACTCAGCTTCAGCAAAATGTTCTGAGTCAGTGATACACTGAGGAGAATTTCTTTCAACCATAGTTAGAAATCGAATTATCCCAACAAGGCACTCTAGAATAACATAGGGGACAAGCGAGTTATCACCTGTGATTGCAAAGTCGACTCATAACCTGCTTTATCACCTCTGCGATTATTAGATATAGAACCTTGCAGCCACTAGCGAGTGCATCTGTATATTGCTATCAGACGATGTTTCTGTAGTAAGTATATGACTTCGCTACCGCTAGTGAGTGCATCTAATGATGGGAGTAAGGCCATTTTATAATCATGATCATATAAATAGTTGCATGACCTTCTCGCTGTAGGTAATTAGCTATTTTTCAGGATTGATGTCATAAAAAAAGGTGGAATTTTGACTAAAATACAATTTACCTTCCTATATAGTTTCCACCCTGGTGTTTGATATGGATAGCGATTCATTGATTCCTAAAGAAAATTCCGGACCAATGATCTATGAAATTCAAAAGATCATTGAGGGAATTCTGAATGTAAAAAATTGATATATTTGTCAAAATACTTCGAATAAACTCACCTTCATCATTCCATCAATCCTGGTAATAACTGAAGCATCACTCAGATCTATGAAAGCACTGAAAGAGACACTGATGAAGATTTTTCCATTTGTTCAGAAATGTTTTCATTTTTCATCTGGATTCAGATTCCGATTCTAAATAATGAATTGGATTAAAGATAGGCATTCGTAACTGTTGTCTCGTCTAGATTGTTGTCTTGTACATTATATGAGCTTGCCGAACTGGAAATAATTAAACATGTGAGACTCAAGATGTCTACAAAATGATCATTGAGGAGAAAAAATCAGCAAAATATCGAATAACGATAAGTAGGCATTGAATAACCCCAAGAAGATTTGTCAAATATTATTTTTGTGATAGGCATGATAGTTCTATTATTGGTAGTTGGTGCAGTTTTATGCGATGAATCTTGTAGCCACAGGAATATAACTCACTAGTAGTAATTCAGCTAAACAATTATACAAATACC
Organism: Phaedon cochleariae; assembly: GCA_918026855.4. Classification (NCBI taxonomy): domain Eukaryota; kingdom Metazoa; phylum Arthropoda; class Insecta; order Coleoptera; family Chrysomelidae; genus Phaedon; species Phaedon cochleariae. The sequence continues at coordinate 17,411,945 of OU896720.1, read as the reverse complement.
ATGCTGTCCCAGAGTGGCTGCCTGATAACGACAGCAGTATACCTAACTGTGGCAGAAAATTCACTTTAAGCAAAGTCGTTATTGCTATCACAGGATTTCAATGTGCTGCTCCTATTCAAAAATTGTTAACGGTAATAGGATTTCTTGTAATGGTGGAAAGAAATATCTCAGCAAAAACTTTGATACCACAATTTTCCTCAGTGTGACGCCTTTCAGTGAAGTATGCGGCGAAAAGTTGGATAAGTGCCAAGAAAAATTCATAACGGTAAAGTTTCGATAATATTAGTCCATGATCAAGTCTGTCGAATACTTTCGAGCAGTCCGTATCTTTAACATCCAACTTGCAATCGCCTGTCAATGCTTTAATGAAACCATGTTGAAGTGGTGAGAGTTGACTGCTCAAATGCTGATATAACCTATCATAGAAGAGGATTTCAAAAACTTGTGTAAAATTGCAAATCATGGATATGAATATGTATGTATTCAGGGCGTATCTGAACAACACCGAAAAAATTCAAGGGGTGATTCCTTGTCATATTCTGGGATATAAATTTTATATAAACATGTGTGTCTTAACTTGCTTCGTTTTTGAGATACAGGGTTAATATTTCCATAAAAAAATATTTTTTTCATTCTTTTCTCAAATTTTTTCTTTATCGCTTGGAGCGCACGAAAGGAAATCCCTATAATGTTCAAAGAACATCGTGCGTTCCTAGGGAGGATAGGAACAGGAGGTAGGTAATGGAATTTTTTTTGAACTTTTGGAGATTATATGTTGTGGGGAATACTTCCACAGGCAATGAATTCCAGAGCCTAGCCGTTCTATGGATGAAGGAGTCTTGATAAAGTGCTGTTCGACATCTTTCAAGGTTGACAACGAAAGGATGTGCTGACTGGGCTTGTCTAGTTCGTCTGATTGGTATTGCTAGTGAAAGGATAATAGCAGAGATTTCCGAAGAACATTTCCCGTGGAAGTATCGATAGAAAAGTGAAAGGTCGCCGACCTTCCTACGGTGTTCCAATGATGTCAAAGATTGAGTGAGTGTGGCGTCACCCACCAGGCGAATGGCTTTTCTCTGGATCGAATCTAAGAGCATCAGCGAATGTTTTGGTGCTGAACCCCATATGTGGAAACAGTATTCTGGAACAGGCCGTATCTGCGCTTTGTAGATCATGAGAAGCTGTTGAGGTGTGAAATAGCTTTTCGCACGGAACAAGAATCCGAGTTTTTGTGAAGCAGCTTTTGCGATGGATCTGACATGATTATCCCATGAAAGAGTGTTGCTGATAGAAATACCGAGCATAGATATGGTAGGCTTGGTGGGGATGGTGGAGCCAGACATTACAATATCGGGCATACTGAGTTCCGCCTTTCTAGAGAAAATGCAGGCTTGAGTTTTGGTGGCGTTGAATTCAACTAGGTTGTTTGTTCCCCAGGCTGTGATTTCAGCAAGATCTTCATTGACGGCATTGAACTGCCTGCGCCGTGAGTTCTTAGTTTCCTGGGAAGAAATGGGAATTCTGGAAGAGAACGCAGTATGGAGGGTACTATCATCTGCAAAGCTGTGGATGAGGCAAGTTGTTACTCCAAACAGATCATTGATATATGAAGCAGGAATAATGTTGGTGCCAAAATTGATCCTTGTGGAACGCCGGAATTGATGCCAATGGTATCAGACTATACACCGTCCACCACCACGTGAAGCGATCTGCCTGAAAGAAAACTCGATAAGAGATGGCATAGCTGAGGTGGTAAGCCGTATGATGGTAGTTTGTGCAGGAGTCCTTGGTGCCAAACACGGTCGAATGCTTTCGATATGTCCAACGCGACAGCTAGAGATTCCCCGTGTTTTTCTATTGAAGATTGCCATAAATGGCTGACGTAGGCAAGTAGATCTCCAGTAGATCTTCGGTGGCGAAAGCCGTATTGTCTATCATTGATGATTCCTGAGCTCTCCAGATATTTGATGAGCTCTTTTCATCAATTTCAATAAAACGTTGTGGTTCTGTTAACAGTAATATACAGCTTCTACTAGTGCAATAAAATCCGAAATAATATTTCCAGTGGCGCCACAGTGGGTAAGTTCATCGATAATCATGGTGAATGTCATTGTACACCACCGCTTTTTCATATTTTCATTAGATTAAACTATCGAAATAACAACTTTTTCATTCTATGTGTGACTTTTGTATCTAGCTTAATTCTTGAAGAAACAATAAAAAATCGATTTGACTCCGAATTTTAATGTAGGTGTTTTCAAGACTTCCATTGAGATTACTCAATAACTCCAGATGAAATCATTTTGAAGTTTTTGAACTTCCTCAGTCTCCATCCATACTGGATTTTGGCAACATTAAAACTTATACAGGGAGGTTATAAATAAAAGCAATTAATACTTCCAACTTCAACATCCTGTTTCTGAAAAACGAAGCAGGTTAGGACATATGTTTATATAAACTTTATTTGCTAGAATGTCACAAGGAAACACCCCTTGAATTGTTTCGGTGTTATTTAGATATACCCTGTATAAAGAGTTGTCACTGATACTTCTTCCATATCGATGAATTCTCGATGTTTTTCAATGCGACATGTTCCAGTTGGCAGACACGTTGAAGATTGAATGAGGAAGAGCTTTCAAAGACAAACTGTCCTGAAATTCATGAACCTAGAGCTGAACTTCCTTTTCCATCAACCAACCAACTCCTTTCAAACTTCCCGACTGAAACACTATTATTTATTGACAGAAAATCACTTGTTCATTATTTTCGAAGTCGATAGAAGTTTTTCACGAGGTGTGTAGAAGATATAATTGCTATATAATTTATGGATATAGTCTGTAGTCGTCGATGCACTGAAAGTTTTTTGCACCGAATCAGCAATGAAGTAATTGAGTAGAAACAAATAATTGAAAACAGACAGACAGACAGCGATCGAATGGAAACGTGGTGAAATAATATGCGTTCATCATCACTTTTGTTGAACTGAAGTTTTTGAAGCAATGGTGGAATAATCAAATATCCAATACATGACCCATCATACCACACCAATATGTAGTGAAGCCTTGATACGAATATAGAATATGTTACCATCCTCAGTAGAACTGAAGAAGAAATAGATATTACCTGATTCTACAGTATGTTTGAGACATTCTCCAGAAATATTCCGTGAAAGTGACTGTAAGAATTGTCGATATCCTATCTATACCTAATTATTTCACGGTGCAGAAAATAGTTTTAGTTCAATAAACATCGTGTCAGGAAGATCAGAAATCTTGGAGCTATAGGGATGAGTCCTAAATCTTGATTCATCAATGGTCTCTATCATGATAGATGATGTAAATACTTTCCGAGCTGTTCAATCCCCGGCCATTTGTTGAATGTTTGAGAAGTCTGAAAGTATCTGAGTGAGCGATATATTACCTGAATCTTGTACCGATGCTTCGACGTGTTTGGCCAATATATTTTTTGTTACAGTCATTACAATGATTTATCACCTGAATAACTGATTTATAATTTGTATCAATGTCATATTCACGGTTTCCTAGAAGAATATAGATGATATTTTTTGTAGTAAAGGCTACATTCTGCTTCCAAAGTAGTAGTTTCACGCGTACTTTATTTTAATTTTTCTCGATATACAGGGTGTTTCATCAGGAGTTATTGCGATCTATATATATAAAGAACTGAAAATAGAAATTCGTAGGGTCGGTGAAGGAAACACGGAGGATCCAACTAAAATATTCTCGTTATTGTGAACCTCACCGTTCTCCCGGAAGATACGTCATCTATGTTATTTTCAATGGGACAATCTGCATTTCACAATTTTTTCGAATTTCTTGCTTCATTCTGATTCGAATTTATTCATAACACCCTATAGAAAGAATCAACCGTTTTTGGGATATTCGAGTTCTTATAGGAAAAGTTACATAATGCAGCCTTTCAAAAATACGTAATTTTTGTGTGAATTGAAATTGTGATTATCGAAGGTTGGACGGATCACTCACGATAAACACAACCACTGGATATTATACAGGGTGCGCAGAAAAGTGGACTGGGAAACACTGACAATTTCAATTTTTCAAATGACCCAATATTTTCTTTCCATAATTCAATTCTTTAATGAAAATGAACCTTCAATGATGAAAATATTGTAGTTGAATTCTCCATGTTTCCTCCACCGACGGTACGAGTTTTCAGAATCGTGCTGTTTTTAGTTGTACATGTACATGTACCTCTGTCAATGCTCAATTTGAAAATGTGAATCATTTCCCGATATTTCGATCAGGGTTGAGGAAATTAGGTGGGGTGGGAGCACGTTTTTCTTTGTAAATGCAATTTTTGGCAATTTGACGAAGAAATATGGGAATATCATCTTTTTTACCACTAAATGATACTCGAACTCGATTTTCTTTGTCAAAATCAAATATTTTATTCATTCAAAAGATCTAATTTAGGTATAGAATTTGTCAAAGTGAAAGTACAGTACATGTTTAAAATAATCATGTATAAAATTATTAAATTCCTTGAATTGTAAGTACCTACGTAAAAACAACACAAAAATGTAGAAAAAATGCAGTCACATAAACAATTCATTGATACCATAAAATAGATTTGCTATAAGAAAATGTTTAATGGAATTTCGAAACTTGGAGTGTTTATTTGATTGATTCTTCATCTCTTCAGGTAATTGTTTATAGACTCTTATGCCAGTTGAAAGTGGTCCACTTGATGATATTCGAAGGTTAATCTGACTTGGATAATTATATCAAATGGTTGTATCTGGTTTGATAGCAATGTATGTCCATATGACTAGGAAGAGTGTTTTTGATTTTATGAATGTAACATGCTAATTCCATTCTATAGCAGAAGTCTGCTGCGTGACAAAAATAGTACTTTTTCTTAAACGGGTGATCAAACATCAGAAGTATTCTCCATCCAGCCACAATTCCTGGAAATATTCGGTCGCTATAGCCTATTAAGGAAGAAGCACTAATTTTACTTAGCAACAGAATTTTAAAATCGATTTATCTCGAAAACGGTGAATGCTATGGAAACTAAACAGAAGTACCAATTTCAGGTGAAAATGTATCTATGGTAGAAGTCCATGGTAATGAATTCATACGAAAGACACACAAATCATTGTGCGGCCCTGCTCTTTTTTTGTCTATCGTCTGAATTCTTTGTTCATACCACAGGATAGTTTTGTGTCACTTGTCATTTGAGACATACTTCACGCATCCCATATGTCAAGTTAAAACCCCCCTTCACCGCTCTACCATGTCATGGTGACCATGATTCTCATGATGGGCCCCATTCGATTTTTAATTACTTGGCTGACCAAGTGTTGGTACCTTCCATAAAGTCCTTCAGGCCATGGAGACTTTGCCCTCCATTAATTGTTAAAAATGTCAGTTCATATTGAATAATATTATTGTTGCCTTCTTTGGTTCGTTTCTACGTGAGTACATAACCTAAGGTATAATTTTGTGTAACTATCAAAACTTTTCTTTGTAGAAATTGTCTTGAAATGCTTCTGCTGATTATGGACTATTGATAGTCCGAAACATGTTCAGATACTGATAATTCTGATAATAAATTTGTGGAGATGAAGTTCTTTCAGTATTTTTGTTCCTAGAATCTTAGGGGAAAAAAGGGGTTTTATTTTTAACAGGTTTCACACCCAATAACAGGAAATGGTACAAATAAATATCAGCTTCCGATTATTGATTAAACGTTTTACAGAATAATATGAATAACATGAGACAACGACGAGGATTATATCTAAGAAATGCAGGATACTAACCATAATAGAAGAATGACCAAAACAAGATGTAACTATAACTAGTGCATATAATCTTACAATTGATTAATCACATCTCTCAATGAGTCATGATTCATATCACATATATGGGAAATTTTGTTGAAGTTATCACACATAATATGAATTGGGGATTTCAGTATAATTCTGGTTCTAGTAGCAACATTGTAAAACATGTTTGAATTGTCTACTGTTCAATCTTGGAATGAGAAAGTTATTTGATTCAGAAGTACGGAGCAATCGATTCGGCTATACATCAATTTGTAAAGAAATGTCACACTCAAAATCATTCGACGTCTTTCTAGAGAGATCAGTCCGAAATTATCCAGAAGAATTTGGCTATCGATTCCTCTAGACGGGTAAGTTCCATACACCTTCATCCACAAATATTTCAAAAATTTTCTTTGAATACTTTCAATTCGGTTAGAATGATATTGTGTTGTTGGATACCATATCAGTATATCATATGCAAGTTTAGATCTTATATACGAGAAAAAAGAAGAAGTTTGAGTGCAATTATATTTTTGGAATTTCTACAATTGCGGTAAATGAAACCTAACATCTTCGAGGCTGCATATGATTGTCGAATGTGAATCTTGAGTCATATACAATACCCAAGTCTTTAGCTTCCTCATTTCGCTTCAGTAAATCATTATTAATGAAATAGTCACATGGAATTACAAATTTCTTTCTGGGATATGACATACTGATGCATTTAGATACATTTGAATTAAAACTATTGAAGTCGCACCATTCAATAATTTCATTCAGGGTTGTTGTGAGTCATCACAGTCATCCATATCCTCTATAGAACTGAATGATTTCAGATCGTTCGCAAAAAATGAGTTGGGACAATTTATCGATGTTGCCAAATCGTTTATAAAAATCAAAAAGAGAAGAGGGCCCAAATTTGATGCTTGCGGAACCCCAGACGAGACTGTTTGAATATCCGACTCGAAACCCATATATTCGACAAAATGCTGCCTACCAAAAAGATAGTTTTTAAAAAGATGCAATAATCCATCACTGAATCCGACCGTTTCCAACTTATTCAGTAGTACAAAATGATCCAATTGATCAAACGCTTTCTGAAAATCTAAGTATATAACATCAACTTGACCCCTATTGTCCAGCTCTTGACAAATTAATTGATTGAGACATGCTAAATTGCTTGTACACGATTTTCAACTTAAAAATCCGTACTGATTTGGTGACATTATCAATTTAACACTATCATAAACTTGATTATATATAATAATTTCAAATAATTTGGATAAATCACTCAAAATTGATACAGCTCTATAATTCTGAATAATACTGCGGATTGCAAGATGGCCGCGACTGAGTAAGCACGTTAAAGATGCGGAGAGTATAGATTTAAAAGTTATCCATTAATAGCGATATGCACGCATGAATTGGTGCTGACATTAATTATTCACGATCATTTCAGTTGCATAAGTGTGTTTAGTGGTAGTACTTAGTCCAGTATCTGTACAAAAATGGGTTCTAAGAATCTGAACCTAAAAGTTGTGAATGACAAGGTTGAGGAGTTGGGTGAGAAATTCAGCTCTGAAATGGAGAAGCTCAAGCAATTGCTGGTAAGCGAGAGCCGTGATGCCCAAGCAGTCAACCCGTTATCCAATCAAGGTATTTTGGACAAATTTATTGAATTCCAGAAACACGTGGATGAATCTTTTACCAACCTCAAAGCAGATCTCTCTCGGATCCAAAGTGAGATAGAAAACAACAACAAACAATTTCAGCGCCTAGAATCTCGCCTAAATGCTAACAAAATTATAATGTATGGTGTTAATGAAAATCGTGATATCCCAGATATCGATTTCGTTTTACAATCCTTCAATGACAAATCAATAACAATCTCGAAGAACGAGATCAATTCAGTTTTTAGAATTGGGAAAAAAACTGAGGAAAAAACTAGGCCGCTAATTGTGGAATTCGTCACCAAATGGAAGCGCGATGAAGTCTTTTACGCCAAGTCAAAGCTGAAAGGAACGAAAATGGTTGTGAATGAAGTATTAACAACATCGAATGTCCTACTATACCAGGAAGGAAGAAGGAAGTTCAAAAACCAGTGCTTTACAGTGAAAGGTGAAGTGGTTGTTTTTGATGGGAAAGTTAAAATCTCCATTCGATCACGTAAGGATCTTGATAAAATTGGCGCTATGAATACAAGAAATGTGGATAATTCAAGTAAATAAAAATGTAACCTGACATTTTTGTTATGATCGCCACTAATTCGCCAGTCAAGCGATTTTCGCACGTATCAACCTTTTGCACAAGACGATATGAATAATTTGCAATTCACGTCCTTATAACATCTATGAATAAGGTTATCAATCTACAAACTGTTTTGTGTTGTTCACTTTGGAATGTATTGTTTACAATTACAATTATTTTTATGAATAAGGATTTAACGAAATGTAGTAATTTCCTTGGTGAATTTTATGTTTTACTTGTTCAAGTAAGTAGTTAATTTTAATTTCAATTTTCTACTCAATGTTCCTTATAGTGAGAACAGAGTTCAATGTATATAAACTGTTGTCATGTGGGTATACTTTGTGACATATTATGTACACCTACACTAGGTTACACTAACCATGCACTAGCACCGATATGTATTGTTCTGTGCCTGGTGCTCTGACTTCTGTGATCTGTGATAAAGATGATTAATAAACCAGTTATCATCCAGCAGTCTTTGAATTCAGACGTCCCGTCTCCAACACTCTCCCAAGTCCACACCACATGGCGCAGTCAGGTTAGAAACTAGACAAAAAATTCCGCCATCTTAAAATATTTTGGCGAATTTGTACTCCCAAGCAAATAGAAGACCCAATCGAAAGGAAAACGAGAAACTAAGATATCAAAATGGATTTTAGAGGCGTCCCACCCATGAAAATGAACGGTAATGTAGCAGAAAACTGGAAATTTTGGAAACAGCGATTTCAAACGTACCTGCTAGCGACAGAAATCTCGAAAAAAGAAGAAATTACCCAATGTGCTCAGCTATTAACGTTAATCGGCGACGAAGGTATGCGTATATTCAATACTTTCACTATGCTGCCAGATGAAAAGGATAAAATAAATCCATTACTTGCGAAGTTCGAGAGTCACTTCAGTCCCAGAAATAATTTAACTTACCAAAGACATAAATTTCTAACATGTAAACAGCAAGAAGGAGAATCCATTGAACAATATGTAACAGAATTGAAAAATTTAGCTAATTCTTGTGAACTGGGACTCTTACGAGACTCCTTAACAAGGGACATTCTTATATGTGGACTTAAGTCAGAAACACTTAGGGAGAAGCTACTTCAAGAAGATAATCAGCCTCTAGAGGAAGCAATTAGGCTATGCATCAATATGGAGAAAACAAGGGAACGAAATCGAGAAATTACCACCAATAATAGAGAGAATATACAAGTAGAGGAGATAACGAGGAACTTCAGACCCAAGTATAAGGATAAAAGGGGAATTCCAAGAAAATATGAGGCATCCAGAAGCAACTATCCAAGCAAATATACTACAAGTTACAGCAAGACCAATGAAAGAAGCTGCCGGAAGTGTGGAAACTGTCATGGTTATGGAAAATGCCCAGCCCATGGACGACAATGTTCCAAATGTGGAAACATGAATCACTTTTCTGGAATGTGTAAATTCAAAAATGGCAGTAACAATTCAAATTATAATAAAAATAAAGTAACTTTTAAAAATATTAATACTCTAGAGAATGAATATGAAGATAGTAATGATGACATGCAACCTTTTGTAAACTCCATAGAAAATAGTTTAAATGAAACTAATGATTTTCTCTTTATAGGTAGCATTGAAACGGGGACAGTTTGCAACGTTGAGATGGAGTCATGGGTTGCTGCAGTAGAAATAAATGGTCAGAAGGTAGAAATGAAGCTGGATAGTGGAGCCATAGCCAATGTCATGCCTGTAAGTGTATTTCAAAAAATAAAACTTGATTTCAACAATTTAAATCAAAGTACCATGAAGCTGAGGTCATATACAGGAGATCTTTTGCCAATAATTGGAGAATGCAATTTAGAATGCAGATATAATAATTATACTGGAAAATTCTTATTTCACATTGTTGATATGAATAGTTGTTGCATTTTAGGCCTTCAAGCTTGTGTTAAACTAGGTATGATTCGAAGAATAGATAATGTTCAAGAAGTAGAAAACTTCTCTGTTGAAAATATCCAGTATTTAATAAATAAATATGAACATCTATTCAAAGGAATAGGGTGTCTGGAAAAACCATACCATATTGAATTAAAAGAAAATGCAAAACCTATAATAAACTATGCTAGAAAAGTACCATTTGCAGTTAAAGATAAATTCAAAGAAAGTTTGAATGAACTTCAGAAAGAAAAAATAATTGTTAAAGATGATAACAGTGCGGATTGGGTAAATCCAGTTGTTTTGGTCATGAAACCTGATAAAAAATCAATTAGAATTTGTTTAGATCCCAAATTTCTGAACCAGGCTATTAAAAGACACTACTTTCAAATTCCAACTATAGAAGACTTGACAAGCAAATTAACAGGTTCAAAAATATTCAGCACATTAGATGCAACACAAGGATTTTTGCAGATCAAGTTGGATTTTCAAAGCTCTAAACTTTGCACTTTTGCAACCCCATTTGGAAGATACCGATTTTTAAGGTTACCTTATGGTCTGATCAGTTCATCTGAAGTATTCCAAGAGCGTATGACTGAAATCTTTGGTGACATAGAAGGTTGCAGTGTTTACATAGATGATATAATAGTGTATTCAAAAACTGTAAAAGAACATGAGAAATTGTTAGAACTAATTTTTAAAAGAGCAGAACAATTCAACATTAGATTCAACAAAAATAAATGCAAATTTGGTTTAAAAGAAGTCAGATATATGGGTCACAAAATATCTGAAAAAGGTTTAACAGTTGATGATTCAAAAATAGAGGCCATAAAAAATATGCCCCCTCCAAAAAACTTGAATGATTTGCAAAAATTCCTTGGACTAGTAAATTATGTAGGTAAATTTGTAAAAAATCTTTCAGAAAAGACATCAACATTAAGAATATTATTGAAAAAAGGAGTTGAATTCATTTGGGACAAAGATCAAATAGAAACTTTCAATAATTTGAAAAAGTTGATATGTCAAACACCATGCTTAAGATTTTTTGATCCAAATGAAGAAATCACGATCTCTGTAGACGCATCTCAGAACGGGATGGGTGCATCACTTTTTCAAAATGGCATACCTTGTGCTCATGCATCTAGGGCTCTAACAGAAGCGCAAAAAAGATATGCACAGTGTGAAAAAGAACTATTAGCCATATGGTTTGGATGCGTGAAATACCATCAGTATGTATTTGCAAAAAAGTTCATAGTTGAAAGCGACCACAAACCATTAATATCAATAATCAAAAAGCCAATCAATGATTGTCCTGCTCGCTTGCAAAGAATGTTAATTCAACTTAGAAAATATGAATTTGAGTTAGTATATAAACCAGGAAAACATTTGATTGTGGCTGACACATTATCCAGAATATATGAAAAGAAATGCTTTGAAGAAAATATCGATCTGGAACGAGATGCTCAAATATGCTTAATTGCAAATAACTTGAATGTAACACAAGAAAAAAGAAATCAAATAATAAACTTCACAAAACTAGATCCAGATTTGATAACGCTAAAAAATCAAGTTATTAAAGGATGGCCAAACAAAATACAAGACGTGCCAGATAACATCAAATTCTATTATAGATTCAGATCTGAAATTACAATTGCAGATGATCTCTTGTATAGGGGCACTAAGCTCATAGTACCACAAGCTATAAGAAAAGAAATATTACAAAAACTCCATATAGGCCATTCAGGCATTAATAAATGTATAAGCACTGCCAACAGTTCATTTTACTGGCCTTTCATGAACAAACAAATTCAGGACATGATACTGACTTGTGAAAACTGTCAACAGTTTAGAAAAACCAATTGTGCGGAACCTATGATTCCTCATGACGTTGTAAAGCTGCCTTGGTTCAAGGTTGCTTCTGATATATTTCATTTCGATGGCCAATCATTTCTAATAGTAGTAGACTATTATTCGAAGTTTTTTGAAATTTCAAACCTGAATAAGGATCTGACAAGCGAAAATGTAATTTTAAAGCTTAAATCAATATTTGCTAGACAAGGAATTCCTAGAATTCTAATAACAGATAATGGACCAGAATATAGTAGTTTACTATTCAAAAAATTTACTAAGAAATGGGAATTTGAACACAAAACGTCATCTCCAAGATACCCTCAGTCCAACGGGGAAGTAGAAAGAACTATTCAAACAATAAAAGCAACTTTAAAAAAATGCAAAGCTAGCAACTCCGATCCTCATTTAGCATTACTAGCATTACGTAACACACCTTTGACTTATGGACATAATTCGCCAGCTAATATTTTAAGTAATAGAAACTTGAGAGATTTGTTACCAAAAAGTCAATCTAATTATGAACCAACACTTTTCAATAAAGTGAAACACGACGAACTGATTGAAAAATCAAAATCTAAACAAAAAGGTTATTTTGACAAAAGAGGTGTAAAAACTTTGCCTGACATAGAAATTGACTCAAATGTACTAATTCAAGAGACATTGAAAAGTCCTTGGAAAAAAGGGATAGTATTAAGTAAAGTAGGGATAAGATCTTATGAAATAAAACTGGAAAATGGTTCAATAATAATAAGAAATAGAAGATTTATAACACCATACAAACGAGATATTATTAAACCATCTTGCAAGAATTTAGAAGTAAGAGAGTATGATTGTAATAGTTCTAAAAATTATGTATACTTGAATGTAGAAAGTGAGAATGATCATCAGAATCTAAATGATAATCAAAATATGAATGTGGAAGATTCTGATAATGCTGACAGCAGTTTTCAAAGTATAAAGTATGATAATTCAGAGCATAATACAGATTATGCATCAGAAAATCACACAGATTCAAATTCACAAAATAATTCCACTCTTAGCACTGATAGCAGTACAGAGGAAGAAAACATATCAGAATGTTTCAATAATACAGTAACTAGAACTACAAAGTCAGGCAGAATTGTTAGAAATCCGAAAAAATTTCAAAATTTTTACACTTTCAAGTAGAGGTAAACAGTAGACATTAAATGAAGCTAGACACAATCCATAAGAGGGGAAAGAGCTAGGGATATAGGATTAGGATGCTGGACAAGATAACTATGTATGTGATTTAAATGTAAAATGTCCATCGTCATATTATCAATAAACTATGTAATAATTTCAATAAGTAAAATGTACAACATCAAAATATTATGTAAAAATTGTATTATATAAACAATGATGTAAACATGAAAGGGGGAGATGTGACATATTATGTACACCTACACTAGGTTACACTAACCATGCACTAGCACCGATATGTATTGTTCTGTGCCTGGTGCTCTGACTTCTGTGATCTGTGATAAAGATGATTAATAAACCAGTTATCATCCAGCAGTCTTTGAATTCAGACGTCCCGTCTCCAACACTCTCCCAAGTCCACACCACATACTTACCAATTTATAGTTGGTTGTTGGTTCAGTTGGCGGGCTAAGGTATGATGGTATGATGATGTCTATGTCACTTTATCATATTTTGATTTGTAAAATCTTTCTTGTGATTAAGTGCATATGTAGATAATCTTAGGGTAACTACTGCATTAATTTTTAATTTTTAATTCTTCTCATCATGCATTCTGATATTTATTGATTGTTTACAGTTATACATAAAATGCTCATTCCAGGAAAACTTTCGGCTTTCTTGTTTCTATTTTGAGGTATGTAAACAATTATTCCTCTTAACTTGTTACCTATTATGTACCTAGTGATACATTTTGATTAATGATGTTTCTCTCTTAACTTGTTACCTATTATGTACCTAGTGATACATTTTGATTAATGATGTTTCCAAGTTATCCCTTTAGAAAATCTCTGTTCGCCTCTCTGCATATAACTTTACTTACGCAAGAGTGTCCTCTTGATGATTGTTGGTGCACTCGTTGGTGCATTAGCAGATTCCGCGGCACACAGGCAGACCTACATAGACTCATATCACTTCTGTTTTATTATTTTTGTCAACTTCATATCACCTTAGGTATATATATATATTTTTATATTTATATTTGTAACTGTTGCACTATTCCATACCTAGGTATATCACCACCTCTCATTACCTCATATCATGTTATTGTATAGGTGAGTATCCCTCATGAATCACTTAACAATTGCACATCTTAACACTCGTTCTCTTGTTGCAAAACTAGGAGCTTTCAAAGAATTGGTAAATACGAAAAAATACTTTATCTTCACTATTTCAGAGACATGGCTGACTCCTGATATATCTGATGAAGCAGTTTACATAGAAGGATATAACTTTGAAAGACTTGATAGGCAAGCAGGACGTGGAGGAGGTGTAGGAATGTATATTCACAATAGTATAAAATATCAACTAATTCAAACATCCAATCAGATAGAGCAGCTATGGGTGAGTTTCACAGTGAATAGAAAAAATTTTGCTGTGGGAGTTCTTTATAAGCCTCCGAATTTCAACTATACTGAATTTTTAACAAGCTTTGAACTGACCATACAAAATGATTTACTGCAATTCGATTATTTAGTTGCACTTGGTGACTTCAATATTGATCAATTACAATTCAATAGCCCCTCTGCTAGATCACTGTCTATGTTATTAGAAACTTTGAATTATGAACAAATAATTTCACATCCAACTAGAATCAATGGTTTATCACAGTCTCTTATTGATCTGATTATTATCTCAGACCCATCAATAATTAATGACAAAGGTGTAATTGGTATGCATGGTTTTTCTGACCATGATTTAGTATTTTGTGAATTGAAGCTGTCCACCTCCCCTATTAACAGGTTTTGCACATATAGAGATTTCAAAAATATGAATTATGATGCATTCTATCAAGAGCTGACTCTTCTGCCCCTTTTTTATATCGTGGAACTTGATGATATTAATGAGAAAATTGAGTTCTTCAATAACTCATTATTGTACCTCTTTCAAAAATATATCCCCTTGAAACAATGTAAATTGAGAAAAACATACACTCCGTGGATCACTGATGATATCAAAATCCTCATGTCCGAGAGAGAAAAAGCCTTAAAAAAGTATAGAAACAATAAGACAGTACAAAACTGGGATAACTATAAGTATATCCGTAACTTCACAAATAGAGCAATAAATAGTGAAAAAAAGTCGTATTTGCAAACGAAATTTAGTAATGCTAGTGCCAAAGAGTCATGGAATGAACTAAAACGCTTCAATATTACTAACAAAAGTAAAAAAGAAATACCTATTGATCTCCAAAACCCAAATGAAATCAATAACTACTTCATTGACTCAATTCCCAACACAACAAATAATTCTAAAAATGATCTAACTCAATTTTATTTAAATAATACCAAAACGCATATCCCTACAGAATTCAACTTCAAACGCATTAATGATGAAAAAATCTCTCAAATAATCTCAAGTATAACCTCGAAAAGTACTGGCATCGATAATATCAATATAACATTGATAAAACTATGTTCTCCATATATTATTCCTCTTATAACGCATCTAGTTAATTTTTGCATTGAAAACCATGTGGTTCCTAACTGCTGGAAAGTTGGCCTTATTAAACCATTACCAAAAGTATCAAACGCTCAGCAGTTCAAGGACTTGAGACCTATCTGCATTCTACCCACGCTTTCTAAAGTCCTAGAGAAAACTCTGGATTTTCAAATAAGAGAATACTTATGCTCTACTAACTTAATTCCAAACTACCAATCTGGCTTTCGCAAAAACTACAGTTGTACATCAGCATTACTCAATATAACTGATCATCATCATCTCGGCCTCAGATCAGGGTAAAGTGACTGCTGTCGTATTGTTAGATTTCAGTAAAGCATTTGACACGCTAGACCATGATATTTTGATAGCCTATTTACATTATATAGGTTTTTCTAGTGGTGCCAGGCAACTGGTGACCAATTATTTATCTGGTAGGCTGCAGAAAGTTATCATTGGAGACAATGCAAGTGACCTTAGGAGCATGAGTCGGGGAGTTCCTCAAGGCTCAGTCCTTGGTCCGCTATTATATACAATATATACGTCTGACTTCGAATCATCACTCCAGTACTGTCAACATCACTTTTATGCTGACGATACGCAACTTTATATTTCATTTCAACCGGAGAATGTGCAGCAAGCCAATAGGATGCTAAACGAGGATTTAGATAGACTCGTAACCAAAGCCGAAAATCATTCACTGCTTTTAAACGCAAATAAATCATCATTAATTATCTCTGGAAACAAGGCTGATATGGTAAAAGATAGACTCAATGTTATGGTGAGTACACATCCTTTGGAGTGTTCTATGGAAGCAAAAAATCTGGGAGTCATAATAGATAGCAAAATGAGATTCAAATCGCAAGTAACTAATATGTTGAAAAAAGCATACACCAACCTCAAGATCCTTTATAGTAATAGACACATCTTGAATCGACAGTTGAAAACTCTACTATGTGAGAGCCTAGTCCTTTCCCAATTTAATTATGCGGATGTATTATATAACACTTGTATTGATCACAGTGACTCTGCTCGAATTCAAAAAATACAAAATGCCTGCTTGCGTTTCATCTATGGAATTAGAAAATATGAACATATTTCTCACAAACTCTCTGAAATTGGTTGGTTAAATATGAAAAAAAGAAGAATCCACCATGCAATGTGTTTTTATCATAAGTTGATATGCATCAAGTCTCCTGCCTACTTATATAATAAAATAACTTACCGTACGGACATCCACAATTTAAACATTCGTCATAGAGGATTACTCTCCATGCCTTGACACTCAAGTGCTTTTTTTCAAAGATGTTTCTCTTATTCTATAGTAAAAATGTATAATCATTTGGATAATAGCCTAAAAAACATTTCTCTGAGCAGATTCAGATATAAGTTCAAAGAATTCTTGATGAAAAACAATTTCAACTATTTATAAACAAAAAAAAGTGATACTTCCCTATACGAATGATATGCAATTACAGGTTGTTTAACCCAGGGGTGGTATGGGTCTGGTGGTGGTCTGCTTGTGTGCTGTATAGGTATAGGTTTCTATATATATATATATATTTATTTATAAATATAAACTGAATGAACAAAATAATCATCAAGTAGGTTGAACGGTAGAGCAGACGCCGCAGCCTGCAGTTGTGCAGTGCCGTGGTGAACTGAGTTCAACCTGTTTGCCTTCCATATTTTTTTTTTCCAATATGCATTGTAATAACAACGTGAAGGTAAATAAACGTAATTTATTATTATTATTATTATTATTACTTTCGTCCCCTTTTTCAGAAATTGGACATATTCTGGCAAACTTCCACCTATTTGGATACGTTGAACACGACAGAATCATATTGAAAATATATACCAGCGGTTGAGCTAGTACTTTGATACAATCCTTGAAAACGAAACTAGGGATCAAATTGATACCAGCTGTTAATTTATCTTTCAATTCTTCGATTATTGGGTCAACTTAACTAATTTCCGTATGGAGAGGAACATCAAGTAGAGCGTTCAGTACTGGATTTGATTCAATGTACACACTACGAAAGAAGATATTATCTACTACAGAAATCTTATAACTTGTTAATCGCAACATTTCTAAGGTATTACCAGTCGTTGGTATATCTTACCAAGCAAATCCCATTCTCCGTTCGTAATAAAACTGCTCAAGTCTCCGCCAGCGTCGTCTTGTAGTTGGAGATCCAGCTATATGAAACAGAAAATAAAAACTATTTAGAACCAAAACGTGTCCGAGATATGCAGATGCGCAACTATACAGGGTGTTCGAGTATGTGGCCAAACTCCGAGGGGCGATTATATTTGAGTACTTCTGAAAAGTTCACACGAACATAGGTCCTGAAAGGCCTCGTTTTGAAGATACAGGGTGTTGAAGTTGAAAGTATTGATTGTTGCTTTCTATGACCTATATAAGCTCTCACGATGGCAACATTCAGTCTGGTTGGTGACTGCAATAGTCTCGAAATTGCAGAATATTACTCATTGAGGTTATTGAGTAATCCTAATTGGTGTTTTGAGGGCACCCACATTTAAATTTGGAATCAAATCAATTTTTCATTATTTCCCCAGGAACTGTGTGTGATAATACAAAAATTCAATAGGGAACAGGAAATTTGTATTTTCAATTGTATAATCTGATAAAAATATTGAACTTGGATGGAACTTTGACGTAGGTAAACTATTTACCATGAATATCGAAAAGGGAATAACCCACTCCGACGCCACTGGAATCATCCAATGACTTCAAAAGATGCTTTTTGATATACTGTTAGCAAATTCACCAAAATTCATTGGAATTGGGAAACAAAATTTTGAGTATTTTGAAAACGAAGCATTTCTGGACCTATATGTTCATATCAATTCTTCGTCTTAGAATCACAAAAAATAATCACCCCTTGAAGTTTGCCTACATACCTGAATTACAACCCTTATATGGATATGTAGAAGATTATAATGAACAATATATACATCCGATGATTGAAGGGACAGCAAGATACCAAGGGGGACGAAACATACTAGTCGAATTTACGCCTCATCCATCATTATTCGTGATATCGCTTATGTTTTAGTGGGATTCGATTTAGTCATTCATTATTTCAAATCATCACGAATATTTGTTTCTTTAGTGGAAATAATCACCTAAAAAAAAGATAGCTCTCGTAGACGTGATATACTTACCGCCGATAAGTAGGTACTAATAGTGTCATAGTTCTACACAACCAATACAAAATATACCCACATTTCACACGAAAATATAAGAATTTACTTCTACAGTAAGAGTGTACTGATATATCAGAGAGTTGAAGTAATCGTTGTACGTAGACCTCCACGTAGACGTTAACGTTGCCGTTAAATTGAGTTGAAGTCGTCGCTTTGGTTGTCACTGCCATCGTAACGTAATGATACGTTTTGTTTTCGGATTGTATTGGTCATTTTTTATTGTTTCTTTAGATCTGAACATTTATTCCTGAGGACTTCTTGATGCAGAACTGTTCGGGAATCCCGAAATTGATAATTTCGACTCATCGGCATATTTCAAGTAGAGTTTGATTTAACGTACGTTGATATTCAAGGTATACGTGGAAGTACGTGAGATAACGTACAATCGCAAGCCCACTACCAACGCGAACGTGAATAATTGAAAAATACGCATGTGCATGTCAATTTCTACGTTTACGTTAACGTTCATGGCAACACTTAAACTCTCTCTATAATACTCATAACGTGAGTCGTTTCGTATATAACTGCAATGGATTGATCGCGGTATATGTCGTCACGTATCTATCTAGCATATTATTATTCTCGACTTATTCTTGATTTTATGACATAACTATAAATTTCGTTTGATGCATGGATGAAAATAGCACCTTCTTTCAGATGAAAGTCATTGACGACACAACTTCCTGGGAACCAATGAGAGCAAGGCATGTAGATGCTGGAAATTGTAAACCTATAAAGAGTATAGGTAAGTATAAGTATCGACACCTCAAGAGGTTTTTGCTACTTTATGATTATATGAGAATTGATCGAAATTTCAAGGGTTGTACGTATACTACAGACAATTGATAAAATTGTTCTGGGGTGAGTACTTACTGAAGTAAGTATCATGCAATTCACTAATTCTATGATAACAAACTAAAAACACAAACTGATAATATCAGTGGCGGAGCTACAACATATCTATTGAGATTCAACAAAAAAAAACAAAACTGTCAGATGTAGGCATGAGTAGGTACTCAATCACTGGATCAGAAATCCCTGGCAAGCAGAATAGAATCCACGGTAATTTTTTTTCCGGTTTCGTGTTTTTTTTTAGCATGGCGTGAATCCAGTTAGTGATGATCAGTTCCATGCTCTTTTCAGCCAAGGCAGATCCAATGGCATTTTGGTAGTGAACCACCAAATGCTACTGCGATATAGAGAGATATAGGCTCATCGCAATCTCTTTGTTCTCGAAGGATTTGATGATTTTCACTGATATCATGTTATAAAATGCTAAATTTGTCGATTTGATAGGTTAGATAGGAATACTGGTGATTATTCAGGGAGATCTATGTAGTAATTCAAATGATTTTCAAATATTGATCGAAATTATGAAACTTCAATATCCAGTCAGCAGCAAACTCAAATGCAGATTAACAAATGATGTTTTCGCCACGTTAGACAGTTTGAACGAACGTTTTCTCCCTCAACATCACCCGTCTATCTCTTCCAGGAATTTCAATGTTTGTTATTTCAAGTAGCAATCGCCACAGTTTTGAGGACAATCGAAGCACATTGTCATGATCAAAACGTGAGAAACTCAACTCCATATGTATCGCCCTGTAGACGGTTTTCTCGAAGTCATAGTATCTTTGCTATTTTTGCATCAAGACGTTTATTTTTTTGACCATCCTAGTAAGTAACGTCAGAAATCAACACCCACGACAGCTTGCCTCACGGCCCTTTTCATTTGATCGCTCGATACTTAATCGTAGTTTTAATTTTTTTTAGCTTAACGCGATGCGATAAAAATCCAATTGAGCGTCAACGGAAGTGCCTACTCGCAATGCCTCTGGAATGACAACTTAATGAGAAAATATGTACTGAAGAACCTCGTAACTCATCGGAAAAACATTCCGAAGTCTGGGGATAGCTTAGTGATAGTTATTTTCTTCATTCGTCATTGTGGGATTACCGGGACCCAGATCAGCTAAGGGTATTTCCGTTAGACTGGAATGACTTATTGTCAAATGAAAAGAAATATTTAATCATTAATTATTTCTCACTTGATTTCGAATAAGCAATGACAGTCGTTGCTCGTATAATATCATCAGTTATCATAAAAAATGGGGCTTCACTGTTCGTTATACTTAACTAATAAAAGCGGTCAATAGTCTTCAATATCCTACAATTTAATGTTTGACTTTGAATATGTACATACATACGTGTCTGGATGAGATTCATTAGCGGCGGGGTGAATATTTTTTCGAAAGACATACGTCAACGATTTGATGTATTTACCCACATTTCACGAGCAATCTCGAGGATATCTCCCTTCCATTCTGGTGTAGCTGAAATCACCCCCAATAACATGATATATTTTAATGTAACCCTATGGCTTGTACTCCCTCATTATAGAACTGGTGGAAGGAGGAATTCAGCGTATCAGTCAAATTTCAGTTTTTCATACGTTCAAAGGTTGCATAAATTTGGAATGTAATTCATGAATTCAATTTTTTTTCAACGTATCAATCGCTCAGAATGTGTGTTGAACAATTGATGGCAATTTTTTGCCACATCTGCTATCTGCTATTGTATTCCAGTTTTTTATAGAGCAGCAAAAAAAAATTAGTTGTTTGCCGTAGTCAAAGTTCGAAACGAAGTGTTATTGCAAACTGGTGGAAATGCCTATTTTAGTTATGGGGACATTTAGGCAGTGTGAATAAAAACAACTTCAGACAGTTCGAAGTACTTGTTTATTGATAGATTGCTGAAGAGTGAAAGCATCAAACAGTTATGTACATGCATCGAAAACAGAATTCATATTCATAAACAAGCAGTGGCGTCACTTCTCTAATTCACTTTTTGATTAGTTCTATTGAAATCCAATACCCCCCCCCCTTTAAAACGTTGGGAATAGTACGAAAAATAAATACCTATACATACATACATCGTAAAAATGATATAACAATAGAATATAATACATATTGTAGTATATAAAAATTTCATGAATAATGCTTCATCTTCATTTACTTCAAAGCAATTCCCGCCTTAAAAAAATAACTGGTCAGCTGTTGTAGAATAGATATTATTCATTTCTTCTATATATAAAATCTCTGGTGAAAAGATACTTGATATCAATATGTCTCAACCTTTCATAGTGCATCATATGGTGATTCATTTTTACCAGTATTGTCTCTAGTATTGTCCTCAAATTTTATGATGGGTTTTTGCTAGATTCACATTTATTCACTAGTTGAATTTTTGAGCCATGAAGCTTCGTTAACTCCCTCAGAGAGTGCTATATTTTGGCTTATGTTGACTACATTCCAATAGAATGTTGTCGTCTATCATTTCATGAGATTATGAAATTTCAAAAATAAATTGAAAACACCCATTTTTATTATTATTAAGTCTGCATTTGTATAGCCAATCAACATATGTTTCTACTCACTCATATCATTCAAAACATACTTACGTGAGTTTTGAATCCAATACCATTCACATTATATATATATATATATATCATATATCGTAACCTCCATGCCCCTTATTGAAAATTTTCACTATTCTTCGGAATACCTACTTTGGTATTTACTCAAAATTATGATAGAGAAACAAAAATTGGTCCATGATGTTTATAACATCGCTTTAGTATTCTCACAAAGTTCATTACTTAATACCTTCAACAAAACTGTACCAATCGCAATTCACCATAAGAAACCAATAAAAAATCCTCAACTCTTTCTGATGGAGAAGTTTTGACCATCATGCAAGAACAAAGAAATATTTGTATATCTCTTGGGGCGCACTACAGAAAATACCTATCATCGTGTGAACCTAGGGAGGATTGGGAGAGGAAGTAGGAATTGGATTGATTCTGAACTCCTGAAGATTATATGTTCTTGTAAAAACTTCCTTTTAAAAGGAATCCTGAAGGTTTGCAGGTCAATAGGCAAACAAGTTATGATAAAGATTTGTTCGATAAATCTCGAGGGTGGCGACAATGGTATGTGCTGACTGGGCTTGTCGAGTTAGTCTGACTGGTGTTGCTTGTGATGGAATGATAGCAGACATTTGTGAAGAACATTTCCGCTGGAAGTATCTATAGAAAATTAAAACTAGTTCACGGTATGCTTCGAGGATATCGAAGAATTAGTGAGTATGACATCACATACCAAGCAAACGTCTCATCTCTGGATAGAGTCTAGAAGCATCAGCGTATGTTTGAGTGCTGAATTCCATTTGCGGGCACTGTATTCTAGACTATGGATCGTATCTGCGCTTTGTAGATCATGTGCACCTGTTGAGGTGTGAAGTTATTTATATAACCAGCAAAAAAACTCTAATTTGAACTGTATTTGGTAGTGTCCTGTTCTCTGAATATACTACAAATACCAATGTATCGGTCAAACGAGAATGATTTGCAAAGTTTGGAAAAAAAACTTCCCATCCAAAATGTTGTTATTTGAAGTATCATACACCATGAATCGTGATTGTGCAGTTACTTCTCCCTGAGTTACATTATGCATAACGTTCGATATAACGAACTATATTTTTGACTTGAACAAATGGAACATTTTTTCCACTAAAAAAAATATTGAAAATCTATTTCCATAACCTCATGCACTAAAGGGTTGATAGGCCTACCAAGAATAGTACCTACATACTAAGAGAACAATACACAAACATCAGGTCTTACTCACATTCCATTTATCTCAAAATATTCACATCATGGGCTTTTTTTTATAGCTTTTTGAGATGCAAAATTTTTTTTCATCTTCTGAAAACTAATATTTGGCTTATTTTATTTCGATAGGAAAAGTATGACAAACGTAACATATTAAGTGTGTTTTTCACTCCATGAGTGACGTCATCAATTTTCTGACGGAATTTAAGATGGAGCAGATGCTGCAAAAGAATAAACAACACTTTGATCGAAAAATGACTTTCGTTGTATGTCAATCTACCATGTATCTTCTGAACCAGAAGAGGCTGAAACGTTTTATTGATTAACACCAAGTCCATCTTCTGAAATCTCTCGAGAATCTCAATATCGATATTCTTCGTTTCCTATCGAATAAAAACAAAGAACAATACTAAAAATGTGTCAATCTCCTGGATTCTCTCAGAGCAAATTG
This sequence comes from Phaedon cochleariae, assembly GCA_918026855.4. Taxonomy (NCBI): domain Eukaryota; kingdom Metazoa; phylum Arthropoda; class Insecta; order Coleoptera; family Chrysomelidae; genus Phaedon; species Phaedon cochleariae. The sequence continues at coordinate 17,388,116 of OU896720.1, read as the reverse complement.
AAATTGCGCAGCAACAGCTTCATGGATTTCCATCAACATTTCAGCGGCAATATCAACAGTTTGATGGTTCCTTCGATTCATGCGCATGACAAAATGATGAAATGAAGAACGCACCCATTGTTTTCATATTGGTGTAGGCCGTTTTTTTCTCTCTTTATTGGAAACACTCCTGAGAATTTGCCACCGCTAAAAATTTGCCGCTCTTGGCCAGTGCCTAGTCGTTCTAATGGTTAATCTGGGCCTGGATCGAGCGTGATTTCGGAACTGATGATTGATATTCAATACTTACTTGTAAGCCGTCATACGTCCAACTGCCGAATTTCATTTCGCAACGTTGGTCGTCGAAAGGAAACCACGTTATGTCAATTTTGCACGTGCTCTTGAAGATGCCAGGCGGGACGTACAAGCAGCTTCCGTTATTTCGCACCACTACGTTGGTAGGGTAGGTACCATCAAAACCCTCGTCGGCACTAAAATGAAAAATAGAGAGTTTCCATGGATACTGTCTGTGACCACAAGGAAATTATCAATCAACAAAGTACATCTTTCAATTCAGTAACTTCGAAAGTTATATAACAGCAGAATTATATACCCAGGACAATGTGAATTATTTTCGATTTAATGACGTCATCTTGACGTGCAGTATAAAGATCATAATAACGTTTCTAAGAAGTCATACATTCTTCTGTCTGACTAAATAAATGAGTGGGGCGTTTTTGTCAGTATTTCCGTGTATTTATATGAAATTTGAGTTCGAATGTACGTTATTTAACAACGTTAAGCTCAATTCGCCGACTCTCATTCCCATTCTAGAAAGCAATATCAGAGTTTGAACAGGTACACTGTAAGAAATCCTTTTGAGTGACTGCGAATTCGCTAGTGAATATTGAGAGTATTTCCACAATGTCCAATAATGACAATGTTTTTGACAAATTTGATTGGATAGCACAAAATTTGGAATAGAACAAATCAGAAGACCATATGAAAGTGGCTTTTACTCAATCATTAAGTAGATGAAACATGTGAGAATCACTCACTGAGAAAATGTATTCATCGCCATAGCTAATTTTTCTGCTGTTACAGCTAAACAATTTGGCTATATAGGGGACAGGCAATATCTTCACTACGGCAGAAGAGAGCACTTCACCGACAACGTCATCCTGTGGTAGCAAAGATACTTCATAATGAATTCAATTACAGTTGGAGCAAAGTATCTTTATTGTCATAGTAAAGTCACTTCTCTGTCGTGGTAAAGTCACTTCTCTGTCGGAAAGTAACCTTACTATCCCGAGAAAAAGGTTCAAATCTTTCATTCTGTTATTGGAAAGTGAATCACTAATATACAGAAGAAATATTTGCTGCTATAGTGAAGCGTCTATTTCAGAAGAACAGAGTTCTTGCCAATAGCAGCATGAGTGTTTTCATTGCTAGTGAAAGTTACTTTTCTAAAAATAGCAGAAATTTTCGATGGAAATATCTTTTGAAGTACGCTGGTACCATTTAGCCCGTCGTTCAAAACTAGAATGAGCGTATCTCAAACTTCTGAATTTTCAATAATTGGATAATTGAAAGTTTCGTTGGACGCGTTAATGATTTCACTTTCGAAGTAATTTGCTGCTATATGTTGCTTATGTGAGAGAATGGACTTCGACTTGCTAATACAACCCTTCGATACTTTCTTAGTTTGAGAACGTATATACATTGGGGAATTGATAATAATAATTACAAAAAAACAGAATAGTAAATTTGATTCTTACTTCTAAAATATCATCTACTACTATCAGTAGAAAAAAACATTAAGGATAACGGTAGATTTATATGAAATCACATATAAAGGTAATAACCCAGCGAGCACAAAAACATCTCAGAGATGTTAAAAGTACGAGATGTCGAGTTGTTGGACCTCCACTGCGATGTTCTGTTCACACATGAATAGAACTTTCATAGAACAGCGGCAATGTCCGCCGCAGACGGCGTTTATGAAAATATTCTCGGGGTGCCACAAAATTACATTCTCCCTGTTTTTTGAAAGCCTTTTTATGGACACCCCATAATCTTTCCAAAGAGTTTTGCTGTGCACATTCAATCGCTGCAAACAAACCATTCCTGGAAGGTATATTATCGAAAAAAGAAGAAAATCAAAAAAGAGTAGTCACCGGCGGGAAAAGCTCTCTTGTGATTGAATTTTCACAATTCTTACACACATTAAACTACTGACAATTATTACCACTTTGGAACTGATAATCTGATCATTGACTCTAGACCTTATGCCAGACCCCTCAAATCGACCAAGTCATTATAATTTGTGGAGCGGAATGAAACATACCTAGTGTTGCTGGGGTCATGGGTGGTAAAAAATTCGGACGGAAGGGCATCATGGGGAGGCAGCTTTTAGATATGGCAGCTGTTCAAAATGGCGGACGGAGGCGAATATGTAAAGTTAATTATCACAGGACTGGGTGGATAAATCTTGTATTCCATTTTATCAAAATGTTGGATATTTTTTTGGCAATTTTTTGGCCTATTGATCTATACTAGAGAACGTATTATTCATGTGTCGACACTCGAAAAAATAGGGAATCATATTTTTGAAACTCACATTTTACGGTTCAATGGACTAATGGTTGGGTAATATCGGAAAAATAGATGAAATAAAAGTTGTTGAGGTGTACTCATCCTCAGGACGCAGAAAAAGATATGGGAGATCAGATCAATAGAACCCAAGATAACTAGATCGAAAGCAAGCTGAGCGAAGTCGATGATGTGTTTCGAACGCTCGGTGTTGCCTATAAACTTGATCTACTGATGTGCTCTATTTGTAACATGAATATCATTATTAGAACGAAGGTGATAATGTTTGTTAACAGAATTCTTTGGTTATTAATCTCACATATTATATGAAGACGGAAAAGAGGTTTTCCGAAGAATCGAAAGAGAAGAATAATTAAATTTGATTTCAAACCAAATGATATCGTGAAATTGATTCAATTCTGAAAGAACAAAAGTCTATATTCATTCATCGATTCTCCAAGTCATATTCATCACACATATTCATGATCAATAGGGATGTTTACAAAGTTCTGGGAATTGTGCTATCATCAAATTACGCAAAATTTATTGTCAAAAGTATTGGTATTACCAGACAAGTCTTTTGACATTTTTATGCAAATATTTGAAGAAATATCGATCATTCTGAGTGGGTAAATCAGCAATGCCGACTAATGAAGACGGAATAACAAATCGACGGAGTCTTCCACCAAGTGTTGCCTATCTTTTACATTTCTTTCACCGTACTGATGAGGGCCGAAAGCCCAAAACACGTGTTTTCGGTTAACTCTTCTTGAGGGCTATATCCAATGATTTTTTTGTAGTTGGCTTAAAACAGTTTCCTCAAAATTTCATTTATCTTTATTCTTCTTCTGGACTCTGCGGCTAACTCTTCTTGAGGACTATATCCTATAATCTTTTCGTAGTTTGCCTCAAACAGTTCTCTCAATATTCCTTTCATCATATATATACATATATACAGGGTGTCATAAAATACCTGCCTGATCCAACGTAGTTTGGACATTCAAACACCGTTCAGGCATATAACCTAATATTATTCCGCTAACCTACCCTTGCGGGGAGGATGAATCCACCATCTAACCTACCCTTTCAGAATGATCAAGTAGGCCTATGACAGATGACACGTGAGCTAACTAAACATGACAGATGACAGATGACAGATGACAGATGACAGATGACAGATGACAGATGACAGATGACAGATGACAGATGACAGATGACAGATGACAGATGACAGATGACAGATGACAGATGACAGATGACAGATGACAGATGACAGATGACAGATGACAGATGACAGATGACAGATGACAGATGACAGATGACAGATGACAGATGACAGATGACAGATGACAGATGACAGATGACAGATGACAGATGACAGATGACAGATGACAGATGACAGATGACAGATGACAGATGACAGATGACAGATGACAGATGACAGATGACAGATGACAGATGACAGATGACAGATGACAGATGACAGATGACAGATGACAGATGACAGATGACAGATGACAGATGACAGATGACAGATGACAGATGACGTCATCTTGATGAATGATCCAGAGATCACAGCCTTATAACCTCATCAAAACAATTTTTGAATCAGCTAGCACTCATATCGAAAGTTCTTGCAATCATGATCGCACCATATTAGTTGGAATTCAAACACTCTGAGTTTTTCGCTTTGAATTGATCGAAGAACATGTCTGGCGACTCAAGCGCTTCGAGAACATGCTTCAGATTCATTTCGTCCTGCCGAAATAACACCAACAGGTTACAGTTGTCTCGCACAAGCTGCTTCGGTATCTTGAAATAGGTTTGGCATAGGTATGCCACGTCAATATCCTAGTCTTCACACGGAGTATTTCGAATTGTCTGCTGCCTGTCACAAGATTCGTCATCGAGAATAAATATCGAATGATTCTTCGCTTCTGATGGACTAATGACCTCGTCATTTCTTTCGTAGGGATAACATACAACGCCTTCCACTAAATCTTGAATTTTGTGCTATTTGGATTGAACAGTAGGAAAAGCATCGTATTGGTCTTTCCACATCCATTTGATACGTAGAACATTGCTTGTGTCCCATGTTTACTACTCGATGACTCGATTGAAAAATTATCGATGGGTAACGCCGTTATTGTTGAACGATCCCCATCATGTGATGATACATTATTTCGATACATAGGTATATGCAGAGTTGTCGAGCTGCCTACACGTCATGTTTCATGTAGCTCTATCACGGAGAGAGTATGCTCAATTTTTTGATCGATAAAATACCCATCGAATTACACATTCCAGGTTACAGAGTTTGTGGTCTATGCACAAAATTTGATAAAAGACTTACTAGAGGAGATACCGGCATCAATTCGTTGGACGACGCGTGTAGAGAACACGATATCACCTATTCGCATCATTCCTCATTAGGAGACAGACACAAAGCTGATTGGATATTGGAAAATAGAGCGTGGAGAATAGTCAAGTCGAAGAACGCTAAATTCAAAGAGACAGCTGCCGCTTGGCTATTCAGCAACGGGATAAAGGTCGAATGATAACTCCACATGGGTCTTGTATCACGTCAATTTTTATCTGACATCATCAAATTCATAAAAAAACATCAATGTCTTTTACGACGACAGATGGTGGCAGTTCATCAGGAAGTGGTCTAAATAGATCTGCATTGAAAGCACCCCGAGCAGTCAAAATGGCAATCAAGAAGGCTGACGGTGAACAAAGAATCAGAGTACCCAGAGTCATACCCCATACACACAGTGGAGGCATCCTACCATTGATATATATTTGCTGCCCTCGGAGCCCTAGGATCTCTAGCTGGAGGAGCCAGAGCAGTCGCAAAGACAGTCCTTGATGCGAAAAATGCGAAGAAAAAGCTCGAAGAAGATCAAGGACATAATGAAGCAATGGAGGCTATCGGAAAGCAAGGTTCTGGCCTATTTATATGCAAAACCTCAGACAAGTTACCCAATGAATCATTGTCCGATGAAGATATAATAAAGAATGCCAAACAGCTGAAAAAATCATATTTTCGAGGTGTTTTCATGCGGGACACTTTACCAGCCCGCCCATGACGTCGTGAGTGTGCTGTATTGAATTTTGATTCCTCTAATCATGCAGGCACGCATTGGGTAGCTAATATAAAAAATGATGAAAGAGTCTTATTTTCCGATAACTATGACAATCTGACACCACCCAGAGAATTGGCACAATATTTGAGTGCCGACACAAAAATCTTCTACAATAACGATCAATATTGAAATTTCAATCAAAGCAATTGTGGACGCCTATGTCTAGAGTTTCTCTTTGATGAAGGCAAGTAAGATGGCCATTGTGCTTCAGTCATGTCCCTGATAGTGACGTTGAGGGGTTGTACATCTACGCTCTCCATAGACTTTTTGACACCGCTTCAACTCGATTCAGATTCTGATTACAGACTAGCATTATTGAGATTCCATTCATACAACAGTATACCGAAAATCGATAAAGGTTTCAAGTCTTATTTGCGGAATAAGGCCAAGGCGGGAAAGATTATCGACATTTCCAAAGGTCCATACGACATTGTTGACATTGATGCATTCATCCGCAGAGAATTGAGCATCTCAAGGGCAAAGGACGTTGATGATATTTTCTCGATAAAGCCCAATAACAATACAATAAAGTGCAAGATTTCGAGCAACAGGTTTGCCATTGATTTCCGCCCAAAGAATAGCATAGCTCAAGTCTTGGGATTTTCAAACATATTGTTGAACGCTCAACAAGTCCACAGTTCCGATTTGCCAGTCAGCATAATCATTCACATGCCGGAACTCTCTACAACGATATACAATCATATACAATCTACGAGTTTGCAGTTCTTGTTGATCCCGGTTACGCGATAGGCAAGATTCCCAAGAATCTAATCTACTCACCAATCGTCAGCAGGCGGGAATTGCCAAACATCACACTCTGGATTCTAGACCAAGATTTCAGAGAGATGAATTTCAGAGGTGAAAAAATCATTATACCGTATACGAAAGGAATCGTGTCTTAGAAGAGCAGAAAATCATTGACATTATTCAATATCCTGTTTCTCAAATCACTCGAAGGCTACAATCACTACAATGTTGGTAGCTCCCGTTTTAGACTTTTTCCGCAAACTCAGATCTGACGAAAGCATCACTTAAGTGGAGTGGCGTACCCATTAGCCATATGTAAAATCATTCAAGAACAATGACGTCATCGATATTATCGATATTACAGTCAATCAAGCAGATTCGTGGTTGACCATGTTTGAAGGCATCATTACCATCAAGGGTGAATTGATGGATGTGACCAGAGGCGGTATTGGTACATCAACCCAAAATGCTGGAGCCCATATTTTGACTCTTGTACCAATGAATTGTGCAATGAAGAATTGTCAGATATCCTGGAATAACTGGTACTGCGCGAGGATACTTGTGTTACATACTTGAAGACTCACTCCATCTAGTCATAGCAGGCTGGAACTATCCCAACGCTCTGCTCTGATTCTCCACAATACGATGGCACGTTCAATGAACATTCTACTGAAACATTTGTTTTCCATCTTCAATGAGCACCAAGTGGCAACGCGGGGCAAGCAGTCGATCCGTTTATTGAGAGCTCGCAATAGTTGATGGGACAGTAAATAATGCTATACCAGGAAGAACTCACAGACAGAGCACTGCTGAAATAACTATAGAAAGCATCAATTTGAAAGTGCCACATCTCACTTCCAAAGATGACATGAAGTTGCATTTGTCGACATTTATCAAGACAGACGAGCCTATGATCATACCGTTTCGCAGATGGAAATTGCACGAGCTTCCAGCACCCACACACAGATCCACAAAAGAAATCTGGTCGGTTGAGACATGTTCTGCATTAAAGAGCCCTAGATAGGTTATAGTATTTTTCAAGCAGATTCGTTCCCGAAACAGATTTCAGTAGTGAATACCATGTTCTATCTATATCAACTGTATCATTCTCATTTCTTCAATCCGATATCAGTCCAGGCAGTAAACTGATGAAACATGGATCCTGAATCACAAAAACAATTGAACAGTGACCGTATTTGCATAATTTGTGAAAGTTCTACTGCTGTTAATCTAAATCATTCGAAAGACTTGGGTTGATGGTACACTATGTGAAATGTTGCGATACTAAGAAAATTTGAACCCATAATGAAACTGCTAGACACGTTAACTGACCAACAAATTCCTAATATTTACCAACTTAATTAACGTCGCAAATGTTTCGTCCACATAAATAATCTTGAGAGATTCGTGCGCGCCGCTTATAAATGACAAGGATAATTGAGATAAATCATCGAAACTCCATCAACACCATCTGTCAGAAGATCGTTGCCTGATCAAAAAATGCCAGTACTACAGAGCGTGTTCATAGACATATCTGCATAGCCAGGAAAATCCTCCACAAATTCGAAAACAAGGCAGAAATGTGTCCAAAACGTTGATCTCCGAACAAAGGGGCTGTAGCTATCAAGCGAATGAAATCTGAAATCAAGGCAATTACTTCACTAGATATTTTCGCTGGTAAGGCTCAATATAATCATGCCTGCTACAAGTCATATACAGGGAAACGACCAGAAAAGGTACAGACTTTCGTATGCCTTTGTATACTCGACTGTGTCATATAATATAATTGTTTGGGGTCAGGCATCCGAGATTGAACGGGTCTTCATCGGGCAGAAATGGAATGTCAGATTGTTATTCAATCTTAATTCGTCTTGTAGAAACACATTCAAACAACAAGGTATCCTCACCGTTTCCTGGATCTACTTATATAAAATACTTCCATATATTCACATTAACAAAAATACACTCAACAAACATTCAGACCTCCATAACTACAATACAAGGAACAACAAGACACCGCATTACTCTAACTATTAAACATCACCGATATATGCTGGTAGCGATCTTAATAATGCCCTATCAACTGATCTCAAGCAGTTGAGAGATATCGAATTCAAGAGAAATCTTTAAAACAATCTTCTGAATGGGTGCTTCCATTCGAAGTATGCGTTTGTGGATTATTTGACAAATATTGATATGATTTGATATTTATGCTATTTATGATTAGTTTTTAAGACTTGTACATATTAGTTATGTTATGTCCTCAACTTCTGATGTATGTATATGTGAAAGTTTCATTCACCTTATTCATTATTATTTGTTTGTTACTCATTGTTATGTGTATGTTAGTATGTAGTTTTTTGACGAAATCCATTGTATAATAGCTTATGGAGTGATAAAAATGATGATGATGATGATGATCCGTACTTCAAAGAAAAGACTGATGCTTCAAGTAGCGTTTGTGAATACATTCGAACTAATTTGTTCAGAAACCCACGTTTCATTGCTAGATCAGGACTGATTGACAAAGTAAACTTTCAAGGTACGCACGATGTTCTTCGAACATTATAAAAATTTCCTTTCGTGCACTACAAGATATGAAAAAATTGACCAGCGTTGGATTTAAAATGAGAGCATCTACTGTAACAGATATATTTACAAGGTGTATATTCTTTCCAATACTACCTCTAACTAGTGATTATATCAGTATGTAGATTGTAGAATCAATATCGAGAAAAAGAAATATTGGAGCATTAAACAGTATTGGAAAGGAATATCCTCAGATATAATTATGAACACAAAAAAATGGATGTATATTTAAAGAAATACATCGAAAATTCGCATTCTCCATGTGATGAAAATATTAATTTCCTCTCGGTTTATTCAACAGAAAACAACTACTTTCCTGGCTATATGCCACGACGAATATTGAATTACATCTATTGAACACACACAATATGAATTTGGAAACAAAATCTTCATATAAATATATCCACATAATCTCATTCTGAATATTCAACAGAAAATAACTACTCTCCAGGCTTTTTGACACGTCGAACATTGAATTATATTTGTTGAATATCCAAAAAGAGAGCATGAAAAATGAAAATCCTCTGAAATTGAGAATTGACATTATCACTCAAATACATTTTTTTCGTTCCGCAACCTACGGTTTAGAGCACTCAATTTCTTTTCATTCTCGTTCATTGACGATGTCGATGTTAAACAATGAGAACTATTGATTTATGTTTATGGATTCCGTGTCGGTTTGCACTTTCGCTAGTCAAGGGTAGTCACACAGTCGCTACAACTGACCCTCTGCATGGTCGAAAGTGTCATGGGATTAAAGGGAAGCACATAACTAACTACAAGTGCATCATTGGCGATTGGCGGTTCTTAAACATCCTCACAATAGTCAAAGGCACATACAGGGTTTCTTGAAATTGAATTACAGAACTTACGCTTGATTTGGCGCCTCCTCGTCACGAGAAATACGAGGCGCGTCGCGTCCGCTTCACGTATAATCCGCTAATGTTTTCAGTTTTCCTTTATCCCTTTGTTTAAATAGGTAGGTTCATTAACTTTCATTTAGATCATCCTATGTCCCTTCAACCTTTTGGTCCTCAATACCTCTTGGGTTTTCAAGTAATGACTTGGAATCTTTGAACTGGTGTTTTTAGCACATAGCTCATGTGTAACAACGAGTAGGTGAATAGGACTGCTTAGGCACACTATCAATACAGATTAATCTTTTATCATTTTATGAACATACCTACATGACACTCCCTCCTCAATTGTTTCTGGAATATCAAGTAATGATTTGGCGCATCAAGGATGGAGTTGGCGCATCTTAGGCTCACTCGCGAGAAAATTCAAGTATTACCTTCCATGAACACAACTATCACACTTTTCTTCCTAGATTCTTCATGGGTTTTCATGTGATGATTAACTTGTGCTTAACTTGGCGCCTTCTAGCCACGAGACATTCTAGGCGCACGTTAGATAATCAACTACAACGGCAAAGCTTTGGAAGTCTTCACCAATGGAAGTATTCTCGAAGTTCATAACCTCAAAAAGTTGAGAAAAAGGCCAACACCTTCCTCTTTTCCCTCTCCTCCCTAGGTACGCGTGATGTTCTACGAAGATTATAGGAATTTCCATTCGTGTACTCCAAGAAAAAAAAACGTGAACAAGAGAGTTGCTCGATTGAAAAGGATCTTCTTCACCTAAAGAATATGCCTGGAAGTGATACCTCGCGCAATGTCAAGAGAAGACCATCATGACCATCCGCATCTGCATCCAACCTGAAAAGTGTTAACTCAACTCACCCATGACACCCTTAAGTTTGAACCATCTGCACTCGTTCTCTTGAGATTGGGTGAATTCTTGAGAAAAATTGATCGCACTGGAGGGTTTGTTGAAGGAGATTGGGTCTGAGACTGAGAGGGGCATATTATAGATTATGGAAACTACTTCTCGAACCTGTCAGAGTATCAAGGAAATCTGAACAATCACTTTCTTGGACCATTACTATTACTGAGTGATTCCAAGAGTGCATATATATACCGGGTATCAGTTCACGGATGGACAAGGCCGGGCCTTGATTAGCCTACGCGACAGTAGTCGATAGAATAGGTACCTGATGCTGTTTGAACTGATCATCCTATTTTTAAGTTGTGTTTTCTCAGTTTTATATTTTCTCAGTTGTATTAGAAAAATAACAATGAAAATTAAATCTGAAACCCTACAACATTCTAGTTCCTTTTTCCATCAGGCTTTTTAACGAGATAGTTATAGAGACAGATCAAAATATAGTGAACGATTATTTAAATTGAACTAGATAAAAATGAAGTGTATGTGAATTGGAGGTTATTTCCTCACAGTGCAACATTGATCCATATGGGGGTCAAGTATTCAATCCATTAATTTTGAGATGTTACAGAGACTGACAAACTAATCGAAGTTCTCTCAATAGATATATTTTGGGAAAAATTCACCATAAGTCGAACACAAAAAGCGTCGAAGTTCGATTGAATGAATGTTAATTATTTCAGATCTAAGGAAATGCAAAAGTGATCCTTTTCAAAATTGGCTCACTACCTTTTTCTATAAATCCACGTTTTCAGTGAGAATCCGAGGTTACATAACTATATCCCTGAAAAGAATTCTGTCAATCTAATTTCAACGCACCGCAGTTATAAGTCAATTCTGGAGTAATGTTTACCAAGAAAAGTTCCCTTATCTGAATATATCTGAATCGATGAATAATCTCTGTATATAGTTCTAGTTGTAATATTCATATACATATACAGGTTCGTGTCACAGAAATTGATATCAGAGTATATCGTATAAAATATTTCTTAATCTAACGAATACGACGATTTACGGGTGAAAATGTTAAAATTTGTCTCAATAATGATGGGAGGTCATGGTCATCACCTGTTTTTTGAAAAAACTTCTTCGTCATAAGTACCCATGGAATCATAGGATTCTTCCGGTCACATATTCCTATAGTTATTGAATGTACTTTCAGCAAACCAGGTATCGTTTTATTCGTATTGGAATTCCTAAACCCGTTCGCCATCAGCTGTCACATATATGTGACCAGAAAATTCTCACGTACGCATGCCGACACACAAAATTATGTATGACTTGGGCTCAGAGTAATTCATATGAAATTCTCACCTAACCGATCTGTGCTGTTGTTCTGTTCAATCTACGATCTACTAGTAGGTCCAACACATATTTGTTATGATCGGTCCCAGGATCTCGAGCAAGTGAATTTGCTGTGCCTGTTCTCCAATAAAGAAGATAAGCTCGAAAAACCGAAGAAAAATCGTTCTCAATGTTATCTGTCTAGAAGTCGACGAGAGGTATGCCATTAAGCCAGGATCATTGGATCACAAGCGTAGATAACACATCTATAATAATAAGATGAGGAATTCAACATATTTTATTGAAATGTGAAGTTTTGGTTACTAAGACGTGATCTTATGATCAGCCTTGAGTGCTCAAGCGATCCGAGGTTAGCGGTTAGACTGCTCGTCGACTTCTAGGCAAATGATCTTGAGAACAACCTTATTATGAAGATTCACATGAAGACCGTGATCATGATGAGCTAGAACCGGCAAAGATTGCTGAAGTAGCTGTGAATTAAGAATATATCCTTCCAGACCGGGCGTTTACTCGTATTTAATAGCTCCTAAATAACTTTTTCTGGTTGGTGCTTTGTTCTCCATATGTGATCAATTGCCTTGTGCATCAAACTTTCCCAAAAAAATAACCACATACGAAGTTTGCAAAAATATCTCAATATTTCCAATTATTTCGTTCATTCAATAAAACAATATGATGATTTAAGGTCTTGACTGAAGCTGAATTGACATTCTTGTTATTCTGAATATTGTCATGTCACATGTATGTGGTATATTCTGGAGAATAACTGTTCATGAAATCTACATCACAAAAATGTGGCAACAGTAGAGACAGCATTCTCCACATGTTGCTACATACAATATAGCAATAAAATAAATATCATGCACTCTCCTCACGGGCTGTGGTGAACGGCCAATCGAATGCCCTAGATAGCGAACGTTTTGCCAAATTTGGAATGGAAAATGTATTGTTTCATTTCGAATAGAGATCAGTTTCAGAAATGAATATTTCGCAGTAGCTTTCGATTTGAACAAAACATCTAATTTGATGTATGGGTTTTCGAGATTATTTTCCAGGCATCTGCCTAGTCCTGTTATATACGTATGCATACCTATCATAAATAATTCAAGATAGTGATACCTACCATCACAATTATATTTTCGATCAAGAAAAATTGTTCATTCACTCAGTGGATTTCCCTGAATATCATCTACAATCCACTGCTTCAAAAATATCCGGCAGTCTAAACGTACATAAGTAAACACAATTTTACCTGTTATACATGAGAACGTCAGGCTTCCACAGTCGATGGGGTGGAATACGGAGATCTTTCACCCCACCAAACTCGGAAGAATTCCACCTCAGGTTCATGTCGTTCCATTCCTGGAATAACAAACAGAATTTATTGAAATATTAGAATTCCCCCTGATATACTCCGCCTATATATGGGCGGGGAAATAGTGCGTCAGAGTCCATCTACTCGGTTCCTATATAATAGCAAGGAACACGATTCAAAGTCGAATGCAAACAGGACGGTATAGAGTCTATATAACAAGAGATATATACCGTATATACAGAGTGCCCGAAAACAGATTTAGGAAGTCGAGGACAAATATTTCAAATGGAATGTCATGTTTTAGCACATTTTTTTCAAGCATCTCAGTGACCTATTTCTTCAATAGAGAGTTGAAGTGTTGTCATGAACGTTAACGTAAACGTAGAAATTGACAGCTACGCATGCGCATTTTCCAATTCTTCACGTTTGCGTTGTTAGTGGGCTTACGGGTGTACGTTATCTCACGTTCCTTCACGTATACCTTAAATATCAACGTACGTTAACCAAACTATACTCGAAATATGCCGATGAGTCAAAATTATCAAATTCGAGATCACCAACGAGTTCTGCATCAAGGAGTCGTCTAATTTTGACAGGAATAAATGTTCGAATCTAAACACACAACCAAAAATGACCAATACAAACCGAAAACAAAATGTATTATTACGTTATGATGACAGTGACGACCAAAGTGGCGACTTCAATTCAATTTAACGACAATACGTAAACGTTATTTTTCGTACGTTAACGTCGACGTGGAGGTCTACGTACAGTGATTACTTCAACTCTCTAATATGCTTTGTTTCAATCAATTGACAGTAATATATATTATTTTGTTCAAATAATGTATATTATTTTGCTCAAATAATAATCAGCAGATGCATACGGTGAATTATTATAATGTCGTTTGATATACATATGTGTGAGATAGGTAGTTATACTAAGACACCTATCAAAATAGGGAAAAACACGCCTAATTTTGTAGTGGAAAATTCGAGGGCGCGGTGACGCGATGGAGTGACTTATTCACTGAGTGAAATAATAGTTGTTGATAAAATTACACACCGAAGGCTACAAACGCATTTTACGCACGTGATACATACAACATATGAATTTAGTAATCAGGAGGAGCGTGATGTTAATGGATAATTAACAAATAAAAATTATCGTTCAATTTTTTTTCTCTTGGAGCACCCGAAAAGAATTTCCTATGATGGTACCTAGGGATGATAGGGAGAGGAGGGGGGTGTTGAAATTTTTTTGAACTCCTGGAGGTTATGAGTTCTTGGGAATACTTTCATTGACAAATAATTTCAAAGCTTTGCCGTTCAATAGACGAACGAGTTTTGGTAAAAAGTTATTCGACAACGGTTGACAACGAAAGGATGTGCTGACTGGGCTTGTCAAATTTGTCTGAGCAGACTTGCTAGTGATGAAATGGTAGCCGAGATTTCTGAGGAAAATTTCTCGTGGAAGTATCTATAGAAAAGTAAATGATCGCCAACTTTTCTACGCTGTTCTAACCCACCAGGCGGATGGCTCTTCTCTGGATGAATCTAAGAGCATCAGCGTATTTTTGGGCGCTGAACTCAATATGTGGGAGCAGTATCCTAATACTGGCCGTATCTGTCCTCTGTATATCATGAAATACTGTTGGGGTGAAAAGAAAATTTTTGCACGAAATATAAATCCGAGTGTTTGTGTAGCAGCTTTCGCAATGGATCGGACATGATTCATCCATGAAACAGTATTGCTGATGGAAAAACTGAGCATCGATATAGTTGTTTTGGAAAAAATGATGGTACCAGACATTATTATACAGGGTATTTCACGATGAGCTTACACTATCTCTATATCGAGAATCAGTCGGGAGAAATCGATGGAAATATGCATTCTAATATTTCAAAATACGTTCTCTTCGTCTGGAATATTTTCAGCAATGCAGTGTTGCCGCTCCTAACCAAAAGTAGCCACGACTTTTTTATTTTGAAAAGAATACCCTGTATTTTATTGCATTTTTAGATTCTCCCTGAAGAGCTGATTCCATCTATACATCAGATTTGGGGTCTATCGGGAATGATCAGAGAGATAAAATGTGTTTAAAATAGAGATTTTTCAACTTTAGGATTTGTTTGTGTCGAAACTATGTATTATCGGCCAAAACGGCTCACATGTCCCTACCCCACCTGTTGATTCACTATTTACTCATATTGAATCGACACAGATACAGGTTGATCAGAATTCTGAATCTTGAACCACCCTGTATATGTTCTTATTAAATATCAGTAAATAGAGGATCAAAAGTTGAGATTGGGAAATGTGGACCGTTTTGATAGTGACACAAAAATATCCAGAAATTGAAATATCTCGATTTTGAACACCCTATATCTCTGTAATCTTTTTCGACCAAGTGTGATATATCGATAAAATCAGCTTTTGAGGGAAAACTAAAAATATCAATGTTGCTGCTAATTTCTAGTAGATGCGGCAACACAGTATTGTCTGAAATATTTCAAATGAAGAGAGCGTATTCTAAAATATAGGCATGCACATCTTCATGGATTTCTTCCGACAGATCCGACTGATTCTCGTTATAGAGATAGTGTGAGCTCGTCGTGGCATACCCTTATAGCGTTGAATTCAACTAGGTTTTTGGTTTACCAGGCTGGAATTTCAGCAAGATCATCATTGACAGTGTTGGCTTGTCATCGTCGTTATCGTGGTAATTCTAGAAGAGGACCCGGTGCGAAGATAGAACCCGAAACTCAGCGGCCAAAATCACGAAAATACCCGATTGACCATGGGCGTACATCAAATGCAAAAAAGTTTTGTGAAGTTAGCACCCAAAATATGGCGGCCAAAACTGATGGACACCCGGATGTGGAGGAAAACTAGAAAGAAATATCAAATAATTTATTTCACGACACGATACTACAAGCAGAATCTTTTCGCAGCCGTCTAAGTGTGTCAAATCGAGAAGAAACTACCCTCTGAAACACATTCATTATAAAATGACTTTGAAACACGAGATGTCAACTCATAATTGTTCGAAAAAGATCATAAATAATTTTGTCCATGTCATACTAAGAGCAGAATTACTTCGGAGCCGTCTGAGGGTGTCAAATCGGGGAAAATCTACACCGCAAACTATTTCAACTCTGAAATGAACTTGAAAATGATCTAAAAAAATCATGAATAATCTGGTCCATGACATACCAGAAGCAGCAATCCTTCGGAGCCGTTTAAGGGTGTCAAATCGAGAAAAACCACTTCGTAATCTACTTCAACTTTCAAATGACTAGGATGGACACGGGGTGTCAACTTGAAGTTGATTTCAAAAATTCAGAAATAATTGAGTCCATGACATAGCAAAAAAATTTCTCC
Source organism: Phaedon cochleariae (assembly GCA_918026855.4). NCBI lineage: Eukaryota > Metazoa > Arthropoda > Insecta > Coleoptera > Chrysomelidae > Phaedon > Phaedon cochleariae. The sequence continues at coordinate 17,371,274 of OU896720.1, read as the reverse complement.
GTCGGAGCCGTCTAAGGTTGCCAAATCGAAGAAAATTCACCCCGTAAACTTATCCATCTCTGAAATGACTAGGAAGGAGAAGAAGTCGAATTCGAATTTCGTCTCAATGAATTGAGAAGGATTTAGTCCATAACATACCAGAACCAAAACTTCTTCAGAGCTGTATAAAGGTGTCAAATCCAAAACCACCCCGTGAACTACGTTAACTCGAAAATGACTAGGATGGAAACAGAGTGTCGACTTGGAATTTGTCACGAAAACTCACTGATTGGTTTATGACGTACTAGGAGCATAATAGCTTCGGAGTCGTCTAAGGGTGCCAAATCGAGGAGAAACTACCCTCTGAAATACTCTGATTCTGAAATGACGACGAAGGACACGAGGTGTCAACTTGAAACTGGTCTCAGAAAATCAGAAATTATTGAGTTCATCCTATACCGAAAGCAGAAATCCTTCAGACCCGTCTTAGGGTGTCAAATCGGGCAAAAATTACCCCATGAACTACGTCAACTCTGAAATCACTAGGGAGGAAATGGGGTGTCAACTTGAGATTGATCTCAAAGTATCGGAAATTATTCATTTCATGACTCACCAAGAGCCAAAATCCTTCGGAGCCGTCAGAGGGTGTCAAATCGTGGAATAACTACCTCGTAAACCACGTTAACTCGAAAATGACTAGGAAGAAAACAGGGTGTCAACTTGAAATTGATCTCAAAAAATCAGGAATAATTTATTCCATGACTACCTGAGAGCAGAAATCCTTTGAACCCGTCAGGGTGGCGAATCAGGGAAAGAATACCTTCTGAGCAACTTTAACTCTAGAATGACTAGGAAGGTAACAGAGTGTGAACTTGAAATTGGTCTCAAAGAATAAAAAATAATTGGGTCTATGACATCCAGAAGCAGAAATCCTTCGGAGCCGTCTGAGGGTGTCAACTTGAAATTTGGCTAAAAAAATCAGAAATAATTGGGTCCATGACATACCAGAAGCAGAAATCCTTTGGAGCCGTCTAATGGTGTCAAATGGGGAAAAACCACCCCGTGAACTACTTCAACTCCAAAACGACTAGGAAAGTCGCGAGGTGTCCACTTGAAATTGGTCTAAAAAAATCAGAAATGATCCGTTTCACGACACTCACTGAGATCAGAAATCCTTAGGTCCCGTCTATGTCAACTTGAATTTGGTCACAAAATGTCTAAATTGATTGGGTCTACGACATACAAAAAGCAGAAATCCTTCGCAGCCGTCTGAGGGTGACTAATCTGAGCAATCTTAACTGTAAAATGACTAGGAAGAAAACGGGGTGTCAACTTGAAATTGATCTCAAAATATTAAAAATAATTAGGTCCATGACATACCAGAAATCCATCGGACCCGTCTAAAGTTTGTCAAATCGGAGAAAAAGTACCCTCTGAGCAACATCAACTCTGAAATGACTAGGAAGGAAACAGAGTGTCCACTTGAAATTGGTCTCAAATAATCGAAATTAATTAGGTCTTTGACATATCGAAAGCAGAAATCCTTCGGAGCCGTCTGAGAGTGTGAAATAATGGAAGAACTACCCTTAGAGCAACTTCAACTCTGAAATGAAGGAAACGGAGTGTCAACTCGACATTGGTCCCAAAATATCAGAAATAATTGGGTCCATAACATACCAATAGCAGAAATCGTTCGGAGCCGTCTGATGGTGTCATATAATGGAAAAACTGCCCTCAGAGTAACTCCGACTATAAAATGACTAGGAAGAAAACAGGGTGTCAACTTGAAATTGGTCTCAAATAGTCAGAAATATTTGGGTCCATGAGATACCGAGAGCAGAAATCCTTTGGAGCTGTCTGAGAGTGTCAAATCGTGAAAAAATTACCCCGTGAACTGCGTTAATTCCAAAATGACTAGGAATGACACGAGGTTTCAACTCAAATTAAGTCTCGAAAGATCAATAATGATTCAATCCATGACATATCGGAAGCAGAAGTCGTAGGGTGTGAAAAGTTTAGATTTTCTGAACTTCAAGAATTTTTTGTTTCGAAAATATTCATTATTGACCAAAACGGTTTGCAAGTCCTTATCTTTGAATTCTGATTCACTATCTACTGACATTTGAAAGAGAGTTGAGATGGGGTTATGAGAACCATTAGGCCAGTTTTCTACACCCTATAGGTATATTCCTCTGTAACTATTCAGCTAGATCCCAATTGTGATAGATCCATAAAATCAGCTTCTCAGGAAGAATCTGGAAATGTCCTATTTGAAAATTCAAAAATGTTGCCCATAAGTATTTGTCAAGATATTCAACTGTTTTTCTGTTAGCATATATGGAATCCCAAAAAAAAATTTAAAAACATAGGTACTTCAAAGAGAGAATTGAGCAGTACATGAAAAAGTCAAGTGGGGGTTCAAAATATACGTGCAGACCCTGTACAGACCGACACACAGTAGACGCGACCCTACTCAGGCTGCTCGAGAATCTATTTATGGTAATAGATCTGATCTAATCTTGAATAATCCATATAATTTTCTAGCAGCTATTCGACGATCTATTAGTAGTAACATAGTAAATATCCTGTGAACACTTGAGAACACGACTATTGTGAATCAGTTAAGCTATTTGATACAAATCAGTACGACCTATTACTGACAGCCAAATTGCTACTTGTGCTAGGCATGTTTTGAGAAATGCAATATTCTGTTTGGATCTGGTAGACTTCATTTAGCAAAATTTATATATTCAGTTCAGCAAATGAATAGCTTTGGCGCCTATTGAATGCAAATATTTTGCTGTGGTTATCCAATTCTTTTAACTACCAATGAAAAATTTTCACAGTGCAGGTTTCAAAATCACATCAGATTGTTTTTACTAATCCTAATAAATTTCACAGTGCAGGTTTCAACATTTCATCAGAAAATGACTATTTAGACATGGGTCTATTTGCAAGGAAAATTTGAATTCAGCTGAGAGCTGAGCCAATTTGGTTTGCTAGGTTGAAACGTACTACCTTGTGAAATGATTATTTTTGAAAATAAATAAAAATTTGGACGTTTCCAGTGCTTACGGCAGCTGTCCATCGAAAGCACAGGGGTTTTGAGTAGATTGCTATTGAAAATAATGCAATTTTTGTAACTCAAACAATTTCAAGAATTATTGATTTTAAAATGAGTAAAAAAAAATGTGAACCCAAGATTGCAAAAATTTGGACGACACTGATTCTTTTGAGCAGTTCTCTGCTCTGGATAAAAACTAGAAACCTGAGAAGTAAAATTGTTCACCAGTTGAATAAAAACAGGAATTCTACCTAGGAATTTCGATATAATATGAATTTCATAACCCAGTGAGTAATATAAACGATATGTATGTATGTACATTGTACAGTGATTATTTGGAATTATTGAAGCGAATGCGTATTATTTATGTAAAAAGTCCATATATGTAAGTTCATTTACCTTATGATACCTCTAGATATCCCAATACCCTGGAGAAAATCCATGAATTTTGTTGGGGCGCAAGTTATGTTGATATTAATTGATTATTCAGTAAGGCCTGGAGAATATCAATATGATCGAATATATATTATTATGTGATGAATAATATGGAATAGATTGATTCAATAAAAAACTTGAAACGGCTGGTCTAAAAGTAATCCTGTGCTGATCCATAAATCTATGCATGGCATGGTTTAGTTAAAAAGAATGAAATTTTCACGATAAGTACATGAAAAAGAATTGAAGACTCCTAGCTCCAAGTGTTGTCTCGAAGTTAAAGGTGAGAAAGTAGGTTGATGGTGGGTCTTTTTATGGTGCAGTGTGTGAGGTGCGAAGCCGATAGCAGTGCCCTAGATGCACATGGTTGCAGCACAGTTACAGGCAGCAGAAAAACATGATGAATCGCCTGGGGTCGTAAATGCTGAGGCAGATCCATTAAACGAATGCCACCCTCATCTTTCCAACCAGGAAACACAATATCCAAGAGTCATTCAAAGAAAAATAGCAATTTCTGCTAAAGTACTCATCTTCTTGATCCCATGCCAAAAATGAAGATGGGAGAATCTGGAAACAAAAAATTGGGAGAGATCTTTGAAAAGATGACAAGATTTCTGTCGAAAAGTCATGTCAAATTATTGAAACCAATTCCAGACGAGGTATTTGCAGTATCACAGAATCGCAGCTGCAAAACGATGTTTGACAGCTGACGTCATACATACTCCCTGGAAACCAGATGAGAATGAACCATGAATAAACCACAAAGATCAGAAGAAATAAATTTTTGTCAAGAAGAAAGAGAAGATGAAAGATTTCTGATATTTCTAAATGTTGTGGATCACTATAGAATAATTTCTCAATAAACCTTCTTGTTACAGATTCCAGCGATGCAGTGCTACAGGCGAATACAGTGAGAGACTGCGAGCATACAAGGTGGTGTCATAATATCAAGATTGAATGAACTATTTATGATTATAAACAAAATGAAGGTATGTGAACCATGAAGTTGTATTTGAATACTATTAAAAATGACCAAACAAATAACGTTCAATTAGAGCTTACTCGTTGAGAAATAAGAACGTTACAAGGTACCACAAACCGTTTCTTCCAGATAGCTTTGTAGTTTTGTCAAAAAATCAATGATATTCACAGTATCTTGAATCATCGAAAACGAGGAAAAGTTGCGTCTTTAAGGATTCGTTGTCCACCAATCTAATCGCCATATCATGCAGGTTGGCTGAAAAATTGATAACAGGAAATATTGTGGAAGATAATATTGTGGAAAATACTCGCTGGTTTTGACTTTTACATTCTAGCGCTCATAAGGTTCATGTTGCACCTTCGCCATTTCACTGTTTCATGAAAATGTTCTTGAAGAAACCTTCCACATAACCAGAATCTAATTCGTAATTCAAAAACCTAATGACATGAAGGTGATTCAAAAAACAGCATTGATAATTCCAATGTAGATGGAACAATTAATTCTCACGCACGAAATTATTCCATTAGCCCATTATAGCCTCGAAATATTTCAGCTCGAATATCTGAATTGAATCGGAAATTTACTTACCAATTTCAACCAAATGTTTGTGATGAGTAGCTGATTTTTCTCGTCCTGGAAAAAAATCATCATGTGAATACTTTGTTATAAATAAATGAACACTATCTTTTATTCGTAGCAACTTTTGATCTGCATAGATAACAATTCGGAGAATTTGGTCAATTGGATGTCAGAGCCAAGTAAAATACTAAGCCAGGAAAAAATTAAACTAATCACTAGTGAAACTTCAATGAAGGAAGTTAAAACTTGAAGACAAATCTATCTTTATCTTCCAGCCAATTACCTTCATCCATCATTTTGAACTATTTTTTATACCCAAGGTCGTTAATGACTATTGAAAAAATAAATTGTCACTCATTATCCGTGAGTGACTGTCGACCTTCAATGATTATAACGTTATAATATATTTTTCAATTATACTCAATTGTTGGTTTTCGCACAGGAAATGACAAACATAACTCTGGTGCCGAAATTCACCTATTCAGAGAGAGGTTTACCTTGGAAAAATACACTACAGTTTTTCAGGCTGAAGTATTCGCCATTCTGGTCGTAGCAGAGAAACAATTGGTGAAAGAGGAACCAGAGCAGAAGATTTACATCTGCTTGGATATTTGAGCAGGGCTCAAAGTGATCTGCCACCCCCAACCAAGCTCAGCATGCGTACAGACATGCGATGATGCTCCTAGGAAACTGGCTGAACTGAATGGAGTCGAACTAGTATAATTATAATACTGATAATAATAATGATAGTAATAATAATAATAATAATAACAGGACGGACAGCCTGACAACGACCGCGACGAAAATGGACGCCTTGAGTAGAGAGATGATCTGATGAGGGACGACCTCCGGCGCCTGCACTGGTTCGAGAGCAGCGATCCAGGACGTAGGAGATACATGAGGCGGATGCATGCTCTGTGGATTGAACAACATCCAGAACATGGAGCATTCACCGCTCAAAATCTCGAGGATTATCTATCTCACCTACGCGCTAGACAATACGTGAGAGTCCGTTCTCGGCAGGAAGATGGTGTGGAGAAACAACACGCTCCACCCATTCTGCTTGACAACGAGTGAGAGGACCGTGTGCTTCCTGAGGTGAGCAAAATCAGGAACCACAGGATCCTGTAATTTTCAGAGAACATCGCGAGAACCAAGAGAAATAAGGTAGGAATTGGTGTTCTCCTTGAATTTCTGCAGGTTATATGCCTCGGGGAACACCTCCCTTGGCAATGTGTCCCAGAGCCTCGCTGTTCGTTGGATGAACGAGTCTTTGGAAAGAGATGTTCTGCAGGTCTCCAAAGTGACCACGAAGGGGTGCGAAGCCTCAACTCGACGGATTAATCTCGCCGGGACTGCCAAGAGAGGAACAATTGTTGATATTTCAGAAGAGCATCGTCCATAAAAATATCTATGAAATAGAGCTAGATCGCCAACTTTTCTATGGTGTTCCAGGGAAGTGAGTGAGTTTGTGAGCGAGGCATCACCCACGAGACGAATTGCCCTTTTTTGGACAGAATCCAACAGTCTCAGGGTATGTTTGGGTGCTGCACTCCAAATATGGGAACAGTTATTCCAGGACAGGTCGGATCTGTGCCTTATAGATCATAAGCAGCTGACTGGAAGTGAAATAAAGCTCCTAGCCCGAAACAGAAAACGAAGATTTTGAGATGCACTTTTAGTAAGACCTTGCAAGGATGGCTGAATCACTTCGGGAAATACTTCCGGAAGGAGCTGACATCTGGCACATCAACTTTGCCGTGTATGGATTGGTTCGGTCCTCTCTACTGCAGAGACCTATACAAACGGGCTCTCTGACTGAAAGGGCCAATCGGCGTGTACAAAATATGGAAGCCAAGGTCCAGTCGGCGAGACAACACACTTGGATGTTGGTGCGACAGATGGCCACAAGGTGCGACGGATGGCCAATCACACACTCAATGAGGCAGTGCTAACCCCCATCAAACAGCACTGCCTCGGAAGGATACGGATGTTGGTGGCTGCCAAACAGTCACTAAAGAGGCGAGCGAGACGGCTTTCGAAAAATAAACAATTCCGCGAAAATTCCTCTCGCTTATTTCAACCACCACCAAGTGTGGTTGACAATCCGCCGACTGCTGAACAGGTGGAAACCTTCTGAAAGAGTATTCACGAGGTGAGGCATCCATTCAACAGAGATACTCAATCCCTGGCGCAGTTCGGTACATTCTGCGAAAGATACCGAGAGCCTGAGCCTGAGTTACTGCGCCAACCAATTACCACTGAGGAACTTCGAGAAGCCCTCAAAGGCTCCAAAAACTTTGCTGCTCCTGGTCCCGACGAGATCAATAGCTCCTGGGGGAAAAAGTTTCCCTCTTATTAAACATTCTTTTCTACTTATAATTCATTTTTCAATTTTTAGTAATCGCTGACTGGAGTTTTTTTCATTATGTTCATTTCATTTAACGCATCATAGTTGCAAGGTCGTTCGCCGGTTAATTTCGAACAGTCCAGATCTTCAATAGGGATACCTTCTGATGATTCTACCCTACTCAAAGCCACGTATGCTTGACCAGCAGCGAAGAGCTTCGGGCCTAAGTAAAAAATAAGGGCGTAGTCCATTTTTAATTTAATTTTTCAATCTAGTTGTATATAAGTTCACTACTCTTACTTTATATAATACACACTATATTAATTCACTATATAATGTAGATTTTTTATTCTAGTTTTTTTTATACACTATGTATTTTTTTCAATGAACAATAGAAGTTTCTTGAAAATCTTGTTGTTTTATTGCTGTAACAGAATGAACCTTGACCGTGCTACAAACCGTCAAGAACGTCACGTTTTTCATACTTCTGACGCATCAACGTTCGAATGACATGTGTCAAAACATCGAAGAAGTATGTCAAAACGTCAAAACCGTGCGTGTGAACGTCACTTTTTCCACGTTTCTAACCAATGTCAACTATACCATCACCTGACTAGGGGAAAAAACTGAGTTATTTTTATATTTTATTTTTGAAGTTATACAAATATTCTCTGAGAGCAATGCTCAACAAACTATTACCAGACATTTCACAAAATGCATGTCATGCATGAAAACAGTTTTTATTATTGAAATGAGTCGTTGTCAAATTCATAATATTGTGATGATGAGCACCAAAGTTTATAACTTCCAACAAAACCACTCGGTGGACCACTAGTCTCTGGTCGGCTTCAATGATCTGGGTGACATCTCTCTCGTGTATGTGGAAGTCAACCTCGTGTTTGCTGACCAGTAGCAATTTTGTATCATCATACACGCGTTGGGTGATTTCACAAAAATCTCCGCATGAAAACGTTATTGTATCATACTCATCTGCATGGGTTGGTAACTGTTCGAGGAAGAAATCCATCGATTTCTATCGCAGCAAGTCGATGAAGGTGTTCCACTCCAACACACCAAAAGATATTTTGTTTGGTGCCATGTAAGGTGATATGACTATGGATTGCCTGAATATTTTGGCTGGACTCAAACCGACTTTCAATTCAAAGCCACCAACTGGGAATGACGTACAGAGCAGATGATGTTTTTTGGCGTTGACTGCATTCTCGACGTCATATTGACGTATATAACTGAAGGTCATAAAGTCGTCTCACCAGAGTCAAACTTATCTTTCCAGTGTACAAAAGTGAAAATTTCAATCATACTCCGATAATTATTGATTCACACATAAAAAGTAAACTATAGTGGTTTTAGTGAATATATGGACAGGTTCGAAATATAGGTATTGGGAATAGGTACCTATCAAATATCCAGGTAGCACAGTGACCTAAGAAGACGTCATAATGATGTCGTTTGCTCTTCCAACATCCTTCCGTCCAACCGAAAGAAAGAATCAGTGGTATTCTTCCATTTTCATCGTCTTTTCTACGAAATTCGAGTTTGTACATACGTTCCTCTACAACGTGGAGCTCCATTTGCCAACATTTGGTACGTAGAAATCAAACTACTTTTATTCCGCTCGCTTCATGATTTTAGATACAAATATGAATAGCTAATGTTACACTCACATAGAGATGTGGAGGGACCAAGTGATCAATGACTGTTAGTTAATTAGTTATTAGTTAGTTTAGTCCCTTATAGGTCATTCTGAGACATCATTTCGACGTATAAATATGACGTCTCATGACTGTAACATCTTGACGTCTTTTTGGGTCCTCTAGACGACATTTTATGATGTCACTGTGCTACTTAAGATATGCGATAATCAAGTTTTCCTTAGTTTTAATCGATGGCGTCCCTGTTAACATGCACTACATACATTCGCATAGGACGAGAAAAAGTTGAGTTATAGGAAAATGGAAAATGATGACCATGACAATTTTCATTTTGGAAGAAAATTCTGTAGGGCATGTTGACAGGGACGTCACAGATCACAATTGGAAAACCTTCATGATTGCAAACATTTATTTTTATACGTTCTTTACATGATTCGAAATTGTAAAATAAAAACAAAGCGGTTTATGGTACATTGAACAACCACTGATTTTTTGTGAAATCTCATCATACTGAATCTCAGAAGAAACGCGGTTGCCGAACTATGTTCGTGTGAAGAATTTTTCATGAAATCATCCAGGGATTATCGTCCTTCAGGATCAGTATTCAATTATGCAACAATTATGCAACAATACGTTTGTAACTACTAAATGGTTGTCATAGCTAGTACATTTAACTCTTATACACATTATTGTAATGTCATCTGCAGTATTGGAGCATACAACTCATCTGGTCAAGTTGAGTAATGAGAGCATATCAGCATAGGTGTCAAGTTGGCTCTCTGAATTTCCACGCCATACATGACGTCAGCCACAACAAGAAAAATCTGCGAGATACAATTCATTCTCCATTGAGAACATTATCAAGTAAGGGCTTTCCGACTGTCATACCTATGGCTTGGTTACAATCCTTGCAAGGGTCAACTTTTTCATTATGTTTCCTCAAATGATTTTTCGAAAAATATACTTCCTAGGAAGAAGGTTTATCTTGGCCGAGTTACGTTTGATTGTTCAGGAAAAGGAGTCTCCTCTCTTATGCAGGTATATTTTCCTTCCTTATATTACGTCTTCAGAACTCAGAGAGCCACAGACGAAAATGGTATAAGTAGATGCTTGTCATATTAGCTATATATATGAGATTGGGAAGAATCAATTATTCCACATAAATGTGTTGAAGTGTGAACAGAAGCGTCTCCTTTTATAGAACCCATTCTCTAGTTCAATATTATAGCGAAGTATCTCCTTCTGAATGTATTAGGGTGACGAGATGTCTACTGTTTATTAATTCCCTTCCATTTTGATCTAATATAGAAGTATAAGCTGCTTTGACTCATATCATTTATGTATTTCACAGTGTTATTGTAGTAGATTCAAAAAATTTAACACTGTGTGTTATCTATACATCCAGATTAAATTATTTTACAATACAATTTTGTCAATCTTCAATTCTCAAACTGTCTGTTGAGGAACTAGATTTGGATAAAATCAACAGTAAGCTGAATCAACCAACAGGGGAATATCGAATTATACCAGTATAAGATCTTTGAATCTGAACAACATAGGTACATAATTGAAAAGGTAACTGCATCGTCTACAAGATATGGATGATCCAGATTGTCTCTGATGGAAATACTAAAACTAATTCATTGCTATCGAAACGGGTGATAGATCAATTGAGGGATAATATATATGCACTGAACTCTCCTGGTAGTAAATTCAGCATGAACAATTTGGAAAAGAGTGCGCCTAGCATTTCCAAAAAAAAACTGTTATGATTCTCAATATCAGAACGATACATTTCATATAAATTGTTTCTTCCAATTATGGTTACACTACATAGAAAATGGATTTGTGGTCATTATATCTCTCAATGATCAGAATAAACAAGCCTATAAACACTCCTATAACGAAAAATCTCCAATCAATGCTGGCTGCCGTTTTTTCAACTGTGAAATAAAAAACTCGGGATCCCCGGCTGTATCTTCTGTCTCACTATTTTTTCGTTTCATCTTATTTGTCAATTCCTTAATAACACTGTTCCTATCTATTGTTACCGATAGTTGAAAGGATCAATGAATATTTTATTTATTCATTTCATTTATTTATTTATTTATTTATTCATTTAAACACATCCAGTATGGAAAAAATCCATCTAGGGTGCTATAAGTTACGTATATACAGGAATATTCGATGAAAATTTGATCTTGATGCGAGTCTCGGATTTAACTTTGAGAATCACTGTGTGTCTTTATAGTATCGGGTTGGTGACGACAGTGAACTATGAGTAGTGTTTTTACGGAATTGTTCAATTGACAAGATTGATTCACGCATATTTCCATATGTACACTCGTCTTAAGTGAACATGTCGCGGTTGGATGGTATGCGCGCTTTCATTGCAGCGGTGATTAAGAGAGCTGACACTGTCCATGTGCGACATGTTCTCTGAAGACGTTGTACAGATAATGGAATAGGTATCCAGTGCGAATTACAATCAGTAATTTGGATGATAAAATGACATATGACGTCATTGTTGGACAAATTTGTAAGACAAAATGGGTAAAATCAGTTTTCAATACTACGAACGGCAGAAAATCATCAATCATTCGATTCCCCTAGTGTATGTTTGCAGCAATAGCACTGAAAATGATTGATTCAATGTCATCTGTCGATATAAAAGAGTAGCTCAGTTAGTCAGGCCAACTATCTGTATTATAGCTATCTGTGGTGAATCTTGAGGAATATAACGTTTTTACTGGTAGTGAAGCAAACGTCCTCTGGAGCTATCACAGATAGGAGTAAGGAACTACTGGCAAGCTTGACTTCAACATCTGGAGGAGCACATCTAGAAAAGCTAGGGAAGCCCCAGTTGATGTACTATAGATACACATATGTAGTATCAAATTTCTAATGAAAATAGACACACAAAATTTCAATTTCTCAAGTCAAACCACCATAATTGTCAGCGTTCTTAGAAAACTAGGTATATCTAGTGAAATGACCCAATATAATGCATAAGACCACTCTCATTTTTCCGAATTGACATTTGAGAAATACACTGAATATAGTATATTCAAAATATTTCCCCATTTTCGAAATTGATCATTAGTGAATTTCATTATACAATATACAGGGTGCTCCTGGGGCTCCTGGGGGCGATTCTTGGACCCATTTCAAGAATAAAACTTCATATGAACGTATGACGTAAATGTGCTAACTTTTGAGATACAGTGTATCAAAGTTGAACATATACATAGATTCTTATTTTGTCCACCCTGTATAGGTTTTCCCGATGGCAACGTATATTCTGTTATGTGACTGAAACGGTGCAAAAATTTCAAAATGTTACATACTGTGGTTATCCGGTAATGGATGTCCTGAATGGAGTACTCAAGCTTAGCATTTACATCAAAATTTGAAGTCTGACCTCGTTTTACCGTTTTTTCTTGAGAACGGAGCGTCCTATTGGGTATCAACAAAAGGACCTTCATGGTACAAAATTGAATGACTTTTTATAGCATTTCATCAAATTTGAAAATATTCCTTCGTTGCTCATTTTCAAGTATAATATAATCAATCATATCCCCCTAACGGCGCTACTGGTAGAGAAAAGGAAAATTTGTATACATCAAACAATGCACCTTGATGCATAGAAGATATGTGTCAAATTTCATAAAGATGTCTACAATATTATCCCAGTTATTATTGAAAAACTGATTTTTTTTCAAAACTTCATCACTCTGTATCTCAAAAGTTGAGAGTTTCAGAACACACGATTGTGGAATATTAGCATGTATACAATCCAATAGTGAGCCAACTGAACAACAGATACGTCAATGATAATATATGAATTGATAAAATCAGGAATTGAAACACCAGGTATACGTACTGATCTAGACACATTGTTATACACAGATGTGTCCAAAAAACAGCCAATATACCATGTATATCGGATTTCCTTATATTAACAGACATTTATTTATTATATCACTTCCGTTTCAACCGGAAGCTACCCCAGCTTTTAATTTTCAATAACAATTTCTATATAGTGTCCTATTAAGAAATCAAAAGTCAGGGTTGCTTCCGGTTGAACCAGAAGTGATAGAACAAATTATTCCGTTAATAAATGATCGATTTTGTATAATTACTTGCTACCTACCAAATTTTAGATTTTCATCTCGAATGATCCAGAATTCACAACACTGGCCGTTTTTGTGCATTCCCCAGTGTAATCATTCATTGAGAAGAGATCCTGATGTGATTTTTCATCATCTGGAACCCTCAGATATAGATCATGTATGGACATGAAATAGTAACTTGAAAAAATTCACGACCACGTACAAGTTGACGAGATGCAATTCCTATAACGAAGAAGTTCGATGGGTGGAGAATATGTTTCTATATGAAGGAATCAACGAATCGAACGAGAAAACCTAATCAAACTGACATCTTGTGAAAAGAAGTTAAATTGGGTTGAGCTCACCCCTCACACTGAACTATAGTTCAGTGGTCATTCATTGGAACTGTCAATACCAATCAATCAGATCATGGAACTTGCTGCAGTGAACAAATTTCCTCTCTGTATTTATCAGATAGATATTCTCTAAGATTCGAATAGTACATGGGTCTCAGAGGCTCACCTGTAGTCTTTAGATAAAAGAGATTTTGATTAATCATCTGCCCTTGTTCGACGATGAATAGGTATGACAGATCTGGTCTGTCTTTTAATCAAGTCCTAAACGATCTTCATACATTGAAATATGCATACATCAACCAGGTGAAAACTAAAAGATTGTTTTATTAGGACCAAAAGTGTGTTTGACGAGCGAATTTTGCATTTGCGAGGCGGAGGGTCGATAGGGAAGCCAAGCGAAAGAAAAATTTGCGAGTCAAACAAAGTCACTTCTGATCCGAAAGAAACATGCAATTTTTTCTGCAACCGTAAGAATTTACTGAAATAAATATAAGTGAAAGTAACCACCACCTGAGAGATTATTATAATAATATGAGTAAGTAGATAGAAGCAAGACTTGAGAATACTTCACTTCGTCACAATTTGTGTTGACATGCAGCATCTCATCAGAGACTACATCCGAAAAGTGGATGCCGTGCCATATGTATGCAATGCAGCAAATAATACTAGTGATGAGAATATTTTACCTGCACTTACAAATTAGGTTTATCCAATTTTCAAGAATGTTCGAATTGAAGTTTGAATATAAATACAAACACAGAGTGACCTCTCAGTATATTCTATTGACATCATGTCGATGAATTAATTTGGTCCAGGTGCCAGCCCTAATAGCAAATACCGCGCCAGTGCCAGGAAAAATAAGTGGTAGAGGTTAGGTTATCAACAATTATTCATTTCTTTCCATATTCCACTGTGTTTGGCTTGGTAATAAAATAAAGTTGAACAATATCGTTGTGTGAGGCAAAAAGGTATTTCTAGGCGTGATGATTCAGGAACAAGTTATCCAATCAATTAGATTCCGAGAATAACGAATAAACTACAGATCGATCAAGAATGTGAATCTTGAAGGCTTTCCCGATCAAAACAAGAATACTCAACTATATGGTGTATTTATATATTTATATGGGTATAAGATGAAAAATCTGCCGAAATCAGAAACAAATCAAGTATGCGTCACAACCCGAACAATCAACCGTAACAATGTTGTTCATTCTTGATGATCTAGTACATCCTTTTTAGATTTCCAGTTCCCAGGAGCTAAAGTTCAATTATACCTCCTAGGTATTAAAAGTGTTGCCTAGCAATATACCTATGTTTGTGTCAGTAATAGAAACGTCAATCCGAGAGCTAATTCTGGAACTAAAATGGACGACTATGTGTCGGTTACAGAAAAAACCCATTTTGTCTATACATATCAAAGATACACGTTGATTATAATATCGAGAGGAAAGTTAATATTAGTAACAGGCAAAAATTTTGTCAATGTTCATTGGAGGTATCATCAGGAGTCATGAGAAATAAATTATAATGGAGTATCAACACAATTGAGGTATAGGTAGAGTATTTATAAAATTTGTCGAAAGATGGATTGACATACTCATTTTTCCCATCTAACTTTCCATCCGCATTTCCATCAGAGGCATAAGATAGTTGAATATTGCTAAATAGGCTTACAAATATCATACCATAGAATCACTAGTAAAATGTCCAGATTCAACTGCTCTTAATCTTTTTTTGTAGGGTCATATGAAAACAATGAATACCAAGCTCAGCTAGAAAGTATTGATGGACTCAACCTGAGAACTATTTCAACATTCAGAAAAATTAATGAGAGAACGTATCAAAATAAAGTTCGTCAAGAATTCTGAAATAGGCTGTACCATTGAGAACAAAATATTGGAGCATATTTTGGATAATTGCTTCAAATACCTTTGTGGAGAATGGTATTTCTTGACCTCTTTAACTTCTGATGATATCTCCAACACGAATTGTGAAATTAAATAATTATTAATCTGGTCCGATTGGTTTTTGTTTCCGAATGAATTCAATTCATCTCAAGGTAGGTTACCATTTGAATGAGGTGAAGGAGATGAACATTTTTCGGTAGGTGCGCACGAGAGGGAATCTCTATGAACTAGTTTTGATATAGTGCTGTCGATATATTTCGAGGTTGACAACGAAAATATGTGTTGACTGCGCTTGTCATAACATTCAATCGATACTGGTATCCCACTTCCTTCTTTATTTCTATATCAACCTCTTTTTTCTAAAAATTGTAATCACCACAGCTCATAATATATGCTGGGCGGTGAGTTTCGAAATACATGAAAGCCCTGTATATCATTCTTGTGCTTGTCTTCTCAGTTTTTAGTTGCCATTCGTGAAACCAATATCACTCGTATTCTAATGTAGATATTATCGAATGGTATCAATGTTGAAATAGAATTTCAACTAACAAAGAAAATGCCAAAATGCTCAAAGTGTAATGAAATATTAAATCAATATCCAATGCTCAAATTCATTTCCACAGAGGATCATGAATGTACGAAACTGGTAGATAACTAGAGGAAAAAACTACTTTCTTAGCTATATGCCACGCAGAACATTGAATTATGGACTCCTCGCCAAGCTTCCATCTTATGGCTTGCCTCCCAAGCTATGCTCTCTGCGAACTAGTTTCCTCTCAAACAGGTCTCTCCATGTAGTGGTCGACGGAGTTTCATCTGACTCTCTCATCATAAATGCTGGTTTTCCGCAAGGTTCAATTCTAGCACCAACACTATTTCTACCCCATATCAACGATTTGTTGGAAGCAACTCCATGTTCAGTACACAGCTTCGCGGATGATTGTACCCTCCATACCGTCCTCTCTTTCAGGGCTCCAATACCAGCCAGGCAAATCAGAAACGAACGAGGAAGAAATGTTGACAACATAAATATGGACTTGGCAACAATTCTCGAGTGGGGATCCAATAACTTGGTAGATTTCAATGCAAACAAAACACAAGCATGCCTTCTCTCTAGAAAAGCCGATCTCACTGTGCCAAACATG
Organism: Phaedon cochleariae; assembly: GCA_918026855.4. NCBI lineage: Eukaryota > Metazoa > Arthropoda > Insecta > Coleoptera > Chrysomelidae > Phaedon > Phaedon cochleariae. The sequence goes on along the minus strand of OU896720.1, from coordinate 17,354,692 downwards.
AGCATGTCAGGAGTAACCATACCTTTGAAGACATTCATTTCGATGCTTGTTATTACAATCAGCAATAACCTTTCTCGAGAAAATCACGTGAGATCAATTGATAACAGTGCATCCCATAAACTTGGTTTTCTGTTTCAGGCCAGGTGCTATTTCACTCCCAGTCAGCTGCTTATGATCTATAAGGCACAGATTCGACCTGTCCTGGAATACTGTTCCCATATTTGGAGCGCGGCACCCAAAAATACCCCGAAACTGTTGAATTCTGTCCAAAAGAGGGCAATTCGTCTCGTGGGTGATGCCTCACTCACAAACTCACTCATTTCTCTGGAACACCGTAGTAAAGTTGGCGATCTTGCTTTATTTTATAGATATTTTCATGGACGATACTCTTCTGAAATATCAACAATTGTACCTCCCTTGGCAGTCCCCGCGAGATTAACCCGTCGAGTTGGGGGCTTCGCACCCCTTCGTGGTCACTTTGGAGACCTGCAGAACATCTCTTCCCAAAGACTCGTTCATCCAACGAACAGCGAGGACCTGGAACACGATGCCAAGGGAGATGTTCCCCGAGGCATATAACCTCCAGAAATTTATGGAGACCAATTCCTACCTCATTTCCCTTAGTTCTCACGATGTTCTCTGAACATTACAGGATATCCCTATTCGTGGGAACCAGAACATAAAAATAAACACACAAACATTCCGGGACACGAATTTACGATTGATTAAAATTTCACAGAAATCGGACAAGGATTAAAAAAGTTCCAGGGTGAACAATTTGGGTATATCTTTTGGTGGCCGATGACTGTCATTAGGTTATTTTTAATGAAGAGCCATAAGCCATACAATCATTACACTATTGGAACAACCTTTGAGGACTTGACTTGGTGAACGGTGAACGATACAACTGTAATAAATGATCAAAAATTCAAGCTGGACCCATACCAAATTCTTATTCATTCTTCAGGGTATAGTTCAATTGATTGCTGCAAATGAAGGATACGGTTCCCTAACTCATTTCAAGAAGAAAAGTGCATATGTACAGATGCCATAAACCTCTCAATTCACGAGCTATATTTCAGATACTAAAAAGCGTACTAACCTACTACTTAGTTCAAAATATTTTCGTTTGCCACAAATAAGTAGGTACAAGTAAATTATTCTTATTTCTTTACGCGAGCTATGTTTTTCTGACGGAAAGAATGCAGGAAGTCAGATTGATGCAAAAATAATGAGGAGTTCGAAAATGATCTTAATTTTTGGACAAAACAAGGGCGTACTATGATTTTTGCAAAAATCTCAAGTATACATCTCATACGGACGCCACTGGTAGAAATATTAAAAAATCTCCTGCATCAATTAATGCATATCGGTGCTAAGTAAGTGCACGTCGAATTCCAGAAGAATATCTAGAACCATATTGAAGTTATGATAAGAAAACATTTTAACATCCTATAGCTCGAAAGTTAAGAGGTAGGGCATATGTTCATATGAAATGCTCTTCTCATAATGAGCTAGGACAACATTTTCAGCCATCAATTAAATAGCACCCTCTATATTCAGTCATTTTATCGAGAGTTCCCTATCAACTTCAAGTTGACACACCACCAATCAGCCCATACAATTACTCCGCTAGATTGAGGAGCAATGCATCGTGTAGATATCAACACCTTGTCACTGAAAGCTGTTTGTCGAATGCATACAAATAGCTCACTAAGACCAGATCAATTTGTTAATTAGTTATTGGACCACCTCTGACACTATGTCAATGAAAGGCTAGCCTAGAATCAATTATGTTGTCAACAGACATGTATATTAACAAAACCATAGTTATTTGTGTAATTTGTGTGAGAGTAGGCAAGATGACACGTTGATATGAATGTGAACGAATGATATATGGTGTAACTATTGAATCAGTGATTGAAAAATAAAAGTTGCCCTGGACTTGACGGAATCACTTCTAAAACTATCAAGATCGTACACCCCTATATTATAAAACCTCTAGCTCATATAATAAACCTAATTTTCAATTACGGTTCAGTACCCAAACAATTCAAAACCTCTATCATCACACCAATTCATGAATCTGGAGATAAAACTAAAATAGCCAATTACAGACCAATAAGTTTGACAACAAATTTCGCGAAAGTCTTTGAAAAGTGCCTTAAACAGAGACTTGTTGCATTTTTGAAATCTAATGAAGTATTACATGAAAACCAATTCGGTTTCCTTGAGGGTCTAGGAACAAGTGATGCAATGTACGAAATAACTCAAGAAATGACAAAAAATCTAGACAATAATAGGAAATGCATTGGTGTGTTCCTAGACTTGGCAAAGGCTTTTGACACGGTGAACCACGAAAAACTCTTGAATGTACTCTATTACTATGGAGTTAGGGGAACTGTATCCTATATATTTCGTAGCTATTTAATGAATCGCACACGACAGGTGAGGATCCAAGATAACCTAAGTGACACTCAAACAATAAAGATGGGAGTCCCACAAGGAACTGTTTTGGGTCCGATTTTATTTATTGTTTACATAAACTCGCTCTTGAAAATAAATGTAATGGTTAAAGTTGTCTCTCATGCAGATGACACTGTTGTTTACGTTTTTACTGCACTGACATGGAATGAGGTGAGAGATAATGGCAAAAAAGGAATTAAAACTACTAAAAATTGGCTCGACAAATACCAACTATCATTAAATATAAAAAAACTAAATATATCTCGTTCACCATTACAGATCATTCACGCCCCAACTTCAATAAGATTGCAATACATAACATTTCTGAAGAAATTGAAGAGGTGATGGAAATCAAATATTTTGGCATGATTATTGATAAAAATTTGAAATGGGATAACCACATAAACTACTTGACTAACAGGATACGTCAACAGATTTATAAGTTCTATCAACTAAAGGATTTTCTAAATAAGAATGTTTTGATCCAAATCTATAAAGCATTGGTGGAATCAATTATTCGATATGGGATATTGGTCTGGGGTGGTCTATATGCGAGATCTGTTCGGAAATTAAACGTCATACAGAATTACATTCTGAAAGTTATTCATAAAAAAAAAGGACTATCCCACTCGTCTGCTATTCAGTAGAGATGTACTCAAATACTGTCTGTAGGTTAATCGAGGAGGTGGTACATTCATTTTACTTGGTTCTTTGGGATTTTCTCTCCTCGTTTCTATAAAATAAAAGTATTCGTATTATTTCAATATATTTGTATTATACAGGTGAAACGAAGAGACCTCTCTCAGTAAGGACAAAAGAACACAAGTACAATATCAAGAAAAGACATATCGATAAATCGAAGCTAACTGAACATATCCTCACTGAAGATGGACAACATATGGCACAGTGGAATAATATCAAAATCATAGGAAAGAAAGATAACAAACAAAAAAGAAAAATAAAGGAATCCGCTTGCATTCTTCTTAACGGAGACAATAGCATTGCTTCCTGTTCAGTTGATATAGATAGAACATGGTATTCACTACTGAAAACTGAACATGAAAATGGTAGATTCAAGATCAATTAATGAAAACATCCTGTAACTCATTTGTAGACTAAAATTACTCATTCATATGCCAACATCAGTATGACACTGAAAAGTGTCAAACTATACGCAGCACAACTTTCAAAGAAAAATAATTTGCATTTACATGTTGAGAACGGGAGCAGAATCGGTCCCGAAACGTCCAAAGATAAGTACAAATTCGATATTTTTTCAATATATCTATATTTCTTTCCTTCAAAAATTTTTTCAAACAAATTGTCACTGACAAGCTACTGGATTTTTCTTTTAGACTCCCTGATAGAAAAATTTGTTAAACGCAGTGACATTTTGGGGCAAATCATCTGATTTGTCCCTCTACAAATATATTGAAATAATACGAATACTTTTATTTTATAGAAACGAGGAGAGAAAATCCCAAAGAACCAAGTAAAAAGAGATGTACTTGATGTTAGGTCACTTTATATAAGCAATGTGTGTACCTATATACTTTCACAAAAAAAAATTGTCAATAATATTCATAGAACGCGTAGTGTAGAAGTTAGACATGTTAGAATACCAAAAAGTTCGAAAAATATTAATAAAAGATTTATTAGTTATCTTGGTCCGAAGTTTTATAATTTGTTACCTTTGTCAATAAGGAATTTGAAAAATATAAAAAAAATTCCGCATTAGTTGTACAACATATATTGTAGACAATTTAGTTACCTTTCTAGAAATCTTAGAAAATTAAGTTGTTTTGGGTCTATTGCAATATTGTAGAAAACAGTTTTAATAAACTCCAATTTCTATGCATCCCCTTGAGAATAACATGTAATGTTCTATATTCAAATTTGTCGCTTACACATAAATAAAAATTGTTTATCTCTATGCATATACAGGTGCTTGCACCTAGATGCAAAGTAAAACTTTCATATTATTATAATGATTATATTAGTTGAACTATATGATGTATGTTTGTATGATATATTAGATATGGTAAATAAATAAATATGAGCATAGGGGTAAAAGTCAACTCACCACATCAATGATCTGCATTAAAGTTAAACCAAAACTCAGCTGAAGAGGATCAGACTCATTGGCGACAGGGCGTTCTAATACGTTGTAGTGATCTAGTAGCTTGTGCAGTAGCTTTTTCTCGTTGTTTCCAGCCCAAGATTCTGAAAAAAAAAATATTTTCATCATGAGCTCTTCTTTCATCGAATTATTGATCTAGTCAGCTGACTGGAGCATAACATTTTAGTCATTTACCACTTCGGAGTTATGTTTTGGGCTTCTGCGATTTCTTAGAATTCAAGAAGATAATATGGAGATTGCAATATGTCATTGATGGCAACACTTTTCATAAAGTCATAACTCATATTTTGTCGAGTTCATGAATATGTTTCTTTCAAGAATCCCTCATCACACTCAGTATATAGTTCTGGGTTCATACCATAAGCAACCAAATCATTCACATCGCAGCGACAATGGGGTTTTACACACTAGTCGTATCCACGTCACATATTATTATCTAATTCATATTAATCGTTTCACGATTCAATAAAATTAGATACAGTCTTTCATTATTTATTGCCGGTGGTAAACCGGTTCAGTAGGATTAAAGTACCAAACGTTCAAGTCTTCGATATTATATTTGTAGGAGCATAGGAGGGTCGGATTAGAATAACACCACGGTTTAGTCCTGCATGTCGTAGAAAGCGACTAAAATAGGTCAATAGGTGGAAGATGACTCACACCTTCGTCAGGTGCGATACCAACACATCCCTAGGCGCTGTGAAATGGGTTAGACCAATGTTTCAGTGCCTGGTTGATGATTCTGGCCAACCCAAACCAATCCAATATTTTTTTCCTTTCACGCCAACGTTATTACTCTCCAATACCTACAGAAGAAGCGATGTAAAATTATCCGGAAGTGAAATACCTCTTCATTCAGATTTCTGGGCGAGAGGTGCTAGAAGGGGTTTCCCATCGGCTAATAAAAGCTTCAGAATCGGCCTACGTGATATCCGTGGCATAAACAAAACATCAACGATGTCTATCGACACCTTAAAACTAAGCCAGACATATTGGCCCTAACTGACACACAGTGCAATTTTTCTACCAATATGCTCTGTGCAGGGTACGAGCCCCACATACGCTTCAGGTCCAAGGAAGGTATGTGCCTCTATTCCAAAACAAATCTCCCATGTCTCTTGAACATGATAGCCATAAACAGATCAAATACCATTGCTCTCTTTACTTATCACCAAATGATCCATACTATGAAGAGCTCTCCGAGTTTTTGCTCCTGAACCTCATTCAGCAGATCCATCCAGCAGCAGAAAACATCGTCATGGGCGATTTCAATGAATACAACACTGCTTGGCAAGTACACTCAAACAAAACGGATGAAACTGGGCGACAAGGTGGAGCTTCCGCCATCACTCACCACTTAAATCAGCTCATTAAGGAACCCACACGAATTCATGATGTCAATAACCGTTCTGCCCATATACTTCACTTATTCCTCAATGGTAATTCAGCACCCTACACCATAGATGTACGAGCTCCACTTGGCAATTCTGATCACACACCCATCTTCACAAGCTGCCTATTCTTCATTTCATCAACTACACCAACACCCCCACGCCTCGTATGTCATCATAACTCAGGACACTGAAACGGTCTCCGCATGTTTTTCTACGAGTTTCCTTGGTGGTTTGATTCTGAATATCATTCACAGTGTGCTGAGGAAATACCAGAGACCATGACGCTTAGAAGAATATGTTGCAGAATGCAGAATATGTTGAGGCCAGTAACGACTGCAGCCAAACAATAAAAGCATCAAACGAATTGTACGATGCTAAATAGAAACTCATAGATTCTCCCAATGGCTCCTGTTCGTTTTGTTCCCTTGCTGAAACTGTCGGAAAGAATTTTACTTATAGTTCATTTCCACAACTCTTCAAAGCCGACGGTACATTAGCAACCACTTCGCAAGAGAAAGCAGATATTTTTGCAGAGATATCCGCAGCAACCTCCACCTGAGATTCCCAGGGAAGAGTGCCAGCAGACATTCTACCCGTTGAAAGTCGAATGCCCGAAATCGTCTTTTGTCAACACAGGACCCGAACGCATTCTGCTTGGTGTGCACCAGAATTGACACCGATTCTCTGCAAGTTAATCTCATACAAGTCGGGTATTTTTCCATCTCGCTGAAAAATAGCTAGAGCCCTCCAATTCGAAAAAAGAAACGGAAGCCTGCACAACAACTATAGACCAATTTTCATGTTATTAGTCTTCATCTTCAAAGTGATAACGAAAGCCATCAACATTGACCACATCAAATATCTGTAAATATGGCTTTGGCCAGCAAACATCAACTGGAGATTCACTTGCCTACGTCACTCATATTTGACAAGCTTCGATAAAAAAATATAAGGAATCTCTACCTATAGCGTTGGATATGTCGAGGGCATGCGACCGTGTTTGACACCAAGGACATGCCAAGGACCAAGCTATACAATCTTTCATCGTTTCTTCAGGCAGATCGCTTTCTTGGTGGTGGGGGACGGAGTATCGTCTGATACGACTGCCATCAATTCCAGCGTTTCACAAGTATCAATCTTGGCAACAACATTGTTCCTACTTCATATTAATGATCTGTTGGGAGCAACCACTTGCCTCATTTTCAGCTTCGCTGACGATAATACTCTTCATACTGCGTTCTGTTCTAGAGCTCTATTTCTTCGTAGGAATCTCAGAACCTACGACGCAGGCAGGTCAATGCTGTCAATGACTATCTTTCTGAATTTACAGCCTGGAGAACCAATAACCTAGTTGAAATCAACGCCACCGAAACTCGAGCTTGTATTACTTCTAGAAAGGTATAGAACTCAGTATGCCTGATGAACAAATTTCTGGTACCATGATTTCCCCCAAGACCACTCAACCCATGCTCGATATTCCCATCAGCAATGCTCTCTCATGGAATAAAAATTATTTCCGATCTATCGAGAAAGCTGCTTCGCAGAAACTCTGATTTGTATGCCGTGCGAAAATCTACTTTACAATTTAACAGCTTTTCATGATCTGCAATGCACAGATACGGCAAGTTTTATGATATTTTTTTCTCATATGAGGTTCATCAACATACGCTGGTGCTCTTAGAACCATTCGCCTGGTTGATGATGCCACCCTCACTAATACTTTGAATTCATCAGAACCCCGTAGATGAGTTGGCCTTTCACATTTCCAAGGAAAATGTTCCTGAGAAATCATTCCATCACTAGCAATACCACTGAGACGAACTCGACAGGCCTAGTCAGCACATTCTTTCGTTGTCATTATTGAAACAAATCAAACAACATTTTACACGTTCGTCTACCTCTTCTCCCTATCCATCCTAGGTACGTACGATGTTCTTCGAACATCATATAGGAATTTCCATTCGTATGCTCCAAGGGATGAAAGATGATAGATATATAGATATGATATTATGAAGCCATCAAATGCACAGCATTGGCGGTTGATGCACAACTGGACAGAGCGTCCCTCATGAAGTATACTGATAATTTGAAGATGGAGAAAAGAAGAAAGTTGTCTGAATCCTCAGGTCATTCGCCACAATCTCTAGAGAAAGTGATCCACGTCATGAACCTACGCAGAAATGTTCATTGGATAAAGGCAAGAATCACATTTGGGAACTGCTCTGAGATTTGTATGCAACGAAAAAAATATAAAGCCGGTTGTAGCAGCAGCAGATTTTGGTCATGAACCGTTCTGTGCAGATAATGCCACCTAACGATATATCAATCGAGAAAAGAAAAGGGCTGTCCTCCTCTCAAAGAGTAACTGCCGAGAAGAGACAAGGTAAAAAAGATATATATATGAAGAAATACATTGAGAACTCGCATTCTCCATGTGATGAAAATATTAATTCTTTCTCGGTTTATTCAACAGAAAACAACTACTTTCCTGGCTATATGCCACAACGAATATTGAATTACATCCATTGAAAATGTAAAAACTTCACAAAAGATAAGATTTCCACAAAAGAAGAGAGAGAAAAGAAAAGGGCTGTCCTCCTCTCAAAGAGTAACTGCCGAGAAGAGACAAGGTAAAAAAGATATATATATGAAGAAATACATTGAGAACTCGCATTCTCCATGTGATGAAAATATTAATTCTTTCTCGGTTTATTCAACAGAAAACAACTACTTTCCTGGCTATATGCCACGACGGATATTGAATTACATCCATTGAAAATGTAAAAACTTCACAAAAGATAAGATTTCCACAAAATTCTCAAACACACGACATATGTTTCGCTAACACAGAAGCTTCGTCAGGTGATATACTGGTACAATGAACCATTCATTGTACCAGTATATCACCAGTCGAGAAAAAAGTCAATGTACTTATCATCTGAGACCGCTGTATATAAATGATGAATGAGTATAATAAATACAAATTGATAAACTTTTGAACATTGTTTTACCCATCATAACTTGACAATATTCGTTTCGATTATATTAAGGATATTGAAGCACGAAAGTTAGAGAAACTGGATTTAACTGTTCCAGGTATTTACTTTCCAAATCTTTGCTATTTTCTAAATTTCCCGTTTCCGTGATGAACTTCCAACTTGCTCACAATTTATTGAAAGAAATATAATCACAATCTTCCTGAATAAGAGATAGGCGTGACATATTGAGAGGAATTCTGAACCTAGAAGGCTTATCAGTATTCTATTCTGAATTGGCATACGTGAAATTGTTTTTCGGCACCGATATGTTGATTACAGTTTTGTTGTCTTTAAAGGTGCCCTACTTGAATCAATGATATTCTTTTTGAATTCTATCAATCCCAGAATAGAATTTACTTTGGAAATTGAATCTAATAATCAGTTACCTTTTCTTGATATTTTGATACACAAAATTTTTTTTTTCATATTTTCAATCCATAGGAAATCAACTAGTACTGAGAATTTTATACCTTTTAATTCTTTCCACCCATACAGTCAAAAATATTCAGCTTTTATATGCACTTTTTCATAGACTTTTCACAATACCCTTGAACAATGACGAATTCAAAGCTGAATTGAATATCATCAAAGGAATAGCAGTTGATAACAATTCTCCTATTCATTTAATTGATAGTCTTTACTTAATATATGTCAATAAATTTTCGAATAAAGTTTAAATACTTCTGTTTCAACATTTGAATATTTTTCTCTTCATTCCTTTGGCTCTGTTCCTCTTGAACTCAGGAAGATTCTGGAAAAAAATCAATCCCAGTAATACCACTAATTTTATTTTCTCATGTGGAACAGCTAACACTCTAGGGAGTGCCTTAGTCAACACAAAAGATAAGACTGCTATCTCGAAAAAATCTGGGGTTCATGAATCAAATTGCAAAAATGATGATTGTATAGCTTTCTACATTGGTCAAACAGGTAACAAGTTCAAAACTAGAGTATCGGAACACAATCGGAAATAATTTCGAAAAAGATTTTTTTGAGTCCAATTTTGTTTTTCCTTACCATATTATCAATGACCAAACAATAACATTGGAATTTAACATATCTGTATCGAAGGAAAAAACTCAATCTCCTTGAACCTTGGAAATCAATGAAGCTGTCAAACACTCTAACCTCAACTGCCTCAATGAGCAAACTCAATTCGAATTATTCAACTCTTCATTGTTCTATCTAGAATTCTGTTATGTGTTCTATGTTACTTCGAATCGAACATTTCATGGTTTTTGACGTGACCCTTGTCATTCTGATGTTGTGTTTTGTCCTCAATATCATTATTGTCAGGTGTCATTTTGTCGCACCAATAATAGTAGGTAAATTAGACTTTCCAACGTACTCAAAAACTGACAGGAGCATAGTTTTCTTCTTACAGATTTTATTCTTCAACTAAATATTGCTGAAGATGAAAGATCAGTCCTTCGAAACATGTCCATTTGTCCATGACCGTTGGTCAATATTGAGTTGTTTCATGTGGTGGAGTTGTGACACTGAGTTCTTTCACTCCTCATGATACATAAGAGAATACAAGCGTGGTGCCATTCGCGTAGAGGAACACACTGTAGAAAAAATTAAAATTTCATCACCCTATTCTGAAATTGAAATGTATTCAACCTAACTTCGGATGAAATTACGAAGTCAGCGTTGGCGAGGCTGAGTATCCCTAATAACACACTTATGTCCCATGGATATCCTTAGGACGTCTAGTCGGGACACTCAGGACGTCCATAGGACGTTCGAATTTGGTACCGTAAACGTCCATTGGACCTCTGTGGGACGCACAAATGTCCCACTTGAGGATCAACTAGGGACGTCCTTGAGGGATGTCCCTGCGACAACTATCGAATACCTAAATCCTACAGTATTCCTCATCGAGCACTACAGAGGACATCCATAGGACAACCTATCAGCAACACTGAGGGATATCAATTGGATGTCCATTGGATGTCCCAGGGACGTACGAATTATTCTTGAATCTGATTTTTTCTGGGTCCCTCTAAGACCAGATCTTGCATAACTGATTAGAACATCCAGTTGAGTTGATGGTCCGTAGAAGGTCCTCAAAAAGTTTCCCAAGGATGTCCAATGGACTTACGTGAAGGACATTGACGAGGAGTACTTATAGCCAACGAGCAATCATTCGTCGGCGAGGTGTAAGTTAACGTCCTCGCAGGGACAACATATTGAAAGTACCGACTGGGACGTCCATAGGACGTTATTTCTAGGACATTGGAAGAGTAAAGTTCATGTACCAATTGGAACATCAGACGGAAATCCCTAAGGGACATTCTAAGGATGTTCCTAAGGGACATTTCGATTTTTATACGATCCTGGAAATATTAAGGGCGTCTGTGCAAAGATATTTGAAGGAATGTACCATCAGGGACATTTCAGGGTTGTCTAGAAACGACATTATATAAGATCTGAAGTCATGGCTGAATATGTACTACTCGGGACATCCGATGGATGTCCCTAAAGGAACTTTTGAAATCATATCCCATCAGGGACATCCCAAGGACGTCCTTGCATGGACATTTCACAATATGTACCACGTGGGACGTCTAAGGTATGCTATTTCTAGGAAATTTGAAATGATGTATCAGCTGGGACATTCCGTGGACGTCCTTGCTCGGACATTGGATGAGATGTACGAAATGGGACATCCCAAGGACACTTATTTTTGGTTCGGGACATTCGGACTTGAATTGTACCAAATAGGGACGTCCCTATAGGACGTTGTGTGCTATCAGGGATTATCATCGTTTTCCTCCTTATGTGAAAATACTTCAGAAAATTCGCGCATACACAACGTTCATTCAAAGATTTTCACTAAGGTTACAGATTAACGTTAAATCAACGTGGGTAGGTATGTATATATATATATACTTTGCCGAAGCGGTATGACCTAATTATTCTAGAAACAATACATGTTGGGAATTACTGTTGAGAAAACGATGTTTCGAATGAACCATCCATCAAGGTCTGATTTGAACAGATCGTCGGAACTAAGCGTCTTCGATGATGAATGGTTTTCAAAATATTGAACGTTTGTTGCAAAAATGTCCTACGTGATCAAAGTGTTGCCCCTGGTAACGAATATTGGCAACCGCTCACATCAATTCAATTGATTGCAATAACAAAATAATAACTATTTTCCATTCTTGGTGAATGTGTGTTATATGTCCACCCTATTTGTAGTTCAGCGATAAATCAAAATATGCGCAATTTGATTTTGATCGGTCGTATGTCGCCCACAGCCAACATGGACAGTTCTATTTGTGTAAACCGTCGTTCGAAATCATTTATGGCGTCGTATTGCCGATTATTGCAGGTGTCGAAATGATAGGAATTCCTGCGAATTTCCGATATTAGTAGGGCTATCTCTTCGACTGCTATATGCATCATAAACGGTTAGCTCCCCTAATCCGGCTTCGGTGGTTTCCACGAATGGGGATCGCACAAGGACGGGAAATTATCCTAGTTCCTGCTGTCCTGTGCATAGGAAAGGTCGAAACAGGTATAGAAGGTGTTAAATCCAGGAAAATACACCAGGAAAAATCCAGTTATACACTGTCCTGTACGTAGGAAAGGTCGAAATAAGTATGGAAGGTGTTATATCTAGGAAAATACACCGGGAAAAGTCCAGTTATACTAGTCATTATTCGAAAACATCCTATAACTGCTATAAAAGAAACATTTCAACCACGAAATGTCATATGATGAACGTGAAAAGTTAACGTCTTCGACGTGGTGCCTGAAACAGGTCACCGCTTCAAATCATTCTTTTTGATTTGAAAAAGTAACCTTATAGATTTGAAATGATACAAGATCATATTTGTAAGATGGAATTTGAAAGATGATCATTTAAATCCAAAAAGAGGTAATTTTAGAGCTATACAAGTATCATTTAAGTTCCATCTCCTCCCTATTTACCATCTTTGTCATACTCGTTCACCACAATGAGTCATCTCTCTCAATTACGAACACTTGTTTCATCAGAATCGTTAGTCGTCTAAAAATATGTGATATGTGAGGACATATCAGGTGATAATACTATTTTTTGAAAAATGTATCGGGAAGTTTTCCAATTTGGTTGAAATTTTATATTTTTGAACTACCTCACTATTCACTATAGTGGCAGGAGCTTGAATTTACTTAGTTATATCGGTGATAGATTGTATCACTGGAAGGATCATGCAAAATTGTCCATGCATGAAATAACGAATTTCCGATTAATATCTGCCTTCTGCAGAGAGGGATCAACAAAACATGGAGGAAGTGCCATATTCGTAAAGACGGGAATTAATTACATGTAAGGGAAGAAATGAGGCTGAGTCAGCATCAGTTGAAAATCATCTAGAGTGTGCAGCTATCGAAATGAAAGTGAAGTCAAGAAAAATAATAATAGTGTCTTTTCATAGACACCCCCTTCAGGTAACTTTCAAGTTTTTCTTGAGAAACTCGCACATCTCAGATCACTCCACTATGATACTCAAAATTCCATATCAAAATGAAACTGGAAAGAAATCTGTGAAAAAAAGAATTTTTTCACAGAACAACATTGTTAATTTCATGCACAGCATTCAGAGGAAAAAATTGAACAGTATATATCAACTACATAATTACCAAATCAACAGACAGTGGGACTTTTACATGAAACTGTTCCTAGACGAATTTAATGTGTGTTTTCCTATGAAGAAAATCAGTTCAAATCATAAATATAGAAATGACCCTCAAGTGAGAGAGTGCAAGAATCGTCTGGATATCCTGTTGACAATGAGCAGAGTTGACAAACGATATTGTGAGCAATACTATCTTACCAAGAAAGAATATGATAAAATATTGACATTGAGCAGTTCTTCCGAATATCGAAATGAAATCATAAACTCTGACAATAAATCCAAAACTATGTGGAATGTAGTGAAAGAAAATAAGGGAACAAACTCTGAGGTAGGTCTAGACATAGAAGGCAAGGCTGTATTGCTAACGATTTCAACCATTTCTTAAACGATTCTGTCGAAACCTTAAGATCGAAGTTAGATGTAATTGATACTGAATTTGTTAATAGAATTAAATGGAATGATATATATATATATATATATATGTTTATTGAACCCGTGACAGAAACAGAATAAATCAATATTGTGAAGAATATCAAAAATAAAATTAGTCATGGTGAAGATAATAAAATGATAATAATGATGATAATAATAAAATAATAAAATGAGGATAATAAAGGTGAGGATAATAAAATTATGCATAACATATACTATATCTAAAGTTTAGAATTACATTATCAACAATTCATTTCAATATGGAGTTTTCCCTGACAAATTGAGAATGGCTGTAATAAAACCTGTTTACAAAAAAAAAGGTGACTTGAATCACATCCACAACTATCGGCCTATTAGCCTGTTATCTTCCTTCAAAAAGCTATTCGGGGCTTCAATGTGTGACCGTGTTATGAAATTTGTAGTGTCATGCAAGTTACTCAACAATGCTCAACATGGATACAAAAAAGGGAAATCTACTAATACAGCTATTTTTGAGTTTGTTCAGTATGTTTTGAATTGTTTAGAAGAAAGAAATATTGCTTCAGGACTTTTCCTGGACCTTTCCAAAGCATATGACTGCTTTATGGGGTTCGAGGAAAGCCATTAGAATGGTTTGAATCATACCTTTCAGAAAGAAAACAGAAAGTAGTAATACAGAAAAGTAATGAAATTGGTGCATCGCAAATGAGTACTACTAATATAGGGGTTCTCTAAGGTAGCATCACAGGTCCAATTCTTTTTATAGTCTACCTTAATGATGTTTTCGACATTCTGACCTATCATCCTTGAAAATGGTTAAATACGCAGACGACACTAACATTTTGATTTCTGAAGAAACATATCCTCCTCTTGAAAGAAACGCTAATTTAATTTTCAATAAGATCAGTCACTGGTTTGCAGAAAGTAAACAATTTGTTAATGAAGATAAAACTAACGCTGTCATGTTCACTACTAGAATTTCTAGTCAAAACTCACCTAAAGACATTGTAGTGAATAATCATAATGTCGAAATGGTACAAAGTACTAAATTTTTTGGTATGCACATTGATTGTTTGTTAAATTGGAATATCCATATAACTTTATTATCAAGCAAACTTAGTAAAATATGTTATGCATTCAGAATATTTTCTAAATATGGTGATATATGTATGCTTAAAGTTGTGTTTCATGCCAATTTTGAATCCTGTTTCAGATATGGTGTTTTATTTCATGGAGGTAGTAGTGGGATAGAGCAAATATTCTTGACCCAAAAAAGAATTATAGAGTCATGCAGGGGTAAGTTACGTTCTGCCAAAGTACTAACAGTAGTTGGAGTATATATTCACGAATGTATCCTGCACTTGTTTAAAAACAAAAATAACTTAACAGACTACATACCACAAAATCATTATAACACCAGATATTCTAACTATTATTACCCCATACATAGATTAGCTGTTACTGAAAAAAACGTAATATACAACTGCATAAGGTTATTCAATAAGCCACCTGACAGAATTAAAGCAATATCCTCTCTCAAGGTATTCAAAAAAGAAATCTGGGAACTCCTGATATATTTGCAACCATACACGGTGAGTGAATATCTAGATTCAGAGTTGGAAACATTTTAAGGGTAAATATTTCATATTGTATGTACCTCAGTTGTCTGAGTTAGTTGATTTTGTGACGCCTGTTTGTTTCAATAACCTCTTACGGGTTCTGTAGATTTGTATAAGGTTATTTTTTTCAAATGAAGACTATTACTACTACTACTATTACGTATACAGTTTGTCCAATATAAGGATGTATTTGTATTCTTATCTTGGACACGGTGAATATATGTATTCATTTGATTCGTATAATTTCATTTGCTGCTTCAAAATTCACAAAAATCCAAGCCAACAATTCATCAGAAGGAATAAAGGTTTTTTGCGTTTCGTGATTCGTGAACCCTTATTTACTGACGCCACCGTGTGAATTTTTTGCAACTATGCTAACTAATAATCCAAAGTAGTCACAAGAAGAACAAATACTCCAAACTGGAATAATGTTCATCGTAGGCGAATTGAGATATTGTGTACTGATTTTCTCGCCCTTGTGATGCACTTCAATGGATGTAGTTGTATGTGTAATGTTTCATCAGATATTGTGGCTATCTTACTGCAGCAACTACTGAAACGGACGTTTCGCAATATTATGAATGTGATGTTCGCGAACGAGTCATTCCCGCAACGTTATTGTAATATAATGTGTGGAGTACAGTAACATTTCATATTCAATGAACGAATGTAACCAAGGAAATGGTAATGATATAATCAGGAATCTACCTGTTACTTCATCTATTGGTTGAACTTGAGAGATGAGGATTAAATACTTGATTCCGGAAATATTCATTTTCCAAGGTATGCTGAGATTATCCTTATAATATACACTGAAGAGATATATTTGAGGTTGTTTCAGAAATAATTGTGAGTGCGAGCTTTTCCTACAACAGCTATAAGTACATTAAGATGAGAGATAAGATTTGATGATTTGAGCAGTGATTATAATATCACAATGAAGTTCAACAAAACCTCAATTACCTTAAGTGTTTCAGTTATCGAAAGGATTGATGTAAAAACTTCACAAACGATAAGATTTCCACAAAATTCTCAAAAACACGACATGTTTCGCTAACACAGTAGCTTCGTCAGGTGATATACTGGTATACAATGAACTAAACTAACGTTGCCTTGCTTGACTTTTATAAATTCTACTTTCCCAACCGGAAGGATTAGTTACCTGTGGACAGGTACGATAAACCTCCATTTTCGGAAATTAGGAACAATATCTACATTGAAATACGGTATACCGGATTAACTTGAAAGAGTTGATATATATAGCAAATACATATTATTACTTACTAAGAAAACAAATTCAACAGTGGTGAACTATTGAGGTCTGATTGATCATGAAGTAAAATGTCAAAATTTTTGAGTTTGTTGATTCTTAATGATTCGAAATGATGGAGTTTCAGTCCTTTATTTTCTACGTGTAAAATTTCGAAATTATCATCAAAACTATGGTTTTCTTCTAATATACATATGGTTGGCGTATGTTGAATTTGTTTTCTTTTTCATAAAATTCATCTTATGTTGATGAATGCGCTGATTAAACGTACGACTTGTCTGACCGATATATACCTTAGGACGAGATCCAGAGTTGAGTTTGTATACCCCTGATTTTTCGAATTCAGAAGTTTTGTCTTTATTACGTGAACATTCAATATTGAAATGTAATCATTTGACCCGTACATGGGCATTTTTTTTATCGCTTGGAGCGCACGAAAGGGAATCCCTATAATGTTTTTTCACAGTTATATGATCTTTTTGAAATGATGGACTTGATTATAATGAAAAGGGAACTATGCTGGCGCCTATTCAATTCAGATATCTTTTGAAGGTTATACATCCACTAAGCAAAGTTGAAAGCTATGCTGATGCAATGTTGAAGCAATTTCTGAAACGGGCGTTCAGCAATATTGCGAAGGTGAAGTTTGATAATATAGCGTTGCAGCAATATCACGTGTTGCTGTGTGACATTGTGGATCAGTAGGCCTCAGGGCCTCAGTCCTTGAACTAAATGTATTTTATAAGGGTGATATTTGTTGGTTTTCTTTATCCTCTGTACCATGCTTTTTCTTATTCCAATTTCTTCCGCTATTTTTTTTTAGGAGAAATATGGGGATTAACACCAACATATGCTAGTACATCAATAACCTTATCATCATTTCTCACAGGATTCTGGTGTGGTGCATGTTTTTTGTTCGGGAAAGAACCGCTACGCAATTTTCGTTCTTGGTATAAACGGGCCCCTCGTCGAGTATTCTCCATACATTCACCATAAACTAGTAGCATATTGTTCCGTTATTCGGGTGCAGAAGCGAACACGACACCTATTTTCGGACTGATTTATTCAAACTAAAGAAACGCTAATTCATATCGAACTCATAACTGCTATTTATGTAAAATGATTTATATCACGCGGTATATAACTGTCTCTCTGACACTCGCTGCTCGACTGACTGACGGCAGTTGTTCGGCCGTTTATATATGAGATCCCTTGGTAGGCTTTGGTTCGAGAACGTTCTCGAATGATCTTCCGTCTCCTTCTTTTGGTTCTAGAAGCTTCTTAGAACAATACCTCTCTCTCTAATTGTTCCATCGATTGTTTCCAGAACATCCCAGAATCTTCTGTCACGTTATTTGTCTCGGAAATATGCTGATGCATGTAGGAATCATTGGGAGGTTGGAGAACAATATGGGATGCGTGTTACAGGATGATTGTTGTACTCCTGCCTTCCTGCTGATGTTTCTAGAGCCCCTCTAAGTGGAATATCATTACAATATCAACGTATTTGTCTGGACTGAATGTAAATGGCATTTTAGGTACTTACAACAAGATTGAAATTACACTAGATAACTACCGTTTCAAATTATTGATGTTCTACAAAATGAAATAGAATGGCTGTCATTAATTTTTCGATGAGAAGTATCAGCTCTTTGAAATAAAAAATGAGAGCAGAGACAATTTTTCATTTTCATAAGGATAATTAAGTAACTTGAAACATGTCACAAAATGTTGATATTTTTCTTCGAGTTTTTCTTGATGTCGATAAAACAATACAACGTATACGATATTGTTATATTTCGAATTGAATGACTGTCAAATGCAATAGTTTTTTTATATGTCATCAGGAAAGTACTCTAAAGCGGCGTTCACAACCAAACTTTTTACGTTTTGCTTTTTACGTTTCGTATTCTGATTGGTGGAGCAAAATCTGAGATTGAAATGACGCAAAAAGCTGAAAATATTCAGCTTTTTGCGTTGCAAGGAGCCATCGTCTGTGAAAATTGTAAAAATAGACGAATAATATTAAACATTATGTAATAATCACAGGTAATAATATGGAAGTTATGATAATGTTTTCATGATATTTTCGTGAATCCTCAGAATAGTAGATAGGTATACTGTTCAATTCATTATTTTCTTGTTGGAGATTGATTTTTCTCTTCAAGTATTGAATAAGGATCAATTTTCGTCACCGCCAGTTCTATATTAATTCAATATTATAAATTATTTGATCAATATCATTGTTATGATTATTTACTCCATTTCAGGATGAAAAACAAATTACAAAACCAAGGCAACTGAACCCACGTTGATTTTTTGTTGTTGTGAATGTCATTTGCATTGGTTTAGTTCACTTTTAATTTCAGATTCTGCTTCACCAATCAGAATACGAAACGTAAAAAGCAAAACGTAGAAAGTTTGGTTGTGAACGCCGCTTAATGCCATTCAATGCTTCAATTATCTTGTCAAATGTGCGAGATATTGCCTGTATACGATAACTTGGGACACCCGGTATAGAATTTCCACAGGAGGATAAACCTGTGCGTGGGTTATACCATATAAATATAATATACCTAATAACCAGAAAATTCATAAATATATATATCAAAAATCAATTATAGATAATAAATAAAGGAACATACAGTTTTAAAATAAACAAATCGAAAGATAGTGTAAGCAAAAAGGCACGAACATAATTTTAAGTAAAGATATCACATTGAGAGTCACTTATAAAAAATATGAAAAAGAGCATTTCATTTCACACAAATTGTATAGGACATCAATCAAATATTAATAAAACAAACAATGGGGAATTTGAACTCGAACTGTAAGTTATCTATACTCATACACTGTAGTGATATGTATTTTTCATATCGACATATTGGTGTATCGATAGCTTAAGTGTCTGCTGGAATGAGATTATGCAGTCGAGGAGCTAGATATGTGTAACATTTTTGTAGAGTGTTTTTCTGTGAGTTGCATAATGGTGTTACATTTTTTTGAGTTCTTGTTTATTTTTGTGTTGTCTTATTACAGTTTTGAAAAATTGTCTTATGTCTAACATCAATGTTTCTTTATATAGCGCATCTGTATTGTGAGTCATTTTTTTATTAGTGATTATTTTCGAAGTTGATTTTGTATTTATTCTACATTTTTTATATGAGAAGCAATTGCTGCTCCCCAGGCAACTATACCATAGAAGAGATGGGTTTCAGACAGAGTATGGTAGAGAATGCGCAACTGAGCTATATAGCAAGATAGGGTGTCATGTATGTATAGTTTCGGCTCAACCCCGCAGTCACTTCAAAGGAAACTTTAAACAGGCCGACGCCGCACAGTGCGGGATATTCTGCAATTGATATTGGATAATACTATATACTTCAGTCTGTATGTTACGCTGCGTAATTTTCTTACCATATAATCAATATGTGCGTCCCATTTCAAGTAGGCGTCTATATACATGCCAAGATATTTTATATACTGGTGAATAGTGAGATTTACGCTTTCATATGCATATGATGTAAGGGTAATATAAAATGTCTTGCCCTTATTGATAGTCAGAATTTTACTTTCAAACCATTGAATTAAAGTTTTGAAATTTTTCTCGACTTTTCCTCTTAGAGAGTTCCGTGTTTCTGATTTGTGACTAACTACTGTGTCATCTGCGAAGCTGATAATGTTCCCTCCCACTTCTAGTGTGAAGAGGTCATTCAAGTAGATGTTGAAGAAGATTGGACCCAAAACTGTACCCTGGAGTACTATTCGAGAACTATTCGAGATTCACGGAGAATGTCACGATTTTAACATATTGACTTCTCATGCAAATGTATGGAATAAATTCATTATTTCAGAAATGAGCGACATTTGAAAAAATTCCAAAAACACGTGAGTTTTAATTTCTGAAGCCTCATCTCATGATATTCATATGAGAGATGTTACGTCACCGGTGTTGGAGTAAAGACGTAATGGACGATTTTTTCAAATACAAATAGGGGTCATGTGACACCTTGATTGAAATCTCTACCGATCGTCTATTCAACAGTCAAAATGTTGCATAAGAAGATTGAAATTAAAATGGATTATCATGTGATTAATTGAATCTTGCAGAGGTCTGCTACTGCAGAGAATTGAACATCGAAGGGTCTTCTAGTTAAAAAAATACGTCGAAAAAAAAGTTCTAAACTCTAGTTTTTGTTTTTTTTTTTCAAAAGTCGTCTTGTTTTGAAATGAATTTATTCCATACATTTGCATCATACTGTATATATATATATATATACATATCTTGAACATTTTTTGAAGATCTATTACCCACTTTTCGGAATGACATTGAATCACCTCGATACGGAAATGTCAATCATTCTACTCTCGAATTGAAAACGTGAAGGGAGTAATTTTTTATTTCCATAATATTTTATTCTCATAATATTAGCAAATAACATTGAAATGTCAATCATTCCACTTATCTGTTGAAAACAAGTTATTTTTGAATGAGTATTTCTTCATTATCATAGTTTCATCGTATAATACCGGAATTGTCATCATTCAACCCCTATATTCAATAAAAACGATATTGATTTGAGATTTCTCTCAATTTCAGATGAGTGTTATTTTAGAGTTTCACAATCTGTTTAGGTTGATGATCTATTCAATTCAGAGTTCTTTCAATAAGGGTTATACAATTTCGTATAACAACTGATAGAGAATTATCTCGGTGTATCATTCCTAGATTCATGCCCAAACGTGAATGAGCAATATGATTTGAATTCCTTATACAAAATGAATCAACCACCTTTACAACTCTGGAATTGAGCAGAAGTGAGGACCACTTCAAACAGTTTCGTGAATTGAAGTAAAGCAACACACTCAACTTTTCCATCAACAAAGCCTCTAGCAGGAACGATGCTGATAAATTATTAGAAAAAGTATCAGAATTAGAACGTTAACTAACACAAAAATAACCGCAAGTACTCAGCCCAAACAAGATCACATTTGATATAGTGTTTACTAACTTGTATAGCCAATATAACGCGCTAATCATGCTCGGATGAATCTAATGTTTCAGGTGCTCTACATTGCTCTCCAGGTGTTCATTAACTTGCGTGATAATAATTATTAATGCTATCATATTTACCAATTTGGGCAGAAACAAGTAGTCAACAAGAAGCTAAAGAGCAGGAAAATCGATAAATTTACCGGTTTGTGCCTCCACGAACACATAATATAGGATGGCGAATATAACTTCAATAACTCATTGTTATCAAACACAATATATACCAGGTGTAAAGGTAAAAACCTCAGAACTTTCTCATTATTAGATCTAGACTATATACTTGTTGGTTTCTTCTGGAACATTTTTCACGTTGATTCATGATGGCGAATATTATTTCCCACCTACGTTTCGGGAAAAGACATTGATTTGTGGTTGATCAATATTTTTTTTTTCAGGAGCAGAAGCCGCTGGTCCATTATTATTGCAAGCTGATTCCGTGACACCCTGTATTGTAATTTTCACTCAGTTGATTCACCTCAGAAAGTCTAAGGGTGTTATTAAGTTCTCCATTACTTTATACAAATACAAAAGAGTTTATTTCATGTAGGAATGTGCCCCTAACCAGAAGATCGTGTATATTTTTTCTGAAACATTCAATTCAATAGAAATGTGTTTTGACATTATGCATGCTCGAATTTATTCAAGATAGCCTCAAACAAGATCCACATTCCATTCTAGAATTCAACTCAAATCCCATACAATAAGTAATCGAGAAACGCATTTGGGAGCAGTCAACAAAACAATTAATAGAAAGTATCAGAAATCTATCTCGGGTGCTGTCTACGATTGCAAATTCCTTCCTCTGAAGTGGAATAATTCACGATAACAAGACAAGACGAATTCTTCAAATCCTCTAAAAGCAATAAGACAATGCATTGGCAAGATCTAATTACCAATATCTACGATAAGGCCGGCTGTGCCTTCTAGAACCACGAAATTGAATAAGTTTATTCATCACATCTGCTGTTCCATGTCTCACCTGATTATTTTCATAAAGTTTTCATATACAAGGTGACATTGAAATGAATATAAATATTTCAAACCTCTTAGTGTGGATTCGCGCATTTGAACAGCGCAGGTTGTCGGCCATCTTTCTGGGTAACTTGTATACATGTTTTACATGGAATTCTGAGCTATGGAATGATCGTTTGAAATATTCATACATTTGAGTACATATTCTATATTTGCTGTGTTGTGTTGTTGTTTGGGTTGTTCTGTTCGAATGAGTTTTGGTGCCTACCTGATTTGGTTGTGAATAAGAAGCCAATTATATATTCTTTATCTGCTTCATCTGTACTTGTAGACATGAAAGCTCAAAAGAACCAAAGAGGTGGTTATTTGTTGCAAAAACAATTCTGAGACTTGGTTTTATTCCTCATCTGATCAGAGTCAGTTGACTGAATATACCCTGTTTACCTATTGACCGAGCAGAACTGCAATTGAGAAAAAAATCAGTTCAGTTTTTCCAGAAACCAACTTGAAAAAATTATCTAATGAAAACCTGGTCAAATCTATCAATTTGAATTTCAGGCAATGTTTGTGTTCAAATCTACCCTACTGAAAATTTTGTAAGAATTGAATACATTTTACTGGTATCGATAAATGACACACATCGTGAATGAATTCGGTTAGTACAATCCTGTAATTTCCCAAAGAACGGCCCTGCTTGCTAACCCAAGAACATGGCAGATCGCAAAAAACAGATCCTAAAATATCGAAGGCGCCGACCAGAGAAGCACTTCTGACTGTTATAGGAGTCTAAATGAAATTTGGGGTGTGACCACTGTAGCAATTCTGAGGTCTCTTCTGTACAAATTGTTTTCTTTCTTTCGATTTTTGTTCAATTATCAAGATTGGATTTTCCGTTAATCAAAATAATAAGGAAATATTCGTTAGACTGTATCATATTGATGTGCTGAATATGTTCACTCATTTTAGAACCACCTCGTATATAATAGCAAAATGAGTTGCTGCTCCTAGCTAGACAATTCATTCATCAAGAACGACGTCGAATCGCAAATTTGGATGCAACATGTTCTCGTAATTACAAACAAGTCCTTCACTCGAAAAACGCTAAATTATATCCACAAGATATGAAACTCCTTCAGATCTCAAAGTAACTCGAGCAGTCGTAACCGTAACACCTCCATCATTCCAAAACATTCAATAGTTTATAACTTAATCAAATACTTTTATTCTCTCCTCGATTTCAACAAGAAGCTGAAGCAATGTCCTAGAGTGGCAGGATATATTGATAGGTATGGACTTCTCAATTCATGTGTTACTATTATTTTTGTGATGAACTGTATGAATGTACACAGTTAAAAGGAATTTCTTCGATCAAACAAATCCATCTTCTTGCAATTATATTGCTTCGTACAAGTATTATTGATTTGGATGAAGCAATATACACTATTGTCTCAAATCAATCGGTCATTGCTTGCTTCGTTTCTTGAAATTTCTCGATATGGATTTGCTCATTATAAACATTATATTTCTTCATTCAAGAAAACCGCGACTACAGGGAACATAAATTTCAATTCATATTGGTTCAAGAGAATCTCTGCTTGACTGAAAGACTTGCAGTGACGTATATACAGCGGTACGCCTGCGCTCATTTGACTCCTCAGCCGGTTGCCGCCATTCGTCATTGCCGCTGTTGTTACTTCTGAAGACGTTGCAAAGCACCTTTATTTTCCAATGGTGAAGTATTCAAGAATCAAGTGTACTGAGTCATGGATGATAGTGGTGTGGTATCATCTTCACAGCAATGCGGCATTCCATATTTCAGGACCATCTGCGGTGGTAAGTACTTTGTATATTATTCTTACATAGTTGTACCTACTGTGGTGTCTTTCCTTCCTATTCCATCGGAAACATGCTGAGAACCTCGATATCAATCATACCTGGAACCATAACTACACATCACTGTCAACGCATATGGCCATGTTTGTATAACCTGCTTCAAGCTCAGCTTTGGTGCAGGAATGTGGCGATGCTCTTGAGAAACTAGCTGAACAGAAGGAAGTCGAACTAGTATGGGTTCCGGGGCACAGGGGGGTGCCCGGGAACGAGGTGGCCGACGAGCTGGCTAAAATCGGATCCGCGACACCGTTCTGGGGACCGGAGCCTGCACTGGCCATAACAAGGAGCCAAACTTCGTCTGCCCTTAACAAATGGGCGGACGAGGCACTAGAAGTATATTGGAGGCGTATAGGGGGCTGCAGGCAATCGAGAGACCTGGTGGCCGGTTCAAGCAAGCCAAGGACGGCTTGGTTACTGGGCAGGGATCGCCAAGTCCTGCGCCTTCTTATAGGGATACTGACAGGGAACAACAGGTTACGCAGACACCTATCACTCATAGGTGTGGAAGATAGTCCCACTTGCCGTGAATGCGGAGAAGATGAGGAGACATCACTTCACTTTCTCGGAGAGTGTGAGGCGTATGGAAGAATGAGATTCGAAATCTTTGGAGTAGATAAACTACAACAGGAAGATTTGGTCGAATTAGAGTGGACGGACATCCTGACCTTCATCAGAATGACGGGAAGGTTCGAAAAGGACAACTAAAAGAGGGATGTGTAGATATGTGGAGAGCAGGGGTTGGCAAAAAGGGCCCATGGGGGCCTACTTGCCTGGCTACAGCCTCCCCACAATACTACTACTACTACTACTTGTATAACCTGCACAACACACATTCGTTCAGCAGTGACGATTTGACCAGTCGCATTCATTCTATGAACGCACGATAGGTATAGGAAAGTAATTGTCCATTCTTTGTATATTCTTTACTCGATTCCTGATTAGAATGATTGAACCAATAATATGTCTCCTTCCCTCGTGTTTTTACATACCTATAACAACTTTTATACATGCTCTTTCGTCAAACGCAGAGTTTCTTGTAACCAGAAAATATCTGGTTGTCTTGAAATTTCGTTCATTTTCGACAATGCCTGGCTGTGAGGAATGGAGATGTTGTTTCTTCTGAAGCAAATTCTATAGGTTAACGCTCAATGATTCCCATTTGGAAAGCCACTCTACAAAAGAGGACAGCAAATCACAAAAATCTAGGAAAATGAATATTCCACCTCCCAGATTGAGCTTCACATAGTATTCGATGATTTTTGATCTGTATATGTTTTTATTCATATTATACATGATTTAATTATCGTTATGTTATGATAGGATGACCAAGTTTTGATAATAAAGCCTTTTGTTCACCAACTGTAAAAATTTATTTTATTTAATACGCAATATTGTAATAGTAAGCTATATTTTGATTTCCTTCAAAATGATAATCTTTTTGTACAAGAAAATAGAGGATCTTCTGAAAAATATATCCACTTATTATAATGAGATATTGTCTGTATGTAACAAGCTCGAAATTTCCTGATTCAAAATTGTTCAAATATGATGGAAGGTTAACTTGACAATAGAAGAATTTTCTTGTTCCAAACTAATTAATTCTTCATTCCACCAATACGTATTGTGATAATGAAGATATATCCATTCGAATCAACATTTTCTTCCATAAAGAAGTCAAGGAAGTTCTGTAGATAAATCAAACAAATATTTGGTTGGACCTATTCAAGAGCGTTTATTCAATGCGTTCCGCATTGAATCAAGAAGTCCTTTTTATCTGTGTGTGTAGTATTTCTATTTCGAAGAATGGAGCCCATTTGATATAATCATGATTATAATTATCAGGGTGAATCTTATTTTCTGAATATAAGTTCGTTGTTGTCTTGTGCACCAATGCTGAAGAAACTTAATTATCATTCCTCATACTCATATGGGTCGTTTGTACACAGATGTCGATGAAGTTCAACCTTAACAGAGACATCTTGGTGAACAAAAATCGTCTCGAGGTCTCAGATGTGACTTTCATGCCAGAAACCAGCATCTTCTTCCTAAAATTCATAGTTTGGTCAAGTTGATCACATAATATAGAGAGAAGGAAATCTGGTATTACGAAAGAATCGTAAAATCATTCAACGAATGGACAATAATGTTAATGCAGCAACATCGTGAACAGACATCTTTCGAAAATCATCTATATCATCACTGAACTCGTATTGTGGGTCTAGAATATGCCAATAACAATTTAATGCGTAGACAGTGATCAGCTGTGATAGCTCTCACATACAATTTAATCGTGCAATAATAAAGGATGAAACGCCTTGAAACGGATTCAAAAAAACGTGCCATTGATATTGATTTCGATTTGATTCTGAGAGAAGAATTCTGCCCTCTTGTCTATACTTCGTACGTGAATCTGGCCGTCTGGAAAGAAGGTTCATTATTTGTTGTATCATGGAAAATTCGCGGGAATATTACCAATGCTAAGATTGGAAAAGAGTAGGTGATTATATCATAACCCGTGTTTGGCGATTTCAGGAACAAATATATAAATGAATAAATGAATAATTGCTCAGTAAAGTAGCTGAGGGGCTACCAGGTCAAGCCAATGAAAGACCAGCATTCACCGGCGCGAAATTTGAATGTTCTGTGTGACTTCGCACCATCATCGACTAATAGTAGAGTGCCAATCGAATCCTATCGTTCACCCCGTGGGAAATCGGAGGTAAAAAGCTGTGACATGGTTAGAATTGTTATCTACCATCTCCAGATCATGGATCCACTTGTCGTCAAAAAATCGTCCTGTGCGTTTGGGGGGTAGGGGGTAATTTATAAAAAAATATGGATTTTTTTTTTATTCGTGGAAAATATTCATGGGTTTCAGAACTTCCATCCTGTTGAATCTTGATTTCGTGTGACAAGTAGAACAAATTATAGAAAATTTTGAAATTTACTAATTACATTACGATATATGAGAGAATCATATTTCAAACGCCTATAACTCAAAACTTGTAAATTCTCGTTAAATTGTTTTTCATATACCTCGCATTATCTCAGTAACTACAACGTTTATCAAAAAAATACTTCGAATAATGTCGATGCGCCTATGTTTCAAGATGCGAATGGTTCTTCGATTTTGAAAATCGAAGCATAAATAAGGAAGATATTGAGAAAATCATAATGCAATGCAGGTACCACGGACGATCGCGTTTCGCCGCAATCGTACCCCTATTCTCCCCGCAATACCCGCGGCTATCATGGTTCCATACGCTTTCGTTATACACATCAACATTGAGGCGTTGACCATTGCATTTAATGGTGACTTATTGTGAATTAATTACTCGATATTTGGTACTGTGTGCTCTGTTTCAATAATTAAATAAGTATTGATTAGTTAACGAAATCTATTATTGTAAATTTACCATAAGATATGATATAAATGTTTCCCTAGATAAAAGATGGAAAGTACTATAGCAATTCAGACACTGATCTTGAATATATCTTGAAGTTGAAGATTCCTTTCCAGCAGAGAACAGAATCATCGAGAAGATGTTTCATTTGTGGAAAAGATGGTCAACTCCTTCGTTGTACAGAATTATCGATAAAAACATTTGAAAGTTGTATGAATATAAGAAAAAACCTCGGAAAAAACTATGCGAGGCAAATCGATATGGAACTCCAGAGAATTGTTGATATTTTCAATGAAAATAAAGGTCGATTGATCTTCTGGCACAGGAATATTGAAAACTGGAGACAATAATGTCAGGAATAAAACGCTTTCTATAGTGAAATTGATGTGAAGGTATTTTTGATGTGTCTAAAAGAATCTTCTACCAAAAACGTTCAAATAAGAGTCAAGTTTTGACCAAGTATTGACTACCAACATTGTTAATTGCCATGGAAGTCAAGTATCATAACCAATGCTTTGTATCGAATTGGAAACATTATAAAGGATCACTGGAGTGAGAATAAAGTTGTCATACCACACATGACAAAGAATTTGATAATCTGATAAAATTAATAGATGGTGCAGATTTTCTAATGAAAAAGGGTATACTTTCAACTGTTTATATCAAAAATATGCCGAACTTGGTGGCACAACTGGTAGGAAAATCTCAATCGAAGATTACTGTCTGTAGGTTAATCGAGAAGGTGAAACATTCATTTTACTTGATTTTTTGGGATTTTCTCTCCTCGTTTCTTTGGACAGTTCGGCAACGAATCTGCTTCCGTTATCAACATGAAAATGCAACTTCCGAAGAACAATGTTTTGCATTTTTATGTTGGGAACGGGAGCAGATTCGTTCCCGAAACGTCCAGAGGAACGAGGAGAGAAAATCTAGAAAAATCAAGTAAAATGAATTTATCGAAGAAGTCAGAAAGCACTACGACAAGGAAATAGAAATTATCAAATGAATCAAAACGTTTTGATGAGTCGTAATTTGTGATTCCAAAAGTGACAAAAACTCTTTATATAAAGCGAACAAAGTGAAATTACAGAAGATAATTCCCCTGACTTTGTATATGCATCAGATATGACCCAGATACACAAATTGAAATTTTTTTGAGATATTTATCAAGATATGAGAGATATTCCAGATTATAAACAACTCAAAAATATGGATGTCAAGGCTTACAAGGATATGATACCAAAAATTTTTTTTTAAATTAGTTGCCTTATATACACGATAAAGTTGATTCAGTTGATTCAAATGTGTTCAGTATCTGATGTCAAGGTATAATACTCGCTAATTCGAAATTCAAAAAACTCACACCGAAACACGTTGGTTTGGGAATAATGATTCATCAAGAGACATGATGGAAAAGAATTATCGTAGCTTTGTGTTCTTGTGGACACTGTATCGTATTTACGTGTATTTACAACTTCGCAATTCGATAGATATCAAATGATGTTTTTTCCAAGTTTCCACAAGGATATCTCATTTCTATTTCAATATTATATGCATCATGTTTTGTTTCAATATTTGTCAATTTGTTAATAAATGGGATGGTTGACATTTTACTCTGATGGATAATAAATGTACTTTCGAGATAGAATCATTCATAAAATAAATGGAGGGCACTTCCGATCAAACAGCAAGTTAAAATAAATTTCTGTTAACTTGGAAAATAGCGATCAATTCCATTTCTCCCGTGAATTCCAAGATCTTACTATTGTAACACTCAGTATTTCATATTTACGGTGATCGTACTAGGACGACTGCGGGCGTTGCGGGGAGAATCGGGGTATGAAAGCGGCGAGTCGCCGTCCTTCGTACTACCTGCATTGGATTATGATTTTTCCAATATCTTCCTTATTTATGCTTCGATTTTCAAAATCGAAGAACCATTCGCATCTTGAAACATAGGCGCATCGACATTATTTCAAGTATTTTTTTGATAATTGTTATAGTTACTGAGATAATGCGAGGTATATGAAAAGCAATTTAACGAAAATTTACAAGTTTTGAGTTATAGCCGTTTGAAATATGATTTTCTCATATATCGTAATGTAATTGGTGAATATCAGAATTTTCTATAATTTGTTCTACTTGTCACACGAAATCAAGATTCGACAGGGTGGAAGTTCTGGAACCCATCAATATTTTCCACGAATAAAAAAAAAATCCATATTTTTTTATAAATTACCCCCTACCCCCCAAACGCACAGGACGATTTTTTGACGACAAGTGGATCCATGATCTGGAGATGGTAGGTAACAATTCTAGCCATGTCACAGCTTTTTACCTCCGATTTCCCACCAACTTTTGATTTAAGCGACTTACGGTTCGTTTGGCACTCTACTATAAATTGAATTAATAAATGAGAGAACTGAACCCAGAACCTCTGCATTATCTTGGGGCAACATATACATATACGCACTGTGCTATCAAGACATTCATATGAATTGCATCAGGATAATGGTATTCAAACAGGATATTCTGACGTTGAAAAGTATTATTATTGATGGCGACACGTCGGCAAGCAGATCGAGAGATCCCTTGTAGATATAGTCGCGCGGATTTCATTGCAATTCACGGAATAACATTGTTATACAGGGTGTCCGCTAAAAGGAGGTCAATCCATTAACCATATATTCCTTGAACAAAAATAATATGAGTTTCTAAATACCATTTTTCATTTTAGCCCTTCTTATTCGATATACAGGGTGTCAAAGTTGAAAATTAAAAACTGTTTTTTTCTAATTACTCGCGTAATTAATAAGATATTAATCTCAAAATAGGTACATTACTTCAGCACAAAGAGTTACATCGTGTGAGGGAAACAAAACAGAAAATAACTGTCAAATATTCAAAATACTGGGGGTCAAGTACACACTTACCCCCATATTTTTTTTGTACGTGCGCTAATGACTTACTATCTATTTTTCTTCATGTGTTCAATCATTTTTGAGTATTTTTTGATTTTTGTAAAATTCCGATAAAATAATTTGTTTTTAAGATAATTCGAAAAGTACTGGTTATTGTTTGATGCCTTGCGGCTTACGGTAATCTCATAATGTTCACATACTCCTATTTATTTCGTCGAAATTGGAAGAGGGCGTATCTAATTACGTACGGAAAGGTGAATATGGAAATACCGGGTGCTCAGAGCGAATGTATTAAAATAATTTTTACACTTTTAAATTTTTTTTTTTTTTGTAAAAATTATTTTAGTACATTTGCTCCGAGCACCCGAACGGCTAAAATGAAAAATTGATATTTAGAAACTCATATTGTTTTTGTTCAAGGAATATGTGGTTAATGGATTGACCTCCTTTTAGCGGACACCCTGTATAATATTATGATGATGAGAGTCGTCGATTTGAACGAACATGTATGTGTGTGCAGCAATAATACATTTCACAATCAACCACGTTGGTCATAATTCTTAATGAGAGCGATCACTAGCAACGACTAGAGCTTAGCCATAGCACCAGTGCGAGAATATTGCGCCTGGTGCGCAGGTCGCTGGGCGCGAGAAACAGAAAATTTCGTTGCTTGCTCGCTCGCTCGCCGAGCGCGAGAAGGGTTGCGGCCGTGCGGCGCGGGACAAATATTGGAGCGAAACAATAAAGATCATCATTGGTAAAAGAATACCCAATACCCTTAATTGGCGGCGAATCATGTATCACGGGAAGGAGATTTGTTGGTTGCCATTCGAACTGGCTAAGGCAACAATCGATGCACTACGTAGATCTAAAGAGAACGTTATTGATTTTCAAACTACTCCACAACGACATAGTCAACCTAAATCAATTTTGCCGCAAAGACGACTTTTTTCAACTAAAAAGAAGAAAAAAACTTTGAAAAGGGAAATTGCGAAACCCGATGCAGAAAAATCGGAGACAGTTGCAATAAATTTAATTCTGAACAGGAAATTATAATTTTGATTGTATACAGAGTGATTCACGGTGAGAGCAGATAAGAACGTTTCTGGTGAACGAGACATCGAATTACTTTGAAAATTTGATAAATAGTATAAACTGACATTCTCTAACTTGATAAAATATTTTCGACAATGCGGTGTTGCTACCAAAATTGGAAAGTAGTAGCAACTTTGATATTTCAAACGGAACATCCTGTATTTCATTGCATTTTGATATTATATCTGAAAATCTGATTTCATCAAAAATCGAGATTTTTCAACTTTTGGATTTTCTTACGTCGAAACAATTCATTATTGGTCAAAAATGGCTTACATTTTTCCATCTCAACTTTTTATTCACTATCTACTGACATTTAATTCGAATTACTACGGGGTGGAAAAGATTAAAAATTTTAATCACCTTGTATTTGTTCCAATTGGAATGTCAGTAGTGAATCAAAAGTTGAGATGAAAACTTGTGAGGCGATTCGACCAATATTGAATTGTTTTGACACAAAAAACTCCCAAAGTTGAAAAATCTCGATTTTGAACACCATCTCTGTAGTCATTCCCGCTAGATCCCAAGTGATGAAATCAGCGCTTCAGGGAAAATCTGAAAATGCAATGAAAAATATCGCAGTTGCTACAAACTTTCTAATACAAGTGGCAACGCCACATTGTCAAAAATATTTTAGAGAATTGTCAGTTTGATGATGTTTGGTTCACCAGAAACGTCTAATGTGTGCCCTCACCGTTAATCACCCTGTTTGCACTACAGGAGTCTTCTCGTTTATTTTTGTCCGCCCCTCTAACTTAGTTTCTCAGAGTTCTATTGTTTTATTTTTTGTTGTTCGAAATTTCATTTTTATAATTGTTCCTATTTCGAACACACTTTATATTTTAGGAATATTTTGAGTTTGTTTTTGTTTATCAAATATACCTAAATTTTAAACTGTGTATCTTTTACCATTTTCAATATATTTAATTTAGATCGCTGCGATATTATTTTTGCAAGGGAAGGGGGAATTTTTGTGGAATTATATAATTATATATGTATATACCCAGATAGCACACACAAGTACCTTCTCAGAATATTATACGAATATTTTCTAGGAACGGTCTATGGATATACAAAGAGGGCTGTTCTAGATATTCTGAGAATGTTACTGGTAGGTATATTTATAGTAATAAAATTTAAAAAAGCTTGCTCCGGTGCGGGCTTGCGAACCTACATAGTTATTTACCTGTCACCTTAACCACTGAGCTACAGACCTTTTTAATGAATGATATGAATGGGAAGATCTCAACACTTAGTGGCATACAACCATTATAATAATGGGTTTGGTAAGGGGAACACTTTGTATATCAATACATGAATAATAACATCAATTTCATAATTTGATACGATTCTGTATATTCTCAGAATATTCGAAAAGAATATTCTTGTGTATCTATGTCAAATTGAATGTTCATAGAATATTCGTTGCAGGATGAAAATATTTTATGATCATTTTAAGGACATTATGTTAGAATATTCTGAAATAAGTATATTTTAACATTGTCATTCTAGAATATTCCATTTCAGAAGCTCATTGGAACATATTTTCAGAATATCATTAGTATATTCGCAAAGTATTCCATGAATGTTCACAATATTCTGAAAATATTATTTAATGAACATTCTGGAATATTATATCCCAGGAGCTTCTAGGAATGTACTTTCATGTAATACTATCAGAATATTCGCATGGAACATTCCATAAATATTCGCAACATACTGAGAACTTTCTATGCATATTCTTCAGAATATTATTCTAGAAGATGACATTTTCGCAGCTTGTAAGAATATTCTGAGAATATTCGTGCTATCTGGGGATATATATATATGTAATAATTATGAACAGTACAGTGTTAATTCAATTTGAATAAATTGATTTGAGGTGTGTCACGATTCTAGGGATCACCCTGTAACATGGTATCAACTAGGAAAGCAGTTGTCTAATGTATCATTTCACAACAATGACTTATTTGTTTTTGTTTCGCTGCAATTTCTCGCGCCCAGCGAGCAGCGAGCGACACGCAATATCATTTCACAATGACTTACCTATTTATTTTTGTTTCGCTGCAATTTCTCGCGCCCAGCACTAGAGCTTAGCCATAGCACCAGTGCGAGAATATTGCGCCTGGTGCGCAGGTCGCATAAATGACTTCATCATACTCGTCTCGTAAGCAACTGGTTGGCTCAGTAAGCAGAGCATCGGCATACCAAGCCGGCGGGCTGGGGTTCGAATCCGTGCGAGGCTCATCTTTTTTTTATTTTTTTCTTGTTCTCAAGTGATTTCTAAAAAATATTCTCTATGGGAAATAGGTTCATTTAGGGGTTTTCTATGTTTAGGCTAGAGGTGAGGTTCGGTTAGGTTAGGTTAGAATAGAATAGAATATTTTATTTGGTGTTAATAAACATCAAGTTTTACACAAACATGTCAACGAAACAAGTACAGATATACTCATAAAATAGATAGGTTAGGTTTTCTCATTTTTTATGCAGGAACAATATTTTCCTTCCTCAAGAAAAATTCTCCTTCTAGAATATTTTATTTGGTGTTAATAAACATCAAGTTTTACACAGGTCAACGAAACAAGTACAGATATACTCATAAAATAGATAGGTTAGGTTTTCTCATTTTTTATGCAGAAACAATATTTTCCTTCCTCAAGAAAAATTCTCCTTCTTCAAGAAAAAAGTATGATGAAGTCATTCATGCGACCTGCGCACCAGGCGCAATATTCTCGCACTGGTGCTATGGCTAGGCTCTAGTCAATTTCTCGCGCCCAGCGACCTGCGCACCAGGCGCAATATTCTCGCACTGGTGCTATGGCTAAGCTCTAGTGCGCCCAGCGACCTGCGCACCAGGCGCAATATTCTCGCACTGGTGCTATGGCTAAGCTCTAGTCTAGCAACGCCCCCTAGTAGATCATGACATTTCAAACATTTCATCATAGTATGCCAATTCAACATTATTTTCAGTTGCAATAATCTCGAATAATATACAGTTTCTCAAGAAAAAAATATACAAACACTTATAATACGTTTTGCGTACTTCTTATTCAAAAAAATTCACTGATCACATTGGAAGCTTCATGCGATTACGGTCGAGCGTGTTTCATTTGTTTCCACATCGGAAGCGTATTGAGAGATACCTTGCGATGATAGTGTTCTTTCCGTGATATCGTTGTTAGCGTTTAAGAAATATCGGATATTGCTTCGTGATGAAAATGTTTTCACATAATATGAGAACCTTGTTAGGACAAATGACGCATGACGTATTACAGATGACGTATGACAACTGACGTCTGAAGTAAAATGATACGGAAACAGAGAAATATTGTGGAACGATCTATTTGATGAATGGTTTTATATAAAGGAGAATGCAAATTATCTACTTCAAAAGATTGTTTTCAAATTCTTATCTTGTGTGTTCAATAGATATAATTCAATGTTCGTCGTGGCATATATAGCCAGGAAAGTAGTTGTTTTCTGACTTTGTTCGATTTCAAAAATTCCAAGAGCGCAGCTACTTCAGACTCCATATTTTTTTTTTTTCAGTTCGAGCAGAAAGAGGAAGAATTCATTGTATTGTATTCAAATCAGATCACGTCATTTCCACAATGAAATGAATATGCACGTAGTACATTAATAGAAATAGGTACTATAACAAACATCGCAGTTTATTCCTAATCGAATCAGCTATCACATTCAAAATACTTTGATAATACATACAGAAGTCCAATTCGTTTATTGAGTTAACTCGTTAACGACGCACGCTTCAGCACTCAAAATGTCTGCGACAACATCAGATGGAATATGATATGGTATTTGGTGAGTAACACTGTCGAAGACGACTTCGGCTTTGGTGGCAGTCTCCTCAGGTAGTATAACAACATGATCGTATTCATCGATTGAAATAGACAGTGATGGTTGAAAAAAGTCTTGTTGTGCCTCATGCAGCAAGTCAATGAAGATGGCCCATTCGTATTTACTGGAACGTTATATTCAATAGGTACTGTGATTCGGCTTTCGCTGCTTCCTCAATCAACTCCAAATATGTATCGACGTCACCATAATTTCTCAAAATTGCAGATAGTGATGATGATCTAGAACTACCTTAGTAGAAAAGCACTCCACAAGTCTTCACTCATTGTTCCCGAACGGATGTGTTGAAAGTCTATCTATACCACCACTGCCGACCCAGACCGATAAGATCATCCGGCCGATTGGAATGTTTGTTATTCGTTGAAGATTGGCTTATTCACCTTCAATTGTACCTGTTTTCCATGTTTCCCATATGTTTGCATTAGGATTCAATGCTGGAATCAATCCAGCTGTTGTGTATATCATTGAAGCCCAACCATTTGATGAACATAATTTTACCCTTCTCTCTTAAAACTTTTTCCATCATATGAACATCAGAATTTCCAGTTATTTGCAATTCTTCAGAATAATAGGCAGCTATGATCAGTGAACCACGCAAATCTTCCAAGAGATTTGTTGTCAGTTCAGTAGACCAATTCGGTGTTTGATTCTTCCCGAAAACATGTTGTTGGACTTTGCTAATTCTCACTATGTCGCCAACGTTGAATTTTTTATTCCTGCAATATTGATGTGATTGTGAACGAATTTGAGAATGTATTTGTTGGCTTTATTGATGTCACCCAGTTCGCATCTGATTGTTGTATATTTCGTGTGATTTCAAATCTTGACTGCCACCATTGTTGAGCGATGATTGTGTGGAAAGGAGCCACGTCCGAATTTGCTCATGACTGCAGTATGGAACGCTATCTATGATGAGTCATTAAAAAAGTCACTCAGTTCTGCCAGTAAGGTCCGTTAGCCCTGCCCTCCTACCAGTTAGCCCCACCACTTAGGACCGTTAGCAATGCCATATTACCACTTAGCACCACCACTCGTATAGATGTAGGAAATGAAAGGAGAAATGTAACAAAAACTTCACAGAAACGACACAAAAACGTCACGGATTTGTGCTATTGGCCCTGAACATTGCACGAATAATGTCAGTAATGTGCATTCAGGTCGGGTACCGGATTCCTGTCATTGGAAAATCAAATTCCACACACGTAAAAAAGTCCTCTTCCTGACGAGACACGAGTGGTTAAGAGGATCAATCTAATTTCCAGAGACCAAACACGTAATGAACACAGATGGTTCAAAAACCTCGCTTGGACTTGGAGCCGGTGTGTTCAGCAGAAAATAGGAGACGGAGATCTCAGTAAATCTCAGAAGAAAGCTACAATCTCTAGTGAACAAAAACACATAGTCCGGCTGCTCTTGAAGCACTGAGCTCCAGCAAGATACATTCCAAGCTTATATTGAATCTCTAGAATGCCTGGGTAATAAATACGAAGTTACTTTGTTGTAAGTGGCTGGACATTAGGATGTGGAGGCTAACGATAGAATGCCGAAACCCAAACAGGGATCCGAATCTGTATTCATAGGACCAGAACCATATTTTGGGGTCTCCGCGAGTGCGGCCAAAACAACTATTTCGGACTGGGAGGAGATGAAAAGATTCACGTACTGGTCTGAATCACTAGGATCAACCCATCCGAACGCGTTCCTGAAACCTGTCATTTTTGACGAGCGATTTTCAGATTTGGTCCACCAACTCACAGAGGACACTGGCCACTATCCCAAAGCACGAAGTCACCAATTTTTTATTTCCGATTACATCTTCGTTCACTGTCAAAGTTTTTATTTTCGTTTTTGACATTTTCTTTCGATCTAGTATAACTATCTTTCGGTCACCAAGAGTCCTCTCATTATTGCTGACAGCCAGATTCGACACTCATTTTGAATTTGGGGTATTTGACTATCTTCGCCGAAAACGAATTTGAAAGGTGAACATCTCGTAGTTTTTATGTACGGTAGTAGTCATAACCATCTGAATTTTCAATAGTCTGTTCGGCCATTCTGACGGACTTTTGACTGGACTCTCAATTAATTGATTGAAGCGTTCTACTTGTCATCTTTGATGAATTGTTTGAAATGATGAAATGGGATGAAATTGAAGGGAGTCCCAAAGGTGCTTATGAATCTCTAAAAATATTGTGATACAGTGACATTTGAAAGTCATTGAGCAAAACTCAGAGAACGTGTCGTATTCACGACCAAAATATAGCGGTATAGTTTTCTTTCGATTTTGGTTTTGGTCATTTCTATTTTGACATTTTGAACAATTCTCAATGCTATGTTCGGGTTTTCCACAATATTTTCAGAATATCAATCCAGTAGACACTTTATGTAGATGGATTACTAATGGAATGTCCACTTTCAGAACGACAATCTCTGATATGTCATTACTCAGACTCATTACAAAAAAAACATTTGTGCTGATTTCAATTCAGGCTCTTTAAAGAAATTCCGTTTTCCAAAAAGTAACTATCTATTTCTCATGTAAGTTACTACTAACTCAGTATCTCCGACAAAGTTTTGAGGTAATGCAATATAATCACTGACAGATCCTTTACAGTTAGGTTCGCACAACTGGTTCTTCAATTGAAAATTTTGAACATATGATTGAAGCATCGTTAAGCCCAATATGCACGAAAATATTTCAATTTCTCTGATTTTATACAAGAATATTCAACATAAAACTGTTTGCATATATACTTTGGAAATTATCAGAATCATTTATCAATCTACTTGGAATTTCTTCTAAGAGCGGAAAACAAAAACTAGAATCTAGCTATGGCACCATAGCGAGGAAATATTGCACCTGGCCGTTACCACCGATACAACAAGGCCAGCAGACTCTGACGTAAACAGCTCGTGACGTCACCAAGGGAGGCCAGTGTTTTATTTTATCGCTTGTCGACTAACGCCTCAGTTCGTGTTAATTCATCGGTGATTCACGTATGTTCTTGAAACGGTCCCGAATTCTTTTGTTGTTTATTCATCAAAATAATTGGCGGAAAAATTACTGTTTTGTGAAATATTTTGTGTTGTGATCGGCGAAATAACAATGCCTTTCAAGTGTTGTGTTCCCTTTTGTCGGGGGAATTATGTGGGTGGTTCAAAAGTTCATGCTTTTAGTTCCCCGTTGGACGAGGAGCTATCGAAAGTGTGGGTGGTATATGCAATTCACCGCGAGGATTTTACTCCATCCAAGTGCAGTAGTAAACAGAGCTTGATTTATAATAATGAAGTAATAATAGAAGACAATTACTCTCTCATAAAAAGTATAAGTAGAGGAAAAATAGAAGAGCTTTGATTGTGCAGTTAGTTTTGTATTCGTATATTATAGTCAACAAAATCATCTCTGAATTCGAGGAAATTTTCTTGAATGTTCATAATAAACGGGCATTTTTAATTTTCATTCTCAAATTTCTTTCTGAAAACGGTCATTTGCCTCGTGGCAATGAATGCAGAATTCATACCAATGATCAAATTGCAACTATCATATTAACATGAACTACAAACACTCTACTTGAAAAGGTAAAACTGCATTCATCATGATATTTATCATGAAAATATTTTACTAAAAAGTTCCAAATTTCACCTTCTTTTTCACCTGTCTTCTGGATGGCATTTAGAACAAATTTCTCTTCTTTTTTCATCTTATTGGACAATTTATATATAATTCAACTATAAATATGATTTTCTTGAGATTAATCCATATTTAGTGAAAAGAAGGAAGAATATCATCCGAAATAATGGCGTGTGTAATGTCATTCGAAAGCAATCTATTGACATTTGACATCTCGTATTTTGATTGACTATTGATTAAATGGTCGTCATCTGGAATGCTTGTTCACTAAATATGAAAAACTCGCCATAAAAATCATATTTCCTGTTGAATTTTCTTTATAATAATGTGTCATCGAAGTACATGAGTATATAAAGTGTCCAATGACAAAATAAGAGCAAGTAGTTTCAAATGCCCCCAACACAAGGGGAGAAAGAAGGCGAAATTTCGAACTTTTTCTTGAAATATCTCAATAAATAGTGGTTTGTTCACATTTTCATTATAAAATTCGGTTTATCAGACAAAAATACGTGAGTACCGAAAAAAATTTTCAAAAAAAAAAACCATCGCATGATAAATGCAGTTTTACCCTTAAAAATTACGGTTTCAAGTGTAACGATCCGCTTGGGTGGAAAATCCAACAACAGAAAATTGAAAACACTCACTGGTTATTTTTTCAGGTAATAGGAATTCGTCAAGATAAATATAGGTAATTGTAACAAACGGCATGTCAATCAAAATAAAATACATTTTCCACAATTTTCTTTCGATCAATCTCACGATAAGTTTATGTTCTGCGGGCCCTGTATAAGTAGGTGTGAAGTTTACCTTCACCACAATTTTTGCCAATATATTTAATTCGAATGGGTTGCTGTAGGTGGATATTTGTGTTTTATCCTGGTTTTTGCTTTAAAACTTCGTTTTTCCATAATAAAATAGAATGGGGTGCGAAGAAGGGCTCAGTTGACGACTGGCATCCTTTTTTAACCGGAAGCCCTTCAAAAAACAGCAAAATCGGCTCAATGATGATCTAAAACTGAAATCGAAATTCGCGGTCGCCTTATAGCGCTATAAGCGCTTGTCGTTTCGAGCCGCTGGTTAGGCCTCACTAAGTGACGTCACCCACGGAGCATGCAGGCCTTGTTGTTTCGGTGGTAACGACCTGGCTCGCTGCTCGCTAGGCGCGAGAAACAAAAAAATTTCGGCCGAAAAAAAAAGATTAGCTAGAGTAGGGATTTGAACCCCGGCCTCTCCGTTCGGAGGAAGGAACGCTGCTTTAATGACCGCCACCTAAAGCAGTGGCCTTCTACGTCACTCCTTCATGGTTTACGTAAAATTCATAAATAAAACATCAGACCAGTAGTTTCGTTCATCAACTCTCTATGTTGTAAACTAGCTCCTTTCTTAAACCATTAACTCAGAGACCTCACAGGCTCCAACCAATAATGTCTATTCTCGTGGAAGGATAATATACTTTGCCCTTGCCAATAAAACTGGAACATTGTCATTTCTGATTATTTTGTACTAGTATCTTCTAATGTTACCCATTTGTTTTTAAGTATACCCCCTGGAGATTGCCTTATCTTAATTAGAAATCTCCTGTCGAAGAACAATTTTCTAACTCACCATGTATTGAACATTTGTGATCTGTTAAATCTTGTTTTGAACCCTAACTTTTTCCAATTCAATGGAACCAGAACATGAAAAAAGAAAAACTACTGGCCTTGCAATGGGTGATAACCTCTCCCCTTTATTGGGAGAAATCTTCATGAACAATTTGAAAAACCAGTTTTCAAATAGCCCTAATTATAATTCATAATTGATTTCTTATAACAGATATGTAGATGATTGTTCATTACTTTTTGATGGTTTCCCTATATTGATGTTTCCAATTTTCTGCATTACATTAACTCCCACCATCCCAATTTTATTTTTATATTTGA
The DNA here is from genome assembly GCA_918026855.4 of Phaedon cochleariae. Lineage (NCBI taxonomy): Eukaryota > Metazoa > Arthropoda > Insecta > Coleoptera > Chrysomelidae > Phaedon > Phaedon cochleariae. The sequence goes on along the minus strand of OU896720.1, from coordinate 17,312,956 downwards.
AGTTGAAGGTCATTCGCCATTCCTCGATTTACTCATCTCATGAAGCATAACACTCATACTTCTGATTTTGAAATCTATAGAAAACCTACATCCACGAATACAGTGATTCCTTTCGATTCCAACCATCCACCTCAACACAAATTTGCCTCATTTAATTGTTTTTGGCATGTGAAACCTTTGTATTTTGTCGACAGTACCTGTGCCAATCATTATCCTGAGCAAACTGATTGAAAACTCGCACTTTCTTCCAGTGTGGTAATCTGCACGCAATTACGCGATTCAATAACGAGAAAAGAAAATTGATTGATTCATTGATTGATTGATTGAAGGGTGGCACAGGAAGGTTTTTGAGATCTACCATTCAATTGGTATCGGATGACATGATGTTTATGTCGTTATCAAATCGTGAAATTGAGTGCAGATTACTGAACAGGAAATTGCGATTTTTCAATCATTTTGCTCAGGATCGCAAGCGTCGAAGTTGATAATATACCAGTATGAGCCATGAGGAACTATACATAGTCCTAACACAAATAGAGTTCCCCCAAGGGGAATACCAAATGACCCTCAAAAAGTGTATTCTCTTCTTCTTCTCCAGAAATATAATGTGAATTATAAGAATTGGCAAAAACATCTTCGGTCATAACTTTCCGACAGCTACTTCGAATCGACTGAATTATTCAGAATCAATAAAATCCAGGACCATTCTTGAAGAATTTTGCTAATTTAGTTTATTTCAAAGAGTTGATCCTGTATCGTAGTCTGTGAAAGGGAATTGAGGTCACAAACAAGCATCAGAAATAAAATGTTCGAAATTCTCCCCACACTTTCCCTGGTTTTTTTTGACAAACTATAGAGCAGATAGGAAATTAAGGCAAACAAATTCATTCATTTGAAAATAGTTACTTCGCAACGCATAAATTTCACAAATGTGAGTATAAGACTTTCATTTCAAATTCTTAAGCTCGATGGAATTCAACATATTCGCTTAATTACAGGCCTGGATTCCATTTTTTTTTTTGTAGAGGGTGATATCATTCTGTAGATCTTTTTGAATCAGTGGATAAGGTATCTGTATGAATGTTAATAGCAATCGATTCAAATAATTCTAGATACCTAGTCAAACAGAAAAATGGGGATTTATTCACAATTTTCCAGGAGCTATACCTACTAACATTCAAAGAAGAATTATTCTGTGCAGAATATTAGTGACCTTGATTACTGGATAAAACAAATCGGATAGATAAAAATTATTCAAATCGATGAACATAACGTTGACTGCCACAAGGCACTAGGTATGTGCCTTGCCATTTCGGCTATTTAGGGTTCAAGGCACACTATTTGTGCCTTATATCAGTCAACTCTCTAAAATTTCATGGTACATCGTGAGTGCCTTGAAGCGTATATATTAGCATGTGATCACAATCTTCGTGGCGCAGGAGACCCAAATTCTCAAAAACCCCAGGAAAAATATGAATATTTCAATTTTATTCAGCGTTCATTCTGAAAAATGGATTACCAAGCATAATTATGCACAATGGATACATTTATTATTCTTCAAAAAATACATGAATATTTTACTTATGCAATGAGTGCTTATGAAAAATGATCAGGTTCTCCTGAAAAAATGAAAAAATAATGAAAAGAGAAAACGAGAATTTTTCATTGGGCTGCCAAACTTTCATAAATGACAACTTTCTTTATAACAATGTCGTCTTGTGGTGTTGGAAAAAACAAGTTACGCAGAAATTTCTTTCACAAGCAGTTCATTGGTATACATAGACCTAGGAGTTTTGCGCTGAGCTACGTATGTTCCTTCTTCTTGTGCCAGTTTCTCGTAACAAACCACGCACATTTGAAGTTACAGCATTCGTGCCTCAGCACGGCCCGATACTACAAAATACGTATGCTGGGGCCACGAGGCACATATATCGTGTCTTCAGAAAAAATTTGAATAAAATCAGAAATATATGTTTTTTTCACATATGTCACATATTTCCTGAAGAAGTATAATAGTTTCAATCATAATCCATCATAATAAAAAAATGGCCCAGGGGAGCCAAAACTTTTTATGTACTGCGGCAGTCAACGTGTTAACATTCTTTTAGTTACCCCCGTCGACAGATTCGAAAAGATCGGCACTGTGATTATTACCCTGTACAAAATAGTGACAAAAATGTATGCATTTCTTCCAAAGGGCAGAGTCTTTTGTCTGATCCCTAAAAGAACGAAGAAGTGCTTCTTTCCATTCAATCCTAACTAGGAAATAACAAAAACCATAGAAGAAAAATGAAAAAAAGGAAAGAATAAAATACATGGAATTCCATTGAACTTATATCCAGCAAAATATTTTACGCTCTATATATAACTAAAGTGATTTTGGACAACTGCAATTCACAAGTTGTGAGCAGTTTTTTCTCACGACTCTTGAAACCCAAGATATTCATTGCCTTCAGAACTTCCGGAATCCAATTGTACAGCTTTGAAATCGATTAAGAAAAAGAGGATCGATATTGACTAGTGCATGGTGTAAGTGGGTGGAGTTAGCAGAGATTCAAAACGGACATTGAGGTTATGGATGTCAGTGCCAAAGGTGAACTTCCAGGAGAGATATGGAGTACAGGCATGCAGAATCCTCCTCCTCTCAATATTAAGCCAACGCAGTTCACTATCACTGAGGGAAAAGTTTTGTTATGATAAATAAATTTATTTGTTTGAGTATGCTTCGTTGAATATTAACGCCATCTTCTTGTCATCAATATACCTTATTGAATACTACCATGTAATTTGTAAAAGAATCGTTGACCGAAAACAAAGGATTCGTTAGAAGCTTATTCTTTCAATATTAACATATGTTTTTAGGAGTAACTTCCATGAGTTTGTCACAAACCTGTTCGTTATATCCAAACTTTATAGAATCTTACTCTCGAATTACCATTTATTAACTGGTAACAAATTCTCTCCACAGTTTAATTGCTTAGATGATAAGAAATTGTTCTTGAGAAAAACAAATTATTTGTTATACAATTATTGACCTTCCTATGACGTAGTGATATTCTCTTCGGCGCATGCTCGAGGTTGGAATGCAGTAGGTAGTCGGAGTCAACATGTTAGACTGCAAAGGACGCTTGGAGTGGCCTAATAATCAAATATCAATTGCTAACACAGAAAATTGTGGTGTGTACTGTTGAATGTGAATTTGAGTTTCATCAGTTTGTGCTGGAGCATAGGTATTACACGAAGTGGCTGGTGAGTTTTTATCATATTGTTCTTTAATTTCTAAGACACAATAGCGAGTCTGCATTGTGAATAAATCATACTAGCAATTAGTTCTCCATCAAGTGTTATTATTAATTGAATTCCTATATATTTCTCATCGTCTGACTCTTATTCTTACCAATTTGATAACTATTAGGCATGCTGATACATTTTCTCTAAAGCTTGTTCTATAGACTTCCAAGATGGAGAAAACACTGAGAGGGTGGGAAATTTTGTTGGAAGATTCCGAAAGGTAAAATGATTGATCTTTCTGTACATATAGGATGATGATTGTACAGATCAATTGTGAGGAGATGACAAGTGCAAATTCATATAAGTGAATAGATTTATAAGAATGGATGCAAATCCACAAAATCCTTGATTGAAGAAACAAGGCTCGAATATGAAATTAATTAGATAGTAACCAATATTTGTTAATAGTTAACATGCCTGTGTTATTGTCAATCAGTATTCGACAACTGTTGAGATATCCATGAACATGCCAAAATTTTTGTATCTCATCCATTTTAATTTGTCCAAGTGCTTCGAAATTGTTGCATCAGATGAAAAATCATGACTTTTCGGCCTAATGAACATCGTTGACCTTGGAAAACCTGATAGTTTATTATTTTTTCAGACTTTACAATCATTGTGAATGATTAAATGCAATTTCAACATCCTTTCGTGCGCTCCAAGAGATGAAAAAATACCGTATCGATTATTCAATGGGACAAGATATATTATCTTCATCGAGAACTTGTTTATTTTTATGTTACAGATCATTCATATCAATATAGTGGATGCTCGATACACCTGGATTTCTGGTCTGATTTTTGCTCTTTTCATTCAGATGTTTTGATATCAAAATATATGTAATGTATAACCATACTGTAAACTTTTGCTTAAATAAATTTGTTCTCAGAGACTCTTTATTCTTTCTGTTAGGAAAAAACAGTTGGAACCATCGATCATCGACTCAAAATATTAACTATCAATAACCAAACAATATATTATATATTGACGAAGCATACCTTATCAATAAAAGAATGATTCCTTTCCTTATGCTATAAGTAATGATTCTTTAATGAAACAATGCCTCCTTTCTGTACAACACTGGAAAAGATAAAATGAAAACGCAGTGTATTAAGTTTTAATATAGATAACTTAACATATAAGTGACAGTCGATTGCATTAAGAAAACGTTAATTGAATTCAAAGTAACGTTACATTATTATAAACAAATCTATTTTAATACAAAATGGGGTATAGTGTCCACAAAGTAATATTTGTTGATATTTAATATATGTTTCATAAGATCAAGATTATTATAACTTGATATTAACCTGTTTATTCGTTTGTAATTTTCAAAAATACCATTAGTTTGTGATGAAATCATGTTAGTTAGTCCATATTCAACAACGTCATTCGTTAACAATAAATAAAATTTCTTTATTGTGAATAAACTGTTCTCTCAGATAAGTGGACTAAATATATGATATCTCCTGATGTTTATTTTCACTGAGGTGAAGCATTGAAAATGCGAATCTCACTTCTATTCGAGAAATTTATGTTGTTTGTTGTTTTTTTCATTGAATTCGTTGAGAGTGTGAGGAAAGCTTCAAATATTTTATTCTTGATGTTTGTTCATGACTTCTGAAAACTCCTGTCACAGTTCACAAGAACCATATACAGGATGAACTTTTTGATTTAAACTAAACTAGTGAAACTCTTCGAGAACGGTCAAGGATTTTTCCGATTCAGAACGAATCAGTCGATACGAGAGTAGAAGCAAATATTTCATGGAAAATTCAGACGAATCGAAGAAGCTGTTGAAACATTATGAACACAAGATGTTTTTGCCACATCCCCCAAATCACCCTATATATCAGAAACGAAGAGGAGAAGACAACTTCTGATTGTCACAAGGTATTTCCCTCAGGGGCCCCTATTCGTGGTGGAAGTATGCTATACAGTTCCTCATGACTCACCCTGTATAAGAATCTTCTCAGAATTTCAGTGGTGCCGTTAGGAGGCCACCTTTCTTTGTACTAGAAGCAAAAAAAAATGAAAATTCCATACTGATGAGAAGCCATTCAATTTTATACAAAGAAAGAACCACTTGTTGGAACTTGACGAAACGCACTGTTTTTGGGAAGAAATGGAATAGCGAGATCAGACTCTAAGTTTTGATATAAGTTGTTGCTGATTACTCCATTGAAGTTCAGATTACGGGATAACCATAATATTTTGTAACATTCTGTAATTTTCGGACTATTTTAGGCACATAACTTTTTCCCGAAAAGAAATCTATACGTTTCTAAAAACTTCTAGCCCTAAAATAGGAACACCTTGAATATAACTCAGTTTTCCATACAGTGATGATGCTGATGGCAAAGAAAAGTCTTGATTGTGGTTCCTGTAGTGTCGAAGTTTTTGGAGATGATATATCAGGATAAAGGAGACTCGACAATAGAACACTACTATTAGGGGAGTCCAAGAGACATAATGAATCGGTAAATGGGAAATCATTGGTCCCGACACTTCCCCATTGGCTTTCAAAAGATTCATGAATTGGGTCAGCGAAATAGTTACAACTTGCGAATCAGAAATGGGAGAGAATAATTGGATGAGGTAGATTCAGTAGTTCACCCAACTCTACGAATAAGACCCAGAGAATGTTGGATTATTAAAGTTATACCTACAAGTATCTATAGAATAATGAAAGATGTTTAAGGTTACCTATTACATGCATGTAACCCCTACTCTAAAGTCATATAAGTATGCGAGTTTCCCTAACATCTGTGAACTAACACAAGCAAACTCGATGACTCAAATGCTCATTTTCCTCCAGATGTTCTGAAACACCATTTGAAAACATTTTGGATAGGATCATGAAACAGTGTTAATAATCCCGAAGAGCAACCATCAATAATACAACGATGTTCATCATACGCGTAAGTATTTTGAGAAAGAAAACACCCAGGAAGTATGAATCATCATGTGAAATTTGTTTAGGAGAGTTAGATCTCTTAGAATCACATACGCAAAGAAATCAGTGCGACTCAAAGAATTTTCAGCAACTTTCAAAGTTTGCCCAATTGCAGGTGTCTGAACAAATATAAATGGTTACCGTGGAGATTGTTTCCATCAATATACTCAGTATGCATAAGTCAAAGGGGTTGGGAATTTTCAGCTACTCGCCCAGACCAGTTTTATATTAGGTACCCGCTCAAACCAGACATTGATTCAATAGGTACTAGTAGAAAACATCACAAAAATCATCACTATTATTATCATGGTAATAGCTAGGCCAGACGCCATCATGACTTCAAGGTACCCAGATTCCTATTATGCAACTTGATCGTGGTCAATACAATGTACAGTCAGATGCAATGAAGATGTCGAGGTTGGATGGTGTTAGCGCTCTTATTGCATATGCGACGTATTCATTATATCTGACCGTACTTCTTAGTGATTCTTTCGTTCTGAACTAAGTGAAACAATTTAATTTACAGACTTCCTCTTTCCTCACTCTTGATGAAATATAACAGGCTAACTGGAGGAAGTTCCTGTGCCAAATGGTGCTATAACTCGCTCATCGCAGCCACCATGGCAATCAGGACTATTTTATCAATCAAGGTAGTAAACTACTATGTAGGTTGATCGAAGAGGTGGTACATTCATTTTACTTGAATATTTGAGATTTTCCCTCCTCGTTTTTATAGAATGAAAATATGAGTATTATTTCAATATACCGGGTGACACAGGAGACATCTAGCAGCCTGTAATTCTTTTATTTGGAGAGATAAAATTTTGAAATTCCGAGGGAGTATATAATAAATGGTAGCGCACTTTACGAACTTAACGACAATTTTTTTCAACCACCTGTTTGACCGGAAGTGAACCCAACTTTTTTTTTGAATGTCACCCTGTACATTTCTTCAGTCTATCTTTTTTGCCTTGAAATTCTATATCCAACCATGTATCACAAAGTGGCATTTATTTCTTAATTCGCTGTTGAATTGCTTTTTATTCAAAAAGAATAAGTTGCATCAATAATTTTTCTTCTTCATTTGTGTGTGACAAAAAATGTATTCAAGAAACGAAAAAGTCGATATGTTGTTAATATGCAAATTTAATCAACACACAAATGAAGAAGAAAAATTATTAACACATAAAACATTTTGTGTTGGTACACCGCCTACTAAGTGAAATAATTATGAAAAAATAGACTGATAGCCCTGTCGATCATCGTATAAGAGGAACAATTTTAGTTTTATTATTCCAAATGGAAAGATCATGTGATAGGTACATGGCGAAAATAAAAGACAGATAGTTTCTGTACGAGTAGCTGAATTCGAAAAAATATGTTCCTATCTTAGATTTTTCAATATCATGAGTTATTTTCGAAGGTTTTCATCTTGACTCAAACAAGCTATTGACAACCTGCAGACATTGATCAGAATATCAAAACATTTTGAATAATATCGGTTTACTAATGATATTTGGATTCCAAAGCCTACCCAGTGTAAAATATCATCGAATTCATGTCACTTATTCTTTTTGAATAAAAAGCAATTCAACAGCGAATTAAGAAATAAATACCACTTTGTGATACATGGTTGGATAGAGAATTTCAAGGCAAAAAAGAAAGACTGAAGAAATGTACAGGGTGACATTTAAAAAGAAAGTTGTGGTCACTTCCGGTCAAACAGGTGGTTGAAGTTCGTAAAGTGCGCTACCATTTATTGTATACCCCCTGAGAATTTCAAAATGTTATCTCTTCAAATAAAGAAACTACAGGCTGCTACATGTCTTCTGTGTCACCCGGTATGTATAGTATTAGGACAAATTAGATGATTTGTCCCAAATATTTCCCTGCATTCAGTAACTTCATGGAGCCTAAAAAAAATCCAATAGCTTGTGAGTGGCACTTCATTTAAGAAAATGTTTGATGAGAAGGAATATAGATATATTGAAAAAATATCAAATTATTACTTATCTTTGGACGTTTCGGAAACAAAGCTGCTTCCGTTCTCAACATAAAAATGCAAAATATTTTTCTTCGAAAATTCTTTCCTTTTAGTTTGACATCTCTCAGTGCCATACTGATGTTGAATGACAAATGAGTAACAGAATGTTTTTATTAATTGATCTTGAATTTATCATTTTCATGTTCAGTTTTCAGTAGTCGATACCATGTTCCATCTATATCAACTGAACAGGAAGCAATACTGTCTCTGTTCAGAAGAATGGAAATGGATTCCTTGATTCTTCTCTTTTGGTTGTTATCTTCCTCTCCTATGATTCATATATAGTTCCACTCTGCCATATGGTGTCCATTTTCAGTGAGGATATGTTTAGTTAGCTTCGATTTATCGATATGTCTTTCCTTGATATTGGACTTGTGCTCTTTCATCCTTGCTGAGAGAGGTCTATTCGTTTCACCTGTATAATACTTTCCACAAACACAATGAATACAATTTTTTGATGATTGTTCTTCATATTTTGGTTTTGTTTGAGTTAGAATGGATCTCATTGTATTTTCAGTTTTTAACACTGTTTTCACTTGGAACTAATCACCAACTCGTTTAATTTTTTCAGATATGCCGGGAATGTACGGTATTATATTTGTCGTTATTGATGGTTGTTTTTGTTGGGGTGTATTTTGTTTGTTTTCAATTCGGTGAATCGATCTATCAATGAAATTCTTTGGATAGGAGTTGGGTTCATAAACATTTTCAATGTGATGGATTTCGTTATTGAAAATTTGTTGGTTAGTTGATTTGGCTCGATCATGAAGTGATTTGATTATTCCTTTTTCGATAGATTTTTGATGATTTTATTAAAGATTGAGGTATCTGTTAGTATGAGTTTCCAAATGATATACACTTGTTACAAAAACGTTGTTTGATTTTTTGATAAGGACATCTGAAAATGGTAACTGCTTGTCAGATTCAATTTCCAAACTGAACCTTATGGTGGATACGGCATTGTTCACCTGATCTATAAAATTATCTACTTCCATAAGGTTATGTGTGGTTATGTGGCCAAATTATGAAAATGTCATATACCTATATCTCCACAACATTTTTGGTTGTTTTTCGTATTGTTTGATAATGTTCTCTTCGAAATTCTCCATGAAACTATTGCTCGACATTGGAGATAGTGGTGAGCTCATAGCCATGCCAAAACTTTGTTGAAATAACTCATCATCCAATTGAGAGTATGTAGTTTTCAGGCATTATTCGAAAAATTACAAAATTCCTTGGATACTCAGATTGGTTCTCCCAGTAAGAGTTTCATCATCTTCTAATTTATGTACTATTATTTGCAGAATTTCATCTATAGGAGCATTCGTGAATAAAGTTTCTACATCAAAATTGACAAAAATGAAGAAAAATCATCAAATTGTATTTATAGTTTACCTCTTATTTGTGGAAAGCATTATACAGATCAAACGAAGAGACCACTCTCAGTGATGATGAAAAAGCGCAAGTAGAATATCAAGGGAAGACATATCGATAAATCAAAGCTAACTGAATATATCCTTACTGAAAATGGACAACATATGGCAGAGTGGAATGATAGACAATAGCATTGATTCCTGTTCAGTTGATATAGATCCCTAATAGCACACAACGTCCTAGGGACGTTCCTATTTGGTACAATTCATGTCCGAATGTCCCGAACCAAAAATAAGTGTCCTTGAGACGTCCCATCCTGTACATCTCATGCAATGTCCGAGCAAGGACGTCCACGGAATGTCCCAGCTGGTACATCATTTTGAATGTCCTAGAAATAGCATCCCTCAGACGTCCCTCGTGGTACATATTGTGTAATGTCCATGCAAGGACGTCCTTGGCATTTCCCTGATGGGATATGATTTTAAACGTTCATTCCTTCAAATATCTCTGCACAGACGCCCTTAATATTTCCAGGATCGTATAACAATCAAAATGTCCCTTAGGGATACCTTCGAATGTCCCTTAGGAATATCCGTCGGATGTCCCAATTGGTACATGAACTGTACTCTTGTCCTAGGAATAACGTCCTATGGACGTCCCAGTCGGTACTTTCAATTTGTTTTCCCTGCGAGGACGTCAACTTACACCTCGCCGAAGAATGATTGCTCGTAGGCTATAAGTACTCCTCGTCAATGTCCTTCACGTAAGTCCATTGGACATCCTTGGAAAACTTTTGGGGGACCTTCTACGGACCATCAACTCAACTGGATGTCCAAATGAGTTATGCAAGATCTGGTCCTAGAGGGACCGAGAAAAATTCAAATTCAAGAATAATTATTAATAAAGGATGTCCTCTGTATTGCTTGATGAGGAATACTGTAGGATTTAGGTATTCGATAGTTGTCCCAGGGACATCCCTCAAGGACGTCCCTAGTTGGTCCTCAGGTGGGAAATTTGTGCGTCCCACAGACGTCCCATGGACGTCCACGGTACCAAATTCGAACATCCTATGGACGTCCTGAATGTCCCGACGGGACGTCCTAAGGATATCCATGACACATAAGTGTGTTATTAGGGATAGAACATGGTATTCACTACTGAGAACTGAACATGAAAATGGTAGATTTAAGATCCATTTATAAAAACATCCTGTAACTCATTTGTATACTAACATCATCACTCATCCATATGCCAAGATCAGTATGTCATTGAGAGGTGACAAACTATAAGAAAATAATTCTCGATATGTTTCCGAAACGTCCAAACCCAGTAAACACAGGATATCCAATGGATATTCATATGATCTCCATGCTTGGTCCATATGGACACTGAATGGACATCCAATAGATATCCATTGATCACTAGTACAATGGACATTCGTTCAGGGGCATTCACTGGACATGAAGATTCAATTGAATTTCCTTTATACCACTATATATACCATTTGTCAATCGATCAATTCTTTATATCCGAATAGTGAGTTTATCATGTTCTTAATTTCATGTGATATAAAAAAAAACACATTTGAAGGCAACAGAAGATTTGAAGCGGTAGGTACACTCGTCTTCAGAGACCATGTCGCACATGGACGGTGTCAGCTCCCTTGATCACCGCTGCAATAAGAGCGCTCATATACCGCCAAACCGCGACATGTTCGCTGAAGACGAGTATACCTATTTTATTGGCAGAGGAACTGCGGAATATGCCCACTTGAATGAAATGTCTGTTCGTAGTAGTGAATACGACCCAGCATTCAGTGGTTTCATAATGATAAATAAGTTTCTGAAATCATCATTAGACTGATATATAATCTCATTTTCCATGAGGATTACTCTTCCTCTATAAATATTCTGAACATAAGTACGTAAGAAGCCTAATAGCCAAAAGTCAGAGATCGCGTGTTCGAATCCCGAAAGCCAACAATTTTTTTTTTCATTTTTAAGATATGTCCATCACCTGGATCGAAATGGACATGCCTTGGATGTCCAATTTAGTTGCAAATGGACATCCGATGGATATACAGTGGATGTCCCTCTGGACATAATCAGACGTCCAATGGATATTCGTAATGTCCATTGTGGACATCCATCGGACATCCATTGCATGTACGTGTGTTATATGGGTAGATAGGTGAAAATTCGATATTTTTCCAATATATCTATATTTCTCCTCTTCAAACATTTTTTCAAACAAAGTGTCACTGACAAGCTATTGGATTTTTTTGAGGCTCTCTGATAGAAAAATTTGTTGAACGCAGTGACATTTCATTTTATAGAAACGAGGAGAAAAAATCCCAAATAATCAAGTGAAATGAATGGTGGTAAAACTTGAAAAATATCAATAAATTGCATATCGCAGTTTCTCCTCCGTATTCCTGAAGAGTAAATTCCGTAATCCGTATCTATATTCACCATATATCTTCATTGATCATACAAAGTAACACAATATTTTATGTCTAGAACAAAAGATCAAATTATCAAACTGTTCTTCGTATCACTATTTTAGTAACACACATGTGAAAAATGAATAATGGAATACCAGTCTCACTAGAAATACACATATCTGATATAACATCTCCCAAGGTAATCGACAGAGATTCAATGTTGAAAATAAATGTGGATATCAGAATTAGAATATATCTATCTCTATCTCTATATTCTTCCTACAGAATGAGAATCAATAACAAGATATCAGAATGTTACGACGAATAGGATTTTATTCTGATAAGTATTCTGAAGAAAAATTCTAGAAATAATTCCAGAGAAGATACTACAATTTTCCATGACATTGTTCTACTTTTATCCGTTACTTTACATAGACCTCGAGGAAATGAAATTGAACTTTTCAAGTGTCCTCGCGAACTACTGAACATCATCATTATTTCTCGTTCGAAATTAGATAGCGTTTGAATTTGAGTAATTGCGCATTCAAGTGGGATAGAGCGAATGGGAATGCTAATAATATAATTCACCATGAAAACCAAATATTAGGAGGTGAATATCTACAGGGTGACAATTTGAAAACGAGCAGCACTCAATATTTCTCCAACTGATAACAGTATGAAAATTTGACGTGACACTAAATTTACATATCGATGAGGACAACTTTTGAGGCATATTCAAACCCATCAGCCCCCGGGCACCCCCTCTCCCCAAAATTGTTCAAAACAACCTCCACTTATTAAGATTTTTCAGAATTTCCTATCTAATTCTCGATTAGTAACTTTTTCTCAAAATTGCAGTATACTCACGAGTACAAGTAGGTACAGCTGATATTCCAGAGAACTACCAAAAGGTCTGCGAACAGTTTGAATATTGGCTGTACTCGTACTCACAAAACAATGAAGACCATTCTGAACAATTCATAAAGTGATAATTTGGGTCTGTATATCACTACTTCCATTGTATACTCAATAAATATTCAAACATTCGTCAGGTTACGTAGCCTACAACCATTTTGAAAAAAAAAAGATCCTACTTATCTGAAATCACGTAAGGATTTCAGAAATAGGTACGTACAGAGATGGACGTACATTGGATGATACAAATTGAACTTACATTGGATGTCCATTTGACAGACGTTCTGAGTTCAAGCATTCATGGATGAAGAATGAACATTATTTATAAGTATATAAAGAATTGTTCAAAGTAAATGTCTATATAAAATGATTCCATATCTGAAGGTTTATGGACGTTCGTACGTTCAGAGATGGACATAAGGGGAACACACAAATCACCAGAATGTAAAATCGCAGATCCGTAATCCATCAGAATATACATTTTCAAACCAGTAACTTAACAGAACAATATTTTATAGGAATCGTATTTATCTCTACTGTAGATGCACAGAACCACAATCCCTCAAACCGTATTTTGTATACTGTACATGAGCATACCAGACAATAACAGATTGCAAATGCGCAGATGTGTATTTTTCTATAATAGCAATATCGCAGATCCGCAAATATACAGAATCGAAAACTAACAAACCAACATCACAGCGGAATGATATTTCGTCAGAATCATAACAACACAGACCGTAATTCGTCAGAATCGCAGAATGACAGACCACACATTAGCAGACCGTACTTTATCAGAATCGAAATACAACAGACCATTTATCGACAGAATAGTAAAATGTCAGAACCGTACATTGACAGAATAGCAAAAAATCAGAACAGCATATTCACAGAATCTCAAAATATCAGAACTGTAAATTGAAAGAATCGTAAAGTGCTAAAACCGTACATCGACAGACTCGTAATACAACAGACCGTATTCCATCAGAATCATATTATATCAGAACGTACAATGACAGAATGTACTTCGTCAGACTGTAATGTCATATACTGTATTGTGATAGAATCGTAAACTATCAGAACCGGTATTCAGCAGAATAGTGAAATGTTAGATCCGTAAAATAACAGAATCGTAAAAATTCAGAACCGTACATCGACAGAATCGTGAAATATAGGAACTGTACGTCAGCAGAACCGTAAAAAATCAAAACCGTACATTGTCAGAATCGTAATTCATCAGAATGTAATGCAGCAGAACCGTACAATGACAGACTGCAGAGAGGCCTACCAGCCACGCGCAGAGCGAACGCCGGTCACAGTGTTGCCTGCTCTCACGTCATGTGGGGATTCTACGTATACTTTCAGTTCGACCTGCTTTTATGTTCCTATTGCTCTTGTACACTCGAGAATAAGATCGTTCATATGATATGAAGTGATGAATGACCACATTTCAATATGAAATATATGAACGTCACCCAACTTTTTTGCTATATGGAGAAGAAAGTGTTTATTTGAAGTATTTTCTTAAAAACTACAATTCCTTGAAGTCAGTTGAGAGAAGGGTTCGAGAAATAGGTGTTTGGCATGTTACAAGTGTTTGGGATCACACGTTAAAAGGTAAGGCCCCCGTCATTCCTTGCTCGCACAAGACTTTCGAAGACTTCTGAGGGTTGCTCGTAAGGGAGCAACCAAATGACGGATGAAACAATTTTACAATTTTTTTTTACAACAAACTTTGGAGTTTTCAAAGTTTGATTATAGATACAAGATATTGGATGTTCTTTATATGAATCTATGTCATACCCAAATTCATTCATTTTGTATTTTGTACTCATATTTCTAGAAAAAGGAAGAAGGTGATACGAAACTAGATTGAAATCGAAGTTCAGCTACGGAATTCAGTTTCGAGAATTCTTTATTAACGATAATTAGTGCGGTGCTGTAGATAGGGATTGATGAAAAAATGCTTATACATACATACACATGGAAGCCATTGAATAAACGTTCTTGTAAAACTCACTATGGAAGCTATTAAATAAACGTTCTTGTCTATCTGATTCTGATTCTGATCTATATCAGGTGATCTTGGACCATAGGCGCCACCAGATAAAAATAGGATATAGGGCGGACAAAATTCGAAGATGAAATCGGGTAACCTACGAATGAAAACTGAGTGTGAATACTCAAAGCTAATATTAATCTGTGTAATTCTCGAAATGTCATCTCCAACCATACAGAACTTGAAGACTAATTTTCCATGATATTGACCATATCCACTCGTCAAAACTGAACCCATCACCAGTTCCTAAGCAGTTTTTTGAACAGCCTCTGTGAATCTGAGATAGAACAATCAATAAAACAATAATTGATCTTCGCATTGTCGAGTTTAGACGAAAATGTAGTTTACCTAACAAATGCCGAAAGTCATACTTTTCCGCATCTGTTTATTTAGATATGAAGAAATACATAGAGAATTCGCATTCGGTATGTGATGAAATTATCAATTCTTTCTCAGTATATTCAACAGAAAACAACTACTTTCCTGGCTGCGATTTTACTAAATATACTGTACGCTAGCACAAACCACGCCGACCGTAATATCTCATCTTCGAAGTACTTAGGCAAAACTCAGAAACTATTTATCCTTAACGAACTAACCTATCCCTGATTGCAATATTTTTGTGGAAGGAAAACCGAATGGAGTGTAGAAACACATTGATCAATAACATATTTCAAAAGTTGAGTTCTTCAACAAAATTGAATAAAATGAGACTGTTTATCCTAAACGCACTAACCTATTTGACTTCAAATATTTTATGAAAAATGAAAACCAGAATGAAGTAAAAAAACAAAAAAGTTGCAAAAAAAAGTTCAAGTTCACAGCGATTCGAACCATGGACCTTCAGATTGAAAGTCGACAGCGCTAACCAGTAGACTATTTGGGTGTATGAATTTACTGCGTACAGAAAAAACATGTTCAACACAGAAGTGCATTTGCAAAACAGAGGATGTATTTTGTTGTACTGAATGTAAATGTAACGCTCATTGTAAGAATATTGAAAAATCCGATGACGAAGACCATCAATAAATGTACATTGTTTACTTTTCTGTAAGATGTTTCTTGTAAAAACCGCCTAATTTGCATTTGTGACAATCAACTATACATTCGAAGATATCTAGTTAAATATAAATTGCTCACCATATCTTCCATTTCGACAAAATGAGCATATTTTGATGAAGAATACGGTCTAACCGCGCGACGAGTGAAAGTTTCATCGATCGTTACGCTTAGAATGGTTTATTGATTTTACATTTTTGCTCCGACGAAACGCCTCGACTGTGGTGCGCTGTCCTAAAAATTTAATTGCAGAACAAAAACTGTTAGGAATATCCATACCATTGATCGAGATGAAATGTTCCTCATGAAATTACGCAGTTTTTGATGGGAAAATATGATATAGTTCATTTGGAAAATAATCGAGTTCTTGCTTGTTGAAAATTAATGAAATATTGAAAAATTATATAGGATAGTTTTTGAAAGTGGTGACATTTTTAGATATTCGGATGATAAAATATGAATTGTCAATACACCATTCGATTGGTTATACTTCAGGCTACAAAATGAGCCCTCATATGTTTTTTTAGCTTCATCCCCATTATTGTTAGGCTGCTATTTTTCAGACATATTGAAAAACGCGATCTTCGTACATTTTTCCCTGTAGAAAATCTCTCGACCATGGGGCGATGTCGTAATTTCTCATTATATATGTGGATGATGATGACAAAAAATGTCCTTGATGTTCAATTAAGTTATAACCCGTGATTGGGTTATTGAACGATAGACCGCACCGTCTGCCGTACTAAAACATGTTCCATTTTTATGTTGAATACGGAAGCAAATTCGCTCCAGAAACGTCAATGTGAAAATGTACCTAATATTTTTATGGTATTCTTCCTCAAACATTCTTCAAAACAAGGTGTCACTCGTTTTTTCAACAGAATTGAACAAGGATTTCGAGAAATTGGATGAAACCAAAATTGTAGTACTTTTGATCCCGATGCGAAAAGTTGGTAGCTCGACCAGAGTTGGCCGGCTATATAGATGTCGAAAATAAAAAAAAGATTACATTCAGTATTGAGTGATATAATAAATAAGGAGAGTGCCGTAGGCGATTTTTTTCCTTATTCAAGGTCAAATGAGAATTGGATTTTCTCCTACCCTTCGAATAAGTGATTATTTTCACCAAAATCATGAGTCAAAAAATTTAAATGGAAAACATATTCATTGATTTTAGAAACTGAACAGGTACAAATCTGGTACACCTATACCTTCATTCATACACGTATTGAAAGAACCAGAGAATATCGAATGACATCGGTCTACGAATGATGAAACAAATTTATTTCCTTCTTGATCTTCTTTCAGTTTGTTCGTATTCCTTATTATCCTAATATCAGTCCCGTGGTATATATATACTATTTTTTCTACCACTAGCTATAAAACCTACCATTATTTCATAGATGAAAACCCAAAGTCATCTCCACAATTTTTATTTAATGATCATAGATCATATAAGGGAACATGTTTCGGGCTAATATAAGCCCATCATCAGCCAAGAAAATGTAAAGTTCTAAAAAAGGACAGATTTGACCTATGGTATGATACAATAATATTTTACTTACATGGAAGTGAAAAATGTTGCAATGTGTATACAATAAGCAATAACGGAGCAAGCAAAAGCCATTGCTCCATGATCTGGAAAAGGAACAGTGAAAATTTTTGAAAAAATATCAATATGAGCGAAACTTACTGTTTATATGATGAAAATGTTTTTTAAAATTTTTTAATAAAGTTGAAGGTTGGGGGTCGGGAACATATTTAATAAGGGCCCACGGTACCCTTAAATCACCGATAAGATGTGGCTTCGGAAATAACCAAGAAAAGAATCACATGTGCGGAAGCACTGAACAGTAAAATTTTTTGCTGTCAACTGTCAAGTCAACCAGATCATGGAACAACTAGTTACATAGATAGACAGAATAGGTGATGGGGGGCAACACCATAGCACAGCACTACGTCAGATTGGCAACAAAACTGAAAACAAGATTGGTACAATCAGAAATCTTACAATCCAAAAATCTAGAAAAAAGTGTACATGGCAAATGACAATTATTTAGCAAAATTCAATGAATTGAAAAATTTGTTGCAATCATATTGAGTTTGTTCATTCAAAGAAGTTACATTATTATTATTTAATGACAAATTTATCTCATAAGTTTCCAAAAGATTTAATAAACGGCCTTTTTGGCATATGTGTAGGATTTCTAAACTATTGTCAACGTTAAAACTGTGTTTGGGGTTGAGAACGTGGTCAGAAAAGGAACTACCAGTTTTAAATACACCCAGAGGGGGAGGAAAAGTGGCTTTTTCTTTGTATTTAATATGCTCATTTACTCTGGTTTGAATCCGTCTACCACTCTGGCCTATGTACTGGGAATTGCAATTGGGATGTGAACAAGATAATTTATATACACCTGGTTTATGGAGAGGGGGAATTTTATCCTTATTATTGACAAACATACGTGATATCGAGTTTGTGGTGTAGAAAGACATGTTCAGATCATCACAGAATCTAAGAAAAATATTGCTGATATCTTGAGAAACTTTACCTAAGTATGGAATTGAAGCAAACCATCTCCTTTGATTAGTAGTTGGTAGTAAACTACGGTTAGCAAACTTGTTTAAATGGCGATTGTAAATTTTATCAATTAAATGAAAGGGAAACCCATTGTTATGTGCTATTTGTTTAATAATGTTCAATTCAGCAATGAAATTTTCAGGAGAGAGTGGAATGTTGAAAAGCCTATGGAAAAAACTATTGAAAGCTGCAAATTTATGAGAATTAGGGTGACAAGAAGAGAAAGGAATTACAGAGTCAGTGTGTGTGGGTTTCCTATATATAGCGAAACTAAATTTGTCAACATTTTTAGTGATTAATAAATCTAGAAATGGTAGAGTGTTATTTTGTGCAATTTCCATTGTGAATTTAATGGCCGGATGTAATGAATTCAGAAAATCTAGGAGTAGATGAACTTCATTTGGATCACCATCATAAAGCACCAAACAATCATCTACATATCTGTACCAGAATTTAATTTTGGCAAAAAAAGAATTTTAAATTTTCTTCAGGATTTAGAAGAAAATTTAAAATTGTTTCCTTTTTCTGCGACATGATTTCTGCATACCAGTGTACTTGTACCTGTTGAGGAATTGTGTCAATTGTGTGATAGAGAAAAGGGACATCAATTCGAATAATTCAATGAATAAGTTACTGAATGATTTCGAAATTCAATTGTTTTAGTAAATATTGAAACAGCTGCTTATTCAACATTATGTATACTTCTTATTACTATTTATTTGTTGCTATTTGGTACCTAAGTTTTGTTTTGTGTTAGTTATTCAGTGTTGGAATTGTTTTTTTCTCTTCATGGTAAAATCGAAAGTTCAAGTGGAACTTTTTTATTTAAAAAATCTATATCACTATGAAAGTCCATGCTTAATTGATTTTGGAGCATCTTTGAAAATTTTATATTCATAACATTATACATAATTCGAAAGGAAAGAAAACAAGGAATTTGATGAGCGGATGAAATACAGGGTGTTCTACTGAAAAAATCATAAGTTTGATGCGTACTTATCTCCCCGAAAAAAAAAAATGAGTGCGCCACTAGTTTCTGAGTGACATTCTCTATGAGATAAAATTTCAATTAGTCATTATCGCATTTTTCATCAATGAGGAACTTCGTTGATATGGAGATGGTCGACATAGTGTGAAATGTACAGTGCTTTATACGTAACCAGTTAGGAAACGCGTCATTTTGTTTGACGACGGGATTATGCGAGACGAACGAACGTATTACGTGTAATTTTTTTTCTAATTTTGCTAGAAAATTTCGCTCGAACAGATAATATAATGACCATCATTTCTACATGAATTCTACCGATTATGTACAAAAATTGAGTATAGGCAAGTCGACTCCGCCCGTCACTTCGAAGTATCCGACTATCCGTCATAAAATAATATGGTCGCAAATTAGTGACCAAATTCACGAAAAAGACTCGTTCGATACTTCCATCAGTGAAAAATGGCTGATTCAAGTTCAGTTTTTCCAACTGATATTGAGAAAGCAGCTTGAAATACATTATTCTTTTCGTCCAACCACATATTCAATAACGTAACTGGTGCTGTAGTGAATAATATTTCATCACCAGTTAAACCAGTTATGTTATATTTCACTTTACACCACAGGTTATACGAAAAGTGAGAAGTTTCAATATTTCCGTAGTTTTGAGAAGTTCCACATCACATGTCAAATTGAATAAAAAAGAATTTCGAGCCAAACTCAATATTTCCAAGGGATATCCTGAAACAGGTTGATTTTCATTCTCAATTTCCACATTTATAATAGACAATTTCTCGAATGGAACATCCTATCAACTATTGAATTCTCGAAATCTTCATGAAAAGCTGAATTCAGGGTGTTCCATTGAAAGAAAAAACACAAAGCTATTAGCCTACCCGAAAAAACGAATGACACTGTGTATAAAACAACTACACAAAATAAAAGTTTGGGTGGTTTCAAACAACTTTTTCATTTAACATTCCTCAATATTCCTATAAAAACAACATAATGACCTCTTTATACTGAACTTTCCTTGAATAAAGTACCATTCCTATTTCACATTCCTGGGGGGAATTTGAGACTAAGAAAATTGTTTGAAATGATGACTTAATAAAAACAAATTATCATAGGGATTTCCTTTCGTGCGCTTCAAGCGTTGAAAAATATGTTCCATCAATAACTAATCCAAGTGCTTCGTAAATTTTTCATTTTATAAGGATGCTTGACAAAAATTCGACAGATGACGTCACAATGTGTACATGATGATTGCAGACAAAAAGGTTCCTGCATGATCCGCCATTTTGAAAACAAATGTCATTTGAAAGGTATTTTTTCGTTCTATCGACTTACGTACAATTATTCATACAGAGTGCCATTTGAATTTCAGTAAAATTTTGGGGCAAATCCTCTGTACTTGTACAGTGTGCAACATATGGAAATTTTTTTGATGAATTGCACAACCAAAATACAGATAGTGTCAAAGGTTGGTGCATGTTCGGTAATCATTTAAGGTGCAAGTCAAACAGCATACAGGGTAGGTCAAAAAAAAATAAAAAATGCTCAGTAGTAAAGTACCCTTATTTCAGTAAATTCAGCAAACTGTTATGGAAAAAAGTTCTTTACAATTGAAAGTTTTTCCTGAATACCAAAACATGGCCTCCTAAGACATATTTTAGTGTTTCGATCTGTTCCATTAATAACTTCCCAATTTGTATTTTTTTTATATTCACCCTAAACACTTTCATAATTCGATCATAAAAAAATCAGTTGATCATACTTTTGTTGAAATTAATGCACTTTTGTGCAATCAACTTGGATTTTATTTTTTCAGGGAATCACAAACTTGATGTTTGTTGCAACGATATACAGCTTAATTTTGAGATTTCGCAAACCATATTTTCAACAAGGTAAAACATCATTAGATAAGGAGTATGTCACCAAACTGCCTCAATATTTACTGTCAACCCTCATTTGTTCTGTTCCTTGGGTGTCCGTGATTTTTCAAAAGATATCATGGTTGTCGATCAATTTGTTCAGCTTTTTCATAAACATTTCAAATACAAAATGTTCACATTAAATGAAGGTTTTTGAATATGCATATTATCATTAATGATGTTTTACCTTGTTGAAAATAGGGTTCGCAAAATTTCAAAGTTGAGCTGAATATCGTTGCAACAAACATGAAGTTTGCGATTTCCTAAAAAAATTGAAATCCAAGTTGAATGCAAAAATATGCTTGAATTTGAAAAAAAAATGGGAATTTATTAACGAAAGGAATTGAAGAACTGAAGAATGTCTTAGGAAGCCATGTTCTGGTATTTAGGTATGAATTTTAATTGTGAACAACTTTTCTCAATAACATTCTGCTGAATTTTTTGAAATACGGGTACTTTACTCCTGAGCACTTTTTATATCTTTTTACCTACCCTGTATGCTGTTTGACTTGCAACTATTCTGAGTGCACCTGAAATGATGATCGAACATGCACCAACTCTTGGCACTATCTGTATTTTGGTTGTGCAATTCATTAAGAAGATTCCCATATGTTGCAAACTTAAATGACCACACTGTATATTGAAATTATGCTCATATTATTATTTTGTAGAAGCGAGGAGGGAAAATCCCAAATAATCAAGGAAAATGTATGTAACACCTCCTCGATCAACCAACAGGCGGTATTTCGAGCCGCCATTGCTTGAGATTTGACATTTCATGGAAGATGAATGAAGTCATTATGATATCCGAAACGCAAATGAAATTGATCACATACAAAGTACCTCATTGATCACATACGAAGTACCCCATTGACGAACGGAACATTTTGGTATATAAACGAATTGGGTCCAATCAACTTATTTTGACCTCTACTTCAAGTAGAGAAATTTTGGGACCCCCTATATATAATCTATAACTGAAGTCATGTGAGGGATTTAAGCACAATTGACAATGAGAAATCACTAGATTCGAAAACTCTTGGGGAGTAGGTTTCCCGAAACGAAATAGCGATATACAAATGCTACAAGTTCTTTATTTATATTATCTACTATTTAATTGGAGAATCAAATTGAAAGGTATACACTCTGATCCGAATCTCAGACCATGACTATAGAAAAGTTTGAAAGTTTGATGTTTTTCTCCAATATTTATATGTTCAGAAATGGACATACAATGATTCCATTTCTGCCTTATAGAATCTCCGAGAATAGATTCACCTATTATGCATAGAAAACATCGTTATATTCACATGTCTGATGTTTTGTTATATAATTTTTCAACAAATGGAATGATGTATACTTCTTTATCTTGATACAATCAAATTATCATGTCAATATCTTCCTGATTCGGACAAACAGATTATCAAACACAAATACTACAATGTACGAACCTTTCTCAGCCCTCTAGAATTCTTCATGAAACAGTTTGAATCAGATTTGAGTAGGTTTAGCAAGGAATTTCTATCGATTCAACTTGGCAACAATGCGCTACCGCTTGTTCCGAGTCTCCACGCGTCCCACACATTCTGGTATATTGACGGTCTGTCGATGTACGGTTCTGATGTTTTACGGGTCTGTCAATGTACGGTTCTGCCATTTTACGGTTCTACTATTTCACGGGTCTTAATCCAAAAAATTCTGAAAATTTACGGGTTTGGTAGTTGCACGATTCTGCCATTGTACGAGTCTGTCATTTTACGATTCTGCTGTTTTACGGGTCTGTCGTTTTACGGTTTTGATGAATTATGGATCGAAAATTCCGGTAGTCCGATGGATTATGAGTCTGTCGATGTACGGTTCTTGCATTTTACGGATCTAGAGTATTGGCAGTCTGTGCTTTTACGAGTCTGTCATTGTACGGATCTTTCATTTTACGGGTATCAAAAATCGACAGTCTGTCTTTTTACGGGTATGAACTTTTCGCATTCTGCCATTTTCAGATTCTGTACATCACAATTCTGCCAGTTTGCTGGTCGGGAATGTTCATTCTGATGAAATGGTGGTCTACAGAGTACGGGTCGCTGAATTACAGTCTGTGCTTTTACGGTTCTATGACTTTACGATTATATATTTTTATGATTCTGACGACATGAAGAGTATTTCATTTACTGGTTTGGCAAAGTACACTTCTGAATATATGGCAGTCTTTCGATATACTATTGTGATTTATGCATTCTGACATAATGCAGTCTGTCAAAGTACGGTTCGACAAATTACGGGTTGTACATATTGCAGTCGCTGAAATATGGTTCTGATGATTTGCTATTCTGATTTCTTACTATTCTAGTCAAATAAATTCCTACTAATCGACGGTCTGTGTCGATACGTTCTGATGATGTATATGGACCCGGACATAAGACTATCGATTTTTCTGCCACGTGAAGGGGAGGCAAAAGGTCAGATCGGTCGGTGTAGAGTATACAAGAGTCTCGAGATCATACCCGTGTGTTCACCGAACACGCTCGATCGTTACCTAAGCGGTGGGGAGACCGAGACAGTGGGCAGGCAGCTTCTCTCATGCTGTCTTTGTTTTTGTAGTACGGGGTGGGCCACCAACAGTTTTCTTGATCACATTTCAACTTTTTTTTTTTTTCGAATAAATAAGAAACATTTGATAGGCATCAAGTGATCTACTGCGACCTATCAGATAATGAAAGCGATGTTTTGATTTGCAATAATTCGCTATGTCACGACGAGTCCTACATGTAAATAGCGAACCACTCATCGAAAATCATGAAACTATATGTACATATTATATGCTTATGTTTTGTTGGCGAGGACGCTCGTTTTATTCAAATTATTTTCGAAAATACCGATACAATAATAATTTCTAGTGAAGCAGATGTTCATCTGCTTCACTAGAAATTATTATTAGTAGTTATGTAGTACTCATGCAGTAGTATATAGTAGTAGCAGTTTTGTTATTCAAAATGGATCACCTTATATTTTATTACATTTTTCGATTCTTCTAATTGAGCTATGATTTCGTTGATCGAGCTCAAGGTATACCGTATACATATACGTAGAATGTGAAAAATCGGGATTTTTTTTGTATCGAAACTATACAATACCTATATTGATTTGTCAAAATGGCTTACATGTGTCCCTATCCTAACATTCTATTTACTATCTACTGATCCCATTTAATTGAAACAAATACAGGGTGGATCAGATTTCAGAATTATATAAAAGATGTACTAGTATGCCTACTAAAAATATAAATATATTTGAAATAAACAAAAAAAATATATCACATAAAAAAAACACTCTAATATTCAACATAAAATGAAATTCAATCCCACTGGATGTATTTAAAAATATAAACAGGGTGCATGTCACTTCTATAATGGAATATCAACCCGTATATCTAACGTAACTGTTCAATTCTAAGGAGCGATAGATATATATACCAACTATGACCAAAGTGAGGTGATCTTCAGTGAAAAAAACTGCTCTGGTCATGGACCCACCAACATTTCCGGAAAATGATATTAGGAGGCAAGATAGGTTAAAAATCACTTCGGATTCGAAATCAGGACGTAACCCTGTACCTCGAAAACGAAGCAAGTTTAGGACACATGTTTATATGACCTTTATTCACCATATTATATCACAAAGAATCATCCCTTGAATTATTTCGGTGTTATTTATATACACCCTGTATAGATCATTCTTCATCCCAATATAGTTATTGAACATTTTTCCCATAGCGAAGTTCAGCAAATACCGATGGCGAGAGCACTATGTTTATTGATTTGATGTCTACCTATAATATATGTAAAACAAGAAGGCACAACTACTATAGTGTTCCGTTTCGAAGTACATTAAATTGACAAATTTGACTCCAAAATAATTCAGGCACGCGCCAATATTCTTAACGTAGTTATTGCTGCCCGTTTACGTTTCCCAACCGCTTAGGGAACGATCGGGCGTGTTCGGTGAACACACGGGTATGATCTCGAGACTCTAGAGTAGAGTATCGGTAGCGTCTGGCGTGATTCTGACGCCATTTTCAGTTGGTAAATGACCGTGAAGATGATGTGTTGTGTTTGTGATGAATTGTGGAATGCAGAATATTTAGGACCAGATCATTCAAATTAGGTATGAAAGCATGCTTGTTCGAATGTGACTCCATATATTATCTAATATAGTTATCAGTTAAAATCTTATGCTTTATCATCCTACAGGTTGTTATTCATTTTCAATGGGCGGTTTGAAAGAAGAAGTACCTCAGTATAAAGTAACGTATTATCGTTTCAAACAATGCTCCATTCACCAGTCAGAGTTAAGCTGAACAGGATATGGGGTATACACAATCGATTTCTACCTATATAGCAACTCATAATATTTCTCTTGCTTTACAGAAACAAGACTTCAAAGTAGTCTGGAGAAGACATAAATCAACGATATATTTATATATATGCAATCGACACCAAATATATATATGAATAGTAGGAGCCATATTTGGTACCTACTGATTTTTTATCATTCGATTTCCAAAGATGAGCATCCATTATACACCCAGATATAAACATCAACTGTAGGTCCGAAGTGGTGTCCTCAAGACATCCTATGGACGTCCATTGGAGGTTCAACGTCCAATTTGGTACGTCCAATAGATGCTCAGACATCCATTTTGTGAGTCCAAATAGGAACATTCATTGTGCATACATCAAATAATGACATCCACCATACGTCCAGTGGTGTCCCCAGGACATTCAGTGGACGTCGATTGGACGTTGAACGTCTACTCGAGTACTTCCATTTGACGTCCATACGATCCGGAGTGAAAGTACATTGTACGTACATTTTTTAATGAGTTCTGGTTCTCACGAACAGGGATATCCTGTAATGTTCAGGGAACAACATGAGAACCAAGGGAAATAAGGTGAAAATTGTCAAATTCCTGGAGGTTATATGACTCGGGAAACACCTCCCTTGGCAATGTGTTCCAGAGCCTCGCTGTTCGTTGAATGAACGAGTCTTTGGAAAGAGGTCTCCAAAGTGACCAAGAAGGGGTGGGAAGCCTCAACTCGACGGGTTAATCTCGCTGGGACTGCCAAGGGAGGAACAATTGTTGATATTTGAAAAAAAAAGATCTATTAAATAGAACCAGATCGCCAACTTTTCTACCATGTTCCAGAAAAGTGAGTGAGTTTTTGAGCGGGGCATCACCCACGAGACGAATTGCCCTTTTTTGGACAGAATCCAACAGTTTCAGGGTATGTTTCCAGATAACACGAAGATGTCCTGTGTACGTCCAGAGGATGTACATCTCGGACGTACAAGACATCCTGAAGACGTCCAGTGTTGGTCGAGAGACGTCCCTAGGACGTACTGAGGACTTCCGATGTTACAAGATAGTACGTCCCAGGGACGTCCATATTAGGCCCAAGATTGGTATTTCATCGCCATTAATACCATAATCAACGTGGATTCACCTTTTCCAACTCAGATAGATGAAAAAGAGATCTATAGAGCGTAGAGGAGAATCTCATTTCGAATACAAAATAAAAAAAATACATACCCTACCGTGGATCGATCCCGCGACCTTTAGGCAGATGTTCTAATCATTACTTTACTCAACAATTTTTGAAATATCAGACTTACCTCTGCAAAACATGCAAGTAAGAAGAAAACATAATATATATTGAGTGCAGAAACACTCCACCAATGGAATCAGACTGAATGTTCTGATTGGTCAGATAGAGGACAGGACGTAGAATGTGCATATAAATTCATCTTTATATCCTTCGAAATCGGCATGCTATGGAGTTTGGATCCCTAATAGCACACAACGTCCTAGGGACGTCCCTATTTGGTACAATTCACGTCCGAATGTCCCGAACCAGAAATAAGTGTCCTTGGGACGTCCCATCCCGTACATCTCATGCAATGTCCGAGCAAGGACGTCCACGGAATGTCCCAGCTGGTACATCATTTCAAATGTCCTAGAAATGGCATCCCTTGGACGTCCCACGTGGTACATATTGTAGAATGCCCATGCAAGGACGTCCTTGGCATGTCCCTGATGGGATATGATTTTAAACGTTCCTTTAGGGACATCCATCGGATGTCTCGAGTAGTACATATACTGGCATGACTTCAGATCTTATATAATGTCCCTTCTAGACAACCATGAAATGACCCTGATGGTACATTCCTTCAAATATCTCTGCACAGGCGCCCTTAATATTTCCAGTATCGTATAACAATCGAAATGTCCCTTAGGGACGTCCTTCGAATGTCCGTCGGATGTCCCAATTGGTACATAAACTGTACTCATCCAATGTCCTAGAAATAACGTCCTATGGACGTCCTAGTCGGTACTTTCAATATTCCCCTGCGAGGA
Source organism: Phaedon cochleariae (assembly GCA_918026855.4). NCBI lineage: Eukaryota > Metazoa > Arthropoda > Insecta > Coleoptera > Chrysomelidae > Phaedon > Phaedon cochleariae. The sequence goes on along the minus strand of OU896720.1, from coordinate 17,284,903 downwards.
CGTTAACTTACACCTCGCCGACGAATGATTGCTCGTAGGCTATAAGTACTCCTCGTCAATGTCCTTCACGTAAGTCCATTGGACATCCTTGGGAAACTTTTTGGGGACCTTCTACGGACCATCAACTCAAGTGGATGTCCTAATCAGTTATGCAAGATCTGGTCCTGAAGGGACCCAAATAAATTCAAATTCGAGAATAATTCTTACGTCCTATGGACATCCAATTGATATCCCACAGCGTTGCTGATAGGTTGTCCTATGGATGTCCTCTGTAGTGCTTGATGAGTAATACTGTAGGATTTAGGTATTTGATAGTTGTCCCAGGGACGTCCCTCAAGGACGTCCCTAGTTGGTCCTCAAGTGGGACATTTGTGCGTCCCACAGACGTCCAATGGACGTCCACGGTACCGAATTCGGGCGTCCTATGGACGTCCTGAATGTCCCGACAGGACGTCCTAAGGATATTCATGGGACATAAGTGTGTTATTAGGGATATACATTATTCAGGATAATGATATGCCAACATGGCCAGATTCACTTCAATTTTTCCACATTGTTCACAAAAAAATCACTTGATTCCTTGGTTCCCGGACGCACGGACTTGAATCGGACGTAAAATGTTCGTCCTTGGGACGTCGTGTGCTATCTGTGTTTGGGTGCTGCACTCCAAATATGGAAACAGTATTCCAGGACAGGTCGTATCTGTGCCTTATAGATCATAAGCAGCTGGCTGGAAGTGAAATAGCTCCTGACCCGGAACAGAATGGGATGCACTTTCAACAATTCATCTCACGTGATTTTCCCAAGAAAAGTTATTGCTGATAGTAATACCAAGCATAGAAATGGATGTATTCGAAGGTATATGGTTACTCCTGAAAACTTATGTTTAGCACAGTGAGATCGGCTTCTCTAGAGAAAAGGCATGCTTATGTTTTGTTTGCATTGAATTCTACCAAGTTATTGGTATTGGATATTGGATCCTCATTCGAGAATTGTTGCCAAGTCCATTTTTATGTTGTCAACATTTCTGCCTCGTTCGTTTCTGATTTGCCTGGCTGGTATTGGAGCCCTGGAAGAGAAGGCGGTTTGGAGTGTACTATCGTCCGCGAAGCTGTGTACTGGACATGAAGTTGCTTCCAACAAATCGTTGATATGGAATAGGAGAGTAGAGTGTTGGTGCTAGAATTGATCCTTGTGGAACACCAGCATTTATGATAAGGGAGTCAGATGAAACTCCTTCTACCACTACATGGAGAAACCTGTTTGAGAGAAAACTAGCTAGCAGAGAACGTAGCTGGGTAGGCGAGCCATAGGATGGAAGCTCAGCGAGGAGTCCGTGTTGCCAGACTCGATCGAATGCCTTGGAGATATCAAGTGCTACGGCTAAGATTTCACCATATTTTCCGATAGATTGCTGCCATATATGTGAGACGTAAGCGAGCAGGTCACCAGTTGATCTCTGATGATGGAAGCCATATTGCCTATCGTTGATTATACCTGAATGTTCCAGGTATTTCATGATATACATGTGCTGTGTTGGTAGTTGCCCTGAAGTTGAACTGGTTGAATACAAAAAATACCTCGAGTTGTCATAATATCATAAGTTGCATCATAACAGCCGAATGTGATTGAAAAGATATTGAGTGCTGACCCTGTTAAATATACAGAGTATTAGTGAATGAATGCGACGAACTTCAGAGGGTGATTCATTGTGATATTTCAGGAGATAAATGTCAAGAAAACATGTGTCCGAAGTTGCTTCGTTTTTGAGATACAGAATGTCGAAGGTGTATATATTGATTGCCAAATTTATTTATGGTTCGACATATTTGGCTTTGACAATTTTGAACCTATCGATTTCAGACAAATCTCACCTAATTGAACCATGGACTTTTTACAGAGATTGTACGTTGAACTGTAACCTCTAGGGGTGAGCCACAATAGACCCATCTGGGGTCGCAGTGGAGGGGCGTTATTCACCAGGGCCTACTCTATCTCACCAGGCCGGAGCATCGCTTTCGTGACGTCACACTAGTAGGGACAAAATCGAGGCGCTGGAAATTGCGTTTCCCAATTCATTGATGCACCACGGGAAAACGGTAACAGTTATCAAAAAATGTCAAGAGATCAAATATGTACAGACTAAACTTTTTCAAGAGATGAATCAATATTCACTGATTTACGAAATATAGCATATCAAATTGAATTGACTACATTCAGAATTGTCATTTTTTAAACAGCTGCTAGAATTTCAATATTCAATTCACAGAAATGATTCAACCATGCAAAGGCTTCTCATAGTATCTAGATTGACTGTGATTTTTTTCAAAATTCCGAAGAGTCAATAACAAACCGATATTTCAATTCGAGTAAAATTGCGATTCAGAAGATTATTACATACTAGTTCAAACAGTTTAGACGGCCCCCATGCTAAACCTAATAGTTGTGTATATATGCTGTCACTGACTTTTCTGTAGTGAATTTCATTGTCTACAAATCGAAATAATTCACTTTTACTGTATCTCACAGGATTTTAGCAGCGTTTACGTCTGATAATCTGGACACACCCTGATAACGTTAGCCGAGTAGGTAGAAGTTATTACGCAAAAACCCTGACAGCAAATCAATTATTTCCAGCTATGGAGTATATATTTCAGAAATAATCATATATTGATTGAGATAAATTGATTTGAAAACATTTTCAAAATATAAAAATTAGAAAGAACAAAAAATCAGTAGTTCTCATAAACACAATACTAAACGAAAGCCATTCTGAAAATATTCAACAAAATAAAAGAGAAAAAGTAGCCAGATATTACAAAATAACATGTACTTATAACAAAATATATATATCACAAACTAAAAAATGGGCTCAAAGTTTCATATTTATCTGGAAAGTCTGATGATTCTTTTTTTCTTATTATTTGACTGAATCCCGCTATATTTCATATGTAATACCAAATTATTCAACACAATATTCAATATAGTTTCTGAAATATTGAAAGACCCGGAATTACCGCGAAATCGTTAAAACGGGGAAATAAGGTAGGTATATATAATAATAGACAAATTTTTTCACGGTCTTTATTTCTAATTTATTTCGGACACATTGTACGTAGCTCAATGATTTTTTCACTATTTAAATGATGCATTATCCTAGTTTGACATACTCAGTCAATTTCATTTTAAACCGATTGCAAATTGGCAAAAAATAGTATTCCGTGGTACAACGTCCTGATTTTCATTAAAATTGAATTTCTTCACAACATCATAAATCGGTACTTTTTTACCGAAAGTTGGGTAGTTCATCAGGTATCATTTCGTCTCGATTGAGTGTGCTTTTAGTTTTTGAAGTAAATGAGCACGCACCGATATGAAATCATGTGAAATCTCAACCTACTAGTGTGACGTCAGCATCGAGGTAGAGGGGATAGACTACGGCCCGGTGAGATAGAGTAGGCCTCGGAGTAGGCCCTATATATTCACCCCACTCACATGGAACCTACCTTCCCACCTACCTTCTTATTTATAGATCCCCTGTATAATATTTCATGGTGCCAATTCAGTAGGGTTGGAAACTGACAAAGTCCCGAAATTTCGAAATAAATTATATTGGGGTTATTGAGTTATCTCAATGGGTGTCTTGAGAATACCACCAAGCAAAAATTTCCGACTCATTTTGGGCAGTGTCGACTCCTTTTATTTGGACACGACACATGCACCTAGTCGACTTCCAGACCAGCTTGAGTGTAAAATGTGACCAAAATGGTGATTGATGTGTCTATGATTGTCTATTAATGAGTCTGATATAGAGCAGACAGTTTTCTGATATGTGTCTTGACTAGGGCTGTGCGATTTTGAAAATTGGATATCGATATCGATGTTCGCTTTTATATCGATATTTATTGATATATCGATACATATCGATAGATATCCATACAAATAATATATTCATATACAGGGTGTCCGCTAAAAGGAGGTCAATTCATCAACTATATATTCCGTGAAGAAAAACAATATGAGTTTCTAAATACAATTTCTCATTTTAGCACTTCATTTTCGATATACATTGTGTCAAAGTTGGGAATTGAAAACTGTTTTTTAATTACTCACGTATTTAATGGAATATTGATCTCAAAATTGATACATCACTTCAGAACGAAGAGTTACATCGTGTGAGGAAAACAAAACAGAAAATAACTGTTAAATATTCAAAATACTGGGAGTCAAGTACACACTTACCCCCATATTTTTTTGTACGTACGCTAATGACTTCCTATATATTTTTCTTCAAGTGTTTAATCATTTCTGAGTATTTTTTGTCTCTTGTTAAATTTCGATAACATTATTTGTTTTTAGGAGGATTCGAAAAGTACTGGTTATTGTTTGATGCCTATGCGTCTCATAATGTTCACATACTCCTATTTATTTAGTCGAAATTGGAAGAGGGCGTAATTTTTTACTTACAAAAAGGTGAATATGGAAATACCGGGTGCCCAGAGCGATTAAATTGAAATAATAAAAAAAAATGATAGGAATTCAACACGTTTAATTTAATTTCCAACGTTGACGTGTATATCGAATATGAAGGGCTAAAATAAAAAATAGTATTTAGTGCTATGTGATATTGAAAATTGAATATTGATATCGATGTATGCTTTAGTATCGATATGTATCGATATGTATCGATATGTATCGATATGTATGGATATAAAGTTTCAGAGCATCGGCTGGCGATAGTCCTGAAAGATTCACTATTGCGTTCCAATTGAAGGTGTTGCTCCTGGAATGGAAGATGCAGCTAGTAACAAAGCCTATACACAGAACACATGGAAAAAATTATGATGTGATTGTGAGCATCAGAAAAGAAGTAAGACAGCATACCAATGCTGCTCAGGGGGGCTCTAACGGGGCTTAACGAGGTAGCTGGCAGGCCTGTCACTGCAGCATATACGGTAGTGAGTATACATCGATAGCCTACAAAACAAGACCGAAAAACTCTGAAAGAGAGCTAGTGGATAGTACCTTAGAATGGTGTTAGTCAGCTCTCTTGAGCGAACCACATCACTCATTACACATTGGGGATAGCAGGTAGGTTCCATTAGGGACTAGTTGATGATGACGTGCAAACCTCCCCCACAGTCTACAAAATTAAAAACCGATGATATTATTCAGGACATTATAGTCGATATATTGGTGCCTCAAATTGTACCAAAGACCTTGAATAATATTTTAAAACGCACCAAGATCATCCACGTCGAAGTAGTTGTTGAAATATAGAGTAATTCGGGATGCAATCAAAACAGAACCATGTTTCAGTAATGTGAATGAAATGTGCCTATTGATTGCCCATCCCGGCACATTTCAGAGTAATATTCCTGAATAATGACGAAACATTTACTGAAAAGTGACAAAAAGGTGAGCTGAAAGGACCCACAGACACATGTCAGTAACCTTTAAGACACCGGAGTTCATAATGTTTTTTTATTTTGCAGTGGACACATATCGGGAAGGTTTCTCCTCAAATATACCAAGATTCGAACACGCTCGTATTTCATAACCTTATCTATGGACATGGAGTCCAAGTTACTTTTTTTTTCCAAACGGTGTCAAAGGGATTCTTATACAATACAATCACTTGAATAATCAGAAATATCATAATACATTGCATTGTGTCAACAGCGTGGTGAAAAGTGGATGTCTTAGACTGTTGTTTATAGTTCTTCTTGAGTAGCACCTTTTTTCACATAAACCATTTTCTGTAGAACTTGAAATACTTTATAAAAACAAAATAAAAAATATGTCTGTCAGTCAAATATTCCTGGATGGTTATATCTGGGCCCGTACGACTTTGTAGAATTGATAAAAAAATATGTTCAAAATATACTCAAATGGAAATTATTGTGTCCACTCAACTAATGAAAGTAATGAAATAGAAACATCTTATTGGTAAACAAATCAGATTTACTTGTCTCTATTTAGTGAAGACCCGCCTGTGCCTCAATATATTTGGAGAGTTCAAAGTGATAAAAGGTAGAAACATTTGGAACACATGGAAATTCCGGACATAACTTGCCCTGAGGCAGAAGTACTCCAAAACGAGTCGACACGATTCAGGCCCAAGAAAATTGTGCCGAACTTCTGCCTTGAATTAGTACTTGGGGTTTTACATTGAAATTTTGACTCAAATCGAATTTTCATTGTTCTCTCAAGAGGTAAGCAAGATATCAAAGTAACACAAAGAATAAGAGATTTGTTGTTTCAATCTACGAAAACCAGTGGCGTGAAATGATATTCACCATTAATATCGATGAATTAACACATTACCTCCCACTGTACTCATTTGAGTACACTGAAAATCATAGTCTGCTATCTACATCTATTGACATTTTTCAACAAAATATTGTCGTGATAGTATTTTGCAATGTACAAGAAACTCGTAATTTCGAGATGTTCTCTGAACTGAAGAGATTGTGTAAACAAGTGCTCGGTAAATTAACTGACTGTATTCGAGTCACTTATACTATCGTGACACTTGTTTTTTCATTATCCTCTACATAACAAAAACAAACAATGGTGTGCTTATTTGGGTACAATGGGAAGATATGGTGTGATAAATTTCGGAACTATATTTCAAAACTTGGTTCAAAATGGATCATTATGTAGAGTCAATTTCTTCGGAATGCTTCAATGGCACACGCTTCGAATCATTAGGAGAAGCAATAGATGACATTCTTTCTTCCAACCGTGAGCCTGAAATGATTATTATTTCACCTGAGGAAGACACTTAAACAGATGAAGAAGAATTTAACGGAAACGATATGAGACTAGTTTCTTCAGTGCGTTGAATAACCTTACCGACCATATCGTCTATTTTTCTAATTGCGATTTGTTGAAAATGCTCAATAATATTGTTCATTTTTTGTTATGCAATTTCGGAATACTTGAAGTTCTTTTGTAGTATTCAAGCTTTTGAGTTATTTTCCGATACCCGCCTCCCATCGTGCTCATTTGAGTACACTACTTTTTTTCAAAAACCTGCCAGGAATTTATTTTCGATATTTTGTCAATGTTTGTGTTACTATAAAGTACTAACTGTTACGAAAAATATCTATGAATATGTGAAAAAAATATCCGTGGGAGGTAATGGGTTAACCCACTGTGACGCCAATGGAAATATTATTTCACATCTAATTACACCAGATGGAGCTCCATGTTACTGATATTATATTTAACAAAACCATCAAGTTTCATTGAAATTGATGAAAGGACATTTGAGCAAAGATTCAAAAAAATGATTCTTCATACAAATATTGAAGTATATTGAAGTATCTCAAAAACAAATCAAATTAGGAAACATGTTGATATAAACTTAATTTCCTAAGAGAACATGAGTAATCACCCCTGTATATACAGTTAGGACGTAAAAAGTCCTCCCCCACCCCTTTGACTTTTGAACGGACCAAGCTAGCGAGGTCGGGAAAAATGCAGGTAAAAAGGTTTATCTCTCACTATTTCTTTCAAAATATGGAAGGGATCAGATAATCACAGAGCATGGGTGCTAATGAAAAAATTCACCTGTATGTGGCTATTGAGATGGAAAAACTTCTTCAATTCAATTCCCAAGTATGATACAGAAAATGGGACAGCTGGAAAAATATAGTTTCTTTGTGATTGTTGCTGGGAATATATATGATGGTATAATAATGATGATCAAAGTCTTGAAGGAGTACAGCCCTAGGATTTGGTTCAAAAAAAACTTCAAATTATGCTTCTCATAGTAGTATTGTGTATAGTATCTATACTTTCATCACGAATACTATACTTCTATTTCAAATACTAAAAGTTATGTATTACCACGAATTCTATACCGAGTGTAACTCTCTCGACAACTCTAGACATAAAATACAAATGAACATATTTATTTATCAGTGTATGACAAAAAAACATACTAGGGATAAAGCCAAATGTCATTGACATTATGTGTGGAAGATTCATTGAGCATATCTTTTTTTGTAAAGAACTTCTATATGATGAGATCAACATGCACTGGTTGAGCAAGTACTGTTCTAGAGCTTTTTGCCTCGAAGCAAACAGCCCACCATCCCTAGCGCAAAAACCCTAACCTCGTGAAGTCAGAAATAACTGCAGTCAAACAAAAGATGCATCAAAAGAATCATACAATGCCAAGATAATATCAAATCTCATAGATTCTCCCAATGGCTTCCGTTCGGTTCAGTCCCTCGCTAAAGTAGTCGGAAGAACTTTCACTAATAGTTCATTTCCACCACCTCAGAATCTCAGAAAGTGCCGCCAGACATTTCACTCGTCTAAAGTCAAATGCCCGAAATCGTCTTCCGTCAACGCAACATCAGACGCATCCTGCTTGGTCTCGAAAGAAATTATGCTGACGGTCCTGATGAAATTCTACCTATTATTCTCGAAAGGTGTGCACCAAAATTGGCACCGAATCTTCGCAAGTTATTCATCATCTCCTACAAGCCGGTTAATTTCACATCTTTCTGATAACTTGAGTCCAACCAATCCCAAAAGAAGGAAACAGAAGCCTGCACACTCATTGGCCAATCGCTCTATTATCAGTCATTTTCATAGTGATGGAAAATGCCATCAACATTGAGCTCAACTGGAGATTTATTTGCCTACGTCACCCATATTTGGCAAGCTTCATTAGTAAAACATGGAAAATCTCTTGCTGTGTCGTTGGATATATCCAAGGCATTCGACCATGTTCAGCAACAAGGACTTCCACAAACTAACATAATATGGCTAACCCTCTTAGCTATGCCATCTTTCATCAAGTTTTCTTTCAGGCAGATCGCTCCATGTGGTGGTGGACGGAGTATCGTCTGATACAATTGCCATCGATTGGAAGCAACCACTTGTCCTATCCACAGCTTTGCAGACGATAGATCCTGCGTTCTAATTCTAGAATCTACATTTCTTTCCAGGGAACTCAAAACTTACGACGAAGCTCACAACGTCCTAGGGACGTCCCTATTTGGTACAATTCAAGTCCGAATGTCCTGGACCAAAAATAAGTGTCCTTGGGACGTCCCATATCGTACACATCTTCCCAGCTGGTACATCATTTTAAATGTCCTTCAGATCTTATACAATGTCCCTTCTTGTACACCATGAAATGTCCCTGATGGTACATTCCTTCAAATATCTCTGCACAGACGCCGTCAATACTTCCAGGATCGTATAAAAATCAAAATGTCCCTTAGGGACATCCTTCGAATGTCCCTTAGGGATATCCGTTAGATGTCCCAATTGGTACATGAACCGTACTCTTCCAATGTTCTAAAAATAACGTCCTACGGACGTCCCAGTCGGTACTTCGGTACTTTCAATATGTTGTCTCTGCGGGGACGTCAACTTACACTTCGCCGACGAATGATTGCTCGGAGGCTATAAATACTCCCCGCCAATGTCCTTCACATGAGTCCATTGGACATCCTTGGGAAACTTTTTCAGGATCTATTGGGGACCTTCTACGGACCAACAACTCAAGTGGATGTCCTAATCAGTTATGCAAGATCTGGTCCTAGAGGGACCCAGAAAAATTCAAATTCAAGAATAATTCGTACGTCCCTGGGACACCCTATGGACATTGGACATCCAGTTGATATCTCCCAGCGTTGCTGATAGGTTGTCCTACGGATGTCCTTCCTAGTGCTTGATGAGGAATACTGTAGGATTCAGGTATTCGATACTTTTCCCAGGCACATCTCTCAAGGACGTCCCTAGTTGGTCCTCTATTGGGACATTTGTGCGTCCCACAGACGTCCAATGGACGTCCACGGTACCAAATTCGACCGTCTTATGAACGTCCTGAATGTCCCGGCAGGACGTCCTGAGGATATCCATGGGACATGATTGTGTTATTAGGGGGGAACCAACAACCTACTTCAAGTTAACTCCACCACAGTTCGAGCCTGTATTTTCTCTAGAAAGGTAGAACTCACTATACCTGATATAACAATGTCAAGTACCACCATTTCTGCCAAAAACTCTGAATCTATGCTCGGTATCTCCATCAGCAATACTCTTTCGTCAGAAAATCATGTCCGATCTACCGCAAAAGCCACACTCAGTAGTCCTTTGACCTCATTAGAACACCGTTGAAAAGTCGGCGACCTTTCGCTTCTCTATAGTTATTTCCATGGAAAATGTTCCTCAGAAATCTCTGCTATTATTTCATCATTAGCAATACCAGTGAGATGAACTCGACAGGAACAGTCAGCCCATTCTTTCGTTTTCAACTTTGAAATATATCGAACAACACTTTTTCGAAACTTGTTCGTCAATGGAACGGCAAAGCTTGCAATACTTGTTTATGGAAGTATTCTCAAGAACCTTACGTCCAGAACTTCAAAAAAAAATCCAACACCTACCTCCTCTCCCTATCCTCCATAGGTACGCACGATGGAGCATTTTCACTACAACAAAACACAAGTTCTCTGCAATATTGAAACAATATAATACTTCGAAATATCCCTGTTCGATTTTTTTTTCAATACGTCAGTACCGTAATATATTTCAATCGACATTTTATCAATATGTTCCAAGAAATGTTTCTTGTTAACCTGACGGGATGAACTGAAGATGACTATTTACTTGAATAGTTCAAAGCGCTCTGCTACAAATTTTGAATGGGTTATTTTGCACCAACTACAAAAGTTTTCACTATTGTTATATACAGTGACAGACCCACTTCTAATGGAAACACCTCCGTATCTTACGTAATCGTTAGGTAAGGATCCTGCTGGAGACAGAGATATATCAAAAATGCACTCTATGACCAAGTGGGGTCATCCTCAGTGATATACACTGCTCACAAACAGCCATGGAACCACTCCAATTTCCGGAAAATGATATTAGGAGTCACAATAGGTAGAAAATCACTTCGAATTCAGAATCAGGACGCCCTATTCACTAACTATTGATAGTTTTCCTAGAAAAGTTCCAGTTTAGAAAAATCAAATTTTGTCTCACTTCTCATGGAAGCACCCCCGTATCTCACGTAATTATTGAGGTAGGGTTCTGAAATTTGCAGGAGGAAGAAAAAGCCCAAAGATAAAGTCAATAACGTAAGATACGGGGGTGCTTTCGTAAAAAAGTTGGACAAAATGTAATTTCTCAGAGTTGAAAATGTTCCAGGAAAAATATAAATAGTTAGTAAATTGGCCGTTCTGGTTCCGAATCTGAAGTGATTCTCGACCTATTCTGACTCCTAATATCATTTTCCGGAAATTGGGGTGGTTCCATGTCTGTTGGCGAGCAGTGTATATCACTGAAGATGACCCCACTTGGTCATAGAGTGCATTTCTGGTATATCTCTCGCTCCAGCAAATTTCAGGATCCTTACGCAAGATACAGGGGTGTTTCCATTAGAAGTGGGTCACACTGTAGATAGGAACGAAGGCGTTCAAGGGCAACTGCAATCATTTTTCATAATTCCGATTCAGTAAGTATCTCGGAATTATTCAATTCCAACTTATTATGACGGAAGTCTGACTCAGAATCTCGGAATTCCGACTTATTAAATTCCGACTTATCATGACCAAGTGTAGGGTCTGAATTCCGACTGGTAATTCTGGGATGTTTAGTCGGAATCACGATATAATATGTCGAAATTTCGGGAAACCAAGTCGGAATTTCGACATAATGAGTCGGAATTGAGTTATTCTAAGATAATAAGTCGAAATTAAGGGACGGAATTAGGAGATCCGACAAACCCTGATGGCACACTGAGGTCGCATGGCTATCCATCCCAGCCAGCACGAAGAGGTCTCAAAAATATCTCGAAGATATCCTTCTAAGAAACTGTGATGCCTCTTGTAACTTCTTTAAGAGATCGCTGAGAGCGCTATATCTTCTTCAAATGTCCGCCGCCTAGGATGAGCTCAGCGAGGTCTAAAAGATATCCCACGCAGAAATTTTCAAACATTGCCCTCAGGTGAGCACTTTGGGATATTCGCATCGATCGCCACTAGCGAGGTCTCAAAGTGCTCACGACTAAGAGCTGTTTGAGATATTCGCAAACATAGCCTTTAGCCGAGGTCCTGGAAGATTCGCATCAACTGCTACCACCGAAGTCTCTAAGTGCTCGCGACTACGAGCTGTTTGAGATATTCGCGCACACATTGCCTTGTATTTTTGTGTTCTGGTTCCCACGGAAATGGATATCCTGTAATGTTCAGAGAACATCGTGAGAACCAAGGGATATAAGGTAGGAATTGGTGTTCATCTTGAATTTCTGGAGTTCATATGCCTCGGGGAACACCTCCCTTGGCAATGTGTTCCAGAGCCTCGCTGTTAGTTGGATGAACGAGTATTTGGAATGAGATGTTCTGCAGGTTCCAAAGTGATCACGAAGGGATGCGAAGCCAGAACTCGACGGGTTAATCTCGCGGGGACTGCCAAGGGAAGAACAATTGTTGATATTTCAGAAGAGCATCGTCCATGAAAATATCTATAAAATAGAGCCAGATCACCAACTTGTCTACGGTGTTCCAGAGAAGTGAGTGAGTTTGTGAGCGAGGCATCACCCACGAGACGAATTGCCCCTTTTTTTGGACAGAACAGTTTCAGGGTATGTTTGGGAAATCCGCATCAATTTCTCCTGGCGAAGTTCTCGCAACTATGAGTTGTTCAAGAATCCGAGCACAAGGCCTTATAACGAGGACTTTAGGAGCGATATTCGCATCAATCGCCACAAGAACATCACTGATGGTGTTCAAATATTGGAGAGTCATTGGTTGTCTACATCCGCCTGTCGGCGGAGTCTAACTAGCGCCAGCTATATTGTATTGGGTGAAGTTGAATTTACTCAATATTTGTTTCATCGCCAAAGATAAAATTACCAAACTGTTGGATTAACGTATTGGGTTTTGATCAAAATAATATAGAACGTAGCATTTTCTTTATTTATTATCTTAACCAGGTTATATATTCATGATTGAGGCGGATGTCTCTAGATTTTTTGTGATTCTCCCGCTTCTAATTTCCCTTTATCTATGATATAATTCATATGTATTTGTAATAAGGACAAATTACTGAATTTCACTGCGCTGAATTGAAACATTTTTGTTCATTTCGTTAAATCAGATTATCATCATGAATTCACTGCAGAATTTGAGATAATCTTTCTTGTTGGCGCCGATATATCACCTGTTGAACAAATTCTCTGAGACCTATTATTGAGAAAATGCAGTATCTATGTAGTATACAATGATTATTATTCATTATAGATATTCATGGTGGCTTAATAAGATTGGAATATCCCAATCTTTATCTCCTTTTTCCATGTTAATCCGGGTTTCTCAAGTTGAATTATACAGGCAATATCTCGCTTATTTGACATGATTATTGAAAAATAGAAAAAAATACTTTGAATGGCTTCAAAGTACCTTCTTGATGACTTAAAAAACTCGACAGCTACGTGGTAGAAACCCCTCGATTTTCATTATCAAAAGGCACCCCCTGTATATGGTCTCTGAAAATTGGTAGATTTCGTTCTATTCGGGATACAACGATAGCACATTTTTTGTATTTTGATCATTCATAACAACAAAAACATTGACATTTCGTGACCTTATTTACGTTACATGAATTAAAAATTGCCTACGTCCATATTTTTCATAACTAAACAGACTGAACGAAGAATAATCATTACACTAGGATAATTTGCAAATATTTGATTTCCTACACTATAAAATAACTGCCATCAATTTTTGACATATTTATGAAGCATTGAATCTATAGGACAAGAAATGAATCTACTCTGTGCAGTTCTTAAAAACATGGGTGGAGGCAATTTTGTATTTAAGTAATGTAAAAAAGACACAAAATGTTTGTGAATGTGCTATCGTTGTATTCCTGATAGAATAGTAGGCAAATTTCTATGGCAATATGCCATTTAAAGATGGAAAAAGTGAGTAGTAGCTGCCAGACGGTTGTCAAATGTATTACCTACATTTTTCATGTCATCATGGAGGTGGTTTGATGCCATTCACAGCATTCTTAATCTTTTTATTATCTTGACAAATAAGCGAGATATTTGCCTGTAACCATAACTTTTGGAACACCCTTCATTTCAAATTCGAATGAATATTTTGTTTAACTAATGAATTATGAAGGTGAATAATTAAACCAATTCAAAATGTTAGTATAAATATTCATTCTTTATACGGGTTATGATTGTGATCACTTTAGGAGCTCGAAATGAGAAATGCTAGTTCTTGTTACGTCCAGGATATCATTGGGTGCTCGCAGAAACGAATGCTAATTTATTTCCTGTTAGAGATAAGAAATTCTATCTGAATCTAAATCTAGGCGAGATCTCTTCGATTTCTTTCGGACGACTCCAGTGAGTATTTCTTATGGTGACAGCATGTTGTGATCTTTGGCACCTCGCAGGAGGATTTCGCATTAGGATCCTGAAGATAACTACTCAGAGATATCGCAAAGAGTTCCGTGTCACCTGAGAAAGGACGTTCCGCCAGTACATTCGGGGAGCATCTACTAATAGATATTTGGAGAATAATGGGAATTGTTCCAGACCTGCTCCATAATAAATGGCATTCTTCGGAAGAACCTGTTATGTTACAAAATATTGCCACAATATATTGTAAGGGTTCCTACCGTAATATGAAAATACAATATTGTATCAATTTTGCTGCTATATTCGTGTTGACAATATAACAGTGAAACCTACTGACAAATTGTTTTTGACTTACAGAGTAACCCTTCCATTTCAGTGTAACGTTACATATGAAACCATCACTTAATATTCAATTATAATGTCGCATCAAAATTGATACTTCATCGAGTTTGTGAATGACATCAGCTAACTAGAAACGATATTGCTACAATTCATGAGATGCAACACATATTTGATCATAAATTGTGATATAGCTGAAATAAACGAAATGCTACATTGTGTATCGATAGAGAGACGCCATTTTATGAAAAGCCTATGCGCTGTCGCAAAC
This sequence comes from Phaedon cochleariae, assembly GCA_918026855.4. Taxonomy (NCBI): domain Eukaryota; kingdom Metazoa; phylum Arthropoda; class Insecta; order Coleoptera; family Chrysomelidae; genus Phaedon; species Phaedon cochleariae. The sequence goes on along the minus strand of OU896720.1, from coordinate 17,269,883 downwards.
TTGCTTTCGACAAACACCGGCATATCAGTCGCCATATTTGTTGGTGTTTGGCTTCGGTAACATATATTTTATTGTTGTACACGTCGAAATGGCGAATAATACCAATAAATATACTTTGAATTTTGAATCGAAGTAAAGAGGGGATCTGGCGATATGTGATGATATTATACAGTTGGGAAGGTTCTGATTTGACTTGCAGTTAGCAGTTGATGGTTAGGTAAGTCATCAGTTATTCTATGTTAGGTATAAATTTTACAAATTCATACACCTGATGTTTATTGATCTAAGCGGATCGCTCGATCGACAATACAGAGAATAGAATGATTTTAATTATCCGTATACGTACTTATAGAAATAGGACTATTTTGTGAATTCCTTTGAGTGTGCAGTCAAAGTAAAACAAAGTGTACCTACTCTCTTGATGTTTCTGTTTAAGCTTCCGAGTCTTTATTGGCTCTTCATCAGGAACTCAATGAAACGTAAAATATCATAAAAAAAAATTCATTCTGATTACTCAAACAGGAAAATCATCAAATCTTATGTATCATCTTACTGAACTTAGCTGCTGTAGAAAATATTTTAGCTCGCACGCACAATTCATTCTTAATCATCCTCAAATATGTTCTCCAGAATATTCTCTGGATCCTATGGGATATTCATATTATTTAGTGAATATTCGATGAACATATGTTCAGTGTATGTTATGAGGGTACTCTCAGCAAACCTCAGATATTCATGTGAGGTATCAATGGATTATTGTTGAAATAATTATTCATATTGTCCCCCGCAGAGTATTCAGAAAAACATGAATATTCGATTGGGCTCTAGAGGATGTTTGAACATTCGAAAATGAATATTTCGAGAATCAAGTATACAATCATAAATTCTCAAGTTTAACTGATATATAAACTAACAGGTAGATTCCTTTTTTTATATCCTGAATGAGTTTTACTCGAGTGGAGTCATATAACTATTTGTGAGAAATATAATTCCCATATCACTGATACGAATGATTTTTTTGGAAGTTCCTAGCTCATCAAGATCAGAGTTCATACAAGTATACTTCTCCGATACATTTCAATTTTCATCTCAATACTGAACATATTGGATATTCAACAGATATAATTCAATGTTCGACGTGGCAAAAAGCCAGGAAAGGATATCATTATATAATGGGGAATGCAAATTCTCTACTTCAGAAGATTTTGTTTTCAAATTCTCATCGCGTGTGTTCAATAGATGTTATTCAATGTTCGTCGTGGCATATGGCCAGGAAAGTAGTTGTTTTCTATTGAATAAATCGAGAAAGAATCAATATATTTTATCACATGGAGAGTGCGAATTCTCAATGTATTTCTTTATATATATATCCATTTTTTTGTGTTCATGAATATATCTGAAAATATTCCTTTTCAATAGGTAGATTCCTGATTATTTTATTATTATTTACTTTGTTCCAGGTTTTTATGAAGTGAAGTGCCTAAGCCGTTGCACCGTTATATCGAAAACATTTCGAAATTTTCTCAATTTATAAATAGTCGACACGATTATTCGATTATTAGAAATTCGCTACTATGTATGTCATAACATAAAATATGTAATTTTCAAATACTTTCTATTTCATGTTGCCAGTAACCTTATTATAATATTACAATAAGATTACATTTGTTCATTGAATATGAAATGTAACTGTACTCCATACACAATGTTACACTAACTTTATTGGAATGATTCATTCGCGAACATCACATTCATAAAATTGCTTAACGTCCGTTCCAGTAGTTGCTGCTACCCTACAGTAAGATAGCAACAATATCTGATGTAACATTATACATCACATTGAAATACTGCTGCAATATTGTTGAGAAATTACTCCAATTACTTCGCTTAGTGGGCAGTGGCCCTGAATTGTGTTGGTAATGTACATAGTCAAACTGAGCTGAACCCTATGCGAACGGCGAGATTACAGGCAGTTGTTGATAGGAATGGATCTCTCATGAGTGAAGCATCAGGTTGTACCAACAAAGCTGAGCATGACATCGTAACAACAAGTTTCCCTATCGAGCAGAGATTTTACCGAGTTACTTTCATAGTTCTACAACGAATTGACAAAAAATTAGAGGGAATATTGGAGTTTAATATCGTTGAACCGTGTAACAGTCCATCGTCTTTCGGAAAGACGGTTCCTTTCAATTCAGCGTTGACTATAGGAAAGTCAATTCTGTCACAGTTCAAGATAGTTATCCTATTTCCTTGGTAGCTGATACCCTTGATAAGCTTGGTGATGCAAAGTACCTTCCCAGCTTTGATGTAAAATCAGCATACTGGCAAGTACCAGAAGCTGAAAGTTCCCGCAAATATATAGCTTTCACGGTACCAAATCGGAAGTTGTTTCAATTCAAGAGAATGTCTTCCAGGTAGCATAATGCTCCTGCTACCTGGCAGCTCCTCATCGAAAATGTGTTAGGACACGATTAGGAACCTCACGTTCCTGTATATTTGGACGATGTTGTTATTTGTACCCAAGCTCTTGAAGATAACATGAAGGTATTAGACGAAGAGAGGCTAACATCATGATAGGTATTGACAAGTACCAAATTTTTAGACCAAAAATGGAATGTCTTATGTGATAGATAGGAATGGTCTTCATGTAGATTTGGATGAAGTGAAGGGCATGATAGAGTTGTCTCTTCCTACTATTGTCACGAAGGTTCAACGTATCGTTGGTATTTACTATCTCATGGTATAAACGTTTCATCCCTGATTTCTGCACAATAATTTCCATCATTACAGCTCTCCTTCGAAGAGGTAGGGAATCTAACTGGTCTCCAGAGTGTGATGTTGCTTTTCGTCGTATCGAAGAGTGCTTGCTTTCAGCGCCTATACTGAGTTGTCCTGATTATTCTAGTACTTTTTGTGGACCAAACTGATGCTTTCGGTTATGATATTGGTGCGGTGTTGACACAAACTCACCCCGATAGGGACAAATTCATCAGCTATATCAGTAGGTCCCTGACTCGGCAAGAAAGGAATTACTCCGCAACTGGACGAGGGTGTCTGGAAGTTATATGGGCTGTGAAGACATTCAAGCCTTATCTTGAAATAGTCCCATTCACGGTGTGTACAGACTGGTCCGCTAGCTGTTTGGGCCATTCGTCTGTAACAATATTATCCTGATCTTGTTCTTCGCCCAGGAAAGGTGAATGTGAAATCTGATATCTAATATCGCAATGTGTCTGTTATGGATGGTGAAGATACTGTTGCAGTTGATAATCAGGTGGTCTCGAAAATGAACTCTGATAAATGGTACCAGCAAATGGTGAATGAAGTCCGGACAAATCTCCTCAAAATTTTCCATGTTGGAGAACGAGTGATGACAAACTGTACAAAATGATGGAATCGGAATTCTCATAATTGTCAACTCCAGCGGATTCTTGGAATTTGGTTATTTTCAAAGGAAACCGTCATGACATTATTGTTTCGGAACATGTTCCGCCTACTTGAGAGCCAGTAGATATTTTTGGCCTAAAATGTGTAATGATGTTGTTAGGTTTGTTCGGCGATGTACTGTATCAGATAAGGTGTTCCAGGTACAACCAACAGACAAGATAATGATATCCACAGACTTGGTAGGGCACCTTCCGAGGTCTAAAAAGTCAAATTGTTTTATCCTCGTCGTTACTGATTATCTTAGCAAGTTCTCTTTGTTATTTCCACTCAGAAAGACCACTGCTAGAGCTGTTTCTACGCAAGTTGGAAGAGGAGGTGTTTATGGTGTTTGGAGTTCCTCGATTGGTTAGAGCTGACAATGGTCCTCAGTATTGTAGTAAACAATTCATGGAATCGGCTCAGAAATATCAGTATAGGGTCAAATTCAGTGCCAACTATCATCCACGGGCAAATCCTCCTGAGCGAGAGAAAAGAACCCTGAAAATCATGGTGGATATGTTTGTATTCGACAACCATCGTTCTTGGGATCAGAATATCCATCAAATTGCTTGTGCACTTAGGATTTCAAAGAATGAAATAATCAAGTTGACCGCATATTTCAGGAATTTTGGTCGCAATATGATGTTGTCAGGTGCTGATTACATTAAAGGAGATGTATTCAAGGAGAAAGATGGATCTCAGACTGGTGAGGTGACTGAGAATGAGTCCTTCAGTAAAATATTCCAGAGTGTTAGGAAACGCTTGAAGATTGCTGGAAAAAATACTTGTGATAGGATTAATCCCAGGCGTCGTCATTTTACCAAACCAACTGGTGTGGAAAATAAATAACGTCCTATCTGATGCTTTGGAATATATCTCTCGTGAGTTGGCACCTCATTATATTGGTATCTTCTTTATACACAGGGTAATCTTTCCCTGGATGTACGAACTACGCGACGAGCACGGCAATTCCAAAGGTAATTGGAAAACTAAGGATCTTAAACCCACTAAAGACGATTTATGATGTCTGAGTCATTGGCCCGGCAGTAAGGGCCCTGAGAATACTCCTGCCAGGGTGTGACCAGCTGGTAAGAGTCCCAAATCTAAGCAATTTCGGAACCATTCCAACAGGTATTCCTACGTTTTCGAGTGAACTATTTCCTAAACCCTCCATGTTTTTTATCATGTGTACTTTGAATTTGAGGGATATTTTTTTTCGGGTTAATAAGAGTTGATAATTGTGGTCCTTAGGTTGGTCCAGTATTGTCTGGGAGGCTTTGAGTATCTTGAAGACCGTGCTGACTAGTGGTTCTGGACTTGTTAGAGAGTTTAGAGTGTTCTTGTGAATATGGTGTACTTGTACAGGTCAGACCCTGGTATTTAGGAGGCTCAGCCAAAGACTAGAACCTCAATGAGCTAGGGCAAATACGCGACGGTGTTTCAGGCAGAAATTACATCACTGCGCGAAAGCATTGATGAGGCAGGAGGTCGAAAGAAAAACCATTGCCATCTATTCGGATAGCCAGGCGTCAATCAAAGCAGATAACTCAATGCAAGTCACCTCTAAGCTAGTATGGGACTGCTCAGAAACCCTAAATGGACTTGGCAGTCTGAACAGACTGACTTTAGCATGGGTTCCAGCACATACAGGGTACGAGGGCAATGAAGAGGCAGAGTCACTTGCCTGATTAGGAGCAAACAGAGCTCTGGATGGCTCAGAATCCTCTTGTGGTATTACGAAAGCTATACAAAAGACAAGTATCAAATCATGGATGCGGACCAAATCTCAAGAATGGTGGAACAGCTCCCCAGGAATGAGAAAGGCAAAAGAGTTTATTGAAAAACCATTGTCTCAACATTTACAGGAAATCTACTGAGCCAGAAACAAATTACAACTAGAATACTAGTGGAACTCCTCACAAGGTGTTGTACGCTCAACAAACACATGATTACGATAGGTCTGACTGAAGAACTGCTGTGCAGGATCTGTCGGGAAGATGAGAAAACAGCAGTACACATACTTTGCCACTGTGAGGGATTGTCAAAACTAAGGTCCCTTACGCTGGGTGAGGAAAAACCAAGAGCACAAAGTTACACAGGGAATCTGGAAGCTAGCCTATTGAGTCCCATAGAGAAGGCAGGGCTAGCCAAAGAGCTCTAAACAATTTTGAGGGCATACATAATAGATCTGAAAAGGTTACCGTATGGAGGCAGATAGCCCGAAGGCCCCACTCTAAGTCTAATCTAATCTAATGTACGAAGTGTGTCTCAAAATTGCTGGGACACAGAGCTACCACTTGTAATAGAGGTCAAAGTAAGTCGATTGGACCCAGTTTTTTATATGACGAAATATACCGTTTGTTCGTGGGGAGAGTTATTTTGAGTTCACAAAAAATTGACTTTTGTACTGTTGAAGGTTGCCGTCATGATAAAACTCGTCATAAAAAACGCTCTGACTTTGTTTCCACTGTCAATTGAGTTTTGTATCACAATGCTATTGAACTTCTACTTGGAATATCATCTGTTAGCGTCATTGATTGAAACATTTTTTTCCCTCCGGAAATATAGGAAGTACGAAGTTTTTACAAGAGTGATAAATTGAAGATAATTGATCTGTCTTATGGCTATATAAAAGAAATGAGAATCGTGTTCTGAAAAAATGTCAAGGGGTGAGGGTAGTTTCAATCCTTCAAAAATGTCTCTTGAGTTTCTGATCACTGAAAGGATCTTAAATGCACTTTCGTCAAATATCATTCAATTTGTTAAACTCATTCCTGTTCAGCGAACAAAAAAATAGATTGGGTCCAATCAACTCATTTTGACTTCTATTACACGTTGTAGCTCTTTGTCTCAGTAATTTTGGAACACCCTTTATATGTACAGATATGTCTTTTTTCTCTCATCACTCCTCTGTTTCTTCTCAAGTGGAACTCATTTATCGCGGAATTAATCAATTAGTCAAGCGCTGTTGTAGTTGGTACTGAAAGGCTACATATTCTCAACACTCCTCAGTGTCATATTGTTGATACTTGTCGGTATGGTAATGTTGACCTCCGAGGGAGAAGGTTCCAGAACACTGGTAACGTCTTGGAAGGACTATTGGCAAGGATGATTCACGATTCGTTGGATATAGTGCATATCTTTTAACCCATTTTTGTTGATATTGTTTTTGTAGGGAACCGTGGGGGTTGCAGGTGAGGATTGGTCACTCAATGACTGCCTTTGATAGGATTTGGAGTTCATCAGCACGCATGGTCGTTCATAAGGGTAGTCGGATGTTGGCCCGGCAGAGTGTGCTTGAAGGCCGCTGTCAACAGTGCTGGTGTCCTACTACTACGTTCCATGTCAACTGCTGTTCAACTGCCATTGTGAGGGGTAATACGCAATATATTGTTCATGGGGTACTCCCAAATACATTTTCTCTTATGATTGGGTTTTGTCTATAACCGTTTTACTAGGGCTTTTTGGTGTTCCTTGAGTTCACTCTGAATCAAACTTCAAGCAATATATATACTGTCCTTATATAAAATCGTTGGGACCCATTATAGATAGGTAAATATAGATATTGTATCAGTTAATGATATGTATATATATACAGGGTGTTTCAAAGTTGTGGTGGCAAAAGTCTGGGAAAGATTCCTCCCAATATAACATGCAAAAAAAATTCATATGAACATGGATCCGAAAATGCTTCTTCTCTGAGGAATGCTATCCAAGTTTGAAAAATTAGATTTTCATCAATATCTTGAAAAAATATTTCTCACAAAATTTGAAGATCATTTACATTCCAGAGGAGGTATTGAATCTCAGGTCTGTTTTGATTTCATTAATAATAATGTGCCATACATTTTTTGCAGAGGTATGGAATTGTCCGTTCTTCTCGAAAACATAGTAAGATTCGAAAGAATAGAATAGAATAGACAAAAATGTTGCATTCTCAGTATGCTTATCAAAATATTCAAGGAAAACCTGAAAAAAAAACTTTAGTGACTTTTTCCTGCAAAGAAAGCCGGTTTGCTGGATGGAAACTCTGCATGGAAACTCTGTAAATTCTTGAGATTCTGGATCAAATCTGATTGGTCCAGTAGATGTCTTATAATTGTGTGAATAAACCATGAAAATGTCATTCAAGTCAGCTCAAGAGTTTTCGAGATATTAATAGAAAACTATTCTTTCTTAACTCAGATACGAAGCATTTTTGGACCCATGTTCATTTGAACATATTTCAATAATTTGTCGAGAGGAATCTCTTCCTGGCTTCTGACACCAAAACTCTGAAACACCCTGAATATAGATATTATCTTACGACGTCATAGCTCTTCTGTGCAAAAATTCGACGTGTTTTAAACCTTTATCTAGAATAGCCAAATAAATCTATCTACAAATATATCCACTCATTTATATACAAAGTGGTTTGAATAAGTATTGACATTGTTCCACCCGTCATGAATGTTTTCAGAAAATTCCAAAGAAAAATGTCTTACCAAATATAAGTAATTATTCCGAACTTGTCAAAACCATTGATTTGGTATTTCCATAAATATGATCCAGTGATCTTATCCCCTCAAGAAGAATAGGATCGTGACAATATCTCAACAGTTTCACTCATTCTGAAGAAAAATGTATCAACACAATGATACCTACTTCGAAAACCTTATTAAGTTCCTTCGGAAAAATACGCTTACCTACAATTTTTAATTCAGAATTTTACTGGACTAAAATTACTTCCTCCTTGATCATAAACACAATCATACACACTATTCACCAAGAATTGAATTCTGGTAGTTCCCATAGTTTTCCCAATTGTAATAATGGGATAATTCGATTGATCAGAATCGATCAATAATGTAGGTACCGTAGTACCATAGATTGTGCTACTATAAAGGATGCTCAGAAATGTCTTACAAGCGACTGTAATAGAATATATAGAAATTATCAGAAAATAACGGTTGTCAATTTAAATATTTGTCATGAATATTAATTGCTGTCAGTAATTGTTCATTCTGTCAAAGTTTAATTATCAAGGTGATTCAGGTAATAATCCATTAACATGCATGCAACAATTTGTATCTCCGCGTTGAAATATATATATGTAATAATAGTGATAATAATAATAATAATAAATGCCTTTATCAATCAACATATGCATAATTGGAGTTTTCAAAAGTGTAGGGCACGATTCAGTACTCCCAAATATATTATAATAATATTTAGAAGTCTGCTCTTCCATCTAACCCAGAAAAAAGAAAGCTAGATAACAATTGTGAGAGTTGGTACTCACAGTGGTCCAAAAGAAAAAACTCAGTAGATAAGGTAGAATACGGTATAGAATTACACTGATATAAAGATGCATGTGGTTTCAAAAGAACGAACATTTTATGTTATTTTTGATAAAATAAGTGATGGAATACTTGAAAGATGAAGATAAAAAATATTTGATATTAGTAAATCAATCAGTGTTTCGAGTAATTTAGCCTCAAATACTTCTGTAGTTTCCAGATTCCTGAGTAAAACTGATGAATTGTTCATACATTAAGCTATGCAGTATGAAAATGAGCGCTTGAACTGTTCAGAGTTGTGAAGAGGAGGAGTGAGAGTACCATTGAAATGTATATTCAAGGTATGAACATCAGAAATATATTGGCCTTTTGTGTATTTAGATATAGTGAAATATTTTTTCAACTTTCTAGTATTCAATAACTTGGCCATCAATATTTGACACTTAATGATCAAAAATGAATAAAAAAAAGTGTAGATATTGAGAAGGAATCTTCTCAAACAAAACTGATATTCAGAGATTCAAAAAGAATGTAATGGCTCCAACTAGGTATAAAAACACATCCATACCACTTTTTATAATGCATGGTTATATGTACCGGGAATACATAATCAGGACCGTATTGAAAAAATATATTGATGATGGTTCTACGATTCTAAAACGTCGCATAGAGGAATCGATATCACAACGTAGAACCTATCAGAAATTGTTATGGAGAAGTATTTTCAAATTCTCTGTTTCTCCAACAATAAATGCAATTTATTTGATATAACTGAAGAACTGTTCATTGAATAGTTTATCGATTGTATTATATCATGATATAATAGGAATAGGAAATATCGGGGAGTTCAGTCAATTGGGCAACAAGCAAACTACTTTATTGCTGTGTCAATCTTTCGAAAATATCTATTTTCTCCTTCAAGGCTGAAACAATATATGGTATATGAAACATTTTGTTACAATTCAATTCAACGAAAACAAGAACTTACTTGCAATATGAGTTGAAAGGTATAAATTGGAATAATAATGGACACATCATCACTAATGATCATCATATGAAATTCGAGGCAACCAAAATTTTGCATTCAGAAAAAAATTAAACAGAAAGACTGTTTTTAGAGATGGTTGAAATTAATAATGACAAATACACTATATGAATATGAAAACAGATATTGATAATCTCAGTCAGATATATTCATACTTTGTTCGTTCTCCTCAATAAATAATTTTGTTTATTTCCTGGTGTCACTCACCACTGTTCATTATGGTCCTTTTGGTTTTGTCATTCAATTCTTATTGTTTTGTGTTCAACTGTCGGAATCTTTGTTCATCTCTCAGTTTGTCTTCAATTTTTCATTTCTGTGCTGAGTAGCTCACTGGATCACTGATATGGCTTCCTTAATCACATTAGGTAGTTCATAAAAACCTCTCAATACTCGATAAGATGTTCAATCTTTTCAGAGCCAGTTTTTTCTGACTCTACTAAATTTAAGAAGAACCACATGTGCCTGACATAGCTCGTTGACGGTTTGGTTTGCTCGTCATGTTTATTTTACAGGTACGTTTTTGTCTGATGATGGCTTTTGCGCCGAAACCGGTTACATGTAGTATTTGATTGTTTTATATAAAGTGTGGTTGACCGACTTTGAGCTACTTGTGTCTTCTTTTGGAATTACTTTGGACCACTTTGAGATTTTTTTAACGCTTGAAGCGCACGAAAGGGAATCCCTATAATGTTCATGATTTATAGATATATTCTTATTTATTCTGTTCATGATGATATTCAAAACGACTACCTTATGAAGTTTCAGATTCAGATTCAGATTCATCATGAAGTATTCAACAACAATCTGATTTTATAATTCAATTCCTTCCGGTATATAAATTATATGACTTTTGTCACTGTGCTATCAATTTTATGTCTAGATCATCTATATTTTTTATACTCATTATTATTCAAATTCATACCTTTGAACTTACATTGGTAGTAAGTTCTTGTTTTTGTTGAATTGATTTGTCACAAAATGTTTGATATGCCATAAATATTGTTTCAGCCTTGAAGAAGAGAATATAAATTTTCGAAAGCTTGGCATAGCAATAAAGTAGTTTGCCCGATTGAGTGAACTCCCCAATATTTCCTATTATATCATAACTGAAAAACTATAGATAATTTCTAAAATATCCGAAATCTGTTGGGATGAACCTTTAAATGCACTTTTCACACAATAAACCCATTCCGTATCTCTTACCGTTTCCGAGATCCACATGCTGTGCAACCGTTCTTTGTCACACTGTATTTGACATCTTGAAACTTTGCATTACTTACCTATCATTACAAATATTGGTAGAATAAATCATGAAAAGACATTCAGATAAGTGAATTGAGAACTAACATTATGCATGCATAATACCTACTCATTATAAAGCACCAATCATTTGAAAATTCGAACGTGGAATGAATAGTCATAAGAATATGAGTCAATAAAGCACACGATATTCGTAGTTTCATTTTCTTCTGTGTTCGAAAATGCAAGAAAAATAATGAATTTTCTGTAGTAAGATTACTTTGTCTGTGAAGTGGGTCTGCAGAATTTGATATACAGATTTTTCATTAACCTTGTATAGGCTTCAGAAGTTAATATATTGCTTTTGAAATAACAATGAAACCTCACATCGATCTCAACAGACAAGGATGATACTTACATTCTTTCTAGTTATTACTTTTGATATGACATTCCTGGTCTCACGGCAAGATGTGCTTATTTGAAACTAAGGTAGAGTTCTATCAACAGGTGATTAGGTATATAGTATTTATTATTATTGATTAGTAAAGACTAATTTATGGAAATTGTAGATGGCTTCAAGTACAAGAAGGCTTGTGATGGAATGAAAGCTGATGTAATTGAAAATGAAGTTCAACTTTGGATCTACGGAAGTAAGGGTGATCATCTATAAACTTCAGAACGAACCATTTTCATGAATATGAGAGTGCATCAATTATCGGGCATATTTTATTTGGTTCTGAAACGGGACGATGCCCAGGACAATACTCAGTGAAATCACTTGGTACACTGGCTTGGGGCAATTATTCAGAGTGATTCATTAATATGTGAACGCACTTCGAGAGATGATATAGAGCGTCTCATGATGATGTGAGGAGTTATACTACACAGTAAAAAACCGATCCGAGTGAAAATTGCAGGGTACGTTTCGGTAGTTGAAATACTCTGACAATACTCGATTTTTGTGTTTTTAACTTATGCGTACTAGATCAAATTTTCACTGATCCTGTAATGAATTCACTCAATATTCTTGGAATTTCGATAGTTCATCAATTCAGATTAATTCATTCACAATCAAATGCAATTGAACTAGTGTTGACCTATAGTCATTGGATGATACCTATTAGTTGATTAGAGTTCGGACACAGCTGAACTTTCTGTCCTTTTCTATTTTTTATATTACAATGGTTTGAGTGACTAGAAGAAATAGACATATATTCTGCTCTTCGTGTTTTCAATTTCCCTAGTAGCACCTAATTGTCAGATACGATTTCAGAGGTTAGATTCTCTGTCGAATCAATCATTGTCGTAGATGGAGAAAAGAAATAGGGTATAAACACCCATTTCAATTAACATAGCGATTAATTTCTCACAGAACAATAGTTATAAAAATGAAAAGAATTCATGTAACAACATTCATTTTATATGACAAGATACACACATATTCACATATTCTTATTGCTAGTATGTGAAACTGTACCCTAGTGATGAAGTTTAAAACATGAGGATTGTTTTGATTTTTCCGCTTTTGCTGCATTCACTTTTCACTAATAAATTTTGAACTCAATCGGTATTGAAAACGCCATTCAATGATATTGTAATTTACCTGATTTCCTCAGTCTCGTTTTCAAATTTGCAATCTCTTTATGTAGTTTTGCAATCAATTCCTCTTTTCTTCTATAATAATTTAGTTTTGCATTTCATGTTATGATAATATTGTTTTTTTTTCAATAGTCTGTTTTGTAAATCAATGGAACAGCATATTCTCTCAAACGGATCTTATTGATCTTCTGTTTGAAAATGGGCCTGCAATATAGTTTCATTCCAATCTGCTATTATAAAAAGTGAATTTTAATGTAAGTAGGGAAACTGGGGCAGGTTGAAACACGGGGCACGTTGAAACATTTCAAATTCCGCGGAATTTTCGCAACTGTATGGTGGCAACACAGAAGTTATGTCAGTTAGTTTGTAAACACATATCCTGCCGTGGAATTCAGCGTCATTGCAAGTTTGGTTGTTGTGTAGGGCGTATTTGAGTGTTCTCAGGTGAGAAAAGTAAATATTCTGCATGATATTCTCATGACAATATAATCGGCGCCTAATTTTTTAGGATATCAACTAAATTAGATCATTAATATGTATCATATGCCATGTTCATCTCTACGGTTATGATTCAAATTAGTGATAAAATTTCGTAATAATGATACATAAAAGCGTTGAAAACGTGATTGGGGTACAATGAAACAAAATAAATGGGGTAGGTTGAACCATTTCAAGCCAGAGAAGCTTTAGAAAAAGCAAACAAAAAAGAAATCCGCACCAGAAAACTAAAACGCAAGGTTTTTGACTCTCCCAAAGATGAAGATTCAGACTCGGATCTAGATTTTGCTTCAGAATCAAGTTTGGATGTACGATAAAGATTTGTTAGAGATAATTTTATTTTTCTTGTTCTCGAGTTGAAGGCTTGTTAATTTTGTGTTCCTTTAATGAAATTATTTTAGGTTTTTTAGATATATGTAACACTTGTACCTGTTTCATATGGTTGTGAATATCATATTCGTGCGTTTTCGAATTAAACTCAATTTGATGAAATTGAAATATGCATTATTTCATGAAATAAAATGATGTTTCAACCTGCCCCCTACAAAATCATCAACTGTTAAAACCTGCCCCGAGCATGGGGTTCAATGAAACAAAAACATGTTCCAACAAAAAAATTGCTTCGCCCGTATTTCTTTCATTCAGCGGAATTTCAACAATATGCAATTGTACATAACAGAGTAACTGTCATTTCCTATTTTTTTCAGAATTTTTCACTAGAAAATATGACAACTAGGAACAACTATATATTTTTTGTTCCAACCTGCCCCAGTTTCCCTACTTAGCTCACAAATTTTGCTTGTCTTCAAATTAATTTTCCATCCAGGTCGTAGCATACATTCAATCAATCAATCAATCAATCAATTTATTGGTATCAAAATACATAGATAGTATTTATACAAGTCAATAAAAGTACAGTACATTTAAAATTGAAATTTATTGTCAAAATCGAACAATTTTGAATGAAACAGCGCGGAACGACTATGATACTGTTGTCACAATGCAAGGTGTGTAACTTAATAAATCTAAACATTCGAAAACACTAACAGTTTTCAATTCTGTATCCGACCTCTTATCTAACAAATACCATCCAGTGACTCTAGGGTTGACCGACACTAGTAAATTCGGATGATTCACTCTTGTCGATTATATTGACTATCGTCATAATGAATCATCAATCAATGTAGATATACAGATTATGTATAGATAATTGAAATTCCTTCATTTTTTGGTACTCTGAATGTTTATAACTGTTTCATCATCAAATGACAATCGAATTCAGATGAATCAAGAACCATTGAAATAGTAATTATTTCTGTGTTCTTCGGCACTATACGCTATTTATAGTGGATTGGCATATTTGATTGAATATCGATTAAATTAACACTCTTTCTCTGTTCAATGCACTCCATACTTCCAATAGGTACAATAAAATATCAATCCATGGAGTTTCAGATCGATTAGTCTACAGAATAATGACATAAGTGATACCTACTCATCCTAATGTCAATACTATGTTATCAATCTATAGTAGAAGTCAATGGTATCTCGAAGTCAAGGAAATGGATGAATTTGTATAGAAAAACGTTCCGAATCAATATAGATTCTTCTTCAGCTGAATGCAAAAATTATAGGAAAGACAAAATGTTCACATCATTGTAACATTACGATTGATTCATTGGGAAAAAAGATACATCTTATTAACTAAATGGGCTCAAGGGACGCTCAAAGGAATAGATTCCAAGGGGGTAAACTCGAGAATCCAAAAAAGGAAAACAAGAGGGTATCCCGAACGCATTAATAGATGCTCGGCATCCAAGTTCTGGAAGCATGTGTTTCTGCGTTCGTAGACCACTCTTATTTTCCTTTTTTGGATTTTGGGGTTAACCTCCTTTGAATCCATCCCTTTGAGTGGCCCTTGAGCCCAATTAGTTAATGAGATGTAACTTTGTTATTTATAATTCAATCTTGATGTTACAACGATTTTAAACATCTTTTTTTCTCCATACTTTTTGCATTTAGCTGGAGATAAACGTGTATAGGTTAGAAATATATCCTAAAATTTATTGAATAAATTTCTATTGAAGAATTATGGAGATGACTGGGAGTTCTTCGGCTACTTCATTATGTTAACAACTCTCAGTAGATCAAATATTAACCGCGCTATGAGAGTATTTTTCAATATTGAATTTTTAAAGTTCGGATTTTTTCTTCCTCAGGAATTCAGATACAGTAGAGAGATAAATTTTTGTGATTCCAAACACTCCAAACCAATTGATGTTACAATTTTTCGAACATCTGAATACCTAGGTACCAGATGGCGCTTCCAAGACTTAGCTGCTGAACGTCTGCTGGAAGTCAATATATACTGTGAAATGTTTATGAATGATTCACTCTAGTGTGTTCTAGCATTATTAAATGATGAGATAATGTTAACCTTATTTCTTACACATTCTTTTTTTGTTTCATCCTTATTTTCGTGGTCATTGTATATATATTTAGAGAAGTCATTAGGTAGATATAGTGTAAATGCGCTCGCATTAAACATCAACCTGATTCAATTGAATAAATCACACACACTATATAATAAACTAGAGAGTGAACATGCTTAGTGTTCTTTTCGTCATTTGTTTCACTGTATTAACTTAATAGAACGTTTCGTTTGGGCCTAACAGGGCTTCGAAACAGGAAAATTCAATAGAATTTTCTGATTTTCTCATCTTCACCCTGTATATGTATATGGCAAATCTCAGTCTAATATATGTGACTCACATTGTGCCATATTCCCATAATTGAATCTATATCGACGTCTTGAACTGAACATCCGACACAAACATCAAATTTTGGGGTCGTATTCTATTAATTTGCTATTTCTCGAAAACAGTATACTGTCAAGTTTCAAACAAAAAAATACTACACGTTTTGTAGGGAAAATTGGATCCCTGTCGAATTGGCTAGATTTTTGATATGTTATAGTCCAAGGCATTCTGAACAAAATGTCCAAATGCCAAATTGCCACTTTGTATGGCTATAGATTTGGCGCTAGAAGCCGTCAGGTCGCTGAAATCCTAATCGCAGGTAATTCATTTGTTTCTGTTAATTGTTTTTGGAAATAAACGTCATTGCATGATGAATTCATCAATATTGTTGCTGTTTGTCAAGAATTATACAGTGTGTTCCAGCTATCATGGGTATTTCATGTTCACTCTCTATATGAGGAGGATAAACATAACGTCAGCTGGTTCTTCAACAGAAGCACAAATTAGTATTCATTAGCATCTTCACATTACCATTCCTTGTAACTTCTACCTTTATGTGATAGCCCTAGTTAACATACCCACGACGAAATAACGTAGTATAGAATTACCATAATGGTCGGTTGAAATAACGCAAAAATGTCGCTGACATACACGTTATTTCAACCAGTACTCAAACGTGATTACGACTACTTATAAATATGTGAATTTTGAACGTTGAAATTCATAATATTTTTTCTGTTTCAATAAATTATTATTCTAACGATATAAACAGCTAATTTCTGGCGAATAATCTATCGTACTTTGTGAAGGAGTTGTTTCAATGAAATAAAATGATGTACTATTGCTTGAAAGTATCACTGTTTTGTCTCAACGTTTAATAGTGGTTGTAGATCAATACAATGTAATGAATTGTTAAAAATAGTACGTCTGAGTAACGTGTAAATTTCTTGTTTTTCCAACCAGATTTCAACGTTGAAGTTTTCAACCATACAGTGACGTTGAAGTTTCCAACCATACAGTAACGTTTCCACTATTCCATCCGTAATTCAACGTTTCATAAACGAGTATGTATTCAATGGGAGGTCATTATCATAATATTCTTTATTATTACAAATGCATATTACATCATTTCAGTAATTACGCCCTAGAAAATCGGAATATTCTTTCGAAAATAATCAATCAATATCTGCAGGTTAATGGGGAAACAAAGAAAAAGTCACGATTCAGACTTCACCGGCATCTAGCGTCAGAACTAGCCATAGCGAAAGTTTGGGATTTGGGCATACTTATTCAGAACGCCTTGATATACAACATCAAAATTAAATCTTTGAGAGAAGTGAATGATAACTTAAAGTGGAGTGGTGTAGTTAATAAATGCAAACACTAATAGTGAATTCCATTCGTAAACCTGGTGGTGCACTGGTTTGCACCAGTTTTCCACCCGCACTACGTTGGTTCTCTCCAAAATGTGAACTGGTGCATTCCCAATGGAATACGAAATAATATAATAAAATTTTATTGTTGGAGGTTAAATTGGATCTATTGGTTTGTCATTGTTCATAACTTGTCCGTATCCTGAAATTCTTTCTTGACTTCAATTAAAACCAAAGTAGATGTTTCATGGAAATAATTCTGAGGAGTTTTTTTAATAAGAACCTCTTCATCATTGAATTTTAGTGCAAAACACTCAACAAAATTATGAATTATGGGAAGTAGTTTCCTTATTTTCTTGAGAATTCCAAATTTTCATCACTACTTGATGATGATGATTGGATTGCCACGAAATTTTGATTTTTAAATTATGCATATTCAATGTTACCGCCATTTTCAAAACTGCACTGAGATCTGAACTAGGTGAACCAGTTCTCCAATGGAATTCAGAACCCGACACCAGTTTTACCAAAGGGATACAAAATATGAACTCAGTGCGAGCCAGTTTTACCAATGGAATTTCGCTATAAGTTATCTCCACAACTTTTATTTATTATATTTTAAACTTGTTAAACAACAGAAACTCTCACATGAGCTGTTTTCTCGAATATTTTTCCCAAATTCACGTTAGATGAATTGATGTAATGGTACACCTATTCTACCTATAGTACCATTACCTATATTACTCAATATCAAACCGTTTGAAACCAAATGTTCTTGGATCTGTGTTATTGTCTTAGAATGATCAAATATTTCCCATGAAGAAACATGTTTCAGGCTTATATAAGCCGATCATCAGCCCATTACAAGGTTCATATAGTTATGAAAATGGATAAAGATGGATTTCATTTAATGTAGGCAATAAATGGGCAGAACCAAGACATATGCTCACATGACATGAATGTCCATATGAAGATGTGTTTTTCATAAAGACACATCAAATAATCGATTAACGGTTCATGTTAATGTTTCATAAAGCCACACGTGCCCTTGAAGGTAGCAATCAAGCATGAAAATATCAAACTTGATAGTTTGATGCGGCCTCAGAATCAACCTACATATATGGTTGGTGTATGTTGAATTTTTCTGTTCACTTTTCCCTGTTTCCCTGTTTCCCTGTTTCCCAGTTTTCATTCTGTTTCATATGATGTCATATTTATTTCGTCATGGGTATGTATATTTCTCGAGATATGAACGTTTTTCTCGAATTGTCTCTTTTTATCCCATGATAACTGAATATTGATCATTGCGAAACATGCTGTAGAGATTAAATTTATTTCGATTTGTAGACCTCATGACTGTATCTCCTGGAAGATTTTGTCCATTTCTAATTGCAATGGAGCTATAAAGCTTTTCCACACTACGTGAATACTCGGAATGAGCAACTCTCGAGTCTTTTTTATGTAAATATGGAAATAATTTCGATAATACTAGGAATAGGTCTCGGAATAGGTGGAAGTTCTATAATTTTGATAACCGTTTCTGATGATGCGTTAAACTTCTTGGAATGCTTTTTCACGCAGATTCTGGGAAAGAATATTGTCATCAAATCAACGTTATAACCGTTGTTGACTGCAATATTTTTGTTGTGATATCGAGTTCTTCATCGAAATTTTCCTATGAGGAAGGAAGATTCACTAGCCTGTGAATCATACGCTGCTATTTTATGTTGATAAGGGTGAGTTGATTCATCATGAATAATGATATGAGTATGCTAAGGAAGAATTGGTAAATCATAGTCATCGTTGAATTCAATTTCCTTCAGTGAATCTATTGAATTAAATCCCTAATGGTTGAGCTGTGCAGGATGTGCTCTTCATGCAATTATCGTCCATGTTCGCATAAACCTGATTGGTGCTTTAAACTGTCAATTGTCTAGTGAAAAATATCGACGTACCTATATTTATTCTCGTTGAATTGCAGCACTGTGTTTGAAGGAATATTCATTATTTTTTCAATATTAGTTAGTACTTATTATGCCACACCAAAGAGACATAAAGTTTCTTCGTATGTATGTAGGAGGATTTATACACAAGGGTTCATCTTTATTGATGAGATGTAGTTTTTCAGCTGTTGTTCTGTACATTGATCCAAGATATGTAACATATCTCAATCTTCGAATAGGTACTTCTCGATATGGATAATAGCAAAATGGTGAAACTTCAATGAGGTGTGATTAGTTTCGTGTTAAATGTAATAATATTCGCTCAGACATTATTTGCTAGTTATTTTTCTAGATTCCAGATCTCTCAAATTGGAATCCATTCACTTGTGTTGCCTAAGAATTTGTCGTTTAGAACATGATATAATGGAAATTCAGTTTTGTCCATCAATCAACTTTCACTATTCTCCAGATATACGAACTGAATACAATTATTTTTCGATTGACTTGGCCGTTATTAGAAAATTCATAGTAAATTTAGAGAACTTCACAAACGATAGGTTTTCTACAAAATTCTTATCGCACGACATGTTCCGCTAACACAGTAGCTTCTTCAGGTGGAATATTGTTACAATAAACTAAACTTACATTGGCTTGCTTGACTTGCATATCCTACTTCCTCAACCTGGAGGATTAGAATTACCTGTGGAGAGGTTCGATGAACCTTCATTATTGAAAAATAGGCACAATATCTACATCAAAATACGATGTACCGTATCAACTTGAGTGAGGGTTGATAGCAAATACCTTATATTACCTAAAAAAAACAAATTCAACAGCGGTGAATCTAAAGTTGAGCAAGTTAAATAAAGTTTGGCAAGACAATGTAAGTTTGGTTTATTGTACCAGTATTGCACCTGAAGAAGCTACTGTGTTAGCGAAACATGTCGTGTGATTAGGACTTTTGTGGAGATCTTATCGTTTGTGATTACAACTAGTTATGAAAATATAGTTGAAAGACGATCCTGATTCAGCATCCATTTATGTTCAATAGTTCATTATAAGTAGGATATAGTACATTCAACATAAAATTCCGATTGGAACATAATTCAGTACTCGTTTTAAAAAATTTAGAATCAGTGTCTTGTTTCAATATTTCCAAAGTGAACGTTTCCAGTATAAGGCAAGGTATCGAATAATTCATATACTATATGAAATATGTGTGGAAGTGAAAATACGTCACAAAATAAGTTTGTTCATCTTGGTATCACAGATGCAGATGAAACTCTCAAAAATTCATCAGTATGAGTGTTGATAGATACTTGTTATAGCAGGTACATAAAAGAACTTGAGGTCAATATGTTTTTTTTTGCTGCAGTTGATAGTGGCATGTATATTTCACTCGATATTTCACGAATGCATCTTGGATGACTATACTGATACAAATCAGTGTACCTATAGGAATTGAAAAGAAAACGATATCGAAACAACTTTATTGTCAATGTGACACGGAGGTGGTTTTTAGACAAGTGAACGCATGGGTGTGAGTACTTGTCCATTTCAAACGAATTGTAAATGAAGACCCTTGGTATATTAAAATCATGAATTGAAGACATGCGTTTTATGGTCTATAAAGCAACCCAGAACTGCCTGAGAGAAGATGATTCCATTCTTTTTATGCTGTCTTGAAGCTGAATGAAAATTCATATACCTTCGGCTCTTGCTAATATTTGTTTTAAAGAATCAGCCAATTTGCGATCGTTCGTCAATTATCAAGTAAGAAATCATGCAAATTCGGAATATCGTTCTTCAACAACTCATTTGTCAATGATATCTAGGCACTCATTGCACTTTTTCCAATGAGAATATTGATTTGCCCTGACATTTAACAATTCATTCCTGAACATTAACATGATATAAAAAATGCCTTCAACAATAATCATTACTAGCAAACATTGGAGCTACTCGCATTCAAAAAGAATACACAAAATGGTACATAAATCTACTTGCAAACATCTTCCCAAATGAACGAGGGTACTGGCCAAGGCAAACAAAAATCAACATCTACTAGGTTCATTAGGCATGGGTAAAGGAGATTCACAAAAACTACGTTGGGGACCGAAGTGAACGAAAGCTAAAAATGGGACACCAAGAAACTCAGATGCCTACCATTTGGTAGCGATAGACAGATGTGTAAAAGAAGTATTAGCGTCAGTGGACGTGGACTGCATTGATATCGAGAATGCTGCATATCCGGGAGATTGGTCAGCAGGTCAGAGCAATCTTGGGCCAATGCTGAACTGTGTTTTAAAGGCTTGCATTTAAGTTTGTTTTAGAGCGGCTTGATTTTATCATAATTATTTAAGAGTACCTCGTTTAGTTTGCAACATTTTTATTCACAAGTTTTTAAGTGCTCGAGAGTAATTTTTATTTAAAGTTGAACACATATATATTCATGTATATTGTGGTCGATACACATGTATATACATACAGTTTAACTACCGATTAGGTTGATTTTAGGTTAGATCATGTTTACTGTTTTGTGCCTACAGTGCACAGACGTGTACTAAAAGCAGAAAAGCAGATCCATTGCGATCACCCGAGTCGAGTCCGATGCTCCTCTGCCGAATTGCTACTGCGCTACCGCGATTCCCAATGCCCAAGCTCCGGCAACAGCAAGGATAGAAAACTCTATAATGGCGACAGCGGCGCGACATGGATATAACGCCAATTTATCTACACTCCTCCACAAATATACTGTGGCAGTCTATCGAATCGCGAGGTATCTTCAAACATCTATATAGCTCTATACAGGGTGTTTCCTAATTGAATATCAATATTTGAGGAGGCGATTCTTCGGCCCATTTTAACACTTTAACGGCAAAATTTTTTTATCCATACCGCCTTCTCTTCCAGGGCTCCAATACCAGCCAAGCAATCCAGAAACGAACAAGGAAGAAATGTTGACAACAATTCTCGAATGGGGATCCAATAACTTGGTAGAATTCAATGCAAACAAAACACAAGCATATGCCTTTTCTCTAGAAGAGCCGATTTCACTGTGCCCAACATAAGATTTTCAGAAGTAACCATACCTTTGAAGACATCCATTTCGGTGCTTGGTATTACTATCAGCAATAATCTTTCTTGGGAAAATCACGTGAGATCAATTGCTAAAAGTGCATCCCAAACACTTGGTTGCCTGTTTCGGGCCAGGACCCATTTCACTTCCAGTCAGCTGCTTATGATATGAAATGCACAAATTCGATCTGTCCTGGAATACTGTTCCCATATTTGGAGTGCAGCACCCAAACATATCCTGAAACTGTTTTCTGTCTGTGTGTTTTCGGTCCAAAAAAAGCGCAATTCGTCTCGTGGGTGATGCCTCGCTCACTAACTCACTCCCCAGCAAACATGTATCGCGCGGGCCTTTAGACGCCCTCCAAAAACTGCCGACAGTCAACATCAGCGGGCCACAATCATGATACATCGTCGGCCCGGCTAGCCCGTGTCGCACCGGCCGCTAGTAGGCCGCCCGACTATCTACCGACACTATTCGGTTAGAAATAAAAAAAAGATATAGTCGGGAGTCGGACTCGAACTTGCGATCGAACGGATATCCAATCAACTGTCAGACGCTTATACCACTAGGCTACTGCGAAACTTGAAAGATACTATTACGAATCCATCAGTCAACAGAATTGAAATAGTACAATACTTCAATTATATTTGATATTTGATCATATACGATATACCTATCATAACTTGTTGATTCGACGACGTAGAATAGGTTTAGTCTGATAATGTTCTAGCCACATTACTTTTCCAGTGTTTGATCTATTACTGTGAATCAAATATTTTTCGAATATAGGTAAAGAGCTGAACTTCGCATTGGAGCATCATTGTTATAATATAGGGTAATGAACAAATATTTAGCTCAAAATCATTACCACAAAAATGGATTGGTAGACAATAACGAGTTTAATTATTGTTATATAACATATATCATTATTCTTGATGTCGGACGATAGTTTGCTGGGATCAATCATAAAACTCACCAACTTTTTCTAAATAATATTAATATTATCACGCCGTTTAACAAATACCTGAAGACAAGTGACAGACAACTGACGCGATCTACGGACACAGAACTAAAACACGAAAATACATTAGCAGTACTACCAATGCTCAAAAACCCAGTGATGCCAACATTGCGTTTGGTTCAGTTACCACTGACCTGTAAACAACATACATACTGCGTCAAAGCGACATCGGCACGATTGTCGGGAATTTTAAACGGGCAATTTCTGGCTGAATAACAAACATCCATTATAAACATGCGTACGTTCAGCCATGGCGGCAAAACCGATGTCGTTTCAACATTTTAACGACATAGGTGTGCCGCTGCCGACAACTAACCGCAGTTACCAGCAATCGGCCGCCTATTTACCGCTCAATCATGTTTGCTGGGTCACTTCTCTGGAACACCGTAGAACAGTTGGCGCTCTAGTTCTATTTTATAGATATTTTCATGGACGATGCTCTCCTGAAATATCAACAATTGTACCTCCCTTGGAACTCCCCGCGAGATTAATCCGTCGAGTTGAGGCTTCGTACCCCTTCGTGGTCACTTTGGAGACCTGCAGAATAGGTCCCAAAGACTCGTTCATCCACGAACAACGAGGCTCTGGAACACATTGCCAAGGGAGGTGTTCCCCGAGGCATATAACCTTCAGAAATTCAAGAAGAACACCGATCCCCACCTTATTTCCCTTGGTTCTCACGATGTTCTCTGAACATTACAGGATATTCCTTTTCGTGGGAACCAGAACATAAAATAAAATATATATATAGCTATACAGGGTGTTTCCTAATTGAATACCGTAGAATTGAGTGACATGGGACGATTTTAAGATTAAATTGACCGTAATTGAAAAACTTCAGAACTTTTGGTCCTTAAAAAAATACTGTACTATGCCAAATACTTGGGACTACAAGTTGGGATAGAATTTGGTGCAAAAAATCAACCCGTTATGGTAAAAAAATAAAAACATGTTGTCCCAAGTCACCTATCGATATTGAACACTTGGGACATGTATTTCGTCAATGAACGTTTCATTGGTGTCTTGGGACGCAAAAAAGATATGAAAAATATATATCTAACGAATGCATTGAAAATTGGAACGAAATTGAATGTTTTTTGGTGCTACTAGGTTGATTCAATGATTAGGCACAATAATATAACTGTGGATTCAATATCTCACTCGAATAAACTGAACGAAGGAGTCTGTTGAATGCAAAAAAACAAAATTAATCCAATTCCTCACCAAAAAGTTAAACAGGAAGGAAGGAATGCTCGAAGTCATCTCCACAAATCTTAATGATATTGTTAATAAATCATGAGGAACATGTTTCGGTCTTATAAAAGACCATCTTCAGCCTAATTGGAAGGTTTGAAGTTGAAACAATTTATTATGATGCTGCTATTCCTTGAACTGTCAATGTCCATAGTCAAGAGTTCCAAAGGGTCAGAAAAAACGGGTTCTCAATAAATGAAGGGCCCCGTGCCCTGAGAGCGTATACTATTGGTTTTTAATGAACATTTCATATACCAGAATGGTATATGAAGGGGATTGTCAAAAAGTTAGTTTTTTGACAACACCATAAACTAACGGGTTCTTCAAAGAAGGGGTTCCCCGTGCCCTTATGAAAGCGCTACTTGAAGGAAAATATCGATAAAACTGATGGGGCAAACAGCCAGCACGTATTTAAATCTGAACTAGTTTGGTTTCTAACCATTAGTACTAATGTTTCACATAATAACTTTTTTATGCGTTTACTGAGGGAGCTAGGAGCGATGCGGGTGTACCTATATTAATTTCAGAGCCGAGTAGATTTCCTTTGGTATCAGATTTAGTATCATCACAGTTGAATTATTGTGATATCGTTTATGGAGTTCGACTGCAAAGAGACCTGAAAATGATGTACTGTTTCAGGACGTCAACTTTTTGCCATTCGTCATTTAGCTCTTTTTCTATTTTCTCCAGAATTTGCATTAGAATCTAAATCCCATTCTTTAGCAGTTTGCGAAGGAATGTAGGTAAATAATCTGCTCTTTCGAGTGTACAAAGGTGAGCATTTTTATCTAACTCCTATATTCATTGAATCACACATGAAAAATAAATTCAGGAATCCAATCTATAGTATGGGGCATATCTAGCAGATAAAAATAGGGAACCAATTCACAACCAACTCATTCTGTCTTTGTCACCACCCTCAGTTGACCGATAATGACGCCGTTTTTCTGTCATTTTGGTCAACGAAATCATAATGACGTATAATACCGAGAATCATGATGACGTCACTACAAATTCCTACTTTCTATCGTCCAACCGAATGAGATACTCAATCAGAGATTTAATCAGCTTTTCATCATCTATTCTGCGTAATTTCAGTTTGCATATACGTTTCTCTACAACGTGAAGCTTTATTTGCCAACTTTTCTTACGTTGAAATCAAACTAGGTACTTTTATTCCGCTTCCATTTCGCCGACACTCATTACATGTTTCCATATACAAATATCATTAGCCAATGTTATTCTTTCATAGAGATGCTAAAATGATGATAGCGCCAGGATAGAACAGGACTACACCCGGGAGAACCAAGTCATCGATGGATCTCGTTAAAGGTACTTAGTGTGTTAGTGCTATTTATATGCCAATACCCTGATTTTTAAATTTTGTCCTCCATAGCTCATTCTCAAGACATCATGTCGACGTATAAATATGACGTCTTATGGCTGTGACATTTTGACGTCTTTTCGAAGTCTACAAGACGTCATTTCATGACGTAAATCGGTCAGTTTTGTGACCAAATTAGGACGTTAATCGGACATTGTGCTAACTGGGTGGACGCTCCTTAATCTTGACATCTCCACAAATGTTGGGATTCTTTATTCCTTTGGGTTAGAACATTCAATCAGGGGATCGAATGGTGGTTGAGGTCGCGAAAATGCATCGAAGAGGTTGATAACTGAAATCTTGGTGCAGTGTCATGTATAAACCTTCCTTTTATGAGCGCTCCTTCATGTTTGCATCTACAAGAGGTATTGCCTATTCACCCTATTCCTGCCAAGGAATTCGATCAGGCAATGAATGTCGAGGCTCAGAAAATGTCTCAAAGAAATTGTGAGTCTTGTTGCAGTGTCACCTATGAAACTCTCCTTCCATGGTGCTCTCTCAACCTTGCATCAAAACAAATAATCAGATGATCTATGGTCATTGAAGCTTAGAAGACACCTTCAAGAGAGTGCGGACTGAAGTTTTGCTACAGTGTCATCTATAACCTTTTCTTTTCTGAGCGCTCTCTCATCCTCACATCATCCCAAACGTTGGGTTTCTTTATCATATTCCTACCAAAACAGATACTCAGGAGATCAATGGCAATTGTGGCTGAGAAGATGCTTATTTGAAGAAGTTTGTGACTGAAGTCTTGGTGTTGTATCATCTATAACTATTTCCTCTTCGAGTCCTCTGTCATCCTTACATCTTCAGGAATGTTGGGCTTCTACATTGTGGTGCTGTCAATACATCTAATCAGGCAATCAACATCCATCGAGGTCCATTGCATGGCAAGTTGTCCCACTGTGAGTTATGACCGTTGAATCCCAATGTAACCACTGTCTCTGGACACCATAGAAGACCCTTATGAACTGCTGATTCGGTTATAATGAGAAGGGCCAGACTCCCCTGGACGCCACTGAAAACCCTGCTCTCACTCTCAATAGATTTTCCACATGACCCTAATCTCTCGTTGCCTTCTAAAGCCTCGAGAAGAGCCAGCATCCGCGCAACGCTTGTTGCAGCTTCTTTCGCAACGAGTTTATACAAATCAATGAGTGTCCGCGCAAGTGCAATCCCTTGTCGCAACGCGGCCAGTTCAACTGCTAGAACTCCTGACTAGGAAGTAAATGAGCTCTGCTGGCTGCTAGCTTTGGCGTGTTTCTGCCAGATTCGGAATTTATTATGTTTGATATATTAGCTGTATGAGCCTGTGACCCGTTAGATGTTTTTGTCGACTTTGATGATAATTTTGAGGGTCACTTTTCTCGGCACATCAGGCTATACAAAAACAGTTATGAACTTTGACAGATAATCTCTCGATTGGATAAGGGTCTCACTTCAGCCTTGATAGTTAGCTGTGTGTTAGAATTTTTGCCTTCTCGAACATTCATATCAGCTGGCTATTTTGAATTCAATACAGATGATTCTTTTTTTAAGGCTCAGAGCGAACGAATAGGAACCTCTATTATTTTAGAAAATGATCGTGCGTACCTAGGGACGATAGGAAAAGGGCGTAGGTATTGTTTTTTTTTGCACTTTGGAGATTTTATAAGTTCTTGAGCAATGAATTCCAGAGATTTACCGTGCTATGGACAAACGAGTTCTGATGATGTTCTGTTCGACATATTTCGAGGTTGACAACGAGAGGATGTGCTGACTGGGCTTATTGAGTTCGTCTGACTAGGTTTGCTAGTGATAGTATGAAAGCAGATATTTATGAAGAACATTCTCCGTGTTAGTATCTATAAAAAAAATGGAAGCTCGCCGACCTTCCTATGCCTGTTCCAATAATGTCAGAGATTTTATCGAGTGTGGCATCACCCACTAGGCGGATGGCTTTTCTCTGTATGGAATCTAAGAGCATCAGCGTATGTTTGGGTGCTGAACCCACTAGGCGGATGGCTTTTCTCTGGATGGAATCCAAGAGCATCAGCGTATGTTTGGGTCCTGAACCTTATATTTGGAGACAGTGTTCTAGAACAGGTCGTATCTGTGCTTTATAGATCATGAGAAGTGTTGAGGTGTGAAGTAGCTTTTCGCACGGAACGAAAATCCGATTTTTTGTGAATCAGCATTCGTGATGGATCTGACATGATTATCCCAAGGAAGAGTATGACTGATGGAAATACCGAGCATAGACATAGCAGACTTGGTGGGAATGATGGTACCAGACATTGTTATATCTGGCACACTGAGCCCCGTCTTCCTAGAGAAAATACGGGCTCAAGTTTTTGTGGCATTGAATTCAGCTAGGTTGTTGGTTCCCGCAAGATCTTCATTGACATCATTGACGTGCCTTCGCCGTCAGTTCTTAGTTTCCTGGAGAGTACTATTATATGTAAAGCTGAGGATAGGGCAAGTTGTTACTCCCAACAAATCATTGATATGAATAAGGAACAATGTTAGTGTCAAAATACGGGATAATACCTTGCCAATTCTGAACTTCAACAAAGCCCCAAACACTGTCATCCCTACGAGGGAAGAATGGAAATGACACAACACCTGGCGTGCCTCCCTCCTAATGAGTCAATCTGGTACACGGATGGCTCAAAATTTGGGGGCAGTTCAGGTGCAGGGGTATACAATGAAGAAACAAGGAAAGAAATTTCAGTTCCTTTGAGCGAATATGCCTCAGTGTTCCAGGCAGAGCAGAAAAAAGTACTTGCAATACTCACCTGTGTCCAAGAAAACCTAATTATGAGAGGTCGTAGACCAATCACTATATGCTCGGACAGCAAAGCTGCGAATACTGGCTTTGCAATCCAATAGGATCACATCCAATTTAGGTGTCCCGAGTGCAGAAAAGCCTTGGAAAACCTGGCAAAATCAAGAAAAGTCAGCCTCAAGTGGGTCCTGGGACATTCGGGAATACCCGGAAACGTGGAGGCAGAGAGGCTGGCAAAGATCGGTTCAGGACGGACCTCGGTCGGACCGGAACCAATCTTGGGAATACCAAAATAGCCTGGCAATGTCCTCTATAGAGGAACAGCTGCAAAAGCAATTCCTCAAAATATGGCAGAACACACCAGGAATGAGACAATCGAAGCTCCACATGAAGGAACCCTCGAAGAGGCTCGCAAAAGAGGTTTTATTCCTAAACAGGCGAAACCTTAAAATGGTAGTGGGGGCTCCTAACGGGGCACAACCACCTCAATAGGCACCTAGAGCTTATTGGGATCAAGGATGACCCCCTTTGCAGATGGTGCCTGGAAGATGACGAAACGTCATCACATGTCCTCACTGAGTGTCCAGGGGCTGTCCTTGGCAACATAATTTTGAGGCCAGAGGACATAAAAGAGATTCAGGTGAGGAAGCTGCTGAACTTCTCCAAGGCAGTCGGCATACCCAGCTGAATGTCGTAACATGTGGGCGCACAATGGGCCCGAATACGGAGGCCCACGTGCAGGGGGTTCACCCGCCCACCAGTGCTTCGAAGAAGAAGAAGAAGAAGAAGAAGAAGAAGAAGAAGAAGAAGAAGAAGAAGAAGAAGAAGAAGAAGAAGAAGAAGAAGAAGAAGAAGAAGAAGAAGAAGAAGAAGAAGAAGAAGAAGAAGAAGAAGAAGAAGAAGAAGAAGAAGAAGAAGAAGAAGAAGAAGAAGAAGAAGAAGAAGAAGAAGAAGAAGAAGAAGAAGAAGAAGAAGAAGAAGAAGAAGAAGAAGAAGAAGAAGAAGAAGAAGAAGAAGAAGAAGAAGAAGAAGAAGAAGAAGAAGAAGAAGAAGAAGAAGAAGAAGAAGAAGAAGAAGAAGAAGAAGAAGAAGAAGAAGAAGAAGAAGAAGAAGAAGAATGGTAACAGACGATACTCCGTTCACCACCACGTGGAGCGATCTGCCTGAAAAAAAGAACTCGATAAGAGATGGCATAGCTGAGGTGGTAAGCCGTATGATGTTATAGTTTGTGGTCGAGTCCTTGGTGCCAAATACGGTCGAATGATTTCGATATATCCAACGCCATAGCTAAAAATTCTCCATGTTTTCTAATGAGGCTTGCCATATATGGACGACGTAGGCAAGTAGATTTCCAGTTGTTCTTCGTTGGCGGATTATCGAACTTTTCTGGAATATTTCTTGTGTCTATAGTACAAGACTGGTCGCCTTGCACGTGGTTTGCTTCAATGCAACCAGACGACGTTCCGTTAGAATTTTCTCACGTCAGGACCTATATGACCAAGTTTTCGTCATATGATGTGACGTCAGGATGAAATCTCGATAAGATCACAAATCAAATGTACTTCAGTGTCAGAAAAATTTAAATTCTCATCGACAAAGTCATCATACTTTAAAATAAGTATTGTAAAACCTATAGGTGTTGATTACGAATAATAAAATATTCACAACATGAGAAGGTTGAACTGATGAAACAAATGAGATTATATGGAAATTCATCGAACGAGTAGTAAGCTTCCTCCAGTAAAATATTCCTTACAGAACTTTCTTGAAGTTAGTTAGCTTTTTTATTCCATCTGGCAAATGATTGCAGTTTTCGTTTCCTTCAAAGGAATTTTTGATCTTATTAGTAGATGGTTTTGGTAACGATATATCCATACACAGTAAATATAAAAATCTCGAAATAAAGAAACACAACTTCAACCATAGAAATTACACTCTCTTATATTCATGATGAAATATTTCATCGAACTGAGAAATAATTCATCTCAATCCAAACTTAACTATTTCCTTGAAAGGATACGATATTACCTTCGTTCGATGCTGCTTCAAATTCTCGCAACAAAATTCACGACTTTCAAGATATGAAGATGTTTGGAAAGGTCGAACAAGTACTCCGACCAAAAATATAATGAATCCCCATCGAATTCAGTGTTTCGCTTATTTGGAGAGATCTGAAGATAAGCGATGGTCTTCTTTCGAAATTTGCTCGTATTTCTGTATGAATATTTGTGATTTTCTTCAATTGGAAAATCTTACTGCCTATATTGAAAACTTCGAAAACTTCTGATCAAATTAATTAGTTCTAGATCTCGAATAACTCTACTTCTGATAAGACAAATCACTTATCAGGTTGAAGAAGTAATATAACTACTCAAGAATATGTGCTCCTGTAACTCAACAAAAAAATATTTTCTCCTGATGAAAGATACAGAAATACTTCATTCAACTATATATATTTCAAGAATCTATGATGATTTCATAGGGAGATTGAATTGCAATTAATGTATTCTTCTTTCGAGAACATGCAGTCTCGGAATTAGAAAATGGCATTCTTGACTTGAATACCTGAACCTAATTTGATTATTTCCATATTGGTTTATAAATAGTATGTCTACTGATTTCATGAAAGTATTTTACTTGATACCTCGCATTCAACCTATAACACCAAGCAAACCACCAAATACCTACTCGATATTAAATTCGACCTTGCCACGTTGCCACCGACGTTACTTCGTATTTTGTAGTCAAGGCAAAAAAGTACCAATTATAAGCATGATGCAGATATTTGTTTACAGATAATGGTCAAACGCAACTCAGTTTGGCGTTTCTTCTCTTCATATATCATATAGGTAGGTACCTATTATCACTCACCCCTCGGAAAAATTTCAATTGAATCCATGAGTTCCTGAAATGTTAACTCTCGGAGAAGTTCACTTATTAGAATTCATTCAGCCATCGCTTAAATATTGTGTAGTAGCAACCCACACAAAACCACAGAACTCCACCACACACGACACAAACGGCAACGAATGCACTTATTGTTTACCGCTTACAAGTGGAAATGTCGTCCCCCTTTTTAACATTTTGTAATATCAAAGAACGAATTTTATTCAAACAAGACATTCTCAGGGATAATCTTGACTTCTTGAAATACTAAGAGCGAGATCTTTCAAACATTGCTCATATAGGACATATTGAAATGAGACAAAGTTCCTCGAATCAATACAAATAATACGTAGATTTCACGATATCACTGTTGAATCAGTGGAAGAATATGATTTCTCATTCAGAGCGATAAATTCTCTCCAAGATTTTCAAGTGTCGTGTTTGGAACGAATTAAGATCTTTCAAGTAAAATGAAAGCCGTGCATTGGAACAAGATATTCTTACTTAGATCACCAAGATCATGAAAAAGATGTCAATAAATGGTGGTGGGACGTTACTGACCAAGTTTCACAAAATTGGTACCTACACGGAAAAAAGGATTTGTTGCATCAACAAATTATTTATGCTTGAGTTATTTTTGTTGGACTGAGCAATTTTTTGTTGAATCAACCAGATACATGATTATTCCATGGAAGCAGCTTGTTCAAATCGAGAATGTAGGCTAATTGAAT
This sequence comes from Phaedon cochleariae, assembly GCA_918026855.4. Taxonomy (NCBI): domain Eukaryota; kingdom Metazoa; phylum Arthropoda; class Insecta; order Coleoptera; family Chrysomelidae; genus Phaedon; species Phaedon cochleariae. Next base: position 17,237,597 of record OU896720.1, on the reverse strand, counting down.
CAACAGTGTAATATCAATTCCATCAACAAAATATATGGTTTCTTCAAAAACAAATTATGTCGATGCAAAATAATGTCGATGTTGATTCAACTATAAACATTTCGTTGATTTGATCAAACAATGATCATTTTGATGAGATTATATCTTTGAAATAACATACAAGTTTTCTTATTCCGATGTAGCAAGAAACTCGTTTCGAACGGATCATTTGCTTGAATAGAGCAACGAAATATGTAAAATCAATGAAATACTTTGTTCATTCTACATCAACTTGAATTTTCGCCTCTAGATGGCGATCATTTCGCCTCGTCTGTGCTTGCCTCGAATTCATTATATACTTGAAGCCTGAGTCTTCGTGTTTGAAATATCAGCTGGATAAATCGAACTTAGGATGATTAGCAATCCGAAATAGTTTTCCATCAGCTAAGGAGAAGTAAAGAATTGAGATCTATGCTGGGAGTCGACTAGTTTCCTAGTTGTGTTTATTCTATTGATGTGAGATTTCAGAAAATTTCCGAATATTGAATTTGGTTCAACAAAACAATTTGTCGAATGGATATATAGTTTCTCTTGAATCAACAAAATATTTCATTGAATTAACCAAATATTCAATTGAATCAACCAGATATTTCATTGAATCAACCAAATATTTCTTTGGATCAACCAAATATTTCGTTCAATCAACTAAATATTTGATTGAATCAATATCTCGTTATTTTGAATCAAACAAAATAATTGTTTGAGCCAATTCAATATCTCTTCATAAACAATTCATGGATGTGCTTGATCGAAGATCGAAGTTCGCATGCAAGACATATTTACTTGATTCAAACTGCAAATTCGCTCTGAAACAAGATATAGATTTACTCATTTCAAGATTATATTTTGTCGTGCATATATGACACTTTTATTCGCTCCATTCAATTAAATTTTGCTTGATTCAACAATTCCTTTTTTTCCGTGTACGTTACACTGACTAGGTATCTTTTTTTTATCGCTTGGAGCGCACGAAAGGGAATCTCTATATTGTTCAAAGAACATCGTGCGTTCCTAGGGAGGATATAGGGATAGGAGGTAGGTATTGGAATTTTTTTTTGAACTTCTGGAGATTATATGTTGTTGGGATTATTACTTCCTCAGGCAATGAATTCCAGAGCCTAGCCGTTCTATGGATGGAGGAGTTTTGATAAAGTTCTGTTCGACATCTTTCGAGGTTGACAACGAAAGAATGTGCTGACTGGGCTTGTCTAGTTCGTTTGACTGGCATTGCTAGTGAAGGGATGATAGCAGATATTTCCGAAGGACATTTCCCGTGGAAGTATCGAACACCACCCTATTTCATTCCATCTTTGGATGAAGCTGAGAATGACGAGTTCAATGATATATTATAATATGGGTCTGAGATCACCCGTTTCGGACTTATACACGATCTTCTTGAAAAAATAATCAAATTTCAATGGCAAAATTCTGACTGTTATCTTCATATAAGATAAAAATTTTGTAATTTCTGTGAAACAATTCGTAATAAAGAGTTTTGAAAACAACGAATAATATCGAAATTTTCATGTAATGTTATACTATATTTCACTGGAAAACCATTTGGAAATGATTGAGCAGAGGTTATCACAATTAAATTTCACCTACATTCGACTTTATACGAGACCAATGCGGAAATATTCAATTAATAAAATGTATTTGAACATTTTTTTTGATTGTCTGCCTTATCAATTCGGATGCATTCATTGCAATAAATGTCATTTCCTCAAAAAAATCGTATATCTTTCATACTGTTCAACATTTTTCATTGAATTCTCAATGAATGAACACTGGACATATGTAAATGATCGAAGAGAAAACCAAAACTCAAAGTGGAATGACATGCCAACGTGAGCTGAGTAGGCTGTGCACTCATAGATGGGATTTTTGGTTATGTCATATCAATAACTGTCAAACCCGATTATTTATTGTTGAATTGGTGCAGAGAAACTCTTTCAAAATGCATATTCATTCTAAAGAAGAGAGATTTGATCTTTATGAGTGCTATTTATTAAAAAACAGAAATACTGTGCTGGCTTTGAGAGAATATCGTGACCGTTTTCCACAACGTGTAATACCAAACAAAAAAATATTTCAGAGAATAGAAAACGATATCCGAACAGAAGGTATTCTCAAACCGAATAAGAGAACTAGAGGAAATGTAGTTTTGACCGAAGAAAAACAATTGGATATATTGCTGTATTTCCAAGAACATCCAGAAAACTCAATACTGAATGCAGAACGTGACTTGGAAGTAAGCAGCAGAAGGCTGACTTCAATTCAAGATTAGAATATTGTATTTTGATGATGGATAGACATTTTGAAAATGATATTTTCAGTCATATATTATGGACTGATGAAGCAACCTTTACTACAGCGGGCATATTCAATAGAAAAAATAGTCACTATTGGACAGATAGAAATCCACATATGATAAAAAAAATTAAAAAGCAAGGTCATCGCAGTATCAATGTTTGGTGTGGAATAATCAGAGATAGGATTGTGGGCCCTATATTTTTTTAAAGAAGTTTGAATGGCGAAAGATACCTGAATATGTTGCAGAATGAAGTTCAAGCTATGATAAACAATTTGCCAGAGTTCATTAGGGAAAATATCATTTTCCAACAAGATGACGCTCCATATCATGGTGTGCAACCAATTACGGACTTCTTGGATTGGACGAGATGGATCTATCTTCTGGCCACCACGTAGTCCCGATCTCACCCCTTTAGATTTTTTCTTATGGGGTGCTTTGAAAAACAAAGTTTATGAAAATCGATGTGACAACATAGAACAATCAAAAGAAAATATACGAGTCGCAATCGTGAATTTGAATGAATCACATGCAGTAGCAAATACACTGAGACATATCGCGATAAGATATACTACTATATAGCTGAAAATGGACGGTATATAGAAAATTTGATTTGACTACTTTGTATATTCAATTGAATACTATATCTAATTGTTACTGTTGTTATGTTTACTCGTTTTCTCAGTTACTGTTAGTTTTTTTGTTTGACTATTCATTAAAGAACATCGTGTATAAGTCCGAAACGGGTAATCTCAGACCCATGTTATTATAGATCATTGAACTCGTCTTCTGAAGTACTATCTAAAAATATGATAAAATATAGGGTGTTCTATTTGAAAAAACGTATTTGTGATATGTCACAGACATATGGATCATCCTGTATAAATGACAGTATCTAAAAATTGAATGTCATAAGAAGTTATACAATTTTTATCCTGAACTTTTTTCTGTATATTATATAATAGTTTACCAGATAAGGGGGTGGTCCAAGTTATGTGGGATACCCTGTACAGTAATGGCGTTGAAGATATGCCAATCTAAAATTCTATTGAAGTGTAGTTAATGAGGTGGTTGAACATATCAGAATATATTGTGAAAAAAATCCATATATCAAATAGTCAAGTACAAACTCCTATCACCAGAACAACATGGTTTTTGCAGTAACAAAAGCGCACAAAAATATGTTTGTTTTGGTTTTTTTTTATCGCTTGGAGCGCACGAAAGGGAATCCCTATAATGTTCAAAGAACATCGTGCGTTCCTAGGGAGGATAGGGATAGGAGGTAGGTATCGCAATTTTTTTTGAACTTCTGGAGATTATATGTTGTTGGAAATACTTCCTCAGGCAATGAATTCCAGAGCCTAGCCGTTCTATGGATGAAGGAGTCTTGATAAAGTGCTGTTCGACATCTTTCGAGGTTGACAACGAAAGGATGTGCTGACTGGGCTTGTCTAGTTCGTCTGACTGGTATTGCTAGTGAAGGGATGAAAGCAGAGATTTCCGAAGCACATTTCCCGTGGAAGTATCGATAGAAAAGTGAAAGGTCGCCGACCTTTCTACGGTGTTCCAATGATGTCAAAGAGTGAGTGAGTGTGGCGTCACCCACCAGGCGGATGGCTCTTCTCTGGATGGAATCTAAGAGCATCAGCGTATGTTTTGGTGCTGAACCCCATATGTGGGAACAGTATTCTAGAACAGGCCGTATCTGCGCTTTGTAGATCATGAGAAGCTGTTGAGGTGTAAAGTAGCTTTTCGCACGGAACAAGAATCCGAGTTTTTGTGAAGCAGCTTTTGCGATGGATCTGACATGATTATCCCATGAAAGAGTGTTGCTGATGGAAATACCGAGCATAGATATGGTGGGCTTGGTGGAGATGGTGGTGCCAGACATAACAATGTCGGGCATACTGAGTTCCGCCTTTCTAGAGAAAATACAGGCTTGAGTCTTGGTGGCGTTGAATTCAACTAGGTTGTTGGTTCCTTAGGCTGTGATTTCAGCAAAGTCTTCATTGACAGCATTGACCTGCCTGCGCCGTGAGTTCTTAGTTTCCTGGGAAGAAATGGGAATTTTGGAAGAGAACGCAGTATGGAGGGTACTATCATCTGCAAAGCTGTGGATGGGGCAAGTTGTTACTCCCAACAGATCATTGATATGAAGAAGGAATAATGTTGGTGCCAAAATTGATCCTTGTGGAACGCCGGAATTGATGCCAATGGTATCAGACGATACACCGTCCACCACCACATGGAGCGATCTGCCTGAAAGAAAACTCGATAAGAGATGGCATAGCTGAGGTGGTAAGCCGTATGATGGTAGTTTGTGGAGGAGTCCTTCGTGCCAAACACGGTCAAATGCTTTCGATATGTCCAACGCGACAGCTAGAGATTCCCCGTGTTTTTCTAATGAGGCTTGCCATAAATGGGTGACGTATTTTTATTGACTTCTCAAAGGCTTTCGATCTAGTGAATCATCAGTTACTTTGTGCCAAGCTAGAAAGATATGGAATAAGAGGTTTGCCACTAAATTTAATGGATTCATATCTCAGCAGGAGGAAACGAATAATTAGAGTGAACAACACTTTTTCTGATGAAATGGATATCGAGCAAGGTGTGCCACAGGGTTCTGTTTTAGGTCCTCTTCTTTTCAATACTTTCGCTAACGATCTTATACTTTATATTCGAAAGATACAGAATGCTCATGTTACGTGTTATACAGATGATACGAATATTTTGGTTATTGATGAAGATCTGAATAGGCTAAAAAGTACTGCTGAAATGGTTTATTCAAATATCGAGAAATGTTCAAAAAATAATAATCTACAACTTAATCATGGTAAAACAATATCTGTTATTTTTGGTTCCAGCAGGATTGATGTAGTCAAACTATTTGAAGATTCTAATAATGAAATAACCAGCAGCATGTCAGTAAAACTATTGGGAGTAACTTTCGACAGGCAGCTTCATTGGGTCGATCATATTAATAGTTTGTGCAAAAAATTACAGTCTGAAATTTATGAAGGACCACTGCAGTCGGCACATACTTACTCTCGTTGTACTATGCCAATTTCCATTCCCACATAAAGTACGGTATTTTGAATTGGGGAAATTGTGCTAATGTGAAGAGTACTGGTTCTTCAGAAGTATACAATTCGAATTCTTGCTAGTGTCGATATGAGAACAAGTTGCAGAGCATATTTCAGAACTGCCAACATCATAACCGTAGTTAGTTCGTACATACTAGAAGTTTGTTTATACTTTTATAAAAATAAAAAAATGTTTTTGAATACTGTTGAGAAGCACGATCATAATACACGCTTCAAAAGCCACCTTTAACCTGAGAGACACCGGACTACGTTGTACCAGAAAAGTTTTTCTTGATGAACAACTTAAGAGCTCCAAAAACTTGAATATATTTGAAAAGAGGCTTAAACAACAGCTAATTCAAAAGGCCTGCTATACGCTGGATGAGTATTTTTTATAATTTTATGTAATGTTAGTAACGTGATGTATATATTGTATTTGATTGTGATGCTTTCGCATTGTTTGTTTGTTATATTTTGTGTTTTCTTTTGACGTTCTTTACTGTTTCATGTTATACATTCAACAGAGAATAAAAATTATTATGCTTATTATTATTATTATTATTATTATTATTATTATCCTGTATGGATCTTCTTGAATTCAAAACCATTTTGAGAAATCCCAAATTTTTCGAAAATCATCACATTACAGATATCATCTTAGAGGACATCATATGTTGGAAAGGTGAAATAACGAAAATATACTAAAGTTGTACTCAATGGAATGAGCTTTTATAGGATCCTGAAATAAACACTTCAAATATGCTGGGACAGTTTAGTAAGGATTAAAGTCCTCCGGAATAATGAAATATGATATTCCACTTAAACAATTCCATTTGAGAAACAAGATGGAATTTTCGATAATTACCAATGGAACGAGTTGTATTTTTGAGATTACTTCACTCGTTATTTCATGAATAGAACATTAATTCTACATGATAGTCAATTGACTACATAGAATGAGGAGAATCCATACAGTAGAATAAACAATTTTTCCGAAAATGTGTTACTGCTGTTATTGATCAGTACAATCATTGCTCCGTGTATAAGATTCATGATGGGTATTATACAATGAACTATCCGAATTCCTACCATTATGAAACGTATTCTGAGAATAAATAACTTGTCGTGAACATCTCCATTACAAAGACAATCGATCAAATTAATTAGGCCAAACAAGGCGGTTATTCAACATCGTGAGTTTGTCCTTAGCATAATTTGTAAAATGAGCTTCATTTTTGTTCGTGTTGAAGTTGAATTATTCTCAACTTGTAATCTTATTCCACCCTTAAATTTTGGATGATTCACAAGGTTCAGCTCAAGTGAAGGCGAGTTGAATGATCTAAATGTGATAAGCTTCTGATACCGCAATAATATAGTTTTTCTGCAACCGACACAAAAGTCGTCCATTTTGATACCAAAATTAGCTCTTAAATTGACGTTTCTATTACTGACACAAAAATAGGTATGTTGCTAGGCAACATATTTAGTTCCTAGGAGCTAAAGTTGAATTTTAGTTCCTAGGAGCTAAATTTGAACTTTAGCTCCTAGGAACCAAAAAGGATGTACTGGACGTCATCAAGAATAAACAACATTGTGACGGTTGGTTTTTTGGGTTGAGACGCATACCTGATTTGTTTCCGATTTCAGCAGATTTGGCATTTCATACCCATGCTGGAGATATAAATACACCTTATTATAGTTTAGTATTGAAATTATAAACATCTCAGCTAAGTATTTTTGTATTAATCAGGGAAGCCTTCAAGATTCAAATACTTGCTTGATCTCGCTGTATTTCATTCGTTATTCTCGGGATGGATAACTTGTTTTTGAATAATCACGACAAGCAATAGTTTTTTGTCTCAAACAACGATATTGTTTAGCTTCATTTGATTATCAAGTCAAATACATGGAGAGGAATAAATAATCACCATTATCATAGTTGATATGCTCACTAACCTAACATTTTCCACGTCTTGTTCCTATAGCACTGGCGCGGTATTTGCCATTAGAGCACCTGGTCCATACACAAATATGTCACTCTGTGGTTGTATTTATATTGAAACTACAATTCGAACATCCTTGAAAACCTAACCTGCTGTCAATGCAGGTAGAATATTCTTATACCACATGGATTATTTGTCAATATTTGTTGCATTGCATACATATGACACGGCATTGGTGGTTACTTCACATGCATGTTTATTTGAGTTAATTGTTTCGGTTGCAGAAAAAATAGCATGTTTCATTCGGATCAAAAGTGACTTTATTCGACTCGCAAATTTTGCTTTCGCTCGGCTTCGCTAAACGCTCCGCCTCGCAAATGCAAAATTCGCTTGTCAAACAAAGTGTCACTTTTGATCCTAATAAAACAATCTACTATTTTCTACTCACATAAATAAAATGGTATTCAGGTTACGGATATGTACCACGCTGAATGCTCGATTTATGGGGATCTGTGAATAATTCAAAAAATGGAACACCTTACCATGGCAACACAATTTGTTATACACATAACCATGACAACAGAGTTTTTTAAACACACCTTCTATCGTTCGAGTCCTGGCCTGTCGTTCAACTGTCATTTTCGAATTTTGTTGGAATCAGAATTATTCAAACAATTTCTGTTTGTATCAGAGTTCTCCATTAGAAATGTATGCGAAATGTAGACGAGAGTGAAATCGAAGATACTGTTTTAGATTTTAGGTTATTGCATATTTCCAAGAACTCTGTGTGAAAAAAAATCATATCCAAATATGCCCCCAAGGGGCAATTCCTTCTTTATTATGGTTAATGACAATAAACTCAAAACACAATATTCATGTGAGCAATATTATGCAATCAGGATATGGATACAAACCTGAAAAATCGAAAACTTGTATACGTCAATGCATCGAAGAGTTTTTATCTTCTACGTCAGATGAAAACTTCTCATTCTCAAAGGTTAGTAAGTATATGCCATTCATGTGTCCTTACCTAACCTGGCCACATCTACAATCAATATCACTTATACACTTATATACGTACGTGACTCGTTGGTTGCATGCACTTGCATAGTATATTATCTTGTCGAACAGAGGAATCAAGAGTTCGTAGAAAAAGTATAGTATGTAACGCGTTCATAAACTCTTCTATTAAACACTCGCTTCGCTCTGCGGCGCTCGTGCTCAAAATACTATTGTTACTGAAAGGGCGCTCTAAACACTTGTTACATAATATACTTCAACAACATATCATGATAACTGACTATTGCTGTGTGGGTAGACTTGGCAGACCCAAATTCATGTTGGTTCTTGAATAAAATATAAAAGAGATCTAGATACTTGATCTAGAAAGTGGTTAAGAGAATCCATACGTTATTATTATTACACATTGTTCTATTTTTGTACACCGGTAAGATTATCAGTTCTTCTGGGAAGAACGTCCTTTTTGAAGAAGAGATCATGAGTATGAATGGTTGGTTGTGTAATGCGCTAAAAAATTGTATTTGTTTGTATTGTTTTGAATAGCTGACCCAAACTTGTTCATTGTCGCAAACCGTTTTGTCCTCAGAGATCTGTACACTATTTGAATGATCATTGAAATACACGATAATTCATAACATGAAAAATGCGGGACAACGCTTGATGTCATATACCGCGATCAATCAATTTCAATCATATATGATATTTGATTCACACACTCAATAATATTTCACCCGCTACAGTCAATATCTTCACATATCTGGAATATTTCGAAACTTAGATCTTTCATCATGAATGAATAGCTTCCAAAATTTCGTATCGCATTATTATCATTATTTTTCTTCATATATTCCTCTGCAATATTTTTACTGCGATTATTTCTATTTCATCACATCAGGAAACATCAGCATGTATAGATATGATAATAGATTAGTAGTACCTATGCATATTAGTATAAAATAGGTAAATATGAGGTTTTTCTTTGTTTCGTCTCTTTTTTAGAATAGACCACAACTTTTGTAAATGTATAACCGAATTTCTTGTTTATGAAACTATATGTTTTGTGTAAACAATATATAGATGATTTGAATTGAATTGACTTACCTTATGTTTATCTCAGTACACTCCTACTGTTGGAAGTAAATTATCATTTTTATGTTGGATGTGAAAATATTTTCATTATTTTCTTGAGCAATAAAACACTGATATAACTTATCGGTAGGTATGTCATATGTCATCGAGAGCTAGCGTTCTTGAGAGGTGAATATTTTGATAATTGTAAACAAATATGTTTGAGGATTTTGAACAATAAATAACTGTATTAAATACTATCAATACATGGAATGATCAAAATGAAATAGATAATTGAATTAGACCAGTGTATACGACCCCATTGTCTAGTTTTTATTCGATATCCTGGGACTTCATCAGATCCACTTGACTATAGTTTTGAAGTTAGTGAATTGAATATTTCATCATAGTTGTGTGCAGTTACAACCATTGAATTCACTTCCAGAACACCATTAACATTTCGAAGATTCAAAGTTGAAAAAGGGACAATAATGGAGCCTTGGAGGACCCCACTTCAGAAAGCGAAAGGGTGGAAACAATTTTCTTATTTTACGAGGAGTAGAAAGTGTTGAGAAAGGTTATATGATGTTCGATAGCTTCCGATTGAGTTGAGGCCGCCTTGCATCTTATTGTCAAAAACTTTATGGACATTGTGAAATGCCAGTCGAAATGGACGAACACGTTTGACGCTTTAGTGATCAAAATGGGAATCAACGACTGCCTTTTGAGCCCGTTGTATTTTCTGACCCTCGAATTCATCACAGAAGGCCAGCACCGTTCGTCAGACACAAAACATAATTCTTTCTCATTCACCACGTTATTTTTCAGAAACGCTCTCATTTTCTTCATCTTTGGTAGTACTAATTGGGATACATTTCATCCGAATGTGGTCTGTATAATGAAAGAATCCAGGCAAGAGCTTCGTTATTTGCAGACGTACAGATCGACGCTCTATTCAAATCCAAGGAAGAAAATATCAGTGTTTCTCCATTTCTATAGATATACTTCCAGAAGCTGAGTATAATTAAAAATGCATGCGACGAAGTCACATTGCACTGAAAGGGAAAGAAATTCACCATGACGTACAATGAGAGGGAAAACTACGTGGTGCCAGACTATTAAAATAAAAATACAATCAGTTTGGCGAGTTTTATGTGATGAGAATATTCGAATTTCTACAGCAAACTGAAATTAAGATGAAACTAGAATCAATGCAGCAAAATATCCGCAGGAAGAGATGCGCTTGATATGTTTGCTGAAATATAAGGAAATTAACGAAGATGTCATCCAATATCACCTAGAGAAAATATACGATCTTCACTATCCCCGATGTGATTTTAATGAAATAGTAAGCAACAATATGTCCTGCTGAGATATCAAATATAATATCAGTTTATGACACTTTGCATATCGATATTGACATTGGTATAAATAAATAATGTGAAGGGAAATAACTAAAATACTGCGGTACTTGGGCTCTATATGAGTATATATTTCTCATTCATGATTTTGAACTCACCACCTCTTTGATAACTGTTGAGTATTTGATCACATGAGGCGGTATTCTTATCAAACATTGTGTTTTTGTCAGTGAGTAAAGACATTTATGGTTTGTGTGTTTTAGATAAAATACAGGCTTGAGCTTTGGTGGCGTTAATTTGAACTGGGTTGTGTTACAAGTTGGCCTTTCTTTTGTTAGTCTGTGATCCTGATCCGCACTCCCAGAGTCGACTTCCGACAAGGCCAAATCATCATCTAAAATCCCCGAGCAGCCCACCGGAACATGTTCTAGGGGTGGAGTCTTGTGACATACCAACCTATTCCCCAAGGTCAAGCATGTCGGCACCCCTCGAAACAGCTTCCGACAGGTTCGTCAATTCTTTCAAGTTCAAGAGTATTCAAGACATCATTTAGTCATTTATCATTTGACCGTGTCGGAGTCTTCCGGGTCCGCTTCGTTAAGAAGCACAGAGCACCGTATTCGGCTGAACCGGGGACGGTTGAGGCCCGCAGACGCCTAGGTTGATTCAATGAAATATTTGGTTACTTTAATGGTATGGCTTTTTGATTCAATGAAATATTTAGTTGATTCAAGAGAAACTGTATTTTCATGCGACAAATTGTTTTGTTGAACCGAATTCAGTATTGATTCGGAAATTCTCTGAAATTTCACATCAATAGAATGAACTTAACTAGGAAACTAGTCGACTTCTAGCATAGATCTCTAGTATACTTCTCTTCAGCTGATGCAAAACTATTTCGGATTGCTAATCATCCTAAGTTCGATTTATCCAGCTGATATTTCAAACACGACGAATCATTTTTCACGTATATAATGAATTCAAGGCAGGCATAGACGAGGCGAAATGATAGTCATCTTGCGGCGAAATTTACGCTCAAATTGATATTATACTCACTGTTGATTCGATTAGACGACATTCTCGATTTGAACAAGCTGCTTCCATGGAATGATGATGTATCTGGTTGATTCAGCAAAAAATTGCTCAGTCCAGCAAAAATAATTCAAACATAAATGATTTTTTGATGCAACAATTTCTTATTTTTTTTGTCGAGTCTTATAGATCTTCCGATTTTACACCGCTTGATCTTTTTTTGTGGGACAATTTCAAAGCAGACCTGCAGGAAAGGATTATAGACAAAATAAGCGAAATGAAACTGAAAATGTTGCATAATATGAAACACGAAACCCATCACAGACTGGGATGGTGCCAAAAAGTGAATATTATAAATTTTGAGCAATCGTCAATATAATATTCAGAGCACAATAAACTTCAAAATTATGTTCTGATATTATGCAACCCTCGAACGTACTACGAGATGAAATTCGATCTGTAAATCAGATGCCTCTTTCAACCAGCTTTCAAATGAGGGGTCACAAGCCATAGGATTGCATTTGAAATAAACACATAATTATAACAGACGGGTGTCAGCTAAACGTCTGAGGGGATATATTCTTCATATTGCTTGCAAAATTTGGGTTAACTACATTGAAACAATGACATGTCCCAGAAACACTTATTTTGATTCCAGTTAAAGTCTCCACACTGTGATTATTTTCATACTGAATGAATTTGAGGTCTTTTACACTATTTCAGCATCTTATAATTGGAAGTTTGAGACGATTCGACAGTTTTTTTTATCTAAACTAGATTCGATGTTGGTGAATCATTTATTCAGCAGTGTACCTATATCATTTTCTGTTGACGCTTCATTACCATACTTTGTTTGCGTAGTGCATTCTATGTGTATGCATATCCCTGTAATATAACAGAAGCAGAGGTCGATTTTTCATCAAGATAACCCTGTTCTTGATCATACTCAAGTTCGCTTTCTGTTTGGTAATAACTCACGAGCCGAGGGACATTTGCCAAAACCTCTCTAGCTTTGCTATCGCGTATTTTCCGAGCTCTTGTTCCTCGATTTATTACAGTGACAACTGAACTTTCGCCCAAAACAATCTTCTGGGGAAAAATCAACCTCTAATGTATTTTCCCATGAGCGTAAAATCGGATTAGTGCTCTCATAGAATTGATTCTGCAGAAATATTGTAATTTTTTTGTTCATTCCTGGATTCACAGTATAGGTACTTCATGCTTGTGGAAAGTACTTTACAGGTGAAACAAAGAACCTCTGTAATATCAACGGAAGAACATAAGAAGGAATTGAAAAGAAATTATACCGACAAACATGTGAACCAGCCTGCAATAATAACATATTGCGTCCTCTGCAGTTGATATACATAGATAAAATGAATATGATTGAATCAGTCATCAAAGTTGTTCATCACAAAGTTTTTCAGATATAAGTTTATTGTTGTGATGCTGTTCTATTCCCAATCCAGGCGGTAATTGATTCTCTTTCTTTCCCAACCTAGAGGATTAGAATTACCTGTGGATAGGTTCGATAGACCTTCATTTTCAGAAAATAGCCACAAAATCTACATTAAAATACGATGTAGCATATTAACTTGAAAAAGTTGATAGTAAATTCATATTATTACCTACTAAGAGAACAAATTCAACAGCGGTCAATTAATGAGGTCTAGGTGGTCGATAATATGGATATGAACTCCATTTTCTCCCGACCACATGGCATAAATATGTTTCTGGACTAGAATTTTGACTCTCAAAACTGTCAACTTGATCGATCAGTAGAAGCCGCACCGCCAATGGATATTTGGGTATCTTGAACTGATTTCTGGACTCAACTGTTTGGGCATCACATCAACACTTTTTTCGTTGGTTGGGGAACCTGAGGGATCTCCGTTGCGGTGAAGCCTGAGTTACCATCAATGCACTTGAAGGTGGAGACAGGACCCTGGTGATATCTTGTGTCCCTGGGGATCTATAGGACCTGACAGACCGAAATATCTGGCAGAATCCTCGTTGCCAACAGTGCAAGTCCTCACCAACCCAATTGTTTTAATTTGCCAGCTATCCTGACTTCTGATAGGAAGTTCAAGGGAGTTCATACTCCCAGTGTGTGGTAGATGATCCATCATCCCTTAGCAATTTTGTCGCTTTGGAGCCTGAACTTCCAGTACCCAGTCGGATAGTGGGACATCCTGGTTCAGCTTGGATTGTGGGAGGATGAGTTTGCCCTGGTGGCATCCTGTAGACCCATCAGCCATAGTTCCAGCCCTGGGATAAATCAAGTGTCTGGGTCTCCAGGTGGTCGTGACTACTGTCAACGATGCCGACTGAGGAAGGAGTTACATCCAAGTAGTGAAATCTGGTGAAGAGCAGGTTTTTGAATATCATGGTACAAAATCTAGAACTTGCAGTTAAGGTCAGAAGTTTCCATATATTTTTTCCATGTCGGAAGACATTCAACTGATAATATTGTTTTCCTGTCTGAATACATTCAACTAATCATATTTTCATTACCTGTCTGAGGACATTTCATCAACCATTTTTGACTGTTTCACGTCATCAGAAATATGAGTACACGTAAACAACATATTTCAGTCTTATATCGGGATTAAATTCATTAAAATCATTAAGTCTGCTAGTGACTCTGTGAACCCAAAGTATAGGCATTCATGGAGAGAAATATTTATTTATTCATGTATTAACATACAAGCTTATACTATGCAATTTACAAAAAGAAAGTACAAAAATACAGAGCACGTACATATTTTTTTCATGTTCTGGTTCCCACGAGAAGGGATATCCTGTAATGTTCAGAAAACATCGTGAGGACCAAGGGAAATAATGTAGGAATTGGTGTTCTTCTCGAATTTCTGGGGGTTACATGCCTCGAGGAACACCTCCCTTGGCAATGTGTTCCAGAGCCTCGCTGTTCGTTGCAGGTCTCCAAAGTGACCACGAAGGGGTGCGAAGCCTCAACTCGAAGGGTTAACCCTCCGGGGAGGTACAATTGTTGATATTTCAGAAGAGCATCGTCCATCAGAAAATCTATAAAATAGAGTCAGATCGCCAACTTTTGTGCGGTGTCCCAGAGATGTCAGTGAGTTTTTGAGCGAGGCATCACCCACCAGACGAATTGCCCTTTTTTTGGACAAAATCCAACAGTTTCAGGGTATGTTTGGGTGCTGCACTCCAAAGATAGGAACAGTATTCCAGGAGAGGTCGGATCTGTGCCTCATAGATCATAAGCAACTGACTGAAAGTGAAATAGCTCCTGGCCCGAAAGAGAAAACTAAGTTTTTGGGATGCACTTTTCGCAATTGATCTCACGTGATTTTCCCAAGAAAGGTCATTGCTGATAGTAATACTAAGCATCGAAATGGATGTCTTCCAAGGTATGGTTGGTCCTGACATGCTGATGTTTGACACAGTGAGATCGGCTTTTCTAGAGAAGAGGCAGGCTTGTGTTTTGTTTGCATTGAAATCTACCAAGTTATTGGATCCTCATTTGAGAATTGTTGCCAAGTCCATATTCATGTTGTCAACATTTCTCCCTCGTTCGTTTCTGATTTGCCTGGCTGGTATTGTAGTCCTGGAAGAGAAGGCGGTATAGAGGGTACTATCATCCGCGAAGCTGTGTACTGAACATGAAGTTGCTTCCAACAAATCGTTGATATGGAGTAGAAAAAGTGTTGGTGGTAGAATTCATCCTTGCGAAACACCAGCATGTATGGTAAGAGAGTCAGATGAAACTCCGTCGACCACTACATGGAGAGACCTGTTTGAGAGAAAACTAGCTAGCAGAGAACATAGCTGGGAAGGCAAGCCATAAGATGGAAGCTTGGCGAGGAGTCCGTGGTGCCAGACTCGATTGAATGCGTTGGAGATATCAAGTGCCACGGCTAAGGTTTCACCATATTTTTCGATAGATTGCTACCATATATGTGAGAAGTAAGCGAGCAGGTCACCAGTTTTTTTTTCTTTATCGCTTGGAGCGCACGAAAGGGAATCCCTATAATGTTCAAAGAACATCGTGCGTTCCTAGGGAGGATAGGGACAGGAGGTAGGTATTGGAATTTTTTTTGAACTTTTGGAGATTATATGTTGTTGGGAATACTTCCACAGGCAATGAATTCCAGAGCCTAGCCGTTCTATGGATGGAGGAGTCTTGATAAAGTGCTGTTCTGATGACGAAAGCCATATTGCCTTTCGTTGATTATACCTGAATGTTCCAGGAATTTCATGAGCTCGATGTTGGACGGAAATATCCCCGATTTGTAAGAGTAGTTGAACAACTTGCAGAGAACAGGTGTTAGTTCGGGAGTAAATTTCTTGAGAACAGTCGGTAGGATTCCGTCGGAGCCACAAGCTTTGTTGGTGTTGAAACCCAATAAAATCTTCCTTATAGTACGTTGACGCAAGGTGATCTCGGGCATATGACTGTCAATTGGCGTTATGTTTGGAGGTTGTTTCAACGATGAATCCAGAGTGGAATTTTCAGCAAATAAATGCGCAAAAATGTTGGCTTTCTCCTGGGCAGTTGTCGCTAGTGTTCCATTTTCCTTGGTTAGAGGAGGAAACGAGCTGTAAGTGAAGTTTCTTTCTACAGCTTTGGCGAAGGACCAAAATAAACGGGATCCGTTAGGATATTCAACAAGTTTTGATCTTATTTTGGCATTATGAGCATCCTTAGATGAAGGAATAGTCTCATTGCATATGCCTCTAGCCTCGACATATTCTGCTCTAGTCTCAGGGCCTGGATTCTTCTGCCATCGATGAAATGCTGCTTGTTTGGAAACGACAGCTTTAGAGCAGTTTTTACTGAGTCAGGCCTAATCGGAAGATGTCCTCCTTGCAGTGTTCGGTATGTAAGTTTGCATCCCCAACATGATGATTTCGGAAATTGTCTCAGCACATCGTGTTGGATCTGCTGAGGAGAAACAAACTCTCTTCCTTGGGAACGCTGAAAAAAACATACGAAGACCTTCCCAGTCGGCCGAATTGTAATGCCACATGAGACGGGTAGGAATTGAGGTGCTGGATGGTACATGAAAAGAGCAGGTTGTGGAGATGAGGGTGTGGTCAGAGTTTCCAAGTGGGGCACAAACTTCTATTCTATATCGATCAGGATTGCTGGTGAGAAAAAGATCCAGTGTATTGGCAGAATTGTTGTTGACATCTGGAATGCGGGTTGGTAGTGCTACTAGTTGTTCTAGACCGTGAGTGATGACGAAGGCCTCAGTTTGACGACCTGCATCATCTATTTCGTTAGAGAGTTTGAGCCAGGCTGCGTTGTGTACATTGAAGTCTCCCATCATTATGATTTCAGCTGATGGATGGTTCTCCTGAATGAAGTCCAGTGTGAGTGGTAAAGACTCAAAGAGGCTGTTATATTCATTATCATTACGCGATAGGTAAAGGCAGCATATGAATTCGGTCAGTTTGGTATCGACTAGTTCGAACCACATCATATCAAAGTCTTTCGGTTCCAAACTCTTTACACGCTGGCATGAAAGGTTAGCCTTAGCGTAGAGGCAGACTCCACCTTTGAACCTGAATTGAGAATGGAGTTCGTAACCAGGACAGAGCATGTGGACCTTGTTGGTGCACTTGAGTTTCTGTTAGTGCCAGAATATCTGGTTTTTCCGTTTGCAGATGATGATGTACGTCATTGATGTTTTTGTTGCCGAAATTTATTTTCAGAGATGAGTCCCCTCGAGTACCTCTTGTCCGGAAATCCGAATGGAGAGGTATTTTACTTCCGGAGTGTTTCACTCTAGGAGACTTCATCATCTTTATTCATAGAGGAGAAATTGGGGAAAGGGGTCTATGAAGAAGACTAACAGAAAAAAATTTTAAATGTAGGAGGCTGAAACGGATAAAAAGATACGGATTATGGGCTACATAACTCTGTTTCTTTCCACGAAAGGGCACTGAAATTGAAGAAAAGCTTACTATTACCGATTTCTTCATCAATTATTTTCTCGATTATGTGGTCAGCTAAGTGGAGTAGTGGGGAACGATATGTGGCACTTGGGGACATAATAAAAATGTGTCAGGAATGCAAAATTGAAATATTTAAGCATTTCCTTGTTCAAACATCCTTTTGGAGTTATATTCAGTATTTTTTTTTAAACGGACTACTCTGTATACATTATATCAATAATTATTATACACCGTATTGCAGCTGCTATATGGTACGAGGCAGTGACTCTTGGGTCACCATCACTGATAATACGATTTGCCTTGTATACAGTGTGAGCTGGATACGCAGAGAAAAATCGAACCATATTCCTATTTTTTACTACTAGCTCAAAAAAAAACAACTATGTATGCTACGTTCGACCTGATCGTGTTCCTCAACTACTGGTTTATAAGAAAAAATTCACACTCCCACTTGTTGATTGTAAAAACGATCGATATAAGACATAAACATCTTATTGCCGGTCATACTTTTAGTTTACTTGGAAACCACGCATCTTCCTTTAGTCATTCTTGAAAAATGCGATGATATTCAGATGATTCTTTTGAGGGGTATACTAATTACTTATATTATATATTATTATATTACATTGCCTTGTATCACCCATAGAACTTCAGTTTGGTTCATTGTTCGTTCTCACACGAAGGAAAAAAGCTGCGTTCTTGCTTTTGGGTAAATGCAGCTGCTATCTGGTATTATCACGAAGCTGAAAATCTGTATACTTTCAGAATTTCTCTGTTCATTTCAAATTAATATGTGTCTCATTCCCGAACTTCCTATACTTACTTCATTTCAACCTCTTAGGTAACTTTCAAATCTGACATATTCGAGACTTTTCTCAAGGGGACGATCCTCTCTTACTACTATACCCATGTTTCAATGTCCGTATATGATGAAAGTGGAAAGCTGACGATACTGCCGTAAATGGAGTGAAAATGGTGAAGAAATAAAATCGTCATGGTACGAATACCACAAAGCATGAGCACCGTTTGTTCATTGCGTTTACGATGCCAAGGTGCTGTCGGTTCGAACTCAGCTATCAGCTCAGCATTTCTCTCAAGAATGTGTGGTTCGTGGTTGTAATTCTGGTAGCATCCTAACGCCCTAGAAGCTGTTGGGATTCCACTATGAGTCGTAGGTCCCGCTCTTTCTAACTCCGCACAAGTTTCGACTTCTGGAGAGTCGATTTTCAACCTAAAAGTACCTTAGCTGAATACGAATTCAACATTACATATCACGTGGTATGGGATCCATGTGCGTAGGACGAATACTGTCCCTCCACCATAGTTCGACCAGCCAAACAAGTCCTGGTACGAAACGGAGAAGATGAAGGCATTCAGTTCCCAGAGCCTATGGGGCATCTAATTCGGTTTTGCAGATTACCTCAATTGCATCAAGTTATGAACGATATGACGGACAACACATTTGATTTGATACCCCCATTTCTAGCGAGCGCTTGCGACTCCCCTTTTGAATTGACAGTGAGTTGATGATTGCAACATATGTATATTGTGCTCCTGGGCCAACTACAGTCATCTTTCAAAAGCCAGAACATACTTGCCATGAATGACAGATGTCCGTCTCCGGTTTTCTGCAGAACACCACGGCTCTAACTACAAGTATACTTTGAGGTTATGAGTGGAAGCTGTCTCTTCTGTTGAAAAGTTGCTACACGGGAGAATGCGGGAGACTAGTAGCAAGTTGAGTCCTCTAGCTCTCGAATTATCTGGACAATGATATATTTCTTCAGGCAATACGCAAATGAAAAGATTATATTCAATGATTTCAATAATCGACCAATGAAGGACTGGAATGCAATATCTCTCTATCGAATCGGTGGCGCCATCTGACGTGATAAATATAGCTGAGGCTGACATCAGAAAGAGAGAGAGATTAATGAATTCTATACTATTTATCGATAATAAGTAATGAATATAGGTTGATAGAAGAGATCTGTCTCCTCAGGAATACCTAACTCAATGTTTCAAAATTGCCCCAGCAGGTGTCAGGCCAGCATGTACCAATCAATTTATGGCGAAAATAAGTGAAACATTATCTAATGATTATTATCTCCCGAATTATTTCTCAGATAAGGCAACTACACCAAGGAAAGACAAAAATTATACCGTCACTATGTTCACAATGGGTGCATCCGAAATCAAAACTGACGCCCGAGCTTCCAGGATCCAGAAAACCAAAAAAAAATGCATAACAAATTATCTAATTGTCCTCTGTTATCGAACCCTCGATAAAAATGTAAATTAGAAGTTCTATTAGCACATTTTACCACACCATGGCTTCCTCTAGATATTTCGAAAATACATCCACCTCGACCCTTTTGTGAATTGAATTCTGAGGTTTCATATGATTCATAAACTGATCAAAAGTTTGCCTAGAAGTGACTGTGAGGCGATTTACTTGAACACCTTGTGTAATAACAGATATTGAAACTTATCTCAAGACTTGCGTGGTGAGTATGCGGTCATCGTACGAATTTACGTCTAGGGGGCAAGATGGTCACGCATATATCACCATAGCCGTTGAAGATAACCCCATCAAACTTGGTATTCTTGGATTCGTCATCATAACCCCTAAACGGTCATGGAATGAAATACAGGGTGTGGGCCACCCAGTATATAAAGCAAGTAACGATTCACCCCTACGTTCAAAATAACAGTACTTCTCCTGGAGTGGAACCAGTAACAAAGCCTTAACGGACAGATATTATGCATGAACTGATTGCAAATAATCACATAGGGTCACGACTGCAGTGCAGTGATGCCAACCTTTCAAATACGTTTTCCCTACACAGACAAATGAAAATTCCCAAGCTTTGAATTCTCTCCTCATCAGTCCGAGAGTTCGAGTTTGCGGTTAAAAGTTCCTTTTTTTTCGACGAGTCGGAAATTCAGAGTACGCATTTGGAATTTATAGAATTGTACAGGGTGGACCTAATTGGTGACTTTTAAAGGAAAAGTCCTAGTTTCGAACTATAGATAGAAAAAAACTGATGTCGGTTCCGATTCTCATGCAAATCTCAATAGTGGAAACCGCATATACAGGGTGTAAATTTGAAAACTTACAATGCGAATATCTCGCGAAAAAAAACGCCGTTTGGCAAAAATGCTAAAGAGTTAAGGGGAACTAGAACCACCATATTTCGGTCAAGAGATGAGTCACCCCGTCGGCGCGACACACCCCAACTTTGAAATGTCAAATGGCACTACCTTCTTTGTGATGCCTCAAATGAACAGTCTCAGTCAGTAGTATTCACCTGTACAACATTTTTTTTCCACCCACTACAGGGTGTACGAAAAATATAAAGTCGAATAAAATAAAATGAATTGTGTTAAAAGGATATTTTATTTGATCAGATGTTCAAAATGCATTCCATTCTGTTCTGAGCAATAGTATAATCGATGTTCAAATGCCATTCTAACATTTTGGAACACATCTCTTGGAATATATCGGCATTCTGCATTTTATTTTATTCGACTTTATGTTTTCCGTTCACCCTGTAGTGGGTGGAATATGAATCTTGTACAGGTAAATACTACTGACTGAGACCGTTCATTTCAGGTATCACAAAAGAGGTAGTACTATTTGACATTTCAAAGATGGAGTGTGTCGCGCCGACGGGGAGACTCATCCCTTTACTGAAGTATGGTGGTTCTAGTTTCCCCTAACTCTGTAGCATTTGTGCCAAACGGCGTTTTCCTAACTGTTATATT
Organism: Phaedon cochleariae; assembly: GCA_918026855.4. Lineage (NCBI taxonomy): Eukaryota > Metazoa > Arthropoda > Insecta > Coleoptera > Chrysomelidae > Phaedon > Phaedon cochleariae. Next base: position 17,216,029 of record OU896720.1, on the reverse strand, counting down.
TAGCGAGATATTCGCATTGGAAGTTTTCAAATTTAGACCCTCGAATTAATGTTTTTCGTACACCCTGTATTGGGTGGAAAAAAAGTCTTGTACAGGTGAATACTACTGACTGAGACCGTTCATTTGAGATATCACAAAAGAGGTAGTGCCATTTGACATTTCAAAGTTGGGGTGTCTTCAGCATTTTCGCCAAGCGGCGTTTTTCTAACTTTTTTATTTCGCGAGATATTCGCATTGAAAGTTTTCAAATTTACACCCTGTATATCTTTCTTCGTTTCGGAGTTACAAGGTATTCTTCAAGAATGGGCATTTTTTGAGAGTGACTACGATCTTTTTCTCACAAAAATTGTATGTTCTCATGAAAATAACTGCAAAGCATTGAGTTTGCGATATAAATCATCCCTGAGGCACTGAAATCGGTCTTCCTGTATCTTGTTCAAGAAAATAACTTGTTCTTATTCTTGAAGGAGAAGTTCAATTTTGAAACTATAGGTATATGGTGACTGATTTCAGTGCCTGAAGATCAATTTTCATGACAAACACAATGTTTTGAAAATGTTTTTATGAAAAATACGAATTTTTGGAAAAAAAAGTTTCAGCCACTTTTCGAAAATTCATATTTAGATAGATAAGAAATGCAGTTTTCACCATTGAGTTTCTCATGTGAATTGATCAACAGGCACCGATATCAGTTTTTTTCTATGTAGTACGCGAAGAGGAATTTTCCTTCAAAAGTGTCCAATTTGGCCCACCCTGTACAGACTATTTCATTTCAAAATTGAGAACCTGTGACTGGTTATTTCATTTTTCGGATTGAAAATTATTATTTTTAAACTTGGATTTTCCAACTACAAAATCGAAATTTTATGTTTTTGAAGTTGGAAATTCCTAGTCTGAAGTAGGATATCGGTAGTTTGAAGTCATAAAAAACAAATATTCACCATGAAACGTACTTTCAGTAAAACTTTCCCAAGTTCAATTGACCAACTCGATTGGCGAAGGTGCCCTTCATCCCCCCCCCCCATGGACCCGTCCCTGCATGAGGCTCATTTAAACGGGAATGAGACCAGCTGAATTCATGTTTCCATGCATATATCAGAAATTCAGAAATTAATTGAACTGATCGACATAAAGGCAATTCAAAAGGCAGCTATGTATGAATGGCTACGAATTAATATTATTCCATGAGGAATTGAACGGTATGAGCGCCAGCCAATATGTTGGGTGATGGAAAATACGAAATAAATATAGGTGATACATTGTGATTGGGAATGGGGTTGTTTTTGATGTTATTCGCGAGAATCACAAAGTGTGCGACTTCTGGCTTCTGGTATCGAACTTTAGAACCTTATCGAAGGTGATCATGATCAACAAACCAATTTAGCATTGTGGGAATAGGATTTATAATTGTTTATATAAGATTTCGATTATTTTTCGAACTCATTTTGCACCTTTAACTTAGGTGATTGCTATCAAATGAACAAACCAGTGAGAGTTGAATTCAGGAAGTATTTTTTAGTTTCTTTGTTGGTAGTGTACGTACTCTTCCTAGAGTACAGACGACATTGTTTTGTTACACGAACTTCCTTTTGGGGATACAGAATTGTGCACTGAAAAAACTCAGCCAAGTAAATCGTTTTCTTGAAAAAAATTTGATTGTGACAAGAACATTTTCACCAACGGTAGGAAAAAAAGTTTTTTTTTGAAGTAGGCAAAACGATATTTCTGTAACAATGTTTCTGCTGCAAGTGAACCGTACACTTGTTGGTATCATGAATGAACACTATAATAGTGCTAGGTTAACGAATTATTAAATTATTTTTCTGATACAAAATCACTTGCTGTGAGCGAACTCATCGATGAATACAAATAACTATCAAGTCGATTGGTGCAGGTGACAGCTCACCTGTGGTTATACTTACATCTTTTTTCCCGTTCGGACATCTCCGTCATATTATTCGGGTGCCCACGCCTAACGAGACCACTCCCACTGTCTACTATATTATCTTAGCATTTGTGAAGTATGCATCATGCAATCCCTCTAGTGATATTGAAATTCCAAGTCATGCAATTGCCCTTCTGAACAACTGTTATATCATATTCGTGAAGATTTCATGTTTGTGTGCCATGCTCTGAGCTGTGGGGTGTTGAGTCCCTGATCTGTAACTCTTTTGAAGAAGATAATGGAATACATAACTTTCCCAGACGAGAAGATGATTGTCGACATATACAGGATTCTTTTCCACTTTCGATGATACTCGAAGTGGGGGAAAGTGACGTTCAATGAGAATGGAAGTTGATTCAAATTTCACTTCTTCATCTTCATCACTGAAGAAAATACGAGGATAGCAGTGCATCTGATGTACCGTTCTCGGCGCATGATCCTGATATACGCGGTATCTAGTGTTTTTTTTTTTATGTTTTGGTTCCCACGAAAAGGAATATCCTGTAATTTTCCATATTTGTCGTCAGCATTTCCTTTTTGTGATGTCTGGATTCATCATAGCCATACAATAAATGTTGTAAATGCATGATTTGTTTTCTTTTAACCAAGGTTATCATTTTTCAGAAAACAATATATGTGATTTTTCATATAGTAGCTACCTAATGACAGGTAAATGAATTACTGAATTAACGAGGTTGACAGATATTAGGGTTAGTATAGCAATACGTTGGAGTGCATCAGGGCGACAATCTAGTTCTTTCACGTTATCTCAGTAAGTATGATTTTAATTCAAATCATGTCATATGTTTTCTAGATTCTTGACTATCTTTGATGACCACCAATCACCATAACTGCAAGAGCATAAACAAAATGGCGTTGATAAATCAAGGTTCACTTCACGAATTTCACTTCATTTTTCTAATGAATTTTTGATTAAAATTATTGTGAACGTGCAGGACAAATTTTACGAATTCAAGGAAATAAATATATACATTGAAAATTGTTATATGAACTCTTCACCGACGGAACTGTGTAAGTATTTGCAATTTCAATAATGTCTCGTATAGATGAACAAGAAAAAAGATAAATAGTCCAATATCTGACAATGCACTTTGACACCTTGTCACTTCTCTACGCAATGGTATGCTGAAACCTAATATAATATGATATATCACTCCAATTTCTCCAAAATAAAATCAGTCTGTGATAGGTACTAACCAATGGAATGGTGAGGTTCTGATTTTTAACTTATTAATCAATCTGTTGAATCCCATAAGGCAGATTGTCGCTGATGAGAATTGACTTTAAGGAGTTTCGTAATCAAAATGAATGATTCAAATATAATTTTTATTATTAGATAAGTATCATACATCAGAGAACATATAATTTATATATCAAATTAATGTTGAATTAATTGCAGTGATGTCGGTCCCAGTGCCATTCTCATCTGTGTATAATCGAAATTATATTAATTTTATCTTACAATAAATCTGATTAGTTGAAATGCCATTCATGAAGTCCTGACATTCATTTGTTTCCTTCGATGGTGCAATGATATTAACTATTGCAATGATGGTCATGACACCAGATTTGTTATTCATTGGAAGGAAGAAAAAGATGAATTTTCATTCTTCGAACATTTTGTGGACCAATCTTTCTCGAATGGATCTCTAAAATAGATTTATCTCAATCGTAAGATCACGACTACTTTATCCAATCGATCTTATGTTACTGATAGTTGTGACATACAGAGTGTTGAAAAGGAATATTCTCAGATAAATTATGAACATACAAAAATGGATATATATTTATATGAAGCAGATAGAGTCTCAATTCAGAATTTCTTTTCACGCCCTGTATGATGAATGTCAATTTATCATACACCCAAAAGCACATACAGAGTGTTTCCAAAGGCGGGGCATATTTCAACAGAATTTGAAATCAAGCAAATTTCACAATTTCATAATAAAATCTCTAATGTAGAAATTGCAAAAAAAGCGAAGTTAATCTACTCATGGATTGAAATGATCCATTCATGTACTTGGTATAATTACAAAATTTTGGACTTCCTTTCTGATTGCGATCATGCCAGATCAGTAATAAATAATTGATGAAATGTACAGGGCGCCTGTTTGTAAGTAGTTTACTCAATAATAGCTTTCTCAGTTAATATTGGTCTTACAGAAACGTTTCAACGGGCAGAAATGAAGTAACTTCCATGGACAATCAGAATCTATTACTATATAAAATGCAAAAATGCATCGTGAAACCTGAAAATTTTACCTAAACTACTTAGTATTCTCTGAATAAAACACCATGTATTTAAATTTATTAAAATTTCTCAGTCGATAAAGCTTATCTTCTGATTCTTGAAATAAATATACAATATTGATGTTATCTTCATCAGTTTTCGAAAAATATGGATTCTGAAGGCAGCTGTAGAATGCCAGAAATCGCAGCATTGTCGTCAGGCGTTCTAAACTTGCCTTAGATCTATACCAAAAAATCTATATTGGTATTTCAAAAACTGACAAAAGATAATCTCAATGAAGTATATATATATATTTCAAATCAGAAGAGCTCTACCACTTAAAAGAATGAAATCGAAGTTGTTCCTTTTAAAAAACATCAGTTCATTTGGAAATTTCAAGTTCACGATGCTTTTTGCATTTTCCGAAAATAGATTCTGAATGCTCATAAAAAATTCTTCATATTTGCCCATGTAAACGTTTTTGTTTTAATCAGTTGTTTGGCAACTCACTTTCAGACCAGTTTCTGTGGAATTCAAAATGTTGATGAGTACTACATACTGTTTACATTCTTCCCCTGTATGGAAAGCGTATTTTTATAAAAAAACTGTTTTAGGCGACGGCCATGAATGAACTACTATCCTGAAACATTTCTTTTTGGATTAGGTCCTTTTTGTTTTAATTGACATTATACGAACTGAGCCTACTAAAATATTCATACAAAAGACAACAAGAAATCCCATGTACATATGAATCTCAGATTAAAAACAGATTATTGGTCGATCTGAGTTTATAACGAACTTCATGAATGTCACACACCTACCTATTCATCTAAAAAGATGTATACAACCAGATCCATTAAATGCCTAATCTTTTTATTAACTATATCACATTTTATACTACACAATTTACACAACAGTATTATTGATTGAAAAATTGCACAACCAAGTGGTCTACAAAAGTCAAATTGGCAAGTCACTCAGAATAATATCTACTCCAAGAAATTAACGCATCACCAAGAAGTAGCCAGAAGTTCAGGATAAGTATTCGTCAAAACTACTTGTCCGATTTGAACGTTTTTTTAACACCACTTTTATGGCTTCACCTGTATGTATGTATGAATGTATGTCCGTTGTTCTCGATTTTGACCCACTTCAAACGGACCGATTGATTTGAAATTTGGCAGATGTATATAATTCTGGTGGCTATCCATCATGACATTTTGATAGACAAAAAACTAAATAGCGGCTCCAATATGGTGGACAAGTTTTGTAATTATTGCCCAATTCCATTCAAGATTGGTATCTGGGGGTTCTCGGGGTCGGAGATTATAATTCTGCCGTCAAAGTTGGTGATATCAAGATGTCGGGTCCAAATTGGCGGACGAGAAAATTCAATGGCGATTCGATATGGTGGAGTTTTGTAATTATTTGATCTGATTCTATTCAAAATTGGTATCTTGGGGTTTTCGGGATCAGAGATTATGAGGCTTTCGTCAAATTCGAGAATTCGATATAGCTGATACAACATGACGGACAGATTCTGTGATAATGATCCGACTCTATAAAAAAAATAGTACCTGGGAGTTTTCGAGGACATAGATTATGATTCTTTCATTAAAATCGGGTACTTGGAATGGAATGGAAATAACACTATAGCCTTATCGTTCTTCAACATTCATTTTTTGAATTCACTCCATTATCTTTCCTATCATTTGAGAAACGCCATAACATGATTTTATAGAAAACCATCAATGTCCAAATTTAACAACGAAAAATCGAAACAGAATGCGAAGTCACAAGTTGAACGAAAGGGTCAGTACAAGGCTTACTCTATCTAGAGTACGACCTGGTCGGTAGCGAGTATATCCGCCTTGGGCATGAATGACTTCTAGGCAATGACAACCCATCCATCCCCAGTAGGCCAGCGTAGCCTCGTGGTAAGAGCGTCAATGTTCTATCCACGTTGGATTACCGGTAGTGGGTTCGATTCCCACCACGACCGCAGAATTTTTTCTGATGGCCTATGAAAGTGTTTGGGATCACACGTTAAAAAGTAAGACCCCCGTCATTATCAGAACAATTTTGAAAAAACAATCCTTGAAATAAGAGAACTCATGTCATTTTGGTCCACGGGTGGACCCAAATTTGAGTCAGTTCTGCGTCTTCCAAACATTTCAAGTTACGTTTCTGTTGTTATCTTATCCCAAGAATATCCCCCAAAGATTCTCAATGGGATTCAAATCCAGGCTCCGAGCTGGCCATACCATGGTAGCGATATCGACTTCCTCTATATAACTTCTCACAACTCGGGGAGCGTGAGGCCTGGCATATCTTGAATCAACAAAACAGTATATTTATGATCACAAGTTTCATGCGACCATTCAGACAATGAAGTCAATAACATCATGTTAAGCTATAAAATCCTGTTTGTGGAGTATTAGGAAAGATAATGGAGTAGATCCAAAGAAGGAATGTTGACAAAAGATGAGGCTGAAGTGTTATTTCAATTCTAACCTGATAATGTGTATCTGGTACACTTCACAGAGTATTACAAATTTCATGAAAAAAAACACGCGATAATTGCTTCACCCAATATTCATTGAATAGAGGTTATATTGCGAATACAGTTCACACGCCAATATTCAGAAGGGTATAACCTGTCATCCAACGAAAAATTAGTTTTGATAAAAATGTATCTCAAATTTTTGGATACTTTTTGGTGGTGCATTAGTTTTTCTGGGAATAAGTAGGTACAAGAAATAAACAATTCAACAAAGAAAATATTTTCCAAATAGTCGTGGTCTTTTTCACGTGATCGTATAATCTTGAATATCTCATCGATATACGTGAACAGTACACGCAATATAGCAGTAATATTTCAATGCTTACATTATAAAATTCTCTCTTCATTTATGGTTAGAAGTTATCATCCATTCATGACAATGTGAAAGTCAGGTACTATACCCAGTTTTGAAATATAGTAGGTGATACTTCATCAAAAAGTATCACCATGCCAACTGAGGTGTGGAAAAGGACAATAAATTCTATAAATATGTAAACTAAATATTAGTTGATATTACATTATTTGTCGACTATGAAATTTCTTGAGCGTGTTTGTCGCATGTAATGAACATCATCGTCACAGTTGAAGAAGAAATGATTAAGTAAAATCACAATCAGGCAAATAAATATAACCACGACAAAATATTGTCTAGAAAGGAGTTGAGTGACATCTTGTTTCCCAGCAAATTCGAGGTTTTAATGAAGTGAAATGTTCTTTCAAGATCACTGATATATTGAACTGAACACATTTATAAATTCAACTACAAAATAGTCACAATGTTTAAAGTGGAATGAAATGTTGAATGAATACAAAAAGCTCATTTTCACACAATGTTCATAAAATGAACAATAATGGGTAGATTACGGGAGAAAAATATCTATTTTCCTGGCTAATGCCACGCAGAACATTGAATAACATCCTCCCGAAATCTATGTCATTTTGTTAGATTCAAAATGACAAGATATCGGACTGAAATAATTTGTTATTACAGGAGAAACAACTGTTTCGTTTCGAAACATCATTTTATTGAATCAATCATCATTGATTCCACAGTTTTTATATGGAAGTTCTCAAAATTCAATACCAAAACTAAGATGAGAACTAGTGGATTTCTTCCAGATGCTCAGCTAATGACAATCTATTTCTGTTTGCTAAGCATCGGAAGTTGAACTGAGCCAGCTGATGATCCAAGAACGAGGGCCCTATATACTTAATGAATTCGAAACAGGCACCATAGACATGGTTATAAAATCTTCCATTTAATGACACAAATTCAACTCAATCCTGAAACTTCAATCAACAGAATAGTCTATTATTGTGTGATTCCTTGCTCAATCAAAACATGATCCGTTTGAAACTCGAACAGAAGAATACGCTTATCAAAAGGATAATAATGTCATCAAATGGGCAGCATATACAAGGTTCATCATTTGAAACGTACCAGACCAAACATCTGATAACACGTTCATTCCAGAAAATTCGCTCGAACACGCAATTTACTCGTCCATGGGCGATGAAAATATTCAATTCATTCCCTCCAGGAAGGAGTTTTCTCTTAAGTTACTGCTTCAAAAAGTATGATTTCCATTACGTACTCTTGTCCAAGCCAGTATAATATAATATATATATGAAAGTCCAACATACTGGTATGAATATTCGAGAATTTCGAAATTCAAATAATGAAGAGATTACTCTCACATTTATCGCAGTCAACCAAATAAGGAGTTAATAAGAGATAATTAGAGAAAAATTCTTCTGAGGGCGAGTGTAAATTGCAATTTTATATTCATAACCTTGCTTAAGATTCATCAGCTGAGAAATACATATCTCCTGCATATTCGATGGGTTCAATATGTATATTGATAACGTAAGTGAAGAGATATCAATATGATCATAAAATCAATAACCAGTATAAGTTTGAAGCAGTTTGAAGAATACTTGATATAAGAAAACAGAAAATATGAAAAATCCATACCATAACGATAAGGTTGAGTTTCGATGATGTGAAAGCAGATTAATTAAAGTATATACCTAAATTTTAACTCTTTAATGATTATACCCACTGTCATTTTTTACCATTCTGGAAGGTGTGGACTAACTAAACCATAATCTATAATATAACATATTAAACCATAATCTATAATATAACATATATACATGCTTTATAAAATTACCTCAAACACATTGACTCAATTGGTATTTGAAAATGTATTTTTTCATTCATTGGCAATAAAACTGTCCCTGGGAATATCATTCCACCATTTATTCCATCTCTTTTTTTTTCAAAATATTATTCACATCTGAGTTCAGTTTTTCTCCATTTTCATTGATATTACAAACACAAATCCGTCATCGATCCTGTTTGGAATACATTTTTTGGTTGAGTATCTATACTGAATCGTGAAACCTATAATTTATTGCCACAGATACTACATGGTTAGTATAGGTTAGTATAGGTACATTCCGTAAATTGCATTCGTCCCCAATGAGGCCTTGTAGGTTGTATAGTTTGTTCTAGAGCGGTCCTTTTATTCTCTGAGGAAATATCCCAGGCAACCAGATATATCGTTTCATTAACGTCGTTTCAACGTCAGTTCGATGACCTAGTCGACGTTATGAGTTGACGTTATATGACGTGAATTAGTCACAGCTCGATTACGTCATATTACTCACCTTCATTTACGCCAGTCACTCACCTACCGACAAGTCACTGCAGCATCGTGGAAGTAACGTTTTCAATACACCTATAAATGACATAAAGTTGAAATAATATTGATGTTGTCATTATCACGTCCGAAAGAAAACGTCGCAGTGATATCGCTAATTGGTGGGTGATGTTACTGACCGAGTTTCACCGAATTGGTACCTCACACCGTCGGGTTTCTTCGTCATCTAGTTGCCTGAGTCCTGAGCTGACTATAATAATATGTCTGATGTATTGAATCGGCCGTTTCTTAATGAAGATCCATAGTAAGGTAGGTGAATACAAGATGCCCACCTTGAGCTTTTTTTTTTTAGTTGAAAAGATAATCGTGAATAACGAGCTACGGCAATCACTTCATGATGAAGTTCAACATATTCATGAACTAAAAAAAATAGTTGCCATTAAGAATTAGTTTGTAATTTTTTTTATCCAATTTGAAAACAATGTGTTAATGATCATATTGCCAACACGGTGTCGGCAATATGATCATGCATACAAAAGTCGAAAATTAGTAAGAAGAAAAGATGTAATACTTGTGGAATAATTATTTATGTTCAACTAAATACTAAACCTGAGAGATAAATGGAACAAAAATGATTATTTTCAAGTATTATTTGCCAAATAACAAATAAAATTGTCTTCAATCTCCTTGGTTATTACCCACACAATCCTCATGACCATGTTTTCGGCAGTTAATGCATAGGCGCACATATCAGGAGTTTTATTCATCTGACACTTCTTTAGGTGCTGACGTAGATTCAGGTACTGCAGCCCACCTACATATTGTAAATTCCGCATGGTGGGCACATGAAGTTGAATTAGGTTAGGTTATGTTTTTGTCTTGAGCGTCACCTTGAATTAATTGATTTTTACCACAATCAAAGCTTTCATACCGATGTCTAATATGCTTTTGTCATTTCTGGAATCATATTTATCGAACGAGGCTATAAAGAGGCGAATCTTGATCTAATGCAATCACACCAGGATATAGAGCAACCGGGGCAAGAACTACATTTTCGAACACAAATTTTCGAAAATCAGCTGCCCGTAATGAAATAATGAATTGTCGCCACTTCAGGTGAAACTCCTTGTATCTTGGTGTCTCACAGTGTCTTTAGTGCACCTACATCAGGTTTCAATCAAATTCAAGATGGTATGCTCAAAATTGTGAACATTGTTCTCCACTCATTGATGGATAAAACATTTTCATTTTTAATTTTCAACTATCTGTATCACGAGAAGAAGAAGAAAATTAGAGTATATGTTAATGTGACCTTTTATTTTCGAAATTCGTCAATAAAGTATCTCCTTACTTCAGATTGGATGAAAAAAATTGGATCTCGTCAATTATCATGATTTATCATTATTATAGTTATATTATCACATCCATACCTATCAGTTTTCGCTAATCAGAAAATGTTCTCAAGATCAAGGTTTTCTAAATAAGTAATGATTGAATAGTGGAGAATGATTAATCATGAGAAAGTATATTTAATTGAAGACTGATAATCAATAGTGAATTAAATACATATATCCAAATCCTAACATATTATGCGAGCCCCAAATATTCAATAGGGTTACAAGAATGGTTGGGGTCCCTTCACGGCCAAGGCAACCTTTTAGGGTATACCTCTCCTTCCGAAGAAAAATGCTAATTGGAATAAAATTCATAATCATCATTACAATTTTTATAATACGCTCTTAACATGATTTTTCTAGTCAACATCAAGTTCATCATTATTTTTTACTGAAATTTAGCAAAAGAATGAATATACAGGGTGATCTATATAATAATGTGATGGATTAGCCAGGACTTGACTTGAGACTACCAGCTAAGCTCTTGAAAACAGCAATAAAATATGTTTCTTGCTGCAGGTCAGACAATACAGCACAACAGAAGTGAAAACAAGTGGAAGGAATCGTTCTAAAGTTGAACCATCACACTAATTGCAATTTTTTAAGCAACAAATGTTCTGTGAAAACAGTCGCTGACTGGGTTGATTGGCATGTGGGTTATTCTGAGCTACAACCCACCTGGTTGTCACTCAAATCAAAGATTTCGTCCCTCTTGAGTACATGCAATGAAAGGTCTCATGACTCGAGGACTTATTCTTTTCTTAGATGATATTGGTGGAAGGTATTATCATTAATAATACGTCAAACTATATTTTGCGGTAATCTTAACCTCTGCCTGATTAGTTTGGTACTTATCGATGTATTTATATCTACTAGTTATAAAGTCTCTTCATCGACAGAGACGAGACGATTCCGAGCACGTTCCCGGTGGTTAACATGATTCGATATCAAGGAAATCTTTGTACCCGACTTATTGGAGGTCAAACGCCCTCAACCGTCCTCAACCCGCTATCATTGCACACTGGACTAGAATGAGTAGAAAAATGGCGAAAAATGATTCAGTTAAGTTTCATCGCAGGTTTCAGTTTGAATAAATTCAAATTAATTTATTTGAATTGCTCTGAAACATTGCAGGCTCTTTCTCAGATGGCAAACCCATTCGTCACTTTTTTTGGCCCCCTTACATAGATCACCTTGCATGAATAGAGATATCCATTTCAATTCGTTCCTAAAAAACTCAACTGAGTTCTTAACTATTTTATTCGAATGATAATCAATAATTGATAGTACTAGCTTTGGATAATAAGGATAATTAAATTTGCAATTATAAAAAAAATATCGACTTTCTTTTGACAAATTCACGATGGCGCTAGGGCTCCTTATATCATGGGCCCTATGCTACTGGAGAAATTGTAAAGCATGCGTGAAACATTTCCTGGAACTGTTTCAAATTAATACACCATTACCTGATTTCAAAATGGAACGCTCCTTCGCCATAAATGAGAAAAAATCGTACATAGAAACAGTTTTAGTATACAGGCTGACTGACAAAAAACGCCCCAAGCCATAGCGCCGCTATTTATTATCGGATTTTGAAAAACAAAAAAGCAAATGAAATGATATATCAGATACTACAAGGTGGCACTAACAATTTTTTTCTTAAATTTCAACTCTAACGACGCCGATTGTCAATTTCTTTTTTCAAATGTTAACATACTTATATTTTTCAATTTTTTTTCTGATAGAAATTTCTTTGCACAAAATTAATTGACAAAAATCAATTCTCCGCCGACAAGAAATGGGTCTTTTCATTACATTGTCTATCGAGTCATTGAAGTGGCAGTAGATGTCTCAGAATCAACTATGGCCATGAGCTGTCAGTGTGACATTTGTTCCATATTTTCAAACAGCTCAAGATATTCTCATTCTTCAAAATAAAACGAAATATGAATAATAATCAACTGACCGACATGATACAAACGTACTTTGAATGCGGTAGAAATAGTGGTCAAGCATTGCGATTATACGTTGACCGATTTCCTGACAGAGAAGTTCCAGATCGTTGTAAATTTGCTAGGCTAGAACGGAATTTGAGAAACTACGGAGCACTCAAGAAACCTAAACGAAAGGAACGTCAGTTTGATGAGGATGTCGAATTTGAAGTTCTTCTTAGTGTAGAAGAAAACCCAAGGACTTCTACTCGAGAAACTGCTAATAACATTGGCGTTTCGCAACAATCCGTGCAAGCAATACTCAAGAAGCACAAATTCATACCATACCTGCCCCAAAAAGTACAAGCACTATAGTAGAAAATGATCGAGATCGAAGGGAACAATTTTGCAGGCATTTTCTGAATGCGATGCAACAAGATCGAACGTTTTATAGAAAAATTATTTGGACCGACGAGTGTACATTCAATAATAATGGCATTCTCAATAGAAACAACCACCGCTATTGGAGCCAAGAAAATCCAAGAATTATCGTTCCAACGAATTTTCAAAATAGATTCAGTGTGAATGTGTGGTGCGGTATTTGGTGCGATATATTGATTGGTCCATTTTTTATAGATGGCGCACTCAATCAACAGAGATATCACCAATTATTGCATCAAAATATCGAACACTTTTTGGAGGAGTTGCCAGTTGCCGCGATCTGAACAGAATTTACTTTCAACAAGACGGTGCCCCTGCTCATAATGCCCAAAAAAATGTTGATTGGTTGAATGCTACAGTTGCTGAAAGATGGATAGGGACTTATGGACCAGTTCGATGGCCGCCAAGATCACCCGATCTCACGCCACTTGATTTTTGGTTGTGGGGGTATCTTAAAGATCGAGTTTATCTATCACGTCCAGAAAATTTCGAAACTCTGCAGCAGACAATCATTGTCGTTAAATATCTTCTAATTTTATCTGGAACGCAACTCATGGTGTAATTAGAAGGTGTGAACTATGTGTTCAACAGGGCGGGGGCCAGTTTGAGCAATACTTGTAGTTTCTTAAGATATTTTGTTTTCAAATTATCATTATTTTTCTAACATTGTAATGTCTTTTTTTGTATAAGTGACGGACAATGACTCGATAGACAATGTAATGAAAAGACCCATTTCTTGTCGGCGGAGAATTGATTTTTGTCAACTAATTTTGTGCAAAAATCAACTTGTTATCCATGATTGTATTCAGAAAAAAAAACTCTATCAGAAAAAAAATTGAAAAATATATGTTTCCATTCGAAAAAAAAAGTTGACAATCGGCGTCGTTAGAGTTGGAGTTAAAATAAAAATTGTTAGTGCCACCTTGTAGTACCATCTGATATATCATTCCATTTGCTTTTTTGTTTTGCAAAATCGGATAATAAATAGCGGCGCTATGGCTTGGGGCGTTTTTTGTCAGTCAGCCTGTATACCTATCATAATGATAATATCATTTTTAAATACATTTCAACGTATATCAAAATAACACATAGGGATCATAGTCTACTCTGTTTATGACTCATATCAAATAGCCATGTTCCAAGTCCGGTCCTAACACAACGTTATTACGCATGTGCCTCATTACGCTCGAATTCGCCCTTGCATAAACGCTTTGGTAAAACTTAAAAATTAATATCCATTCTACTCTGGGTTATAGGTATGTGGACACACCTGGCATCGAACGACATCGACGAGGATGTAGGTATATTGATAACATAAACCTAATGAATAGACATTTCCGAATATGCACTAGCTCTTTGAATAACAATCTTTCTTCACATTGGAAAACAATAGGTAACGACACTTCGGATCGACATCAATAACTTGCGTCCAGTCCTGGCCAAAATGATATTCTTTACGTCAATATAGTTCGAAATTTAGATACCGCTCAAAAATTTACCAGAAAGGTGCTGAAAGAGAAAATGCCAACACATTTTGCTGCGATGTTCAGAAAATCTCCGTATGAAGACCCTAAAATATCGTGGACATTCAAACACACAGCATTATGTGGCTCACTAGCCTAGGTATAGAACTGACGGCATGTACGAGTTTTATTGGTATAGATAGCATTAGCATGTGTTTTCTGATTGAAGGAACTGTACTACTGCGGCCAGACATCAATAGGTACTATTGTGGTATTAATTATTTCACCTTCATTGACAACCAATCAAGTTAGTAGTTCAAAATCGATGACATTGTGCGACAGAATTCAGGTGATAATCAAGCATAGATATATCGGAGGCTGGAGCCTTTGGCACGATGATAGACTATACTGTTTTACCACTAACCAAAATGCTTTTTGTTGTTTGAATACTTTGAATGAATCTCTCAAGCCCCATGTGCTATCACTACTATTACTCCCAATGCCAATGATATATTGTATCTATAGACCTTCCTCAAGTCGAGGTATCGTAATCACGTCCAACATCCTCTCAGAAACATCCCCAAGATCGATAAATTGCCTTGCCCATGCCCATTCAGATCACGCTTCCTACTGTCACCTGCCAAGTTTGATCATCTGATCCCCAAGAGATGTTCACTTTTGACCAGAATGAACATTCATTAGAAAATATTTGATATTCGAGTGCCACACTGATGTTGAATGTTATAATTATATATCTTGCTTGTTAATGAGGATATTTCGATCGTACGTTGCAAGAAGTCCTAGCCTGGATAGGTAAATACTGTGAGAAAGTTGCTGCTGGCTCACTGAAGACTTGTTTCTGATTTTGGTTCCAATCTACCGAGAAATTGTGATGATCCCTGTACGAAACCAACAAAGTAAGCGTAGAAACAGACCTCAAAAAACTAGAAGGCCAATATCGTTTCAAATAAGTGTGCCCTACCGTAGCAACAGATTACCCAACTACCAGATAGGAAAGCTTTGATGCTGCCCTTGATGTTGGATGGCTCAAAATTCGTTACCGCACAGCCGTCTTCAAATAACACAACCTTATGCACGGAGAAAACATCACTCTTCGACCTACACCGAATAAATATGCTAGCACTATTCGCAGAAAAGTATTTGTATTGACCAATTTGGCTACAAATCAAGTAGAATAATGAAACTGGAAGAAATAGCAATATTTCTGATCTTTTATATTTATTAGCCGAGTAGAATGGAGTTCTCGATGCAGCAAGTTTAACCCATCTTAGTAGGAGCATAGATTAAACATCTATGGTAGGAGTAATTTCGGTGGCCCACGCCGTACATGCACATACTGTGCCGTAGGTTTTCGTACAAATGTGATCGTGCGTATTAGAGACACAACAGGTGGAGGGGCTTCAGTAAGATTTGATTACCAAATATCTGTGGCCTTGAAAGATTTTTCCGAAAAGGCAGTCTCAAAACAAAAAAACGAATTCGAAACGACCAAAACTATCATTATTTGGATTGGAACCTGTTCTTCTCTCTGCATCTCACCTCCCGTCTTCTATAGTTCAGTCATTAGTTGAGTTAGAATTCTGTTATTTTGCTAACTTCATCTGTCATAGAGCGCATCAAGGCAACTATTGTACAAAAAAATGTGACGTCATAATGCTATATTTTTTCAAATGGCATGCCATATATTTTGTTGCACATTCAAGTGCTTCTTGTGGTTACCTTTATACTTCTAGAATTTTATTGAAATCGGTTCAGTGATTCACACGAACAAAAAAAGTATTTTAACATCTAAACAGATTGATTTTGCAAAACTGGTAAGGAATATTGGTCACAAAATAGATAGTGGACTAGACAATTTTCTAATTACAACTATTTCGAAATTCCTATCGGATCAGAGTTTATTTGCGGATTACTCGTTTTATCAACTATTCTACAGGCTATTTATAAGAAAGAAAAACATAGGTGGCTTTGATCACCTTTGATCTTCTGCGTAAACAAGCCCGGGAGATGCGGGCCTCCCGTCACCAGCGCTCGTGTCCATTTGGCAAAAGATAGTCTCGTAACAGTATTACGGGTACAGTAAATGTCGATAATTTACTTCACGAAGTCACCTTAGTTTTTAATTATTTCAAATGGCTATAAAAATACAGGTAGTTGATAAAACGAATTTCGATAGGGTTGCAATTGAAATAATGTTTTTCTGCAACCGACACAAATGTCGTCAATTTTTATACCAAAATTAGCTCTTGAATTGACGTTTCTATTACTGTTGCTAGGCTACATATCTAGTTCCTATAGGAGCTAAAGTTGGGATTCAGCTCCTACGAACTAAAAAGTATGTACTAGACCTCTTCAAGAATGAACAACATTGTAACGGTTGGTTATTTGGGTTGGACGCATACCTGATTTGTTTCCGATTTCGGCAGATTTGGCATTTCATACCCATGCTGGAGAGTGGAGATATAGATACACTTTATTATAGTCGAGTATTGGAATTATGAACATCTCAGTTAAGTATTTTTGTTTTGATCAGGGAAGCCTTCAAGATTCAATGACTTGCTTGATCTGTATTCCATGCGTTATTCTCGGGATGGATAACTTGTTTTTGAATAATTACGGCAAGCAATAGTTTTTTTGTCTTAAACAAAGATATTGTTTACCTTCATTTGATCATCAAGTCAACTACAGTGTATAGTATGGAGAGGAATAAATAATCGCTATCATTATTATTGATATGTTCACTAACCTAACATTTTCCACGTCTCTTGTTCCTATACCTGGCACTGGCGCGGTATTTGCCATTAGAGCACCTGATCCATGTACAAATATGTCACTCTGTGGTTGTATTCATATTGAGATTACAATTCGAACATCCTTGGAAATTGAATAAACCTGCTGTTAATGCAGGTAGAATATTCTCACACACGGATTATTTGTCAATATTTGTTGCACTGCATACATATATGGCACGGCATTTGTGGTTACTTCACATATTCATTTGAGTTAATTGTTTCGGTTGCAGAAAAAATAGCATTTTTCATCAGGATCAAAAGTGACTTTATTTGACTCGCAAATTTCGTTTTCGCTCGTCTTCACTAAACGCTCCGCCTCGCAAATGCAAAATTCGCTTGTCAAACAAAGTGTCACTTTTGATCCTAATAAAACAATCTACTATTGTTTTTCAATCACGCATCGAATGAGATGAAAATAAACAGGGGTTCCGCTTTGAGATGAGAAAAATTCAATGCTTTAAAATTGAAGAAGCTTGCCACTAAATCAGGTACCTATGCACATTTGATACCATGTGATGCTTCGTGTCAATCAAACTCGGTTAACCACCCTCTCAGGCTTCATTCAATAATTGTTATAATTTTTTTGACCATGCAGTGGTGTAGAATTTATTTTTTTTTAGACATGATTTTTTCCGTGAATATCACTGAAACGATTGCAAAAAAAACACCAGGAGTATGTATAGGTGACCACAAGAAGCAGTCAAATGTGTAACAAAATATGTGGCATGCCATTTAATATATCATTATGACGTCATATTTTCTTGAGACACCTGTATCTCTGTATATCGAAAATAATCTTCTGATATGCGCCCTATAATTCACACGAAGTCAGCAAATTGACAGAATTCTAACTCACCTGATAGTTGCTAAGCTATATAGAAGACTGGTAAGTTGATTCAGGACCCTGCAGATCTGAAATTCACGAAAATTACCATTTTCATTTCATTTTGTTTGTCATTACAAATTCTTAATCATAGAAGATTCTCATTTTCAGATCCCTCGACACAGGCGCGTATACAAGAGTGGGGAGGGGGGGGGTAATTACCCTCCCCCCCCCCCCCAGACGATCGAAGGAAATGCAGTGTTTCAATCAGAATCAACATTGTTTCACAAAATAAATCCTATTCCATTCAACACGTACCTACCCAGTATCTAATCTATTTCTCACTTTAAACTGAAAAATGCCAAAACCTCGGCCAAAACTGCAGCGTGTAAGTCCGTTTTTCATTATGACAATTTAATTATGTATACAGGGTGTTTCATAATATAGGCGCAGGACTCCAGGATGTGATAGCTCATTCAAAAATATAAAAAAAATTTCAACTCACCATTTGAATGCACTATTTTCGAGATACGGGGTATTGAAATTCAAAAAAGAATCGTTTTTTGCGAATATCCGAGATATTCGCAAAAAGCGAATATTTATTTCAAATTTCAACACCCTGTACATCGAAAATGGTGCATTTTAAAGGGTGAGTTAATGAAAACGTTTCTCCATATTTATGAACGAGCCATCGGATCCTGAAGTCCTGCGCATATATTATGAAACACCCTGTATATAAAATTTCGTGCGATGCAGTGATTCTGTCATTATGACAGCAAGAAAAGATTGCCCTATTTTTTCCAGCGACAAATAGAAAACTAAACATTTGGAAGCATGCGAACCTAAATTGTCAACAAATATTTGATGGCGTCAAAATAATTTGTTCTCGAACTTGCTTCGTCATAAATGTTTTTAATCTGTGGAAATGTCACGATTAAGAGTCTTCGAGTGGGGAAATTGAAAAAAAACCATCAACAGTGTGATCTACGTATGCATTAAATGGTCTTACCAAATAACACTCAGGCATTTTTTCAGCAGGAGCAAACTTAAAGTTTAAAATTCGATTTTTCTCGCCTTCAGGAAATTCAAATTTTCAGGTGAATAAAACAAACTGAAATCGAAGCTAACGATCAATTCAAAGGTATTTGAGCTTGAACCAGAGATAAAATTCGCCTGCGGCGATTTTTTGGTTCCTGTCACCCCCGCGCTACGTATTACCCCCCCCCCCCCCCTTACTGAGCTGAGATTAGGTATAGTCCAGAAAGTAGTTGTTATGTCATGTCAGTTGTTGAATATTCAATATTTGAGAGATAATAAATACCTTCAAATCAGATAATCTATTATACCTAGTGTTTATTTTCATATTTGATAATTGCGAAAAGGGTCTTCGGGATAAATATTCAGATGAAGAAAACGACTCCCTAATCCATTAATTTGATATGATGACTAAAATAACGTTGATGAATGATCAATTAGATTTGTGTCAGCGGTAAACAAAAACAATATAGTAAAAAAAATTACATTTAATAAGAAATTCTCATCCCTTTCAATAATGTTGCACGAAACTTTGAGATCAGATTTTCTGGATCCAAGTATGAAAAAAATTGATTATACAGTATCATTCATAAAGTCGTCATATGGAAAAACTTTCAATGAAAATGTATTTCGACTTGGGCGTCAATAATTACATTTTTTCAAATTAATCTTTAAAAACAGGCTTACTTGTTTGAATTTCAGAAAAGTTCACAGAGAAAGGTTGTTTCTATTCCAATTCCACATAAGGGTCTCGAATTTCGAATTTCTATAACATCTTTTAGTTTCTGATATTTTTTCAATTCATACGAAATGTGTTCATTTTATATTAAAAAAAAATTAATACCCACAAAGCAATTTTATTCTAGTAGCTTCATCATGCTACTGAATTTTAATCACTAATTATCTTCAGAAATATGATTTTCTCCACAAAATAATAATTCTTGCTTCATATTTTTGTTATGTTTGTCATCTAGATAGATACTCTCAAGAAATTGTACTACTGTTTCATACGTTCGAAGATTGAATATGCATACTATCGGAACAATACTGATCGTCTTGAAAGTCTGCAAAGACGGTTTTCAAAACTGTTAAGTTACAGGTCATGCGGTACATACCCTCCAATTGGTACACCTCATGGAGAGCTTCTTGAAACTTTCCAATTCGTAAGCCTGCACGTAAGAAGACAATACTTCTCTATCCTGATCCTTTCTAAGGTTGTTAACATTCTAATTGACTGTGCAGATTTGTTGGAAAAATTGAACTTTATTATCTTCCAGAAATTGTGATACGTTCTACTTAGAGTTTCCTCGAACCAACATATATAAAAATTCACCATTGTATAAGATGTGTAGTACATATAACTTGGTAGCTAGGAATCTAGATCTGTTCAGCTGTGGAATAACTCATGTCAAAACTTTTTATCTTTTTTCTCCTTCATCAGTGAATAACTAGATACTTAGTCAGGATATTTTCATTATGTCATATTGTTCCGTCTATCCATTATGCTTATGTAATATGCAATGCATGTTTTTGTTTTGTCATTTTTTCCTGTTCTGTAAATGGGGCAACCTGTTGAACAGTGTAAGAAATAAATAAAATAAATAAATAAATAAATCTATCAAAATATCATCAAACTACTTTACGTTTGATCGAGTTGAAATTAGAAGAAATCGAAAAGAACTAAAGGTTGCAACACAACATTCAAATTCAAAACACATACACGGAATTGAAATAACTTTCCCCAATGAACATGTTTGGAATTCGAACAAATAAGCCTATTTTCAGTGATTTGAAAAAATTTCAACTTTGACATGTAGCGAAAGTCACGTGACTTCGACCAAGTAGGCCACATTTAATTTTTTTTCAAGCAAAACTTAACGCCCATGTTAAATTTCGAAATGAATTATTATAAAGTTTTCCCATATGATTCCAACTTTATGGATGATATCACGCAGAAACATCGAAAACTGGACATATGAAATTTGTCCAAATTCAACTCATTTTCAAGTTTCATGAAAACAATTGGCAAAAAGCATGTGATTGGGATAGTATGGAAGTTATAAATCATTCTTTATAGAAATGGTATAGGTACCTTCTAAACATTTCAAATCATCAAAAGATTGATTAGTTTTATGAATCTCAGAGACTTTGTTAAAATTTATCAGAAATGGATTCTCAAAGAACCTTGAATTTGGGAATTCGGGAATATATAATCATGTTTACCTGTATAAACTTCTCTTCATATCTCGTTCCATATTTTGACTCAAGAAATTTGTTTCTTATTCAAAATTGCGTGCAACAATAATAAAACACCTAGTAATCATACTCAATTTACAAAAACAAATGATGAAAAAAAAATCATGATAATTCCTTAATATCAATAATTATAATTATCCCCTTACACTCTCAATTTTGAGGTAGAAATAAATATGAAAACGAGTTATTCCATATAGTTCTTAATTCCTTCATATTGTGGAATTGTGAAATTGTTGGAAATCAAAACTTCCATAATAAATAAAATATTTTATGTTACGCAATCAATATCAGGTGATATTCGAACATATGATTAAGTAATGCATAATTGCTAATCTTCAATTATGACGAGTTCCAAAGGAGATTCAAAGTATATCCCAATACATTAATATGAGACTTCAGTAAAATAATATACACAGTGTGCAATCACATGATTGTGATTGTGTACAAAGCACACTGGTGGTATCGGATTCGAGTGATTTCTCAGACTTATATTGGCCTTCTATAGTTCTTTGAGTTCTGTGGAACGGACATGCGAGTGGGTATAAGTACACTATACGTGCACTGGTTAACCGGCCGGCACTGGTTTTCGACCCGTTCGGAAATTCGAGATAAAATAATAAGAGAAATATTCCTTGTACCATCAGGATTACCGGTATAATATGTGTTTCAACCACTTTTTCCAAGGACCAAGGACGAGTAACTGTCTATTATGGTCGAGCCTGCAAATTGAGGCGAGAAAACTGACCTAAGTGGTCGCGTGAACCAATGCATATCTTGAATAATAGTCTATGTCTGGTATTTTACTTTCTTTGGTGAATATTCGAATGATTTTCTACACACTCATCCATCCACATATTACTTACTCATCAACAATTAGTTCGCGACCATCAAATAGGGCCCGAATAATATTTCTTCTGCAATTCCTTTATTAATGGTGGAATACCAGAATTCACCATCTTCGCAACCATCAAATGAGGCCTAGATAATATTGATTTCTTCTGCAATTCCTTCATTGATAATCGAAAACCAATGCGACCATCTTCACCGACCACTGTTCATATCATATCTGATTATTTCTACTATCTCTAAGTATTAAATTATTTTTCCATTGAAATATTCACCATATTATTTTACAACGCAAAAAATTATAAATCTGATTTATTATATATATCAATTTTTATTGTTCATAGATCTGCTAGGAATCGAAAACAATGGACAATGGCAATTACCATTAGGTTCCTATGTTTGAAAATAAATACTTTATCGTTTTCTAGAGTTTAGAAGTCTACCTGAGTATTAAATGATGATTGCATTATAATTTCTACGTGTCGAGTGTTTCTGATCAATTCATTTCCTTGTGAATCAATCAGATAGATGGTGGTCGAGAATCAACATGAGGATGGTCGAGAAGTCAGAAGGGTAGTTAAGAACCATTGAAATCGTAGATTTTTTTCTTTTCATCAAGATCCCAAGAGCTGAATGCAAGAAAACACTTGAATCATCACATTCAAATTACTTTTGAGTTATCATGGAATCGGTATGCACTGCCTTCAATACAATGTTATGAGCTTTTGCATGAATTTTATCACTTTCAAAGCTGACATTTCGGTTAACTGGTCGAGAACTTGTGCATTCACCATATTTTTTCACAACTAGAAATCAGCTTAATTCCGAGTACACAATCGACAAAGGTATGCACTAATTTCTTGTTAGTACTCGGAGTTAGCTTGATTTCGAAGTCGAAATTAGGACACAGTGTTCCCAAAAATAATATAGGGTATAGAGGATCGATAAAATGTTAATGAACCGGTCGGAAATAAAAGAACTTGATGAATACCGAATTTTCTAGAACACTATATTATCAAACAAATCTATATACGACTTCAGTGATTGATCAATATTAATGAGATATAGTAGCAAATTAACTGTAGAAAATAGATATTTCTGGAAATTCAGAACGTTCTTAACGCCATCTGGAAGAAAATTAACATTTACATTTCAGGAGTAACCTCCAATAAGAATCCACTACTGGGTATATTATTTATTGTGAATAGGTAGGTGAACTCTTGATGGAATGATAGTAAAATTCACGAAACCTCAGCACAGGTTACACAACTCTTGTGATTAGATTCGAAATCTAGGCCTCCTGCCAGAACCGAATTTGTATGCGCATTTATTGCGTTCCATATAACACGCGTAAATACATTGGATGTCCTCTGTATGTCCACAATGTACATTACGAATATCCATTGGACGTCCGATTATGTCAAGAGGGACATCCAATGGATATCCATCAGTTATCCATTTGCCACCAAATTGGACATCCAATGGATAGTTTCGAACTTATGTTCAAAATATTTATAGAGGAAGAATGATCCACATGGAAAATGAGATTTCACATCAGTGCAATAATGATTTCAAATAATCATTCATTTTCATGAAACCACTGAATGCTGAGCCGTATTCACTACTCTGAATAGACATTTTATTCAAGGAGCCATATTCCGCAGTTCCTCTGCCAATAAAATAGGTACCGCTTCAAACTGACGCTGCCTCCAAATTTATTTATCACATGAAATTAAAGATATGGTAAACTCACTATTCGAATGTAAAGAATTAATCGATTGGCAAATGGTATATATCGTCGTATATTTCGATTCGACCAAAGGATGTACAAAGGGAGTCCAATGGACGCCCATCTTTCAATTGAATCCTCTCGTCCAGTATGGACGGAAACTGAATTTTCAGTGAATATCCCTAAACGGGCCTCCATTGTACTAGTGGTTAATGGACATCCATTGGATGTTCATTCGATGTCCATGTCCATATGGATCAAGCATAGACATCATATGGATATCCAGAGGATATCCTGTGTTTACTGGTGTTACAAATTTTGACCAATCGAACTTCGAAGGCGGCAACAAAACTTTCGCATCTGGAAGTTGGGTGATCTGTGCATTCAGTTATCGATTAGAAAAGATCATTCCGGTGGTATAAAAGGAATTTCGAAATTATTATTCATATGAAATTTGATACTAGATACGATCGCAATTACGCGATTTTTATCGATGTATCCCATTTATTCACATATATAAAAAAGTAATCATAATGTAAATATACCATATTGCGTAGATGTTTTGAGAAGCATGTATATGGTCGAGTTATATGTTCATATTTAATGGGATCGCTCCTTGAGACCTTGAAGTTGCGAATTCTGGTGATGATCAAGAGAATTCGGAATCCTGACATCTTTCATTTCCACTTATAGCACTAGATTAAATCGGTAGGTACGATCCTCCGTTCACGATATCGATTCCCTATCTATTATCTCTAATATTCGACGGAAATATCGCTTTTATAGGAGACCTTCACTACCCCAAAATTAAGTTATTTTGTAATAAAGAATGTCGCATGTCCGTTTTACGCGTTGGTGGTTAGGACTCCCAGGGATTGGGCCACAACAGCACATCGAAAAGCCACTCCCTCCCTGAAACGGAAGAAGAGACAAAGTCCGTGATATGTCTTAAAAAGACGCCTCGACGAGATAAGTCCCGTCCATTCCGCTTCCTGTCTGGTTGGTCTGTGCGGCTGACGCTGCAGGCATGTACTTGCCGCAGGTCTGTTGGTACCTCCTGCCGCAGCACCTGCCGCAGCACGACTGCAGCAGGCCAATCGACACCGCGGAATGGGCTGGACTGGCCATCGGAGAGGGGGAGCCCGGCCGCTTGGGGTGGCCGTTGTAGGGCACCTCGAGCTCCACGAACTCGCGGTCGGTGGTCTTCTCGAGACAGCGCAGCAGGTGGTGGTGCTGCAGCTCGAAGATGTCCTCATCGCGGTAGTTGTCGTCCAGCTCGATGCCCGATTCCTGGGCAGCCAGGCGCGCTTCGGCAGCCTTCTTTTTGCTGACGAAAGCTGCGCCGGAAGAGGCTTTGGCAATGCGTATTCTGGCGAGGCGGGCTTTCTGAAAACATCAACGATATTGAGAATATCCTACTTTTATTGGATCTCTATGGGCAAGACTAACGCTGACGAGACTCTGAAGTTTACGAAGTATCCGCAGACCCCATTGTCATATTGGCGACAGTGAATCACGCGTGATACATTATATGGACGCATGCACATTCGCTCGTGAAAAACTCATATATTAACGTAATGTACATCCCGAAAACATCGCAGAAGGTCATTCGGAGCTTGAATCAGTACACCAATGATAACAGTGGGGTGACGGCATGCTATTAGTGTACAAGAGTAAAACTCCTTACGAAACTTAGCCTCCACAATTTCATTGTAAAAAATACTCATCAAAAAGCACGAATTCCAACATATCACGTGATGGGAATCCTTCGAAAGATTCAGACACTTCTTAGCGCTGTGAAGTTTGGGTATGCATTTGGCACAAACCTCCCACAAATAGAATGATGACGTTCAGAACAATGCCACCAGTGCCACTGTGCGTTTCGTAAGCCGAACTGAGGTCAAGTTCCGATATTACTGACACAGTAAGCAATTCAGGAACACTAAACAGTAGCAGTAGCTCTGAATTTGTATTTCATTTCTGAACGATTTTGGCAGTACTGGTATACTGGCAGCAAAACATAACCATAACCTATGATCTTTTGACTTTGGATGTTTTGTTTCGTTGGTTTTTATTTTCATAATTCTTATTCATTCACTCACATTGAAATCATGGATGGAGTGATCAATCATACTATCTTAGAAGACATATCATCCGATAGTGATTCTGATTCATCAGAACCACCAAGGTTGATAGTACCTCTAGTTCCAGTGATGAATAAATGAAGCATATTGCTGTGATATATTTGTAGATCAGTGGCAGTTTCAGCGTCTACTGCCTCTGTGAGATCTTCCAGTTCAAATTCATACATTTTCTGAAAGTATTTAAAAATGATAATATATAATTGTTATCGACTCAGACCTAGTCATCCAAAAGCTTCGATGAACTTTTAGCCTTTAACAGGGTTCCTTGTGCAATGACCGGCGAAAACGTTGCCATTTAATGTCAGTAAAATCAAAACGATAAAATATACTGGCCAGTACTGTTTGGGAAGATCGGAACATGACCAGTGACATGTGTAGCGAAATGTAATCGGAAATTGACTTTGTATTTTTTTTGAAGAAGTCCAGTCCATTACAATAATGAAAAAAAGATTGTGTGTAATCAAACTTTATCGACATTTTCCCTTGTATTCTTCCTGAAATAAGCTTATTGTGATCCGATATCTACCATGA
The DNA here is from genome assembly GCA_918026855.4 of Phaedon cochleariae. Taxonomy (NCBI): domain Eukaryota; kingdom Metazoa; phylum Arthropoda; class Insecta; order Coleoptera; family Chrysomelidae; genus Phaedon; species Phaedon cochleariae. The sequence goes on along the minus strand of OU896720.1, from coordinate 17,189,198 downwards.
TTCGATAGAAATACCATAATATACATAAATGAGGAAAGACGAATACAAGCATATTATATCTATCCATGCATGATCATAAAAGGAAAAATATCGAGTAGAAAATGGTAGAAGTCATATTTCTCGTTCGGAATGTGGATGTTACGGTAGAGAATGTCTCGCGGATTTCAATAAGACATATTATATTGGAGTTCTCTTCGTAGATTTTTCACTAGCTGGCCTAGTACAACTGATGGAGCTTGGCATGCTGAAACAGTCGATTCAAGAAATTCCCCCAGAATCTCTTCGTCTTGAGATTATAGGTTTCCCAATAATACAGGACGTTAATAATGAAGCAGGAACTAAAATTAATTTCCACAAGTATCCAATGAAATGAACAACAATGGTAGATTGCGATAGAAATAAAACTAGTCTCGTGGCTAATATCACGCAGAAGACTGATGATGAATATATCAATCGATGTACCGTTGTAAAAATAATTCGATAAATAAACTAAGCGCTGAGAACTTAAAATTACATTATAATATCATTCACATACAATGAATAAAACAAATGACAGGCGATTTTGATGATCGGTGCCATCAGGCTAGTCCAACAGTGGAGGAAATGTAATTTTCTGACCTAAATTATCAAAGTTTGCTGACAGGGCATATTCAATTTATATTTGATAATAATATAATTTGATTGGATACATTGTTGCTACCAATGAAATAATTTCAATTCACCCCCTCCAAAGGGTAGTTTATAATAATTACTCTATAACTGCTTTTCAAAACTCTTGCTAATCGAGCATTTTTGGTTCGAGTTTTCGCTCCAAATCACATATTTGAACATAGGTTTAATATGGCTATTTAGTTGCTACTGAAAAAATAATAATTTCGACCCACTCTTTGAGAGGGGTAGTTTATTCTTGCTGTTTTCCAAAAATCCTTGCTGACCGAGCATTTCTGGTTCGAATTTTCAGTTCAAATTACATATATGATTCTCGAATATTATTTGTACTCAACACCCTTAGATTTAATACTATACAAGTTTCTATAGCCCTGCAGATAGACCGATACATATAAAAGTTTCACGAGCTATTGGACTATAAGTTGTAGAATGTTAATGAAATATTCGTTCAAATATATTCAAAATTTCCCGGACAAACTGATCATTCAAAATTTGCTGGATGGTCAATAGTTAGTGCATTCCATTGTGTTCATTTGGTGATATTTCCGTTCCTCAATTTGGTAAACTGGCTGCTTTTCCGAATGTTGAATTCGCTGACTTTTTCATGTACGGCAGAGCTGACAGCAACGCAGCTGCTGCTCAACAATTTTATCGTACCCCACGTGATACGTGACCGTGTTCGCCAAATACATATTGTAGGATTAGGTAATTTACATCAGATCATAGAATGAACATTGAACAAAATCACCAGGAAGTGAATCTGCAAATCCTGGTTGATTGCTGAATCTATCTACATGGAAGATATGGTCAGTCCTTGACTCTAAGAAAACGGACCCATTCCAGAAAGGAGACTTTTGTCGATTCATCGTGAATACCGACATATAGGATGCAATATTCCTTTCCTCATGAAGGGATCAATAAGTTTTATAACGTACATTATTGGGCATAAGGAAACCTCCATATGAAGAAACGATTTTCGTTTCAATGGAAATTCAATGTGAACGTGTTGGTAGTTAAAGTGGGCATAGTTTAATGGGTCTATATGGTCGCCACACATTTTAATATAGAATATTTTATATATGATTCACCCGATATTTTGGATGAAGTACCTTTGGATGTAGGAGAACAAATCATATATCAGATTTTTTGATCAATTCATGATCAATTTTCTGAATAACGGATTGGGAGGAATGGACCGATATTATGGTCCCATCCAGACCTGACCTCCGTCAACCATCATGTCTGGAAACGAATGAAAGAGGTTTTGTTAGATCATGAAATATTTTCTTCAAGAAATTATTATGTTTCATCTAGATAATTACCTACGAGTCTGTGTCTGTTATCACCTTATTTTAAAGGGCCAATACCAACGATGTTTTCAAAAATATTTGAACGAATATTTGAACCATATTTCATTATATTTGCTTGTAAAGTCGAAGTTGTAACAGTAACTCGTTTTAGAATTCGAATGAGCCACAATTTCAAATTTAGATCCCATTATGTGTTATGTCGATGAAATACGTATTCAACTTCATAGAAAAAAAAATATAAAATCAGATAAAATGTTTGACAAACCTTTTATTATAATGATGATATCTACAAAATGCGCAACACTTTGCATATATAATAGTATAGTGTGACGAGTACTCTTTAAAGTTTGTCCCAACTTTCCGAATATTATATTTCCATCATTGGGGATACTACAAACATTTCATTCTTAGGTCACATTGATTCAACGAAGGAAATTTATCCATGTTAGTGATGATAAAATACGATGATGACATAGTTAAAAAGACAAACATAAAACAGGATCAATCACAATTATGTGAATTAGTTAAATTGTGAAATGTTGAATTTGTGAAAATGCTAACTTCAAGCGGAAAGTACTACTAATATTATGGGTTCAGTGAATCTTCTTCTCTGTCTGACATCACTCCTTTACTGAATAATCATAGAAAAGTGAAAAATGGTGTCATAGCCACTATGTGAATTTGTTACTTTAAGTCGAAGCTGAAAAACTGAAGGAGCAGAAGATATATATTCATCAACATATTATTTCTAAATTTGTCAAATAATTTATTTCGATTTTCAATAAACGATGAATTCGAAGAAAGAAAATTCGGGATTTCTGTAAATCACCAGGAACATTTGTGGGGAAATTTGAAAAAGTCGATTAATTTTGGTTATCAATTTCATTGACACGACCAGCCAAAGCACATCCCTCAGGATGGAGCATACTGTCGCTCTTGTGAGGACTTTTTTTTTGTCACAATCCTGACAAGGTATTCAGCAGACCACTCAATTGAGATGTCAGTGGGACTTTGTCCTTCAATTTTGAATGAATAGATTTTATTGGCAAACAGTTTTATAACCAATTTATATGTTGATATTTGGAATGGACCAGGAAATTCTTGACAGTTTGGGGGCTAGTTTTTGAAGTGAGGTAGGGTTGGGAGAAATTATTAGTGGCTGGGTGAGTATCAGGTATATTGATATTATTATATCAGCTGAGTTATAAGGTGTGTGTGGTGTGTTGAATAAGGTATTTATCACTAATTTAGAAGGATTAGAACTTTCAGTGAAGAGATTTGAAAGTATATTCAAATTTTGTTGATGATAGGAATTGTCAGAGATTATTAGCACTCTATTTTTCATCTGCTTCACCAAATTTAACTTTGAAGAAAACTTTTGGTATGAATGGAGATTCATATATCTCTCTGAAATGAGAGATTTCCTGTACCACTCAACTTTGACTGTATTGTCGACACTTCTCGTTAACCGTGTGTCAAGAAAGGGGACACTGCATTCTGCGTTTTCTTCTTCTATGGTAAATTGAATGTATAGATCGTAACTGTGAGAAGTGTCTGTATTGTGAATCAAAATGCATTATTTGACAAATTTCGAAATAGTGTGTTGATGACTATATCTCTTCGGCCCCTTCACTTTTACTGCTTTGACTGAATGTAACAAATTCACATTGTGGCTATGACACCATTTTCACCATAAACAAATTTCAAAATAACATAATTCTTCTGCTCTTTTATTTTACTTGCTTTTGACTGATGAGGCAAATTCCCATTGTGGCTATGACACCTTTTTCCACTTTTCTATCAATATTCAGTTGAAGAGTGATGGCTGAAGGAGAAGAAGATCTACTGAACCTATAATATCAGTATTACTTGCCGGAATTAATGCGAGGAGGCTTTTGGCGCGGTCGAAGTGGTCAAGAGAATTCATCTAGTTTTCGTAAAACTAAAATAATAAATCCTATTTGAAGGTACGAAAGTTAAAGAAAGTAGTGTGAGGTCAGTAATAAGTAGTTCGTAAATAGCATTCCGCAGTATGATTGCACTAAAGGCTTGGGTGTCTTGTTAAAAATTGTAGATGTTACATTTGCAGCATGGTCCCTTCTCCAGGGGGGCATTTGACTCGTCCACCAGATCGAAGCGAGGAATTGCAACGGCTCATATTAAGCAGACTTACAACCAGATCAGTAGAACTTTTAAATTCATAACACACATTCTCACCGGGTTTGAGAGATGAACTCAAACTATTAAGTGAAGAGATTTTTAACCTTAAAGAAGAAACAAATGATGATATAAAATTACTATCTGGGCATGAAAAATGTTTTCATGAAGATTGAATGTGTAAAAAACGCAAAATTCAGTATACTCAGGAAGACTTCACACCATTTATAATTATTGCTGAGGCCAAGAGGAAGAACATAGGTAATATCCACCCTTCAGATTTAGCTAAACGTTGTTCAAAGCTGCCATTAAAGGTATTTTGGATGTAGCTCGGAAGGGTACAAACAGAGTAGGCATCACATTTTCAACATCAATGCATGCTGATGAATTTCTTGAGAACAAGTCATTTCTGGATAGGGGTTTCGCAGCATACATACCACAAAGCCTATTGACCTCATTATGTACATACAATAATGCAAAATGTAGAATTGTAGAAGCTAAGAGACTAAACAAAAGAGTTTATAATTATAATGAGGTTGCCTTTGAACCAACTACTACTGTAGTTATTACATTCGAAGCAAAGTTCCTAGTAATTCAAGTGTCTTTTCATATTCATACCCAGTTGAAGCATATATAACCCCAGTTATACAATGTTATAATTGCCTTGTATATGGGCATGCCAAAAGGCAGTGCAGAGGATAGAAACGGTGTGCAAGATGTGGCTAGCAACATGAAGATGAATGCGCTAGTCCTGAAATAAAATGTTTATTTTGTAACAATTCCCATCTAGCTATTCACAGAGGGTGCATGGAACAGAAAAGACAGCGAAAAATTAATGAAACAATGGTGTTCCAAAATCTCTCCTTTTTTGATGCCTCCAAGCTATTTCCCCCGATAATTCCAACACCTCCGAAACAAAACATGAACCAAAGGTCCCTGGATTTTCCTACTCATCTATCCTCGACCCCAGTGTCATCATCTCTCCAAGTCTTCACTCAGTTCACAGCGCAGTTATTCTATATAGAGTGGTAATAAGCACAAAACGAAGAAAAACTCTTTTACAAATGAGGGATATGATGTTTCTGCTCATCAGGAAGCTTTTATACCATCTCGAGTACCATCTAGATCAGAATCCAATCCCCTTCCACTGAATTCTTCACCCTATCGAGGGTTTACTCAAGCTGAAATGCCGGTGCAAGAACAAGTTGGTTATAATATGGTTTCAGAGAATAAAGTAATTGTTGAAAGGGTATCCACCTTTCATAACGATGATTTGAGTGCAATAGGGAAAGCCACTTCAGGCCTCCTTCATATGAGCCACTGAGGCTCTCGATCACAAACAATAGATGAATCACAATTCAATTTACTTGAGAAATAGTCTGGTATGGTGGAATAGATGGAGGATGTCCAAAGCTCATCATCCAAGACCTCTACATATTAGGTTGATTTGATTCTGTGTCCTTAATTCTTTAATATTAGTTTCTAATATCTGTTTTATCTTATCCTTTAGTACAACAATCTAATCCTTATGAATAAGTTAGCTCTAAATTTTTGTCACTGGAACATGCGAATCTTTTTTGCAAATAAAATCAATCTAATTTCCTTTTCAAGAGAAGAACAAATGCATGTTCAAATGAAACCTTTTCAAAACAAACAGATAATGTACATATAGCAGGATTCAATATAGAACGTAGTGATCGGTATAGTGGTTGGGGAGGTGTAGCAATTTTGATAAGACGAAATATTGCATACAAGGTCATTAAATACAGAAATTTGAATTCAAATAGCAGATGTCAGGTAATTAGTTAAGAGTTGCGAATCCTTATACTTGTGAGCATTTATTGCCCACCAGATCTTTTTATTCCACAAAATTCTCTCAATCATATAGTGAATCAAATTAATAAACCCCACCTATGTCTCCGCATGAACTCCCGAGAGAGTCAGATTTTAATATATCAGGAAGTGACCCTTTCAGTATGAGTGAGATAAAACTAGCTCTCTGCAACAAGAAAGATACGAGTCCTGGCTTAGATTTATAACAAATGCAATGCTTCAACATCTTCCCGACACCGCACTAGGCCACTTAATAGACATAACAAACGAAATCCTTAGAGGAAGAGGAGAAGCCTGCCTCCAGAGTGGTATAATACATTAGTATGCCCAATTCCAAAAAGAGGAAAAGATTTGTCTTCTGTGAATGCTTAGAGACCTATTTCAATTAATTCTTGTCCTCGCAAAATTTTAGAAACGATGATTAAGAACAGGCTCGATTAGCATTTTGAAAGTTTGAGTCATATTGATCTGACAACTGTTTATTGTAGGATAAATTGCTCACAAGCCTTAAAAGAACATGCTTTCATGGTAGTTTCGGATGTTACAGGCGCATATGACAATGTTAACCTTATAAATATACGTATGCCTATTATTTTCTAATAGAAAGATTCAAGTCAAGGATCCAAGTTCTGGACTACTTCTCGGTCCTGTGAATTCTAACTTCGGTTTACCCCAGGGTTCCCCTCTCAGCCCTTTATTATTTAATCTATATGTTAACTCAGTACAAAATTCTAAGCAGGAATTCATTAATACGCGGATGATATAGCAATCTTCAATTCAGGAAGAGACCTCCAGCAGGTTTCCGATGATATAAATTCAACTTTGGCTAATATAGATCCGTGGCTTTTTGAATTCAATTTGACATTGTCGCCGCAAAAATATGAAGCCATCGGGTTCTTCAGGTATAATGCTTATATGCCATTAAATTTTGAAATAGGAGGTAACCGAATTTCCTGGAACAGAGAAATAAAATATAAAGGAGTCAATTTTGATACTTCACTGACTGGAAACCGCATTTTATAGAGAGAATATGCTCTCGCGCATATATAAGCATGAATCTGTTAAGAGCCTTGTGCAGAACTTGGTGGGGAGCGCATCCGTTATCCTTGTTAGCTCTATATAAGGCCTTAGTAAGATCTCATCTTGATTTTGGTAGTATTTTGTTTGGAATGCGCAGCCGTCAGTTACTCAATAATATAGACAGAATTCAATTTCAAGCCTTACCGATTGTACTAGGAGCTATGAAATCTACTCCAACTATTGTTCTGTTGTCGGAAAGTGGTGAAATACCGATGGATATCAGGAGGTTTTGGCTGGCGGGTAAATATTTACTGAAGTTATTTTCCATTTTTAATCCACCTAGTATATTTGTTACTAATTTCTACAATTTATACATGACCAGAATCAATTTCAGAGGCTATGTTACCACTCCACTATTGATAGACGCATTTTCCTTTTTGTCAATAAATCGACATCCGCTATCATACCTTCCTTTGCTTCCCTGTTACACATTTCCAATCTCATCCTAAATAGTTCCTGTCCCTATTCCGGATCTGGGACTAGAAAAGGAAAAAGACAATAGAATTGTATTTTCCGAAAGAGCAATGGGAAAAAGGCCTTATCAAACCTTGATTTTCACTGATGGCTCCAAGACAGTGGATAGTGCGGGAATAGGAGTATATTCTCTTAACCACAAATTATAAATCCTGCACTTAGATATTTTCAAGACCTACGAATAATATTGAAAGAGCAAGCTTGGAGTACATGAATCAACACTTATCGAAATTTGAGCAGCATTAAAGGAAGGAGATATACTCTATCAGTAATTAACCCTTTGAGGGTTCCATGGTTCAAGGGTCTTCCAACTCTTTCAAGGAAGGAAATAACAACTATATGTCGAACGAGAAGTGGTCATTATCTAACAAATAGTCACCTGAACAGAATAAATGTTAAAGAATCTCCTCTATGTGAATATGTGGATCCTGGCAGGATCTGGAGCACTCATTCTTCAGTTGTTCACGCAACATTCATAACCTATCAGTATTGCATAATGGTGTTACCAGCATCAGTAGTGAAAACAAGCCCTTGGGGCTTCCAATTTCGCTCCATAATATTTCATTTGAGAATTCAACTGATAACATGTGCCAATTCATTTGCGAATTTTTCAAATCCTCTGGTCTAAGTCGATGAATAGCCATGCGAGGTAGTGAGTGAAGCACTAGAGTAATGCTTAAATGAACAGAGTGAAAGCAGTAGAACTAGACTTACTAAATGTGCTTGAGCTAAAAGTAGTTGCTCGAAATTGCTTGTAGATATCCTAGTGCAAATGTGGTGAAGGATTTTTTTTTTCTCCTACCTTAATGGCCATGGACATTAGTCCTTCAGCCACACACAGTGAAGGATTGAAATAACTGTAAAGTGATTAATTTTTGAAAGGTTCCTCAGGGGGTATAAAAAGACTGTGGAGTGGTTCCCCATTGAGGATAAACTCAAGGAGGCGTGTACTTGGCCGGATAGCCCAGGCAGCTAAGGCCATTCAAAGTGAAAGGAAGAAGAAAGAAGAAGTATCACTTGCCGCTTAAAATATGCATTTTTACATTTTATGAAATAACTAATTTCACAAAAATTGTGATTGATTTCGTTTTTGTTCGTCTTGTTATCGACTATGTCATTATTGTCTTATATAATTTTATCATTACTAACATGATTGTGAAACAACCTCACCAAAGATGTAAGTTAATTATACTTTATATAATCAATGTGACCTAGTGGTCATTTTATTTTAGTATCTCTGATGATGGAAATTCAATATTCCGAAAGCTAGGACTACTACATGATCAAATATATTCAAATTATTCTTATATATCGCCTTCTTCGATATATACGTCGGTGAACCAAACACCCATACTCGAATACATATTTTACAATTACGATAAATTCATAATCGCAGAGAAATACTTCAAAAATAAAAGAATATTTTCTTGAGATCTGAACATTCAATCTTTATTTAAATAATTCAATTATTTTATACAATGAATTGAAATGTTTCACTTGTACATGGGAGTAATGTATGATTGACATGTAATTTCTTCACTTTGATAATATTGATTTCTTGTTTCAATGATAGCGTAATTTCTGACTGTGAAAAGAATCTGCTTGGACTAACAGATATTGTTATCAACCAAAGATGTCGAATTATTTGGGAGAAGAAAGAAACGTCATCTCAACAAGGATGAGGAGACTATAGTGAGTATACACTGTACCGCACTTTCAAAGTTATCCTCATTATCATCACAGGAAGTAGTTGTAGTTCCAATACCACGAATCCCAAATATACGGTGTGTCCATTTATAAAAGCGGGACGACTCGAAGATGAGTTTTTTCAAATAGAACACCCAGTATTTTTTATTCAAAATTTATTCCGCTAAGGTTTAGCTCTATATCGCTGAAAAAAATTTAATTTGGTTGCGGCAAACCCATTTTTACTACTTATGAAGGGTCATGTTGAATTGGGTATAGTATATTCATCTAAAAGAATTTCTAAAATATTTTTGGCATACAGTAGTAGCAAGGTCTCAACGTACACCAATCCAGTAATTTTGCGAGACAATCCTTCACAGGATGCTAAAATTTACATTCTGAATATTGTAAGATTCTAGTGGAGCCCGCGAGAGTCTCGTTTTCGAGAATGAATAATTTCCCTATATTTATCATTATCTCAGGCCACTTATGAGGCAAGATTCCTTTATTTGATACGAGTGTGGAAATATTGTTTGCCACATGACATCCGAGGTTCTACATAGATCATTCAGGTATTTTTGCGATATGTGCATTGTCCAAATTTATAATATTCCGTAATCTTGTTACTTATAATTCAAATAATATGTACCCATTTGAAACAAACAAACATGCCAAAAGCAACGCCTGCCTTTGAAACAACTTCTACAATACAAACAATGGAGATTTGGATTGCGAGAATGAGGATTTTTTTTTAAAATTTGGGCCACTCTTATTGTCGTTATTCCCACAATCCAAATCTCCATATAACTTGAAGGAGGTGAACATAATGATACAAACAATATTTTTACTACGCGGGTTTCGGGAAGGAATTCAGCAAGATTTTAAATAAAATCAAGATATATTTGATTGTGGTGATGGTTGACACGTCATTAAACGAATATAACTGTATTTAGAAAAATTAATTCGTAGTCTGCAAAAAAACTGTGAGAGTAGCATTTTGGATAAATTTGTCAAAACCCACTCTGTTTTATATTCAAACTTGGAGAGCCTGTGAATGTTCCTATTGTAAAAAAATATATGAATGGTCAATGAAGAAATTCGATTATACCGTATAGCAACGCAATATTTCCACAATACAAATGAATGAAAAAACTATGACGTACAAATTATCCCACAATAGTATCAAAAATAAGGAAATTATCCATGACTTGACAATGCCGCAACCAATTTCGTTGTTTTTTTTTTTCAGCGATAAAAAGGCGAAAGATGTCGGAATGAATTAGTGGATAAAAATACAGGGTGTTTCATTTGAAAAATTTCAATGAATGTCATCTGAATCTTGCAAAATTTTAAATTCAAAATTGAGCACTCTGTTAAAGAAGATGACGCAAAATTACTGGATTGGTATTCGTGAGCCCTTGCTACTACCGTATGCCAAAAATAATATCAAAATTTGAATAAATGAATATACCATGCCCAATTCAATATGACTCTTCAATAGTGGTGAAAATTGATTTATCAATTATAGCTTGGCAACGCCGCAACCGATTCCAATCTTTTTTACAGCGAAGTGAAGGTAAACTTTGGCGGAATAATTTCCAAATAAACAATACTGGGTGTTCCGTTCAAAAAAACTTGTCTCCGAGTTGTTCCGCTTTTATAAAACACCCAGTAATGTTGAAAATATTTTTTAAACAAGCAACTTTGGTAACTGAAAAAGTGTTTCCTTCAAAGTTTTTCTCTATAGGTCATGGCTTTCGAGATATCGAAGAATTACGCACTGAATGGACACACTGTACACTGAGTGTACAGTCCACACAAATGATGAGCATACTCTTATCTGAGACAATATAGCAGTCCAAGGGATCTCAATCGGAGAAATGGAAGAAAGTATTTTCAAGTTTTCTCATTTCAATGTTTCAAATAGAGAAAATGTTGAATAATATATATTTAATCAAAATTATGGTGATGCTCGAGACACATTTTCTTCAATCAAAATATTGAATTTTTAATATGATGGAATTGGCGAATGATCCAAATGGTATTTGATATGGTAAAATCCCATCGAATCAAAAGTATAATGATGCTTGATACAAAATTGAGAAAATTGTGGATAGTTTATGTTTCTATTAAGATTTTGATAATGCTTGATACCAGAATCGAATTTTTTTCATAACGTAATCTTGGAAAATTCAATTATAAGTGGATGATCTTACTGAGACAATGATTATGTTTGATACAAGGATCGACAATTTTTCCACAAGAAAATTTAAAAAAAATTTAAATTAAGTAGGTATGTAGGTATTCTCGGATGAAGCTAAAGAGTCGGAGGAATAAAAATATATCGAATGTAAAAACTTCACAAACGATTCTCGTCAGGTGATATGATACAATGAACTAAACTAACCACCACCACCACCACGCCCCCCGAAAGGTTGAATGCCCAGGATCAAGTGCCGCCATATAACTAGCTTACGTTATATGATAGCTCCTAGGTGGCCAGGTAGCCGTGCGGACAGAGTGTCTATATTCTAATTCGCATTCGCTTGCCGGTCGTGGGTTCGATCCCCGTCGACTGCAGAAATTTTTCTGATGGCCCAAGAAAGTGTTTGGGATCACACGTTAAAAGGTAAGGCCCCCGTCATTCCTTGCTCGCACAAGACTTTCGAAGACTTTTGAGGGTTGCTCGTAAGGGGGCAACTGAATGACGGATAGAACAAATTTTAGAACAACAAACAACAAAATCCCCATATCCATCCACCCTCACTCACTAACGAGTGGACTTCAACCTTATGCATTTGGCAATCTGCATATGTTTTATAAAACCCCTTACTTGGTTTCAGTCTTCCGACTTTTAAAACTTTTTGTCTAATGTGTTTCCTAGCCTGACTTTGCGTGGTGGTTCCCTACCCTAATGGGAAGCAAGTAAACTAACCTTGGCTTGCTTAACTTATATATCCTACTTCCCCAACCTGAAGGATTAATTGATTACTTAGCTGTGGGCAGGTTGGATAAACCTCAATTTTCGGAAATTGTAGGCACAATATCTACATTAAAATACAGTGTACCGGATTTACTTGAAAAGATTGATAGCATGGACGTATAAACAATACGTCCATGATTGATAGCAAATACATATTATTATCTACATAGGAAACAAATCTAACAGTGGTGAACTATTGAGGTCTAATTGATCGTTAAGTTAAATGTCTGAATTTTTTAGTTTGTTGATTTTTAATGATTCAAAATGATTGAGTTTTATTCCTTCATTTCCTACGTGTAGAATTTCGAAATTATCATCAAAACTTTGGTTTTCTTTCAATATATGGTTGACGTACCTATGTTGAATTTGTTTTCTTTTTGAAGAAATTCAACTCATGTTCATGAATGCGCTGATTGAACGTACGCCCTGTCTGACCGATATATACCTTAGGGCAAGATCCACAAGCGAAACATGTCGTGTGTTTGAGAATTTTGTGGAAATCTTATCGTTTGTGAAGTTTTCATATTTGCCATGGATTTCCATCAAGTAATGGCCGAGTCAATTGAAAAAAAATCATATACATCGACTCCAGAAGAGCGATATGCTTTTTTTCAGGAATATTTATTCAGATTTACAAAATCTATTATCATCAAACATAGTCATACTTGATGAATGAATATATATTCTCAAAATGAGGAAACCTTTTTGAATTAGGATTATGACCAAAACATCAGAAATTGACGGGTAATTTTTGAAAAATATTTGGTTCCATGGTGGATTCATGCAGCAGTTTTAAGTCTTAAGTTTTAAGTCGTAGGTTTCAAGTCCCAAGTTTTAAGTCGTACGGTGAAAATAGTGATTCATGCAGCAATAATAAGAAGCACCCCTATTCATTAGCTCATTTTGCTTATATGTCAGTTTTTTACATGTTTGAGTTAACACAGAATTGTTTTTTTTTTATCATTCAGCAGTTACAAATATCTGTTTTGGTTTTGATTTGATTGAAACAAAAGTAAACAAACCAAAATTACAAATGGCAGCGCACGGCTCAAGCGCGGAGCAAATTAGTCATAAGTTTCAAGTCGTAAGTCGTGAGAGATGAATGTTGGCCAACTTTTCTTACGACTTAAAACTTATGACAATTGTATGAACGTTTATATTAAAAAGCAATGAATGAACTTCTTAAGATTTATGACTTAATACTTACGACTTAAGCTGCAAATCCACCATTACAGTACGTACCCTTTGAGCTTTCCTCTTGTCTGCTCGTTGATTTTGATGGTATATCCTACTGAAATTCGAGACGATGACGGGTACTGGTAGAGCGATGACTAGCACGCCACTCAGCGAACAAACACCGCCAACTATTTTACCTGCTATCGTTGCAGGAACCATGTCTCCGTACCTAGAATGAGAACAAAAATATCCTTTTCTGAAACTCGACAAACTTGACAGCTATTTACTTAAAGAATACAAGAGAATACAGGTATCCCAAATTCTATAAATGTCGAAAAACTTCCTTTGTCATTGGTTTTTCATTTTCCCTTCATATTCTATAATAATTTTTCCTCAGTGTCGAATCTATTATTGAACGAATGTTTTCATTTTGCTCTATTCAACATCAAAACAACAGGGGTATATGGAGATTTGCATTAAATATCTTTTAAAAGTTGAAAAAATAATATACAGGGACAAAGAGGGTCAATATTTTTTTCAACAAGGCAATAAAAATTAACACATGGACAAATAAGGACAAAAAATCGCCTTCCTTATATTTTCCACAACTTGAGAAAATTAGCATAGCCACATAAAACTAACATGTTTTTCGTGCGAAAAATTTTAATCATTATAGCGAATGGGTGGTGCGATTCCGCGATTCCACTCTGGTTTGTTCTGTTCACATTGATTTTAGTCAGGGCCGGATTCAAGCATAGGTGACAGGCGCGCGCATAGGGGCCCGCACAACAACGAAAATTATAAAACAATTTCACTGGTCATGTTTTACGATAAACCATCCTTTTCAATTTTTCAACCAGTTTTTTTTTATCGCTTGGAGCGCACGAAAGGGAATCCCTATTATGTTCAGAGAACATCGTGCGTTCCTAGGGAGGATAGGGACAGGAGGTAGGTATTGGAGTTTTTTTTGAACTTTTGGAGATTATATGTTGTTGGGAATACTTATGAATATAAGAAAAATTTAAAAAAACATCGGTAACGAAAGGTGGATGTATGAACCAATGTAGGAGTGACCTTTCCTCAACGGTGACTATCAGAAAGATCATTCTGTAAGCTGAAGCTGATCAAGAGCAGACTCCAGGCCTCTATGTCGGAAGACAAGCTATAAACTTTTTGGACTTGCTCAGTATGGAACACGACATTCTGCGACAAGTCAGCCATGGGAATATCATTAACGCCTTCATTATGGACAAGCATAAACAGAAACTAACCAGCAAGAGTGACTGAAGTGAACACGATTAGCAGTACATTTAATATTTCAGATTTATTCCGCGAGGATCAATTCCAGCACCAAAACATTAATCTATGACCAAAACTATTTCTAATCCATATCAACAATTTGTTGGAAGCAATGCCATGTCCAGTTCACAGCTTCGCGGATGATAGTACCCTCCATACCGCCTTCTCTTCCAGGGCTCCAATTCCAGCCAGGCAAATGAGAAAAGAACGAGGGAGAGATGTTGACAACATATATATGGACTTGGCAACAATTCTCGAATGGGGATCCAATTACTTGGTTGATTTCAATGCAAACAAAGCACAAGCATGCCTTTTCACTAGGAAAGCCGATCTCACTATGACAAACATAAGCTTGTCAAGAGTAACCATACCTTTGAAGACATCCATTTCGATGCTTGGGATTATTATCAGCAATAACCTCTCTTGGGGAAATCACGTGAGATCAACTGATAGAAGTGCATCCCAAAAACTTGGTTTTTTGTTTCGGGCCATGCAGGAGCTATTTCACTTCCAGTCAGCTGCTTATGATCTATAAGGCACAGATCCAACCTGTACTGGAATATTTTTTCCATATTTGGAGTGCAGTACCCAATCATACCCTGAAACTGTTGGATTCTGTTCAAAAAGAGGGCAATTCGTCTTGTGGGTGATGCCTCGCTCACAAACTCACTCACTTCTCTGGGACACCGTAGAAAAGTTGGCGATCTGGCTCTATTTTATAATTTTTTTCATGGACGATGCTCTTCTGAAATATCAACAATTGTTCCTCCCTTGGCAGTCCCCACGAGATTAACTCGTCGAGTTGAGGCTTTGCACTCCTTCGTGGTTACTTTGGAAACCTGCAGAACATCTCTTTTCAAAGACTTGTTCATCCAAAGAACAGCGAGGCTCTGGAACACATTGCCAAGGGAGGTGTACCCCGGGGCATTTAACCTCCAGAAATTCAAGAAGAACACCAACTATTACCTTATTTCCCTTGGTTCTCACGATGTTGTCTGAACATTACAGGATATCCCTTTTCGTGGGAACCAGAACATGAAAAAAAAATGATCTGGTGAAGAGAAAAGTACATAATATTGACTTGGTCTTTTCCTGTTGACTAACCAATGTATATTGAAGTGTTGAAGTTATGTTCACTTTCGTGGCGTATCTTAACCGAAAATAATTTGTGTTACAAATCAACAATGTGAAAGTTTCCTTAAAAATCGCCATTTTGATCCTAATGTTTCCTTCTTTTTCGGGTGAGGGCTCCCAGCCTCATCCTTCCATTTGGGGTATGCCATATCCCCTGATGCCCCACGAGCCCCAGGGCCCGCACCACAGGTGGAGCCTAGGGCCTGTATTTTCTAAATCCGGCCCCAATTTCAGTTATGATTAGTGGTGCCCGCGAGAGTCTCGTTTTCTAGAGTCTCGCATGGTCTCGTCTCGTTTTCGAGGCAAGACTCGAGACGAGACTCGGACAAGGCGAGACGAGACTCTCATTGGTCTCGTCTCGAGTCTCGTGCAAGACTTCTCGTGTCTCGTGCGAGAGTCTCGCATGTAAATATTTCTGCGTGCCGACTGCAGACTTGAAAATTTCATTCATAATAAAACATATTCAGGAAAAATTCTATAAGAAAACATCAAAATCGCCTCAATAATGAATGTGCAGGATGTTTGTTATGTCTTAACGACTGGGTGGAAAACAAAAACATTTGCGATTGTGAAGGCTGATCTGACTGATAAAGGTTTTTTTCTCCAAGCGGCAGGAATAGTGGCTTTTTCATGCCGCTTAACAGGCAGAAAAGGTGTAATTTTACTGACTAGGCAGAAAAAGTTTGTTGCTATGCAACGTTCCAAGTAATTCTAGAGTTTTCAATAAAAAATCACACAAAATTGTTTTTATATCATTTGGAGGAAAAATTCTATGTTTCACACGACAGAAAATGTAGATTGACTTCTTTTCTGCCTAGTAAAACGAATAACTATTTTCTTAGATACCTATTTCTCAAATAAGTAAAATAATCTTGGATTAAAGTTTTTGTTTTGTTTATTTGTTTAGAATATACGTGTTACTTTTTATTTCATTTTTATAACTTTCGAATAAATATAATGCAATGTTTTTTTTTCTTGCTTAGATGTATGATGTAAGTATGTACCTATTAGATACTTACTTTTCCATAAACAATGTTATTTTTGTTGTAATTTTCTTTTTCTACTTCTACATTATACCTAGAAAGTAGGCGAAGGTAAATATCCCGTACTAGACTGGAACAAGATTATGCATCACGAAATTGCGATACTTTTGCGAGACTCTCGTACAAGACACGAGACAAGACGAGACTCGGGGCTGCGAGACGAGCCTCGAGACGAGACTTCATATTTTATCGGCGAGACGAGACGAGATTTTATAAAAGTCTCGTCTCGTTGGTCTCGTGTGAATCACTAGTTATGATTTGAATTCGAAATACAAAAAAATATTACAAAAGGTGTACACTTCTGATTTTTGCCAAAATTTCGAATTGGCAAACCTACCTACTGAACAAATTTTTCTCTATTCAAAATATCAACTTTATAAAGAAATTGAGTTTCAACTTTTTTGTCCCGCGGTACGAGTACGGGTGATGTCTCGCAGTGTTTGTCCAGGGGACATTACGTCTGGTACATTCATAGGTTGTGCTATTCGTGTCCCTGGAGTATCTAATATCCATTCACACATGAAACTTATATGTTTTTTCGTGCGAAAAATTCAAATCATTATAGCGAACGAATGGTGCGATTCCTCACTGATTTGTTCTGTTCATATTTATTTTTGTTATGATTTCAACTCGAAGAAAAGTGTTACTTCAAATAAGTATTGCAAAAGGTGTACCCTTGTGATTTTTTTTTGTCAAATTTACTTAACAAATGTTTTCTATTTTTCTCCATTCAAAATAACAACTTTATAGAGAAATTGAGTTTCACCTTTTTTGTCACGCGGTACGAGTACTGGGGATGTCTCGCAGTGTTTGTCCAGGGGACATTCCGTCTGATACATTCATAGTTTGTCCTAATCGTGTCCCTGGAATATCTGATATTCATTCACATCAGAGTCATTGGATTCCATCAAAATATTTATTGAAAATTCTGAGTTGAATTCGCTTTGAATGTCCGTTTATCTTCCAGAAAAGAATAATCTCAGATATTATTGAGTTGTGACCATTTCGCAGACAGGAATTGTAAATGCATAATGTCCTTCATTGAAATACCCAGGAATGATAAAAATTATACCAAAACCATAACAATGTTGTAATAACGTTTCAGTGGTTTTGGCCTGTTTAGCTTCGATGATGTGGCAACGATGTTAACGTTAACCTCACTTTTCAGTTTTCATTGAATCTTCGTTTGATTTCTAATCCAGATTCATTGGTGTTTGAATGACGATTGAAAAAAATTTATTTTTTCAGTTGAGAAAAATCAAATAAGTTGAGAATGATGTTGGTATTACAATGATCTTAATGAATTGAATGAACTCTCAATTGAATCAATGCATACAATAGTATTTTGTAACCAAAGACTTGCATTCCAATAAGATTATATCATTCCATTATGATATTATGTATATTATTATAATAGGTACATATAATTATGATAGATCCTATGGAGAAGGTGTAGTCTATAACACTGAGAAAAAACGAACATTGATGGGTAAATATAATGTAAGCAACTCAACAAATTGGTTGAGAATGATGACATGATCATCATACATGATCAAAAAATAATTTCGATCTGCCTAATGTTCGATTAACAGTATCTCAGAAATCTGCAGGTATACTTGGATTGCCATTATATAACATTCTTCCTGAAGAACTGAAATTGATAGAAAGAGTGCACACATTCAGAAAACAGATTGAAAAACTTCTCCTCGACATTTTCTCCTATAACGTGAATGAATTTGTTGATAGTTTAAGATGAAATGTTTTATCATTGAAAGAAGTCGATGGTAACTCAAATTGGAGTGGTGTAGTTCATATGACTTTGGGTTTTCATCTATGGGATAGAATGTTTTGTTTGTCTATTATTTATACACTTTATGTAAACCTTGTGTGTACCTGACTTATTCAATAGCTAAACAACTCTATGGATTAAATAACATTGTATTGTATCGTAAAAGAGCAAGGAAACTTGGGAGGAGAAAAGAGGAATTGGATTTTTTTGAGTCGGCCTTCCCCAATTGATATGATGGCTATGTGAATGATGACCAATCATATGACATTACCTTCCACAAGTGTAGCTGACCAGACTCTTAAAGTTGATCATTGTCTTGATCAATGAGTTTCAAGCTATGGAGAATCGTTTTCAAGGTTCAAGAAGTATCAAAAATATGGGAAGATACACCATTTCAATTCGCTACAAGAGTCATGTTTCAATCCATGACCCAATGAAATAGCAACATCTTTCACCTGGGCCAGCCAATCAGAGGACAGCATTTGGATTGAGGTCACGCCCACTAACCGCATCACGGAACACCACGGAAATGTCACGGAAACGTCACGGAACACCACGGAAACGTCACGGAACACCACGGAAATGTCACGGAATACCACGGAAATGTCACGTAAACCCATGACATTTTCGTGGTGTTCCATGATGCGGTTAGTGGGCGTGACCTCCAACCAAATGGTGACCTCTAATTGGCTGTTCGAGTCACATGGTGGTCATACTGATACACTATTACTTGATATTGGCTCAGAGGTCAATTACCCAATATTTCTGTTACTATGTTATGTTATGGAAAAATTTGTGATATGATTGATCAGCCAAAGTATGTTCGAAAAAGTATCATTATATCGTCCAAGATTCCACACCAAACATTAACAGTTGGTTGACTTGATTCATCATTCCATAATGTGATTTAAAAAAAGTTTCATTATTGTATCTATTCAACATCAAGACGCCAATACTCAGTCTGTCAATTCCAGTACCGTATGGCATTTATGAGGTCTGAATTAATATTTTTGCGAAATCTCACGGATCCTTAAATTCATGTTTGGTCCGAAAGGTGCTCTCAATTCTTTTGCCGAATATATATCTCAATGATTGTTTCGGATTCTTAATATGATCCAGTAGGATATTCAATTCATGAATTTTTTCTTCATACCCTTCCATCCATTTTTTTTTGTAAATTAGTCCTTCTAAATTTCAGTTAAATGTTTTTGATGTCACCTTGTTGGAACATTACAGACTTTTTTCAGTTAATGAAGTTAGAATATTTCTTGCTTTTCTTCATTCGAATTCACCTTGCATGATTCAAGAATAAATTATTTAGAAAATTAACAAGAAGTTGTGAAGAAATAAATCTCTACTAGAAATGATGATGATCAAATGTCATAACAGACCTGCATCCACCAACAATCACAAAAATTTTCATTCAGAAATCGATCACAACGACTTCCATTTCCAAATGTCCATATTATTGAGAATATTGAAGATTAATGTATTGAGTAGAGTATTTTTGAAAAGCTCTTCGAAAGGTTTTGCTTATGGCGAGACAATATATCGGGCGTTCCATCAGAAATGTTCATACTTTTTCCTTCTCCTTGTTTATGTGTGTGATCTCTTCCTAACAAACGTCGATATCTTCTTTTTAACATAAGATACATGTGTTACAAGAAAGTATATGGATACTTCAAATTTGCAGAACCTACATGAACCTATCAATTTACAATGAACAATTTCCACCCCGTTTTATTAGCACTCACCAGCAGAGAGGAACCTTAATTACAGAAAAGAAATCGAAACCAGACCTCCTAGATGTAGTCACGATTTCGTAAGTAGTGGCAGACCATAGCACAGTTGCATGTGTTGAAATACGATTGGGAACTTTAGAAATATAAGTTATTCAAACATTAATACTCAATTATGTATTGTATATTACTAATAATACATTTGTGTAAATAGTAATTATATTAATTCACACTAGAGGGCATTTGAAGCGGTGAACGTAACAACATCGCACGCACGGCTTGCAGGCGTGGTCTTGTCCTTTCTCATCATTCAGCACACTGTTGCCATGTCTCCAACATTTTTATGAAATTTTGTTATGAAATATTAGCAATATTTGGACATGTTGGTGGCTCGAAAGAGTCATGGATTCCTTCTATTATGTATCATTCAACGACAGGAATCTTACATCTTTTTGATAACTTGATTATAATTGGTGATTTGACAACCTTGCTTCGTGAGTGGGAATTTTAGATTATCTGACCAATAACGAAACAGCACAAAAACTGACTTTACCATTCATTCGACGTATCACCAAACAGTGGCCATGACGGTACGTTTGAAATGAGCTCCTAGATACAACAATTTCGAACAACGCATACACTCATTATTTACATAAAAAAAAGTGCAAGGAGTGTTGCAAAAATTAATTTAGGTCCCTAACGACACAGTGTTGTAATTGAATGCCAATAATTCATTTTAAGTCCACTCGCCCTCTCCTTGAAGGACGAATAGAAGCTCTTGAAGGCCGATCGATGGCGAATGTATCTTCTCTTCGAAAAGAAGATATTGACGTGAATCAAGAACTGATTTGTTGAGAAGGGACGAAAAGAGATCACACTTCGATCTAAAACATGATTGAGCAGAAGGTTGGAGAATGGAATGGAAATGAAATTGAAAACAAACAAAATAAACCACAACAAAAACGACCATCGATAACGACGAATATAATACCGTACATTTCCGGCATATCTGAAACAATAATATTGGTGATAAATTTCGAGTGGAAACTGTGTTCAAAACTGACAATACAATGGGATCCCTTCTAACTCCAACAATGCTGAAAAATGAATGAACAATCATCAGAAAGTTGTATTGATAGTATACCTTGTGTTTGTGGAAAGTATTAAACAGGTGAAACGAAGATACCTCTTTCAGTAAGGACGAAAGAACACTAGTACAATATCAAGAAAAGACATATCGATAAATCAAAGCTAACTGAACATACCCTTACTGAGAATGGACAACATATAACAGAGTGGAATGAAATCAAAATCATAGGAAATGAAGATGACAACCAAAAGAGAAAAATCAAGGAATCCGCTTACATTCTTCTGAACGGAAACAATATAGCATTGCCTCCTGTTCAGTTGATATAGATAGAACATGGTATTCACTACTGAAAACTGAACATTGAAATGATAGATTTAAGATCAATTAGTGGAAACATCATGTAACTCACTTGTATACCAACATCACTCGTTCATATGCCAACATCAGTATGTCACTGAGAAGTGTCAAACTATAAGAACACAAATATATATTTTTGCATTTTCATGTTGAGAACGGGAGCAGATTCGTTCCCTAAATGTCCAAAGATAAGTAAAAATTCGATATTTTTCAATAGGTATATATTCATTTCTTCTCTTCGAAAATGTTTCAAAACATACTGGAAACGACAAGCTACTGGACTTTTCTTAGCTATGTTGAATCACTAACCTCTGCCACAGAGCATTAGGAAGTTGAGGGTGAATGAGTAACTTTGGTTTTTCTCTGTATAATGATCAAGCCATCAGCTTTTTTAAGAATTTGGTCGAAATTCCACCAGTATCGGACTAGAAAAAGTTAGAGGGCGATCAATTTGGCTAATTCATAATACATTTGATGCTCTAATTCATATGTGTGTTCATCTCATTCTGGTATGATCAAAATATTAATTGGTACAGAGTGGTTCTCAGAGAAAGGTCGATAAATGAAAAAAAAAATGGATTGAAACTTATTTTGTGACGAGTAAGGAAATTTCGAAGTTTTCTACCTTTTGAACCAAAATGACATGACCACTCCCAATAGAAATTGGAGCATCAAAGTATGCATTCTCTCATGAAAATATCCATATTTCAGTAATGAGTGTTACAATATTTCAAAAAATTGCAAAACCATTTCGAGAAAACAGATGGTGCGATATGTTCTTCACCTCAAGAAAAAAGATTTAAACATTTTTCAATGAAATTTTTCAAAATTCGAACAGCTATCGATTATTGTCCTGTGTCCAGGAAACAAATATTCAGAAACTGAAAATGATTTGAAAATCGGTTGAGGCAGTCGAAAGATAAGATGAAACAAAATGAATTGATGGGGGTATTTAAAATTTAAGTTTCAAGAAATGAGCAGTTCATTCAAGATTTTTCCTTTCTATATATCGTATCATGAAGCTCTAATATCCTATAGTACTTATTAATGATGTAGAAAATAGTGGAAGCTGTGAAGGTGCTGTGTTGGAAAACTAAATGTTTCCACTAAACGAGCTCTCTTGAGAGCATCAGAGGCTTTTTCAAGGTGTGAAAGCTCGATAAAGCAGAGATTGGATGAGAAACTGGAAGAAACTTCAAAGATAACTGAAATATGAATGAATAATAAACACATTCGATCCCTTCTCTGATATTACCAAGGTATTTCATGATAATCTCAATGCATTTGCAATGCTATGAATGCTGTGTCGATGAAGTTGAAATTCGTGATGACTGCGATTTTCAGGCATCAGTATAACAAAAGAAATGATGAAAAATCACTTGAAACACCTAACATGGAGAATAATTGTTTTCATAACAAATTCATTTCAAATGGAACCTACCTGTAGTCATCAATGAAACGTTAAACAGAATACACCAATCATAAAAATATCATTGGGCGTAAGACCTTCCAGAATATACAGGGTGACATTTCGAAAACTTCTCGCCCTTCCTTCCAGTAAATAATATAAAAACTCGAAAATACAGGTTGACTTTATTTTCAAGGTGAATACTTGAAATGATCAATTTTAGCCCTCTTAATTCAACCCCCCAGGAGAGGTGGATGTTACTCTTAAAACCTTGAATAGAAAGGGTGGTCAAATGGCACATCATTTTGAAAGGCGTTCAATTCCCATTCCAACGGTATTCTTGTTTATCGTTCTCTGTTGAGCGGTTTCCAAAACATGCCGTGTGAATTAGGAAACATGCCACCTTTTTTTTTTCTTTTTTCTCCTACCTTAATGGCCATGGACATAAGTCCTTCAGCCACACACAATTTGAATTTTTCGTTCATATTGTGATATTGTTTTTTGTTATGAGTTTGGCCAATAGGTCAAAAATGTTTATTTCCTCTGTAGTAAGCAATACGTTTACTGATGTCGGTAGCTGAGCCCCGACCTTCACAAGACCTTCAAAGAGATCACTTCTAGGGAATTTGCTGCAGCTCAAAATCATATGATTAAGATCCGCAATTTCGTTATCTTGGTTACATAAGGGAGAATCTATCACTCCTATGTTATTCAAATGATATGGGAAACATCCATGATTTGTTCTCAATCGAGTCATAATAGTGCAGTACTTTTTATTTGATTCGTGATCGTGAATATAATTTATTTCATCGGGCAGTTCTTTATGTATTGAAGAATATGAGCTATTTTAATTTTCTGTTATTTCTCTCCAGTAATTGCCCACATCAATATGAATATTGTCTTTGAATTCGTGAGAGAGATCTTTATAACTTGGAATGTTAAGGAAGTTTTTTCATGAGGTAGCATCTTTTGCTCAATTCCATAAATACCACTATGCCCTTTTGTCCATATGAAAGTGACTTGGATGTTCTTCAGTTCAAATTGATAATTTGAGTTATTCATCTTATAGATGATAGAGTTCTCAAACCATTTAGTGGTGATGTTTTCAATACTCTCCAGAACTGATTTGGAATCTGATGTAATAATTATTATGACACCAGTTGTTATTCTTCGCACAGCATTCTATGGATTTTTGAAAGCGATGGCCTCAGCCGTGAAAATGCTGCATATCTTCGGAATTTGAAATGTGTGTGTTACGTTTTTACTTGCGACAAAGAAGGCACTACCGACTCCTTCCCGTTTTTTGCTCCCATCTGTATAAATTATTGTTTTTTTTTTCGTAATTGTTGATTTCCGTTTTCAACAGAGCTTCGTTAAAGGAGGCTATTTCGTTATAATTGGAAAATATGACTGTGGGCTCAGAAAATATGAATTCGTAGTTGTTTATGAATACAGGTAAATTATTTGTTATCACAATGAATTGAATATATTCGTTGGTTTCTAAAAAAGCAGGTGGTAATAGGGGCGAGTTTTTCAGTCCGTGTCACACACAGTTACATATTTCTATTTGCTAGTAATTTTCACCTGAAGCGCAGAATTGCATCAGTAGGAAACGATTTCAATGCACCTATACAGAGTCTGATTGCTTGGAACTGAATGCGGTCAACTGTTTTTAAGTTCGTGTCCGATGACGATCCGTAAAATATACAGCCATAATCAATAATAGCCCGTATGGATGACCTATAAAATAATAGACCTAATACTTGAGGATTCGCACCCCATAATTTTTTTTGTGACACATCGGAGAATGTTCACACCTTTTTCACAACGGCTTTTTAAATATTCGATATGGCGTGTCCCAAGTAATTTTGAATCCAGTACTATGCCCAGATATTAATACTCAGCTACGAATGGTATCCTCAAATCTAATATCTGTATATGTGTACCTGTTCGAAGGCGATGCCTTGTAAAGCACATGAAGACAGATTTTTCTGGCGACATTTCAAATAGCCACACCTTCTAAATTTGTAGCATATTGAAGTCATTCAAACATTGCCCATATTCACTACGGCTAGTATAAATACAGATATCATATGTGTAATTTTGACGTGTAGATGTTAAAAAGTGTAGGGCTGAGTATGGAACCTTGAGGGAGACCATTGTTTACTAATTTGGGCCCGAATAATTCGTTGGGGTGGTTTCTGACACACATTTCCCGATTGTTAAATATCTCATATATGTTATAAGCTGCTTTTTCATCCATACCCACATCAATCGTTTTGTTAAATAAGATTTCGAAGCCCACTGCGTCATAAGCCCCTTTTAAATCAAAGAAATAAGCAGGGAAAATGGTTGTTTTTTGAAAATGACAGTTTTATGAATGTATGTGCCTCCTCTTCTATAACCAAACTGTGTTTTGGGGAGTATAGAATTGGATTTAAGGAAATATTCCAATCGTAATTCTATTATTCGCACGAAAGTCTTCAAAATGCATGACATCAGAGAGATTGGTCTGAAAGAAGAAGGTAGTCTTGGATCTTTGCCTGTTTTATGGATTAATACTATTATGCATTTTTTAAATACTTCTTCTAAATTATCTGACCCTCAACCCACCATCCATTGAGTATATTCAAGAGGAGTCTTACACCGAATTCGTTCAGATTATAAAGCATTTTATAGGGGAAACCATCCAAACCAGGTGAAGTGTTTTTCGTCTTTCTCAGAGCCATTTCGATCTCGGATATATTGAAAGGTTCATTCAATTCGTTGCTTTTTATTGAGTTATATTCTGACTTATTTATGGGAGGTTTACGACTAACAGTGGGAGAAGCATAGGTGTTTAAGATATTCTCTAATACTTCATCCTCAATTAGTGTTTTTTAAGGAAATGAATCAATTGATTTGACAATCTTTCCAATCTGTATGCTATTTAGGTATTTCTGTTCAGTTTGTTGAGATATGATGTCCGACTTTGCCGTTGCTTTTGCTTGAAGAGTCGTTTGTTGGCAGCCGCGATATTTCTGTAAGATGAATAATTCTCCCAATTTGAAGAGGTTTTTTACTCAGCTAGGGCTTCTTTACGTTTATTCACCATATCTGTACAATCTTTGTCCCACCAATAAGGTCTACTGGTAGTACAAGTGAAAGGCTTAATAATTATCATGGTTTCATTGGCCGCAAAATTAAGAGCATCTAACATTTTGTTGAGCTTTTCAAATGTAGACATTTCATCCGTATTCATGTTTTGCGAGCCAACATACACAAAACTCCTATACAACTCCAAATCGACCCGTGAATCACACCATTTGGTAGTAGGAATTATTTTTTTACTTTTATTTTCAATTACTGAATTTATCAATATCGGAAAATAATCCGATCCAGACGAATCAGGTAGCACTCTCCACGACACTTTATCGATTAGATATGGTGTTATTAATGTAATACTATAGCTGAAGGCATCTGATTTCATTACAATCAAATCAAAGTTGTCTAGTGCTTTCGACAATCGATTACCCTGTTATGTGTTATCAATACATCCCCACAAACGATTATGACAGTTGAAATCAACAGCAAATATTGTTTTTTTGCTGCCACCCTTAATATCTCCCATTTATTAAATGTTATGAAAATTGTAAAAGACACAACAATTAAATTTTAAAGGAAGACACTCGAGATGCATATTATCAGCCTTCTTGGTTCAACTCCCTATAGAAGTGGTAGATGTTACCCTTAAAACCTAATATCAAAAAGGGGGTCAAGATGCACATTATCTTGAAGGGCGTTCAATTCTTTTTTCAATGCACTCTAGCTCATCATTTCCTGATGAGCAGTTTCCGAAAAATAATAATAATAATAATAGCTGGTCTCTTTTATTTTCAACATAATAATTACAATGATTGAAGTAACAAATTGAATAAAGTGAAAATAAAGGGCTCATTCGAATGCCGTTTTAAACTTACAGAAGTAATGCCTGCACTGAGATGTATGGTTTTCAAGTTAGTATTATTGTATTGACTCTCCTTTCAGTCCAAATGGTAGTCAGATTTTGAATTGAAAGGAGAGCCAATAAAATAATAATAACCTAAAAACCAAGCATCTCCGTGCAGGCATCATGCTCTAGTAACTTCTGTAAGTTTTGACGGCATTTTTCGCAAACTGCTCATAAAAAATCGAAAACAAGGGGAACTACTGTTGGAAAAAGAAATAAACGCAATTCAAAATAATGTGCATATTGACTCCCTTTTCATACAAGGTTTTGGAGGTAACATCTACCCCTCCTAGGGAGTTAAACGAAGAGATCTAAATATTAGCATTTGAAGGGTCCCTCTTGAAAATAATATTGATGGGTCTTTTCGATTTTTCATATCATTTACTGAAATTAAGATATTGAGGGTGCGAAGTTCTCGAAATATTACCCTGTATACCTACCCCCAATATCCGTGAATTTCAAGTGCGTAATAAATAAATTCTACCAGGTATAATATTTGATAAATATTTCTATATTTATGCAAGAAACACCTCATTTTTCACCTAAAAACTTATTGCAGCTATTAGTCGCCATCAGACTGTTTATGAATTCCCCAATCCAATATAAACAAGCAGTCATGTGCGTTATTGTGTTCAGGTATACTAAGGTTGATAGGCTGATGAAAATATCATCACCAAGAGAAATTCATGAATCCCACTTTGGTGTTTGATTTAATTAAAACAGATATATTTTATGTAAATCATGTTCACCCAACTTAGGTCATTACATTATACAAAAAATGGATCAACCAAGAGCACCAGTGCTCGCCATCTTTATTCAGTAACAGTACCAGTAACAATATATCTTGTCCTAGATAATATACCGGTAGACAACGTCAGGGCATCATTAAGTTCTTTTCATGTTAGACTTCAGATATTCGAAACGGTAATATGGTTCTTTCCTACCGGAAATTGACTTGGGTCAAGAATTTTCAATAAAACCCTGTTTATATCATTGCGCCATTCGATAGAACATCATTGTTTATTTTTCACCAAAATGCTGCAAATCATACGAGTGGGATAATAGAATTCCGTGCGAGCTATACACTATACTTTTTCAGCGGCTGTAACAGATAACAGCAAAAATTTTAATTTCTTCCGCTTGTAGCTTTCTGAATTCATCTTGAGTAATGCTCATCTATCAGACAGATCTCTCATTGCTTGAAATTCGACAGTTCACGCAAGATGATATTTTTTCGAAATAATAACAGACACAGTCATTGTGATGTCAGATACCGAAATAAAATTTTTGACTTGCAAAGTACCTCATTGATTCATCAAACATGTTATATACCGTTATCGTGGATACGTCTGCGGGGTGGTGACAAAGACATATAAGTGTTTGGGAAATGTTAATGTCAATAGGTTTGTTCGCGTTCACAAAATTAACAGTCCGAAACCATCAGAAGCATGTGCAGTGACAAGAAAGTGTTTTCTCAGGACTATTTCGCATTCCACAGATCACGTGTTTTCGTTTTATACGAACTAGTTTGGGATAGTCGAATCGGTCCAAAGCAGTACGAGTCGAATCGGTCCAAAGCAGTACGAGTCTCTGGGCAAGAACTCATGACTGAACTTTTAAACAAGATGAAGAATGGAATTATGGAAAAAAAATCAATCAAGACTATGAACAATGGGCATATGAGCTTCAACTCATCGTTCTATCTTCTCGTTCAGATGATAACAAACGTTTTTGAACATGGTATTTGCAGGAAATCTGGAGATTGGTGGTTCTGAATGAATTTGTACTTTGATTGAGAATTCAGGAATTATTTTTGGTATATGAATATTTTAGTGGGAAAGGTTCATGTTCAGGTCTTGAATTTCGGGAATATTTTATGATAACATCAACATTACCCTAACCTATATAGACACAGCATGAGAAAACGGGAGAACGTCGTTTTCGTTTATCTGGTTTCAAAACTATCCCAGACTCGTTTCGGATTGAATTTAAAGCGCACCTAAATCTGCGCAGTTCAAGGACCGTTTCAACAATTTGGAACACGAACAAAGCCAATGAAATTATTATCCATTTTATTTGTGCCTGTCAGAAGTAGAGTATCTTTAGGAATATATACCATTCGATTACCAGAGCAGTGTTTTAATTTAGTGCCTCTGAGCCCCTAACATCAGAAGTGGTAGTAACTCAGCATGGGTAGGCATGGAAAACGATCATGTTCATCATCAGGAAATTGTGGAGATAACAGAAGGAGGAAGGTGACCCGTAACTCTGGAAGTTATTCAGGAAGTGGTTGTTTGGTAGGGGTGAGTCAAGGAGCTGCTCCGATTTCTCAACCCAACTTACCCAACCAACATCTTGAGAGAAGTATACCAAGCAGAAAGGCAAATTGCATGGTTGGAAACTACTCATTAGACTTCAAACATAACTTCATGGTCCTAGTGGGCATTTAGTTATGAATTGAGTGAAATTTAACATCAAAATCACCAATAAAATGTCTTCAAGGCCTTCGAAGTTTCAGGATATTTATTGGAGTTGAAAAATTCAGCAGATTCTAACTTCACAAACGTTCATATAGTCAGGGAATAATCAGATGGAGATAATAAGTCGGATTCATACTCTGTTTCACCTATTTTTAACCAATTGTGTCGAACGAGGTTCTTAGACTTTTTTCAACCTAATCTAACTTCATGTCCGATGAAGGTGAGATTACTACTACTACTACCATACTACTACTACTACCATATACTACACTATGAAATCCTTATAGAACGAAGTGTCCTTGAGAGAGTCGAAAATACCATAATTAATCCAAAATTCATGTTCTCAAAGTTGATGGCTATTATTGACCGTGGTGCTTTGAGGTCGGCAAATATTTCGAAATGATCATTAATTTCTGAAGAAATGAGAGAACTGGAGACAAGCGCAATTTATAAGTTATGAATGTTTTATTCTTCATTACCAGTGAGTGGTCCAGGTAACTTTCTGCTTGAACGTTTCTAAAGCGAATTATACTACCTGATTATAGATTATGATGACGTTTGATCAACTGAACCAGCGATTTGTTTTGACATTCGAAGTTTTTCTTCACTTAGTTCATTGGTCAGATCAGAATGCATATTTCAGATAACTTTTATAGCAAAAAAATCGGTATGAATTATTACGCTTTGAAAGTGTACTAGAACGGCAACACTGTTCGAAAGATGTCTATTAGAACACCAACACGGCGATGTACTTTTTTAATTGGCTGAAAAATGAAGGTTGTCATCCAGCGACCAATTAGAAAACATTTCGCGGTGCAGAATAAGAAATTGAGAGCGAACAACGAACATTTGACAAATTATATGATTATGGGAAACATCTAATAACATTATTCCATCAGGTTGACTGCTACTCAAATAATATACTCATTGATATAGTCTGAAATCCCAATATGGGGAAATTGGGCTCCATAGTCAGAATAAACAGAATTTTCGACTATGAATGAAGTCTATACGCCCTGAAAGTTGATAATTCTGGGAAACTCGACTTTCAAATTCGATATGAAACCGACGCCATATCTGTTGGCTCCAATGTCATTCAGTTATTTTTTTCTACAAATCCAATAATTTCGTTGGCCCACTAATTGCACATGAGTAAAATCAACATCATCACAATACATTTTGCATCGCAGGTTGAATAACGATTCACAACAACCTCAAATAAGCTAAACAACATGCATATTATCTACCTTCCACTACTATCAAGTTTTCTTTTGAACACCATGTTCATAAACACCTAAATCTCCACACGTAAGGTAGATATAGTCGATCGTGAAACATGGTACATATCTGTTTTCCTAACTCAACCAAATGACAGTGAACCATGTAGAATTCTCAGTAAACCCTTCCATAAGTAGGTAATGAATAAGGTCAGAATAACTAAAATCAGACCACTATCGGACTAGAATTAGGGCAATTTCACCTAATTGTTTCCTCGACCTATTGGTCAGGATACCCTGATATCCCTATTCTCGTCTTCTGAATTACTTCCAGTTTTTTCCCCATATTGGTAAATCTGAGGTAAATAGGACGTATATTATTTACTTTGGCCAAATAAGTCGTTGACCTATTCTAAGGTCGAAATGACGTATATTATTCCTGAAATGTTTGTTGGGAATATTATTCCTGAATTCGATCCGATGAGAGATAGTGTAACTAAATGGTTAGAAATGATCGATCACATCGCATCCTTATTTGCATGGCAAGAACATAGTGTTATATATCAAGCCTTAAGTAAGCTAAAGGGTACAGCAAGAATATGGTACGATATATCGAAGACTGGAAACTTTGGCACGATAATACTCTAAATACTGTTTTACTACTAACCAAACCGATTTTTTACACCTCGACACGTGTTTCGCTAACTATGGTAGCATCTTCAGGTACGATAGTTTAAAAAACAACGGAATAGGTTGGCCAAGTTACGGATGGGAGGATTGGAAGGGAAAGTTGGTTAACACCTTCAAGTCTAGAAGGGACAGTCTATTCATGGACATAGCAAATCACAAACCTCGGATGGTTGGTCATTGTATGATTTTTTTTCAGCATCTTGCTGAAATTGATAAATTAAATTCGAATTTCTTGGACGAGGATGAAGTTTCCTTAGTATTGGGTCCAATCAATGATAGCAATATGATGTCAGCAGCCGAGGCAACCAATATCACGGATATCAACACCTTGGGTGCCTATTTGAAAAATAGGACATTCTCAATTACAAAAATTCCGAGCGAGGCAGAAAAAGAATCGATTAAGGGCAAGTGAGGTTTTTCGAAGTTCTTCTATTTTGTTTTTACAGTACTCTGGGCATGTGTCATAATTTCGTCAAGTGAAGAGGCAGAAAGTTGTATGACTACAATGTTGCATCTCATCAATTCGACATATTGAATTAAGAAGTATAAACTGAAATCCTTCTTCGAGAATATCCAGGCTTGGTAGGTTCATGAAATACTCATCGTGATAGTATGATGAACAGTACCAATGAGTACTATGGAGTCTTTGCTTCCATCAAATTATTTTGCTGCCACCGACACAAAAGTCGTCCATTTTACATACATACATACATAGGTATGTTGCTAGGCAACACTTCTAGTTCTTAGGAGCTAAGGTTGATCTTTAGCTCCCAGGAACTAGAAAGGATTTACTAGGTCATCAAGAATAATAGTAGATTGTTTTATTAGGATCAAAAGTGACACTTTGTTTGACAAGCAAATTTTGCATTTGCGAGGCGTAGCGTTAAGCGAAACTGCAGTTGCAGTACTATGTAATAATATTAACGATACCCTCAATAAAAATCAGTCATCGATTGCCTTATATCAACTTCTCCTCCTGGAAGAACTAGAACGTATATGTGTTCGGGGAGTAGCAAACGAATGGATCGCATCATATCTAAATGATAGGAAACAAATCGTAGTATTTAATATAAATCGGCCGAAAGAACTGTCAATATAGGGGTACCTCAAGGATCTATTCTTGCACCAATACTTTTCATAATTTTCATCAATGATATGACCTCGTATATGGCAGGTACAAAAATATTATACGCAGACGATACAAATTTCTTTCTTACAGGAGATTCATTACAGCAAGTATGCCATCAAGCCGGCAGTACTGCACAACAATTTAATCTTTGGTGTACAGAGCACGGCTTACTCATGAATGTATTTAAAACACACTTTATGACGTTCTTACCAAAAAATGTTTTTTATGACCACAGTTGTCTTATTCGCATAGATGGTGAAAGTATTGAACAAGTTCCATATACCAAGTTTCTTGGCATCCTCATTGACCACACGATGACTTGGGAGCATCATGTCATGTATCTGTCAGAAAAACTAAGTACTGTTTCTTTCATGATTAGTCAACTGAGAAACACCGTGTCACTAGACACATTGAAACTAGCCTACTATGGACTAGCTCAATCAATTTTCAATTACTGTCTTATGTTCTGGGGAAATTCAAGCCACATTGATAAGCTATTTGTGATACAAAAGAAAATTGTTAGAATCATGACAGGAGCACATTCCTGCGAACCCTCCAAATCTTTAAACATCTACAAATATTAACACTTCCATGTACAGAACTTGTAAGGCACGACTCGATTCATCAGTACAATACAAGAAATGCAGAGAATTTTTATATTCCTTTTTCAAGATTGGCAGTGGGACAAAACTCACATATTTATCAAGGAACAAAATGTTACAACAAATTCAACAATTTAATTAAACACAATATGAATACATGCAATCGCCAATCATTCAGAAACCTTCTATTCAATCACCTAGTCAAAAAGGCATATTTCTCAACAGAGGAATTTTTACTCTCATGTTAGTCCTATGTGCATATATTATGTTGATGTATCTCCTCACAAATGTACATTTTATTTTAAGTTCTCCACTATCTCAAACAAATGATTCGATTTTAATGTGTATATCTTACTTAGATTGTAATATGTTTTATGTTTATTTCTATGATCTCTATTTCATTATATATTGTGAAGCCTCATAGGTATTTCTGTAGTACTCTGTATTTTCTACAATCTTGTGACTAGCCTGATAGTGTAGGCTGTGCTATAATATGATTGTATCTGTTTACTACTCATAGGTGAATAAAGTTCTATTCTATTCTATATAAAACTGATTTGGGATTTTTCTTTTTGAGATAACTATAATTACCCTAATATCAACAAGATGAAGGTGAATAAACGTCGGAAATTCCGTGAGAGAATACGTCTCAATTTCCCACGATCCAATTTGGATATTCTGAAGAACGTTGAAGAACTCAACATTCCCCATTTTAGGGGTGTTTTTATGAGGAATGATCTTCTCAAGGAAATCGGAAGGAAAAAATGTGGCGTGATAAACTTGCATAACGAAGATGGACCGGGGACGCCTACAAAAAAAACGAACCACAAATCGTCTATTTTGATAGCTATGGTAATCTGCGACCACCACTGGCAACTTTAGATTACTTCAATTCCAATAGACCTTGTAATATTTTATATAATCATACTGTATATCAAACTTTCAATTCTGGTGAATTGCGGTCAGTTATGTTTGGAATTTATCCCTCAATAAAGTATAAGCGTATTTTATCTCATTATTTCAATGACTATCACAATCATGACGTGTTCATATACTTTCACCTTATCAGCCAAAGATTTTGTATTATCACCTAAAATCCATCCACCTATCATTTCAGATGATAATAAAACCCATGTCTTGGGTCTGAATGACTTCGTGGCCTACAACAATATCCCCAATATTGATGAGAAAAATAACAGATTCTATGAAATTGAAGACATTGAACGGAATATTATGATGCAATTGGATGAATTTCATGAAAAAGAAAGAAGGAGGGAAAAAAGCTCAAATTCCAAATACTATTATAGAAGAAGAGGAGAAAACTACCGAGATTCAGCTTGAATTGAATGCTAATCGTATCACTCTAACATGCATAACATGCATAACATGCAATAAACTCATATACTTTGAGAAACCCAAGTCGATAGCAGCTCTTCTAGGTTTCAGCCAGAGGAAATTGGAAGCTAATAAGAAACATATAGCAGATTTCCCAATTTTGATATCCATGGAGAATTCAGTGTGTGTTGAATGTAATGTAACAACGAATTCGTATAATAACAATTCTTCCAATCACACATTGCACATGTTTTATCCATCAGTGCCTAGTGAATTTCGAACAGTGGAGAAAGTGTCAAATGTCATTTATCTACCATTCAGTTCCAAATACATTGATGGAATATTTCTCAGAATAGTCGATCAAACTGAAACCCTGATTGATTTAGAAAAGGAAGCCACATAACAGTCAGGTTGCATTTGAAAGAGCTCTAGTGAATATGGTGTTTTGCTATAATATTTTAATGTCATCAACAATGGGTCGAGAAACTCGTTCAATCAAAAGCATCAGTCCAAAAGTGACATCAAACAGTTGACACCTGAGAATCGACAGCTCCTCATTTCACTCGGTTTCAAATTATTGTAAAAGACAAAACGAATTTTGGTATAACCTAAAATTGGACATCAACTTTGGACTTAGAAAAAAATTCTCATTATCCTAAGGTGTTCCTGCGGAAGATGAAGTGAAACACAACAAACATGAGTTTCAATATTTTGAATATTGGTGAACATGTGATGATGAACAATGCGATAGCGCATTGTGAAATGCACTTTCATCCGTCATATGCCAATACAAGCCGAAATAAGTCATTCGAGATACGTGTTCCGATTCAAACGCAAGATATTTACACATTACCATCACAAAGCTACATTTATTTAGAAGGTAGAATTACTGACAGTGAAGATAAAGTGAGTGCTATACTGAACTTTATCACCAATAGTATAGTTTTCCTATTTGATGGAATCCGATATGGAATTGGTGGTTCAGTTGTGAATCGAGTTCGTAATCCTGGAATCACATCAGCTATGAAAGGCTATACATTTCTTATACAGATAACGAATGCAATAGATATATAAATGCTGGTTGAATCATCTCGGTCATCAAGAAATTGTTAATCTTCAAGGAAACTTCAGCATTTGTCCACCACTCAAACATCTGTTGGAATTTTGTGAGGATTTCAAGGAAATTCTGGTGAATATTCGGCAAGAACTTGTTCTCATCAGAAGTAGCAATGATATCAATCCTATACGATAGGTATACTCCAAGGCAGGAGAAAAACCGAAAATTGAATTGACCAAAGTTCTATGGAAAATCCCCGATATTCAGGTGGCACATGCGGAAAAATTACGGTTAATTAAGTATATTCGGGAAGAGATTCAGAGACAGCCTTTAGGTCGTGGGAACATCATGAAAGGGGATCACAGTCAACTATGCGCCACTTCTGGAACGTCAAAGCATCCAGCCAAATGGATAAGCCGAGATTCGTTATTGTGGGTCTTCAAACAAACCAAAAAAATGATACTCAAAAAAATATGAATCAATTCGATCACTGCAACCCTACTGATATAAAACTCTACAGGAACTCAAAAGTTTATCCTTATGACAATTCGAATCTGAAATTCAATAAATATCGATGTATGCACGATTTCAAGAGTCAGATTACTACAAAAAATCTGGTGAACCGTGTCTAACATTATCCAAATTCCATAAAGGAAACTTTGACGGCAGGTAGGCAGGTAGTGTGGATATTCGTCTCGAATTTGAAATAAATCAAAACATTCCTGCAAATACTTCTGCCTACTGTATAATAAATATTACATGACCGTTTAGTAAGGTATGCATGTTCCCCCAACGAAAATCATATACCTTGCTGTATTATAGATGATGAATAAATATAGACCTATTCCACTGTTTTGGATTTATTTCATGAGCATAAACACCAAAGAAATAATAGCTATTCGAATAATAAAATAACATAGCCTATACCAATAAACAAATCACAATCTTTATAAGTTATCATTAGTCTTACTTTCCAATCAACTTCCATTTTTTCACTGCACGATTCAGCTGATGTTGAAGCATAATGAAATCTCAGTTTTTATATACTATCCTGGGATGACGAATCAACAACAATTCCGTTAAAATATCTGCACATGATTACTTTGTAAGCATAATGTTGGAAATACTATTGAATGAAGCCGGATGAAAATAATTGATGATTGAAGTTATATCGAACAAAACATGATGAGAGTGTTGACCTCTGGGTCAGCTGCTAGCAAGATATGGGAACTTTAATTATATAGGGATATTCAGTAGGACTAACTTGGAACATATAACCGAGGAATGATCAGATAAACAGGTTGAACAGGTAAAATGAAAGGAACAGGTGATACAGGTGGAACAGGTAATACATATAATACAGGGGAACACGTTGAGAAGGTCGAATCAGTAAATTTGGCAAAACAGGTGGCTTGAGCGAAAAAAAAAACAGGTATTTCTGCATCATCCAACCCTCTGGTCATTGTCGATAAATCCGGTGACGTACACTTATTCAATTCTTTAGCAATTTAGTGAGTGTAATAGGTGTGACAAATACAGGTGACAAGGTAAATCGTAATTAAGTAGGTGACACAGGTGGAAACACAGGTGACAAGGTAAATCTTCGGGACAGCACCTCTTGGTCGTTGTCGACACTTCTGCACCTCGAAAAGTCTGCACAAACGACAACTAGACCCCCCCCTAGTGCCTGCGACAGCTTGAGAACTTGATGGACCAACTTACCAAACTGTCGCAGAACTGCCCCAGATACACTACTAATGGGATATATGATTAAAACCACAATGAAATCCCATTTGAACGGTCGTTTTGAAACCCAAATCTAATGTCATGGATCGAAAACCGTATGTATGGATTCCACTATTATTATCTACTTGGAGGAATAATTTTGATGGTATTTTATTGATGAGGAATTGAGCAGGAAGAGCACTAACCTGACTCCCAGTATCAAATAAATACCTATTACCAGATAATCTATCCTGCGTGAAAGAGAGACGATGATTCTCAGTAGCGCCAACAAATTTAGCCTCATTTTATTGTAGTGGTGCCCGCGAGAGTCTCGTTTTCGAGAGTCTCGCATGGTCTCGTCTCGTTTTCGAGACAAGACTCGAGCCAAGACCTGGACAAGACGAGACGAGACTCTTATTGGTCTCGTCTCGAGTCTCGTGCAAGACTTCTCGTATCTCGTGCGAGAGTCTCGCAGGTAAATATTCCTGCGTACCGTCTGCAGACTTGAGAATTTCATTCATAATACAACATATTTTCAGCGTGTGGTGGTCGGATTAGAATAACCCCACGGTAAGTCCTGCCTGTCGTAGAAGGCGACTAAAAGGACGCCATTAGGTGGAAGATGGTTAACGCCATCGCCCGGTGCGATACCACCACATCAACCATAGGCACTGTGAAATGGGTATACTTACCCGTGTTTCAGTAGCTGGTTGATGTTCCGGCCAACCCAACCCAACCCAACCCAATTTCCTTTTCCTTCCACGCCAACCTCCCTCCTTCATACAGAATACACGATGATGAGTTCTCCTCAAGTGAAATTATCCGGAGGTAAAATACCTCTCCATTCGGATTTCCGGGCGAGAGGTGCTAGAGGGGGTTCACCATCGGCTGAAAAAGTCCTCAAGATAGACCTATGTAACATCCGAGGTCTAAGTAGGAACATCAACGATGTCCATCGACACCTTCAAATTGAAAAGCCAGACATATTGGCCCTTACTGAGACACAGGTCAATTCATCCACCAATACGACCTACCTGCTCTGTCCTGGGTACGAACTCCACACACGTTTCAGATTTAAGGGAGGTCTCTGCCTCTACTCTAGAACGAATCTCTCATGTCAACGAGAAAAAACTTTGGAACCAAATAAGTTTGATGTCATGTGGTTCAAACTCGATAGCCAGAAACAGACCAAATACCTTTGTTGTCTCTACTTATCACCAAATGATCCATCCTATGGAGAGCTCTCCGAATTCTTGTCTCTGAAGCTTGACCAAATTCAACAGAACCATCCAGCAGCAGAAATCATCATCATCACGGCTTAGAACAGCTCATCAAAGAACCCACACGAATTCCCGATGCCAATAACCATTCAGCTAACATACTTGACTTATTCCTCACGAATAATTCAGCACCCTACACCATAGATGTACGAGCTCCACTTGGCAATTCTGACCACACACTCATCTCCACAACCTGCCCATTTTTCATTCCATCAACTGCTCCGGCACCCTCACGTCTTATATGGCATTACAATTCAGGGGATTGGGACGGTCTCCGCATGTTTTTCTCCGAGTTTCCTTGGCATAGAGTATGCTTTGACTCTGAGGACCCTTCACAGTGTGCTGCGGAAGTATCCGAGATCATCATGCTCGGAATGGAAACATACATACCTCATTTTTCGAAAAGATCATCACCTTCGAAACCCTGGTTCAACAAAAGCTGTTCTAGAACTGTTGCCTTGAAACAAACAGCCTACCATCGCTGGCGCAAAAACCCTAACCTCGCGACTAGAGCAGAATACGTTGATGCCAGGAATAACTGCAGCCAAACAATAGATGCTTCGAAAGAAACATACAATGCCAAGATCAGATCGAAACTCATAGATTGTCCCAATGGCTCCCGTTCGTTTTGGTCCCTTGCTAAAGCGGTCGGAAGAAATTTCACTAACAGTTCATTTCCACCACTGTCCAAATCCGACGGCACATTAGCAACAACATCGCAGGAGAAAGCGAATATTTTTGCAGAAATTTTCGCAGCAAACTCTACTTTAGATTCCCAAGGAAGAGTGCCGCCAGACATTCCACCCGTTGAGAGTCGAATGCCCGAAATCGTCTTCCGTCAACGCACTATCAGACGAATTTTGCTTGGTCTCAAAACGAATAAGGCTAACGGTCCTGATGGAATTCCACCCATTATCCTCAAAAAATGTGCACCAGAATTAACACCGATTCTCTGCAAGTTGTTTACCATCTCGTACAGGTCGGGTATTTTTCCATCATGCTGGAAGACAGCTAGAGTCCAACCAATCCCCAAAAAAGGGAACAAGAACCTGCCCAACAACTACAGGCCCATTGCCCTGTTATCAGTAATCTCCAAAGTGATGGAGAAAGCCATCAATATTGAGCTTATCAAATATCTGGAGAGCTCAGGAATCATCAATGATAGACAATACGGCTTTCGCCACCGAAGATCTACTGGAGATCTACTTGCCTACGTCACCCATTTATGGCAATCTTCAATAGAAAAACACGGGGAATCTCTAGCTGTCGCGTTGGACATATCGAAAGCATTCGACCGTGTTTGGCACGAAGGACTCCTCCACAAACTACCATCATACGGCGTACCACCTCAGCTGTGCCATCTCTTATCGAGTTTTCTTTCAGGCAGATCGCTTCACGTGGTGGTGGACGGTGTATCGTCTGATACCATTGGCATCAATTCCGGCGTTCCACAAGGATCAATTTTGGCACCAACATTATTCCTGCTTCATATCAATGATCTGTTGGGAGTAACAACTTGCCCCATCCACAGCTTTGCAGATGATAGTACCCTCCATACTGCTTTCTCTTCCAGAATTCCCATTTCTTCCCAGGAAACTAAGACCTCACGGCGCAGGCAGGTCAATGCTGTCAATGAAGATCTTGCTGAAATCACAGCCTGGGGAACAAACAACCTAGTTGAATTCAACGCCACCAAAACTCAAGCCTGCATTTTCTCTAGAAAGGCGGAACTCAGTATGCCCGATATTGTAATGTCTGGCTCCACCATCCTCACCAAGCCCACCATATCTATGCTCGGTATTTCCATCAGCAACACTCTTTCATGGGATAATCATGTCAGATCCATCGCAAAAGCTGCTTCCCAAAAACTCGGATTCTTGTTCCGTGCGAAAAGCTACTTTACACCTCAACAGCTTCTCATGATCTACAAAGCGCAGATACGACCTGTTCTAGAATACTGTTCCCACATATGGGGTTCAGCACCAAAACATACGCTGATGCTCTTAGATTCCATCCAGAGAAGAGCCATTCGCCTGGTGGGTGACGCCACACTCACTCACTCTTTGACATCTTTAGAACACCGTAGAAAGGTCGGCGACCTTTCACTTTTCTATCGATACTTCCACGGGAAATGTTCTTCGGAAATCTCTGCTATCATCCCTTCACTAGCAATACCAATCAGACGAACTAGACAAGCCCAGTCAGCACATCCTTTCGTTGTCAACCTCGAAAGATGTCGAACAGCACTTTATCAAGACTCCTTCATCCATAGAACAGCTAGGCTCTGGAATTCATTGCCTGTGGAAGTATTCCCAACAACATATAATCTCCAGAAGTTCAAAAAAAATTCCAATACCTACCTCCTGTCCCTATCCTCCCTAGGAACGCACGATGTTCTTTGAACATTATAGGGATTCCCTCTCGCGCGCTCCAAGCGATAAAAAAAAAAATATTTAGAAAGAATTCAGACTATCTAGCACAGAAAGACAAAACATTTCATTCATAAATACTTTACAAAACACAATCCATGATTGTTGTAAAACGACGTAATGCGTGAAAAGAAAAAGGACTATTCTCTCTCTTACGGCGGAATAATGTTGGATTAAAGTTTTTGTTCTGTATACGTGTTACTTTTTATTTTATTTTTATAATTTTCGAATATATAATGCTATGTTTTTTGTAATGTATAATGTAAGTATGTACCTATTATGAATTGTTCCAAAATTGTTCTATCCGTCATTCGGTTGCCCCCTTACGAGCAACCCTCAGAAGTCTTCAAGATTCTTGTGCGAGCAAGGAATGACGTGGGCCTTACCTATAAACGTGTGATCCCAAACACTTTCTTGGGCCATCATAAAAATTTCTGCAGTCGATGGGAATCGAACCCACGACCCGCAAGCGAATGCGGATTAGAATATTGACACACTTTTCAAAAAAGTTTTGATGTAATAGTCTTTTCCTACTTCTATATTATATCTGAAAAGTAAGTGAAGGTAATTATCCCGTACTAGACTGGAACAAGATTATGCATGACGGAATTGCGATACATTTGCGAGAGTCTCGTACGAGACGCGAGACAAGACGAGACTCGAAGCTGTGAGACGAGATTCGAGACAAGACTTCATATTTCATCGGCGAGACGAGACGAGACTTTTTGAAAGTCTTGTCTCGTTGGTCTCGTGTGAATCACTATTTTATTGTTGGCCCTGGAGTTTTCCGAAGATCAAATATGATAAAAAAAAGTGGTTCCTATTATCTTCTGGAGACCTGCTTCTACTACCAGACTGCTTCCGGAATGGTGAACGATGCGTTAGTCGTAACGAATTAACCAATTGTCGTAGCTCTGACACTTCATTCGACAATTTCAATATCTCTTTTCTATTGAAACATCTCGTTGAGCAATTTTCAAGAGTCGAACTCTTCACGATATTGGAAACAGAATAGTCTAGAGAAACTTCTTCACCAAGACTTGCTAAAATGGTTTTGATACTGCTAGGTAGTCTCTGTGGAGGTGTTCTATCTCCTAACTCTTCGACGCATAGAAACTGCTTCAACCTTTTTTGATCGGAAATTGATGTACACTCAATAATAGCGTCTTCCAAAATTTTGTTAGCATTTTCGTTAGGTGGATTTAGCAAAATTTCTCTCACTTCGATGACCAATTCAGGCGACAACGAAGATAATGAGATATTATATTTCGATTATCGGATCGTTGGGCCAGAAATCTGGTAGCTTAAAATCGGTGCTCGACACCTCTGACGATGTAGATTCGTTGTTACTAGGTTCATACATGTCGGGGTCACCAATTCATAGGATTATAGATCATTTTCAGGATATAATCCTTGAATGAATAATACAAAATGTAGTACCTTGAAGGTAATCAGAAACACAATGTTCATTGGATCTTCATGGGTAAGGCATCTGCTATCATATCACTAAGATGACCGATACATAGAAAAAACAATACATGTGAATAGCCTACAGACCTATGCAACATGAGCGATGTCTATCGACACCTTCGAACAGGAAAGCCAGACATATTGGCACATACATACCTCACTCTTCGGAAAGATCATCACCGTCGAAATCCTGGTTCGACAAAAACTGTTCTAGAGCTGTTGTCAAATAAGCTTTCATAGCTGGCGCAAAAACCCTAACATCACGACTAGATCAGAATGCGTTGAAGCCATGAATAATCGCAGCCAAAAAATGGTTGCATCTAGGAAAACATACAATACCAATACAATTGATCCCTCACTAAAGCAGTTGTGAGGAATTTAACCAATAGTTTATTTCCACCACTATCCAAAGCCGCACATTTAGCAAGAGGAAGCAAACATTTTCGCAAAGATGTTCGCAGCAAAGTTTATTTTGAATTCCAAAGAAAACGGTGTATCGTCCCATACCATTGTCGTCAACTCCGTGGCTCCACAAGGATGAATTTTGGGACCAACATCATTCCTCCTTCATATCAATGATATGTTGGGAGAAAGAACTTGCCATACTATGATCTCTTCCAGAGTTCCTATTTCTTCTTGGGAAAC
Source organism: Phaedon cochleariae (assembly GCA_918026855.4). Lineage (NCBI taxonomy): Eukaryota > Metazoa > Arthropoda > Insecta > Coleoptera > Chrysomelidae > Phaedon > Phaedon cochleariae. Next base: position 17,145,924 of record OU896720.1, on the reverse strand, counting down.
TAAGAACACACGGCGAAGACAGCTGCCAATGATTATCTCTCTAATATCTCATCGAACCAACAACCTAGTCGAATCCAACGCCATCAAAACGCAAGCCTGTATTCTTCCTAGCGAATGTCTGGTTACACCATCCCACCCAATTCCACTATATCTATGCTCGATATTTGCAGCAGCAGTAATGTTTCATGGGAGAGCTGCTTCATACGAGCTTCTTGATCCGTGCGAGAAGCCATTTACTCACACCTCGATAGTTCCTCATGATTTACAAAGCACAGATACGGCCTTTTCTAAAATGATTTTCACACATAATATGGGGTTCAGCACCCAAACATACGCTGATGCTCTTATATTCCATCCAGAGAAGAGTCATTCGCCTGGTGGGTGATGCCACACTCACTTACTCTTTGACATCATTGAAACACCGTTGAAAGGTCGGCAATCTTCCACTTTTCTGTAGATAATTCCACGGAAAATGTTGATCGGAAATCTCTGCTATCATTCCATCATCAGAAATTCCAATCAGACAAACTCGACAAGCTCAGTCAGCAGATCCTTCCGTTCTGCAAAACTCTGGAAATCAATACCTGAAGAAATAATTCCAAGAACTTATCATCTCCAAATTTTAAAGAAAAATCCAGTACCTACCTGTTCTCCCTATCCTCTCTAGATACCTACGATGTTCTTCGAACACAATAGTGATTTGCTCTCGGGTGCTCCAAGCGATTGAAGAAAGGCTCGACTAGTTCTGTCTCCTCAGACCACCGGTACATATGTAATGATAGGTCTCAGTACCTATTGCTGTATACATCCATCTAAGTATCCTAGGGGTACAGTCTCAAGCTTCTTCCTGCATTTTTTTTGTATATCATCAAAGTTTTTCTGGCCTTGTTGATTATCTCCTTTTCGGGTTCATCTCGAAGAAATTTTTGGTCCAGGATTAGGCCCAAGTACTTCACCTCTTTTCTTCATCATATATATATATATAATTTGAAAATATAACCTCCAAGTTCAGATAACTGGATAGGAAAGTAGTAGGGTAAACATTTTTTCCTGAAGTCTTTTTTCATTTCCATTTTTGCTTTTACTGTATCTCAAATCATTCCACCAGAATTGTTCGCTCATGTAGTTTATATAATTGGCAACACCTCTAGCGAGCTCATAGAATCAGAATAATTTAGATGAAAGTAAATTCAGCTTGCTTGATGTAAATTGAGCACGAAAGGCAATTCAGAGGCAGATCAGCTCTTTGAATAATTATTGTTTCATTCTTAACGAAGGTAGACATTTCGAAACCATCATGCCGGTGTGATGAGACAGTCGGATTAACATAAAAAAACTTGGATGCCAGGTTCAGTATAATGGGCATGTTAGTGAAAAATTGTATTTAGTCAGTTTCAAGTATCTACTAACTCAAGTTTAATTTCACCAACCATTTTCTTCCAGAGATACAAAAATCTGAAGTCCTCACAATAAACTCGAAAAACTTATTGAATAAAAAAATGAAGAAATTCGTACTCACCACAGATTTATTAACCATATGCAAATTACTCTCATAACACAACTTCCCTTCTTCCTATGTGTCATAATTATTCTAATAATAAAATAAAACTAATGCCTATGCACATTCACATCATGTAATTACAAATGTACATTCCAACGAATGCTTGATTATTTTATATATTTATATACATTATACTACTTAGTACTTAACTTATCCTCTTTATCCTTCAATTTCATGGATCCACTGATAAAATTTACATAGCTTTATGGGTATCGGTATATGATAGTAGATTGTTTTGTATTAATTTACTTTAATTTTTTTTCCACCACTATGGGCAGTGGGCATATATACATCATCAACATGGAAAATCCCACGCGCAGCTTCGGCTTCTGTGGGTTCCTCAATGTTTGTTCATGTATATTGAACATAATTCCTTCAAAATGTCATTATCTGATTATGAATAAACATTATTATCAGTATTATTATTATCATTACCATTATTATTATTTTCTCCTCAGAACTCAGTACATTTTCCGAATAATAATTGAATTTCACGATAGGTATATTTTATAACGCGAGACATTATAATGTAAGTTGTCATTAGGTCTGTATATTCATTGCTATCCATTTATATCTCATCACTACCCATAATGTTTCATATTTAAATATTACCTTTCGCGAACCATTGAGCCAATCATACCGTTTATGAACCGATATGGCGGAGGTTCATGCATCCCTACATCGTGACATGGTGGAAACGCCGATAACTACGATCTACCCTATCTGAGCTACCCTCAAATAGGATCCAGTGGTATTATTCCTTGAGGGAGGAATATAATGTCTATGATGTATCACGTCATCAAAAAGATTTCTTGTAGAGCTGGTTCTCATTATCAAAAATGGAATTGTGATAATTTTGAATAATAAATGACTGCATCCTGTATCAAATAATATTTATAAATGAAACGATCAATAAAAAAGGTATGTGGCGTGAACTAGATTAGTGTGTGTATGAAGCCGTTTCGAATTCTCAGTGGAATTTACGTAAGGATAGATCAATAAGTCACCAATGAGAGTTATCAGGATGAACGCTAACAAAGAAATATTGAAATCCAAATAGACACTTAGGCTCAGCTCAGTCTTGAGAGTTCAGAACTTCAAGTAGGTATGTGCATGTCTTTTATATGCCAAGTAGTAGATTGACCTACCAACGACGTCATATTACATGATGTCATATTGACTTCTCCTCAGGATGAGATAATGAAAATGTACAGCTTCGTGAAACAATTCACCAGAAGGCTTAGCTTCGAGAAAGAATGAAAAAGTGAATCCATGAGTATTGAGGTCATAGGAGGAGCCATCATGTATTACTCGAAAACCGGATATTGAACTAGAATAGGAGTCTACAGGCCTCTCACCAGATAGGTACTTCCAAAGCCTTGGCAAATTGCCTAGCATATATTTTGAGCGGAAGTTCTCATGCCATAGGAAAATGTGTACAGTTCAGTCTAGATTGAAACTATGAGAAACGAGGTATCATTATCAGACTTCCAGGACTGCAGCCGGCCAAAGATCTCCTCGGCAATTTCAACCGAGCAAGATCGAAAACACTGAACAACCTCAGCCAAATTAGTCTCAAAGCAATAACGGGAATTCTTACTGGACATTGTAGACTCAACTAACATCTAAGGAAGCTAGGCTTACAGGAGGACAGCACCTGCAAGATTCCTTGGGGAACATCCAGAAACACCATAGCACATCTTGCTGGAATCTTATGTTGAGAGGATCAAATATACTGGGAGCATATCAGCTGGGCGTGAAGGAAATACCACGAAAAGATCCCCTCAAAATCCTTGAATTCATAAAAGAATTGAAGCTTGAGGGGCTGCTATAAACGAGAAAACCTTGAGATAGCAGAAGGAGATGGGGCACAATATATCTAATCATGTTCAGGAGCATCTGTCACCATCCACAATTACCAATACCAATCATTGTCATGTTTTATCGAATAGCTTTTTTGCTCTGAGCTCTATGGCTATCAGCACTAAAATGGTTTCGAAATGCCAGGAAAACCTGAATGAGCTAGCCAACACTGAGACAGTCACCCTTTCATGGGTTCTGGGACATCCCGGAGTAGACGGGAATGATGTAGATAACAAACTCGCTAGGAGAGGAGAAACATCTTTCGTAGGGCCAGAACACTTCTGCGGAATCAGCAACAGTACTGTATCAGATGAAATTAGAAAATAAGAAGCTTACCTTACATCTGGAAAAATTTTCAAGGTCTCAGACAAAAATACTATACTGGGTACATGTAACCACAAATGATCGAACGCATAATATATGTCAGCCTAAGCAAATACTGACTCCGTATGTCAACGAAAGTCCTAATAAGCCACTGCCGGTTGAAAGGACATAGGTCGACTTAGAAGATACCTAGGAGCACACATATTGAAAGAGGACGAACTACCCTACCTGAAACCACCTCATAACCTGAAAATTCTGCAGGATATAGGACTAGAGAAATTGATATAGCTATACGGAGAACAATCATCGGGTATAGAAGAATCATTCAGGTTACAGTGTATTCACCCCTTATGCATACAATATAATACAACGTCCCTATAAAGTCGTAAATCCTTTTGTTCGATCAGTGGTTTCTATAATTTTCTCTCTCTAATATAATATGAAATAGACGTTCCTATACACGTTTCCTATCAGTTGAATCGCACCATGAATGCAATCAATAGTCAGTGACACCTTGTTTTGAAAAATGTTCTCACCACACATATATTGAAATAATGATTCCATTTATAGAAACGAGAAGAGATAATCAAAAATGAAACTAGATATTTGAAATTGGTCCTGCCTTTGAGCAGGTGTGATTATGTTTTTCAGAACTATCTGATGATCGCTCTTAGAACCGTCTCTAGAATGTAAAAACGTAACGCAAAGTTCTTCTTTTGAAAATCCTAGGTTGAGAGAAGTTTTCGAAGTTCCACATCCAATAGCATTTTTATCGAATTTAAATATTGTTCTGGGCGTCTCATCATGAGGAACTCTGATTAATGTAGCTGCAACAGAAAAGGCATTTATTTCCAGGGATTCTAGGACACTGAAGAGGAATAATATTCATATTAGTTCGTGCATACGCGATCATAAATTCTACAAGAATTTACGAATGGTGCATTCTATGATACAGGAAATAGTAGTGTCTGTCTCTGCAGAATGTTGATAAGACGACGAGAGATGAGAAATTGTAACATCGAGAACATCTAACAGAATACACGAAAAAAAAAGGAATTGTTGAATCAAACAAAATTTAATTGAATGAAGCAAATAAAAGTGTCATATATGGACGATAAAAAAATTATCTTGAAATGAGTAAATCCATATCTTGTTTCAGAGCGAAGTTGAAGTTGAAGTTTGGATTGAGTAAATATGTCTTGCATGAACTCTGGATCTTATTCGATCAAGCGCATCCATGAATTGTTTATGAAGAGATATTGAATTGGCGCAAGCAATCATTTTGTTTGATTCAAAATAACAAGATATTGGTTCAATCGAATATTTAGTTGATGCAATGAAATATTTGGTAGATCCAAAGAAATATTTGGTTGATTCAATGAATTATTTGGTTGATTCAATAAAGTATTTGGTTGATTCAATGAAATATTTCGTTGATTCAAGAGAAACTGTATTTCCATTCGACAAATGGTTTTGTTGAAACAAATTCAGTATTAATTCTGAAATTTTATGAAACTTCACATCAATAGAATAAACTAAACAAGCACGGAAAAAAAAATTGTTGAATCAAGCAAAATTTAATTGAATGAAGCAAAATATAAACTTGAAATGAGCAAATCTATATCTTGTTTCAGGGCGAATTTGAAGTTTGAATCCAGTAAATATATCTTGCATAAACTATGGATCTTATTCAATCTAGCACATCCATGAATTGTTTATGAAGAAATGTTGAATTGGCTCAAACAATCATTTTGTTTGATCCAAAATATCAAGATATTGATTCAATCAAATATTTAGTTGATTCAATGGAATATTTGGTTGATTAGAAGAAATATTTGGTTAATTCAATGGAATATTTTGTTGATTCAATGAAATATTTCGTTGATTCAAGAGAAACCGTTTTCCCATTCGACGAATTGTTTTGTTGAACCAAATCCAGTATTAATTGAGGAATTTTCTGAAATTTCACATTAATAGAACAAACTAAACTAGGAAACTAGTCGACTTCTAGCATAGATCTCTAGTCTTCGCTGCTGCAAAACTATTTTGGATTGCTAATCATCCTAAGTTCGTTTTATCCAGCTGATATATCAAACACGAAGAATCAGGCTTCACCAATATAATGAATTCGAGGCAGGCATGCCATAAACGAGGCGAAATGATCGCTTTCATTGATATTACATATTTCGTTGCTCTATTCAAGCAAATGATCCGTTTGAAATGAGTTCATTGCTACGTCGGAATTCTCATCAAAATGATCATTATTTCATCAAATCAACGAAATGTTCATAGTTGAATCAACATCGACATTATTTTGGATCGACATAATTAGTTTTTGAGGAAACCACATATTTTGTTGATGGAATTGATATTATACTGTAGATTCAATTAATCTACATTCTTGATTTGAACAAGCTGCTTCCATGAAATGATCATGTATTTGGTTGATTAACAAAAAATTGCTCAGTCCAACAAAAATAATTTCAAGCATTAATAATTAGTTGATGCAACAAATCTTTGTTTTTTCGTGTACAAACTGCTCATCCTGATATCATTGGTAGTATATACCAGGTGGTCCATTTAAGACTATCCACACAGAAAAAAAAATTGTTTGAAACTACAAAATTTTTGTAAATTCAACAAAATCTGAGTGTCATATATCCACGACAAAATATTTTGTCACCGCAAAAAATGTTTTTTGTCAGTTTTCAATTCAAAATTCATTTGATGTAACTCATTAATGATTCAAATTAGCAGCAGGAATTGGTTGAATAAACAAAGACTATTTTGTTCCTATAATACAATATTCTGCCCTCATGAACGATTCAGTTGATTGAAATGATTATATCAATTCATTCAAGTGACAATATATTTTCTTCGATCAACCAAATTGTATTCAGAATTGACAAAATATTTCGCTGAATAATGTAAAAAAAAACAATAACTGAATGTCAAAACTAAGAGAAATTAGGGATCAATTTCCTCAGTTGATCCAAGACTATCAGCTTGTATCCCAGACAGCACTGGATATTCATAGAATATTCTCTAAATATGCTAAAAAGGAGGAGTATATTCCGAATATTCATCGATTATTCCTAGAATATATACATGCCTCTGGAACATCTAAAAGGAATATTCCAAAGTGAATAGTCGGACATGTTCAGGGAATATTCAGGTATGAATCTTCCAGGAATATTCCCAACTGAATATTCTCTATTGTATATTCATGAAATATACCCAACTGAATATTCTGTGCGGTATATTCATGAAATATACCCAACTGAATATTCTGTGCGGTATATTCATGAAATATTCTCAACTGAATATTCTGTGGTGTATATTCATGAAATATTCCATGAATATTCCTATGTTTCTCAACACATAAATAACATTTATTATTTCAGAGATGTGAGTATCGAACATCAATTAGATGTAAGGGGATTTTGAAACAAAAAGTGTTCATGATCCGATTTCGAACAATGCTCTCACAAGAACTTGATATGTATAACATTATTCAATTCGATTAATGGCCTAGTGGTCAAGGCGTTGCTCTGATAGTTTTGAGGTCACGAGTTCGATCCCTACTTGGGTCACTTTTTTTAATTTTAGAATATGTTTATTGGAATATTCCAGGAACATTCAACATAGAATATTCTTTTGGGTATATTCTATATTGATTATCTGAGGAATTCCCATTCGCATATTCAGAGAATATTCCACAGATATTCCGGAATATTCCAGATTATTTCTAGAATATTCCAATATCCCAAAAGGAATATGATAGGGAGATTCATGGAATATCTGGTGCTGTCTGTGATAAGCGTCATAATAAAGTCTAGAATAGCCTAATGTAATTATATAAACGGATGTTTCAGGAAGGTTTATGTACACCCCAATCGGGGCGAGCATTGGAAGGTTGGAAGAAACGCCGCCCAGTGGCAAAAATGCAACTAGATAATCATTCAACAAAATATTTGTTTGATATAATGCATTTGTGTGTTTTGTTCAACAAAGTAATTTGTTCAAATAACAACATATTTCTTGATAGTGATGTGTTGAATCAACAAAATATAATTTTGATATAATCAATTCAATTTTGTCGAATAGAAAATAACATTCGATTGGTTGCACAATGAAATGATTTTTTTTTTAATTGACTCGGCCGTTACTTGATGGAAATCCATGACAAATGTAAAAACTTCACAAACGATAAGATTTCCACAAAATTTTTAAACACACGACATGTTTCGCTACCACAGTAGCTTCGTCAGGTGATATACTGGTACAATGAACTAAACTAACTTTGGCTTGCTTAACTTTTATATATCTTACTTTCCCAACCTAAAGGATTAGTTACCTGTGTACAGGTACGTTAAACCTCCATTTTCGGAAATTAGGCACAATATCTACATTAAATTACGGTATACCGAATTAACTTGAAAGAGTTAATATAAAATACATATTATTACTTACTAAGAAAACAAATTCAACAGTGGTGAACTATTAAGGTCTAATTGATCATTAAGTAAAATGTCAAAATTTTTGAGTTTGTTGATTTTTAATGATTCAAAATGATTGAGTTTCAGTCCTTTATTTTCTTCGTGCAGAATTTTGAAATTATCATCAAAACTATGGTTTTCTTCTAATACACCAACCATATAACCATGCAGGAAATAAGAAGCTGTCCATTCTCTCCGTGTATCCAATGTCACTCAGGTCTCCTACAATTTGTATATTTCTATTATAAATTTTTGTTACAATATGATTAAATTTATTTTTGTTTATTGAGCAACATTTTTCGAATATCATTTTTGAATGGAGAAGAGTTCAAATTTGTCATTTGATCGTTTATGCTATTCAACAATGGGGAAGCAGTCCAAATGAAGGAGTTGTGAAATGAAGTTGTACGGTGAATTAGAAATATAAAAGCATATCTATTCCTCGTACTATGCTCATGGTGACGTATTCGCAATCACATTAAACCCAGACAGCACTGGATATTCCTAGAATATTCTCTAAATATGCTAAAGGGGAAGAATATATTCCGAATATCCTTCGAATATTCTTAGAATATATACGTGCCTCTGGAACATTCAAGGAATATTCAAATGGGAATATTCTAGTAATATTCCAAGATGAATATACAGGGAATATTCCAGAAGGAATATTCTGTAGTGAATATTCCTAGAATATTCCAGTTGGATAGTGCAGGGAATATTCAGGTATGAATATTCCAGGAATATTCCCAATTGAATATTCTGTTCCTGTATATTCATGGAATATTTCAATAATATTCCCATGTGTTTCAATGAAATTGTAAAGTATGAAAATTAACCAATCACAATTTTATAGATGTGAGTATTAAACATTGATTTTGAAATCTGTGGTAGAAGTCCATCGTATTTCAAAGTGAAGTGGTTATGTTACCAGGGATCAAAAACAAAAAGTCGTCTCCACAATTTTGATAGTGATCAAAGTACTCAATCAGATCATCGTACATGTTAAGAGCCCATATGAAACTGGAAGTGTTTATGGTTCCCTTCTGAACAACGCAATTCAATAAATTGTTATGTACATTATTATTCAACCCGATTACTGGCCAAGTGGTTAAGGCGTTGATCTGACAGTCTGAAAGTCCCGAGTTCGAGCCCATCTTGGGTCAGCTTTTTTTAATTATGAATATGTATTACGGAATATTCCCGGAATGTTCATTTATTTATATTCCTGTGTTATTCCAGGAATATTCCGAATATTATCTGAATATTCCTAGAATAGTATAGGTACATTCTGAATATATAGGGAATATTCCTTGTGTAATATTCCGGGAATATACAAAATTTTCCCCACCAGCACATTCAGGGAATATTCCATAGTTGATATGTATATCCCTGACATGTTCATGAATATTCGCAATATCCAAAAAGAATATTCTATGAATATTCATGGAATATCTGGTGCTGTCTGGGAATGAAAATGTTGAAAAGCGTAGGAGTCATATTGGAATAAATATCGAACGAATAACGCATAAGTACAAGCATTTTGTACTTTCTGTATACGCTTTGCAACTTCTTGGATGATTAATTAATTTCGAGTACTATGATTATAAATCCTACTGATTTAGGTGAATATTAGGCTATAACGATTTTTCACTAAATGAATATGAATTTCGATAGAAATAGTTCATAATAGATAGGGTCAAACCATTCAAACTGTCAAATGTCAAATGTCAAAATCAACAAGAGCAGAAGTTGTATTGTGATGTTTCTTGAAACCTGATTGAATGTAGTTACTTAATGTTGTTGATTTGTTCTGAATTTGGAATTTCTGGAAAGTCCAGTTATACATGTCTCTATTTAAAAACTTCTTATAACCGCCAAATGAAACATTTCGACCACGAAATGTCATCTGATGAACGTGAAAAGTTCACGTTTTCAACGTGAAACAGGTCACCCTTTCAAATCACTCTTTTTGTCTCAGAAAAACCTATCTTTTAGATTCGAAATGAGACAAGATTATAGTTAAAAGATGAAAATTTGAAGATAATCATTCAAATCCTAAAAGATGTCATTTCACAGTTATACAATTATCATTTTATTTCATCCCTTCTATCATTTTATATCTTTGTCATACTCGTTTACCTCAATGAGTCATCTCACTCACCTATGAACACTTGTTCGATGAGAATCGTTAGTCGTCTCCGGATTCCTGATATGAAAGGACATATCAGCTCGCGGCAGCTCGTGAACTCTTCTTGCAGAGTGATATTTATTTTTTAGAAATAGCGAAGTGGTTGAGAGATCTTCTAGAAATATTAGGGACATATTTGTTCATATATCCCCCAAGATTTGTTGAGGAACTACAGAATGTTGAACTGCCTCTGGGCGTTATAGTGTTTTCACGATATATGTGTATGTATCGAAATGTCTTCCAAATTGGAAAAACTTTTATTTTTTCAACTCACCTCACTATTCACTAAGTCGCAAAAGCTCGGATTTGAACAGTTTTATCGGTGATAGATTGTATTGCGTATACATTGTGTCCAAGATTAATGATTACTATATCATTGGTATCTCCATATCTCGAAAACGTAGTAAGAAAAGTCTCTCAACGCTCTTTTGTAAAGCTCAAGTGGCAATAACGGTAAATAAAATAAAACGAAATCTGCGAATGTGAAATCTAATTTACTGACGATACTGTGTAATTACATTTTTGGCCACTATGTTAACTAATAATCCAATGCACTGACAATGAGAACAAATATTCCAAATTGGAAGCATTTTTGTCCTACACAAACTGAGATATTGTAAACTGAGTATATCGTCCTTGTGATGCACTTCAATGCCCTGTAGTTCCTCAAAAAAACTTTACTTGGGGGTAAGTATATAAACCAAGTATATAGGTCTTCAATATTTCTCGAAGAGTTTCAACCCACTTCATTTTTCTGGAGAAAAAGTAATCATCCTAATACTGAAATACCATGCAATCATTTGACTATGAAATTGAAAGCAAATTATATTGATATGAGTATTATTTCATTTTTATAATATCACTATTCAATATTGAAATGTTTTTTATTTGACTATCAAATTGAAAACAAGTCGAATTTATATGAGTATCTTCTCATTTTTATAATATCATCGTATAGCATTGAAATACTATAGTCATTTGACCCCTATATAAGTGTCATTCCATTCTCATATAAGTGATATTTCACAGTTATATGATTTTTTTGAAATGATGAACGTGATTACAGTGAAATGGGAACTATGCTGGCGCCTAATCAATTCAGAAATCTTTCAATGGTTATACAATTTCGTATAACAGCTAATAGATATTTCTCTCGGTGTACCATGATGAAGTCGTGTCTGACTATTATACTTCAAACGACGACCATTTTTTTGAAAAGCACTTTTCGAAAATAAGGTTTTTTGACGAATCTAATAATACCAATCAATTTGCGATTGGATTGAAAATAGGAACATATGAATCCAATAGGAATGAATTTGATTACTTCTGTAAATTTCATATGTATAACCATGATACATAATATTTTGCAATCATTTTCAGTAGACACTCTTTGAAATGTCCCAATATGATCAAAAATATTTCAGAAATCGAGAATGTTACTATAAGCAAGATATTTCGTTCAAAAATTCAAAACCAGAACAATGTTTGGTAGAACCAGAAGTGATCGGAAAATGGAAAATATGTCAGAAATCTCCCTTCATATACCATTCACCTATAGGTGCCAGATTTAATTCTGATGCATCTAATATTATAGAAGTTATGACTTGTCTGATAGATTTGTTAGCCCTGGTATACAGTAATTGCTTACTCAAAAATTTCAATATAGCAATATTGTTGGTTCAACAAAATGCCAAACAATCACCTCTAATTGATGATGAAATCACTATATTCACACATTGTGTACGAAAATTTGCTATTCTTATAACGAAATATCCTACCTATGATCTCAACATATTCTGAAATAAACTTCATCAATATTGGAAAATGGTAAAAATGCGCTACTTCAGCAAAACTCTTTGTACAGAATTCCATCAAAACGATTGCCGCGATCCAGAATCTCTTGATATCAGTTCGCAACAATAGAAAATTCGCTGATGAATGAAACGTTGCAAAATAATGGAACGAGATAAAACACGTGAACAATAGAAAGTTCGTGACGTTATTGTTCTTTTTTCAGCTTTCAATAATGTTCGATGAAAAGAACTGATCGTAGACATAAATCCCCGCCGTTAAGAATAGTTCCCATACATGGATATCCGTTTCATGTCCAAATCTGGTCGGGATATCCCTGTATTTGAAATAGACATATCCATAAAATATCTATGATGGTTATTTCTCAGAAAATATTGTATAGAGAGCCACAAGATTTTCAATGTTATCTCAAATTCTTATGGACATCTGTGAAATCTAGCTTCTTTCATTCGGAGTATCCATTGAACGTCCGAAAAATATACATTGAATATCGAATGGACATTCTCTGGGTATTATCCCAGATATCCAAAATGAACGTCCTATAGATTTTTGTGTCCATCAGGTGGGTATGACTCTTTACATACATGTCTACATATTATATTGGTACAACCGTTATACAGGGTTTTCCATGAATGGCTGTAACATTGTAGTGGCCGTTGAAATATCATGTTTTCCATATATCTTTCCTGCTATGAGTATGACAGAGATAAATCTTAGATTGGAAATATTGGGTGGGGAAAGCTAGCAGTTTCAAGTCGAAACTTAAACAAATGAGGAATGGGGATACAGGGGTGGGTTGCGGAGTGCAAATGGCATGCACCAACAAACCATACTCACCTACTGTTATTATATTTATCCAATGACCAAGTGACGATGCAGGTACTAAGTACTTACACATGAAGAAAGAATTCTCCTCATCGGATGATCTAGTATAGTCCTCTGTAAATGGATATTATTGTCTATATATAGAACTGAAGAAATTTGGCAACAATATCCATGGAATTTTGAAAGTTCACCTACAGAATTGATTTCATCCTCTTTTTCAGATATGGGGATAACATTTCAATATTCATTGCAGCCCTCTATAAAAACTATGAAGTAATGGTATTTAAACGTTAACAGCATGCATTTTCCAACAAAATAATGCAGAAATCAAATACTTTACCTGAATTCCTGATAATGAAGTTGTGCCGAAGATATATTTTTTTTCTTCATTTATTCCGCATCAACCCTAAGGGGTTATTAGAGGCGTAAATATAAATAATATACATTGCAATACCTTACAATTGATTACACTTATACTTATTACTTATTACTATTTAGACATTGATGTTATATCTTTTGAAATACATTAATCAATTTCAGGAAGTTCATTAGACGGTCCACATTTCCTTGCCCCAGGGCAGTTTTCATGTCATTTGGCATACTGACTATGTCTCGTTCAATTTGGAAATTTGGGCACTCGAGTATAATATGCTTGACTGAGATTTGAGTACTACAATTGTCACATCTCGGAGGGTCTTCTTGTATTATAAGATGTTCATGTGTCAGTCGGGTATGTCCGATTCGTAGTCGAGATAGGGTGATTTGGGTTCTTCTGCTAAGCCCGGCATATTCTGGTGTTGAGTTCAAGTCTGGATTAACCTCTTTCAATTTGTTGTTGATCATCGAATGCCATTTGTCGCGCCAAAGTTTACTTGTATAGGATAGTACTACAGGTTTGATGTCGATGTACGGGCTATCAGCAACAATATGGAGGGATGCATCCGTTGAAGCAACTTTCGCAGGTTGATCCGCTTTTTCGTTCCCATCTATGCCAATTTGCCAGGGAATCCATACCAGTTCGATCGTTTTATTTTGGGTGTACAAGTGATACAGTTCTCTTTTGATTTGTTTCAGGATAGGATGGTTAGGGTAAAGTTGTCGTATTCCTTTCCATGGAATCTGTGAAAATCACTATTCTATTCTCGTCTAAACTAGCAGATATTTTTATTGCTCTTGCTATGACATGCAGTTCTCCACTATAAATAGTGTACGAAGGAGGAAGTCGGTAGCTATGAATGGAGGTGTTAGCCAAAGATATTGATGCCATATAAAATATAAAAGTGGTAGCAATGTTTCATTGGGACCTTGACGCTCTCAAAATACGTGTACATCAGGCTTCGTTCCGTCGTTCTTCAATGACCCTTGATAATGGATGTTAGCTATTTATATCCTTATAGGTTTGAATTATGTTATTAGAAACAAATTACCAAAATGTTCTGATATGTAATGCTCCATAGAAGTGTTTGTCAGCAAATACGAGAAGAGACATGGGAAGACGTATACAGCTGTCAGAACATCTGTGAGTCCTACTCTTGTTTTTTGCGTATTTTTCTTTATTATTTTGATGTCAACTTTCCTAAAGTCTTGATTAAAACAGGAAAAAGCAGAACTATGTTCATATCTGATGAGATGAAGTACATGAAAGATCAACTAGTATTGTTTCAAACTTTATCAAATTCTGATGCTAAGTACAAAACAATTTACAACAGAATGAAAGCCAATTATAATAACCTCTTGACAAATTCAAAAACACAATATTATGAAAACATAATTACTCAATCAGATAATAAAATGAAAGCTATGTGGCATACAGTGAAGGAAATTGTGCAGCCAAAAAATCAAATGCATTTCAACACCGAAAATGCACTGAATAAAGCTGAACAGTTCAACAAACACTTTGTAAGCATGTGCTTACCTACTATACTGTCGAATCGATCAAGTCCTGATGAACCTAATCATTTCTTTAATTTGATTAAATTCCATAATAAAACTCTCTTTTTACAACCAGTAACGGCTGATGAGGTAACATCCATTATTAGGAAGATGAAAAACAAAAGAAGCACTGGAATTGATGATGTACCAATACATGTCCTGAAGGCCTGCACACATGAAATTTCAGAAATTTTGACTTTTTTGGTAAACGAGTCTTTTTCTCAGGGTGTTTTCTCAGAAATTTTGAAATTTTCTGTTGTGAAACCACTTTTTAAAAAGGGCAACACAGGTGATCTTTCTAGCTATAGACCTATTAGTTTGCTAACATGTTTTGCAAAAATCTTCGAAATCCTGATGGCTCGAAGAATAATATCGTTTTTCGAAAATTTCAAGTTGTTTTCACCAAATCAACATGGATACTTAAAAAATAAATCAACAGAAACCGCATTATTTCACTTTACCACTGAAGTTTTAGAAGCATTGGATGATGCTGATCTGTCCTGCGGAATTTTCGTGGACCTCTCAAAAGCTTTTGATAGCATAGACCATGACATTTTACTTGATAAGCTATATAAGTACGGCATAAGAGGTAACGCTCACAGCTGGTTAGAAACATACTTGAAAAAGAGAAAGCAGATAGTTGAAATTACTACAGATCAGGCAACAGTTAGATCCAGTGTATTAGAGACGTCCATGGGGGTTCCGCAGGGCAGTATCCTGGGTCCAATACTCTTTATAGTTTTTATTAATGATTTAACTAATGTAGTCAATGATGATACCATAAAGATTCTTAATTATGCTGATGACACCAATTTCGTCCTGAGAGGTCCAAATTTAGTTGATGTCGTGGATAAGGGTTCCGTACTATGAGTAGAACTGAGGGTTTTTTTCATGAGAACAAATTAACCATAAATAGCGAAAAATCTGGGTGCATGTTACTGACAATCAATAAAATACACAAGCCAGATAGTATAGAAATAAATGATCAAAAAATGAAATGCAGTTCCTCGGTTCGTTTTTTGGGAGTTCATATCAATGACACCATGACGTGGACAACTCAGGTGGAAATACTGTGCAACAAATTGTCTTCTATATCGTATGCCATTAGAGTTCTGAAACCAAATGTAAACACAAATGTTTTGCTCTCGGTATATTATGCTAACTTTTTTCTAGAATCAAATTCGGTATTGCAACGTGGGGAGGTTGTTCCAACTTAAAAAACATTTTCAAATGCCAGAAAAAGGTTGTAAGAATAATATTTGGTTTATCCTATGATGAGTCATGTAGAGGAATTTTCAAATCAAACAACATATTAACAGTGCCTGCAGTTTTTATTTTGGAATCAATAACTTTTTTACTTAAGCATAAAGAGCACTTTGACAACTATAAAAAGACTCATTTTCACAGAACTAGGTTCAAATATGATTATAACTACCCCATACATACAAAAACTATGTTTGAGAGAGGCCCACTTTACAACGCAATAAAGTTTTTCAACAATATTCCCAATGAAATAAAAACCATTGAGAACTCTAGAAGCCTATTGCGATCACTCAAAAACTATTTAATAGATATGGAACCTTATTGTGTCGATGATTATTTTATTATTATTATTATTATTATTTATTGTTAATTATCATTAATGATTTTTATATATATATATATTTGTATACTGTTTAAGTAAGTACTTCGTCATATTATTTCTTGTCTGTATTTTACCTACTGTTTTGCTTGTATCCATACTCTTTTAAGTACTTTGTATTTTGACGTTTTTCTCAGACCTTGTACTCTGTAGAAATGAATAAACTATCTATCTATCTATCTATTATTATCATCAATATTTTTTATATCATTAGGTACCATTTATTGGGAGGTAGGTATAGTTGTTCGGGCCTGCTTCTGGAAAATCTGAATAAATTATAACAACCACCCTTTCATTATTGTGTTATATAGGAGAAAAATAGTCAGGATATCGATGTTCAATTGATCTGATCAGAATTATCATCCTAGTAAGTGCAACCTTTGTCCGCTATATCTTCGTAAAAGCCATATATTCTATGCTTATAGATATTTTCAAAAGATATTTCAAATATGCTTTTGATGGACAAAAGCAAGCCCTAGACCGCACTAGACCGAATTTATATGTGGATACTTGTAAAATGTCATGTTAGGATATTTATGACCAACTTTTCTTCACAGATTTGACACTGCCGAATCCTATTTATTCATAAAATAATCTGCTTTCGAAGTTATTGAAACACCGAAAACTGATCACACAGAAGCCGAAAAACCATTAATAACAACAAAAACCAAAAATGATATGTCTTACAACGATCATTGCTCGATTACTACGAAACTTCACGGTTCCGCCACGTTCATATATACCTTCCAATAACTAATGAATCTATAATCATGAGTCGTGAGTTTTCTGACAGTTTCTTCAGTTTTGGAGTGATTTTTTCCTTCTGTTCTACTCAGATGGAGTTGTTTATATATTGTCGATGAAAGACGCCTCTGGGGGAATATAATGCCGACTTGATTTCTGTTTGGCTAGGCTACGCTGAGTCTGAGGACTGCTAGCTGGAGACTACCCTACACTGATGAGAGTCGAAGAGCTCGAAACCGATCCGTGGGTGTCTAGCGGTGCTGGCTAAATCGAAATCAATAGGCATTCAGGAAAGAATCACTTGTATCAGAATTCGTTTATACGAGTCGATGCATAGATTTCGGGAGGATGTAATTCAATGTTCTGTCTGGCATTAGTAGCAAAGTAGTTGTATTTCTCCCGAAATCTACCATTGTTTTTCATTTCATGAACATGGTGTGGAAATGACTTTGAGCTTATTGTATTTATTCAACATTCAATTCCACTTTGAGCATTGTGGGCTATTTCGTAGTTTGAACACACATATGTCTGCCATATGGCAAATGGGGCTCATCAGTGTTCCGAGAGGAACATCACCATGCAACATATCTGATACAAAGCTCTTACATTTCATGCAATATATTTTCTTGTTCAGGTGGTTACATAACAAGAATAATAACATATACATATATGATGCTTCAATTACCAGGGGGAAAATGTTCATTTGAATTAGGCTAGCATGGTAAATGAAACATAATCGCATGTTCCACTTATATGTCCCTAAACTACTCAAGATTATTTCTGAATCACCAAAAACATTATGACAGTACAACCTTCTGTTCTGTATTAGATGGTACTTGATAGTTGATAACTATGTTACAAAACCATGAAAGATGATTTTGAGGCTAGAAGACAACTTTTATTTTCTATGAAGGTTTTGTTATGCTTTGTATGTTTGTCCTACAGATTTTTTCAGATTCAAAATTCAAGGAGTGTATTGTTTTCATTGTGGATTGTTTATAGTGATATTGAGATATCTCAAAAATACGTTCACCAGTTGAGTAGAAGACAGAGGTGGCATCGCCTAGGGTGTAATATCACAAATGGAAATGATTTAACGTAATAATATCTCTTCTCTACATGATCTACTTATCTCTACTCTACATGACCACACTGCTAATGTGCATTAATCGCTATGTAAGTACCTTACCACCAGCTGCTTCAAACCAGCTGTTTCTGAAGCAGTTGCCCAATTGGATTCTGAATGATGTTTATATCTGTGACTTTTAGGAACAATTTGAAAGACTCATTCTGGGTTATCGCACATTCCATGAAACTTTCAGTCAGTTTATCTATGTGAGTACCATCACCAGTTCCATAATAGCTGAACCTGAAGAAGATGCTCCAATGGATGTTGGAAATAATGGTGTATCCATTTGAGACTCTTAGGAACAATTTGAAAGGGTGAGAAAATCCAAAAGTATGGAAAAGAGGGAAAATTCTTTGACACAAGATTTTTGGGTCATCAGACATTCCAATTCACTACACTCTCATGTACATTTCCCAAAGTCAGTTTTAACCTCTGAAGTCGAACTCTAGAACCCAACTGGAAACATGAAGGACTAGGTACCTATCAAGAGTGTGGTCGAAGTTCTACCTAGACACGTGTGTCAAAAGTGCTATCAGAAATGATATAGTGTATGTGCAGTGATTACCCAAAGAGAACATTGTTCCTGGATATATTCCTGGGAAAATCATCTAGAAAACATAGGAATATAGGTGATTTGCCACTCAATGCATCTATCATTACCTACCACTGAAGTTCATATTCTTTCATTCTGGTGCTAGAAATGCTGGATCATTTTGAATTGATAATAAAATTTTCATCTTCAATATTTTGTCTCTATTAACATATGATATTTTCTCAGTGATATATTGGAACTTGACTTTCAAATAATCACGAATTATTTATAATTGAGTGCTCAGTTCATTGCTGAAGATGTCTGAAATTGTTTCCATTGATTTTCTATCTAGAAACCATGATTCCTATTTCTCTAGGACTATAGGTACTGAAAACAATCAATAACATATGAAGCACTACAAATGAGTAGGTAAGTACATAACTAACCTAAGTATACCGGATTATAAAAAATAAGTGTTCACCTTAGGTAACTTTGTTTTAATCGAATATACAACATTGATCAAATTATTAAACTAGCAGTATTTTCAATGCTCGTTATAATGGAAGAATAAAAATAAACATTCGAGTATTGCATTCTTTCCTATAACTATAATGAGGAATTTCCTTCTAGTCAGAAATACCGTACTGATAGTTTGGTAATGTGAACAATTTTGTATCTTCAATAATAACAAAGCTATCAATGTGGCTGCCGACAATCAATTTCCTGTATATTTCTCGAAACGAACAAGTACGTTATACTGGATTCATCTCACATAATATATTACTCTGTAACATTCATGCAACTATCATTATAATAACAAGCTCGTTATTTATAATGTATCTGATACATGGATGCAATGTTACTTCGAAATCGCTCAACATATGGCAGATATATAAAGGACATACATATTCAGGGAGGCGGAAATTTGCCGTTACATGCAAGATACATTGACTGTACAAATAATATGTCTGCATTATTAGATAAAAACAGAAATATGGTTGTTGTTATGTATCAGATATCTATTTGTGTTTGCTGGAATCCTACTCACTCTCACTCGTGTTTCCGAACACCAAGTGAAATGAGTGGATGTCATGAATGACAGTATGAATAGTTCTGCGCTTTTCAAATGAGCAATATTTGTATGACAATCTCGGGCTGTTGGGATCTGACATATATAGCGGCCTAGATAGTATAGGTTATGTGAGTGATGACGTGCGACAGCTACTTCAACAATGATACAGAATGGTACCACCACAGAACTAAAACAAAGGAGAAGGAAAAAACTGTGCTATGATTTTTTTCGAGCAAGGAGAACAAATATGGTGCCGATTGACCCTTGGCGAGTCTGTGCATTACTGAATGTCATCTGTCAGCTTTTTGTGTTCATTTGGTGTTTATTCATAATTTTTCGTTTACTGCATTTTTTTACATTTTTGATGAGTTTTCGTTATGCCTTCAAAATGATTCATTCGATTCTTCAGCAGTAGTGGCATATTTCCAAATATTTACTATATTCGGTAAGTAATATTTTTTCAGGTTAGTAAACAGACCAGGCTTGAAAATTTCTAGATCAATTCAAATCATGTTTGAATTTATTTTTCACCTTTTGTTTCCGTTTTAGGAAAAAATTATGACTTGAATCGCTTGTGAAGCCTTGGGAATACCCGACATTTACATAATTCCTAGTAATGCCTGTTTTCTCCAAGCATTTCCAGGCATCAGAGTTGTGTTTCCTGAGGACAAAGTGACAGAATACTGTTCCCAAATATTCTATGAGCAAAAGGAAATCAACAGAGTCCTCCTCCTTGACTCCAAAATAAAAAGTTGACAGGTTTGTAATTATAAGTTTCACCAATATCTATGAAATCTTCAGATTATTTGTTTTATAAAATAGCAAAAAGTGTTCGAAATAATAATAGGTACTTGGAACTTCTGACTTGACTGAAGTACTATGAGAACAAAAACAAATTGAGCATTCTGCTGGAGTCTTCTGTAGGGGTCACATTACATATATTGGAATAGAAACAACCTGTGCAATTCACAAGAAAAAATCTGGTAGTAATCATCCTCCAACAATTAAGAGTGGATTTGTCTTCAAATTATTGATCCCTATCAAATAATGAAGAAGTGGTTATCATAGCTCAGATAGTGCTGTATTGAGAACATGCCAATGAGAAAAATATGGAGCTGATTAAGAGAATTCGAATAAATAGGTTTGTTCATTACTTTTTGAATACCAACTTGGTGATGGATTCATGAAAAAAACAATTTTTCAGCACTTGAAGAACGATGGAACCAAAAAAGAAGTCCATAGATATGAATTCCATGGCTGCTCAAAGTGGAGTAAAGTATTAGTATTATTATGGCGGTTTATGAAGTTTTTGATTTATTGAAGACTCATAAATAAGTGGATATTGTCATGTGGATATTTTCCAAAGTCTAGGGACCTATTAATTATATGTAGTCTATTCATAATCAGTTATAAAATAGATAAATCTTTATATGAAACTTTGTGTATTTGGGTCTGTACAACACAATCAAAACATAATGTAATTTATGAACTGGTGTCAATGTTAATTATTCAAATAGAATCCATATCAAGTTGATATTTGACTATTTGAGTTGGTACCTACTGTTTTTCAGATACAAAAATGAAAAATGTTGAAAACGAATGTAGGAATGTTGTGTTGTGTTATAATTTTGATTTAATTTTATTTATCCAGAAAAAAAGTTTGATTGTATCTCCATTTCGATAACTCGGGTTGAAGCAAATTCAGATTTTAACACCTGCTGTGGGGCAACAATCAAAATGACGCCGTCTCTGACACGAATCATTGCGCAGACGTGTCAAGGGGCTATCTCCGCCATATTTGATCTCCAATCAGGAACACGACTGGAATTTGTTATTCCCTTCTCCCCTGTGTTTTAGTTCTGTGGGTACCACAAGTAAACCATGCACTCTGCTTTTTTACCATCTTTTATTAAAAGTTCAGCTCAAATAGGCAGTGTCCCTCCATTTTCTATCCTCGTCGAGTAGAAAGTAGAATACCTCTCATTTTGGTTCCGTTTTTGTTTCAATATCACATAGACGATGCACCATATACTTGTAATAGGTAGGTATATGGTGAAATCCAAAAGTTAATCAACACAATAATCATCCGTACATCTACCACATCAAATTGGTAAGTCCTCCGTTTAGCGCGTAATTTCTCGATTCACTGATTTCCGAGTATTTACAGGAACATAAACATGTTATTTAATAAATCACATGGCAGTTCTCCAAACACGATGTTTTGTTTCGATCAATTATTATTCGAATAGTCCTGGGAAGAGCTTCCTCCAGTATTCCTAAAAGCAACTTAACCACAGTCAGAATTGATACTGTAACCGTCGAATGAGATTTAATGCTATTACTCTCCAAAAGAGAATGTTGGGATGGAAACTGGGGTAATG
Source organism: Phaedon cochleariae (assembly GCA_918026855.4). Taxonomy (NCBI): domain Eukaryota; kingdom Metazoa; phylum Arthropoda; class Insecta; order Coleoptera; family Chrysomelidae; genus Phaedon; species Phaedon cochleariae. Next base: position 17,123,420 of record OU896720.1, on the reverse strand, counting down.
ATACTTGATACCTTCGAACATCTCAGCGCAGATCAATAAGTCGCCCTACACAGAGTCGTATTTGGTTGCTACAAAATAATCAAACGTCAATAAGAATATTCAATTTATTGATGGCAATGTACAACATAGTGAATATAATCATAGTGATATTAAATGAGTATCATTAAATAATAACTTGTTAACCCAGTTTGAGTAGCCTGCTACACCTAAGCACTTGAGTGCTTGTGTTGTGCTTTGCAGTACTCCTCAAAAGGGAGCTGTGAGTGAAATATGGTTGACGCTTGATTGGGGAGAAATCGAAGCTGAAAATCGTTAGGTTGGATATCAGTTTTTGTGATACTTTCAGAAGAGATTATCAATTCTTTCTTTGAGTATGAATTTCTTTATGGAATATTTGAATTTCTTCAGTTTTTCAATTTTTCTTCAATTCTAGTGGCAGATAGTTATAAAGTTTTGGACCATGGAAGTGTACAAATCTTTGAGAATGACTCTTCTCGAACGACGACAAATTCACAGACATATTTTCACATGATCTGGTGTTTTTTTGGTTTGGTGTGTCATATTCATTTTCATGGAAAAACATCCAGATCAGGCATGAGTAGGTATAAAGGCTTCTTACATCGAGTAGGTTAGATTCTTTGTAGAGTTTTTCAGTAGGAAATAACTTATTTTTTTCAAATATTATCTTCAAGATACTATTTTGAACTATTTGTATACACCCTAGGTTGCTATTTTACTTTCCTCCCCATGCAGTAATACAATACCTACCTGATGACAGATTCTGCTAATGAGTAGTATATGGTTAGCATATTTTTTTGTCTAGTATATTTTTTGAATAATGGAATTTGTGGATGAGTTGTCTCAGTCTGTTTCGTATGTAAAGGGCATGTTCATCCCATCGAATGTGTTTGTCTAAGACAACCCCTAAATATTTCATTTTGTCGGTTTTTTTCAATCCTGACACATGTACTTGGATCTTGATTACAGTAAAATTTGTGTATTCTAAGGGTTTCATTTTCTGGTTGATCATTATTTTGTAGTGAGATAGTCATAAATTTTGTTTCGCCAATATTCAAACTCAAGAGGTTGAGATCAAGCCATAGTTTTATACCTTTCATTCCTTTTTCAGCTACTGTAAAAACCTCTGACCAGGTATCTTTAGTGAAAACTAAGGCGGTGTCATCAGCATACGAGACAAGGTGACCCTGGAAGTTTTTTATATGTGTGATGCTGTTGATGTACACTGTTTCTGTATTGGCCCTAACACCGTCCCTTGGGGCACACCGAGAGTCACTGTAGACCATTCACTTAACTGATCACCCACTTCTACCCTTTGTCTCCTCTGTGATAGATAATCTCGCAAGATACTCAGTGGTGTGCCTCTTACTCCACAGTATCCTATCACTTCTCCTGTCACGTGAACAATGCTCCACTGAATAAGTATTCAAAACTAATTCAAAATCTGTTAAGTAGGTAGATATATACAAGGCTATATCGAATGGGTGTAGACCAGGACCAGGCTATGATTGGGATCACTATATAATGTATTCTGACTGTATCATCCTTTGATGCGAATGATAGAACTTTTCCATTTTATAAAAACATTCTATAATATTTTTGTGTAACTGATTCGCACAACTTAACATATTTTCAAGTTCAAGTTTCAAGATCTATAGGCAGAGAATTTCAAAGCTTTGCCGTTCTATAGATATACGAGTTCTGGTGAGAATTTGTTCGACATATCTCGAGGTTTGAGTCGGGTTGCAATGGCACAATGGGTAATGTTTGAAAATGATGTCAAAATGAAAGTTCAATAATTCTCAAGAGTTTGGCTGAGAAATGTTGCCAACATTTCAGCTTATTTTGATACCAAATAATACAATCTGGATGATTTCTTAACTACTTCAAATTCTTGATCTGATTCAATCAAATTCACCGTAGAGAAAGAAATCAACGCTAAATTGTCATTCTTGAACACACTCTAGTCATTAGGAATGACATGAATGAATTACAAATTGACAGATTTCTACAATCACTCTCGCTGGTATTTTCTGAAGAATATCTCGAAAGATACTACAGCTTTTATCTTCATTTCTCTTTCGGTTTTACGGACTAACTTAGTAACCGAAATTCGTATTCAGACTTTTATGAATATGAATGTGGTATATTGGGTTTTGTATTCGATTATTCATATACACGTCCCAAAACTCCTTTTCATCATATTGACATCAATATCACGACATTGTCAACAGAATAATTAAGATACCTTCCTCTGAATTTTTAGGATTATTTCACTTCGTTCCCACCGGGCGATATATTTGGGTAGATGGCCCACATTTGTTAATAAATCCGTAATATCACTTTGAATAATCTTAATAAAGCGATTATCGCCTCAGATCATACTCTAATATCATTAAAAGAAGTACATAATTATTATGTTTTACTCATTTAAAAATGAAGAAAGAAATTTTCACCTGAACAAATAAAAAAGGAGTCGAAAACCATATCTCCTCATATACGTAGATCAAATGACGCAACTAGAGATGAAGGCAATACCTAGTGAGGTATTGAGCTGCAAATTTTACAAAGATAATGTGAAATTACTTCTTTTTACAAATTTTCACACCACAAGAATGAGAAAAGTCAGCACCAAGTGTCGTGGAATCAACGTATACATTGCATGCACTTCACCCATCATCAGCCTTTCCTGATGTTTGTGCATAATTTTCGCCACAACCCGTAGACTCGTATCCAAATGCCTTCACGTCATCTGAAGTCACGAAATGAGATGGCATCGTCATCTCCGCATAAATATTATATCTTCCTTCAGCCAATTCTTCTCTCTTTTGTCTCAAATCTATGAGGATAAATAGCTCACCCAAAATTAGATGTTTCACGATGAAGTTCACATATTTCAAGATCAGGAATACAAAGCATAAGATTTGAACTTACTCCAGACCATTGTGACATTAGAATTGAAGCCTCAGAGCATATCCGGGACAGAGTGACTCTAGCGGTTGCGAAAATATCGCACTTAGCCATCCCACCTTCTGCGCCATCTATCGTCGATTTATCTCAAGTATCTGCAAAGTTTTGGAGCAATGCGATTAGTATGGAAGTTACATCTCGACTGGTATAGGATTGCAAGAGGGAACTGAGAACCGGATCGGAACCGCGTCAAGCTCATCTGGGGCCAGGACATCAGGGGATCGATGGCAATAAGAAGGCTGACGAACTTGCAAGAAGAAGGTCGGACAATGAACCAGATCCAGGATAGACTCTTGGAGTACCAAGAAGCACGAGCGTCAGTTGAAGACTGGATTCAGGCAAAATATGAGAGCTACTGGGAAAACATCCCAAGAAACAAACGTGAGAACCAATACTTTAAGGAACCAAGTCATAAACGAACTTGAGACCTGCCCAACTTGAACAGAGTACAGATAGAAGTAGTCACCAGTGAAGAAGTACCTCACCAGAATGGGACTATATAATGGCGACTCAAGCTGATGCAGACTATGCTGAAAGGAACCAGAAACAGTATCACATATACTGGGCAGATGCGAGGCATTGGACCGCAAAAGACATAATATTTTTGGGCAACCATTCAGTGAACCAGAAGTTATTCAACTCACATCCAGAGAAAAGGATTTGTACAGCCTTGTTCAAGGTACAAAGATAATGGAGTTGGTACAATGAAAACTATTAGGTGAAATACAATGGGCCATTAGGCCTAAGTGTCGTCAGAGACATCGGTCAGACGAGCCTAAAACCGCGGTGGAGTGTTAAGTGGGTATACCCTGGCTAGACTCCGATACTATCGTATGTGGGATTAGACCCATATGATGTCCGTGGAGAATTTGAACCATCTTGGAAAAAAAATAGTAGTAGCAAGTACTTCATATACTTCGTTTGTATGTATGTGTGTATGTACACTGTCTGACACTGTATACAGTGCATCTCATTATGGTTGAGACTGCCATCAGGTTTCTCGGTTGTTATTGAAGATAGAGCCTTGCGATTGATGCGACATGATGTCCGAATCAGATTTTGCATGACTGTTTCTGTTTATGAGATATAGGGCGAGTTTGAAGATTCATACTTTTAGGACCCTTTCTATATCTACGATGTTATGAGGAATGATGTTGTGTTGAGAATTACGACGTCCAACAGATAATTTTGCGCAGAATCCCGTAAGGTACTAATTATTTTTTTCAGGGTTTGGTTTTGGAGATACAACACAAAATTATATATTTTTCAATAGAACACCCTGTATTTCATCATCTCATGGAATTCTTTATTGTTTTCAAAAATGTATCAAAATGATACATAATACTTCATACATAGGATCTTCAGGAATGCTGAAAAAAACTGAAGCACTAGATTATTATGAAATTTAGCTAGTGGGCTGTGGATTTTGCATAAAAATAAAGTTGAATTTGGAGTATTTTCATTCGTGATGTTTTATATAACACCAATTCACTTTCGCGATTATTAAAACGTAGGTATACCAAATAACAACAAATGAATTCATCATAATTAATGTTTTAGTGTTTTTCTAGCATTTCTGGAAACCCTATTCATAAAGTATTATACATCATTCTGAAGAGAAATAAAGTGCAAATTCTACAAAATAATGAGATAAAGTGTGTTCCATCCAAAAATATATAATTGTGTCGTACCTCGAAAACAGGAGTCCGAAAAAAAAAAGTTTTGAGTACGCTAGTGGATTCTGAGTAAAATTCTCCATAAGACATAGTTCTTAGCGCATTATTTCCGTACATATTAACGGGGTCCAAGAAGAATACATTTTCAAAATCACCCTGTATAACTTCAAAAGAAGCAGTTATGCGAAATCTGTTTAGATCATCTTGAGTGTCACGAAAAAATTGCATGGAATCGTGAAAACCGCAAGGCTCTATCTTCAATACCAATCAAGGTACCTGATGATAGTCTCAACCAAAACATATCAACTAGCCATCGACCTCGAACGAGGTCGTTCAGCCCAAAGTGTTCTGAATCTTGTTTTCTGTATAGGCTTTGCTACTAACTCCATTCTCCTCCTCAGTAGCAGCACAGTTAATATGAACGCAACAGTGAATCATGCAGGCTGATGCTACAAAACTACATAATATTCAATTCCTGAATCGAACTAGGAGAAAGCCTTCCTTCTGCGCTGGATGGCGTTGTGTCCATTTTGCAATAGTCAAACGCCACCTGGGTATTGAATGATAAGAGGTGATTACGTTTGATCAGGTTCGCACCAGATGACGGTCATAAATATCATCTGGGGACACCCCTGCATCGAGCAGTAATTTGGAATCCGTTATTTAAAAAACGAATCCTATTGACCTAATCGATTTGGAAAGAAGAATAAAGATTGAATGCAAGACAATAACAAGATAGACATTTTCAAATAAGCAAGAGAAATTTGCAAATAGACTCTACCACTTTCTGGGAGTCAATATAGGTCATTTTGTTCACTGGCTGTGGAAAACCATTCAATAGTTTATTGCGTATATTCATTTACTAACAATTATAAAACACCATTTGAATACGAATATCCCAAAAACAGCTTGTCGAAATTCAGGAAACTTTGTACTGCTAGTGTCACAATAATTGAATTACCATCGCAATGATGTATATATAACATGACAAATTATCATTGAAGTATGTATATTATCTTTCTTGGATCAAACGTTGTCCCCCTCGAAATGAAAACTGACGTGCTTCGTTGTTTTTGTTTTAAAGTCATGTTTCTGAGAGTTATCGAGGGTGGATAGTCTTAAGTGGATCACCCGGTATACCTCATTGACATTTCTGAACCTCACGGAATCATCGTGGTGAACGAGAAGTTGCTGCTTCTTTGGATTGTAAATCTATAGTTGTTGCATATATTCAGATACTAAGTCGACTGGCCCATTGATCCATATTTTTCTGATACCCACTTCCCCCCACCTAGTTGATAAGAGAATGACCGAGTTACTCTACACGACAGTCTCTGGTCCGACACTGTTCCATAAATTCTATTTTAGTTTTCCGCCTTTCATTGCTTACCTGGCTGACAATCTTTTCCTAATCGAGTTTATGATGGATTAGCTAACGTGTCAAGTTAACAAACATTTATTTGCCAAGTTGACAAACATTTATTTGCCATTAGCCGCGTGTGACCTGTAAATATTACGAACGCCAGTAAGGAAACAGATCACATTTTCTATTTTCAATTGTCTGCTCTATTTTTGGACTCGCCACTGTGTATTTGCATATTCAGGATTTTGAACCGTTTCCGAAAGTTATTTGTTTATTCGGTGAAATTGGCTTTTGTTCTAGTAAACAAACAGAATTCAGATACTTTCTCACGATATACACAGTATACACTGCTATCTAGTCATCAGATGAGTGTCTTCTCTCACTTCTAACATCAAATTAGAGGGGGACGAAAGATGATGGATCACTCCGATATACTGAATGAAGTATATAATCACAAAACTCTAGGAATGTTTTCTGACATGTTGGATACTGAGACATACGTAAGAAAGTCTTGCAAAGTCCTCGTCCCAAAGAGATTGAGAAGAGTGGAGAATAGGATCAATCCAATTCCCAGAAAACGAACACGCAATGTTTACAAATGGTTCGAAAAAACTGCTTGGGGTTGGAGCCCGGGTGTTCAGCAGGAAACCGAAGACGGAAATATCAGTCAATTTCAGGCAGAATGCTTTCCTATAGAATTGTGTGCAAGAGAGTTGACTAATAAAGCTCTAGTAAATAAAACAAACAACATCAGTATTGTATCAGACAGTCAGACCGAGAGTCAGACTGCTTTGAAAGCACTGATCTCTAGCAAGATTAACTCCAAGATTATATGGAATTGTATTGTATCGCTAGAGTGCCTAAAAACAGAGTAAATCTGCTGTTAGTACCGATTTCAAGAAAATCTAACCTCTCGCAACCATGGACTCTGTAAAGAGAAGTGGATTGAACAGTGAACTATAACCTCTAAGAGGCGGTATTCGCCCTACTCCCCTGAAACCTAACCTAAATTCTGCGTTCACATGACAGCTTCCACCTATCGCATCAACAATTTGAAAAAGAACGACAGTGGCAGATCGATTTATATAGCAGGAGAAAAAATGAATTTTGAACAGAAATTGTTGAAAAATAGATGCTTCATTACATGTGTTCGCTCCTAGAGGAAAAAAATACGAGCTGCATTATATATTAATTTAAATAGTATTCTAATAAATCTAATTCGTGAATTCATAATCGATCTAATAGTATACCTAATAGATGTATGCATTGAAGAGAATACATTTCCATGAGTATTCAAATTATCCCAGATAACACCTGTTTTCAAAAAAATGAAACTCTGAAGACACAAGTAGTTATAAACCAACAGAATTCCTTATTTCTCAATATTTCATTCAGTAATGACATGTGCCTTGATAGTGTGGGGTGCATCAACTCATTCTACACAAAAATTTTCATTTCACAAAAATAGTTCTGAGGATAATGGCAGGAGTAAGTTATACAGAACATTGCAAACCATAATTCTAACGATTCAAATTTTTAACACTAGCCTCATGTTTCGTATACGAATGCCTCATTCACATGAAGAAAGAAAAGTCTGATACTCGATCTGGAATATCTAGAAATGAAGATATATATAGATATAATACAGGAGGAGAGATGAATATAAGATTACCGGAACCAAGAATCTCGAGAACCAAATCTTCATTCAAATATCTCGCCGTGAATTTTCTTCCAGACAAAGTCATCAGAGGTCGATCTATGAGTTTACAGAAATTCAAGAATCGAGTCAAAAATATTCTAACTGAGGGAAGTTTTTACACATTTGATGAATATCTAGTATTTTTCTCACGTCGAAACTCAACTTCAAACTATTTTGTCATTGTTTCATTGTTGTATGTATATATGTCTCATTATATTTATCTTTCTCTATTTATTTATTGACGTATGTATAAACACTATTGTGTAGTAACATGAATGAGTCTATTTATATATTCAAAAATATACAGAGAAATAGGAATGGGAAGAATATTGGTCAACCCAATCCTTCTATAGAGAATATCAAGTGGTCTCAGTTAACTCACTAAACCAAACTTATTTCAAGAGAGATCAGTCAATGACTTTTTTACATCACACCGATCAGTAACTTGAAATATATGTAACTTCTGCTTCTAGCAGATAGTTTTTATCACACGTTCTATATTCGTAAAAGAATCGAGGCCCTCGTCATTCCTTGCTCGCACGAGTCTCTCGAAGACAACTGAGGGTTGCTCGTAAGGAGGCAACTGGATGACGAATAAGAACAATTTCAGAACAATTTAGAACAATAATCTCGTACAATTCGGGTGTTTTTACATATTGCTGTATAATCTGCAATCAATCCCTAACAAAATAATGAAAAATCCGACAAGCAACTATAGGGCTATCGCACTGTTATCAGTTTTTTTTAAAGTGATGAAGAAAGTCATCAACATTGAGCTCATCAAATATCTGTGGAGTTCCGTAATCATGAATGATCGACAATATGGCATTCGCAATTGGAGATCAACTGGGGATTCAATGCCTACTCATATGAGGCAAGCTTCATAAGAAAAACAGAGAATCTCAACTTGTCGCGTTAGATATATCGAAAGCATTCAACCGAGAACTTCGTTACAAACTACCAATACGACCATCATATGATTTACCATAATCAGCTATGCCATCTTCTAAGGAGTTCACTATCAGACAGATCGCTCCATATGGTGGTCGACAGAGTATCGTCTAATACCATAGCCATCAATTCCGTCGTTCAACAAAGATCGATCCATTTTGGAACCAATACTGTTTCTACTCCATAACAAAGATCTGTTGGGAGTAAACACCTGCCCTATCTATAGCTTTGCAGATGATAGTGCTCTACATACGTTCTCTTCCAGAATTCTCATTTCATCCCAAAAAACGAGTATTTCAAGACGAAAGCATCAGATCAACGATATTATTGAAGCTAAAATTACAGCCTGAGGAACCAACTACCAAGTTGAATTCGACGCCACCAGTATTATATATAGAAAAGGTGAACTCAGTATGCCTAGTTTAACAATGTCTGGTAGGTACCACCATTTCCACAAAGTCAGCCATATGCACGGTATTTCCATCAGTAATACATACTCATTCATGTATAAGATCTATGGCAAAAGCTGCTTCACATGAACTCGGATTTTCATTCAAAGCCGAGGGCTACTTTCATCTAAAGCTTCTTATCATCTACAAAGATCTGTCCTGTTTTAGAATACCTACTTTTCTCACATATTTGATGATTCAGCAACCAACCATACGCTGATGCTCCCAGATTTCATCCAGAAACCATTTATTCGCCTCGTTGGTGATGACACACTCAGTCATTTCTTGACATCATTGGACATCGTATAGAAAAGTCGGAGACCATTCTATTTCCTATGGATACTTCCACGGAAAAGGTGTTTCAGAAAGCTCAACTATCATTCCATCACTAGCAATACCAGCCAAACCAACTGGAAAAGCTCAGTCCTCACATACTTTTGTCGTCAACCTCGAGATATCGAACATTCTTCACCAAAACTCGTTCATCTATAGAACGGCAAAGCTTTGAATTTCTCTGCCAAAGGAAATTTTTCCAAATAATATAGGATACCTATCTCCTCTCCATTTCCTTCCTAGGAACGCTCGATATTTCTCGAACATAATAATGACTTTTTTCTTGCTCTCTGAGAAGAGAAAAAAAGTGGGAGTATTTCTATTACAGAAACTTATTGGTTAGCGCTACTAATTGTACTATAGGTACCTACTAGCTTGCAGTGTACCTATTGACTCTTAGAAACAAACAATTTTGGAAAATTCGTCATCAGCCTTTAACTAAAATATAACCTTCTCTTCATCAATTTGGGCATTATAGCGAAATACACTGCTGATGTTTGTGGATTTTAGAAATTAACTGTATCACTAAAATCATCCTCTTTCAGTGCGGATATACTAGATGCATCCCTTTGCACTCGAACAGAAAGAACAATACAAAAATAGAAACAGTCGTCTCAATGTTTATAGCATCATTATAGTTACTCGTTAATTTTACTGACCTTCCTTTTGTTATCATGTAATGAGCAGCAAATCTTTCATTACTTAGAAAACGCCTATACAGTAATTAAATTTTATTATCTTACGCCAATAACAAAATAATATGTTCAACATACAACTATATAACAGTCCGGCCCAATTTCCAGGTGGCAATACAGTAAACATTATCTATGAAAAAATGTGATTCTTTGAAATCTCGAATGTTTGATTTCAAATGTTCATGCTGTTCACGACACAAACTGCACACTATGAGAATTCAGTAGACATTCAAAGATATTATAATATTTTTTTGCTGGGCATCAGCTCTTTGGAACTGAGTTTACAGTGTGGGACTGAATAATGGGATAATTTCGATATTCCTGGTATACTGAGAATTTCTCAGAAACCCTCGAACATATCAATTTAGTTTTTTTGAATCTCATTTCCTGACCTTTATTGTATACGTGTGACCAAGATAAGGTTGCCCAGCATGTGGATCTCGACAACAAAAGTATTTTTTTTCTGGTTCTCACGAATAGGGATATCCTGTAATGTTCAGAGAACATCATGAGAACCAAGGGAAATAAGGTAGGAATTGGTGTTCTTCTTAAATTTCTGGAGGTTATATGCCTCGGGGAACATCTCCCTTGGCAATGTGTTACAGAGCCTCGCTGTTCGTTGAATGAACGAGTCTTTGGAAAGAGATGTTCTGCAGGTCTCTGAAGTGACCACGAAGAGGTGCGAGGCCTCACCTCGACAGGTTAATCTCGCGGGGACTGTCAAAGGAGGAACTATTGTTGATATTTCACAAGAGCATCTTCCATGAAAATATCTATAGAATAGAGCCAGATCGCTACGTTTCTGCGGTGTTTCAGAGAAGTGAGTGAGTTTGTGAGCGAGGCATCACCCACGAGACGAATTGTCCTTTTTTGGAGAGAATCCAACAGTTTCAGGGTATGTTTGGGTGCTGCACTCCAAACATGGGAACAGTATTCCAGGACAGGTCGGATCTGTGCCTTATAGATCATAATAAGCAGCTGACTGAAAGTGAAATAGCTCCTGGCCAGAAACAGACAACCAAGTTTTTGAGATGCACTTTTAGCAATTGATCTCACGTGATTTTCCCAAGTAAGGTTATTGCTGATAGTAACCCCAAGCATCGAAATGGATGTCTTCAAAGGTATGGTTACTCCTGACATGCTAATATGTTGAACACAGTGAGATCAGCTTTTCTAGAGAAAAGGCACGCTTGTGTTTTGAAATCTACCAAGTTATTGGATCCCCATTCTAGAATTGTTGTCAAGTTCATATTTATGTTGTCAACATTTCTCCCTCGTTCGTTTCTGATTTGCCTGGCTGGAATTGGAGCTTTGGAATAGAAGGCTGTATGGAGGGTACTATCATCCGCGAAGCTGTGTACTGGACATGAAATTGCTTTCAACAAATCGTTGATATGGAGTAGAAATAGTGTTGATGCTAGAATTGATCCTTGCGGAACACCAGCATTTATGATGAGAGAGTCAGATGAAACTCCGTCGACCTCTACATGAAGAGACCTGTTTGAGAGAAAACTAGCTAGCAGAGAACATAGCTGGGGAGGCAAGCCATAAGATGGAAGCTTGGCGAGGAGTCCGTGGTGCCAGACTTGGAGATATCAAGTGCCACGGCTGGAGTTTCACTATATTTTTCAATAGATTGCTGCCATATATGTGAGACGTAAGTGAGCAGGTCACCAGTTGATCTCTGATGACGGAAGCCATATTGCCTATCGTTGAAAATACCAGAATGTTCCAGATATTTCATAAGCTCGATGTTGATAGCTTTCTCCATGATCTTCGACATAATAGATAGCAGTGCGATCGGTCTGTAGTTGCTAGGTAGGGTCTTTTTGCCTTTTTTAGGAACTGGTTGTACTTTTGCAATTTTCCAGTTGGACGGGAATAGATAAGGTTGCCCAGCATGTGGATCTCGGCAACGAGAGTATATATAAATTTGGTTCAATGGTAAGAAAGTTGCGAATTCCTAGGGTCATACCAACAGTCTTCAAAAATTTTCAAAATTATTCATAGTTTATCAGCTACATCAAAAAGAGTGAATTTTTGGAAATCCTTTTTTCACGTTATTATTACAGATACATACAAACTAAGAATAATTTTCCATAGCATCTTTCGATGAGATTCAAGGTGATGATATTGATTTCTTTACGCGACGTTTCGTATTCGTAGAATCATCATCAACTTTTTGTTCCAAACAGGTACAGTTCTGATTATGCGTTCACAGATTCTGATATCGTTTTTCATTCCCAATGCAACAATGTATCACTAGTGTTTTTTCGAAATTACAAAGAGGAAATACCATCAGTTCCACTTATTTTAGATCATATACAGTTTCAAAAACTGAGGTGGTAGATATTTTATACTGAAAAGTGAAAAAATATATTTCATGAATTATTCAATGCAACTCTTCAGATTGTTTGCCACATCAAAATAATCCACTGTAAGCATTGGGTGTCTTGCATAACAGAGGTCACAGGACAGACTTCAAGTCTAGCGTAACGATGTTTTGTTGGGCACTCAGTAACCGAAAAAACTCTCAAATAGCAAATAGTACATAAAATTAATATGATTTAATTATTATTTCAATGAAAACATTTTTACAAGGAATACTGAGAAATAAATCTGAATCTGAATCTGTTTCATGTTAATGGATTCTTACACCTCCCTTGGCCGGCGCGACCACCTGATTGGACACCGTTGGATTTCTTTCTTTGGGTTACGTTGAAAACTCAGTTTACGCAAATGATTTTGATAACTGAGGAGAACTAAGGGACAGTGTTTTCGAAGCATTCAATAGTATTACCCCAGAAATGGCTAGAAATAAGATTAGAAGCAACTGTGAGAATGAGAGGATATCTTTGTTCTGAAAATGGTGTTTATAATCTTGAACATTTGTTATAGATGTTATTTTTCCAATTATTGTTCGTGTTATCAAAGTTCAGTTTTCAAGGTAATTCGTGTAAGAATCCACCAACATGAAACAATATTTGAAGCGATACATTGAAACTTTGGATCTTCTCCTGAAGATGCTAACATAGTTAGCGAAACACGTGTCGAGGCGTTAGAAAAATCGGTTTGGTTAGTGGTAAAGCAGTGTAGTGTATTATCGTGCCAAAGGTTCCAGTCTTCGATATATTTGAAGCGATGCATTGAATAATTTAGTAAAATACTCATTTACTTTCCAGTATTGAATAACTACATCAATGTTTAATACCGAATGATCAGAAACAAATCAGAAATGAGTGGAACTGATGGTATTTCCCATGCCTGCATCGAGATGCATGGTTTCCAGGTTAGTATTTAAACAAAAATTATTGTATTGACCCTCCTTTCGATAGAAATGTTTAGAAGATAAGATGGCATTGTTCCAACCATATACGTATTAATAATAACAATACGGATCATAACGGGTGCCAGGATGAAGCCAAAAATATGAAACAAATGAATATCCATAAGGATTTGGTGGCATGATACGCATGCGCCATGCGCTATTATAGTAGTCATCAAAGACATGCGTTTTGGTGGACAATGACGTTTACTAGCCTTTCAATCAAAGCAGTATGTGTCTGATCGTTTCAAAACTTTTCCTTATGGATAGTCATTTGTCTTCAAAAATCGGCTTCATGTTTCGCTATGAAAACAGATAGAGATTATCCGTATTGATTATTAATACGTATATGGTGCCAACCGAGGTGCCAACCCTCGGATAACAGGAATAGATCTAATCTACACGTATGATTTTAATTTTTTGGTTATTTTACTTTTACAAAAAAAAACTTTCAATTTTCAAGAGAGAAATTTATCCAAGCGCTATCTTATAAAGTGTTCGAAATGTTGTCCATTCTGCTCTAGACAGTGATACAGTCTGTTTTCGAACTCCTCTCTAACATTTCGGAAAACTTCGGCAGGAATAGACCGGCATGCTGCTGTGATTCGTCCTTCGAGTTCATCAATATCAGCAGGTTCTGTTTTATGAACGATTGATTTGAGATATCCCCAAAGAAAGACATCTATGGGAGTTAAATCTGGTGACCTCGGTGGCCACTCAATTGCTCCCCTTCTTCCAATCCATCTATCCGTCCAGTATGATATGTACAACATCTCATTCAAAACGGACTGATTGTTGAGGGGTTGTCAACTGAAACCCCTTCTTCTTCTTCTTCTTCTTCTCTGCACAGGTGGGCGGGTGCGTAGACCCCTGCACTCAGGCCGCTTCAGTCGGGCCCATTGTAAGCCCACTTGTCCTGTGAATCAGCTGGGCATGCCGATTTCTTTGACGAAATTCAGCAGCTTCCTCAGCTGACTCACTTTCACATCCTTTGGGTGCAGTACAATGCTCCCAAAGGCAGCTTTCCTCTGATGCACCAGCGCGGGGCATTCAGTGAGTATGTGTGATGATGTTTCATCATCCTCCAAGCACCATCTGCAGATGGAATCATCTTTGATCCCTATGAGTTCTAGGTGCCTGTTGAGGTGGTTGTGCCCAGTTAAGAGCCCAACTACCATCTTGAGATACCTTCTATTAAGTGACAGGATCTCTCTCGTGAGCCTTTTTGAAGGTTCCTTTATATGGAGCTTTGATTGTCTCATTCCTGGTGTGTGTGTCCCGCCATGTTTCAAGGAACTGCCTCAGTAGCATTTCCTTCATGAAGGACATAGCCGTACTATTGAGTATTCCCAATATCGGTTCTGGTCCAATGGGTGTCGTTCCTGAACCGAACTTGGCTAGTCTGTCTGCCTCCTCGTTCCCCGGGATACCAGAGTGTCCTGGAACCCACATGAGGCTGACTTTCCTAGTCTTTGCCATATTTTCTAAGGCACTTCTACACTCGGACACCAATTTAGTTGTGCAACTGAAACCCCATTCAAATGTTCACATATCTACGACCAAGAAATGGAATATATTCGAACTAGTATCATTTCCAGCAATTTTTCATTTTCTTTTTATCTCTTGGAGTGCACGAAAGGAAATTCCTATAATGTTCGGAGAACATCGTGCGAATCTTAGGAGGATAGGGTAAGGAGGTAGGTGTTGGATATAAGTTTTTGGAAATACTTCCATTGGCAAAGAATTTCAAAGCTTTGCCGTTCTATAGACGAGCGAGTTTTGGTATAGTGTTGTTCGAAAGATTTCAAGGTTGACAACTAAAATATGTGCTGACTGGGCCTGTCTAGTTCGTCTGACTAGTATCGCTAGTGATGGAATAATAGCGGAGATTTCTGAGGAACATTTCCCGTGGAAGTATCTGTAGAAAAGTGTTCTGAGGTCAAAGGATTTGTGAGTGTGGCATCATCCACCAGGCGAATGGTTCTCCTCTGGATGGAATCTAAGAGCTGTAACATGAAAATTTGTCTTTTCGTGTTCCATATCGTGAATTCTGCATATAGGTAATGGGGAGCTTTGTGAAGATGCACTGCGTAGCATCTTTTTTTTTTTAGTTTTCATTTCCGATGTCCAAGGCTGGATGACTGTTAGGTTATTTTCGTCTACTTCTTATCCAATCTTACACATTTGTCAGATGCCCATGGATATTGTTGTTTACATCTTAGTCTCTTGCCAGTAGAAGACTGTTTGTCGCGTTTAGTGGCAGTGGCCTGTAATGGTATGGCACAGGGATATTCACAATTTTGTATCGACTGGTGGATCGACCAATGTATCGACTAATGTATCGACTATGGATGTCATGATCGATATTTGATATTTCTTTCAAGTTTCATCCTTGAATCATATTAGTTGAGGGACTAGCTTGAAGTTGCGCAGAGACGGAAGTTGGTTTGCAATATTTTTTGAGATGGATCGCAAGTGCTATGATTGACGGAAACTTGTTGTTTGAGCAATTTCCTTTTCATCATCCTTCTATTCTTGGTGATTCCTCCTCTTGCGAAGAGGTGTCATGTGTTGAAGCCAAAATGAGGCCCTTTTTGATCTTGGCTCTCGTGCGATCAGGTCATGTGGTAGACACCTATTTTTGTGTTAGGGAAGGTGAGAAATATTAAATCTTTTTTTGTGGATGATATTCGATAGGGTATGTACATTTCAGATATATAAATCGGCCTAATACAGGGGAGCACGGGGTACAGAAGTAAATAATATGAACTCCATTTTCTTTTGACCACATGGCATGTTTCTGGACTTGAATTTCAACACTCAACACTGTTAACTGGATGGATCACTAAAAATCGAATATTTCATCAACTAAGGGCATTTAGAAATCTTGAACTGTTTTCTGGACTTCACTGTTTGGGCATCACGTGGACAGTTTTTTTCGATGGTTGAGGCACCTGATGAATCTTCGTGCTTTGAAGCCTGAGTAACCAATACACTTGAAGGTGGAAGCAGGACCCTGGTGATTTCTTGTGTATGTCCTTGGGCATCTATAAGACCCAACAGCCTGGAATATCTTGCAAAATCCTTGCTGCCAACAGTGCAAGTCCCTAGCAGGCCTACTGGTTCAGATAGCCAGTGATCCTGACTTCTGACAGGAAGTCCAGTGGAGGCCAGACTCCTGGTATGGTAGATGATCCATCAGCCCTAGGATCTTTGTTGCTTCGGAACCTGAACTCCCAGTGCCTAGTCAGATAGTGAGACGTCCTGGTCCAGCTTGGATTGTGGGAAGAGCTTGCTCTGGTTGCAGCCTGTGGACCCGTCAGCCAGACTTCCAGCGCAGCATCCAGTTGCCCTAGGATAAACCAAGTGCCGAGGTCTCCAGGAGGTTGTGACTCCTGTCAACTATGTGGGGATCTAGTTTTCCTAGCACATCTAACCCCGCCGACTGAGGGAGGAGTGTCTTCGTTTCATCCAGGTAGTGAGATCTAGTGGACCACAGTTGGAATCTCATGGTACAAAATCCAGAACAGAAGGTCAGAATTTTCCATACATATTATTCCCCTGTCTGAGGACATTCAACATACATATTTTTTTTCCCTGTCTGAGGACATAATATAATGTACATATTTTTTCACTGTCTAAGGACATTTAACACATCATATTTTTTCCCTGTCTGAGGACATTTTAATAGTAATTTCTCACTGTCTAATGTCAAGAGATATTTAAGCACGTGTCAACAACACATATCAGTCTAATATCGGAATTAACATTTAATAGAACTATTGAGTCTGTTAGAGACTCTGTGATATAGGCCTATATGAAGGGGAATCTACCCTTGTACTATAGTTATAATCACAGAACATTATTCACCTCCATTCTTAACACCTATTGTTGGTATATTAAGGTGAATCAATCTGTTAACAGTTACTTTGGCTTATATCAATATCTTGGATTTTTTTCTCAGTAATTCGCTGCAAAAACTGAGTGGCGTCTGACAAAAGGATAACCACAAAAAAAAAGAACTAACTCACTACCTGCTCCCAAACAAACAAGCTGACGTGCATATAACAAATAAAAATCTCTTCCTTTTGCGTATGTTTGAGTGCTGAACCCAATATCTAAGAACATTATTCTAACACTGGTAGTATATGTGCTTTGTAGATCATGAGAAGCTATTGAGGTGTAAAGTAGATTTTCGCACGAAATAAAATTCCGAGTTTTTGTTAAGCAGCTTTTGCGATGAATCAGACATGATTCTACCATGAAACATTATTGCTGATGGATATACCGAGCATAGATAAAGTAGTCTTGGTGGGAATGATGGTACCAGACATTGCTATAACAGGCATACTGAGATCCGCCTTTCTAGAGAAAATACATGCTCGAGTTCTGATAGTGTTGAACCCAACTGAAGGCTGTGAGCAAGATCGTCATCGACAGCGTTGACCTGCCTTCGTCGTAAGTTCTTAGTTTCCTGGGGAGAAATGGAAATTCTCGAAAAGAACGCAGTATAGATAGTATTATCATCTGCGAAGCTGTGGATAGGGCATGTGGTTGTTCCCAACAGATCAATAATAGGAAATTGAAACAATGTGGGTACCAAAATTGATCTTTGTAAAACGCCGGGATTGATGACAATGGTATCAGACGATGCTCCGTCCACCACCACATGGAACGATGAACGATCTGCCGGAAAGAAAATTATATAAAAGATGGCATAGCTTAGCTTGTGGAGGTATCCTTGTTGCCAAACACTGTCGAATTCCTTTCGATGTTCCAACGCCACAGCTAGAGATTTCCCATATTTTCCTAATGAAGCTATTGTTATATGTGGATGACGTAAGCAAGTAAATATCCAGTTGATCTCCGGTGGCGAAAGCCATATTGTCTATCATTAATGATTCCTGAGCTTTCCAGATATTTGATTAGCTCACTTTGGAGATGACTGATAACAAGGCAATTGGCCTATAGTTGTTGGGCAGGCTTTAGTTTCCTGTTTTGGGGATTGGTTTATCTTCCAGTAGGATGGAAAAATATCCGACTCGTTCGAGATGGTAATCGGTGTCAATTCTGGTGCATACTTTTTGAGAATATTGGGTGTAATTCCAGCTGACTACTCGATTCGGATTTTTGGCCTTATACTTATCGAACACCCTCTGTATCGTGTGTGATCAAAATACCTTTGGCGCAGCACACCTAGTTACTTACCACATGAACCAATATTGAAATTACTATGAATGTTTCTGTGATATAGGTACGAAATGAGCTATATAAAGGAAGGTTTATAGTCACGCAAACGTCGCCATACGGCCCATTTATCGTCTCATAAAGCTGACAAAATTGCACTTGTCGAGTATAACTATACCGGGCGACATCTGATTCTCTAGACAAGCAAAAGTTTCCAAAGTTTCAATGGTATGAGATTCAGACAGGATGACAGATCACCCAACTGCCATATAAGAAAGCTTTGATGCTGCCTTTCATTTTCGATGGCGTAATATTCGTTACCTGGAATGGGCGTGTACACCTCAGTAGAACTTTCAACTCAAACCATGTTTATAATGATCGTTTTATACATAAATAATGATTGACGACATAATTCGAACGAAAAATTAACTGGAATGTTTTATTTTTGGACATAAGTAATAGTACCTTCTGAAAACGGACCCTCTTATGACGTAGAAACCTCATCTCGCCATAGTTAAAAGAAAATACCAAACGCCTAACGGAGACTGAGGCAACTGATATATTAATTCTTTCAACTGTGATCTCGCGCTAATTCACTCTGTCAGAAATCATGTATCATTCATCTCTGTCTGAAATAGTCTTGTTTCAGTATTAGGGTTTTGACGTCACATCATCGCCTCGTTTTCAGAGCTCCGAAAAATCGGGGATTTCAATAATTTTTTATAAAACGTAGGGAGCTCACAGCAAGAAACGGTTTGCGGTGGTGAGCTAGTTTGGGTGAGGTCTATCGAATTATGAAATAATTTTTTTTGTGATTTAAGCCCATTACACCACCGTATACACGGAGAAAAATATATTGTTGATTTTAAAATAAATGCTTGCACTATTTGCAGAAATGGTGAAATCATTTCTGTGGCATATTTATAACGAAAAAAATTCTCATTTATTGATCTATAAGGCTACACAGATCAGTATCTGAATAGGTTCACTAAAAAAACTGAAGAAAATATGAATATCTCTGATCATTTATATTTGGCCAAGTATGGAGTGGAGTGTTAGAAGCAGAGTTGAAGCGATCTGAGAAGAAGATATTCCTCTTTGTAACCATGACGACGCCACACATGCACATAAAAATTCGGTTTTGGCAAGAAACCTGGATTATTGGATCTGAAAACTTCTCAATATCCCAAAAAGAGAGAAAGAAACAATCTCAAAGTCGATCCACCACTCATGTGTGTGACTAGTTTCGGCACCATGGCCATCTTCAGACACAATAGTGAGGGAGAAGTACTAGGAAATTAGGAAGATCTTAATTCTGAAACAATATGTCAGCTGAGAAAGTACCTTTTTTGAAGTGATAACTACATGACCAAGAAATTTTTATTCAGGTCGTATATAGAAAAATCCTTCCGGTTATTTGAGATTAAATGACTTTGAAATTACTGAAAAGCCAGAAGAACTAGGAGTAAGTTCATCATCGGTAATTGAATTAAACGAGAATCAAAAAGAAAACTACCCAAAGAGCTTCATCTCCATTCGAGGCAAGCCATCGAAAGGAAATACATAGAGAGGCTCAATATTTCATTGTCTTCCACCACTACCGGTTTCATCAGCAAAAACGTCGGAATATCAAATAGAGCACCCAGCAAATTTTTGTTATCTTTGGAATCAATGGCCACGTTTATTCCGTGTCTTGGTAAGCCGACTGATGACTATATTTTGACTAAATACTCTTGGTCAGTGTGGTATAAACTGTATACTTGATAAAGGTCACCAGCTTGGTTTCGTACCAAAATTTGTTGCGTACCAGACTGAAATAGTATGATGACCAAGAATGTGTACACATTTTGGTCAACTTTTGTATAGCCTTGACTTGACTTGAGTGCAAATGGCAGTTATTTCATGAGTTCTCTTAATAATATTTCATTCAATTTCAGCGAATTTCGTATCCTACTGAAGGATTTCATTCTTAATTCACGAATTCAAGTGGAGTTCCACAACCTAAACTCAAAAAAGTAATCAAATCAAAACAAAGTTGGTAACGTTAGTCAACTGAAGATACATGGTGTAAACATGCGTTTACTAAGGCATTTGGTCTGAATTTAGTTAGATCTCCTTGGTAAGCATACCAACTATTCATACGGTATAAACGTGGACAATATTTGTATCCAAAATCCGTTGAACGCGCTCCAACGGGACATGATTGTTATTGTAAAAAACATCACAAACAATAGGATTACTACAAAATTATTGTTATAACACGACATTTCTCGTTAAGACAGTAGCTTCTGGTTATTATTCGTTCTTATGATTACCATCTATCTACAGGCTCGATTGATTCCTCTATGATTTAAGGTTCTCCCAACCTCACCCAGCCATCAGCTGATTTTCGTTGTGTCATGCATTTGATTCTTGTATCTCTGTTGTTTTCAATTCCCTCCTCTCCAAGCTATGGTGGTTTCATATCATTCGATCTTTGAAGACCATGCATTACGGAGAATCAAGAGCCCCCAGATACATATGGAGAACCTAGAAACTATCCAAAATCGAGACAAAAAAAAGTTAATAATTTGAACAATACTGCAAAACGATCTGTGCCCCGGAATTCAAGTGGG
This sequence comes from Phaedon cochleariae, assembly GCA_918026855.4. Classification (NCBI taxonomy): domain Eukaryota; kingdom Metazoa; phylum Arthropoda; class Insecta; order Coleoptera; family Chrysomelidae; genus Phaedon; species Phaedon cochleariae. The sequence continues at coordinate 17,102,139 of OU896720.1, read as the reverse complement.
GCATCTGCAATTTTCGCTCAGGTTCGAAAGATTAAAACTTCCAAAAAAATCAACCGATTTCAATTCGGTTTTAAGATTTCAAAAATTCATTTCATTGTCTTCAAAATCATGAATTCGAACCACGAGAAATCGGGTGAATAAATATTCGACAGGGCGATGAATGGCACACTGCAAACTTGCATCGAATTTGGAGTGATCGAATTCCGTCTGAAAATTATTCTTCTGATTTTCACATATTGTGAGCAAATTAAAAAATGACTGTGATATTCGGATGGAATATGGTATCTCACCAGAATATCACGATTATTTCGCAATTCATTCACAAAAGACCGAAATAACAATCAAAATTCGATACTCTGTATCTCAGAATGAATAATTTGCGGACATACTTTTCTTCTTATTTCAACGTCAGCAACATTTTTTTAAACGTACTTAAGAAACACCCTGTATGTGTACAAATAATTCAGTAGGTTTCGCAAAAAATTATTGATCGAAAAACTTTTCAATTTCATATGGGAAACAACTAGGAGCCAGGGGGCCTACACTTTGTTGTTGCCCTAGGGCCACCAGACCTCTAAATTCGGCTCTGACACCCTGATTGCAAAAAAATCGGAATTGTTTCAAGACATCACCTCACTCTTCTGGATTATGTGAGCTCTGAGATCATCCAAATGATTGTGATACGATCAAACATCCTTAACATAGCACACATTGCCATATTCATTTACAAATGCTAATCGGAGCCTGTTTAGGACTCTTGAAATCAATGAAAATGTTCCTGTGAAAAGTTCTAGAAATGAAACAAACCATTTTTGTAACATTTTACAAAAAAAAAACATATAAACCAAACCGTTTAACGTGTAATCAAACTATTACTCCACGATACGATGAGAAAACCAGAAGATAACTTTTGGACGGATTGGGATCACTATTTATTTACCTTTATTTTCGAATACATCATGCTGAAGACAATAAAATGAGCTTCTAAAATCTGAAAACCGAGTTGAAATCGGCTAAGTGTTTTGGAAGTTATATGATCTTAAGAATCTGAGCAAAAATTTCAGGTAGCGCACTTCAATTGCGGGGCACTATATTTCCATATTTTATGTTTGACCTCATAAATATTTCAGTAGGTATAAATACCTACTGTTGATAATTATTATGCACAAAACAAAGCCAAGAAAGAAAAAATCGAAAATTAACCTACTTTCAATCCATTGTTTCAATCATTGCTGTCGTCTAAAAACCCTTATCCACCATACAGGGTGTTCATTTGAAAACTTCCCACCTCGAATTCCTCGAAACATGAAGGTTTTTAAAAAAATCGCCTAAACACGTAAAAAATTTATCGAGGGGGACAACTTTTAAAGCAAAAATTGCTTCGCCTCCTTTCACCCCCTGCCCTCAGGAGCTACCCCCCTGAAAATTTTAAATGGTGAGAGGTATAGAGTGATAGCTCATTTGAAAGGTCTTTTTAATTCCTTTATCGTGGCGTTTGATTTTTTGAAATCGGTCGATTTGTTTTCGAGATAATTAGAAAAATCTTTATTTATCTTAATTTATTCAGATAGAAAAAAAAATACACAAAACTATAACTTTTTATTTCAATAAGTGTTCAAAAACCAACATAAACATCAATTCGGAAGATTAGACGTGGCAACAACCGAATAACAACCCGAATTTTTTTCTGTCTTCTTTTTATCAACACAGATAACATGGGCGAACTGTATTTATTATTATACCTGTTTAGTTTTTTATAGTTGCCAAGGAAAAGAGAGAATTTAATTTGCTGTCAGTTACCTTTGTGACAATCTTGACATAGTGAAAATTAATTTATTGATTCAGATTTTACTTTCAAAATGGTTTACACACTAGCCGAAAGAGTGGAAATGATTCTAATTTATGGTGCACAAAATCAATGTTCTCGGCAAACTGCCGTCACATTTAACGCCAGACATCCGGACAAGATAACTTCGCATAGGTATGTTTTGGACCTTGTTGCTAAATTTACTGAAACTGGATCTGTTGCAAATAAAAAACCGTAATCATCGTAGAGTTTTGGATGAAGCCGCTCAAGTTGAAGTTTTAGGTCATTTTGGCATAAATCCTAATACTTCATTACGCAAAATTGTTGAAGCAACTGGTATTTCATTAGGCTCTGTACACACAGTTAGTAAATTACATAAATTTCATCCATTCAAAATAAAAATGTTGCAAGGGTTAACCGAAGATGATTTTGATAGGAGAGTTCAGTTTTGTGAACAAATGACTGCAGCGATTAATGATAATACCATTCATGTAAAGAATATCTGCTTCAGTGATGAATGCACATTTTATCTAAATGGATTTGTTAATAAGCATAACTGCAGGTATTGGAGTTTCATTGCTTTTTGTAGAAGGGCATACTCAGTACCCCCAAAAAATTAATGTATGGGCAGGCATTTTAGGAAACAAAGTGATTGGGCCATTGTTTGTTATTGGGAATTTAAATGGAGGCATTTATTTAGATATGTTTGAAAATACCATCAATCCGCTTATCACTGAAACTATTGAAAACCAAATCGAAGACAATGGAAACCCTATACTTGATGAGGCTGAAATATATTTCCAGCAAGACGGCGCTCCTCCTCACTATGTTCTTCCGGTTCGGCAATGGCTAGACGACGAGTTTCCAGATAAATGGATAGGGCGAAGAGGGCCTATAGAATGGCCTGCTAGATCTCCTGACTTGACGTCATTAGACTTTTTTCTATGGGGACATTTGAAATCTATTGTGTTCACTCCCCAACCTGAGAGTTTGGATGAACTTTGTCAACGCATTATCGAAAGCTGCCGTGATCTTCCACAACATGTTTTTGAAAATGTCCGTCAGGAATTTGAACATCGCCTATATCATTGTTTGGCCAATAACGGGCAACATTCTGAACACTTATTGAAATAAAAAGTTATATTTTCGTGTTTTTTTTTTCTATCTGAACAAATTAAGATAAATAAAGATTTTTCTAATTATCTCGAAAACGAATCGACCGATTTCAAAAAATAAAACGCCACAATAATGGAATTAAAAAGAGCTTTCAAATGAGCTATCACTCGATACCCCCTACTATTTTAGATTTTTAGGGGGGTAGCTCCTGAGGGCAGGGGGTGAAAGGAGGCGAAGCAATTTTTGCTTGAAAAGTTGTCCCTCTCGATAAATTTCTCCACGTGTTTTGGCGATTTTTTTAAAAACCTTCATGTTTCGAGGAATTCGAGGTGGGAAGTTTTCAAATGAACACCCTGTATATAGGTAAGTACCTTAATCGATACAAAATAGAATAGATTAGATATTTCGTTGTTCAAACTATTAGTAGCTTGAATAATTTGAGTTGGAATGAATTCATTCATCACTTGAGTGTTCCTTCGAAATTTGATGGAATTTGACTATTTTAAAACATCTGATATTTTATTGCACAAAAAAAATCATTCGAGTGAACTGTGCATCTGACAGTTTGTCATTCATTGCGATGACTTTGTTCAATCAATTCAATACTCTCTCGAAATTGCTTGAAATAATTACTAATACTGATGTATTCACCTCTGCTAAGTTTCAGACCTCTGAAAGGGGACAAACAGTTATCGGAATACGGCTAGTTCACTGTTTTCATACGAAGTACATGCGACTGTTCTCTACTGTTCAGTGAATAGGCGAGCGGATATTTTTTTCATTTCTCAAATGGAATCATCACTCAAATACCTTTCGATTTCATATTTTTTTAGAATTTTTCGGTCGATTTTTAGGTGCTAAAACATCAATATTGCCATGATAATTCTCAAACGGATAGAAATTTACCGCGAGTAAAAACTGATGTCACGATTTTGTAGGTAGTGGCAGACCATAGCATAGTTGCCATGTCTTGAAATACGATTGGGAACTTAAGAAATAGTATAGTTATTCAAACATTAATAAATTCTCAGTTATGTATTGGTGATATTCCTATTCAGCAATACGAAATCGATTGTCTCAAAAGGTCCCATTAGGATGTGTGGTTTATTGCTTACAATACATTTGCGTAAAATGTAATTATATTAATTAACACTAGAGGACATTTGAAGCGGTGAACGTGACAACACAGCGCGCAGGACCTCTTCTCAACATTTAGCACAATATTGCCAAGTCTCCAACATTCACATGAAATTTCGCTATATAGTATGAAGTATATTTGGACATCCTGGTTGCTCGAAAGAGTCAAGAATGAACCATAATATCATGATTTCCTCCTATTATGTTTTCCTCAACGACAGGACTCTTACATATTTTTGATAACTTTTGATTATAATAATTGGTGACTTGACAACCTTACTTCGTGAGTGAAAATGGAATATTATCTGACCAATAACGAAACAGCATGAAAGCTGACGTCACCATTTATTTGACGTATCGCCAAATACTGGCCATGACGGTACGTTTGAAATGAGCTCCGAAATTCAATAAGGTCGAACAACGCATATATTCATTATTTACATAAAAAAGTGTGAGTAGTGTGGCAAAAATTAATTTAGGTCCCTAAAGACGCAGTCTAGTAATTGAATGCCAATAATTCATTATGAGTCCACTCGCCCATCGTTATAAAAAGTAGTCTTTCTCGCTCGCCTGATGCTTTGGATGTCGGAAAAGCTCGATTCATATCGTGTTCTAATTATTGTAGGAGCGACATCTTCATTTATCCATTCCACGTCTACTCTGCCTGATTGTTGCATATGTTTAGTAGGATATCAGGATTATCATTAGGGACCAAGAGTTGAATTGGTGATACAAGTTTTAGTGAAAATGTTAGTACCTAGTACGGAATATACCTACGTGAGTGCCTACTATTATTTTTCGAGATAAACAAATATGTTATGATGGATAACACAACTATTCATTATATCCGTATATGTTATATGTTAAGTGTTGTTGTTTTTTTCTTCAAATTATTATTACCTATCATACCTGATGTAGGGGAATTGGGGGAATGGTGGCCACTGGGGTTATTGCAGCCACCCAATAGTACCCCACTGTTTGTTAGTTGAGCCAAGAGTATTGGATTTTCCATCTTAAAATAAATATTACAACTCGTTGAGATGAAATCAATACCAATATGAATACCAGGGAAACTGTTCTGACTCATTCACTCCCTTTGCTCCAAAGCCGTTGATTGTAACAAATGTATGTATATAACGCAAGAGATATTGTTTATGAAGACGAACATTTCGTTATGTTCTGGTTCCCACGAAAAGGGATATCCTGTAATTTTCAGAGTACATTGTGAGAACTGAGGGAAATAAGGTAGGAATTGGTGTTCTTCTTGAATTTCTGGAGGTTATAGGCCTCGGGGAACACCTTCCTTGGCAATGTGTTCCAGAGCCTTGCTGTTCGTTGGATGAACGAGTCTTTAGAAAGAGATGTTCTGCAGGTCTCCAACCACGAAGGGGTGAGAAGCCTCAACTCGACGGAATTTGGAGATACAGACTCAAAAATCTCTGTGATATACCTTCTACTGCAACAGTATAAACTAGTAACAATACATTTTTTCATGAATGTCGAATGAAAGAAATATTTAATAGGGTTATGGTGAGCGGTCATGTCGGGGTAATGCTGGCCCATTGCTGAATGAAACATTATGTTGAGCAATAGAACATTTCCAAGATGCCAAGAATCATTCGTAGGCTGACAGAATGAGCATCTTGTATGTTTAGTGTGTGGCGACTACAGGAAAAATGCAGAAATTTGGTTGAAATGCAGTCTCTGTAGCATTCGGGCACAAAAATCGTGTGCTGATACTGAAAAGAATATATTCACTTATGATTGTTGCATTTGAACCCCAACTATCTGGGGTGATGGTAGTCATCCAATTTTTTCTTTATTCTGTGAATATTTTTTTTTTCTTTTTTCAAAAAATTTACACCAACAAAAATATCTTCTATTTATTCCCACTTTTTCGTGATCAATTGCCATAAGATGATCTACCAGTGGAAAAAAGTGCTTAGGAGGCCACCATCCTCCCGTTCCCCCTACTGAGTAATCTGTAGTGGATTCAGTAGACCTCTATATCGATTCTGAAATTGATATCATATATATTCCTATCAGATAGAGAGGTAACAATGTACTCAAAAACCAATTATTTGAAAAACATTTTTATTTCAGATATCGTAACAATATCCATGCGTAGGTCCCATCTATTCCATCTAAACATTATCGTACCTATCCTTGATGTATTCTGTATATCTGACGTACTATGACCATCATGCATTGTGAACGGCCAAGACCTGAATTATTTTTCAATGGATAAATACGTTTATAGCTCATTAACGTTTTGCTGATTCATTTACGTTGTCAGAAAAACATACTGAATGAAAACAATCTACATCCAGACCTCGATCCAGACATAAATATGTAGGTATTGATGATTCTAGAAAACCTATTTCAGTATTGCAACTAAGAAGATGACAAATTGAAAAGGTGAATATATTTCCGAAAATGGAGGTTTATCGTACCTGTCCACAGGTAACTAATCCTTCAGGTTGGGAAAGTAAGATATATAAAAGTCAAGCAAGCCAACGTTAGTTTAGTTCATTGTACCAGTATATCACCTGACGAAGTTACTGTGTTAGAGAAACATGTCGTGTGTTTAAAAATTTGTGGAAATCTTATCGTTTGTGGAGTTTTTACATTTATTATGGATTTCCATCAAGTAACGGCCGAGTCAATTAAAAAAATATATAAAAAATTATAGATATATTTTAGTAAATAACATAACAAAACCTATAAGAACCCATAAGAAGCCGTCATAGGTACCTACGGTACTTTTTGGCCTCTTCTGAAGAGGGGGTCCCTTGTTCGGTACACTGATGATAAAAAAATGGTGCTGGTGTTTATGGAACTGGATGTAGGCGATTTGAAGCCTTTGGTTACTGCTTCACATTCTTCCAGGCTAAAATGCATGCCATCAACATATACACCCGAGAGTGCCTCCAAATCATTTGTTTCCACTTTGAACATTACATGGTATTACTTTGTAACACTGATGCAACTGGGACAAGACATCAAGGCAGCTGATCGCCTTGATAGTGAAGATGCAGAGTATGTTTTTTTTGGTTCTGAACCTTTCTGTGGGACGAAATCAATATCACCTACGCAGAGCTCAGAAAATGGGGAGAGACTGGAAAGTCCTCTTACTGTAGAGCAATTCCAGGTCAACAACAAGCGATAAGGTTCATCAACTATTTGCATAACAGAGCCAAGGATCTACTCAGCATCAGCAAACTATAGCTGAAGCTTATCACAGGCTTTCTCACAAGACACTGCCTTCTGAGGTATCACCTGAAAAGGATGATACTAGCAGAGTCTGATTCTGCCGCTTTGACAACATCGCGACCGAAACGACGGAACATATACCTACCCAGATACCACCCAATCGCCTAAAGTCATCCTCAATGTGTCGCCAAACGCCTGAAGAGGACGTTCTATTTTCAACAACCTAAGAACATCATCATCAGGCGTAAATTAAGCCCGTAATTCTCCTAGATCAGTTCCTGCAGTAACAGCCTGAGGATGTAGAGTATTTCGTGCATAGGGATGTCTTCAGATGACATTTCATGAAATATCTAACGTGTCAGTGTCACCCAAGTCGAAACTAACAAGAAGAAGAACAAGGAATGAGGTTATGTCTCGTCCAATCGCATATTTTCATCTTGTAGATGTTATCTGGATTGAATTGAATGACGGTGGGTGGCCAGTTGGTATGTACATACATACATACCAACGAAGTACATATACTCACTTACTTACCTCATTTGAATGCAATGAATACATATAGTAGTAGTATTATATGTACTTGGCTGGTACATGTATGTACATACAAAGCAACTGGCCATCGACCTTACGTGAGGTCCTTCAGCTCATAAGTGTTCTGGGTAGGTTTTGTTACTAACTCCATACGCCACCTTAGGAGCAGCACTGTTAATTGGAACGCAACAGCGAATCATGTGGAATCATCTCCGGCCAAGGCTACGAAATTAGAATTCATAACTCGTTTTATCTATAAATCAATATTCGTTGCTCTTCCGGGGATTCGAACCTAGCAACTTTTCGATGTTCTGATTACTAGTCTCGAGCCTCAACCACAGCGCTATTCCGCCGTCCTAAAAATGAGATCATTCAATTGAAACTGAAATATAATCATACTCTATTTGGTACGGTGCCGGCTAGATACGATTACAATATGCCATACAATGGGCCGACGTTTGACCAGTGCAGCTTGGTCATGGCCAGCAGTCTGCCGATCTATCATGCACTGGGCCAGAAGGCCGCCAGAGATTTGATATTTGCTGGATGGTTTGTTGGCACAATAGGTGATACTATTTAGAGTGCATGGAGATGGATTGTTGATCATAAAAAGAGTTACCGCGCGACGTGAAGCAGAGGATTATAAAGTTTAAGAGGAGCTATAACACTTGTTTTGTACCTGTGACAATCAGTCTTTTCAATTCTGGTAATGGACGCTTGTTTTGTAGCACTAACTTATCGTCAATCCTGATACGATGGAAACGTCTCGGAAAGGGTGTATTAAAAAGTATTTCATTAGGTCGCAATCATGTTTGAAACACTTATTTTCAAGAAAATATCAGCCCTCATTTATTCGTGGAACAGCGAGAGCCAATATATAATACCTACAGGCGGCCCTGTGGAACGATGCGAGCCTAAAATCAGGGCAGTGAGGGTGGGGTAAGGTTTTGGTTCAGCCCAGAAACAAATTCGACAATCTCCGAACTATATGTATAGGCGCCGGTTATACGGAACAACGAGGGCATCTGAAAGTCTACAATGAATATTTTTGAACACCCTTTATTCAATGAAATGAGTGGAAAATATGATATCGAGTAGTCAAAATTGTTAAGACATCGCAAATTACCGAAACGACTTGGAGAGATATTATAGACCAGTTTTGAGGTTTTGAGGTTTAGTAGCTTCAATTCTGAAGCAACTGACCGGCTCTCTGAATCAGGACACTTTTTACTCAATAGAAATATTGAAAATATCCTGAGGGAATCCGGCGACCACGATGAATGCCAGCCCATCTCACACAAAGAAATGTGCTTTGAAACTCATAAAGTTTGGAAATATTACTCATGGTTCAGAGATTATGAAAATATTCAATAAACATGATCATGTCGAAGATACCCTACCAGAATATCTCGAAGTAATAATTCTTGTATTCACCATTCCAGCAACTTCATGCACCAAAGAGAGAATCTTCAGTTGTCCAAGAAGGCTCAAATCATATATTAGAAGCGTTTGAATAACACGATCATTCCGTTTGTTTTTATCTTTCATTTCATATTATATTTATTTTCCATCCCTTGGTATTTTCAAGTTCCGGGGCCTATGATTGTTACTTGGGGAATTTGAATATTTTGGAAGCCAAATAGAACGAGTAAGGGTTCATTTAAGTCAATATCGCTCACTGACCGTTGTTGTCGATCACGTCATTCCCCTGGTCATTCCCTTAATGTGTATCAACCTCAAGATTCAGAGCATTAAAAATGAAAATCGACATGTTTCAGATTTTTTTAAAGATGCTTCTAGTTCAAGAAATAACGAATTCATTTCATACTTTACGGACACACTGTATAATTCAATATTTCTAACGGGCTTTAGATTCTTCTAGAGATTAGAATGAATCAGGACATAGGTACAGTGCCGCAAGGAAGTTCCTAAATGAATTTCTAGGGGAAAAGCAATGATGTTTTGTAAAAATTCCAAGGGAATGTATTTGATTACCATATTTTTTTATGTTCTGGATCCCATGAAAAGGGATATCTTGTAATGTTCAGAGAACATCGTGAGAACCAAGGGGAATAAGGTGAGGTAGGTAGGTGAATTTCTAGACGTTATATGCCTCGAGGAACACCTCCCTTGGCAATGTGTTCCAGAACCTCGCTGTTCGTTGGATGAACGAGTCTTTGGAAAGAGATGTTCTGCAGGTTTCCAAAGTGACCACGAAGATGTGCGATGCCTCAACACGACGGGTTAATCTTGCGGGGATTGCCAGTGAGTTTGTGAGCGAGGCATCAGCCACGAGGCGAATTGCCTTTTTTTGGACAGAATCCAACAGTTTCAGGGTATGTTTGGGTGCTGCACTCCAAATATGGGAACAGTATTCCAGGACAGGTCGGATCTGTGCCTTATAGATCATAAGCAGCTGACTGGAAGTGAAACAGCTCCTGGCCCGAAACAGAAAACCGAGTTTTTGGAATGCACTTTTAGCAATTGATCTCAAGTGATTTTCCCGGATTTTCCTAAGCAATGTTATTGCTGATAGTAATACCAAGCATCGAAATGGACGTCTTCTGAGGAATGGTTACTCCTGACAAATAAAATATTCAAAATCCAGATGTAACGGAGGCAGAATCCCCTTAAAATAAAAAAAAACTGAATTTCTGCATTTTCCAATGTCGAACATTTGAAATTAGACATCAAGATTTTTTAATATTTCGAGTTCTAACAATTTGTTTTTCAACAAATAATACGGATGTAGAACTCAGCAAAACATGAACATTTCCCTAATCAAGAGAGGCACTCTAACAATTGGGAAACCGAGTTACACATGTAAAAATAAAAAAATAAAAATATTATTTATGTTCTGGTTCCCACGAGAAGGGATATCCTGTAATGTTGAGAGAACATCGTGAGAACCAAGGGAGTTAAGGTAGGAATTGGTGTTCTTCTTGAATTTCTGGAGGTTTTATGCCTCAGGGAACACATCCCTTGGCGATGTGTGTTCCAGTGCCTCGCTGTTCGTTGGAAAGAGATGTTCTGCAGGTCTCCAAAGTGACCACGAAGGAGTGCGAAGCCTCAACTCGACGGGTCAATCTCGCGGGGACTGCCAAGGGAGGTACAATTGTTGATATTTCAGGAGAGCATCGTCCATGAAAATATCTATAAAAAAGAGCCAAATCGCCAACTTTTCTACGGTGTTCCAGAGAAGTGAGTGAATTTGTGAGCGAGGCATCACCCACGAGACGAATTGCCCTTTTTTGGACAGAATCCAATAGTTTCAGGGTATGTTTGGGTGCTGCACTCCAACTATGGGAACAGTATTCCATGACAGGTCGGATCTGTGCCTTATAGATCACAAGCAGCTGACTGGAAGTGAAATAGCTCCTGGCCCGAAACAGGAAACCAAGTTTTTGGAATGCACTTTTAGCAATAGATCTCACGTGATTTTCGTGCATCGAAATGAATGTCTTCAAAGGTATGGTTACTCCTGGCATGCTTATGTTTGGCACAGTGAGATCGGCTTTTCTAGAGAAAAGGCATGCTTGTGTTTTGTTTGCATTGAAATCTATCGGATCCCCATTCGAGAATTGTTGTCAAGTCCATATTTATGTTGGCAACATTTCTCCCTCGATCGTTTCTTTTTTGCCTGGCTGGTATTGGAGCCCTGGAAGAGAAGGCGTATGGAGGGTACTATCATCCGCGAAGCTGTGTACTGGACATGAAGTTGCTTCCAACAATTCGTTGATATGGAGTAGGAAGTCTTTTACACAAAAATGTACAGTCAATTGGAAATAGCGTTGATGAAATTTGAAAACTGTGACAAAATGAAAATTATGAACTCTTATGAGAGCATTGCAAATCAGAAACGCAATTACAGGTGCACTGCATTCGAGGGAAGGTTCCAGCTTTGGTATCAGATTTCTGTAGAGGAAAATGAGAACATGGTGATGGAGTTGCGGTTGTGTAAAGGAAGAATAGAAAGCAGTAGGTATTGAGAAAATATCCAATTTGTCAAAAGCTAGTGACTTTGAATGTACCGGTATCGAATGTGAGTTTGAAAGAAGCAAAACCATTGTCATCTGTGTATACAGGTCTCCAGATGGAATTTTTCATGTATTTTTTGATTCAATGAAAAATCTGCTGAGTATTATGTTTGAGGAAAACCGAGGGAAAACATACTGATCTTTATGGCTGGTAATATCAATATAGACCTAAAATCATCACATAGAGAATGCGAATTCTCAATATATTTCTTTATATACATCCATTTTTTTATGTTCATAATAATTATATCTGAGAATATTGCTTTTCAATAGATAACACTAGTTTGGAATTTGTATCATCAATGAATTCCTTTGGTCTGAGCCAAACATTTCATGAAATATGAAATGAAAAAGAGTTGCCTAGACGATAGTTTTACTAACTCTGAAGATGAGTACGAAACATAAGTATTAGACACATGTTTTTCAGACCATACAGCACAAAAATAATTTTCATTGGGGAAAAAATGCAGAATTCAACGAAATGGTGATATACAGGGTTTTCTATTTGTATTGAATAATATGTAAGTTTGTGTCATATCTCCAAAATCAAAACAAAGAAAAATTTAGTACGCCACTGGATTCTGAGCAAAATTCCCTGCTAGACATAGTTCTCAGCGCATTATTCCTTATAACTTCGTAGATATAGAAGGGGATCAAAAAGTATGAATTTTCAAAATCGACCTCCTTCTCATAAACGGTAACAGTTATGCTGAGTGCTCAATCTGATTGTCATCATTAGTATCACGAAGAAGTAGCAAAGGGACGTAAAATACGCAAGGCTCCATCGTCAATAACAGAGAAACCTGACAGTCTCAAACAAATCGGGATGCATTGTACAGACAAAACCATAGATCAATAATTATTGATCTGGAGATCAACCAATGTCGGCCAAAGTCCTTCCCATGTTTACAATAATTGCGCCAGATTATTTTTTCATCCTTTGGAGCGCACGAAAGGAAATCACTATCATGTACGTGGAACATCGTGCGTACCTCGGTGCGTACCTATTGAGGATCGGAACACAAGGTGGGTATTCCTCTCGGTATTCCTATATATTTTGTTTGAACTCAAGGTTTTGAGTTCTTGATAATCCCTGCTAACCAAAGAATTTCAAAGCTTTGCCGTTTTATATAGAGGAGCGAGTTTTGATAGAGAGTTGTTTCATATATTTCGAGGTTGGCGACGGAAAGATGTGCTGACTGAGCTCGTCGACTTCGTCTGACCAGTACTGCAAGTGATGGAAGTATCTTTAAGAAAATTGAAGGTCGCCGACTTTCCTGCGAGACCTATCATGCAAAGTCACTATATTCTCCACCGGAAAAGAGGATAGCGTACTAATGGTGACGTATCTTTAAAAGAATCACTCGGACTTGAAGTGAGCAGGATGTGGGTGTCAAGTACTTCAGACAACTGAAGATGTTATTGTACAGGGTGGGCAAAATTGGGCGTTTTCACGGGCTATCTCAATAACAAAAAGAGTTATCGAATAACCGATATACATGTTACGGGTTCGATTATAATACAATACATCATTGTGTGAAAGAATTGATAAGGCAAGAGTTTAAAGGCAAAACCATTGCAATCTATTCAGATAGCCAGGCGGCAATCAAAGCAGTCAACTCAATGCAAGTTAACTCAAAACTAGTATGGGACTGCTTAGAAACCCTAAATGCACTGGGCAGTCAGAACAGACTGACTCTAGCATGGGTACCAGCACATACAGGGTACGAGGGCAATGAAGAGGCAGACTCACTTGCCCGAGCAGGAGCAAACAAAGCTCTGAATGGCTCAGAACCCTTCTGTGGTATTGCGAAAGCTATACAAAAGACTAGTATCAAATCATGGATGCAAACCAAATCTCAAGAATGGTGGAACAAATCGCCAGGAATGAGACAGGCAAAAGAGTTTATTAAAAAACCATCGCCAACATTCACAGAATATCTACTAAGCCAGAAACGAAGTTCAACTAGAATACTAGTGGGACTTCTCACAGGGCATTGTAGGCTCAACAAACACATGAGTACGATAGGTCTGACTGAAGAACTGCTGTGCAGGTTCTGTCAGGAAGAGGAGGAAACAGCAGTACACATACTTTGCCACTGTGAGGGCTTGTCAAGACTAAGGTTCCTTACGCTGGGTGAGGAAAAACCAGAAGCCCAGAGATACACAGGGGATCTGAAAGCTAGCCTATGGAGTCTCATAGAGAAGACGGGGCTAGCCGAAGAACTCTAATCGATTTTGAGGGCAGACACAATAGATCTGAAAAGGTCGCGGTGTGGAGGCAGATAGCCCGAAGGCCCCATTCTAAATCTAATCTAATCTAATCTACGGGTTCGATTCAAGAGAAACCTAAAATGGCGCATTCAGAATTTTGATATATTCATTCGTGTCCAGAGATACAGGGAGGAATTGAAAAATTTCCGATTTCGTTTTTAATTTCTGATTACTCTATGGTGGGAAATATTGGAGATTTTCGAAAGTTCATTCATATAGTATGGTGCAAACAATTCATTGGCATCATTAGAAATTTTATACAGGGTAACATTAAAAAGATATGGCAGCCAATTATTTTTTTTCTCATGGAATTCTCCGTATATTTTGGCACAGTTAGATAGTCCCAGGAGTTACAATTTCAGAAATATTCGCAAAAATATATATTCAGTGTGTCCCATTTTTCACGATTGCACCTCCGTATCTTCCGCAATAATCATTGAGGTTGGATTCATAAATTCGCAACTGTGAGAAAGATGCCAATGATACACTCGAGGACCTAGGGGGAATAACTCCAGTGATAACACTACTCCCCAGCAGCTATGGAATCGCCAACATTTCTGGAAAATGCTTTCAAGAGGAAGAATATTGATTGAAAATGACACTCTGTATATATTCACCAAAGGAGTATTCCTAAGAAACCATATATATCGTCGAGATTACCAAAATGCTGAACAACTGCGTGAAGACGTAATTTCAGCATTCCAAAAAGTGACATCCATTCACCTTACGAACGCAGTGAATTCTATAAGAAAACGATGTCAAGTTTGCTTAGGCCAGAACGGTTGACAATTTGAACATCTTCTATATAGATCTTTATTTTTCACCGTCACCTACTAATTTCCTAATTGGGTGAATTATTATTTGTCTTATTTCTGTATCTTAAATAGTTTGAATGAATTGATAACAATGATATCAAATCGAATAATTACTCTTTTTTCTTCTTATCAGATATTCATTTAACTGGAAATGAAATATTTGAATTGTATTTTCATTGATATTTATTTTCCTCCTTTGGTTAATATATACAGAGGGTCATTTTCAACCTAAATTCTTCCTCATGATAGCATTTTCCAGAAATCTCGGTGATTCCATAGCTGCTGGCGAGCAGTGTTATCACTGAAGTTGTTCCCCCAAGGTCATCGAGTGTATCAGTGGCATCTCTCTCACAGTTGCGAATTTATGAATCCAACCTAAATGATTATTGCGGATGATAAATATTGGAAATTAGAACGCCTGGGACTATCTAACTGTGCCAAAATATACGGGGTGTTCCATAAGAAAAAATATAATTGGATGCCGAATCTTTTTAATCTCACCCTGTATGAAATTCCTAATTTTTTTATCGCTTGGAGCGCACGAAAGGAAATCCCTATAATGTTCACATTTTGCGTTTATAGGGAGAATAGGGACAGGAGGTATGTATTGGAATTTTGCCAATGGATTGTTCGCATCATACTATATCGATGAACTTTCGAAAATTTCCAGTATTCCTCACCATAAAACACTCAGAAAATAAAAACGATATCGGCTATTTTTCAATTTTCCCCCATATCTCTGAAACGAAAGAAGATATCAAAATTTCGAATGCACCATTTTAGGTTTCTTCGAAATCGAACCCGTAGCATGTATATCGGTTTTTCGATAACTCCTTTAGTTATTGGGATAGCCCGTGAAAATGTCCAATTATGCCCACCCTGTACTCATTCTGTCATCAACATTTGCTGAGGCGATCCTAGTTGGAAGATATCTATTGACTGTCGTTGGTCCACTTAATACATGAATAAAAATAATGTGTATAAACACGAACCTCACCAATTTTTTATAGTTTCCATAGGAATGTATACTGTATATTTCAGTTCATGAGTTTTGTCCATTATGTTTGTTGATTGCATGAAGAATAATGATCGAGACAAAGTGAATATGTACCTATACCTATCCAATTCGGTCAATATTTGCGTGTTTGTGTTAAGAACATTTATTTTTATCTAATTTGTTTGATTTACACTATTTACAGGTTATCCACACCGCATAAATTTTTCCGGGAATATTACAACAAACATTTTGATGATTTCAGTCTAGATGTATACGTGTATACCTACCTACCTACATTAATGGATTCTGTATGTGTATCAGTTAAGTCTATTTATAAGTATATTTTTGTATGTAGATATGAGTTCATGGAATATCTGACGTTTCACGAATAATCCTGATGCACTCTAGATTTCCATCGAGTTTGTATTCGAGTCATGAGGAGAACCATCTTTTGAATGTTTATTGAGACCATCAATTTGTTATGGTCTATGACTGCTTCATCAACTTCTCTATCATTCAAAACTTCTACGATTAGAAGGAAGAAGGAAAGCTCAAAGTCATCTCCACTACTTTATAAATAATGTAAATCAATCAAAGGGACAAGTTTCGTACTTATAAAAGTCCATCTTCAGCCGTTTTTAAAAGTTAATGGAGGTGAACATTATATGTTTTTAAATTGGATGCCGATGTCTATCATCATAATATAGTGATTGAAAATACATAGAGGTTGAGAAAACTCGGGTTCTCATTAAAAATGAAGGTCCCCGTGGCCTAAAACGCGCACTTATGAAACCAAAAAGTCAAGTCCCAGTAGGGTAACTTGACGATCGCTTGACGAGCACTCAAAGGTGCTCGTAAAAACCATTTTAGGTTGCAAGAGAGGAAAAACCAAAGGGCCCGGTACCCTTGAGAGAGCACACTAAAATTCAAAAATCAATTAGAATTGATGGGCCCAAAGGCCAAAAAACGTGAGACGTGAGACGTTTTTTGGCTTTTGGCCCCGTTTCTTCACAACCTCTGTTTATTAACAATCACGATATCATGATGATAGACATGGGCATCCAATTTAAAAACATATAATGTTCACCTCCATTAACTTCTAAAAACGGCTGAAGATGGACATTTATAAGTCCGAGATATGCCCCTTTGATTGATTTACATCATTAATAAAGTAGTGGAGATGACTTTGAGCTTTCCTTCTTCTTTTCGAAAAATTCTACTCCTCTTTGAGCGAACATGGACTTCTTCCAGAGATTCTACGATTAGGTTGAAACTCATTAATGAGTTTCAGGAGGAGATTCTTGTGAATCGATTTTCAGCTGTTGCAATACAGACTGTTTCGGTTTACTAAACTTCATCAGCTGCAGCAGGCCCGCTGATATTCGATTCACGAAGGGTACTCTAGTATGAATGCTATCAAGCAGAATAGGGAAGATGGACGGTCCAGCCCGTAGTGCGACCTTCAGGGCGAGAGTGAAAAGGTGTAAAAGTAGGTTGTTTGAACAAAAGATAGGTATCATGCGGATAGGTCGAACCGAGGGTCGAACACAAACACCTACGTTTGCGTTACAGAGAGGCAACAGAACACAACTCTGCTGACTATCGCAACACCTGAAAATCTTAAATTCATGTTAATCCATGTCTAATTATTCAGTTCAAATTCGTAACTCTTGATAGTTTTGAGACTCGTAAGTACCTACCTATATATAGTAGGTTCCTAATTCGTTTATTTAATCCTTTACAGTTGAACACCTCTATGCCAACATCGACATCTCTTATACGATTAGTCATGCTCATAGACTTTTAGGTATGAATGGATATTGAAACATGCCTGAAATTGAACAATAAGAATCAAATATAGGTAGGGGCATGACACTTATTTGACACTTATATACAAACCATGTGCATTCGCTCGCGAAGAACTCAGGATTATTAGGTCCCCAAAAAAAAGGGAAAAACCTCGGGAAGAACATCCTTCTGAGCCTTGATTAGTGAGCAAATGAACACAGTGGGCTGAACCGTTACCATCGAGACTCTCGATGGTAACGGCTGAACCAGGGTTCAACTCCTTGACCAAACTCGGTCTTTTCAGTTTTTTGTTATAACACTGATCTCAATATATCTGGTGATGGGATTTCTTCGGGAGATTATGGCTCTCTTCACTCGACTGTATCTCAGGTATCCCATCGGGTATCCCTCTCGCAGGTGCGATCTTCAGTAAGTGTATATCTTAATAAATACGAAATAAATACAGTAAACTATTATTCAGTTCCTATTGAAACTCATCAGGGAATTGGAAATTAATAGGTAAGTAAATAGATCATTCGCAGTATCAAAGCATGAAACAAATGTGTTACTATTTCGATTTTTATTTGCTAGTTGAAATAATCGAGATATGGTCATCGAATTAACGGGGATATTTACTTCGTTACGAAATATTCGAAGACTAATCCCAATAAGTAGCACAAAGTCATAAAATAACATAATGACTCCTTATTCCATCTCAAAGACCATATTTGCAATGGTTCACGACCAAAAAGCTAATGTGCGATTAATAATAACATCAAGAGGTTATTATGATGTCTCAGCATAGATATTCTAAGCGTTCAATTGATAATTCTCGAGATGATGTCGTACTGTTTGTATGTGAATAAATTGTATATGTCATTAAGTGGTACTAGATTGCAGTCGTTGTGACGTTTTTGTCACAAGGAATGTATGTATGGTTGTGAGCTATAGATTTTCAGAACGTTTCAAATACTACGTACTGTTCTCATGTAATGTAGTTTTAACAAAAAGTTCAACTTGGTCGTAATGACCACAATATATGAATCTGCCATGTTACATGTTGGTTATGTATTCGATTTCATAACAAAAATAATTATGCCAAAGCAAAACAAGCGAACAGGCACATTCCGAAACATTCTGAAAGAATATGCAGAGGAAGTACCTACTCAAATACTCAAAAATTAACAGTAAATATAATGACAAATCAGCCAACTCCAGTGAGGATGCATGATAGTGGGGAGATTCCAAACTTGCAGGAGAATGTACAAGGAAAAAGTTCCCAATTTATACGTACTGGTCATCATCGACCAATCACTGAAATTTTAGATATCGCCATAGGGAGTGATTCTCCACACACACCACAGCTGGTGTAGAATACTTGGAAATATATTCCAACTTCTAAGGAAAATTGAAGACTTGGGCATTAGTTAACAATAAGACTTTTACAGAGATGAAAGCTATCATACTGTGATTACCTCAGTTTAGAACAAATATATACAAACATAACCTCTATTTGCAATCACACGAAGATGACAGTTGTTATAATGTCGTTACATAGTTAGTACAACTTTGTTTAACGTGACTATTACAGTGGTCAGAGCGACTACATTATACGACTCCTTTATCTCAGTTATTGAGATATATTATCGCATATCATTCGATATGATAGTACATAGCGGGGTAATTACAACTCTTCGATACACAAAGGAATTTTAGCAGCCATATTGCAACAAAAATATTGTGAACGAAAAATATACTACTATGGGCGTTACATCTTCTTGGAATACAATTGAGATGGACAAATTAAGTAGATCACATCTATGATGGTCACATCATTTTGACAATTCATATGAAAAATTTATGTAATATATTTCTCCAATAATGAAAAATCACCATTATTCAGCATTATTTTCGTGGCCCATAACTTTCAAGTGAGTTGAATTGAATTGTGTACGTCAAAATGGGATTGTTCCGTCACTCTATGGTCCCTCATACTGCTAACAATTTTCAGTCAGAAATAATATTCAATTTAATCTCCATAAATAGTGACTATCATAATATGGCAGTAATTTGTAGAAAGTAGATTATGGAAAGAAAACTGAATTATATAGTGTAGTTGTAATACATTAGATATTCAGCTCATGACCTTCAGGCATAATGATTTAATGGCAACAATTACGTACTAATAATATTCGAATACAGCTCTTCTGAGACTGACTCATGTGAGTCTTCATTAGCAAGTCATTACTACTACATTATGACCTCGATGTGACGTCGCAAAACTGCAACTTAGGATATATCTTGGGTAATACGCTGTACTAAGAACAGTATATAGTTACACCAAGATCGCATACTTGATATCATGTTGGAAGGTGATGAACATAATTGGTCTGAATTAGTCGGGATTGGTTCAGGATTGGATTGGACAAATTGGCACAGAATTTGATAAATTGGTCCAGGATCGTATGAATTTGACGAACAAATAAAGAGATTAGATTGGATGAGGAATGTACAATTGGGACAAATGCGAAAACTGGTCAAATATGGATTGAAATAATATTGATCGAATTGTTGGACAGGGATTGGGAATATTACATCGGGATTGATAGTCAGGAATACACATATTGGACATGGTGAATAATTCCTTGGAAATATTCTACGAAATATTCATTTTGATTTGAAGGATTCACTCACCCTAGCGTTGTCATCGTGACAATAGTGTACCAAAATGCAGCTGGAATAGAGGTGAAGGTCTTGCCAACATTCTTCTCTGCGTAGAACATTACTGTGGCGAATATAATAATGGCCATCGCCAAGGAGAATACGAGGAAGCCCAGCTCGGAAGCGCACGATTTAAGCGTGTAGCCCAAAATTCTAAGTCCCTGCGAATGTCTAGAGAACTTGAAAATTCTAAAAACGCGGAATACCCTAAGAGTGACGAATGCCCCAGACACGTCGTCATTATCTGTGATCCCAAGTCCGATGTAGTACGGTAATATTGCGACTACGTCTATGATGCTCATCACTGATCGCACAAATTTATAACGATTCGGTGCTGCAAACATCCTGAGCAGATACTCTGCGGTGAATATCATCACACAGGCTGTGTCCAAGCAGAAAAACACTATCTTATAACGTTCACCACAAGGAAGAGAACCTGCACCACCCGGCCTACTTCCGCACGGTACCGTCTCCACCACATTGGCCATTACAGATACAGCGATGAAGAACCCAGTCACATAGTAGAAGACCAGAGCTGCGGTGGAAGTGTGGGGGTTTTCGAAAGCCCTCCACATCTTTTGGCGAAGGTTAGTGAGCTGCTGGAGGTGTTGGTCCCCATTCTCCGACAATTTATCGTCCATAAGCCTCTCGGCATTCTCCCGTTTCCTATCGCGATAGTCCTCGTAACAACAGTCTCCGATAACGTCAGGAAGTATGCCGAAGAACGCGAGCTCCTCGTCGTAGCTAGTGAGGCATTCGTGTTTGGGGTAATGGAGCTTGCCAGTTCTGTAGTAGTTGAGGATGTGTCGGAAGATATCCGGGTCACGATCGAAGAAGTATTCCTTGACGTCCTCGTCGTAGAAGAACTCCCTCTCGTTGGATCCGAGCAAGGTGTCCGGATACTTCTCGAGAGTGTTCCTCCAGGTCTCGAACCTCCGGCCCGACACGTTGATGAGCAGCTTCTCGTCGTCGGTCTTCCTGCGGTCTTTGGGAACGGGAGGAGGTGGTAGAGGGTGCGTGGCTATGGGCACCCATCCTATGGCCGCCGCCCGCGCGAATGGCAGCCAAGCGGCGACCGAGGCCATGCTGTGCGGTGGAATTTTCCTGCTGTCGTTCTTCGCGGCCTCCAGCTGTTCACGTACAATTCGGGTCGAGAATGCGGGCTCACGCACTTACATCAGGGGGTGCAGGGTGTTCCGACAGCTCACAGCCGCGCTGGTGGCCCTCCATACGTGCACTATGTCGATATCTGCGGAGTGGAGACGGGTAAAGACACGGCCGGCTGCTGCGAACTCATCTTAGCGTACCGATGTTGTTATCTGAAACGGAACTGCGGAGACGCTAGCTAGTTGGTTTCAGGAGTTTCAGTCGCGGCGTCTGGACGGCCACCCGAGACGCACCGATTCCCGCCGAAAAATGACTAGATCAGTCGCACGCTCGTTCCGCGCTACGACGCAGGATCGCTTTGATCGATTAGAGTGCATTGCGTCTAAATCTGCCAAATATACGCTTAATTTCTCAGTTCCACGTTCTATTAAAATCTCCAGCATCGCCCCACATCGCTTGGCGTTCCGAAAAGGAGTAAAATATACGGACCTATATCAATATTGTTTCACTATTGAGTTGCGAGACACATACCATCATCAGGACTACAAGGTGGTTTTTTTTGTACATGGTCAAAAAGCAATCATTAACTAAATACCAAATTCTGCTGAATACAATTCTACTATTCAGGGTGATTTTGAAATAACCCAGGCAACCAGAACACGTTTCAGTGACGTCTTTTTACGTCAGTTGAATGAATAAGGTGACGTCAACAGTCGACGTCGTATGACGTGATAAATGACGTGAATAAGTCACAGCCCTATGACGTCATATTACTCACGTTTATTGACGTCATTCACTCACCAAACCGTGACGCAGGACTGACGTCGAAATGACGTTCAAATTTGTTGATGACACATAAAAAAGTTCGCTCGAACATGTTGTGATATTCACCACTGACCTCTGATGACATATATTATTGATTATCCATTGTTGAGTCTGCTTGGTGGTCCCTCCGGTGTCATGTCCATCAATCGTCTATTCAGTAGCGCTATCCCTCAGTACGCATCTCCATCAGAATGAAATCAGTTACTCGTATTTGTATAAAAAATTATGTAGTTTGTATCGGCGAGATGTAAGCAAACCAAGAATAGTTTGATAGCAATAAAAAAGGATATTGGCGAATTTAGCTTCACTTTGTTGAGTAACGTATTATCATGCATTATTTGTCACCCAACAAGAATCTAGATAGCAAATCATTGAAAAATTTTCTGAATGACGAAGCTCACCAAATTGATGGTGCGTCACAACGACGTGATTTTTAGACGTCATAGATACGTCACTACAACGTCATAAAAGTGACGGTTTCAATATAGGTTCACCTACATTATTATTTGTACATATATAGCTTGATTGGTTTCCGAAATATACATGGTGTCAAAGTTTCAAAAAAGTTTTCGCTTACTTTTTGAGTATTCATAATTTCAATAAAACTTGCATGTTAATTCGTCTTGATGAGTTATGCTTCTATCGACGTTAGAAGCATATATAGAAGATAACATATACTTATATAAAATTACCAAGACGTACATGTTTCTATATATGTGTGTAAAATTAATGGAAATACGACTTTTTCTGAAAACTTTTCGACACTAAAGATGCCCATCCTGTATATATAGGTACGTCACAAACCTAACGATTTCACATGATAATGTAAGGGTATACATGGTTCAGATATGATCTGGGAAACATTGACGTCGACAGGACCTCCCTGCAAACACATGAAACTGACGTCTCATTTTACTCATTTAAGTGACGTTCACTCGACGTCGAGATTATGACGTGATTATCACGTCATAGAAAGTACGTCATAGCTCTACAGGAAAAAGTATACAATTACAGAACAGGAACTTAGTTAACATTTGCACAATAGTACTAACAATAGAACAAGCTTGGCACAATACACAGTTTACACAATAAGACTACATTTGTAAATAGCTAAAGATTAATGCAAGAATTTTACTGCTGATAATAGTAAATATTGATTTGGCTCACATTACAATGGAATATATCAAGTTGGTCACTAATTGAGTTAGGTATAGTTGCTACACATATAAACACATCAATAACATATTATTCTCAATAAGGATATCACCGAAACATTAGATTTCTCGTGGGCCTTCTAATTAACAAGAAATTTTATCTTGAGATTTCAACAGAAAATTTTAAAAACACATACGCCACTTCAAGGCAACAAATGAAATCCGCGATTTTGTACCAGAGATCAAATGATCTCTTTGTCCGCATACATACATATACCTAAGATTTCGAACATAAAAATGTTATGTAGATATATAAGTGTTCCATTCCAGAACATTGAAGAGGCCCTAAATGAAACTAAATGACTACTTCTGAGGCGCATAGAGAGATCTAATCATTTTCAAAAATTGGCCTCATCAGTTCGCAAGAATATTCCGATTTCTCATTTATTAATCAAATCAAATCAAGATATGCTTTATTGTCACTTAAGAATGTAATCCTTGTAAGTATATTGTTAAAATGATATTAATAATGTAATGTATACAAAAAATATTAACATAAATACATTTTGCTTGTGCACACATAAGGCTCCGTCTAAAATACTTGTTTATGAAAATCCTCAACATTATAGAACGCATAAGGGACTAACAAGTTTTTCAATTCCTTTCTTGTTTTTCTCATATTAGAGGTAGATTCAACTATAGTTGACCATTATATATATCATGTGAACTGCAGGGCCGGGGAAGCTTTACCATGTCTGACTGGCGTGAGTTTTGTGAATCGAACACACCGACTCTATAATAAACAAGGATACTACTGTTGACACTCTGTTCTCCCTGAATAACTCTTTACAAGAGGTTCTTTGACTAACTTTGTATATATATCTTAAGGCCCTTTTTGTAAGATGAAAGTAGACTTTGAATATGCGGTTATTACAAGTATCCCCAAAATGCAATTCCATACCTCAAATAGGATTCAATCAGAGCGTAATTGGTCGTCATAGCAGCAGAATAACCCAACTCGTTTGATATCACTCTGATAGCATAGCATCCTGATACAAGTTTATCGCATAGGTATGAAACATGCAGATCAAATTTCAATTTTTTGTCCACAAAAAGACTTAGAAACTTTGTGCTCAATTTATTTTCGATAGTTTGATGATCCAGAGATATAAGAGGCAACTCACATCGGAATGTTATCAGGTTAGTTTTCTGAATATTGAAGGAAAGTAGGTTTGATTTGCTCCATTGATGGATAATTTCGACGTCTTTGGTTATTTTAATTTGTGCCTCCACAGATCGATCACTCCATAATATGGTAGTGTCATCAGCGGAGAGAGTTATTTTCCCGGATATATACAATTTAGTCATATCATTGACATATAACAAGAACAGCTACAGCCCAAGAACCGAACCTTGAGGTACTCCATGATGAATATTTGAGGTATCTGGGGTAACATTATTGATGCACACCAGTTGTTTTCTATGAGGACTTGGATTCCTAATAGAATCGGAAGAACTTAATTATTAAATTCTAAAATCGCTTATGTATGCTGCATTCACTTCCCTTTGGAATTTTCCCGCTTTATAACAAATTTCATCATTGATTGATTGATTGATTGATTGATTAATAGCAGAATGATCAGTCAGGGTTTGAAGCCCAAAACACTGCAGCCTTTGGGCCTATTGTATTCCTGATCATGCTGTTGACTTAGGTGAACAGGTTCGCTACCTTGATGAGGTTTAGCAGCCTCTTCACCAGATCATTCTTTGAAAATGCCTCTTGAGAGTTTACTGCTCCCAGAAGGTTGTATCTCCAACGCGCTAGTGCTTCGCACTCCAGTATTACATGGGTGGCAGTTTCCTCCTCCTCATTGCATAGTCTGCATATGGGTTCGTCTGTATAGATGCCCATTTGATGCATATGTTTCCTCGAGGGGCAGTGACCGGTTATTAGTCCCGTCACTTGTTTGATCTGACTTCTGTTTAGGCTCAGAATGTCGTTAGTCACTGTTTTGGACAGTGTTCCAACCATCAGTTTACTGTGTCTTTGTCCTGGGACATTGTTCCAGTATGCCTGATGTCTTTCTTGCATCCACCTTGCCAGCCAGCCGCGTATTGAGGTTTTGGGGATACCGAACACAGGTTCCGGCCCCATAAACAACGTCGCAGACCCTTGCCGGGCAAGAGCGTCAGCTGCTTCATTGCCTTCAATTCCCTTATGCCCTGGCACCCATTGAAGAGTTACCTTGTTGTGGTTAGCCAGGGTTAGCAGGCTTTGAAGGCAATCCCAGACCAATTTTGATCTGATTTTATTGCATGTTAGAGATTGAATGGCCGCCTGACTATCTGAGCATATGAGGATTTGTTTACCTCTGTATCCTCTTACGATATTCTCTCTCAGGCATGCCTCAATAGCATGCACCTCTGCCTGGAATACTGAAGCATACCTCCCCAAGGAAGCACACATCCTGGTTCTGGGTCTATCTCCATATATTCCGGCTCCCGTGCCCTCATCAGTCTTAGAACCGTCAGTGTACCATACTAACGTGCCTTCCTGACAGTTAGTCAAGACCCTTTCATCCCAGTAGAGCTGAGTGTTGAAGGGTCTGTAATAGTTATTTCTAGGCAGCATTTTGTCCCTTCCCATATCCATTAGTGGGCTTGAAACTTGGCTGATTATTTTTGTATGTCCCAGGGAGTCACCCCGAGCATACCAGTTGCCGGTACACTCCAGTCTGTATGCCCCCATCCTCGCTCCGCCCTGATGAAGATTTCAAGAGGTGGGATATTGAGTATGGTTTCCATAGCAGCGGTAGGAGTGCTGCGCATAGCACCTGTGATGCAGAGACAAGCTAATCTCTGGAGTTTTGAAAGCTCCATTATAGCTGATCTCTGTTCAGTCTTAGGCCACCAGACAAGCGATCCATATACAATCATTGGTCTCACCACAGCAGTATACAGCCAATGTACCATGCGTGGTTTCAGTCCCCATGTGTTACCAATCGCTCTCCGAGAAGCCATTAGTGCCATTTTGCCTTTGCTGACAGTCTTTCGCAGTTGAGTATTCCAGGTTAGCCTAGCATCTAGGGTTACTCCCAGATACTTAACCTCCTGTGTCATACTTAGCTGTGTGTGAAAAAGTCTGGGAACTTTTAGTTTGTCCAGTTTCTTCTTTTTCGTGAAGGCCACAAGTGCAGTTTTACCAGGATTGACCCTGAGGTCTGCCTTTCTGCACCAGCCCTCTACTATCTTCAGGGCTCTTTGCATCAAGTCTGAAATAATTTCAGGATGCTGCCCCTCTACTAGAATGACAACATCATCTGCATACCCCTGTGAGTAAATTCCTACATTGTTTAGTTTATTCAGGAGTTCGTCAATAACCAGATCCCACAGCAGGGGAGAAAGAACTCCTCCCTGTGGGCAACCCCTAGAAATCGTCACCTCCATAGTTTCACCAAGCAATGTGGATTCCGCTGTTCTGTTGTGTAGCATGTTTTTTATCCACCTACATGTGGTGTCTTCCACGCCACGCCCAACAACCGCTGCTACCATGGATATGAAGGGTGTGTGGTCGAATGCCCCTTCAATATCCAGGAAAGCCGCAAGAGCTATGCTCTTATTTCATCATCGTCAGCGATATATCAAGACTGCTTCATATGGTTAACGGAACAAAACTTGTATTTTCATATCGTTAGATACTAATGAAAGGCTTTTCTTATTTGAAAAAAAATCACTTTGCCATATTGTTCAAATACCAAATGATGCCAACAGAGTATATTCATGTTTACAAAACAAGATTGGTTGGATTCATATAAATCAAATATAGCAAACGGATCAGGTATGCTCGAACTCAAATCATACGAAATTTACAAGAAATCAACACATATAATACCTAAGTAGCATTTATATGAGTTCCAGAAAAAAATATTTGAATAATTGTAGTTAAATGCATTCGAAACTTTTTCTCTTTGGGAAAAATGAAAAGAACTTAGGGTAGATAAATCAGAAACAATTTATCAAGAACCTAAACCTGGAGATTTTTCCCAAATATCCAAGACAGCTGCTTCCGATGCTTCTAGTTATGTTGATAGACTGAAGCAAATTATATCGAAATTGCAACCAACTGATACATCATGGCACAATAAACCCAGCAAATTCAAACAATCAAATCTGAATTCGTGAACTCACGTTTTCTTACGCGATGATTCTGTACGTAGGCCGTTTGTGCCGCTTTATACAGGTCCATACAAAGTGATATCTCGTTCTAAGAAAACGTTCAAAATAGATGGACAGACGGTAACAGTTTCAAGAGACAGAAACGAGCGTATCTTGAGATTGATGAAAATGTTCAACAAAACGCATCTCTGTGAGATGGTCTACCAGAGATGATGTCTTACCAATCTTCAATAATAGTGAACCGAATGAAAGAAAAAAGAAGAAGGTCACTTTTCAACTCTACCCAAAGTGAATTTTTGAATGATCCAGTATTCTTATGGAAGATTTGCGGAAATGTACTTCCTCATTAGAAGAGGAGTTGTGGTGGATTGCCAGCACCCTATGTTATGTTATCGTGTTATAAGGATGGACTGACAGTCTTGTCAAGTTGAGTTTTGATAGATGTTTTTGTCACATTTTCTACTGAATCAATTGATCGAATAAAGTGTTGAATTAATTGATACTTCCTGGTTTCCAAACCAGCAAACTGAAGAATGTCCAATGATACTTCCTCAAAAGGAAGTTTTGGAATCACTTGTAGTATCATTGGTGCTTTTGGTTTCAATGATTTGAATTTATCACATATGATACACTGAGCTACTAAATTTGATATATCAGTGTACATATTGGATCAATAATACACCTGTCTGGCACTTGCAACAGTTTTGTCACGTCCAAAATGGCACACATGTAATACTTGAAGTACTAGATTTCTCGGTGGTCCAGTACCAAATAATTTGACTTCATGAAATTCTAGTCCAATATCCAGGTCCATCGCACATCTCATTGATTCTGGTACTAATCCTCTGTGATCTGGCCATCCATTCCCACACAGGGTCTTGACTTTGGACAATTCTGGATATTCAGTTGTAGCATCGATGAATTCATTTTCTCGGTTTCGAGACATAGGCAAGTGAACCATTGAATGAACTACCTCAGCTAACTCATCATCTTGTTTGATGTTTTCTTCTAGGAAGGATACATCTGAGAGATACTAGACAGGGGCCAGCTTAGCCGCGTGGTTGAAGCGTCAGTATTCTATTCACGATGGATTGCCGGTTGGTGGGTTCGATTCCCACCACTGTAGACTTTTTCTGATCCTCTGAGAGAGTTTTTGGGATCACACGTCGAAAGGTAAGGCCCCCGTCATTCGCGCGCACAAGTCTTTCGAAGACTTCTGAGGGTTGCTCGTAAGGGGGCAACCGGATGACGGGTAGGAACAATTTTTGAATAAATAAAATGGATCTATCTTATATTTCAATAGTTTTATTCCTATCCTCCGTAAAACACACGAGTGGTTTGTGATCCGTAAATATTTCAACCTGATAGCCATATACATATAATCATGGAATTTGATCGACATAAAAAGAATAGCTTTCATTTCTCAGTAATTCTCAGTAATTTTCAGAGTGAAGACGTTATGGTTTTCATATTCGGTAGGAATTGCCGAACGTAGTAAAAAAGTTCCGAAAATACTCTCCTAACAACACAGGGATGTCCTAGGTACGTCCCTTTTTTGTCCCGTGGTACAAGGACATGATTGGGGCATCCAGGGGATGTCCCGCAGTGGTTGTCCAGTGGACATCTCGCCTGGTACATCCCTAGGTTATCCTATTCGTGCCCCTGGAATATCTCATATCCATTCACATCAGAGTCATTGAATTTCATCAACTGGTACTGGTACTGGTACTGGTGGGGGACGTTTCCACGTCAGCAACTAGTCCCCAATGGGACCTTTTTGCAAACCCCAAGTGTTTTCAATGACTGATGTGGTTCGCTCAAGAGAGCTGGCTAACATATTTTTCAGGCACCGCCCATCAGCTCTCTTTTCAGAGTTTTTCAGCTGTTTTGTAGGCTAGTAATGTACTCACTACCATATGCGCAGTGGCAGGCCTGCTAACTATCCTCGTTAACCCCCGAGACCGGGGTCTTCTTAAGCAGCTGGCCCGCTCTCACGCTCAGCTGGTAGTTTTCCACACTCACCTACATACACCGTCCTACTTCTTCTCTGATGCTCACAACCACATCATCATATCTTTCTGCGTGTTCTGTGTAGGCTTTGTTACTAACTCCATGCGCCACTTTAGGAGCAGCACTGTTAATTGGAACGCAACAGCGAATCGTGCAGCCGATGCTCCGAAACTTAACAATATTTAATTCGTAAATAAGATATTGAAAAAAGTTCCTTGCCCGTGCTGGGAATCGAACCCACGACCTTGCGGTCGTGAGACGGACGCTGAATTTCATCAAACTATTGAGTAGAATTTTTTTGAAAATGTTTGTTTTTCTTCCGGAAAATTATTGTAATGAAAATAAAGAATGAAGTCTCAGAACTTCTTAAGAAATGACCAGTTTTCGCAAACAGAAATCGTACATGCATAATGCCCCTCATTTTTAAACACCCAAGAATGATAATAATTATACCCAAATCCTAACAAAGTTGTATTTATTCAGGTTTCTGTAGTTAAGTCCTGTTTATTAATCTGTTTAGTACATAAATCTACAGGAGGCATAATAGCCAATGGAATGGAGCAAGGTGCGTGCATGATAAGCTGAAGGTCCCGGGTTCAATTCCTACTCGACCCACATTTTTTTCCTTTTGTCGAAGGGAAGTCCCTGGGATATCCTTGGGACGTCCTAGGGATATCCTTTCTTCGTACTTGGTTCATCCCAGGGACGTACCAGAAGGACATCCCTTGGATGCCTTTTTTGGCGGCCAGCGGATGTCCCTGGGACATCCCTAGTATGTACGTTGTCCCGACAAAGAACATCCCTGGAATGTCCTAGTATAAAATCAGGGACGTCCCTGGGAAGTCCCTAAGATGTACTTTTTTTTTTTTTTTTTTTTATCGATTGGAGCGCACGAAAGGGAATCCCTATAATGTTCAAAGAACATCGTGCGTTCCTAGGGAGGATAGGGACAGGAGGTAGGTATTGGAATTTTTTTTGAATTTTTGGAGATTATATGTTGTTGGGAATACTTCCACAGGCAATGAATTCCAGAGCCTAGCCGTTCTATGAATGAAGGAGTCTTGATAAAGTGCGGTTCGACATCTTTCGAGGTTGACAACGAAAGGATGTGCTGACTGGGCTTGTCTAGTTCGTCTGATTGGTATTGCTAGTGAAGGGATGATTGCAGAGATTTCCGAAGAACATTTCCCGTGGAAGTATCGATAGAAAAGTGAAAGGTCGCCGACCTTTCTACGGTGTTCCAATGATGTCAAAGAGTGAGTGAGTGTGGCGTCACCCACCAGGCGAATGGCTCTTCTCTGGATGGAATCTAAGAGCATCAGCGTATGTTTTGGTGCTGAACCCCATATGTGGGAACAGTATTCTAGAACAGGCCGTATCTGTGCTTTGTAGATCATGAGAAGCTGTTGAGGTGTAAAGTATCTTTTCGCACGAAACAAGAATCCGAGTTTTTGTGAAGCAGCTTTTGCGATGGATCTGACATGATTATCCCATGAAAGAGTGTTGGTGATGGAAATACCGAGCATAGATATGGTGGGCTTGGTGGGGATGGTGGAGCCAGACATTACAATATCGGGCATACTGAGTTCCGCCTTTCTAGAGAAAATGCAGGCTTGAGTTTTGGTGGCGTTGAATTCAACTAGGTTGTTGGTTCCCCAGGCTGTGATTTCAGCAAGATCTTCATTGACAGCATTGACCTGCCTGAGCCGTGAGTTCTTAGTTTCCTGGGAAGAAATGGGAATTCTGGAAGAGAACGCAGTATGGAGGGTACTATCATCTGCAAAGCTGTGGATGGGGCAAGTTGTTACTCCCAACAGATCATTGATATGAAGCAGAAATAATGTTGGTGCCAAAATTGATCCTTGTGATGTTTGGATAGTTCCTTTTATGTAGAAGGTGATTCGAGATCTGTTAAGGCTTCGACACGATCCTGATCCAGACTCATACCTTCCCTTATGTACATGAAACTAATATACTTCACCTTGGTCAATTGAAACTGAACTTTAACTAGTGTTGAAGACAATATTTCTTTCCTTTCCTCTGTTAATGAATCATTGGACAGTTCGATTATTTTCATCCAATGATTTTCCATATACAATCAGGTCGTCTTGATATGGTAACACATTTGGAATATCTCTGAAATTGGCTACAATATATTTTCGGAATGCTCCACTTGCACGTGAAATTTCAAATGGTAATCTCAAAAATTTTTATACACCATGAGGTGTAGAAAACCAGCAATGATTACTAGAATTCTCAGTGAGAGCGATTAGATGATAACCTTTTTCGAGATCGAAAACACTGAAATATTCGTTGAATGCAAGTTTTTATGATATCTCAGAAATATTTGGTAATAAGTAATGTACGGTGATGACAACTTCATTGAGCTCTTGAGGATCTGGATCTGAACAGAATCTCAATCCACCGTTTGGTTTTTCCGTGATAACTATGTGGCTGATAAAATGTTCAGAAGTTATATATTATCGACCTTTTCAATGTTATTTCATTTTTCCATGTCAGCTAGAGTGTTTTTTGAACTTTTGGTTTCAAGGAACTTGGAATTCTCCTAGGTGGTTCATTTATGATGGCCGCATCCCTTAGAATTCTTATTGTCATTTGTTCAGGAAAACATCGAAGACCTATGGTAACTTCCTTATTCTCTGCTATGAATTTGACCGTGAATCTTGTGATAGATAATTTTTTTTAACCACATTGGTTCAAAAATGGTGCTGTGTTTGCATCAACTATTACGAAGTCTAGATAATCTTCCAATCTGTTCGTTTCGCACTTGAGCTCAACTACACCTACAGGTTTGATAGTAGATCCACCGAAGGCTTGTAACTGCATTTTTGTTGGCTCCACTTCGCTTGAAGATTGTTCGATTTTCGTGAGAACTGATTTTGACAGAACAATGACAGCTGCACCAGTATCTAGCTTGATCTCTACTTTTTTGCCTGCTATTCTGATGATTTTCTTCCATTCAGTTGGAATTACTGTCTGAATCGGATGAATATCACAAGTACACGTACACGTAATACTTAATCCAGTCAACATCGCACTGTGTTCTATCACTAGAGTTTCGAATACCTGGGATGCAAACTCTATAACAAACTTCCCAATGACATTAAAATTTCAGGAATTTTTTTTCAGGTTCTGGTTCCCACGAAAAGGGATATCTTGTAATGTCCAGAGAACATCGTGAGAACCAAGGGAAATAAGGTAGGAATTGGTGTTCTTCTTAAATTTCTGGAGGTTATATGCCTCGGGGAACACCTCCCAATGTGTTCCAGAAGCTCGCTGTTCGTTGAATGAACGAGTCTTTGAAAAGAGATGTTCTGCAGGTCTCCAAAGTGACCACGAAGGGGTGCGAAGACTCAACTCGACGGGTTAATCTCGCGGGGACTGCCAAGGGAGGAACTAACTGATATTTCAGAAGAGCATCTTCCAAAAAAATATCTATAAAATAGAGCCAGATCGCCAAGTTTTCTATAGTGTTCATCACCCACGAGACGAATTGTCCAATTTCGAACCGAATCCAACAGTTCCAGGGTATTTTCAAGAAAAAAGTTAAGGAACTATTATTGTAAGAAAAATGGTACACTATAAAGGAGTTCCTGTCATGATTTACCACATTCATGTGACGTGTATGTTTTATATACATCTACTATTAATTTTTTAATTTATGATGTGTATGTGATGTTTTTATATTTATATTCAGTTTTATATTCATTTGTATTCGACATTTTATCTATTTATTTTTTAGTCTTTATGTTACATTTAAATTCTTGGATTTTTACTGACGTTTCACTATTTTTTATTTGTATCAACCAAGCTGCATGTTGGTGTGCAAACTAATTTGAGAAAATAAATAAAAACTAACTAAACTAGTTATTATTATTATCATCATGAACACCCCCTTCAAGGTGGTCTATCATAGTTAAACTATTTATACAGGGTGTATCTGAATAACCCAGAAAAAACTCAAGTGGTGATTCCTTGTGATATTTCAGGATATTAAATTCATGTTCTAACTTGCTTCGTTTTCGAGATATTTCCCTGAAAAATTGTTTTTTTATTGATTACTCAATGGTCTTTTCATCAATTTCAATAAAACGTTGTGGTTTTGTTAACAGTAATATGGAGCTTCATCTGGTGCAATTAGATTCGGAATAATATTTCCAGTGACGTCACAGTGGGTATATTCATCGATATTTATGGTGAATGTCACTGTACGCCAATGGTTTTTCTGAGTTTTATATTTTTATCAGATTGGACTATTGATATAACAACTTTTTTATTTCTTGTGTGATTTTTGTATCTGTCTTAGTTATTGAGGAAACAATAAAAACTCGATTTGACTTCAAATTTAATGTAGGTGTTTTCAAGACTTCCATTGAGATTACTCAATAACCCCATATTTTATCGTTTTGAGATTTTGGGGCTTTCTCAGTCTCCAATCATACTGAATTTTGGCACCATGAGAGCTTATAAAAGGGGGTTTGAAATAAAAACAATTAATACTCCCAACTTCAACATCCTGTATCTCAAAAACGGGAATCACCCCTTGAATTTTTTCGGCGTTATTCAGATACACTGTATCATCATCATCAGCTTCTGAATTCGAATCCACATCAGATGTATTGTCTAAGTTCAGTTCATGTAAAATGATTTTTGACATTTCATGTACTTTCGTCCATACGCTGGACATTGTCTATAGGTAAATGTTTTCCTCCACAATGTATGCAATTTCCTTTTCCACTTTTCTTGCTGCTTAACTTTCTGTTAGATGCTTGCTGTGATCCGCTTGCTTTCGATTGACTATATTCTGGTCGATTCTTTCTTCGATATATTGCTTCAACAGGATTAAACTCTTCCACTACCACATGTACAGTTTCTGCTTGGATTTGACTTTCCTACTGTTTACTTCTTTCAGCTGCTTGACATTGTTCGATTGCTTTTTCCAATGTTAAATTGTCTATTCTAAGTAAGCTTTCTCTGAGGTTTGCACGTGAAGATGAAGATGAATAATCTTCGAAGGATTTCATCCCCTCGGTATAGGTATGTCTTCCTCTGCACATCAGTGAGACTGAACGCATTGAAAAGATCTACCCCATCTTGTCCGACTACATTCAGTAGGAGAGCAACTCTCTTTGTATCATCTTTGTCACTATGATCACTTGCAATTATGGATATCTCAAAGTTTTTTTTGACAACTTTGCAATTTGCAGTTATATTGCCTGATAAAATGAATGGCGATGGTAGATATAGCGTGGTTGACATAGTCGATGAGTTTAGTTCACTGAGTTTCAATGATTTCAATAATAGGAGACTTCTGGAAGATTTCCGGAAGAACTGTTTTGCTGCGATATATTCTTCACTTCGCTATATTTACGACTGTGCCATGTATTGGTGCTTATTCGATACAAATCCAGCTTCATGCAAGAATGAATATTCAATATCAACTGATATTGATTACAGAACTGACCGCGGCCTCCTTTTTTATCTCAATTGTCATAAAATAGGGTGCTACAACAAATAACATGTCTGGCGGCACTCTTACCTGGGAATCTAAGGTAGAATTTGCTGCGAAAATCTCTGCAAAAATGTTTGCTTTCTCTTGCGATGTTGTTGCTAATGTGCCGTCGGCTCCGGAGAGTGGTGAAAGTAAACTATTAGTGAAATTCCTTCCGAGTACTTTTGCGAGGAACCAAAACGAACGGGAGCCATTGGGACAATGGACAGTTTTGATCTTATTTCCGCACTGTATGATTCCTTTGATGCATCTATCGTTTGGCTGCAGTTATTCCTGGATTCACCATATTCTGCTATAGTAACGGGGTTAGGGTTTTTGCTCCAGCGATGGTAGGCTGTTTGATTCAGGACAAGATCTATAGAACAGTTCTTGTTGAATCATGGTTTCGAAGGTGATGATTTTTCCGAATAATGAGGTATACATTTGTACATTCCAAGCGTGATGATCTCGGAGATTTCTGCAGCACACTGTGACGGATCCTCAGAATCAAAGCATATTCTATGCCAAAGAAACTCGGAGAAAAACATGCGGAGACCGGCCCAGTCTCCTGAGTTATAATTCCACACAAGACTTGGGGTGGAGCAGTTGGTGGAGTGGAGAATAGGCAGATTGTGCCATTGCCAAGATGAATGTGTTTTTTTATGTTCTGGTACCCACGAAAAGGGATATCGTGTAATGTTCGGAGAACATCGTAAGAACCAAGGGAAATGAAGTGGGAATTGGTGTTCTTCTTAAATTTCTAGAGGTTATTTGCCTCGGGGAACACCTCCCTTGACATTGTGTTCCAGAGCCTCGCTGTTTGTTGGATGTACGAGTCTTTGGAAAGAGATGTTCTGCAGGTCTCCAAGTGACCACGAAGGGGTGCGAAGCCTCAACTCGACGGGTTAATCTCGCGGGGACTGCCAAGGAAGGAACAATAATTATTGTTGATATTCCAGAAGAGCATCGTCCATGAAGATATCTATAAAATAGAGCCAGATCGCCAACTTTTCTACGGTGTTCCAGAGAAGTGAGTGAGTTTGTGAGCGAGGCATCACCCACGAGACGAATTTGTTTTTTTTTTTGGACAAAATCAAACAGTTCCAGGGTATGTTTGGGTGCTGCACTCCAAATATGGGAACAGTATTCCAGGACAGCTGACTGAAAGTGGAATAGCTCCTGGAACGAAACAGGAAATCAAGTTTTTGGGATGCACTTTTAGCAATTAATCTCACGTGATTTTTCCACGAAAGGTTATTGCTGATAGTAATACCAAGCATCGAAATAGATGTCTTCAAAGGTATATGGTTACTCCTGAAAAGCTTATGTTGGACACAGTGAGCTCGGCTTTTCTAGAGAAAAAGGACGCTTGTGTTCTGTTTGCATTGAAATCTACCAAGTTATTGGATCCCTATTCGATAATTGTTGCCAAGTCCATATTTATGTTGTCAACATTTCTTCCTCGTTCGTTTCTGATTTGCCTGGCTGGTATTGGAGCCCTGGAAGAGAAGGCGGTATGGAGAGTACTATCATCCGCGAAGCTGTGTACTGGACATGAAGTTGCTTCCAACAAATCGTTGATATGGAGTAGTAGAAATAGTGTTGGTGCTAGAATTGATCCTTGCGGAACACCAGCATTTATGATAAGAGAGTCAGATGAAACTCCGTCAGAATTGCCAAATGGGGCTTGTATACCTACATCTATGGTGTAAGGTGCTGAATTATTAGTGAGGAACAAGTCAAGTTTTGGCTGAAGGGTTATTGAGATCGGGAATTCGTGTGGGTTCCTTGATAAGCAATATAGCATAATCAGAATGATATTAGCAATACCATTGTCAAAAAGCCGCTTCAAGTTGAAACTGCAGTGGGCTGGTCGATCGGTGGCTTCTCGTCTCCCGACGTATCGCCTGCAGATTGCCGGTTCAAGTTGAAATTCTCGCGTATAAACGTCATACGCTGGTACGGCCAAGCTTGTCTGGCCGTATATACGTACCGGCTGTCGTGTGCTGGTGATCCGTATATCGAGAAAATCAATATATTGTCATTCTATTTTAGGTCGACCAATACATTGTATTCATAATTATTATTCCTATATTTGTATGTTGATGTTGAAATGTATCAACTGAAATAAAACATAAACTTCGAATAGGTATACGAAAATAAAATGAATACTTGATGTTCTTGTTCAAGTTTGCGGTGAAAATAATTGGTAATTTCGAATCTGCATTTTCTCAGTAATTCCTAATTCAACATTCATCAAATATTTAAATCAGTACTGATTCACGTTCAGTACTTCTGAGCTGCATTATAATGTGCACAATATTGCAAATATTCAGCAGAAAAAATAAAAATAGCCATCGCTAGCGTAAGAGAGGTGGTATGCAACAACGGTGATCTGGTAAGCCATTTATCATCATTTCATCAGAATCGTTCTCGAAATTCGTAGAACTAGTGCGCAGTCGTTTCGAAGTCCATATTTATGTTGTCAACATTTCTTCCTCGTTCGTTTCTGATTTGCCTGGCTGGTATTGGAGCCCTGGAAGAGAAGGCGGTATGGAGAGTACTATCATCCGCGAAGCTGTGTACTGGACATGAAGTTGCTTCCAACAAATCGTTGATATGGAGTAGTAGAAATAGTGTTGGTGCTAGAATTGATCCTTGCGGAACACCAGCATTTATGATAAGAGAGTCAGATGAAACTCCGTCAGAATTGCCAAATGGGGCTTGTCAATTCAAAATTTCTTTTCACGTCCTGTATGATGAATATCAATTAACCATACATCCAAAAACATATACTCATGTTTGTTGAGCTCCCTGAAAGAATCTCCCACTATTATATATCTTAGCTGTCGTAGCTGTTCTATTTTGACTCATAATAATATTATTTTATTTTTTCAACAAACAAGAGTTTCTTACGCTAAGACATTAATTGCATTTCTATCAAAGTATTTTTGGTCTGCATACATCTCGACGATAATTTCAGATAGGAATACGAGTAGCTGATCTCACTCTGACGGACAATACTGATAGAGCTTATAAATTCTTGGGATCAGTTCCTTTGGCAAATAATTCCAAAGCTCTGCCGTTCTATAGACAAACGAGTTCTGTGGAGAGTTGTTCGACATATCTCAAGGTTGACAACCGAAGGATGTGCTGACCGGGCTTTCCGAGTTCGTCTGACTGGTAACGGATGGAAGGATGTGCTGACTGGACTATAATGATGAAATGATAGCCGATATTGCCGAAGAACATATATATATCCCGTGGAAGTTTCAATAGTAGAGTGAAAGGTTACCGACTCTCCTACGCTGTTCCAATGATGTCAATAAGAGAAGTGGGTGTGGCACCAAAATCTGAGAGCATCAGAGAATGTTTGGGTGCTGAACCCAACATGTGGAGTCTATGCTTTATAGATAATAAGTGGCTGCGTTGTGGTGTAAAGTAGCTTTTCTCTCGGAATAAAAATCCGAGTTCTAGTGAAGCAGCTTCCGCGATGGATTTAACATGATTTTCCAATGAAAGGGTATTACTGATGGAAATGCCGAGCATAGATATGGTGAACTTTGAGGGAATGGTGGCACCAGACATTGTTTCCCAGATAGCACACACTCGCCTAAGGTCATCCTCAATGTGTCGCCAAACGCCTGGAGAGGACGTTCTATTTTCTACAACCTAAGAACATCATCAGGCGTAAATTTAGCGCTGTAATTGTCCTAGATGAGTTCTTCCAGTGACAGCCTGAGGATGTGAAGAATTTCGTGCCTACGGACGTCTTCAGATGACATTCCATGAAATAACGTGTCATCGAAGACACAAGGAAGAAAAAGAAGAACTAGAATTGAGGTTATGTCTCATGATAGTCATGATTTGTTCAAGATACATCATAATATTAATGATTATATCAAAATTATTAGAGTATTCATTGAATACCTCCATCATGCATTCATCAAATTTCTATTTCACGAAATGATTGCGAGAAGAACTTATTGCACAGAATTAAAAGATAACAATAACAAAAGGATGATAATCTCTGTTGATGACATTTCTCTCAGGTAGCAAGAAACAAAGGTGAGTAAATACTAAAAAGAATCATTGATAGTACCGGACATATGAAATATTGATATATTCATATACATTATTTATTGTTCCAGGAGGTTATTGAGAATACAAACTTGATGATATCATCATAGCAAACATGTTTTATTCCAAGATATCTTTGCTTCTTCAGAATCTATAAAATATTGTATGGAAGCTTAAACATTCAGTATGAATTCAATAAAGGTAGGTACCTGAATCAAATCATTGATATAGTAGGTACTGGACATGAAATGTTAATAGGTTAATTATTTGTTTCAGATTAAGTTATTGAGAACACAAGATTGATGATGTCATCAGAGCAAAGATGTTTCATTCCAAGATATTTTGGCTTCTTCGAAATCTATGTGAGATTGTATGCATGTTTGCACTTTCAGTATATTCAATAAGGGTAGGTACCTAAATCAAATCATTGATATAGTAGGTACTGGAACATGAAATATTAAAAGGTACATTATTTGTTTCAGGAGGTTATTGATAACACAAAATGATGATATCATCAGAGCAGAGATATTTTATTCCAAGATATTTTGGCTTCTTCGGAAATTATGAAAGATTGTACATAATGCAGACTTGAACTCTCAGTAGATTCAATAATGGTTGGTACCTTACTACATAAATCATATCATTGATAGTAAGTACTGGACATGAAATATTAATACATTGTTTGTTTCAGATAGTTTAGCTTCTTCAGAATCTATAAAATATTGCATGAAGGCTTCAACTTCCAGTTGATTCTGCATTATGAATGTCCAGAGTTCAGAAATCAAAAACAACATGGAGAAATATAACTACCAATAGGCAATAACTTCTAGTAGTGCTCAACAAGAAGCTGAAATACATTTCTTCAAAAAGGAAATTGAAATTTTTCAGAATAAGTTATAAATAATAGAATGTAAGTTTTTCATTTGGTTTTTCATTTGAACCTATTATAAATAGAGGGAAATTTTGCAAATATCATGAGATCCATATTATTCTGAAGAAATTATCATTTGCATAATACAAGGTGAGTAAATAGTGTGTTATCCTTGTATATTAGCCAAACCATCAGATAAATAGAGAAAATTCAAGTACAACAGTAATAGGGTTTCATGAGAACTTTCACATTAAATTGTTTTCATATCTGTATAGGGTGTTTGAATTCCAAGATATATTGACTAATGATTGTTTTTTTTTTCAAATGGGTCACCCTGTATAGTATTGCATTTTTAGGTTCTCCCTGAAGAGCTGATTTCATCAATGTATCAAACTTGGGGTCTAGCGGGAATGATTACAGAGATATAGGGTGTTCAAAAACAAGGATTTTTTTTTTGTGGAAACTATTCAATATTGGTCAAAACGGCTCACATTTCCTTATGAACTTTTGATTTACTATCTAATGACATTCAATCGGAACAAATAGAGGGTGGTTCAACATTCAGAATACTGATCAGCTTATTGTATCTGTTCCAAATAAATATCAGTAGATATAGCTAATCAAAAGTTAAGACAGGGACATGTGAGCCGTTTTGACCATTAATGAATAGTTACGACACAAAAAATCCTACATTTGAAGAATCTCGATTGTCAACACCCTATATCTCTGTAATAATTCCCACTAGACACCAAGTGTGATGCATTGATGAAATCAACTCTTCAGGGAAAACTCGAAAATGTAATAATATACAAGGTGTTCCATTGAAAAAAACCAATCATCAACCGATATCTTGGAATTCGAACACCCTATAGATATGAAAACAACTTTAGGTGATTGTTCTTATGAAACCCTATTACTGTTGTACTTGAATTTTCATTTTATATATCTGACGGTTTGGCTAATATCGGAGGAGAACACACTAGTGACTCATTCTGTATACGAATAATATTCTCCCATAAATCTTGAACCTCCTTGAAACATCATCAAAAACCGCCTCAATTTGTTACTATGATGCCCTGGGGTTGTCTCAAAAGATTTTATAGGGATGTTCTGAGACGTTATCAGTATGTAGAGAATGGTAACAGGAGGACGTCTTAAGAATGTCCTCTGGCTCGCTCTCGACGTCCTGAGGACATTATTGTGAACGCCTCAGAAGGGCCTCAAAAGGAATTTGTGCTATCTGGGTTTATATCAGGCGTACTGAGTGGGGCTTTTCGGAGTTCAACTATAGGTTGTTGGTTTCCTATCGAAATTCAGAAATTGACAGCGTGGAGCTGTTGAAAGCCACATTTGAGCTTAAAATTGTTTTTATTAAAAGTCACGTCCTTATCATATAATAATGTATCATGCGTCCTTACTATGATGAAGGCCTTTCACAACTTTAGGCAAGTATTACATTTATTCATATCCATAATCATAATAAAATATCTATCCAGTCATAGCGGAATACCTTGAAAAAGAAGTGCCTAAATCTTTCTAACCATTTCCATCACGTGATATGTTGATATTCGTGTTTTTTTTATAATTTTTCGCAATAAAGTTGTGGAGGCAGAGTTTGGTCAGGGAGTTTTATTCTGGTCCACTAATAGCATTGCGTCAGCCCATTGTGATCATTTTTATAGTGATTTAGGCAGTTAGGCTTCCCCTCCTCTCGAGACCTCGATGGTCTCGTTAATAATAAAGGTTTCCTACGAGCGAATGCGCATGCGTCCATAATGTATCACGTAATTCACTGTGACCAATCTGACAAATGAGGTTTGGAAATGTATCGAAAACTTCAGGCTAACGTTTTGTAGAAAACACTATCACAATCAGTGATGCCAACCTGTGATGAGAATTTACCCATATTATGGGAACATTTGGTGAAAACATCTTTAGAAATGGGAAAAAAGGGAAAATATCCAATTACGAGCGAATGCGCATGCGTCCATAATGTATCACGTGATTCACTGTGACCAATCTGACAATGAGGTTTGGAAATGGTTCGAAAACTTCAGGCTAACGTCTTTGCAGTAATGCCAACCTGTGATGAGAAAATTTTCCCATATTATATGGGAACATTTGGTGAAAACATCTTTAGAAATAAGAAAAAAGGGAGAATATCCAATTAAACACATAATATAGGAATTTTCGTACTTGGCTACCTGCTGCTAGTCTGTACCAGAGATGAGTTAACTTCAGGTTCATTCAGGTTGCGATTTCAGAATCAAGAATCGTTCTCGAAATTCGTAGAACTAGTGCGCAGTCGTTTCGAATCCTACGAGTGTTTCAGAACGGTCCACAAATTATGAAAACCCGAACGAGGCAGAAGAGAACCTCTGAGAACATAACCAGCTCTATTCAGAATTTGTGAAAAAAACAATAGTTTGAAACCTGTATCTTTATTCGAATAATAATCTGAAGCTTCAAAACTTGAATGATTCGCCACATATGTCATGTTTGCTAGGTATGCACCGGAATAGTCGCTTTTTCCATTTGGGCACCCTTTTCTAACGGAAACAAAGATGATGAAGACATTTTGAAAAAATGGGAATTTCTTGACCCTTGCTAGGGAATTTCTATCAAAATAGGTTGGCAACACTGATCACAATATCTTTTCAGGCCTTCAACTTCACCTGTTTCGTCATCTTGTTGTCTCCATGGTAATGCCATAAAGGGGCCATATCATTTTTCAGGGCCATGCATCATAATTATTGTTGCCGGGGCAATAAATTTTGTTTTCCTACTGGATTCCTCCGGATTTTGTATCTCCGTGATCACAGCAGGCTGGTGTACGTACTTCAAATTCTTTCCTGTTTTACAATTCCTTGATTTTCGCCTACTTCGATAAACATAACATAGCGTGGGTGAATCTCGTTAAGTTTAGTCTGGTACCGTACCAAAATTACAGGCATCAATGTGACAATTGTGACCGAATCGTGACCAATGAAGATAGGGAATACATTTTGCGATTCAGTCGCATCAAGGTTGGTAGAACTGATGTTTATCATAAGTTCTAGGAATCACGCCATCTAACATTCAATATGTGAACCCCACGTCATCGTCTGAAATTCAATTGTTTATATCAAGAACCAGCCTGACGAAACAAATGAAGAATGAGCGCACCAGAGGTTTATTTCAATGGGTGATGGATGCTGGTGATAGTATATCGTCTGCTTACTGTCAAAACCTGTCTTTCAGCACTAATGGTTCAGGAGGGGAAAAAACGTTTTTCACTAGGTACTTCGAACGATTCCAATTTCATGTTTTTAAGGCTATTCCTCCTTTGTTTGTAAAGGTACCTGCTTGATGAATGAAATCAACATTCTGAGAAGATTTATATTATCAATGTTCAAATGAAAGACATACGAGGTATTTACAAAAATAAATTGAACATTATTCAGACTGAATTGGTTTTGATCAATTACAAGTGAAAATTGTCATTTAGTTTGGCCTTGCTGCCCTTGCTTCACAGTGCATGTATAGCAAATCAGCGGCAGTTTTGAAAACAATGAGAAATATGGGTTCAACAATATTGAACCCAAATATTTCAATCGAAACATCTTCTCAGAAGCTCTTATAAGTCCTCTACTAGATAGATAACATACAGATCAGAAATTCGTAAATATGTTCACATGATGGATCAAAATTAACAAGATTGTCCTTCGAATCACTGCGGAAGTATTCGAGAAGATTGTCCAAATAGTTCAAGATGAACTAACTTTGGTGTTTTACATGGATTTCAGTTCAAATAATAAAGATTTACACTTTCTCAACAAGCACAACTTAACCCTATTCCCTATCCTCTCTTGCAGACTTACCTTACGATATGCTTACGAGTTGTTGAGAGTTCAAAATATCTCCAAGTATAGTTAGGAGGTTCAAATTATATCTGATAGATGTCGTTACCAAAAACAGACTTACGATGATTTAATGATG
Organism: Phaedon cochleariae; assembly: GCA_918026855.4. Taxonomy (NCBI): domain Eukaryota; kingdom Metazoa; phylum Arthropoda; class Insecta; order Coleoptera; family Chrysomelidae; genus Phaedon; species Phaedon cochleariae. The sequence continues at coordinate 17,057,990 of OU896720.1, read as the reverse complement.
GGTGCGCTGAATTTCGTAGATGGTGAAAATGTTCAAACCTAAAACTGCCTAAAATTCCCTAGAATTCGGACTCTCGAGATTCTGATAGTAAGCCGACGATATGACGATATGTGCGGGACCAACTTCTGTCTCTATAGGTAACGAAATCGATCAATAGGCGTTGATGCCGACGTAGGGAAAACATAATACGAAACTTGTCAAACCTACAGTACTACTTGGTAGATTTCAATGCAAACAAAACACAAGCTTGTCAGGAGTAACCATACCTTTGAAGACATCCATTTCGATGCTTGGTATTACTATTAGCAATAACCTTTCTTAGGATCACGTGAGATCAATTGCTAAAAGTGCATTCCAAAAACTTATTTTTGTTTCGGGCCAGGAGCCATTTCACTTCCAGTCAGACGCTTTATGATCTAGGCACAGATCCGACCTGTCCTGGAATACTGTTCCCATATTTGGAGTGCAGCACCCAAGCATACCCTGAAACTGTTGGATTCTGCCAAAAAAGGGCAATTCGTCTCGTGGGTGATGCCTCGCTCACATAACTCACTCACTTATCTGGAACATCGTAAAAAAGTTGGCGATCTGGCTCTATTTTATAGATATTTTCATGGACGATGCTCTTCTGAAATATCGACAATTGTTCCTCCCTTGGCAGTCCCCGCGAGATTAACCTGTCGAGTTGAGCATCGTGGTCACTTTGGAGACCTGCAGAACGTCTCTTTCCAAAGACTCGTTCACCCAACGAATAGCGGGGCTCTGGAACACATTGCCAAGGGAGGTGTTCCCCGAGGCATATAACCTCCAGAAATTCAAGAACATCAATTCCTACCTTATTTCCCTTGGTTCTCACGATGTTCTCTGAACATTACAGAATATCCTTTTTCGTGAGAATCAGAACATACAAAAAAACAGGCAAAAGTTTTTCTCAAACCTATATATAAATCTAGAAGAATCTAGTTCAGGTAGTAATATCACTCCTCCACAATTACATACCAGAACTGGGAGGGGTAATCAGAAAACTTACTTATTTAGAAGATTATGTTTGAGATTTTGTATTCACGGGACCGTGGCCAAGTTTGTCTATGCGCTGAATTTTTTTATGGTGGGCTGACTATAATAAGTGTCGTCATATTTGTGGTATTATGAAGCTCACTTGTATGCCAGGGGACGTGTGGAGAGGGTGGTAGGAGAGTAACTATATGTACGTCTTGTAATCATTGTGATTTACTTGTAAATGGGCTCAATGCAGTTTCAGTCTTAGAAGAATACGGCATTCTCTATTTACATTAGTCATAATATATTAGGCAGGTCGTGTAATATGTTTCCAATGAAGGTCATCGCTTCCGACCTATGGTTTCCCAATGATGTCTTCTTAGTTGGAATGAACACAAAACGGAATACTTTGTGGAATATCTGAGAATCCGTTTCATCGGTTTTTCAGACCTATATTCATTGAACGAGATTTTGGAGAATTCCACCAACATAAAAAAACATATAAACAACATTTTTTATAGGTACACTGTTTTAATATTCAAATCATACATACATATGAGAAAAAGTTTCATGTTTATTTCTATATATTTGACCATAAAATAGGTCATCACGTAAACATAATATAATAGGTATAATAAAATATGAATAGACATTTCAATAGGAAAAAGTAACAGTAAGTAGGTACTGAGATGATTCAGAATAAACTATATAAGGAATAATATGCATTACATATCATCACTATCATTAGTGCTCGAAATGGCACCATTAAGAAGCTAGGGTGATCGCATCAGGTACCCAAGTCCAAATAAATATATACATCCGATATATTTCAACATCCCAAATGCCATCAAATTGAGCGTTACATTTTTCTAAAATTTTGAAATGTATACTACTAATTTAAGGGGCAGTGCACAACATAGACACATAAATCGCAAGTGCCATGAGCCAGAGAAAAACATCAGATCATAACAGTTGTTCATATGTATCAAAGGCGTAAAATGAGATCTCATGGTGTGAGTATATAATCTATCAACACGCCTAGGTCCATAAAAGCAACTTACGCCCGAAATACAAACAACATTTTTTGCACAACCGCATTTTATAGACATTTATTTACTGTCAATTTGGAATTGATTTTGAATTCATATAACCAAATTATGTATGCCATTGGCGAAGAAAGATCAAATCGTAGTCCTCTATGGATAAAATGGTGAGATTACTTTACCGCCCGTCCGCCAACTTTACCTCGCGCCGAACTACTATATAACGCCCGCGCTGTATCTCTTTATCGCCCTAGGGACCTATAGGGTTACTTCACGCTTGCCAATCCGGGCGATAAAGTACTGAGTACTTAACGCCCAGTCGTGGATGAATGATTTCCTCATCATTTTCAACCAGATTACTGATGTCAAATTTCGAAATATTATTTTATGAAATGCTTTTGGACACATCGTTTAAGAACCGAAATGGATCCGGATTTCTTGTCACGATCCGGAACGGAGTTCCGGGGTGTTTCGGTTCATTTCGAGCACTAATTACAACAGAAAACGTGAGGGTGACTATACAATAATGATTTTGAAAAAATAGATTTGTACATATATATATATATATATATATATATATATATATATATATATATATTTAAGCGGCATATACCTACACCGCATGCGTTTCAAACATCATCTTGTTTTGGAATGCGTGGATCGATTGAGGAAAAATGAAAATATCGATACATATGTTATACTGGTGACCTTTAAAATGTACCATACCTTGTTTCTTATTCAAATTGGTTTAGCAGTTTTACAATGTTTATTCCCATTTGAGGTTTTTTCAACTTTTTGCACCAATAAGGACGTTTATTTTAAAAGCTATATATTCATCTACCTGATAGCTGAATTCTCATATAAGATTTTGTAAATCTTTGTTGAACATTTTATAATGATCACATGATGTCGCACTTCATATTTCGATATCACACATTGACAACGGGAAGTAAAAACTGATGATCAATTTACCTACCCATATATGCATCCAAAACAAAAAAAATATTGTTGGTCTACAGAAAAAATGGCCTCGGTTCAAACCAACATGTGAGATGTACGATAACCAATTCAAGATAAATCTGAATAATCATAGAATATTCTCTCAATATGTCCCCTGGATTGTTTCAAAAATTATTCAAATAGGCTCAAAATAGAATAATTCTTTCAAAAGGTCATAGTGTTAATCAAATTTTTGCCATCATAAAATGTTTTTTCTTCGGAAATATATCATCACTCGCCTACAAGAACATGACAAAAGAATAATCTTCAAGGAGGCGATAATAAAATGGGATAATAAAATAGATAATTCCTCTCAAAATATCAACGTATTATTCAAATCATAATCATTTAACTATTTATAAACGTTTGGAAAAGTCCATTAACCAATCATGACAAGAATAATCATCTAGAATTTGAAATTATTATTCTCCTGGAATTTTCAAAGATTATTCAAATCAAATCGTATGAAAACATGAAATATTCCTCTCAGTATATCAAAGTCTTAATCAAATCATCCCTCGTAATATTTCCTCCTGACCAAAAGTCACGACACTGAATAAGGTCTTTGGTCATTCGGATTATTCGTGGAATCTGTAATATTCCTGGGACTTCTCAAGAGGAAACATTTGAATAACACTAGAACAATCCATGGCAATAATTCAATGTTCTTGAAGAATTCCTAAACGAATACGAAGATAATTTTTTGATTCTGTGTGTAAGTGAGACATGGTTGACTTACGAACTAAAACAACCTCCAAAGTCTTTGTCTTCTTTTAAAGTGCTCAGTTCCCCAGCAATTATAAAGAGAAATCTGCTGGTAGAGCCAGTGGCGGTATTAGTATGTATGTCAATAGTATATTTAATGTTCGTGTTCTAGATAAATCCCCCTGGTGGATATTTGGTCATTTCTGTTTCAGAAATATATCATTTTTATTGTGTACTATATATTTCAAACCCTCACTCGATTTGAATTATATCATAGAAAGTTTTCAAGTAGTACTTAACGAAATCACCGAAAAGTTTCACGATATCCCTTTAATTATCGGAGGTGACTTCAATGCCAGAGTGGCAGAAATCGGTACCATTCCTGAGGAACTACTTGAAAACACCAATCTTTATGAACATAGGCTGAGTATGGATAAAGTTCTGAATACAAGGGGGAGGAATATTATTGAGTTCATGCATGCCAATTCCTTCACATTGCTGAATGGAAGAACATCACTCGATTATCCTGCGCAGCACACACATATCTCTTTTGCCGGTAGTAGTGTGATTGACTTAGTATTCGTCTCAAATTATTCGCTAGACTTCGTTCATAATCTCAAAGTCCTCAATGAAAATATCATATCTGATCACTTCCCTATCTCCCTTAGAATATCAAATGAATTTGCGAAAATAAACCGAAACAAAGTAATCTCAATCGATTCGAACTCTCTCGTATTAAAATGGGATGAATCTCGCGCTGTGGAATATAAAATGACCATGAAAAAATCAGAGAGAGCTCATTATATCCCCGATATCGAAACTTCTTATGACAATTTTTGCGCTGCTATTCACGAATCCGCCAGAACACTCTCCCTTACAAAAAAAATACTAACCATATTTCTCCACACAAAAAAAGTTCACCCTGGTTTGATTATGACTGTGTCCAATCTAAACAGAAACTGAAGAAAGAACTGAAATTGTTCAAAAACAGTAACTTTTCCAATGACTCTAGACAACAATTCCTCTACTGTAAGCGCTCACATAAGAAATTACTCAAATATAAAAAACAAACCCACAATCAGAACCTTCTGGATGTGCTGAACACTAGTAGTGATCCCAAAACCTTTTGGACTACCCTCAAAAAATTCAGAGATCCAACACCATCGAAAACACTGAGTTCTCAAATATGGGAAGATTTCTATTCTAACATTTATCCTCCACGCCTTATAGAAAATACTCATTTTTTTGATGCTAGAAATCCATATCTTGACACTCCAATTACTTCCTGTGAGATTTATACGATTATCAACTCCTGTAAAAATAACAAATCCCCTGGCTGCGATAAAATAACCTATGAATTTATAAAAAATTTACCCCACAACTGGATTCTCTATTTAACCTGTCTATTCAATAAAGTTTTGGATTCTGCAGTAGCTCCTGGTGGTTGGAGTAAAATCGTCCTGTCAATGATTCACAAAAAAGGCCCGGCAGAAGACCCTTCAAATTACAGAGGTATTGCGTTATCGAATTGCCCAGCTAAAGTTTTTACTCAAATATTACTCAATAGGCTCAATACCTGGACTGAAGATAATGCAATTTTACCTGAAAATCAAAACGGATTTCGAAAAGGCAGAGGTTCCCTAGATAACGTTTATACTCTCAGTGCTGTCATTCATTTAAATTTGCGATTAAAAAAACGGAAGGTATTTGCAGTGTTCGTAGATTATAAACGTGCGTTCGATTCTGTGAACCATTCTCTATTGTGGTCGAAACTGTTCTCGGTGGGGTTGAGTTCTAAAATTATATCATTGTTAAAAAACATATATGATAAGGCTCGAATGAATGTTAAATCCTCAGAAGGTTTCACGAAGCCATTCGATGTCACAACGGGGGTACTTCAAGGTGAACCACTGAGCCCATTGCTTTTTGCCTTGTTTTTGTCCGATATGGAAAATTTCTTCCGTTCTAATGGAGCTTCTGGGATAAATATAGATAACCAAAATGATCTTCTGATGCTTCTTTATGCAGATGATATAGTGATTTTGGCGGACTCGGAAATAGATCTTAGCCGCAAACTCAAAATCCTGGAAGACTACAGTGACATTAACCTGCTTACTGTTAACGTGCTCAAAACTAAAATTATGTGTTTTGCTAGGGGCAACCCTCACTCTGAGAATCTCAGGTTCAATTATAAAAGCAACCATGTGGAAGTCACAAGAAAATTCATCTACCTAGGAGTGGAATTTTCATCTTCATCCCTCTTTCAAAATATGGCAACCACATCTGCGGATAAAGGCAAGCAAGCTGTGGGCGCTGTTTTTCCTATCATGGCCAAAACAAAAATGAATTGCTGGCGCTCCAGAGAAAAACTGTTGGATTCACTTGTTCTGAGTGTGTTGACCAATTGTATACCGGTTTGGGGCTGGCGCTATGTCGATACTCTAGAACGCGTACAACTAAACTTTTTGAAAAGAATGCTATGTTTGCCTGTGAATACTCCAGATTATGTTGTTAGACTTGAGGTAGGTAGAGTCAAGATCTCATATACCATTTTCAAACTTACTTTGAACTGGTTAATCAAAATCCTTGCAATGGATGAAAGTCGCCTACCAAAAATTTGTTTCAAAAAACAGCTAGAACTCCGCTCCGTAGATCAAAGATACAATTGGTCGATTCAAGTTTCTAAAGAGCTTGAATATGCTGACTTTAACTTGCCACTATCACAGCTTACATCTAGGTATCTCATACAGAAGAAGTCGATCTTACTCTCAAGGTATATGCAGAAATTGAAAGAGGAAGACAGGTCCTTGTTCTCTCGTTCAACCTTCCTAACATTCACCCAGTCTCTCACACTTACTCAGGACACCCAGAACTATTTGCACATGAAGGTGCCGATTCAAGTCACTAGAACTATTGCGCAGCTCAGACTATGTAATAAGTTCATGATAAGATTCACCTACCGTGGCTCAACCTACCGTATAAACCCAAAAGAAATATGTTCAGTATGTAACAAATATGAGCTTGAAACGATTAATCACCTCTTATTTGACTGTCCTATTTATACTTCAATGCGACCTCGAAATACTCCTTGCTTGGAAAATGTGAATCAATTGATCGACATGCTCAATAATATTACTCCCTCTGCAGCAAAATCAATCACTTCACATATCTGCAATATTTTGAAACTGAGATCTTTCATAATAAACGAATAGTCTGCATATATTCCCCCTGTATTGTGGTCTGTATTATTTTATATCTGCTGTATAGTTTTTTTATCCCATGCTTCGTATTGTAGCAACACTTCCATGTAATGTTTCATTATTTTTTTGTACATATAATATGGAAAATTTGTGTCAACTTGGTCATTAACATAAATCTATGTGTAGCTATGTAATGTATATTCTCTAAATTTCGGGGTTAGGACTCACTTCATATCAACTAGTTTTTTTTTCTTTTTCATTCGTTTCACACCATGCTTCCTTTTTTTTTCTTTTTTTCAGCCTCACTTACATGTAACTTTCATCATTTTGGTACATAATATGGAACATATTAGTGTCAACTCTTGTTCACTATAATGTATTTGTACTATTTATGGTATATCCTCTTATACTCAGGTTTAGATTTAATTTTGATTTAATATTAATATTTATATTCAATTAGTAACTACTGTAATTCTACCAAATTTCTTGTTTATAAAACTTTATGTTTTGTGTGAACAATAAATGAATAATAATAATAATAATAAATATACTATATAGGCATATTCTATGAATATTTTTGTGCTATCTGATATAAGAATTTCGAGTATTTTTTAGTTTCAATAAAAAATAACGCTATCTTAAAAATAAGATGTGATCAACATTTAGTATTTCATTTGATTTGGACATAATAATATTCATATAATTTTAGGGCCAGGCATGAGGATCTCTGTTCGTGAATGTCGTGTTAGGGAACAAAACAGTGATATATGTATTTTGTCCTTTAGCAATGTGCATTGGATGCTGAGGATATTATATTCTAGATACAAATATAAAATATGAATAACTGGGACAATACTCCGAATATTTTCATTATTTCAACTTTCAACGAGATAGAGACTGTTCTCACACAATTGGAATGTGAATCTAACTGGCGTTGAATCAGGGAATGCTGCTGTCATATTCTATCTCAGTGGTGAATGGAATGGTCTTGTTCATTTTGCAATTTTATTAAAAACATATCAATATAACTAGGCAACGATATGACATTTCATGACGGCACTTATACATCACTTGATGACCATTGTGACGTCAGATTTTGACATGTTGTGTTGTCTCAAGAACATAGGGGATCATGGTCATTCCAGTCTTGTAGTAATTTTATTTGTTGACACTTATAAATACACCATACTGTTTGTTTTTTAAGCACCCAAATTGTCTTAGCTCCCTTAACATTAAATTCAATTATAACATTATAACATATAAAGTACGAAGCACCTTCGTTTACCTGTTGAATCAAATCATATTCATACTAAACCATATATCACAGTAAAAGCATTGATTTTTTTCAAATAAAGTTTAAGCTTACTCGGTCTAATATAGCTAACTATCATGTAGCATAGTGGTCTAATAATTCACTTAGTATATCTCTATGTACTTTTAAATAACAAAATTCAAAACATTGATTGAATTGAGTAGAAGTCATAGTATTATTTTCTGCTCAAACATATATAAGAAGTTCTTTGACGCGCAATTTGAAAAGGAAATGTTTGTTGACTCATCTCATCATTTACAACTCTAACAAGTTTTTCTTCAATTTGATTGGGCTATTATGTTGATAATTTTCCTTTATATTATCGGAAAATAACTTCAATCGTAGGTATCCCTGAAGATGGTATTATATAATTATTGTATACATTCTCAATTGACAAAATTTGTTAATAAATTAATTGTGGGTACTTTGAGAGAAGTGAATAAATCTGAAGTCTTAGATAGTTACTTTTTAAGCTGAGGTGTTATTAGATTGAAATTAGTAACGTTCCTCACTAAACCTGTTTTCTTGATAAATAACAAACCCACAAACAAAACTAAAGCAACACAGGTAATATTTCAACAGAGAAATTAGAAGTGAACTGCGGTATGGAGATGAAAATTGAGATGAAAAAGTTCTCGATTGGTAAAGTCTATGCAAAGTTGGAACAACATATCAACCGGAAGCCGCCGGTACCTTTGAAAGTTCAAAGAGAGCGGCAGCGCGGCCCGACATTCCCTTTCAATGATATGTTTCAACTGACTTTGCAACAATAAGAAATGAATTCTTGAAGGGGGTTGAAAAAGTTATTGTCCTAAAGTAGTACACCAAGGATCATGGTCGAATCCAAATTTGTCTCATATGATGAGAATAACGTCGGGATCTCAGTAATGAAGGGCCCCGTGCCCCGAGAGCGTTTAACATGTAAAAATCAAAATATCGATCACAGGGCTCTTCTTTACTGAGAACTCGACGTTAATTCTCATCATATGACACGAATTCCAATTCGACCATGATCCTTGGTGTACTACTTTTGGACAATATATTTTTCAACTCCACTAACTCATTTCTTATTGTATCTAGCCATCCCTCGTTTTTCTTTGTAGTACCTTCAACATAGGGTGAAGATGGACTCTTATAAATCCGAAACATGCCCCTAATCGTTTAAAAACATTATGTTACTGTGTGGGGATGACTTTGAGCTTTTCTTTTTCCGTTTGATACATACTATTGTTCAAATATGAATTTGGTATTCCTATAATGCTGTTTAACAAATACAGTCTGAAATTGATAACTAACGACTCCTTACGTTGTAATACTTCGTCAAATGAAAAATGCAGTCAAGTTTCAATCAACAAGATTCAAAAGATTGAAGCGGAATATCGTCGTTGATTGAAATATTAAACGACTTGTTTGGTACCAGATCAACTAATCACCAATTCAGCACATGATTGAGAACTTGATTAATTTTTCCTCACAATTGCCTACATTATAGCCAATATGACGTATGTGATAACCTTTGATTATCGTAGCATTGAATATACAATAAAATAAAGTTATCATTATTAAAATTATTATTCAGGGTACATCAGCTAGATCACTAAATATTATTAATGAGCAAAAAAATCATCATGACCACTACTCAACCGTTTCATAAACCAGTCATTTGGAGCGCCTGGAGCATGGAATGTCTGCCACGTCCACGGGTTTCAAACGAAATTCAAAGGAACTAACAGCTCACAACCTACGTTTTTTGCTCGAGCTGCTCCAATTGACTTTGAATACACTATACACAGAACATCGTGGTCTTAATAAATGAAAAAATGTCTGAGAGTAAATTTGGTACTACTGAATGTAGAACAAGTATTCCTCATAAATTTTCACCATTTATTCTGGAGGGAAATGTGAAATATTTAGAATCTGAGATATAGTCCCAAAAGGCAGATCATTGAAGGCATCAAGACTGTGCAAGGATCTTAGAAGATTGGTTGCCTCTAAAGAATGAGGATTATTAGATGGAATATGTTGTGGTGATGACAAGTTTTAAAAATAATAAATCTCAATAACAACCAATATAAGAAATCATTGTTTTTTCAAGGACCACCTCTTAACAACATCTTTTTGATTGTTTTTCCACAAAATAGTACTCAAGTTACTAACTGTTGCTTCATCAGGTGTATTCTGATACCAGTCCAATAATACCTGGAAGATCACCTGAAAAATATATAGCTATATTTTACATCACAAACATGTAGGGCTACTGCATATTGTGAGCAACTAGTCGAACAAAACTGGCTCAGAGCTGTCAGTTGAGCATTTCAAATAAGAATAAAATTCAGATCATTTCAGAGTGAACAGATGATGTTAGTATTGGAGACGGACGTTGTTTCATTACCTGAACCATATCAAATTATGTGTGGAGATTATCAATGTTTTATCCAGTTAATATGTGCAACTGAGGAAAGACAATCCTGAGAAACCAATCCAGCCTAGTAGGGCTTTGCAGACTATAACTAAATAGGTAAATAATAGATACTGATGTAAGTAGTATAAAAAACCTAAGACATATAATTCAATACCTCATTCAGCACATAAATACTTGTTATATCGTTGTCTACAGGTTTGGTTCTTCAGATGTAAGACATCAAGACATTTGATATCTGATTTAGCTCAAAACGTAATGGGTGTAGTTCCCGACAAAAAACTTCCCTTACCAGTGACGCGGCAAGGTTGAGTTTAAATATCTTTCAATATTTATTTCAGTAATAAACTTACCTAGAACATAAAGTTCAAATAGTTTGCAGGGAAACCTTAATGTAACATGTTGAAGATGTGGATATACATATCTCAATGTTTTGATACAGTTAAACTAGGAAAATACAATATCGCATTGAAATTACATTATAGGGTGTTACACATGAAAGTGAAATCCATGTTATAGTTATAATATAAATATAATATATGAATGCAAGAATGCAAAATGACATAATACTGAAAGCGAACTGATTCTACCATGAACTACATTATCATTACTATTTTTGTATAAAAAAATCAATGATAGAATTTAAATTTTTTCTGAGGATAACTGATGTCATTTGGATTATAGCCACATATTTATAAAGTTCTGAAATATCATCCTACTCAACAACATAAAGCATAGGAAACAGGAAACATAATATACCGGGTGTCCCCAATTCCGTCTTTACAATAAGGGCACACAAGGCCCGTGCCCAGGGCCTCATTCTCAGGGGGCCCCGAAGGACCGACAATTTCTCACATTCATATTTTTAACGAGCACAGTACCTAACAGCGACACCTTCAAAATTTGTGTAAGGGCCTTTTTTATCGCTTGGTGCGCACGAAAGGGAATCCCTATAATGTTCGAAGAACAAAGTGCGTACCGAGGTGCGTACCTAGGGAGGATAGGGAAAGGAACTTTTGGGGATTATAAGTTCTTGGAAATACTTCCTCACGAAATGAATTCCAGAGCTTTGCCGTTATATAATGAAACAAGTTTTGATGAAGCGCTGTTCGACATATTTTGAGATTGACAACGAAAGGATGTGCTGACTGCACTTCTTCATCTTTTGAGGTATACGCGGCAGGATTTACTCAGGCAGAATTGCTGTTTTATGGTTGCACATATCATCTCAATAAAACAGTGATAGTCAGTATCTATGCAAAACTCAATACAAAAATACAAATACAAATACAAATACAAATATATTTATTAGTACTCGCAACAGCGGCCATACAACAGATGGATGTACACGTCAATAGGAGCAATAAAACAGCGATTATCTCTCATACTAGTTGTTTTGTTTTCAGTATCTCCCAACTACCAGTAGGAGCGAATTTACTTGTTTTCTCAGGTTCATACCACAAAATATATAATGGTGTGTCCTGAAGCTAATAGTGGAATATAGTGACTTTTCACCGAGATGAGGAAAATAAGTAATGGCAAGGCAAGAATAGTATTCTGCTCCGTGGTTTATGAATAGTAATTGGAAGTCATTTAGAGATGTCAGATGATGAGTGACTTATCTAATAAGAATGAACATATTCTATATACCAAGGTGTGAAATGAGTTAACAGTAGATGGAGTTCACCAAGGTGATTCTAAATAGTCCATTCATTTCACCAATGGTTTCTTCATAACCAAGATAGGTATAGGGTGTTTTTTATTTTTTTTTTGCTCATTTCCATAAGAGGCCATAACGAAGGAGTATACTTTTCTGATATTCATTACACATAATCTCCTTCTCATGCCCCAAGCAACCATAACATACTCTAGTCAGTAGAAAAGTCCAGGTTTGCATTAAAAAAAACTCAATTAACCGTTGCATGATCAAAACATCACCCTGCATTATGGAATTAATCACTTTAAAATATGAAAATAGCACAGAACTCAGAATCAAACTTCTGTCCTAATTTCCCGGCATGAAATTTCACTATGGGAATTCTTAAACCTTAATGCATTTTTTCTTTGGATGTAACTGAAATTGCATATTTTGGATATATTCCATACTGAATTATTCAACTAGTATGTGAATATTTCCTACTCATTTTCTGGTTTCAATTGCACTTTTCATTATTACTATTTTGATAAGGTCTTCGTTTCATGAATTATAGTAGAAAGTAAATCAGACTGCATTATACTAAGTTAAAGCAGTTATTTTCTCATAAAGAAACATTCAAAAAATCTTGAAACTTTCTCATTATCGAGTAAAATTTATGGTACAATCCTCTGAAACTATGTTTAGAAAGGTTGAGTACGGACCTGTAGAAACCTATTGAAGTGTTGTATTGAAGAGGCCTAAGAATGCAGGCAATAGGTATTCAATAAAATGAAAATGAGCATGTTGAACTATTTTAGAAATATTAAAAAAAAAACTGAAAAAACTCATGAATGTTCAAAATGTAGGTAGACAAATTGAATGTAGGAAAATAAAAACACTGTTTGATTATATTATGTTCTATGCTCTTTTCAAATTTGAAAACAAACTATGAACATTTGATAATACAGGGTGTTTTAATCACACAATGATTTATTGAATTTGTATATCCAGACCTGGATTCCTTTACAGGTTAGTACGTTGGTCTCTTGGGTACTTGAAAAAAAAAATTTACTAAATATCAGAATTTACTGGGTGGTTCGTTAGTTATGACCGTTTATCAGACTTGTGTAGTATTCGAATACCCAGTATTCTGAATCCTATTCAGAATACATTTGGCTGGTATTCGAATACTATTCGAATACCAGCCTTGTGTATTTGGTATTCGGTATTCGACTGATTACTTTTTTGGTCAGTACTCGGTATTCTGGATTCTGAATACCGTTTTTGAATCCCAGTAGTCAAATACCCACTTTGTATTCGAATCCCGGTATTCGAATCCTGTATTCGAATCCCGGTATTCGAATCCTGTTTTCGGATACTTTTCGATTATTTCTATGAATATTGCGTTACGGAGCCGTCGCGTCGTCGCGATATATTATTGGTCGATCATATATTGCCACGGCTCCGGCTTGACGCAACTTGCGTGTGCGAGAGCGTGTTCAAACACGTATGAACACGTTCTCGGTGGTTGTGGATGGTGGTGCTTCTGGATTCGCGATGCCGATGATTGGGTTGAATTAAGTCACTACGAAAACGTGAGATGAGACAGGTGGCTTGAGGAGTTCAGAAAATTAGATTAGGTACGTGAATGTGTGCACTTGTGAGTATTGTTATTCTAGTTTATAATAAATTTCAATACCTCATATAATTTGTGTGTAATACCAGTAATAGAACGTATAAAAGCCAAAAGGTAAGTTTATTTTTTAATTATGTAGGAGTATTGTGTAGGTACATTATGTGTAAGATTCATAAACAAGGTGGCCAACCCAACCAAAAACGAAACAGAGCCATTTGCAGGAGCCTAGAAACCTGTTAAAATCCCAATTATTTCAGTATTTTGGGGTGATTCTTATCCTCGCTTGGGGTTGAGAGTAGTAGAATTTCATCATTTTGCAGGTGCAGATTATCGATGGAGAGGGATATCGTTTCTCAGGATTCCTAGGAAACCATTTCTGACGGTTCAGATCCAGAAGAACCGTTTGTTGGAGGTTCGTCCGATTCGGATTATGAGCAAGAGTGTGCAAAAAGACGGAGGCTGCTAGTTCCTGACTATTTTAATATCCGTGCTTTATCAGGAAAAAAGCAAAATACATCATCAGTAGATGAAAAGTATCTAAAAACAGGTCATGTTCGACGTCAACGAGAACCAACTCCCTCAAGTCCCTCGGCTTCATTTTCAAGGTAGAAACTTTGATGAATTGAATATGAATACACAATACACAGAAAAACAATTATTTTACATTAATAACTCCGAGATCTAGTTTCAGTGGGTAGTATCTTGAAAATACAATGAATCAAAAATGATTTTCACAGAATTTTCACGAAGTTTAACTTCGTCAATATCATTGACTGATTTATATCGGGATTGCAAAATTTCAACATTGTGACTACCTCAAAAAAATATTTGATAAATGTCGATACATGTCTTTTCTAGTGAAGTTTTGTATGAAGCTCTTAGGGTTTGAGAGATACCAATGGTTAGGAGTGAAACAACCAGTACAGGGTCGCCAACTCGCCATTATATTCTACTAGACGGATATTTATGTTATTATTGGTCCATAATTAACGTTTGAGCAAGCAGTATTGTAGTAGGTATGTTTCCTGAACCTTAAGAATAAATTATTTTGGCAGGTGGACTTTTTTTCAAGGTATACCCCGTATATTTTTCAATCCTTTGGAATTTTTTTGTTTCAAATTATGTAGCAATCATGTTATACACCTATACCTGCTAGTTGTTACCCGTCATAGTTTTCGAAAAAATGATATTTATAGAAATCGAGTTTTTTTTCTTCAAAGTCCACTTAGGAAAATATAATGCGACACCCTGTACATACAGACATAGATGTTGTAATTAAAATAATTTTGTTTCAGTACTCAAGAATCTCAGAGCATGTCTGAAACAGCCGAGAAACCAGAGAACAACCTTCTGCAACTCAGACAAAAGCCATTATTCGACGAAATTTTCTTTCTTCCAGAAAGTATAAAAAAACTCTGTTTTAGTTGCCAAATGTGCAATATGTCTTCCTACCATAACTTTAATCCGTGGACCTACAAACAGTTCATCGAATTTTGTCAAACACCTCAAAAAGAAACACACAGGAGCGGTAGAAAAATATAATTTACATAAAGCTAAACGCCCAGATTTACCCACGAAAACGACATGTGGTTCAGGGAAACTCATACAATCAAAAATATCGGAAGTAGTTAATCCTCTAGCAAAAAAATTTAACCAATCACAGTTTGATACCAAGTTAATAAGATTTGTTGCAGATACCCTATCACCTATAAATATTATTGAAAATGAAAGTTTCAAGAACTTCTTCTCAGACTTTAATGTAAACATTATGTCAAGGAAGACATTTGTTAAAAAGGTTAAACAATACTATAATGAGAAGGAATCCAATATTAGGTCCGTTTTGAAAACATGTGAGTTTGTCTGCACTACTGCAGACGCATGGTCTACTAAAAAACGCAGCTTTATTGGAGTAACCTGCCACTGGATTGATAAAAATTCATTTGAGAGAAAATCTGTTGCATTAGCTTGTGAACGGTTTTCTGGTTCTCATACTTTTGACCGAATTGCTGAGAAACTGCACAATATTTTTGGAAAATTTGATTTAGATGTTTCAAAGAATGTTGCGACAATAACTGATAACGGTAGTAACTTTGTAAAGTCATTTAAAGAGTTTGGTATAAAACTTAAAGATCTCGAGCCAATTGACATTTCGGAGGAAACGCAGGAGGAAAGCAACGTGGATGATGGAGAGGACGATGAACTTTTTTTCAACCCAATTGCAGAAAGTACCTCTACGGACGTTGAAAATGGCGACATAATTTTGCCAAGGCACCTTAGATGCGCTAGTCATACGCTTAATCTTTTGGCAACGACTGATGTAAACTCCGTCTTGAACTCTAACATTTCTTTGAGATCCCGACATACAACTATTTTAAATAAGTGCAACGAGCTTTGGAAATGCGCTGGTAGACCCAAGAGTGCAGAAGTGCTTCAAAAGATACTTGGTCATACTTCAAGTTACCCAACTGTCACTCGCTGGAACTCGTTTTATAATTCAATTTCTCAAATATTGTCTATTTCCAAAGAGAACCTTACCAAACTATATAAAGAATTAAACCTTAAAGAAAATCTTAAAGATGCAGATCTTCTTTATCTGCAAGAATACTGTTGTATTTTGAAACCAATTGCTGAAACAGTAGATTTTTCACAAGGAGACACTCACACATATTTTGGTTATTTAATACCAAGTATAACTTCTTTAAAAACAAAAATGATTAGAGTCAAATCAAGCATGACTCTTAATAGAAGTACCAGTCTAATTTTAGAACACATCATTAATCGCGCCAATACTAGATTTGAGCAGTACTTTGACCTTACAAAAAGCGAAGCAAAAGATGCAATAATTGCTGCAGTAACTTGTCCAACTATTAAATTTAGGTGGCTATAACAAACCGTATCATCACAGTTTGGATTAGACATTGAGGAATTAAAAAATATTATAATTGATGCTGGTGTGGAACTCCAAATAGATATTCAAAAACCAGATTTCGATGGAGAAGGATCAACGCCCAATAATGATATTAATTTTTTCGAATTTGAAAGAGAGGAAAATCCGGAAAAAAATAGCGATTTAATTTCTCGGGATAATAGGGATAAAATAAAAGGAAAAATTCAACTCAAACTTTTGCAATATCTTGAAGACAAAAGATTAGGTTTGGAAATGCTTAATGATTACCCATCAATTAAGCGAATATTTTTAAGATATAACTCTATATTACCGTCGTCTGCTCCAGTAGAACGACTGTTTTCTTTTGCGGGTATGGTAAATACGCCAAAGCGTCAGAATTTAAGTGACGACCTTTTTGAAATGTTGGTTTTGTTAAAGGCGAACGGGATAGGAAATTGTTAATCTTTATGTTTCTTTTTGATGGATGTTTTTTTTCTGTACTAGTCTGTTTTTATGAGATTCCTATATATTTTATTAGTTCCTATGTTTTATTTGAAATGAATTTTATTTTGAGCATTATTTATTATTTAGATTTATAGATTATTTTCCATTATTATTTTGCTAAACAGTTATTTTGTGTTACCTTACTATTATCCAATGTACCAAAGTACTTTATTTTAAGTTTCATTTAATAATTGAATATCGTTTTATTTTGAGATTTTTCAAATAAAACTAAGAAATAAAAATTAATAAACGTTTTTTATTCAACCTCATTGTGACACTTTGTATCAAAAAATTATTTATCTAGTTTTATTCAATATAGATTTTCTATTTTTTCATGTATTTCTATAAATTAACTACATACATAAATATAAACGAGCTTTATGTGCGCAAATGTTTTTTTCTTCAGTTGAAATATTCATAAAATATTCATATGTGAATGAATCCAGGTATTCGAATACAGGGGTATTCAAATACTTTTTTTTCTTTGTATTCGAATCTCAAGTATTCGAATACAATTTAGAGTACAGTATTCAGGATTCGTATTCCAATACCGGATTTCAGTATTCGACCCAAGTCTGCCATTTATGACCCTTCAAAAGAATTCAAAAATCACCCTATATGTTGGTTATAAGACAGACATAGTGAAATCAATTGTATATTCAGAATCACCTGGCTGACCTCTATCTTGTAGACTTATTTTTATTTACCAATGAAAAATCCTGTATGGAAATCAAATATTTACTAGTAGGAGCAAAACCTGATCATTGCTATAGGTAGCAAAAATTGATTTCTCAGGTACAGCATATGATGAGTCAAGACCTAAATGATTGATTCTGTGATTAATAGTCATCTCAAAAAAAAATTACAGGACAAGTACTGTAGAGGAGTACTTTCTAGTCTGAAAATACAACATAATTTTTCAGCCTGGTACCTGAAAAAATGTTTTTCAATCAGGTGACTAAAAACAATATTTCAGTCTCATAATTATGTGGTCTCATTCTTTTTATTATTTTTATTCATACTTATAATATAGGCAAAGATTCACTCCTCCTTTGAAAATATTTTGAAGACTGTTGCTATCAAAAGTGTAGTAGACTTTGGCTGATCATCTACTTTTGACAACATTGTTTTTCATTATGGTTATTGTTTGACTTTTGTTAGTTTTATATTTATTACATCTTGTAACAGTATCCACATATTTCAATAATAATAAGTTACTTCTAAAAATCATCATGCAAAAAAGAATTATGAAAACAATGTTGAACATGAAATACTCAGACTCCTGTTGTGGTATTCTCAAATGTCACAAAATGCTCACCATATATGCCATCTACATCTATGTATGTGTACTTTTTGTAAATGATAATGAATCAGAATTCAAAATTGACACTCAAAAACAGGTGTATCCCACCAGGCAAAAATTTAATTTCATTATTCCCAAGCATCAGAAAGGAAATCACTATGCTGCTGTTGAATTTTACAACCAAAAACATGAGAAGATCAGTGATGATTATACAAAGAAAAATCAAAAACAAGTTTTTGATCTATTATGTAACACTGAACCTTATTTATTACAGAAATTCTTGGAGTTATAATTTGTAGCATGTGATTTTTATGATTATGTGTTTCTGTTTGTCTGTCATATTTACATTTTGTGATATTACTGAAATTTTATCTCATTTTGTTTTAGCTGGTTAAGTTTTAGATACTTTTGATGTCATCTTTGTTTGTAATTTATATTAGTACTTACCTATGACTTGAGGTTTTCAACAAACTGTCCTAAATTGAAAACTTCAATAAAATCTATCTATCTATATATCTATTTAACATAATCAAAGACAAAATGTTGTCTTATATCATCTACCCTAGCATATTTTGAGCATCTTAAAAGCCCAATATCTTGAAAAGTTTATTAGCTAGACCTATAAGTAATCCTGATATATTTGAATCTAGAAAAAAATCACAAAGAAACTTCATCATATAAAGGGCATTTCATTTAAAAACAATATTCATTCTCATGTGATGGGGGCAACTGTATTTTAAGTTGTATTCTTCAGTATTCTTTTCAAATATGTAGCACTAAAATCAAAGTCTTCATTGTATGCCCAATAGACTGTAAAGTGTCATCAAAAATGATTTTTTTGTAAAATTTTGAGTATCCAATATGGCACAAAACCTCAAATTCTACATTTATCAAATATTACTCCTGAAAATTATCCATAATCCAAGATGTAATTATTATGGTTTCCCAGTGATGAATGGCAAATTTGAAGAAAATACCAAAAGACATATAATATGGTATCTAAATAAATGAAAACTTATTGAACTCACCTCCTTAGTTCCTGACTGATGATGATCACTAATGAATTGTGAAATTTGCCCTTCTGAAAAATGTAAGTCTCTGGCAACATCTTTCCATGAAGAATCTATGTGAGACGCCACAAACAACAAGTCATCTCTAGTCAATAGTTTTGCATTCATTTTCAAGGATCTTATAGCAGCAGTCTCAATTATTTCAGTCTTTTTTTGTTTTTCTAATCCATTATAATTGTGGACATGGGTATCACCAACATGAACAGATTTAGAATTGTTTACATTTATTATCACTGCAGAGGCTGGAATTAAGAATCATAAAACAAAATTCAGCAACACAAATGAACAGACCTATTGTTATACAGAATAAAACATAAACAAACTGTTGTTTATTTATAAAAAGAATGTATTTCACTGAATTGTGGACAGTATAGAGAAAAACTATAGTCTGCTGACTGTGGTTGGCAGTCTATACACTTGCTTTATGAAAGGCACTAACCTGTAGTTGCAGGGCTTATCTTCCTGATATTATTCTTCTTCAATTTTCTCCCATATTCATTATTACTATTAGTGTTAATCTCCTCCTCAACCTGAGAACTTTTGTCACTAGAGTCTTGATATTGATCACGTTCATTACGAATATTTTTCTCGTTCATTGAACGACTTGGGCTGGGAAGAGCATCCGTGGTCAATTCTTCATTCAAATTTCCATGCGGCGATGACATAGTTGCGGAATTTACGTTGAAATAAAGTTGTTCACTATGATGTTTTGCTGTATATAAACATATAATCTACAAGTGGAAAGGAACTGAAAATCAGAAAATCAAACAAAAAAATAATAAAAGAACCTCAACCTCAAATATTTATGTCAAATGACAATGTTGACATTGGACATTATAATGATGGAAGTCTGACATTATGATGGAAGGATTATGGAAGTGTCTATTCGTACGCAGTGCGTGCATACGTACAAATACGTACAAATAGTGATATGGCACTTTATCCGTACGTTTACGTGCGAATAACCACCAAGAATGCTATCCGTACGTAAATTGACAACTATATTTGCGTACGGATAGGCTTTCCCATATCTATCCGCACGTATACGTACGGATAGGCTTTGACATAATTATACGTACGTATACGTACAGATAGGCTTTGACATATCATCCGTACGTATACTTACGGATAGATATGCAAAAGCCTATCTGTACGAATTCGTTCGTGTAATAATGTCAAAGCCTATCCGTACGTATACGTACGTATAAATATGCCAAAGCCTATCCGCACGTATACATCCGAATGTGTGCATTGCGTGCGCATAGGTAAAGATACTTCATTCGTACGCCCACGTGCGAATAATTACCAAGAATGCTAATTGTACGTAACGCTTTGTAAAATATTGATTACTGTGATCAATCACGTATATATGATGCATGTAATTATATCAAATTCAAATTTAGAATACGTACAACATATAATGATAAACACATGCAATTTGAAAATAAGTTATATCACAATGAGTTAGGTACAGAGGAAAATGTGCTAGAAATATAGGAAGAAGTTCTTACATTCATAGGAAGAAGTTCCTACATTTATTCAGATCAATGTGATCGACAAAACAATCGATCAAATTTGAATTTGAAAATAGCACCTGATATAAAAGTGAACCATATACCACAGTACATTGCCTAAACAATGTTGAACATAGTTTCCTGAGAAATTTCACTAAGCATAATGAATTACATATCATATTCATCAAATTTTGCATGAGTAGATGTAAAGAATGTTTGAGTTGGTGAATATATTCGAACATGTTCATGAAAGTGAAAGATAATTTCGATAACAAATGATATATTTTTCTAAAATTAAAACGTTTACGTAAAATTGCGGATGAGCAAAAAATACACTACACGTAGTTACTGCCAGTCATATTCGTACGTAAACGTGCGGATAGGCAAACAATACACTACACGTACTTATACGTACGTATAGGTACTGCTAGCCATATTCGTACGTAAACGTGCAGATAGGCATTGGCATATTATACGTACGCATACGTACCTCGAAACCTATTCGAACGTAAACGTACGAATAGGATTTTAGCATATTATTCGTACGTAAACTTACTAATAGATGCAGCCAAGGATTATTGGCAACCAAGATACAAGATTGACAACAGCTGGATCGCGGCAGGAGGCTATCGCTGTCGCTGGCGCTGATGGCTGCCGCTGCATTAATGATAATTGATGATGGTGATATTCGCGTAAGAAAAAAAGCGTACGCAACGTCAAAGCGTCATGTTTACTTTGTTTTCATTGGTTCACATTTGTTTTCTGTTTGTGATTATTGGTCAGATCATCAAAACAAACAGCTCAGAAGTGTTCAAGCTGTTGCCGTCAGGTGGAGCGAAGTGTTCTGAACTAACTGGAATATTTCACTTGAACTGAACTGATTCTTTTCCAAAGACTTTGAGTCGATAGAATGCATGTTAACTGATTCAGTTCAATTGAAATATTTCATGTATATAGTTCGAAATGAAAGAAAATCAATACCTATATAGAAAGAAAAAATCTAATGTTTCCATATGAAAATGCTTTTCATCTGACTTCTTTCTCTGCTTTCTGCTTTTCTATGCAACAAAAGATTCACCTGGAAATTGAAATATAGTTGAATCGATCTGAAAAATCGACTTTTTCAGATCAGATGAGAATATCGTTTTGACTGGACTGTATGGAGCAGGTCAAAAGATGTGGGATCCTAGGGAAATATTCCATAGAAATAGCGAATCACTATCAGCTTTGCGAAAATGAACACACTGGGAAAAATAAAATGAAATTGATTGTATGAGGATTTGATCCCAGTTCTATCTCTAGTGCTCTTCATGGCGCGAATTCAAATGTACTTAGATCAGTTCAGCTAGCGTTGAGAGAAAACAAACATGTCTTTCCCATCTGCTCTTGTCTTCAGTGTTTCAACATGGAATAATAAAAATCTTATGTTGGCAACACTGGAGAAGAAGACCACGACTCTCAACGCTAAACTGAACTGCTCATTTGCTGCTCAAAAGAGACAGGGTGCAACAAATAATCCAGGCGGAAGCAATACTTGAAAATTTCGAAAAAACAACATCATTGAAATAACGAATCACTATCATCCCGATCAGCTAATGCCTCCACAGTATTTTTTCAAATTTATTACTTTGTAAAAAAATAGGTGGGGTTCTGGAATTCGAACCCGATACCTTTGGCCTATCAGGCAAGCACCTCACTGCATTATGGTTCCTGCGAATATATGTACAAAACAGGATGATCCTTACCACACGGATAACACGGATTATTTGTCGTGCCTCTCGATGTCGATGAGTATACCTCTACATGAACGTCTCGGTCGACTGTAGAAGTTCAATTCTGACGGATAATAGTTCCGTTTGTGTGACATCAAAATCAAAAAACGCAATTTTGAAGCCAATAATTGTGTTTAATAGGTTTTGTTTTGGTTTCTGAAGTTTTTACGGAATAATTATTCAAAATCAGAATTTCTTCCATAAAATGAATTAAATAATAATGTTGTTCCTAGTTTGTTTTGCTTACAGCAAATTATCTAGATCTATTCTTAACTGCGGAAATAGACCTGAAACTTCTGAGGAGATACTTGAATGAAGCCAACATCCCTCTACATGCCTGTACTGGCCAGTATCGCAACCACGAATCGCATTCGCTACCACTATCGCAACTGCGATGGAAGGAGCATGTGACGATTGTGACGTGCGTACTCGAACTCGTATCGTGTTCATATCGTATCGCGATTACGTCGGGTTTTGTGTTGTCGACCGTCGTATCTCTCAGTCTCCCGTTAGTTCTCGTCCTCGTCTATTTTCTATTCAATCAAATTATTCGAATTCGAACGCCCGAAAGGAAATTGGAAACGGAACACAAAAACTGTAAAGATGTCTGTTCATATAGTGTTGCTCAACTTACTAAAGTTGATGAGTTTTCATTTCACAAGCTTTTTTTCTATGGTTATTTCTGTTCATAGCATACTATATAAACAGGGATGGTAATAAAAAATTATCAAGTTCAGCAGGTTGAGCAAACGCGAACGTAGATACCTAATCCGAAAGAGCAAAACGCAGTTGAGTTGCAGCACATGCAGGTTCTAGTTAACTGATGAAAGTCAGTAAGCCGCGGTAACGTTTTTCGGTATTTGAATTGATATTTGGTATTATTATAATTGTTTCTGATATAAATTGTAGAGATAGGTTGTAACTTGATAGGTCGTCGTTAATTTTTTGTACTCGAATACTGAGTACTCGGAAGAGTATTCGATTCTGGGGAATATCCGAATACCATGTATTCGATTCTGGAAAACACTCGATTCTGCCTATATATTTAAAGTAGTAGATATACGATCAAAGAATATAGGTTAGTCACCTCTTTGATATGATTCTGCCCATCACTAAACTTGTGTCTTGAGACAGGGTCATATAGTTTCAATCATATTTCTTCCTTCTTTATATTAGTGGCGTTCCTTTCCTTCAGTGTGTTGCTTTTCTCCATCCCACTTATTTCTTCGATAGAATCAGCAAAGAGGGAATGAAAAATTTTGAAGCATGCCAATGTGCCGATATGTGAATTGTGTGCTCAACGCGATTTATTTTTTCAGTAGTAATCCTTGGGTAATATGCCTAGAGAGATGTATAGGTTGGATTTCTATACATCTGGATCATTGACATTGAGTATCAATACCTATTTTATGACTGAACGTTTATACAAATTTCTCATAGACCCTCTTATACACTTCCAATGAGGCCTTACATATTTGATTAGAGAGTTGAACTAATCACTGTACGTAGACGTTAAGGTACGAAAAATAACGTTTACGTATTGTCTTTGAATTGGGTTGAAGTCGTCACTTTGGTCATCACTCATCGTAACGTAACAATATAAATATTTTGTTTTCGGTTTGTATTGGTCTTTTTGGTTGTGACAGGACTTCTTGATGCAGAACTCCTTGGGGATCCCAAATTTGATGATTTGGACTCATCTGTATAATATTTCGAGTATAGTTTGGTTAACGTACGTTGATATTTAAGGTACCAACGCGAGCGCGAACATAAAGAATTAATAAATGCGCATGCGTACCTGTCAATTTGTTCACGTTAAAGTTCATGACATCACTTCAACCAGATCGCGCTACTCTAAGACGTGAGGTCTACGCCAAAGTTGGTAGAATTGACAGGAATACTTAATTATTTCTATTTATTTTCGTTTCATTTGGCTTTTTTCTTTGTTGAATCAAGAATTGCGTGATAAGTTCTTGAGAAGCATACAATTGATGAGGAAACTCCAACGTCTGACACAAATGTCATATTCACACTGAAAAACTAAACACGAGCGATACAAGGTGCGTTCGGTTATAACATATCTATTAGCTCGATTCCATCTGTTAGCTCGGAAAGCGTTCGATAAATCAGATCTACTTCCTCTGTCTAATCTGCTCCGTGTTCGTTAATTGTCAGAGCGAGCTGAAAGATGTAATCTGTTTGCTCCGCCTTGAGGAGCAGATTATTCAGATTTGATCGGTTATTCGGTTGTCAGTTGTCAACAAATCAATGTCAGCAACATGTTATTGAAATTATATCTTTTTTATGTCGAAAAATTGAAGACTCGATCAACTAGAAACGAAACACGAAACTGAATTTTGTAGAATCCTCCTTGCACAGAATCGCCAGAATGACCGACGAATTTGCTGTAGCTAGCATATTAATTATATATCTGTAATATATGCGATCACAACTGCCCTGGATCCACAGTTAATGACCGATCATATGAGACAGAATCATTCCTTCCCTAGTAATTTTCAAAATATAAACAACAAACATTCAAAAGAACTTTGTTGCCCTGACGTGTTTTTAAAAGTAATAAGGTTAAGTGAATTGTTTCTGTTTTCTGTTACTTCTGACAGCTGGCACTCGCAATCTACTAACTCCTTGAGCGTTCGTTAAATATCTTTAGCTCTATCTGCTAGGTGATCACGTGACACCAAATTTGCATCTGCTCGCTCGGCTCTGATTTTGTTAAACCGAACGCACCTACAGAAGAGAAAATATCGATCGACATCAATTCTAATATCGATATTTTCTTAGTCTAAATATCGGCCCATCGATAATTCGATACCCATCTCTAATGGTTATTCTGTTTATGATTTTGAAGTTGATTTGATGAATGATGAATTTGAATAGTCAGAGTGTCAGAGTAGTTGACTTGACTATCGACATCAATTCTAATATCGATATTTTCTTAGTCTAAATATCGGCCCATCGATAATTCGATACCCATCTCTAATGGTTATTCTGTTTATGATTTTGAAGTTGATTTGATGAATGATGAATTTGAATAGTCAGAGTGTCAGAGTAGTTGACTTGACTGTTGACTTTTCATCTAAATCTAATAATTATTTATTTTTTAGTATTCCAATTTATAGTATAGGTCTTTTCTAATTCAAAGACTGAAAAAATGTCTGTGAGAAGAGCTCTACATGCGGGAAGTTGGTACACCGATTCGGGTAAAGTAGCAAACATTGATCAGCTGTTTAGTGTTAAATGTATTGAGATGAGGTTGTCTTAAGTTCTTTCTTTGATGTCATTGAACCTATTTTCTTTTGTTTAATTTTCAGGAGCTGAATTGTCCAAGCAGTTGGACTATTGGCTAAATCAAGCTGAGTTGAGTCATGGGCCTGCTAGAGCAATTATCGCTCCGTGAGTGTTTCTTTTCCAAAAATTGAGGTCTGTAATTAAATTTGATTTTTTCAGGCATGCAGGTTACCAGTACTGTGGAGCATGTGGGGGGCACGCTTACAGACAAATAAGCCCTATTGTTGTTCGTCGAATATTTATTTTGGGACCCTCTCACCATGTACGTCTATCAGGTTGTGCCTTGTCTAGTGCACAAAAATACAAAACACCTCTTTATGATCTCCATATAGATTCACAGGGTATGCAATTATATTATTTTCCCTGAAACTACTCATTGGATATTCAATGACATCAAAACAAATTTTCTTTCTAAGAAAACTTCCAATTTCTTGTTGGATAAGGTATAGCATAGTACACAATTTGGCCATCATAAGAAATATAATTCTGTTCAGATGTTCATGCCAATTTCATTGAGTTAGCAGGATATGCAATTCTGATCCAATCAGTAGTTTCCTTTCACTCTTGGTATAAGATTCAGACATTTTATTCTTCCAGTCAATAGCGAATTAGAAATGACAGGTCAGTTTGAGTGGATGGATTTGGATACTGATGAAAATGAGCACAGTATTGAAATGCACCTACCTTACATAGCTAAAGTTATGGAAAAGTGAGTGATGAAACATTTAAAACGCTTTTTTTTCTAGGGACTAAAAACAATCTTACCACTGTTTTAGTTTCAAAAATCAGTTAACTATTGTTCCTATACTTGTGGGATCTCTCAGTCCAGAGAGAGAGGCTTGTTATGGAAGGATTTTATCTAGTTACTTAGCAGATCCAAAAAATCTCTTTGTAATATCATCAGATTTTTGCCATTGGGGCCACAGGTTCCGCTATACTTATTATGATCGCTCCTATGGTAATATCTATCAGTCAATTGAAGGATTAGATCATGTGGTGGGTATTTATTTTCAGTATTTCTTATTGTGTGTAGATTCAAATGTTCTTCATTACTCAGTCAAATTGAACTGATCAAAATAGTGAATTACTGACTCGAGTCAAGGTATGAATTTTTGAACAGTATATACATTTTTTGACCACT
Organism: Phaedon cochleariae; assembly: GCA_918026855.4. NCBI lineage: Eukaryota > Metazoa > Arthropoda > Insecta > Coleoptera > Chrysomelidae > Phaedon > Phaedon cochleariae. Next base: position 17,030,541 of record OU896720.1, on the reverse strand, counting down.
ATATACAGGGTGGCCCACTTATGCTCGCTCGGACCATAGCTGCTAGCCTGATAGAGATAGAAAAAAAAATCTCATCGGAAGTTATTGGAGACTCCATAAGCTACTCTTCAAAATTATTTCCTAGTATACAGGGTGCACCATGAATCCGGGGTGAAAGAATTGATCGTTTTTTAAATGGCACACCCTGTATATTATTCCATTTTTGGAATCTCTCTCATGTGGGCTTCACAAACCTATTTTGTTTTTGAAGATCAGATGCGACGTTGTGGAGTTATTAACATTTTATTAAAATTTGACGAGTAAACATGAATGTTGAAAAATATTCAGGGAAACTATATTTTCGGAGATTTATGAACAAAACTGGGTATGCAGATACTAAAAGTATGTGTAGAAACTCAGACATTATTTGGGTTCACTCAAAATATACAGGGTGTTTTAAAATAAGGACCGAATTTCGCTATTTCCAAATCGCCGAAACTCATTTTTTTCAAATGGATCACCCTGTATATTATTTCATAATCTGAAAGCCCATCCAATGAGCTTTTTGGTGATACCATATAGACCGTATCCAACGATACTCTTCGATAGGTAAATAACGATAAATCAATTCAACTGTACATTTTTATTCAAAAACAATAACAAACATAGAGAAAATTCAACTGACAATGACAAGTGCTCAAACTCATGGAACATATCAGTTCATGAGATGTTCAAAATGTCTTCCATTCTGCTGGATACATTGATGAATCTACATTTCACAAGAATGGGGCGGTGAATCGTCATAACTATCATCATTATTCGGATCAAAATCCGAATTCAGAACCACTTCCCAAGAAGGATGGTCTCCGAATGTTTGGGGAGGTATTAATGATAATTACGTCATCTGCCTCTACTTTATTGATGGTGTGGTAAATGTAGTAGTAGTTTTAGATTTTCTAGAAAATCATTTGGGAGCGATACTTCAACCTGTACCACAAAATGTGTTGAATAATATGTGGTCTCAACTAGACGGTGCATCAGTACATTTTGTAGCACCAGTTCGCCAGTGGTTGAATGAGCGCTTTCAAGATAGGTGGATTGCTAGTGGAGGTCCAATACACTGGCCTGCAAGGTCGCCAGACTTGACCCCTTGCGATTTCTTCTTATGGGGCTATGTTAAGGATAAAGTGTATTCGAAACCAGTAACAAGGAAATAAAACATGAAGATGAGAATAAGGGAAACTTTTGCAAATATAACACCAGGAATGCTGTCAAAAGTAAGGAATTCGATTAAACATCGAGCTCAAAAATGTATTCAGCATTTTTTGAATAAAAATGTACAGTTGAATTGATTTATCGTTATTCACCTATCGAAGAGTATCATTGGATACGGTCTATATGGTATCACTAAAAAGCTCATTGGATGGGCTCAGATTATGAAATAATATACAGGGTGATCCATTTGAAAAAAATGAGTTTCGGCGATTTGGAAATAGCGAAATTCGGTCCTTATTTTAAAACACCCTGTATATTTTGAGTGAACCCAAATAATGTCTGAGTTTCTACACATACTTTCGGTATCTGCATACCCAGTTTCGTTCATAAATCTTCGAAAATATAGTTTCCCTGAATATTTTTCAACATTCATGTTTTCTCGTCAAATTTGATTAAAATATTAATAACTTGACAACGTCGCATCTGATCTTCAAAAACAAAATAGGTTTGTGAAGCCCACATGAGAGAGATTCCGAAAATGGAATAATATACAGGGTGTGCCATTTAAAAAAACAATCGAGTCTTTCACCTCGGATTCATGGTGCACCCTGTATACTAGAAAATAATTTTGAAGAGAAGCTTATGAAGTCTCCAATAACTTCCGATGAAATTTATTCTTCTATCTCTATCAACCTAGCAGCTATGGTCCGAGCGAGCATAAGTGGGCCACCCTGTATAGAACCTACCATTATGTACTCCTTGTCAAGGCATGAAATGTGATTTCTCTAGGAAGTTAATGATAATAATATTCATTTTCCAATGGACATGATGTACATGTATAGGAATAGTACAAAAATATTCAAATATACCTGGCAGAGGTGATATTAAAAATGGAAAATATTGTAGAATATTTAAAAAAGCAATACACCAAGGTATACAATGAAGAGTAAGATACAAAAATTATAAGAACATAAAGTGGTTGAGAATTGAGATGTACTAACATGAATAAAATAAAAACACTAACCCTGAACATGTGGAGCAAAACAGGGGCGGCGAGTGCATGGGGGCATCGGGGCCAATGCACCCATGTAGGCAGTGGGTATGGGTGCAATGCACCCATTGGCCGAAACAGACGTATAAAAAAACAAATTAGATACGGGCGAAATGAGCACTTGTAAATATTGCACATTGTTGCTGGACAAGTATAGGTAAACAACCATGCGAACCGTATATTCGATTCATGTGCATCCAGGGTTTGACACTGTGCACTGTGCAGATATTCCGATTTAAATTTTAGACATTATGACATCACAGGTTACAAGTGCCAGTTTGGAAAAAAATAGAAGTGGCTAATGAATCCATTGATAATACAGTCAGTAGGAATACCTTTGCAATAAATTAACTGGGGTTACTTGCTAATTTTTTCGAATCCCGAAGTTTCTCTATTCCATTTTTTGAGATATGAGAATTATTAAATCTTATTTTATTTTTGTAGAGATTGAATTTTCTAATATCGTTTTAAATTTTGAGTTATGTTCACTTTTTTCAATGGTGAAAAAAAATTCTTCTATTTCTCATCCTTGTTCATATTAATATATCAACCATAAACTCGAAACACGATTAGTCACAAAATATTATATTTTGGTAGAGGTGTTTCACACTTGATGCAAAATAAATAATGCTCTGATCTATCTTGAAATTTGATGGCATTTGACCTTGAACCATGAAAAATTTTCGCCTGCGGCGCATAATTTTGTCCTACCCTGACCCCTCAATTTTGGCACCCATTGGACAAAACAAAACTCGCCGCCCCTGGAGCAAAATACTCCTCCAGTGTATAGGGACATTTTTCAATGAGATGTTTCAACCTATATTTGAAATTATTCAAGTTCACATTATTGTTGACCTCACGTGCTAGATGATTGAATGATCTCAGTCCTAAGTATAATAGAGATAGTTGTATTTCAGGAATGGAACATGGAATTCATATTGAAGAGATGAAAAGGTAGCTTTCATCATTTTATGAACTACTTGTTCATAAAGACAGCCCCATCTGTTATTAATAACCAGAATTCACTGTTCTGATGGGAGATTCACAGGAATGGCACTAGAATATAGTAGATAGAGTGATGACAATAGTGGTACACCTCTAATATTATTTATTATTTATTTATTTAATAAACGGTTTCACCTTTACAATAGGAATTAATTATATGTAATAAAGATGGCATAAGGACAATAACATCACAGCATCAAAAGATGAAATTCAACAATAAAATAAATTTAACTTTTTTTTTAAACACTACATCTTGTTGAAACTATTTCCTATTTACAGCCATTAAGTTAAAAAATTACATTCTGCCCAAAGAGAATGAATAAAGGGAAGAGAAAAAAAAGTATCAACTAAATTAATGGTGACTGATTAACCTAGGATCAATTTTACAGATTCTATTTTTAAATATGGCTAAAGACTGGAATGGGTCAATGTTAAATGCATTGAAATTATGCAAAATGTGTGAAAAATGTTGATTACATCGGAAATGTCATTTATAAAAAGATTGAAGAGCAAGGGTCCACAGTGAGAGCCCTGAGGGACACCTGATATGGAAGTGCATCCACCTGTTTGTTTTCTCCATTCAGTTAAATCCATTCTATTTCACTTTGTCAATGCTTTGTCTCTGTTTTTTGCTCTTTGGACATAGAACATCCTACAATCAGACATGAAATTCTATACCTCAATATCTTGGATATTTGGAATCCGTCTTTTGGGACTAGTAAGTCTCAGATTATTTAGATGATGAATTGAAATTATCAAATTTCTGAACCTAACATCAGGTGGGCACTTTGAAGGCGCGAATTGATTACTGCATGGGAGATACCCTTCAGATTTTTAATTATTCAGTGACTACCATGAACGACATTCCGGAAACGGCAGCCATTTGGAGGTCTATCGTCGTCACTCTATTTAATCTACTCACTCTAATAGTCGCTATTAATCAATAGTGACTTGTCTTATGCTGTCATGTTCATAGCTACTAGAAGTACAAGATATCAATTAGAATTGAGAAGAAGTGCTGTCATAGTGTCAATAGGTCCATATTTCAGTTTCTCTCAATGAAGTAACACACTTCACTATTCCCTTTTTGGAAGATAAACTAAATATATTTCTGATGTATATTCATCCTATTTCAATAATAGAAAACACATTATCTACATAAGCTGCCACATACAAATAAGCACTTATAATTGGAAACTTCAACGTTAATAGGGCAAAAACCAAACAAATTAAAGATTTCCTCAACAACTCTACATTCAAAAAAGGCAGAAACTCCTCCAACCTTCATCATGCCAAACAATCCAGACTCCACTCCAGACCTGATTATCTTCTCCGGCAATATAGAGAACAACATAATAAAAATATCCATCCACCCGGATCTAGGCATCAATATCAACAAGTGCAACTTAGAACAAGTCAATACCACATTATCAAACTATAAATCTCAATGAAGTTATCAACAAAGACACAATAAAAAATTTCAACCAGGAACTTAGTAATACAATAAAAGAAAACTCCCCAAGAACAAAAATAAGACCATATCTCCATGAACTTCCTTTGTTCATTGTTTCCTTGATCAAGAAAGTGTTACTATTGACGGATATATTTAGTTCAGAAATGCTTTTTTGTGCAATATGAAACCTTACTGGAGTATTTGACTAATTAATACAAATACACTTTTTTTTTTTTCAGGGTATGGGTATCATTGAAAATTTGAACCCCACAGAATTTACAACTTACCTTAAAAAATTTGGCAATACTATATGTGGCAGGCATCCTATAGGAATACTTTTACAGGTAATACCTTCTACAATATCATTTTTTCAACTCTTGGCGCGCACAAAAGAAAAATCCCATTATGTTCAAAGAACATCGTGTGCACCTAGGGAGGATAAAGACAGGAAGTAGGTATTGGGATTTTTTAACTTTTGGAGGTTATAAGTTCTCTGAAAAATGTCTAATGGTAAAGGATTCCTGTTGACAGAGAGAAAAAATTGATTTTTTTTGGTATAATGATTGGGGAAAAACTATTAGAAAGTTGTCAAATTTGCAAAAACGTTTGGGAAAGTTCAAGACGAATTCGAAGCGGGATAACGCATGCAACAGGCAGAACAGAAAACTTCGACGTGACTCTGCATTCTAAGTACCCATAACTAAATGAAGGAAAATTTGATTCCACATCGATCTGTTTCAGTGTTCTCTATGTCTGATAGTTCTCAAGTTATAGTGACTTTTTCTCACTATCCTCCATGTAGCAAGTAAACAGTAGTTTCCATAGTTTGCCAATGAAATGAGAAATGTCTTGATTTTGTTTAATGAACAAATTTCTTGTTCAATTATTATTGTTGTGTTGTTTGACAAACAGTTACAAGATATGGAGACTCAGAGTTATTGAAATCAAGATCTGGTGAATTTATTTTGTATTTATGTAGAACATAACAACATAGTGAACAAAACTTGTCGTTTATTCAACTAGAAATATCATCACTTGCAACATTGGAATAAGTGGAAGTTTGAAAAATTTGAATCAGACTTTCTACAGTTTGGAACAGTATGAATATCCCACTTGAGAAGGAAAGGGGCTATTCTTCAAAACACTTATTAAAATGTAACATACCAGTGGCGTACAATGAGGTGACATCAAAATGATTTCAAAGTGTCTGGAGTTTTCAAAATCCTCGTTTAATTCTGAAAAAATTTAATATCACAGATTTCGATAAAATGTCTTCATAATCAGTGATTTGGAAAGTACTCCAGCTTTTTTTTCTCATTTTTTTAAATCCCTGGTTATCTCAACATTACTTCTGCTAGATAGTGGGTTTGCATTCTTTCAAAACAAACGAATATCTTCGAAACCCATACTATTGGAAAACTATGAAAACTGATATATAATTCATGTTGTAGGCAATACAAGAATTACTCAGGAATGACAGTAGTCAGAATGCCAGTTTGAAATTTTTGAAATATGCCCAATCAAGCCAGTGTCGCAATATGAACGATTCATCCGTGAGCTATGCATCGGCAGCTTTAGTGATAGATTAGTACAAGTGTGGCCTTAATTATCCATCACGTTTTTTAATAGCAAGCTTTTTACTAATTATTATATCCTACAGTATGTCGAAAAATGTGCCTACACAAGAAATCTTTTTTTGGCATATTGTACTAAATCATGCTCATTGATGTTACTTAATTTCCAAACAAATTGATTGAGGCCATAATTGAGAAATGTAATGATTTATGAGGTTTTACACAATTATCCATATATTAAATATGCTGCATCATGAATGATCCCAATGTTTACAATAATTGCCCACTAGGTACCATCTTGTTCTGATGTTCTCGAACATAATATTGGGCGCATTTTTACCTTCTTGCAGGTTGTAGAAGTCAGAAGTCATAATGTGTGTATTAGAATCTCTGATCTGATGAATATTCAAATGTGGAGAAATGTGATTACACAGGGTATTTCTAAACTTCACCGAAATCTTCTGAGCAATTTCAAAAACAATAACTGAAGAAAGTTTAAATCTCATATCGAACATGAAATTTGTAAAAATCGACACATCAGTAGTGATTGTGCCAACTTTTGTTTCTTTTCATTGAATGTTGTTGAAATATCAAATGAGGACCCATGTTTACATGATCTTCTTTCTTACTTATGTCTGGGGAATCAGCTCACGAGAGATTTTGGTGGTTTCGAAACACTGTACATGCTATATTTATATCCTGATAAACCAAGAGTTATAAAAAGCTATCAGACAAAGATCCCGCTTTCTCCAATTCCCCGAAATTTCAGAATTGTTTTTATTCGTAAAATGTTCAGATCTGAATTTGAATTTTTTTACTACTCAACTTAACAGATGAACCTGTCCAGACTTAAATTTCAATTGATTCTATACTTCATGTCACAAATTAATGGATTCTGGTACCTACTTGAAATAATTATAAAATGCGTTTCAAGTCATATAAAAAGAAAATTTATAATCAAGCAATTAATCGTTCAAAAGTGAAGTTGATTCAGAAATGCGTACCATTCATTATTATACTATTAGGTCAAGAGATTCAAAAAAAAACGAGCACAGTAAGAATAAAAATGCATCTTATCAACAAGAGAAGTGGCTGTCCAGAATGTCCTCTTAATCTTAAGAATAAAAAAAGTTATTGGTACATTTCATGGAAGCCAATTCATTTTATGAATGATTTGTGTTTGATTGTGTTTAATTTTTATTGAACAATTGAGAAAGACCAAGAAATGTGCATCTGAAAAAGATAAGCGAAGTGTCTGAGCTTTTCTCGTAATGGTCTTATCAAGTTATTTATGTCCAATCAATAGGAAGTGGAAAAGAAACATTTATCAATGTGAAATATGTTTTATTGAACGGATATAAATAATATCACTGTCTAATTATATTTTATATATACAAAATATATAATTACCTATTCTAATTTCACATTTATATTCCCCCTTGAAAGAAAGCTATCAAAGGATTGAATTCAGTAGTTCAGAATGGTACTTGGAATCTTTGAGAACAACTTGGTGTTTGAAGGATATATCGCATTAGAAAATCTTCATATTTATATCCATCCAAATTACTCACAGAATATGTAATATGGGAGTATTTTTTATGTGATTTATTATTTTTTCTTTAATGATTTGTTTAATTTTGATAGTGGTTAGGTAAATATATGAAGGAAATGTTGTTTTTTAGTTCAAACATTTTTTTAAGTTGTTTTTGATGATGATAATTCAATAATTGTTTATAAGGTTTTAATTTGAATATAAGGACTTTTTTTCATATTTGATACGTTTTTCATTGTTCCCATACCTTCAAGTTGAAAAATAATCAAGATAGTTCAGGAGTCTGGTGTCTCATGAAATGATATTTTTTTCTCTTTTCAATATGGTATGAAGATTGAATATGGTGCTCATAGGAAAATCACATGATCGCTGTAAAATAATTATTCAACCAGCGGTTAATGATCGAGATATTTCAACGTGTCACAAAGCGTTGTTAAGGTTCAAGATCATTAATCGCCTTGATAATATGAGTTTTTTTTTTCGTCGACTATATTTCTCTCCTGCAATGAAGAAAACTTGGTTCGCACATTAGTGACATTTGTTGAAATGTCAACATGAAGTTCCTCTTGTCAAAAAACAGGAATTAAAATCGGTTCAGAAACGTTAAAAGGTTACCCCGTTAAGTTAATGTAAAATCTTTAATGAAGTTCATATTTTCGATTTAAATGCAGATTCCGTGAGTTATAGTGCCAACAGTGAAATACTCAGAAGTTTAAGGTGTCATTAACGATCAATTTCTTGAACATACTCGTTAATACGAGGTTGACGGAAAAAATGATTCAAGTAGGTCTCACAATTTTTGAACGCTTATCGGATAGCCCAAATCGAGTTATAGATATGCCAAATATTCTCCTCAGCTAAGTAATTATTGAGGTAGGGTTCTGAAATTTGCCGGAGGAAGAGAAAGTCCAAAAGATAAAGTCAATTACGTGAGATACGGGGATGCTTCCATAAAAAATGCGACAAAATTTCATTTTTCCGAACTGAAAATTTTCCAGGAAAAATTTGGATAGCTAGTAAATTGGGCGTCCTGATTCCAAATCTGAAGTGATTTTCGACCTATTTTGACTCCTAATATCATTTTCCGGAAATTGGGGTAGTTTCATGGCTGTTGGCGAGCAGTGTATATCACTGAAGATGACCCCACTTGGTCATAGAGTGCATTTTTGGTATATCTCTCGCTCCAGCAAATTTCAGGATCCTTACCCAAGATTACATAAGATACAGGGGTGGTTCCATTAGAAGTGGGTCACACTGTATATACATGATATATGTATATACATGATATATGTATATACATGATATATGTATATACATATACATAACTGAAAATCTTGAAATTTAGGAGAATCCATAGTATGCTTCAAAAGTGACCAACCCTGTATATATCGACTAATAAGTGGGCTATTAGGAAACACCATATTTAGTTGGATTCGTACTATTTGAGCCATAAATTCACCAGGTGCATTTTTTTGGGTGATAGAGCAGTCAGCAGTGTTTAAAAAAAACAGAAGAAATACTTCAACAATTTATTTTCAATTCAATATAATGTACATTTACAAAATAATACCTATTGATTTTGTCAGCTGATTGCTGGGGAATTATTCAAAGTATGAAAATATGACAATTATGCATCTCTTATGATCATATAAAATGGGACAAGGCATTCAAGCACACTCGCGCAGATATATGAAAATTCTTGTAAATCACTTGGGTGTCTCTTCATTCTCTATATTATCCAGAGGAGATATGGAAGCTCCATGGTTATTTGTCCACGGAATTGGTGAATTATTGCTCTAGAAAAACGTGGAATAAAATGTACCCCATTTTATTATGATTGTCATTTTGAATAACGTTTTTTGAAATGTAACACCGCTAATGGATTTTTTTGCAATGCCGACTTCACCATAGCTAATGAATGAATAGTGAAGAATGCAATGGGCGATTCAAAATATCTAAAATGATGGCGAAGTTATATCTTCCACAAAGAAGTCCTATTCATAGTTCAGCTAATTTGACTATAAGACTGTTATTTTGAATCATGGGTTCATCAAACATGTCTCAAAATCGAGCTGAATGTTTCGAAAAAAAAAATAAAATTAGGCCTTTGGTCACAAATGTCGAATTTTATGCGCGCTCGTAAAAAGTTGATTATTTTATACATTTTCACCGCTCTATTCGGACATCGAAATAAATCTAAGAAATTTCGCTTTGCATGGTGTTGTTTTCAAAATGAAAGAAATTGTCTGTTTTTCCTGAAATATTTGATTTCAATTTCCATTTAGGTTTGATGAGTACTCTTAAGTGAAATATACCTCCTGAGAATGAATAGGTTCTAGAAAGTGAGTCAAAAGTTATGATAACAAAGATTTTGCCAAAATCATAACTGCATCATGTATATCATATATAAAAAATGATAATAGGCACATAAATGGGAGGTGATTTGGCTTGTGCCCTCATATTTTTCAGACAGACAGCAATCGACATTTTGAAATAATTCTTATTTAGAAACAGGATTAATACATTAGAGGGTACTTCAAGGATTATTCTTGAACCCCATTATACAATATGGATCAGCCAAATGGAACGAACTCAATATCTACCAAAACAAAAATATGAGCACTATGACATTTCTTGTTGTGTTCATATATCTCATGAAAAACATAGACAAAATATTATCATTGAAACAATATCACAGAATTAATGATTTATCTACGTACACAATAGGCGAGTGGATTATTTTTTATTATTTCTTAAATAGAATCATCACTCAAATACCTTTCAATTTCATGTTTTTCAAGAATATTTCGGTCGATTTTTAGGTGCTAAAATCATCAATAATGCCACGGTAATTTTCGAACGGCCAGAAATTTACCGCCAGTGAAAACTGACGCCATGAATTCCTTAGTAGGGGCAGACCATAGCGCAGTTGCCATGTGTTGGAATAAGATTGGAAACTTCAGAAATATTAGTTATTCAATAATTCATAAATTCTCAATTGAATATTGATAATATTCCTAATTAGCAATTAAAATTCAATTACCTCAAAATGTTTCCTTATGATTTGGGGCTTATTGCTTATAATAAATTTGTGTAAATGATAATTATAATTATTCACACTAGAAGACATTTGAATCGGTGAACGTGACAACACGGTGCACGACTTGTGGGCGTGGTCTAGTCAGTTCTCAGTATTCAGCATAATTTCTGGTGTTGAGTTGGCGGGAATTCGGTCGAAATATTGAAGAAAACCAATTTTTAAATTGTCGACGTTTCGAAACTTTATTGTTTCATCTTCAGGACACTGAAGTGAAAACAAGAACATACATATTAAAATGATTTTTTAAAATGAGGGGTTTTGATGAAAGCAAAATAAGTTATGTAAAATAACAATCGTTGAAAATAAAACACTTCTCACACTTTACAGAAAACAACATTGATAGATACTTACATTTAGGGTGGCTTTCCGGGTTTACAAATAGTGAAATAAATAAAATCGACATAAAGTATAAATACGTACACACAGGTTCATGAAAGACCTTAACACATACAATATGTATGTTCTTGTTTTTACTTCAGTGTCCTGAAGATGAAACAATAAAGTTTCGAAACGTCGACAATTTAAAAATTGGTTTTCTTCAACATTTCGACCGAATTCCCGCCAACTCAAATCAGAAATCATATTCAACGGTCGCCATTCTATTCAACTATTCAGCATAATGTTGCAAAGTCGCCAACATCCACATGAAATTTTGTAATGGAGAATAAGAAATATGTGGATATGTTGCATGCTCGAAAATGTCAAGAATGAACTATGATAGCATGGGTTCCTCCTATTATGTTTTATTCAACGACATGACTCGTCACATCTTTTTGATTACTTGATTATAAATGGTTACTTGACAACCTTGCTTCGTGAGTGGGAATGGAATATTATCTGACTAATAATCAGACAGCATGAAAACTGACGTTACCATTTATTCGACGTATCGCAAAATGGCGGCCATGACAGATCGTTTGAAATGAGCTCTAAAATTCAACAATTTCGAACACCGCATAAACTCATTATTGACATAAGATAACCGTGAAAAACGTTGCTAACATTAATTAAGGTCCCTAACGACACAGTGGAGTAATTGAATGCAATTATTCATTATCAGTCCACTCGCCCATTCTGATTAAATTACTGGAGATCTTGAAGTTATACTTATTTGAAAAAACAAAAACCATTTTAGCCAAATTGCACTGTTAATCATCATTTTCATATCTGCATTGCATGTTTACAAGAAATAATATACAGTCCTTGAGGGTATCTATTGGAAGGTACTGACTAAGGCAAGGTGTAACCAGAAATGGTTCCTACCGTTACCTTCCTACCCTGTATATAATTTCAGATGATTGTTAAATCAAGGTTTTCAATACACTCTGAAAACTATAAATACCCTTTATCAATTCATTCATCTATGCATATACAATAACTTGAAAAGGTACCTAATAGAGTAGATATTTGACGAAAAGTACTTTCAAAAATAGTATAATTCTTGATGATAATAATCATACTTCCGTAGGTTTATATAGTTTGGAAACAACTTTATATATACAGGGTGTTTCATTACTAATTGGAAATATTTCAGCTATAAAATCCTGAGTTCAAAATATGGAGATTTAACCCGCCAGTGGCGTAGAATTTGGGAAGGATCAACCAGTCACTTGCCAGAAACGTCCATTTTACATAATTTAGTAGGGTGTATAGTATCTACATTTCCCGCCAAATATGACAATGACGTAATTAGTTTCAAAGTACTAGGCACAAATGATTTTCGAAATTTTCAAATTAATCACCCTGTAACTTAGGAAGGAGACACATTTTATCTAGGTGATTTGGGTCAAATCTTCATATTGCGAGCGGAAGATTATTTAGTTGAAATATTTTCAATGAGTAATGAAACACCCTGTATATACAGTGTCCAAGATGAGGATGTCTATGATGGGGTAAAGTTGATGATGGTTTCTCCGAAACGAAACGTACGAAATATCTCTCAACACTGTTTTGTAGAGCTCAAGAAGTGACAATGAAAAGTGTCTTGGTTTCCTATCTCCTTAAATAACGTCAGGAAAAAAATAAACGATCCCCGGCATCCTCATCTTGGGCACGGTGTATATAGGGTGATTCAGAATAAGACCGACAAACTTTTTTTTTTTTTTTTTTTTTAAATCAATATGCCTTATTTTCAATTCATAATAACAACTTCGTATACGGATTCCTTACCGCAATTGGTCTTGAAAAGTTCCTATAAAGGTATGTTGTAAAAAGTATCCTTTTTGAGATACAGGGTGTCATAAGTACGAAAAAAATCAAGGTTTTAAATCAATTCCGTGGGAACCCCTGTAGGAAAAATATTGAAACTCGGTATACAATTTCAGATTAATCAAAGTAATCACATGGCGTTTCCATTTTTGAATTTCGTTAAGCAGTGGTGTAGTCACGGTTGTGGGTCACCATAATTTACCTCTTAGACAGAGGAATGGCAAAACTGTGACGTACATTCTGAATATAGCTGATGAAGAATATAACTAGCGAATGGCTAACGAGTGATCCAATAAAAAACGAATAAAAAAATAGAAGAAGAAGACAACTTGGCGTCGTTATTGATTATATCATGAAAAATGAGGAACTAACAATCAACCATAAACTGTTGACAGGCCAACGAATAACTGGAGATCAAAAATCGACACAAATATAGTAAACAAAAACATACATAACCACAAAATCAAATCAGCTCTCGTGGTGTGCCTGTCAGTATTTTGTGTGGTGTGGATGGGCTCAAAGTATTATGTGCTGTTGCAATCTGCCACTTTCCTAGAAAATTGAACCGTTTATGGACAAACGAATTTATTTGCACAAAAAAGACAGGCAAAGTATGGCTATATCATTTTGTAATATAATGAAAGTGGAAAATTATAGATACTATTGCATAATATCATAATTCATCTTTATTATTAATCAACTTCATCCAGCAGATGAGAGATTTATAAAAATTATTCATAATGCTCCACACTAAAGTAGTGTAGGAAAAAACTATCATTGTTCTTACATCTTTCAACATATATATTTATTTATTTATTTATTTAATAAACGGATTCACCATTACAATAGTTAATTATTACAGATTGACAAGATGGCATAAGAACAATAATATAGCATTGATATTGATTGAAATTTCAAATTTGAACTATATGGTTTGGTTTGAAGGATACAAAACAAAATTCCTGTATTAACCAACCTTTATAAATTAACACTAAAGTATAGATTAATTGTGGATCGAGCCAGGATCAACTATACAAATTTTATTTTTAAAATCAGTTAAGGAATGGACAAATGGATCAATGTTTAATATGTTGAAATTACGCAAAATACGTGATAATGGGCTGAAGAACCCATAATTAGTACTATGCACTATAACTATAAAGCGTAGTTAAACAATTTTCTGACTAATCTGATAAAAGTTTTTTTGTATGTACCACATGTATGATATGTTTAATGATGTTTAATGATGAATAAATTTCTATTTTAATATAGTTATAATGTATTCAAATAACAGTTTCCGGAAATCGATAGATATTGATGATATTGACAAAGTACTCACACAGGGAATCGTATTTCAACTCTGTGTGAATGTGGCTCATCAGAAAGAACATCATAGAAATGATGAAGAAGCCAATCTTTCATTGATTTTTATCCGACACACTTTACAGTGAGATGAAAACCTCAATATCGCAAACTTCCCCATTGTCCAATTTATATATGACATCAGTTAGGCTCATCAATACTTAGCCTAAAAGTAATAACATTTCACATGCCTAGATGTAAAGGTTATTGAGATATTTGCTGAAAACTAAAGATATGTTCAGGTAATATTGAGTAGAGACCCAATTTGCTATGTGCCATAATCGCATAATGCTGATCTTAGATACAAAAAAATATGTCAACCACCTGAATATTATTGAATGCTGAGAACATTGAAAACATAGTATGGGGTGAGTCAGAAGTAGATGGCGAAACTTAATTCTCATTCAACATATTATTGGAAGGTGAACAGTTTAAATTGAGTTATATCTTGAAGATAAACGAGGCCATTGACAGTGTGTGGGATAATGGAATGCTCTACAAACTATAAATGTTTCACTGCCCCAAATAGAGAGTGTTAATAAATAAGTTTTTTTTTTCCTTAAAAAAAATTAATTCTCAGATTTTTGCTCTTACCGTTACCATCGAGATTAGAAGGCCAGCAGACTCTGACGTAAACAGCTCGTGACGTCACCTAAGAGAGGCCAGTGTGTGGACTAACGCGTCAGTCCGTGTTAATTCATGTTCGGTGGTTCACATAATATGTTTTTGAAGCGGTCCCGAATTCTTTTGTTGTTTATTCATCAAAACATTTGGCGGAAAAATTACTGTTTTGTGAAATATTTCGTGTTGTGATAAGCGAAATAACAATGCCTTTCAAGTGTTGTGTTCCCTTTTGTCGGGGGAATTATGTGGGTGGTCCAAAAGTTCATTCTTTTAGTTTCCCGTTGGACGAGGAACTATCGAAAAAGTGGGTGTATGCAATTCACCGCGAGGATTTTACTCCATCTAAGTACAGTAGTAAACAGAGCTTAATTTATAATGATGGATTAATAATAGAAGACAATTACTCACTCATAAAAAGTATGAGTAGATTTGAAAGAGAAAAGCTTTGATTGTGCAGTTAGTTTTGTATTCGTATATTATATTCAACAAAATCAACACAACATCTCTGAATTCGAGGAAAGTTTCTTGAATGATAAACGGGCATTTTTAACTCAATACATTCTCAAATTTCTTTCTGGAAACGGTCATTTGCCTCGTGGCAATGAATGCAGAATTCATTCCATTGATCAAATTTCAACTATCACTTCAACATGTACTACAAACACTTGTATAAGTGTGAAATTTACCTTCTCCACAATTTTTGCCAATATATTTAATCCGAATGGGTTGCTGTATGTGGGTATTTGTGTTTTATTTTGGTTTTTTCTTTGAAACTTCGTTTTTCCATAATAAAATCGAATGGGGTGCGAAGAAGGGCTCAGTTGACGACTGGCATCCTTTTTCAACCGGAAGCCCTTCAAAAAAACAGCAAAATTGGCTCAATAATGATCTTAAACTAAAATTGAAATACGCGGACGCCTTATAGCGCCATAAGCGCTTGTCCTTTAGAGCCGCTGGTTAGGCCTCACTAAGGTGACGTCACCACGGAGCATGCACGCCTCATTGTCCTGATGGTAACATCTTATCTCTGGAACCGTTTGAGATATGTAGTTGAGCCTTTGTTCACACTTCATCATTAATAATGACTATTTTTAGGGCTCTTAATCAATTTCCTTGGTCATTTGAGGAGAGTTCAACGCCTGGCAAGGGTTTAACCCCTCCAAACTTTTATGTCACGGGAGCTATTGTAATGTTTAATACATTCAGAAGCGCCAAAATCTTCCACATGAAAAAAGTCCTCCTGATTCAATGCTCTAAAGTGAGATAAATTGGTTTTTATGAAAAATAACATACAAAATCCTGAAATTTCTGAAAATCGTCTAAAAATCCAAGTTATCACCGGAGATCAATTACTTCAGAATTGTCAACACCTTGCTAGAATACATAACAAACATAGCAGAAGTGCCAAGAAATTAACCTTTTTGTTTTACCTGCACCAAACAATATTCCACATAAAAATAATTATATTTGTATATTATACAGCAAAACAAATGAAATACAATATATGTAAATGTGTAACAGGAAGGACTACTACAGTTGGTGGCCTATTGGGTGACCAATAAAGCACTTTTATTATTATTATTTCTCAAAGTTGCAACCTGTAGAATATGTGAACAAAATTGAACATTACAATTATTTCTTGAACATGTAGCAATATTACCTCAGGACATAGGTATCTTTAGTTTTTTGCAAAAATCCCAGGAACCTTTACATTTAGGCATGTGGAATGTCATTACTTTCAGGTTGAGTATAAATAAGCCTAACTGATGCCACACACCAATTTGACATTTCATATGTGTAACAAATAATATGAAGGGAAATGTGCTGACATATTATGCCACTGGTTAACAGAATTTGAAAATGAAAACTCCAAGTACCTAATCAACTTGATTATTCTGGAATTGTATATCAAGTTCAATTATTTCACAGAGGGTGCATTTTAGGACATATTTGAATAGGAACTTTCACTTCAAAATGAGGTTAGGATTTTGCTTATGGGGTTTATTGGTCTTATTCTGACTCATCCTGTTTTTGAGGTCAGAAGGCTGAAAATAAATGCTTATTTCTGAAAAATTTCTCATTTGGATACTTTTTTTTCCTTGCATAATAATAGTAGTCACTAGATTTGAGGAAAATCTTATATCATGCCATTTTAAATAGAAATGTAATTTTGTGAATGTCCTCAAATGTGGAATTTGACTCAAAATTATATAAAAAAATGTAATACATTGGAATTAAGTTGGCATCTTCAGTTAAACAAAAATCTGTATCTTCAGAAGAGATGGAATAAATCTGAGAAAACCTATTATGCAGGTACAATAATGGTATTATAATGAATGCTAAAAAATAACTTACCAATCTTGGACAAGTTTTTCTATTATTCTCATTATCAAAATCAGACTTCCTTTTCTTCTTTTTGGCTGAAATAGACTCTTGGCCACTATCATCATTTTCAGAGCCGGAACTATCAGATTCCGAACTGGAACTTGAAGATGAGTTACTGGAACTGTCTGAAGCAACTCCAGATGGTTTATCTAAACTAATTCTATCTGTCAATGCAGCTAAATTTGGTTCTTTTTCTCTTAAAGCTTTCAACCATTTGCGGGATAATTTAGGTCTGCCTCTTGCAGTTTTATGCCAGACTACAGGAAAATTTGTTCTACTGCAAAAGTTCTGAGTAACTGCTATTGTCATATCTAGGTTGAGAACAACATGCCACCAACCACCAGGCACAAATACAGTATCTCCTGGTTTCTGGAGAATCTCAATTGGTTTACAATTTTCTGGCCAATCAGCACTCTTAGTTTTTGGGTAAATTACATCAAACCATGTTATAGCTTCATCTCGTTGTTTGCCACCTAGAGGAATTGTAACCTTCAACAGTTCTTTGGGAGTATGAGTGGGAAATAAGCACCATCTGAAAGCAGAACAACAGATCACCAACAATTCTTATAAAAACTATGAGTTAAAAATAGGCACCATCTGAAAGGAGAAGAATAGATCACCAATAACTCTTGTAAAAACTATCAGGTTTTTTCAAGTATGAAACTAAACTTTCATTCAAGACTTGTACTGGATTTGGCAGGTCTTCTGCTTGTCACAGTAGTTGGTGCATATGGATAAAGTTCTGAGTACAGTTCTTAGAATCCAAAACATACCTCTTGTGGCCAACCACAAGTGCATTCCAAGCACTAGTACCAAGTGGATCAATATGAATTCCAGTTCCAGATCTAGCTGGTCCCATAACAAACCATCTATAAGGTGGTCTTTTGCTCTCACCAGAATATTTCAATAAATCATCTCTAAAATAGTAGGGCACTTCATAATCTTGCAACAATTTTTTTCTACGCCGATGCTGGAAATAAAATATTATTTAGGAAAAAAATGGAATATTTAGGAAGAAAGTAATGAAAAACTTTTTCTCTGGAAGTTTAAAAGTATCTAACAAAACTATCTGAAAGTGTAATTAATTTAAATCCATTTCATTAGAGGAGTGAAATAAATAATTCCCATCATATTGAATATATATTGAACTTTTGTTATATGTATGTGTCTTGGTATATGTTATAACAGTTATGAGTAAAATTCACTACAAATTGAAACAAATTAAGATAATCAATTTTATTAAACTTACCTCACCAAAATTACTATCAAAGATATATAGGGGGCTGTCATCTTTAGTGTTGAGCATGTATTGAATATAATACTTCATTTTCATCTTAACACTATAACCTTCATTGTCTTCACCACATTTGAATTTTTGGTTTCTATATTTTCTAGCTAGTTTTTCCAGGGTCCATTTTTCATTGGCTTTCCAACCAATTTGACTTCTAGTGATTACAACTGGCTTATAGGGAAGTTCATACTTTGAAATAAATTCTCTTTGGGAACTTGTCACCTGGTCAATTCTCTCACAGTTATCTGTGAAGTCTTGGAATCGTTCAAAATCAGAAGCAAAGCCTAGTTGTTTCCAGGATTCCTTGGTGTTCAGTTCTAAGAACAAAACATAATACTTTAATAAATGTTCCTAAACCACTTCACTTCTTTGGCAAAGAAATTAATGGAATAGGGGTTACTTTTTTGGATAAATTTACCTGGTCTAGCTTTTTTCTTCACTTCCTTTATTCGTTTACGAGCTCTATGGGAAAATTCGCTATCATCCATTACTTGAAAAAAATCGTTATTTAAATAATTATTGTTGCTAATAATCCTATAACTAATCACAAAATCCTAGCCAAATTTTGCAACATAAACTAAAAAAGATTTTTGATATTTACAGTTGACAGATTTGACATGTTGACATCTATCCACCTTGCATGGAACTAATTGGAGTTTCCATGGTCAAGTCATCGACTTTGGCCACGTTTATACCGTGTCATGGTTAAGCTGACTAATGACTTTATATTTTGACTAAATACTCTTGGTCGGTTTGGTATGAACTGTATACTTGGTAAAGTTACTAGCTTGGTTTGGTACCGAAATTTGTTGCGTACCAGACTAAAATAGTATGATGACCAAGACGGTGTAAACATGTTGGTCTACTTTTGTATAAACATGACTTGACTTGAGTGCAAGTGGCAGTTATTCCGTGAGTTTTCATAATAATATTTCATTTAATTTCAGCTAATTCCGTATCCTACTAAAAGGTTTTGTTTTTAATTTACGAATTCAAGTGGAGTTCCACAACCTAACCTCAAAAAAATAATCAAATCAAAACAAAATTGGTAACGTTAGTTAACTGAAGATTGATATAGTGTAAAAATGCGTTAACTAAGGCATTTGGTCTGAATTAAGTTAGATCTCCTTGGTGAGCATACTACCAAATATCCACACGGTATAAACGTTGGCCAGTCGTTTTTCCTCGAACGTAAAACGTAACCATCAGGCAGACGTTAACTTTATGATGACGTCACGATAACTTCATTATGACGTTTACTTGTGAGCCTTGACAGAGGTCAGTTTATCGGCTGTTTTTGTTTATTGTTTGGTTTTTAGTTTTAATTCGAGATAGAAAATAAGCGTACGCCACCTATCAGAGTTCTTGAAAGCTGTTAAAGCGGCATGTTTACTTTGTTTTCATTGGTTCACATTTGTTTTTTGTTTGTGATTATTGGTCATATCTTCAAAACAAACCGCTCAGAAGTATTCAAGTTGCTGCCGTCAGGTGGGGCAAATAACACCAAGGGGTCAATTCAGTAACTTATCGTTAGAATACGATATCGTTACCTTGACGGTACATTGGACCAACGACATTTTGAACGATGAATTCTAAAAGCTTATTCAGTATCGATGTCGTTGAAGAAAAATCTGAGGACATGGTAATAATAAATGGATTCGGTGAATTGTTGTAACAGTAAATTGATGATCTGTGGCTAAAAACGCGCGAAACTCGTCAGAAGTTGGAAAGAAGGTAATGGTATGTTATTTTTGTCAAATAATATGGTCAGTACTTCGACATCCAGAAAAAAAAATGTTGTTTTTTGTGATAAAAATTCCATCACCAGTCGAAAGAAGGGCGGTGAAATAGCGCAGTGGTTGAGGCGCTCGACTAGTACACAGAACATCGAGAGGTCGCTAGGTTCGAATCCCTCGCAGAGCAGAGTTTTTATTCATAAAACTAGAGAAATTCTAATTTTTGTTGCCTCGGCTGGAGATGATTCCGCACGATTCGTTGTTTCGTTCCTATCAAAAGGTTCTGCTTCCTAGGTGGCGTATGGAGTTACTAACAAAGCCCACATAGAACACAGCACATGCTTTCTATATGTTTCTGTCTGAAATAATATTGATGATATTACATGATATCATGATGGAAGTAAGATATGGTGCGTGCATTCTGCCATTATTACGTATTGAAAATTTCAGAAAAATCACTCGACCGGCCTACTATGATTTATGTACGTCACAACGAGCGAGACGTTGATTCTACATCAACACGCTAGATGGTGATGCTGCTATTGCTGCTGTGACAAGTGGAAATAAAATGGCAAATGCCATTTTAGGTACGCAGAACATATGTAACAGTGGGATTAAACAACTCTGAATTCGAAAAATCTGCGACAATTTCAATAACTGACAGAAATCATAATTGTGCAATGTCACCATCTATCAGAAGATCGACGGAACCATTGCTCTCGCTGCTCTCGAGAGGTCGAGTAAAATTTCTGAAACAAAAGCGCATCAGTAATTACACCATATATCTTACTTCCATCATTCATGATATAATATATAATATGTAATGTACCAATATGCGATCACTTGAAACAATGAAGAGTATTTTATCTGTGTGCTATCTCTTTTAGAACAAGCTCTACTGATGTCCGTTATTCATATATTCATTTTTCAATAATCAGCGATCAAATTATCTTTCTAGATTCACCACTCTCTACCACGTTCTATATTATATTTTTTATGTCTCGTTCACGTAACGACCAAAAAATGCCTCCAAAGACACCTCAACCGATGTCGTCTATAAACGATAAGTTTTGTCGTACGGGTACGACAATCGTTAGCTACAGAATAACAAATATCGTTCCGTAATGATTATCGTTCGCTATAACGATGTCGTTAATCGTTACAGAATTGCCATGTACTTACCTACTTCAAATTCAAGAAAATTGGAACAATTCATTACGTAAATATTTTCAATGAATCAAATATTCATTTTCATCAAACATATGATGAGATCTCTCATTGAAAATTGCTTCGTATGAATCCAGAATTACCTCTTTGAGGAGTACAATTATTTTTTCTCATAAATTATATAACCTCAGATTATAACAACAACAAGATCATAATCCAGTGCCCAATCAAAAGCCTCAACTACTCCGTGAACTACCTCGGTTAGCTGGTTTGTGTGGTTGGTTATCTATTGATTTTATACTCTTTCAACTAGCAACAATTCAATACCTACCCCATTAGGTTCATTGAATAAACACGTGGAGGGAGAAACAATAAAAATTTTCGAATACAAATATATATATATATATATATATTCGGAATGAAAGGAAAAAATAATTTAAAATTATTGCAGCCCTCTCATCGTTATAGCGCAGTGTTCGCGCAATAAGTTTCAACCAACATGGGTTACTATAACCAAATTCTAGAAATTATCAAGGAACCCATTTCTTCCTTTTTAATCCTACACGATAATATGCCACAAACATCTACTGATTCCGAGTTGCAACTCGGAGTTTCGAATGACAACTAAGAAATCTGAGTTACAACTCGTAAAAATCCGTATTACAACTCAAAAGTCTGACAAACAACAAGTCGCAATTTCGAGATACAACCCGGAATTCCTAGTTGCAACTCAGAATCATTAGTTACAAGTCGGAATTCTGTGTTATAAGTTGAAATTCCTAGTTACAAATCGAAATTACGGGTTACAATAAGTCAGAATTCCGAGTTACAACTTGGAATTCATCACTAGGAATTACGACTTGTAACTAGAAATTCCGACTTGTAACAGAGAATTCCGTGTTGTAACTTAGAATTCCGAGTTATAACTGAGAATTCCGAGTTGTAACTGAGAATTCCGAGTTGTAACTCGAAATTTCGACTTTCGATACGGAATTTTGAGTTTTTACTCAGAATTCCGACTTACAACTTGTAATTTGTGTGTGCTGTATAATGAATATTCTATGTATATTTACCAGTGTTGTCAATAGGCGACATTTTTCTGAATAGAGAACATTTCACGATGCCAACAGAGAGTTTGAAGATTACATGAGAGCACGTTATTAGCCATCTTGTGGAAAAAAGTGAAATTTCAAACAATATTATCCGCCATTTTGTTTAGATGAATATTTCTGTCTGAAATACTGGTAAGTTTATCATATAAAGAATTCAAGAAGACGTTTCAAATAAAGTATAATTCGACTTATCATGCAATTCTTAGCACTTAAATTACATATTATAGGTACACCATTAGTGGGCACAGTATATCATGTGCTAGCGTAAAGGGCGCCGTACATTATGCTATTTCTCGGCAAGTTTGAGGCAATGCAATTTTCTCGCAATTTCCGCAATTGATTGCAAGTCGCCGTACATTAAGATATTTCTGAGATATTTATGTCATATTTTCTTGTTCATATTCACTATTTTCAGGTTTTTTGAGCCTTCAATGTACTTTTTGAGGTTATTTGGTGTTTCAGGCCACGTTATGGAGAGAATTTGTATTTTATCAAGATGCTACGATGAATATTACTAAAAATTTTACTAAACTTGCGTTGAAATTGCAGGAAAAATAAAACTGGTTCTATTATGAAACTTGCATGAAACTTGCGGTGAAATATCATAGACGCATGCGCATTGTTCGATTCAAAATTGCATTGCACCGAACTTGCTTGTAAATAGCATAATGTACGGCGCCCTTAAGAGTACGGACATGCATACTACTTCTATCATAAGCAGAAATGTTCTTGAAATAATAAAATAGAAACCAGAACATGTCTATGAACATATTTATTTCTCTCAATTCAATACCTATACCCCATTAGGTTCATTGAATAAACACGTGGAGAATCAAATGAAATTTTCGAATACAAAAATATAGATTTGGAATGGAAAGAAAAAACAGTGAATACCTATTTAAAATTAATGCAGCCTTTTCATCGTTATAGCACATTATATGAGCAAGTTTAAATCAACATGGGTTACTGTAACTAAATTCTAGAAATTCTGAAGGAACCCATTTCCTCCATTTTTTTGAATTCCCCAAGATAACGCCCAAAACAACTGTTTCTCACAGAGAGTCCTCGCCTATTGGCAACACTGGTGGCGATGAGCAGAAACACACACACGAACCAAGGTTAGTAGAAACTCTTCTACTAACCTTGCACACGAACTTATTCCGAGTTGCAACTCGAAATTCCGTATTACAACTCGTAATTCCAACATACAACAAGTCGGAATTCCGAGTTACAACTCAGAATTCAGTTTGAACTCGGAATTCGGACTTACAGCTCGGAATTCCGAGTAACAACTCGGAATCCTTAGTTACAACTCGGAATTCTATGTTTAACATACAACTCAAAATTCTGTGTTATAAGTCGGAATTTCCGAGTTACATGTTGGAATTTCGATTTCACTCAAATACTTTTCAATTTAACATTTCTTAGAATTTTTTGTTCGATTTTAAGGTGCTGAAATCAAGAATAATGCCTCGGTTATTTTCAGACGGCTAAATATTTACGGCGAGTAAAAACTGACGTCAGGATTTCGTAAGTGGGGACAGACCATAGCACAGTTGCCATATGTTGAAATACGATTGGAACTTCAGAAATATTAGTTATTCAATAATTCATAAATTCTCAATTTTGTATTAGTTATATTCCTAATTGAACATGAAAAATCAATAGTCTCAAAATAGTCCCTCATCTCTGTTGTGGCTTATTACATTTGTGTTGATAATAATATTAATACATATATTGATTCATACTAGAGGACATTTGAGGGTGAACGTGACAGCACGGCGCACGAATTGTGGGCGGTGTCTTGTCAGTTCTGAGCATTCGGCACATTGTTGCCAAGTCTCCAATATCACCATACTTCGTTATGGAGCATAAGACATTGATGGTTGCTCGAAAAAGTCAGGAATGAACTATAAATATAATATCATGCTTCCTCACATCATGATTCATCTCGTGTTTTCTTCATGAGTGGAAATGGAAGATTATCTCACTAATGACGTAGTATAAACACTGGTGACATACTGATATTTAGAGTAACCATTCTTTCAGGAATCGTGTTCCGTAATTCACAAGTTTTCAGTCGGTAAATGAGGTGACCACAGGGAACTATGGAAACGGAACATACCCGCCGAACGGAAAACTACCAACCGAAATAACTTCACGGAACATAACCTAGTTGACATGAGTGACAGTTGACATCACTGACATTAGTAACCTTTCGAATGTTCTGGTAACTATTTAGTGACTTTTATTGCCATGATTTGATTTGGCAATTTTGGCATTTCTGTTATTCTGTATTTTCTGTCGTAGTCTCGAGAAACCTAACAGGAAAGTGTGCATATTTCTACGTTTTTATCAAAATATTCAGCTTAAACAAAGAATATTCCAAAATTCAAGTAGTGTTGGGAGCCTTTATCATATTTACTTGACTCAGTACAGTAAATGGAAGATTGAGAAGTACTGATTTTGTTCCACATGAAGCACAAAAGACCGTTAGTTACATAAAATCAGAAATCTGGTGTAGAGGTCCAGTAACTATATTCACGGAAAAATAAACATTCATCAGCTCATCAGTATAATACGAGAATCATCTTTTCAGAAAAGGTGAGAGATCAAAAATATGGAACAAGTTCTTAAGCTTGTCACAAATTCCTCTCTTTTGTATTTGTTTTGTCAATTCAGTGTTTCAATATGGCGGATATCTGTCTACATGAAATTGTGCGATTTTTTAAGATTTCCTGCTAATTTTTAGTTTCTTCTGATAATTATACTTCTAACAAGGTATATTTGTAAAAAAAGTTCATGTAAGTATCAAAATGTTATTAACAAATAGTTGTTTTTTATACTGAATACAGTCCAAGGCCCCTAGGGTGACAAGGCAAAGTGTGCTTTCCAAGAATTTTACAAGATCATTGGGGATTTTTAAAAGTACTTTGTTGTACTAAAGAAAACATTCAATATTTCACACAATTTGGTGGTGTATAATATACTGCCTTATTTTCCAGTTTATTCAATTCTTTCACTTTTGATTTTCTGTTTATCATTATTAGCAAATGATATATATAGTGGTCCAAATACTGATTTTTCTGTTGCTGATAGTACATTCTAAAACAAAGTTATTTCTATCTGAACTTTCAAAAATGGTTATTGAGTGAGATAAACCACTTTGAAGCAATGGATGTTAAACATCAGTTTCACAAAGTTTAATAAATGACATTGATTGTTTTCTTGGACTTCAATTGATTTATATTTGAGTCATTATGGTGAATTTACAACTTATATTTCAAAGCCCCCTTTATGTGTATAGGGGGTCAATTGATGAAATATTGTGGTGACATTTTTTTGTATAAAAAAGCATCCTGTAAAAATACTCTAAAGTAATATCAGCTTACATACATTTGCTGATCCTATGTAAATGGGCTCTACATAACCTTTATCTCAGTTCAGAATATGACTTTATTATTCCAAAGCTCTCTTATTATTCCTTTTTGGGAATGAGTTTATAGAGAATATTCACTTTATTTCTGGATGTACTTTCAGCTCCATATACAGGGTGGGCCACCAGTAATGCCTCGGTCTCTAGAAGGCTAACCACTTATCTTCTTGGAATTCTTCCTCTCTAGGAAGTTGCATGTCAACATAGGCTACCATTTGAAATTATTTTGAAACATACAGGATGTCCCCAAAAATCAAAAAACACTGAAGTTGAACTTTTTTCAATCGAACACCCTATATATTATTTCATTTTGAGATTCTCCCTGGTGAGCTGATTTCAACAATCCATCATACTTGGGGTCTAGCAGTTATAATTACTGAGATATAGGGTGTGAGAAATCGAGATTTTCCAAGTTCAAGAATTTTTTGTGTCTAAACCATTCATAATTGGTCAAAACGGCTCACATGTCCCTATCTCAACTTTTGATCAACTATCTACTGACATTTAATTGAAACAAATACAGGGTGGTGCAGAATTCAGAATCTTGATCACCCGGTATATGTCCCAATTAAATATCAGTAGATAGTTAATCAAAAGTTGAGATAGGGGCATGTAATCCGTTTTGACCAATTATGAATAGTTTCGACACAAAAAATTCTTGAATTTGGAAAATCTCGATTTTTCACACCCTATATTTCAGTAATTATAACTGCTAGACCCCAAGTATGATGGGTCGTTGAAATCAGCTCATCAGGGAGAATCTCAAAATGAAATAATATATAGGGAAAAGTTTAACTTCAGTGTTTTATACTTTTTGGGGACACCCTGTATGTTTCGAAATAATTTTAAATGGTAGCCTATGTTGACATGCAACTTCCTAGAGAGGAAGAATTCCAAGAAGATGAGTGGTTAGCCTTCTAGAGACCGGGGTTTTACTGGTGGCCCACCCTGTATATATATATAATAATAATAATTTATTCACAACTATAAATATGCATAATACAGTTCATGAATCACATAATTAATATTAGTTGCAATATGCATATATATATCAGAAAACAATTTTGGTTCAGTCTTCATTAATCCAGATGAGCTTGAAAAAGCAATAGTACAAGTCAGTACATATTGAATACAAATATAAATTAAACACTTTCATAAATAACAAAAAAAACATTGAACCAATCAAGTGAGCAATGGTGGAATAAAAAACAAAAAAATTCAAAACAATTTTGGCCGCCCTTTATAAAAATCTAGAAACCTTATCTAGCCCTTTTGTGATTGATGTATTTTTAAGGCAATATGAAGGAAGTAAACAGTTTTGTCTTAAAAAATGCCAAAATAATGGTATAGATTTGCTGAATCATAACATTAATTAGCAAAAAACATTCAATTGTCACAAAATGTTCCCTTATGATTTGTGACTTATAGCTTACAATAAATTTGTGTAAATATTGATTATATTAATTTACACTAGACGACATTTTAATTAATCAGTGAACGTGACAACCACCGTGCAGGACTTGTGGGCGTGGTCTTGTCAGTTCTCAGCATTCAGTACAATGTTGCTGCCAAGTCTCCAACAATCACATGATATTTTGTTACGGAGAATAAGAAATATTTGGACATGCTGGTTGCTAGAAAAAGTCATTGACCTATAACAAAACTTACTTTCAGAATTATAACATTTTATTTTGGAGAATTTCATACTCTTAGAAGGAGGGGTTGAAAAATAATACTACCTGTTTCTGCATGTTTATACCTCATTAGCAAATAAGAGCTGGTTAAATAAATCATATTTTCATTATATATCTTGATGAATTCATCTGTCCATGACAAACAACATAACATATTTTGATATAAGAAATTTGGAAATATCTTCTATCATGGAAGAACATGAGTTTCATTTAAGCTTTTTCAGCAATCAAATTAGTCTGGAATTTTTTTTCAAGAATTGAAAATATCCTCAACACTCCTGGAGCAGTATATTTAACTCAACTCTAGTTCTGTTCATCATCTAAATTGAAAACAAAATGTGCTTCAAATTTGATCTACAGTGTCATTCATAAAGTCGGCATCATATGGAAAAAACTTTTATTATTGACTTATTTTGGAATTCGAGTTGGACGTTAAGTTTTGCTTCAAAAAAGATGAAAAATGGCCTACTCAATCGGGGTCACGTGATTTTCGCTACATGTCAAAAGTGATATTTTTTCAAATTAATCGCTGAAAGTAGGCTTATTTGTTCGAATATCGAAAAAGTTTACTTGAAAAAGTTGTTTCTATTTCAATTTTACACATGCTTCCCGAATTTGATCTTTCTATTGGAACTTTCAGATTTTTATTTTTTTTTATTTTTCGAAATTTCTGTAATATTTGAAGTATTGTTAATTCCACGAAATTACTTCATACCAGTAGCTTCTTCATGCTACTTACTTTCAATTACTTATTATCACTGATTATGGACAGAAATATGATTTTCTTCAGAAAATGATAATACCTGCTTCCAAATTCTGTTATGTTTGATGCAAAGTTGATATATCGTCAAGCATTTAGAAACGAAATTCATTTAAACTGATCTTTTCAGTACTGAAAAAATAAATTCAAATGAATTTCGTTTCTAAATTCTTGACTCAAACATAACAGAATTTTTATGTTATGTTTGCATCAAACATAACAGAATTTTGAAGAGGAGATTATCATTTTCTGAAGAAAATCATATTTTTGTCGATAGTTAGTGATAATTAGTAATTAAAAGTTAGTAACATGATGAAGCTACTGGTATGAAGTTGTTTTATCGAATTTACAATTTTTTTAATATTACAGAAATTTCGAAAATTTTTCAAAAATATCGAAATCTAATAAATGTAATAGAAAGATAAAATCCGAGTCACATATGTTAAATTCAAATAGAAACAACTTTCTCAAGTAAACTTTTTCGATATTCGAACAAATAAGCCTAATTTTAGCGATTAATTTGAAAAAAATGTCACTTTTGACATGTAGCGAAAGTCACGTGACCCCGATTGAGTAGGCCATTTTTCATCTTTTTTGAAGCAAAACTTAACGTCCAACTCGAATTCCAAAATAAGTCAATAATAAAAGTTTTTCCCATATGATGCCGACTTTATGAATGACACTGTAGATACAGGCTGATTCACGGTGAATGGTACATTAGACGTTTCTGGAGAACGCAAAGTAGGATTATTTTGAAAATTTGGTTCCTTGGATAATTATTTGTGTTCTATCGACCTGAAATATTCTCAGCGCTGCGACGTTGCCGCTTACATTGAAAAGTAGCATCAACTTTGATTTTTTTAATAAGACATTCTGTATAGGTATCATTCCATTTTCAGATTTTCCCTGAAGAGCTGATTTCATCGATTTATCACACTTGGGGTCTAGCGGGGATGATAACAAAGATATAGGGCGTGAAAAATCGAGATTTTTCAACTTGAAGAATTTTTTGTGCAAACTATTCATAATTGGTAAAAACGGTTTCCATGTCCCTATCTTAACTTTTCATGTACTATCAATTGATATTTAATTGAAATGGATACAGGGTGGTCAAAATCTTTATTCTGAAAATAGAATAATATACAGGGTGTCCCATTTGAAAAATCAAATTTGTTGCTCCTTTTCAATATAAGCGGCAACGTCGCAATACTGAGAAAATATTTAGTCGATAGGACACAACTAATTGTCCAAGGCACCAACTTTTCAGAATAATCCTGAGTTGCGTTCTCCACAAACGTCTAATGTGCCATCCACCGTGAATCAACCTGTATATCTGTTGTTATGAGAGATGTTCAAATATTCTAATTCTACAAAAGATATGTATCAGATTATCAGAAATATATACCATTCAAATCACATAGATGTAAAAATATTTTTATTGCAAACAAAATAATAACAACAATATGTATATAATAATGATAATAATAATAATATAATGATAATTCATTTACCATGAAATCACAAATTTGGATTTTTCAATTATACAATACATGCTTTTATGTAGTAGATGGTGAATAAATGGGAGAAAAGCCCACAAAAGTAAAACTTGTGCATGGGCAGATGCGCCGATGGGCCAATAAATAGTAGGTGAACATAGTTCAAGTAAATGGTATAAATAAAAATGTATAATATCATAGTAGTAACATAGGGATTATTGTGGAATGTTATTTTATCCACATGTAAATACACATAATATAGACAGATATACATATACATGTGGATTCATGGAATGGTATAGATGTACATCAGAAATTCCACTTTATTTTTTGGTATTTGATTTTCAATTTCAACTCCATTGGTTTTTTGTTATGGCTCATTTTATTTCTGTTCTGTTTTTTTTACAATTTCCTCCTGTAACCTTTTTATCACTTAGTGTTTGTGATTCCATTACCCTGGTGCAAAAAACGGAATAGATATAGTGTATGGTTTCTGTTTATTTTGGGTTCTTATCTTTGAAATGGAATATGGGTACATACCAACTATAACTATATGACGGGCGGCAAATTTTTTTCTGTAGAGCACCTGTACTATATCTTGGCTTTTTTTCAGTTGTGGCGGTTTGCTTGACTTCTTGAGCAAATGTCTACTTTCATAATTTGTTGATAACTAATTCACGATTTTTCCACTGGGATTTTTTTCCAAAGAGAACTTGATATATTTGTGATTTTGCACTCACTCATATGCTAACGTCGTAGAAGCAACAATGTTCATGAAAAAAATTATGATCTATTCCAAAGTAGCACACCTGAATGTTCTTATAAAACATGAACAATATCCATACTTGCGACCAACATACCCAGATATCCATCTATTCAAAAAAACGTTGAGTACTCACCTTTGCAATTGAAAACCCTGGAAAATAAAGCTTGAACAAATTACTAAACTTAAGCTAACCTAACCTGGATGAGTTTTTCTGTGACTACTTGAAGTAAACTATTATTCTACACCATATTACTACAATATTTCTATGATATTTCACACTTTGTAAAGTCATGTTGAATTGGTGAACATTTTTGTAATTACTCTAAAATATAAAACATTTTGAAGTGTCTTGTAATGTTTACTAATGTATCGAAAATGAAAATTCTCAGATAAATTATGAACATGAAAAAATGGATGTGTATATATATATTAAGAAATACATTGAGAATTCACATTCTCTATGTGATAAAAATATCGATTCTTTCTTGGTTTATTCAATAGAAAACAACTACTTTCCATTACATTGAATTATATCTATTGAACACACAAGATAAGAATTTGTACACAAAATCTTCTAAAGTTGAGACTTGGCATTCTCCTTCAGATAAAAATATGTATATGCACATAGCATCATTCTGAATATTCAACAGAAAACTACTCTCCTGGCTATTTGCCACGTCGAATATTGAATTATATCTGTTGATTGTATCATGAATATCAGTTTGTCATACATACAAAAATTTACCAATGTAGCTTGAAAGCTCAGATATATATACATGTACCTTTATTTTTAATATTGTATGACATGCTCTATGCCTTTATTTAGGTCCTTGTTAAAGAGTTTTCTTTCTTGCCATATAAATAAGTAACATTTTTTAAAGCTTCATAATAATGTTTGTTACAGATGACCATTTTTTGTTTCTATGGTTTATGAAGTAAATACAAACATTGATCACAAAAATGAAAATAGATAGATCTAGAGTTCGAAAGAGCACTTCAGAAGTTCCTATAGAATGCCAACAGCTCATAGACCGTCTACAAATATGCTCCAGAACCGAATTATTAGAGGAGTTGTCCAGGATTCACTCCTGGACATTTGGAAAATGTGAACTATTGCACTGGGCACAAGTACTTGATGAATTTGATAGAGTATTGGGTGCAGCTGCTGAACGTAATGATGAAAACAAATGGATTCTGAAATGTGACACATACAATGAGCAGGTGAGTACTGGTTTTGAAAGTTTCAGTAGGAGCTGATGGTACATGTATATTTTCTACATTCTTTTTTTTTTTAAATCAAAATGTATGAGTCATGAATTGCCATTTTCAATTAGGTGGTATTTTTGTTGATTTTTTTGGCAACTTGTTGAATCTAGGAATATAGATAATGTTAGAATATCTATTTGGATATGATGGCCTTAAGCAGATCAAATCTAATTATGGAGAAGATATGTATTAAGATCTGGAAAGTCTAAAAATATATTGAAACACTCAGTGGAGCCTGAATCAAGGAATACATTATAGAAATTTCCTTTTGTGCACTCCAAGAGATACAAAAAAAATATGAAGCCACTCTTGGTTGCAAGTGTTAGTTTGCAACAATACATTGAGAAATAACAGACTGATTCATTGTGATGAATTGGTTCATTTCTTCATTGGTGCTAACATGAGTAATGGGTAACTAGTTCTTGATACTAGTGATAATATTCCAATAAAATTTCATTTGTGCTGTCCAAATGATAAATTGGTATTATGTGGTGATTTCAACCTCCCTAATATTCAGTTGACATTTGATAATACCAGCAAAATACCCAACCATCTAATTGTCATGATGTAATTAGTTGTTTGCTTGTGGATACTATGTCATTTGGAGATTTTTCTCAATACAATCATATTAACGTTTCTGAAAAATCCCTTGATCTTATTTTCGAAAATTGTAATTTTGTCTATAATTTAGAAATATGTCAAAATGTGACAAAACAGATTGAGAATAAGTTTTATTCATATAATTTCAACCAGGCGAACTACAATGTGATTAATCATTTCTTATCTGAAATAGTAAGTAAGTAAGTAATTTATTTGACTATGTTATACACAATTGCATATTAATAGCAGGTCACAAAAGAGGTTTCACTTTGATTTTTTAGGAAAAGTGTATTCTAGAATAGATATGGGAAAAGTATTGTAGCTTGCAGTTAGATACTGAGAAGTATTGCTTTATTTTCAATAATGCTCCTATAAATGGTGGAATTTTTGTCTTAGTGCTAATACATGTGCATTGAATGATGTTTCATCTATCAGAAGATATTCCAAGATTTTCCACTGTGTGATTATACATCAACTGAGAATTGCCAAAATCAATTAGGTTGACTTCCTTGCTTTGTGATTCACTGACATAGATATAACTAGATTCATCAATGTTAAGGGTGAGCTTGTGGGAGTTCAGCATATTTTGAATAGTTGCTAGATCATTTGCAATTGAAAGATGAATAGATTCTTTATTTTTTTAATGTGGTATTGTCAGCATACAGCTTCACTGTTCCTTCAAGACATAGCTTACTGAAAGCATTGATATATATGAGAAATAAGGTAGGGCCAAGAATTTAACCTTGTGGGATACCACAACAAATTGATCCATTGTTACTTCGAAAATTATCAATTGTTACAAATTGCTCCCTACCTGATAAGTAATTATGGAACCAATCCAAGGCCTTTCCTTTGACCCCAAGGTTTTCTAGTTTTGTAGCTCAAGTGACACCATGTCACCCACATAGCCTTCATCCATAGACCTATCATCCACAGGAGGCGGAACTATTTACATTTTTTTTATGTTCTGGTTCCCATGAAAAGGGATATCCTGTAATGTTCGGGGAACATCGTGAGAACCAGGGGAATTAAAGTAGGAATTGGTGTTCTTCTTGGAGCTTTGCTGTTCGTTGGATGAACGAGTCTTTGGAAAGAAAACTTCTGGATAGGATCAGACATTCCCAAATTTTGGTCCACTGTATGTTACTAGTGACTAGATTGTGCGGTTGCCAGATATTCGTTCAAGGAAGGAGATTCGTCATAATTATCATCATGCATACAATATCTAGAACAATATATCTGGAGCAATACGGTGCTGATGATGCTTCGACTGTACAATATTTCATACAGTATAATACTCTGAATAATATAATCCAATTTCCGAATTAATTACCATTGAACTATTCCATTCCGTCAGATCACATAGATTCGGAGTTGAAAGCGCGACAACGCCGCATGCGGAATTCAGCAGCATAGCCAATCACAGCCATCTCGTAGCCTTTGTGTCGCCGTGTTGCAATGAGGTGGTATGGCGTTTTGAAGTGTTTTGGCTGTATTTTTCGTACTTTTTCATGAATTGCTTAATAATATGCTGAATAATATGGTTCGTCAGTGCCATGTATGCAAGAAAGTGGACTATTTAAACACTGATGTGTCTTCCAAAAAAAAAAAAGCATTTTTCCACAACCAGTGGCGTAGATATGAAGATATTATTAACGGCAATGGGTGTGGATAATATGGGGATTTATTTCAAGATTTTCGATTGTTTTCTGTTTATTGGATCATGATACAAGACTGAAGAAGGTTTTTATACATTCACCATAGCTCGTCTGTCGTTGCCAATAGAATATTGTTATCTTTTGGCATATACACCCCAGACATTTTAATCAAAAATAAAATCAATATGGTAGGTACCTACTCACCAAAAATTTAATAACTACTGCAACGAATGTAGACCACTACGCCCAAGTACACTTTATTTGTTATGCACTATTAACACGTTTTGTTCTTGACTGCTGGAGACCATTCTAAACATATTTTCAGAAAAGGCCAGACACCTGCGAGAGGAAAAAAGAAAAAAGGGAATGTCAGCCAGGGAGTTAGGTGTTGGGTAAAAGATTTTCGCTCGTTTGTAGTGTGCTTATTCAAATCACCAGTATTATTATACTACCATAGATTCATCAGTTGACCCAAGTATATACTAGTCATATAAACCTCAAAACAAAACCCATATGGAACCATACTCCACCAAAACACCACAATTTCATGAAGCTGTTGAACATTGTGCCAGTTATTATACAAAATGGCGGCTTTTTAAAAACCATGCTATCGATTGGAAAATGCAACAAATATGTCCTATTTCAGTAGAAAACTTCTCTTCAATAGTGCCTTACAGATTTATAATGTGATCTTTACAATACTCGCATGATTTCATACCCCACTTATTAATGCATTTTATTTTCAAAAAGCCACCTTTTTTTTTCAAGAACTTTATTCAGATAGTGCTACAAAAAAAAATATAATATATAGATATACAGATATGTTAAATGAATGTTAAATATTAATGCAGTATCTGACAAAGGTTTATCCAAAGCAGCATCTAATGCTGGTCTCGGAAAACTTACTAAAAAAACAATTGCAACATATACAATTACAATTCGAAATTGATTATATATGTATATCAACTATAATATCATAGGATGCGGAAACAGTATGTACCTACCTATCTAATCACAACTCTCCCTAATGTTTACAATATACCTACAACCTACATTGCTCAACTTAAAATTATGTGGGTCTCTCATTCAGTTTATGAGTATAGAAATTTTTTATCTGATTCTTAAAAATACTAACATTTGGGCTATCTGTTATTTCTTTGGGAAGAGTATTGTAAGTCTTCATGCACTGACTGATGGGGTTGTTTAGGCCCATATTGGTACGCACAGGTTCTAAGAAGATATTATTTTGTGTTCGGGTATTGTGATCATGTAGCTGATTAACAAAAGTAAAGTTGGTATTACATTTAAGTTCATTTCTTATAACCTTATATGCAAATTTCCCTTGCTCAATTTTCAAGTTGTCTTGAATTGGTAGGATTTGAGTTTCTTTATATATTGCATCTGTTGATGTTCTATAATTTAACCTGAATAAGATTTTGATAACTTTATTTTGAAGAACTTTAATTCTATTGAAAAGTGTTATTCCACATGTACCCCATATTGGAATTAAATATGTAAATATTGATAAGAAATATGCACTGTAGATTTGGCGTAATGAAGATGGGCTTAGGTAGTCTCTGCAGCGATATAGGGCACCTATCATAGGTACTACTTTTTTTTCTATGTGGTTAATATGATTACACCAATTTAGGTTTTCATCAACTACTAATCCTAGATATTTAACATCATGAACTCGAGATATTTCTTCTCCTCCTATCTCCACTGTGAGATTTTGTACATTTTTGTTTTTCTGTGTGAAAATTATATATGTTGTCTTTTTAGTGTTGAGTTGAAGTTTATTATTTTTAAGCCACTCATAATAGCGTGCGAGATCTGTGCTTATCATTGTTTTTAGTAGTTCAATCTCCTTATCTTTATATACAAGAACGGTGTCGTCTGCAAATTTGAAATATCTACAGTTAAGCTTAGCATTTTTTAAGGATAGTACATGTAGTGTATATAATAGAGGCCCAAGGACAGACCCTTGAGGCACACCTGCTGTTGTGTTTTCGGTTTCACTAGATTGTTCATTAACTATTGTAAATTGGTTTCGATTTATCAGATATGTTTTGATCAACGAGAGAGCATTTCCCCTTATTCCCATTTTTTCAATCTTACTAAGTAATATATCAAAATCTACTACGTCAAACGCTTTTCGCAAGTCAACAAATACTGCAAGAACGAAGTATTTTTCATCCAGCGAGGAAGCAACATAGTTAACGAAATCCATAGTTGCACTCAAAGTATTGCTATTTTCTTGGAACCCATATTGGTATTCATCAAAATTGACATGCACCGTCATGAAATTGATAATACGTTTTTTCAATATAATCTCGATAACCTTAGATAGTGTGGGGATTACTGAAATTGGCCTGTAATTATCCATAATGTTTTTTGGACCAGTTTTGTGGATAGGTGTGACTTTGCTGATTTTGAGGATATCAGGAAATATACCTTGCTTAAATGATTCATTTATAAGATTAACCAGTATTGGTATAATGTACTCTTTGAGTAGCAGTAGATCTTTCGTATTTATATTGTCATAACCAGGTGCTGATTTTTTATTTAGTTTGTCAAGTGCTTCCTGAACTTCTTGGGATTTAACTTTGTAAAGATACATTGAGCAATCACAATGGATTTCCTCAAAACCAGCAGTTGGGTCTACTTGAGGCTCTATGTTATTTATTACTGTACTTCCAATATTAACAAAATACCTGTTCATTTGTTCAGCTATTTTTTTGTTATCATCTAGAATTTGCCCTTCAAAGTCAATGTTGTTAATATTTCCCTTTTGTTTACCACCTTTAATCAGATTGTTAATGAGTTTCCACTGCTTCTTTTGATCAGTACCTGTGTCCTTCCATTTTTTTTCAAAATACTCCTGTTTCAGCTGTTTTCGTTTTTTCTCTACAGTTTTTTTTTGCACTTGAAATTGCCTAGCTACTTCCTGATCAAATGGGTATTTTGTTTTTTCCGAATATAATTTATCACGCTTTTTCATCAAGTTTATGAATTCCACTGTAATCCAATCCTTACCTTCTTTATGTTTTATTTTATGTTGAGTTGATGATTCATTTTTGCAAACCTGTATGGCTGATGAAAGTTTCTCAAAGCTATTTATTTCATGTCTGTTTCTCAGTTGTTGGAATTTGTCTCTAAACATATTTTGATTCACTACTGTATGATTGTAGTATGTTTTTTTCAGGATATTTGGAGTCTTTGAATTATTTTTGAGTAATATATTTAAAATTTTATGATCTGTTATATGGTTTCCGATGGATATGTGGCAGTCTAAACTTTTATTTGTCAGTACATGGTCTAGGATAGATTTGGAGTTTGTAGTTAGGCGTGTTACATAATCTTCCCCAATCATATTACAAATCTTGAAACCATTTAAAGTTACTGTGTTCATGTAAGTATCATGCTCAGGGGAGTTATTCTTAAGGAGATCAATATTTATATCACCTATCAATATAGATTTTGTTCTGCATTTGTTTAGGATATTATCTAATTATTCAGGTATAAAGTCATTGATTAAGTGACTTGGTGGCTTGTATAGTCCAATTATTTTGAGTTTACTATCCAAGAGATTGATACTTACAAGATTATACACCTTATCACAACTAACTTCAGAGACAGTAAATTTCAGTGTGTTTTTAACAAAAATTGAACAACCTCCACCTCGCGTACCTCTACAAGAATGAATTCCATTATATCCATTTATCACAAATAATTCAGTCTCATATGAGTAATACCAAGTTTCAGTGATCACAAGTATATCACAGTTTGTTTCTTTGACATAACAGCAGATATCATCATGTTTATTTCTTGCACTTTGTGCATTTAGATACATAATATTTATTCCATCCTTGTAGTCTTCTTTTTCTTTTCTTAGTAGTTTTTTAAATCCTCTTCTCTCATTATCTTCAATACTTTACTGTTTTCATCTTTGCGAATGAATATGTTTCCTTGAGAATACCATACAAACTTGTAATTGTTTTCTTTCTTAAACTTTCTTGCCAGCATGAATATGTATTGGTTGTACTTGGTAAGATCATGGTTAATGTATATCTCCCTGTCACTATCCCCAAGTCCTGTATTAGACACAGTTAGTTTCATGTCCTTCTTAGCCTTTAGAAAATTTTCTTTATCTTCATTGGTTTCAAAACATACTCTTATCATCCCTAGTCCTGATTGATTAGTACTTCTGCCAAGAGGATAGCATTTTGTATTCTGAATGTTAATCTTCAGTGCTTGATTAATCTTTTGTACCATTGATGCTGAGCTTTCGTTTTTGTTATGTTGAGGAACGCCGCTTATTATAATATTATTATCAATATCTTTTTGTGCATGTTTGTTTTTTTCTTCTGCCAGTTGGGTTTTCAATTCATCGATGTCTTTTCTCAATACCTCATTAATCTTCAGTTGTTCTTCATATTTAGCTAGTAGTTCAGATTGTTTCTGGTCCATTAGATGAAGCTTCTCCATGATATCCTTGAGAGTGATTTCCTTTTCTACAGTTATTACACTTGATTTTCTTTCGATTTCGGGCGTGTTTTTGTTAATTCTAACCTCACTTTTGCATGCCTCACAATTCCAGTGATCACCTTTAGGGTTTTTGTTTTCTTGTTCGTAGTATTTCAATTTAGCTTTCATCATGTTGATACATTCACAATGATACCATTTCATACATTTACTACATTGAATTGCAAAAGTATTGTTGCAAGTTTTAAAACAGATGGGACACTTGGACGCCATCTTGCTTGATAAAATTGATATAATTTCGTTGATAAATTCATATTCCAAGACCCCTAAAACATGTAAATTCATAGCTCACATGGCTCGAATAATGCAAGCATGTCAGTAGAACCAGATCGGCCGCCAATTTCCAAAATAGCGTTTTTTTAAACACTTCCGGTTATCTGAGAGCTGGAAGGATGTCACTATCAGATGTATCAGGGAAATTTCATTTGGAATCGACATGGATCACTTTTGTAGCTTCATTTCGATTTTTTTCCCAAACTACCGTGGAATTAACCCCCCTACCCCCTGAAAATCGAACCCACTCGCTCAAAAAATTGGGTGCTACAGGTCAAGTCGTTCGTTTGGTTATAAAGATGAAGTGTGCAAACTGGCTTTCTTTCTAACGAAATGCGGTTTTTATGTTATTTACGGTAAATCTCAAAAATACTTCAGCTGCAAAAGCAATTAAAAGTGCCAGAATTGCTGCCAGATATGGTTAGTCATACCCTAAAATGGGTGAATTTTATTTTCTCGGGAATCCTGGTGAGTTTTTAACAACCCCGGGGGTGGGAATGGGGTGGGATTGTAAAATTACATGGGATGTGGTTTGAATGATGGGAAATAGCACAGGGGGGTTGTCGGAGTCGCTGATTCCGTTTCGGAGGTCGATTTTCACCTATGCATCCACCGGGGGTTGAAAAGGGGGGGGGGGTGGGGGTAAGAATTGGACAATTACGTAGGATAGGCTCTGGACGGTGGGAAATAGTGCTAACAGGGGATTTTCGGGATCACTGATTTTATTTCCGGGGTCTGTTTCTACTAATATGCGCCCCTAGAGGTGAAAATAATATGTAATTGATTATACCATCCCTTGTAAATGTCCAATGTTCACCCCTAGCCTCCCTCTTTTTCACCCTCTGGGGTGAAAACTGACCTCGAAAATGGGGTTAGCAACCCAGAAATCAAAATATATAATCTTGTCTGATTATAGTCACTTCTAGAGGAGGATGATTCAGACTATCTCGTCTTTGAATTGCTGTTCCTCGTCTGATATTATTATTATCGACCTGATGAATCCGAGACGTTGATAATTTTTACCTTGAAGTTTTCTTAATATCAATTAATTCTTCAGTTTATAATTATTATGGTTGGACTTACAAGAGACGGGGGGCATGAGTGACAATCGATCTGGAAAACCCCAGATTACTATTTCCCACCGTTCAACCCATATCCCATAATAATATTCCAATTCCATCTCATTCCCACCCGGGGGAGAGGGGGGGATTCAGAACTCACCAGTAGTCTCATGAACATTGAATTCACCAACTTCAGGGTATGACCACCCATTTCTGACCGTAATTCTGGCACTTTAAAATGCTTTTATCCGCTTCTTTTTCGATTTTTTCCCTTTCAACCCATAATTTAACCCTTCCAAAAAGGTTTTATCTGAAAAATAATGTCAAATTCGGATAGAGCGGACAATTTAACTACGAGTATAGCATTTTCAGGATTTTTTTGGCCGGCATAGATATTTTTTTTGCGAGTGTCCGTTTACGTCCGCGTCGGCGTGAATGGGTTTTTAAATGATTTGCGACCCTGCATCTCTGATTGTAAGCATTTCGGGATTTTGTGCCTATTAGACATTTGAACAGGATGGTATGAAGTATTAAATACTGAAATTTCAGCCGATTTGACCGATAACCAAATTCCATAAGTTTAGTGCGGGGTAATTTCGTTGAATTTTTTACATGATGATTCGAAACTTTCCTTCGAAATGCAGGCCGTTTTTTAAAACTTGTTGAAAAGCCCAAGTAAGCGTATGTATAATGATCTTTCACCTTTTGTTTGATATAAAAATCACGACCCTGCAACGAAAAATTGAGCTCATAAAATTTCCAACAAAGATGATTTGGTTCGTTGTCTTTATAGTTTTTGAGAATAAGTCCTGTAAAAATTGTAAAACAAACAATCCATTTTTGTGCAATGCTTTTTCCTTTCATAAGACGACGACATCGTGAAGTCTCAAAATGCTAGTGTTTGAAATATTCCCATGTCTGTTTTGGACTATTTCTGAAATTACCGTTTGAAAGGCTCTGTCCTAGGAAATTGGACGTTTGAAAATTTGAAAGACAGATCAGAAGCTAACAGTCGAACATAAGCGTTTCCTTTCGGCGAAGTCAAATGCAGAGAAAATACCAATGACATTTGGAATGTTGCCATATCAAACATTTTTTATCTCCTTGCAATTTATTGTGTAAGTTTTTATTGCAACACCTCATTTCATTTATCGCTCCCTATGTTCTTCTTTGGTCACAAAAGTTGTGATGAAAAAGAAACATTGGAAGATAACACTGTATATAATATATTCTTGCATCTTGTATCTTGCATTACATAAAAATAGACTTCGAAAAAAGTATAAAAGACAGGGTGTAAATTACACATTTGAATCGTTCATCGTTAACACATCGCAGAAGAATGTGTGACTTCGGAAGAATGTATTTCAAAGTTCTGCGTGGCATCCGGTTGTCTACATCTTATTGAATATTTGTGAAAATAACTTGGGTGTTTTCCTCACTGTTGAAATATTCTCCCACTTTGAGAATTTCGGCTCTTTTGTATTCTCTCAAAATAATGAGTTGAATGGCCTTTTGAGATTTACCCCAACTATACTGGATTTGAAAGTGGAGATGAACAATATCATAAATTGTCAAAAAAAATTGACGAAAGAAATGGAAGATAAAACTGGCACTTCAGCAAAAAACAGTACCTGATGTAAAAACAATCAGTACAAAAACCAGATGTATTCCTATGATTCATTAAAAAACAGGCACTGAAAACCTTTCCAGTGGCGTGTATACTGAACACAAGGATAAGACAATTCGAGCAATAATAGATGAAATCGATAATAAATACAGCCGAATCGGTAAAAAATCTCACACCATTTGAAGAAAATCATCCCATGAAAGTAACTGCAAACAAAATGGAAAATTATCAGTTTAATGAAGTGGTTGGGATCGTATCTTGATGGACAATCCATGAATGTGAAATGTAATGGAATTAAATCAGGTATCGAGGACGTTGGGCTCGGAGTGCCCCAAGGATCAGTGCTTGGGCTATTACTTTTTTTACTGTATACTAATGAATTGTCAGAGTATGTTGCAAATTGTCATATAACAATGTTTGCAGATGACACCACCATTACAGTTACTAGTGGGGAGAATAATATGCCGCCTGATCTACAAATTATCGATGATATCAAAATGAGCAGTGAGGTAACATTTCTGGGAACTCACCTAGATCAAAGACTGAACTGCCTGCAATAAATTAAACAAAGATTTCTTAGCTATAAAACAAATCTGTTTAGATATATCAGGTCTACTGAATATTTACTTCGCCATGGCACATTCCTACATATCTCTTGATATAATGGCATGGGGTTTTACCAATGAATTTTCCAGAGTCTTTGTAGCACAAAAACAAATCAGACTAATTTTCAATGAGAATCGCCTGGAGAGTTGCAAATTCATACGTGAAAATTCATTGACAGCGTACTCAGTGTATATTTTGAAATGTATTAGATTTGCTAGAACTAATTTACATGAGCTGGAGAAGAATTCTAGCGTGCACAATTACAATACGCGACATGGAAATCTATTGCGGATTCCGGATCACAAATATGCAAAATATGAGAACTCTCCATAATATAATGTGATCGCTTCTTACAATAAACTACCTGTATCCATCAAGAATTCCACTTCTGACAATATATTCAATAAAAGAGTGAAAGAATTCCTAATAAAAAAATGTTATTATAGTGTAAACGAATTCTTGGACGATGCTCTAAATTGAACATTGATGGAAAAATATAGAACCTAAATATATGTATTGTCTATTCCATTATGTTATTTGTAAATATATAGTCTGTTATTTATTATGTGTATACCTACTAGTTGTACTACTATGTAATATTATTCATCCAGATATTTTTATATATTGATATTCTTATATTTTTATTTCTTTTTTATTTCAAATTGATATAACATACCACAGTGGTGAATACAAATTATATTCTATTCTATACCTTTTTTATATTTTCTAATGATTGACTGATAAAATCTCGAATTCTCCGAAAACTTAATTGAAACTGTAAAATCAAAACATTGAATATTA
Organism: Phaedon cochleariae; assembly: GCA_918026855.4. Classification (NCBI taxonomy): domain Eukaryota; kingdom Metazoa; phylum Arthropoda; class Insecta; order Coleoptera; family Chrysomelidae; genus Phaedon; species Phaedon cochleariae. The sequence continues at coordinate 16,987,138 of OU896720.1, read as the reverse complement.
CCTAAAATTTAATGTGCAAATATAAATCTTTACACTTTTTACTTGTTTCAGGATTTTCAACTGCTCATTCACATTCTTCGATTCACTAGCCTGCTGATAGAACACTCATTTTCTCGTCACTTGTATAATTCTATGGAACATCTCTTGGTCTTGCTGGAATCGAATGATATGTCAGTTGTGTTGGAAGTATTGAATTTATTGTACATGTTTTCAAAAAGGAGTAATTTCATAACACGTTTGAAACCAGATGAGAAGGAATGTTTATTATCCAGGTTACAATATCTTGCAGAGGTGAGACTACATTTTGTGAACGATTTTTAGGTTCTATATACTCATATGAACGTTCTATTCTAGAATTGGGGTGGAAAAGAAAATGGATTTGGTTTAGCAGATTGCTGTAACGTTGATAAAGAAATCCCAGCCTCGGCCACAACACTTCACGTTGAATTTCACAGAGAAGAAGATACAAATAAATCGCCCAAAAGTGATATTAAATCCCCAGATTCAAAAATTGTGAAACCAAATCTTCATATTATTCACATTGAACATGTGGATAAATTACACAAGACTCCTGCAGAAATTATGAAGTCCCTCGTCACTCTGTATTATGTCCCTCCTGACAAAGAGGTTAGTGTAATGATGGTTATGTTCACTGCCACTTTATCGTTTTTGTTTGTACACAACAATACAAACCGTTTCTTTCTTGTTTTGGGAAACTCTGTTTTCTGTTCCTCATTCACTCATTATTTGCATCAATTTTTTGATTGGAATTGTCCACGAATCATATTTCTATTTATTCAACTTTCAATATAAGAGTGGTTGCTAGATTATGTTGAATACACTGCTCTTTATTTATCTCAATATATTGGGAGAAAGAAGGAAGGAATAAAAGTTTATTCTTCTATGATTATACATTACACATATAACAAAGATATAGTACAGTGCAAAAAGGACAAACGAAAGGACAATGACCCGATGGCAATAATGGTTATATCTAAAATGAGTACATTGAATATCATTACATAGGACAAGAATTTATATTTATAGGTATTGACATTTTTTTTTAATCTGGAGGAGTTCCTCAACACTATAAAGTGCATCTAAAAATGACTGAACCTTCTGCCTGAAGTTTCTTACATTATTAGGTTGTACATTCATCATATCCATTATTTTACTGACCTTATTGTGAAGCACTTAATTCCAATGTGCCATGGTGACTGCTGAATGATGAATATTTGATTTTTGTCTTGGTATTATATGAATGTTATCTTCATCTTGTGTCAAAAGCTTGCTCATTTCCTTTGATATATAGGATTAGGTGAAAAATGAAAAGACTAGGTAACGTTGTATCATTTGACCGGGTGATATTTTTTAATATCAAATAACAAAATCATAATAATATCTCAAGCACATCAATGGCATAATAATTTGAAATATAACCTGAATGGAAAACTCAATCTAAATATACTCACAAGGTTTATTAAAATAGTTCTTTTGAATAAGATATGTTTTCGATAAATCAAAAAATTCCGTTGCTGTAAAGTTTGTCTCATTCAGGTGTGAATATACTCTCTTAAGGCTGTTGAAGGTGGCGCCAATAGTAATTCTTGATCAGCACTGGCTACATATCTTACTAGTAGGATCTATAGCCTCACTGCTAAAAATCCTGCTAACACTCACAAGCGTTTAGAACCCGATAATTTATCAATATTTGATTTACCTTAGCAAACTAATCTATTCGTAGTTACGACATAAATGTTTTCCTGAATATCATTGAAAGCATAGGTTTTAAAACTTACCTATTATAGATTTTGTAAAAAAAATGAAGGAATAATGTTATCTCCAGCCGGGGGGGCTGCGAACCTATGTACTGTTGCTTGGTTACAATCCTGGTTTAAAATCCATTTATTTCAAATTACATTAGTTACATTTTTCTAACAAACACAATGTATGAATGAACAGTAAATAAGAAGTAGAATACAATAACAAAATTGTGAAATATCAAGCTGGGAAGAGTGGATGTCAGAAATAATATGTAGGTACCCTGTCAACTAATGACATTTCCCAGAGCAATGCTTCATTAGTAGTGAATACCTGGGTTATACCCAGTTGAGTACACTGAACTATAACCCTACAAATTGAATGCCGATGCATGATTTCAATAAAACGCTCATTAGAACCTCGCGCAGACATGGCGGATTTAAGGTTGTGAGCATGCGCGCTTATATTGAAACCAGGGCCGGTTTTGCCAATGAACGATTATTTCTTGCCCATTGAAGTATGTTGAATTATAATGTAACATAGTGTGCGAATTTACATTTTTCGGAGACTGTCAGCAAATGTTGACATTTGAACACAAAATACTTTGGCGTTATTTTGCCGAGATTTCAATTATAATGTATAATACTATGTGAATTCACGTTTTTTGAAGACTGTCATTATTTTTCCGAGCTAAAAATCTAGAGAAAAGAAGATGTCAATTTTTTGAAACTCTGTCACAATAGTTACTGAATATCGGTGGGACAATAACACCAAAATTTGTTCATTTTTTGTCGAATTGTCAGTCCACTCATGAATTCAGTTTGTTGTCTTTCAAGGTGATACAACTCTATTTTCAAGAATATCTCTACGGTAGTTTTTATCAACCTGAGTTTATGATTTTCTAAAAGTGAATTGTCAAGGACATTTCATTTCCGATTTCGGCACAAGAACACCATGCATTCCTGCTCCATATTGTCTAATAATAGTCTTTTAAATGAGAAGTCACCAAAATCACGGTCACAGCTCAAAAATATAAACGAACAAAATACCATCCCAATACCAGGACACAAACACGAATCTATAAAAGACACGATCAGGAACAATGAAACAATGGAAATAAAAACCATATGAAAACAAACAATAATAAAGGCGTGGCAAATGATGGGCACAAAAATATCTAAGCCTTTCCTGATGGGAGCACACCTCATCAACGACATATGTCTGCGGTTGTAAGCAATTTCGATAATCACAGGCATTCTTTTCATATCTTCGTTTAACTGCGTCAAGGTCAAGATCTCCATGGAAGGCGTAAAATATTCACGCGCAGGTTGCTCTATCAGCATTCCATTTGTTGGGTTATAGTTCAGTGGTTGAGTCAATGAACTCAATACAACTGGAATGGACCCACTGTGAACGACGAGTGAGGCAAAAATATTTGTCAGGCAACCCGCAGTGTTTACGGATACCTATCTCTCTCTATCTTGTGTTGGTTAATGGGAAGCGCTCGCATAATTTGAAATATTTTCTCGTTTTTTGCTTCTATTTGAAAGTAAACGTGATTAAATAAAAATATTCATTTAGGAAAAAGGATAATGTTGTAATCAACTATCATTAAAAAATTATTACTGATTTTTTTATTGACTTTGATATTAAATTTCAATCTCACTCTCACAGGATGGGAAGTCAAATGAATACAAAATTGAAATTATATATTTTTATTCAAATGTCACAATATATTGTACAGGGTGAGCGAAGAAAAACGATAGGAAAAATTTGAAAAGAGGTTATTGAATGTTATTGAGTGCATTTTGAGCATAATTTCCATAGGTTCCTATTCCTTCTTCCTTCTTCTGTCATATTTGAAATTTTTAGGTCTCTCCTTATTACGTTTTGTCTCAGTGTCTTCACTTTCCTCCTCAATACAATATATTTTATTGATAAACCTCCAAACTTGGGAGCTAGAAGTGGTAGGCAAGTCAAAGTCAATAAAATGGGAAACTTCTTCCTTTGGACCTAAGTTATGAGCGTCCATAGATGCATCCTGAAAACAAATTACTAGCTAGTTTTTTTTTTTATTTTAATGAGGTGAAAACATACTTTTTTTTCATTATTAATCAACTAGGTACCTATGAGTTTTCTTATTTTCCTGGGGGAATCAGCATTTTTTGGTAACAAATGCTGAGGAAATAAAAAATATACTGGGTACAGCATCTGCTTTAAAAAACCTAGCTGTACTTGGTATGCCTAAATAATCTGTTGTCAGGAAATGCTCCCCACAAAGCTTGCTGCTTCTATTTGGAGTCCAATTCTCTCTACGAACTGCCTTTATCCATAATTCGAGAATGTCTGGTCTTTTGAATGGAAAGCTGCAACAAATAATATTACTCAATATCAATATGGAAGTATTTACCTTTGACAAATAATATAGGTATAGTTTTTGAACATATTCTGAGACTGGGAACATTGTATACCTAACTGGATGATCATTTCAAGAACTATATTTTTCAAAAATCTGAGAACAATATTCAACTTACCCATGGAATGCCCATTCCTTTTTATTTTGTTCGTTCTTGCATCCAAAGGCGACACAATAAATCACCATTGTTTATCAATATTAATCACAAACCTTCTCAACAATCAGTTCATCAGGGTTCACAACAACAAATTCAGTCCTTTTGATACAACAAAACACGCCAAATGAATAGATATTTCACCTCGTATTTAGCATAAACGAAGACAATGAACTTATGTCTTCACTTTCTTGCCTGTGTAGATGAGAGAAAAAATTCCTAGCTACTTTAATTATTAGATAAAAGAAAATGTATACACCAATCCACCATTAAACAACACGAGTTGGAAGAGGACAGGTATCCGTAAATCATGCTATCTCTGTTGCAGCTGCCCCTGACACACTTTGTGCTATTCGAGAGAGCGGGCGTATCCCTTCCAGTTGTATTGAGTTCATTGGGTTGAGTAGGGGTGGATACATACATTAGCAATTTTTAGGGTGAAACATTCGAATGAAAGGAGAATTGAAAGTAGAAACATCTTCAAATCATCTGTGGTCGCTCTCGATCCGCGCTAGAGTCTATATACGCAGGTGCGGCCTCAAATCGGCTTCTTAACCGATCAGCCTTGAAGCGGACCATATACAGTGTGTTATTTAAGTACGTGGCCAAACTTGAAGGGGTGATTCTTTGAGTGGTTCTAAGACGAAAAGTTCATATAAACATAGGTCCGGTAATGCTTCGTTTCCAAGATACAGGGTGTCAAAATTTTTAAAAGAAATCGTTTTTTTCGTAAATATCTTAATTACCCTTCAACCGATTTTATTGAAATTTGGCAGTGTTATTCGAGGTCGTAAAGGGCTAATTCAACCCTAACTATATCAAAATTATCATGTCCAGTGGCGTCCCGGAAGGCACTGTAGCCAATATTTTTGACAGAAAAAATGTGCGCCACTGATTTTTTCGCAATTTTTGTATTTGTTTTACATTGAGCAACTGAAATTACAACTTTTTTATTTCTAGAATTTTTTTCATATCTTGCTTTGTTTTTGAGAAAAAACATAAAAATCACTTCATTGCACATCCCTGTGACAACACAATAAAACATTTCAACTACTAAACCATCAAAAACTGGGGTCTTACCTAATATTTTTTCATATTAGTACTCTATTCTAGTCTTGGAATTTTCTATTAAAATCAATGCAATGAAAAAACAAAAAATATGTATGTATGAATTGCAGCACTTGCCTTCGGCTCTTGGCTTCGGCTCTTGGCTTCGGCTCGTCACAGGGATGTGCAATGAAGTGATTTTTATGTTTTTTCTCAAAAACAAAGCAAGATACGAAAAAAATTCTAGATATAAAAAAGTTGTAATTTTAGTTGCTCAATGTGAAACAAATACAAAAATTGCAAAAAAAAACAGTGGCGCACATTTTTTCTGTCAAAAATATTGGTTACAGTGCCTTCCGGGACGCCACTGGACATGATAATTTTGATATAGTTAGGGTTAAATTAGCCCTTTACGACCTTGAATAACACTGCCAAATTTCAATAAAATCGGTTGAAGGGTTATTAAGATATTTACGAAAAAAACGATTTCTTTTAAAAATTTTGACACCCTGTATCTTGAAAACGAAGCATTACCGGACCTATGTTTATATGAACTTTTCGTCTTAGAACCACTCAAAGAATCACCCCTTCAAGTTTGGCCACGTACTTAAATAACACCCTGTATTTTGACTCCAGCTCACTAGACCTGCTACCACAGAAAGTGCAAGCGCAGGTCTATGACTGTGTCAGCGATTTTGCATTGCGTGTTAATGACGAACTATGAGAATTTTTGTGAATTTTACATGTGTAATTTTGGTGCTTTTTTTTTCTACATGGTCGAAGTTTCCTGTTCTGCCTGTTGTATGGGCTATAACCGTTTCAAAGTCGTCTTATACCTGCACGAAGTAATCTTATTGGTTAGGTCACTACCTTGATCACAATCCTGGCGCCTGTGCCACTACGGCACCAATCCTTTCCGTAATTGATGTACAAAAAACTCCATCACTCTATTGATACGACATTGGGATCCAAATACTTCGCCGAATAGACAAATCGACAAATTTTTTGTCATACGACGAAACGTATTGGTGGTTACTTTGTCGCAACTTGTCATTATACCGGTCATTAAGCCTGTAGACAAATAGCTGAAAATGGTCAAAACGCCGAAAAAGCTTTCATCTTTCAACCAGTTTTATATCAGGCAGATGGCTCCATGTGGTGGATACCCTATCCGGCGTTCCACAAGGATCAATTTTGGCACCAAAATTGTTCCTACTTCATATCAATGATCTGTTGGGAGTAACCGCTTGCCCTATTCACAGTTTTGCAGACGATGGTACTCTCCATATTGTGTTCGCTTCCAGAATTCCCATTTCTTCCCAGGAAACTTAGAACTCTCTACGAAGGCAGGTTAACTCTGCCAATGAAGATCTTGCTGAATTTACTGCCTGTGGAACCAACAACCTTGTTGAATTCAACGCCGCCAAAACTCAAGCCTCTATTTTCTCTTTGCCAATGGAAGTATATCCGAGAACATATAATCTCCCTCCGAGAATTAAAAAAAAATCCAATACCTATCTCCTCTCCCTATCCTCCCTAGGCATGCACGTTGTTCGTCGAACGTTATAGGGATTCTCTATCGTGCGTTCCAAATGATAAAAAAGAAGTCTATTTCTTATACAAAAAGAATATTTTCCGAAAAATATGCTCCCTAGGAAGAAGGTTCATTTAGGCCGGTACACAGCTTCGCGGATGATAGTACCCTCCATACCGCCTTCTCTTCCAGGGCTCCAATTCCAGCCAGGCAAATCAGAAACGAACGAGGGAGAAATGTTGACAACATAAATATGGACTTGGCAACCATTCTCGAATGGGGATCCAAACTTGGTAGATTTCAATGCAAACAAAACACAAGCATGCCTTTTCTCTAGAAAAGCCGATCTCACTATGCCCAACATATGCTTGTCAGGAGTAACCATACCTTTGAAGAAATCCATTTCGATGCTTGGTATCACTATCAGCAATAACCTTTCTTGGGAAAATCACGTGAGATCAATTGCTAAAAGTGCATCCCAGAAACTTGGTTTCCTGTTTCGGACCAGGAGCTATTTCACTTCCAGTCAGCTGCTTATGATCTATAAGGCACAGATACGACCTGTCCTGGAATACTGTTCCCATATTTGGAGTGCAGCACCCAAACATACCCTGAAACTGTTGGATTCTGTCAAAAAAAGGGCAATTCGTCTCGTGGGTGATGCATCGCTCACAAACTCACTCACTTCTCTGGAACACGGTAGAAAAGTTGGCGATCTGGCTCTATTTTATAGATATTCTCGTGGACGATGCTCTTCTGAAATATCAACAACTGTTCCTTCCTTGGCAGTCCCCGCGAGATTAACCCGTCGAGTGAGGCTTCGCACCCCTTCGTGGTCACTTTGGAGACCTGCAGAACGTCTCTTTCCAAAGACTCGTTCATCCAACGAACAGCGAGGCTCTGGAATACATTGCCAAGGGAGGTGTTCCCCGAGGCATATAACCTCCAGAAATTCAAGAAGAACACCAACTCCTACTTTATTTCCCTTGGTTCTCACGATGTTCTCTGAACATTACAGGATATCCCTTTTGGTGGGAACCAGAACATAAAAAAAGGCCGAGTTAGGTTAGATTGTTTAGGAAAAATGGTATCCCTTGTTCTCTCAATTAGTTTTTCGAAAAATATTTCTCAAGTACGATGCGAAAAATGAAAAAAAATCCACAAAGAGTTATTTCGGCAATTTAACCACTTTCGGCGAAATGTCCGAACAGCTGTTTCGGCAGAATGTCTATTTTAGGCAAAGTGTCCGAATAGCTGTGTCGGTGTCATAGCCACTTTCGGCAACTTGTTCACTGGCATTTTTTGGCATAATTACCACTTTTGGCAAAGTGTCCACCGATATGTTCCTGCGTTTTGCAAAAAAATCCGGTGATTTGGCCAATAGGTGACTTATTGTCCATTCGGCGAAGTGTCATGGTCCCACGACATTTAGCTTTGAGGCGAAGTTCCCACTAGTAAGGTACGTAGACATCAGTCTTTTTCGATTAATGAAAACCGAATTGCACGCTTAATTTAGATTGCGTAAGAATATCACCAATTTATAACAATTTTAGATGATAGGTGGAGTAGCAAACGGTACCTGTTGAAGTTGTTTGAATCTTTTTGATGTTCTCACTGAATAATGGGCGAGTGAACTGATTTTTTTTATTTTTAATCTTCACACCAATGCTTTTAATTTCATTAATTTTCGAAAATGTTATCAATATTTTTATGGTTTCAAAATCACAAATGTAATCACAGTATCATTCAAACGATCGTAACGTGCCACTCATAACGACTGACATCATGACTCAGTGAGTGAAACACATAGTTGCCAGATGTTACAGTACATTTGGAAATAACAGACACCAAATTGGTTGTGATCCTATTGGATCGCAAAGCCAGTATTGTAGCTTTGCTGTCCGAGCGTATAGTGATTGGTCTTCGACCTCTCATGATCAGGTTTTCCAAGTACTCCAGCCTGGAACACTGAGGTATATTCGCCCGAAGGAACCGAGATTTCTCTTCCTGTTCCTTCATTGTATACCCCTGCACCTGAACTGCCCTCAAATTTAGAGCCATCCTTGTACCAGATTCATTGGGAGGAGGCATGCCAGGTGTTGTGTCATTCCATTCTTCCCTCTAAATTCATTGATGTAATAAATGCCATCAATATAGGGTTTACCCCAATGCCAATTCTACATGTTGATATCTGATATGATTAATAATTGAGTAGGTTGTAGCTTGTAAGTTCAATCAGCAGCGACAAACTTCGTTCAAATACTCGTTTAAACGTTTTTACCGAGGTTTATACAATCATATCTATCAACTAGGAAAAAGCCAAATACTCAAAGTGGAATGCAATGGTTAAAAATACAGAGAAACTCAAACTCATTACCACAATAGTTCATAAAATGAACGAAAATGGTACATAACCAGAGAAAAACAACTACTCTCCTGGCTATATGCCACGCAGAACATTGGATTACATCCTCCCGAAATTTATGCAATAACTCGTATAAACGAATAAAATCGCAAATGCTTCCTTACTAAAGTTGGTTTGAGTATTTGGCTTTTTCCCCCCTTGAAAATACGCCAGTCGGGCAACCAGCCACTCCCATTTCGCCTGAAATGGGATCTTGTTTTGGAGGGTTTCTTTCCCTGCCCGGTGGTGTTCGGCGTTCGCATTTCATGTCGCTGACTTCGAACGCCTCGTTGGGTATAAATGCTGAGATGTGTTTACGTTGGGTCAGGTTCGCACCAGATAGCGGTCAAGAAGCTATCTGGGACAGCCCTGTACTGACAAGAACCAACAGCTAGAAACCGGTCTGCAGGTAGTCACACGTTCCTGAACTACTTAGGCGCAGCTCGGCGTTTAGGAAGGAAATACTTGCGATTACATTCGTCTATACGAATTATTGCATAGATTTCGGGAGGATGTAATCCAATGTTCTGCGTGGCATATAGCCAGGAAAGTAGTTGTTTTTCTCTCGTTATCTACCATTTTCGTTCATTTTATGTGGTAATGACTGAGTTTATCTGTCATAATATGTCAAAATCCAGTTTATAAGAAAACATGAGCGCAAGTGAGTTTCAAACTGCCTTGCTCAGTTCATCCATGACAATATTGAAATCTGTTGAATTTTGAGAGCATGAATGAATGTTAAAATATAAATAGTACTGTGACGTCAGTAACGCGTACGATTTTCCGTCGTATTCTAACGGGAGCATTTCTATTAATTTTAAAAAATTGAGAAGGAATAAAACATTTGAAAAATTCTGTGTGTTTTTTTGCTCATTGTGATGAGTCAGTAATTAGTGTTCTCTTCTGTAGTAGTCCATGTTAGTGTTCTCGTGTATTGTCGACTCGTGAATTCTACTGTGGATACTTCGATTGATGATACTTGCGTACAATTTCCAAACAATTCAACTACAATTTGCGACTTGGCAACGTGTTGGCCGAGTTTGGCCGACTTTTGTTGAGGTTGACGTAGCAATATTAACAACTGATTCCATCGATATCGGTTGGCGGAATCAGGCCTTAATTTTTAACAACTTTGAACAGCCCATATTCTCATAATTTGCAATAAAAATATTCAAAGTGTATGAAAAATCGTTTGGGGTCTGTAACAATACAGTGTAATTGTGGAATGTGAACAATTCAATACTAGTTCAGTAACCTAAAACTGGATCATTTAAAAAAATATCTCATTGATTCAACTTGAAATTTCCTGACATTGCCAGTTTCAGTACCTGCTTTGACTCACTTCTTCATTGAAATATATTTATTTTTATGACCCCCGTAGATGTGGTTATTTACCCACGTTAGATTGGCAACCCATTTCGCCGATTACAAAAACAGGTTGAAGAGCGTACAAGCGCGCTTGCAGGCATTGTCCGTAATGGTTTATTCTAATGCTATACAAGATTCGCCTTCCAATCTCTTATACAATGGTCTACTAGAAGAGCTGGTTGAAGTTGTCGAATTGGAAGACCCAAAGTTAACTGATATTGGATGTGCCGCTCTCCGTACCCTTACAGCAATCATACATTTGGACAGAAACCCACATATGCCAAAGTAAGTATCAGTTTATCGATGAATTGCATGATAATTTCATTTCCGAGGTATTTCAGTTGATTAATTGATGAGTAATATGTTCAGATTACACATAACGGGGATATGTTTTTCGTCACAGATACCGGACATGCTGTTTTTGCTTTACCAGAGCTCGTTTGTGGTACTTGATCTCTGACAAATAAACATATCCATACTTGAGACTTTATAGCCGTCCAAGTGATCTTGATAAGTGAGAAGGAAAAACACCATTTCGACAAATGACTTCTACCCACATTCAGTTTTAATATACAAATGGACACAAGATATTCCAATAGATAGACTATACGTCGATAAGCGATACGTCCTCTTGATGACACTTGCTTTGACTGTTCCAGTTTTCTTGAATTAATTTGATTGATTTTCAGTAGTTATGAAGCCATTGAGAAGAATCATTTACCCATCATGCATGATGTAATGAATTCACATAAACGTGTATCAGCAAACGCCTTAGATGGTCCAAAATTCAATATACAGTGTCTCCTAAATTCGATCCTCACCATTTGGATCTCGGTAACTGTAAGAGATAGAGAGAGTCGGTTAAATTAAGAAGAAGAATCATCTTTGAGTTATTCAAGAAACACTGAAATTTTGTATTTTTGTTTTTCTCGAATATCTCGAAAACTATTGATTGTATGAAAAGACAACTTCAACATTCCGATGGTATCTTTTAGTGATTTTTTGCATGGTTTTGTGAGTTTATTTTTCAAAATGTCAAGCTGCTGAGATATGACCTTCAACTTATTTTTTTCTTCCGGACACCATATTGGATTTTTCCAGATTTGAAATCAGCATCAAATTGCCTTCCTTTGAAAGATCACTAACAGTTGAACGTTGAAGTTGTTTCTTCATACAATCAATAGTTTTCGAGATATTTGAGAAAAACCAAAGCAGAAAATGTCAGTTTTTCTTGAATAACTAAAAAATGACTGAAGCTAAGATTTCTTCACGGATTCTGAATCACGATTGAATTTGCTGAAACTTTCGTGATTTAAGCGAATCTGTATCTCACAGTTACGGAGATCCCAATGATGAGGTGAATAATTATTCTGAGATTTGATTTTAAGAAATAGGGAACTCAGTGGTTGTTTAGTAATTCACGTTACCCCAAAGGGGAATGGAAAATAAAAGAACTTACCGTGTTATTCACTTATTTTTCGGAACAAGCACAACAAACGCCATCAACAGTGTATATTTATATATATACAGTATGATGCAAATGTATGGAATAAATTCATTTCAAAACAAGACGACTTACGAAAAAAATCCAAAAACTAGAGTTCAGAACTTTTTTTATTTTTCTCGATGTTCAATTCTCATTAGCAGACCTCTGCAAGATTCAGTTAACCAAATGATAATCCATTTTAATTGCAATATTCCTATGCGAAATTTTGACTGTTGAATAGACGATCAGTATACCTTTCAAACGAGGTGTCACATGACCCCTGCTTGTATTTGAAAAAATCGTCCATTACGTCATTACTTCTACACCAGTGACGTAACATCTCTCATATGAATGTCATGAGATGAGGCTTCAAAAATTAAAACACGTGTTTTTGGAATTTCTTCAAATGTCGCCCATTTATGAAATAATGAATTTATTCCATACATTTGCATCATACTGTATATATATCTAGGAAAAAAGTACTCACTTCCTTCCCGTGGGACAAGTAATTTATGAAAAGTGACATTTTATTTCCTGTCGGCAGATATGATATGTCAACCTTTTTTTCCTTCACAAAAAAATATTTTTACTTACTAATTGTATAAATAACTAATTCCTTAATCATTTTGTACATTAGCATCATGTGTTCCATTTCCACTGAAACAAAAATCAATTAGATATACTTCGGGAATGAAATTTGTTGTTTGATAGGTACCGAAGAGCAATGATTATTTTTTTCAGTAGACGCCCAGGCTCTCGTTTGAACAGCATAATAGATGTGACAGGAGCCAGTCAGTACCATGGATTCTTGCCAGTTCTCGTCAGGAACTGTATCTCGTCCCTAACGAATCAGATCGATTTCGGTCAGACGGCATTCAAAAAGATGAAACTACAAGATGAGGCCTCGTTCTCGTCCCAGGACGAGTCTAGTAGTGATTCGTGCAAAACTGAAGGAACCGGATCTGGTGGCCAAGAAACTAAGTCTGACGCCGCTGGTCTGATGGGTTGTTTGGACCTGTTGGCTGCCGCAGCTCTAGATTACAAATTTCCTGTCAGCTTAACTACTGCCTTGTTCTCTTTCTTGTATCATTTAGCCAGCTATGAGTCTGGTGGCGAAGCTCTGGTTTCCTGTGGGATGATGGAGTCGCTCCTACAAGTGATCAATTGGCAAGGATTCGAATTAGATCATATTACGGTGAATTGGATTTTGAATCAATATTATACTGGGTGTTTCATAATTGCATATCGAAGAAAATATTCCTTATTTGGTTCAACTTTACTGGGTTCAACTGGGATTCATCTTAATTGTGTGACTGAGAAAAACCTTGAAAATACGTTTAATCCTCTGGCACAGTCATTAAAGGCTAATGGAACAGTTTTTTCCACCAAATCTTCGTAGTTGCTCAATAACACCCAAAAACGAGTCATATTTGTTATGATTCTTTTTTCACATGTCGAAATTTGATATTTTGGTAATTTCAACCAATGGCAATGCGTGATTCTAACCAATCATTCGGTATTATACTGAGAAAATAGCTCTTTTCTGATGAAACCTTGTTTACATTGAACTGTCAAAATTAACCAGACTTACTTATGTCTGCTATCTTGTTCCTCTTGAACTATCTTATGTGTAAGTAGGTACAACCTTTTAGATCAACTCAATTACATGAATGGTATTTTATTCCTATCAAAGATTATGCTACATACGCATTCTCGCTTGTAGGTATCGCAAAATCAATTTAACCATAAAAAAATTTAATTCAGATCACGATTTCATCAATCGGTTTGTTTTCATATCCTTGTCAAAATAAAAAAGTTCTCGTGGAAAAGACAAAATAATTGATAAAATTGAAAGTCTCGTAGTATACCTTTGATAATGTCTAATCAAGTATGGAATAAAGTACAGGATGTTCTATATGAAACTGAAACTGAAAATGTGACAGCATATTATTATGCAAACGCCCTACCACCTATGTTCAATGGTAAATATTATTTAAATAAACTGGTCAACATTGATAACGTCGTGGTGCAAAATATAACCTGAATTCATCCCGAATTTCCTAACCAAATTTCAATGATTAATTAACCTTGTATGTATAGTCTCCGGATATGTGATAGTGTTCGAATACAGAAACTCCTGAAGAAGTCTATACAAAGTGATACAAAAAATACTGAGTGATCTATCACGATCATCAAAGCTCTAAATTCGGAAATTCCGAAAACGTTTCGAGAGCAAGCATCAATCATCAGGTTGCAGGCCAGGAAAAAAAAATGAAAACATTTGTTCAAACTGCACGGTGACGACCACAATGCAGCTACACCCATTCAATTATAACCGTGTAGCGATTTTATTTAAAATCACTGAAGTTTCATATTGTCACCACAAAATACCAAGAGATTAGGCTAATCATCGGTGGAAACCGATTTCAAATTGGTTAGGAAATACGTGAGTTGTTATGAATTCATTCCAAGCTATATTTTGCACAACGACGGTATCAATGTTGACCAGTTTATATCATAAATAACATAAAATCAATGTTACTTCATAACGTATATTTAATGTTACTCAAAAAATCTGAACAATATTGTATATTGACATTCCAATTATTTTACAGGAGTTATTAGGTCATGCCAATTTTTTTCTGGAATTATCAAGAGACAGAGAAGTTGATCTGAGAAACTAAGTATGATCCCACAGTGATATTTTGAGAAAGATCATTTGGTTATTCTGCTTCATAGGTCCATGAACTAGGAAATAAATTTGTAAAGCCTCTACTTAGTTATTATAATAAGACAGTTATCTGTATGGTTGAAACATCGATATTGTTCCTTCCTGAAACAGAAAAAACTTGAAATCATAATATGTCGCACCAGGCCCAGACAAATAGGCATCTAGAAGATGGATACCTACCCATATCAGGAATATATCACTCTCGGGGTAATAATTAATTGAATAAGTCATGGTGTGAATCCTCGGGCGATTTTGAGGAGAAAAGTGTATATCAACATTTGTCCTAAACCTGTTAGTTTTTGAGCTACAAGATGTACAAGAGGCGTACAGTTTTTTTTAAATTAAAACATTCAATATCAGGTCTTCGTGAACATCGTTGGTAAAAGTAAAATATTAATTTTCGTCCCAAAACAAAAGAACATTTTAATGAAATACCAAAAACAGTCTGAATGGACTGAAGAAGAAACATTTTTTGGTTTTTATTTTTTTTCTTTATCTAGATGCTGTGAACTAACATACATCATCTACATGATGTAGGTTGGTTTTTGAGTAGTTATTTGACTTGTTTGCCATTGAATTTTGATTATGCACGGTCTCACAGGGGCACAGGACCCTTTACAATAATTAACCTGACCCTTAACCGGTGCTTTGCACAACAATTTTTTTCAATATTTTTTCATAATTATTCCATTTCAAACCATTCAAGTCCAGAAAAATACTTATTCATTCAAGTTCGAAATTTGGGTGATGAAACTGTAACTCAGGATTCTATTTTTGTGCATTCTTCAAATTTGAAAACGAATTTTAATAATTAATACAGGGTGTTGTTTCGATAAAACAACGGTTTTATTGAATTTTGATCCGGACTAGTATGTTAGTCGCTTTGGTAGTGGAAAAACATGTGTGCCAAATATTGAGAATATATACTGGATGATTCGTTAGTTATGACCCGCCAATAGAGGAATTGGCAAAATCAATAAAACATTCTATATTTTGGTTATGAAACTTGTAAAATAAATGAAATGGTATATTTCCCTTTGCCAATGAAATGCCCTGTATAAAATACTCATATCAATCTGATGATTTTTTGTGAAGGCGGTCTTGGATAGGATTTGCAGGGTTTGGGGATGGTTGATAGACTTTGAAATTTTCAATAATATGCATTTTTGAAACACCCTGTACATTTGGAATAAAATAATACGAAAAATCATTGTTGAACTCATTAGCTTCTATCTGTCGATGAATTAGCAGCATTTTAAATTTCCAATTAAATCATTATTTTCACTGGCAGATCTAGAAATGTATGTTTTTAGTACTCCAGTGAGAATTATCTCTAGAAACTTTCAGTTTCATTGTTAAACTTGAAATTTCAATTTTAGTTCGTCACTCGTGCCGTTCGAGTTATTGATTTGATAACCAACATTGATATGGCAGCTTTTCAAATACATGGAGGATTACATAGTTTTATCAACCGGCTTGATGTAAGTATATTATCTCTCGTAGAAGTAACTGTCGGTAACTTATTACCTCATTGCAGATTGAAGTGAATTTTTGCAAGAAAGACCAGCTTTATCAAATAAAGACAAATTTGCCAGAACAAACCTTCGACGAAAATGCCGCTGGTAATTCGTCTGCCGGTAACGAGGAAGAACCGTCATCTGTCGACCTGGAATACATTACAGAGAATATAGGCAAAACTTGCCTTCCTCAGCGCGCCGCTCTTCTGAAATCCATGTTGAACTTTTTGAAGAAAGCGTTTCAAGATGCGACTTTCGCTGAAAGCATTAGACACCTTATGGAAGGCAGTTTACCTAATTCATTGAAGAACATAATCGCTAATACTGAATATTATGGACCGTCCCTATTTCTGTTAGCTACAGATGTAGTTACAGTTTACGTTTATCAAGAACCAGCTCTGCTATCTGCACTACAAGACAACGGCCTGACCGATGTTGTCTTACATTCCCTATTGGTCAAAGAAGTACCTTCAACGAGAGAGGTACTGGGCTCTCTGCCAAATGTGTTCAGCGCTTTATGTCTGAACAATCGTGGATTAGAATCGTTTGCTAAGTGCAAGCCTTTTGAGAAGCTGTTCAATATTCTAGTGTCTCCTAACTATTTGCCTGCTATGAGAAGAAGGCGCAGTTCGGAAGCTACTGCAGATACCGCTTGTAACTTGGGTAACGCTATGGATGAACTAATGCGCCACCAACCGAGTCTTAGGCAAGACGCAACGCGTGCCATAATCAAACTCCTTGTGGAATTGGTCCACTTAGGAACAGATCCAAAATATGTTTGTTGGAGACCCCATAGCAAAACGGAGATTTCACCTTCTACAACATCTAGATCTGGTACTAATCCCGAAGGCTCTTCTGATGAAGAAGAAGAAGATGAGGAAGAGGCGTCAACTTCTTCGCAAAATGCTCAGACAGAGAGCCAAGCTCAAGCCAACAGCGAAAGGCAACCGATAGCTCTCATCGACTATATCCTCAACGCCATGAAGTTTATTGATGCCATTTTGAGTAACAATTCAACAGATGATCATTGCAGAGAATTTGTGGAAAAAGGTGGGCTAGTACCGCTATTGAAGATACTCGGTTTGCCCAACCTACCAGTTGATTGTCCCGTCACCAACCCTGCTCAGGCTGTTGCCACAGTTTGCAAGAGCATCTTGAACCTAGCACACGAGCCGTTACTATTCGGCCATGGATTGTCACAGCTCGGAGAAGTTCTTGAACAACTCAAACCCCTGTATGCCAAGCAAGAAGTGCCTGGTGGATCCAAGCTATTGCTTGAACTTGCTAGTGCTTCTGATATAGAAAGCGCTTTCAGCACTGCCTCAGCCACTCCTCTCTTACATGCTATGAATGCTGCTCATGGTTATGTTATCATGTTCGTTCATATTTGTCGTACCGGACAAACCGAGATCAGGAATCTCTCACTGCAACATTGGGGCTCGGACGTTGGACTCAAGGTCCTGAAAGGGCTTGCCGATCTCTATACTTCATTAGTGTGGGAGAGTACACTTCTCTTGGCATATTGCAGTGATGATTTGTTACCATCTGATTGTGATTTTACTAGAGAGGACATCGAGAAGTTGAACGCATTTTTTGATAGGGTAAGTTGATTGTCTGGCATTTTTTGTGCTCATATATATTTTGTTTTGATCTTGAAAACCATTGATTCGTTAGATTCATTTTTCTCTGAATTCAATAATGTAAATTGATATTTGATACCATTGTGAAAAATCCCATTGAAAGTAAATTAAACAATCTAACATTTTATAGAACAGCTGAGTTATGGCTTGCAGTGCTTTTATAGAGACAAAATGTATAATGATGTTTTATGAAAATTTCAAACCGTCATGTTAGTACAAACGCGGTTCTTATTTTTCTTAGGACCACCAACGAACATAAAAACTTTCCTGCAGATGAGCAAGTCTGAATCTAGCTAGTATCATCAAACTATGCAATCAGTGTATATATTCAACAATTGAGGCCCATTGCCTTGGTCGTAGGAATGAATCATGTTTGATGTTGTATTGGTTGTAACTTCACTTTGCTTCGCTTCGTTCGCCGGTTAACTACACCTGCATGATTCTTTTCTCATCTTGTGCTCGTTATGAGAATAACTATATCTTTCAGTGTGAGGGTAATTCTACCACAGACAGTACTGGTAACGTTGCCTCTGCCATGGAAGCTCTTACTACGAACCCACCTCCAATATCGATGGACGTTGACAGCGAATCAGGTTCCAGCATAACCAAACCAGACAACAGGAATCTGAAATATATTAAACCGCTACTGGGTGCATCATCGAGACTCGGTAGAGCCCTCGCAGAACTTTTCGGTTTGCTCGTCAAACTCTGTGTTGGGTCTCCTATAAGACAGAGACGTGGTCAAAATATCGTAGCAGCTCCTCCTATGCCATCTCCTTATGCGAGAAATGTGGCAACAGCTTTGAACGTGTTACTTGCAGAAGGGCTTGATTGCGACAAGCTGCCTCCTTGCTCTACTGCCAAGTGTAGGCTTACATTCTTGATATGCAGCGTTGGATTTACTAGTCCTATGCTATTTGATGAGAGACGCTATCCTTATCATCTCATGTTGAAGAAGTTTGTCAGCCTTGGTGGCCAAGCTATTTTCTTCAAAACTTTCAAATGGGCGTTGAATGCTGGTAAATTGGACTCAGATGAGGAGATCGAGTATTCTTCCCTACCAGAGGGTGAGTTGAGCGTAAATATTTTTTCAACAATTACATTTTTCTGCCTCGTAACTAATTATGAGAATTGAATTGAAATCTTCATGGTTATCATTGTTCGCAGGTACCATCGGATTTTTAGATGCTTGGCTGACCCTTCTTGAAAAAGTGGTAAATCCGAAGGCAATACTAGAGTCACCACATGTAATTTCTAGTCGGCCATCTCATAGCTACAGCTTCGATCCACTGAAATACTTGATACAAATACATAAGCTAGCTTTTGAAAGTGTAATGTTGCTCTGGGGAAAAACACCATTAGCTTCTTATGGAGCAAGAACAACAGAAACGTTATTGACAATTCTTCGTCATATATTCAGGGGCGAGAAAATCATTAAGGAGAAGATGAAATCTGACGAGTCGAAAACTGAAACAAATGCTGGCGCCGGCGCAGGAACGTCTGGCGGAGCTGGACCGTCGTTCAGAGACATTGATGACAATTTGCGACAACTGATGGATATGGGTTTCTCCAGGGAACATGCTATCGAAGCTCTTTTGCATTCACACACTCTCGAGCAAGCGACTGACTACTTACTTTCTAATCCACCTCAGGCCACACGTCCTACTGGCAACCCCATGGAAGTTGAAACTGAGGATGATCAAGTTCTCCAAGCAATAGCTATATCTCTGGGTTGTTCTAATACAACTGAGAGCAAACGAGACGCTCAGGTCACAGCTTTAGCCACAGCGTCGGCCCCAGCCCCAGAAGAAGCCGATCAGTCTTTTGAAACCTTGATTAATGAGTTCACAAATCATGCCTTAGATGTCTGTCTAAAGCTGTTGGATGTTATACCTGAAACTGTTCACAAGGTTTGTGATTTACTGGTGACCATCATGAAGAGAAATGGCCGTTCTTACAGAGATAATTTATTAGACACTTTGTTGACTAAAATTCGAGAGTGCTTGGAAGGAATCAGATACTGTGCTTTCCAGGATAAACCAAATGTGATGAATTACTTCACTATATCAGAATCTGATCAAGCAAAACGATTATCCAACTACCTTCATCTTTACATTCTCTTCTTCGAGGTATCCTCTTACTTTGAGATGAAAATACCTTGTGGTTTTGCTATCAATAAAGCTAACTTGCTTGCTCCTTTGATTGAGTTGATGTGCGGAGCTATAAATATGATGATCGATCTCAAAGTTAGTTGCGAACCTAAATGGCTTGCATCTAGTTTCTTATTACTAGATGCTATATCCAAAGTGGCTACTTGCACTAGTCGCAAGTTAGACATGCATATGAGTACGAACCGAGTATGGAGATGGTATGACTTGGTTACAGGAAAATGGACACACTATTCTAATACCAACAATAAGCTGATCAATGAAGCTTATTGGAATGGAGAACAGAGCATTAGAGTTACGTGTGGTAGAAAGAGGTACACAGTGACATTTGCTAATATGCTACAAATGAATGATGAAACTGGGAACAACAGACCCATATCCATGACTTTGATGACTCTTACTCATCCAAGTTGTACTGACATTAACAGTTCAGATGTCCAAGAACACATGGTTGCTAAACTAACCGAAAAAGAAGAGAAACGGTGTGTTCCAGTGCCTGGACTTAGTTATGAGCAAAAGAAAGAGATAGTCAGAGTCTGCGTTAATTTGATGCACATGCCGATTGACAAAAATTTATTACATTCACTTTTACAAATTTGTGTTCGATTTACTAGGGATTTTGAGATAGCCAAAGTTTTCGTTGAAAATGGCGGTGTGAAGTGTCTCTTAAAGATGAGGCAGATAAGCGATTTTGGAGGATTTGGAATTCTTGCGACTATCCTCATAAGACACGCCCTTGAAGAACCAAACACACTCAAATATGCTATCGAAAAAGTTATCAGGGGGAGAACTCTTGTCACTATTCCTCCTCCATATAAAGACCTGGTTTACTTGACTCGACAGATTGGTGGAGCCATTACTCGCAAACCAGAAGCTTTTTATGAAGTAGCGAATAGTATTGTGAGAGTGGATCTCAATGCAACTAAAGGTGAACCTCCAGAAATAACTCTGCCGTTGAAAGTTGAGATACCAGCGCGTGCTAAAGCTCCCCCATTAGAGGATACAGTTTCCATTGAAGTCGTGTGTGACTTGCTGGATGCACTGTTGAAACCTTTGGAGGATGACAAAATTGAAAGCGTTGGAAGTGAACAACATAATAAAACTGAAGAACGAGAACAGTCTCCTGTCAACTTGGATTTGACTTCAGCGTCCACCAGTACTCAGACTGGTGACTCTGAGAGTTCTACTGAAGATGGTAGTAAAAAAAGTGAAGAAGCAGTTTCTATTTCTACTAAGAAGCCCATGTTGCCTAAATCAGTTATCCTCAAGATATTGGCTGATGCTGTTGTTTCGTTTGGGCCAATCGCCAAGCTGATTACTGAATATAAATACAAACCTGACGAATCTACTATGATAACTGAAGAAACTTCTGCATTAGCGTTCATTTTTGATAAGATCCTACCGGCTTCTGAAAACATTTCTGACCCTGATTGTTCCACAATGTGCAGAATGTTGATAGCTGCCTTGGCGTCATCCAATCACTCACCAGATGCTCAGATCACTCTGGTTTCAGAAGTAAAAGTGGCCTTGACCAGGGCACTATATCTCCCAGAATCTTCTGAAAAGCATAACCAAGTACAGAATATATGTGGAATAATATCTACCATGATAGATAATTGTCCTTTGCCACACGCTAATCGATGGACAAGCTGTAGTATCAATAATATAGTGAAACTTATGATTAGAAGAGGCGTTTTCAATGATTTGGCGAAAATCACTCATTACTTAGATTTATCGTCACCTAATACTTCATTCACGGCTAATGCAGCATTGAAGCCATTAGATTCACTATCTAGGACAATAAACCAACCTGCCCCAGGCGGTAGTAGTAGCAAATCAAGAAAAAATCAACAAACCGCTGATGAGAATCAAGGTGCACAAAGTGGTGTCAACACGGAGGGCACGATTGCTCATGGAGAAGAGATTGAAGATGCGGAAAACACGGAACATGACATTTCCGCTGTAGCTTCGAGCCTAGAAAGTAATCCAGTGGCTCCTGTTGAACTGGATAATGCTCTTGAAGAGATGATGGAACACATTTTGGATCATAGGAACACTGATAATAGTCAGGGATACAATGATGTTCCTTCTTCACGAAATAACACCATGGATATCGATGAAGAATCCACCATTGGCTATGAACATGAACGAGATGCAACAGTACGTATAATAAAACATTTATGTCCATCATTCATTCAATATCTTTTACATTTTAGGAAGAATTAATGAGCACCGACTCAGGTGAATCGGATTCTAATCCTTCAGACCAAGTTGACGATGATGGGAATGAAGAGAATGAAGTCGATGATGACAATATAGATGATACAGAAGAAAATGAAGACAATAACTATGAAGATGATGACAATAATGACAGGGAAAGACGTAGAGGTAGGTATATACATTGAGGACTCACGGGTTGGTACAAATTGATTTAATAATCGTCGGTTTATTTTTGGAAAAACAGTTCAATACTTCGATTTTTTTGGCTGCGATCTTTCCGATGTGGTGAATTTATATACACAGGATAGGCGAAAAATAACTTACTACCATCAACTTTATTTCTTCACATTGAAACAACTTTCCTATTACGTTTTTGAATTCTGCATCAATTTCTGAGTATGTTCCATGTAGCATGTTCCATGTCCTATAACCAAACTCAATAGTAATCTAGTTCTGTCGCCATAGCCATATCCACCATCAAAATCTCCAGGGACAAACCGAAAGGAGCATTTTGGGGGAGAGGGCAGAAAGTGGATTTTGCCGACTCATATTTTCAAATTTTCCAATTTTCGTTTTGAACAAAAAATATTACGAATTGATCAACCTTTAGGTGGATTATCAAAAAACGTTTCCCGAAAATTGATTCAATCAGACACTGAACAAATATAGAACATATTTATTCACAATATGAAATTTTCTCATCAGTGGGAAATTTCTGAATCTCGATTTTAAAGTGGGAATACTAAGATACAAAAAGAAATTCCATTTTCTATGAGCTCGCAAGTCGGAAATCAAGAGTACGCAGTTGGAAATCCTGAGGGGTTTGTACAGAGTATTTCATTTTCAGATTAAAAACCTGTAACTGGGAATTTCATTTTCCGAATTGAAACTTGATAGATCCAACTCGAAATTCGGAATTGAATTTTTTCGACTTCATACTTCTCTTCTCTGTCAAAAAATTGGAGTTTGCAGTTGGAAGTTCGTAGTGTGAAGTGGATATGTAATTTTCCTTCATGTTTGAACTTGGAAATTCGGACTACAAAATCGAAATTTCATGTTTTGAAGTTGAAAATTCCCAGTTTGATGTCGGAAGAAATTAATATTCAACATGAAACTTTCTTATGTGAAACTTTCTCAAACTCAATTTGCCAACTCGCCTAGGATTGGAGAGGTGGACCCCCTTCCAGCCCCCCCTCATGGGTCCGTCCCTGAAAAACTGTATTCTTTGATTCTGTTTAAAACACACCATTTTGCCAAACTTTGCAACTGCACTTGGCAAGTATTTTTTTAAGTAAAATTGTCATACAGTTTCCATATGGCTTAACGGTCAAGTCAACAACCAAATAGATAAACACACAATTGTATGTTTTTCTGAATTTACAAATTCATAAACAAGTCGATAATCGTTATTGGTCAACAGTTTGAATAATTGATTTGTTCTGTTTATTTAATAAATCGTTCTAAGTTATTGATATGTTCAATAAAAACTTGTCGATAACTAGCGAATTCGATGCTAATTTCGAAAATTAAATGGAACAGGAAAAAAGCGAATATGGCCGTGAATTATTTATTGGACTTCTCTGTGTTCATAAATATATCAGAAAAACTGCAGCTAAAGATAAAAATCGACGTGTCCGAGCGGTTTAACAAAAAATCAAACCCCTGAATTTTTAATGAATTTCGATATTAACAGCTAGTGAAATAATATGATAACATAATATTTTGTTTAAGGTTCAGAATTACTTGATGGAAACTCAGGAATGTTCAGAATTGCAACGAATGACAGGGATGAAGATATTCTCATGATACAGTATAATGCTGATAATGATAATGCTCTTCCCAGAATGATAAGATGGAATGAAAATGGCTTTGCAGTTCCAATATTAGATGAAAACAACACTAATGATCACACAGGTAATGAATGACACAAATACGAAATGTGAAGTCTATTTATTATCAATTGCCGCATCCCCTAAATTCATTTTTCACAAGATCAAAAACCGTTTCATCCAATGTTTAGATCTAGAAAACATTAATCTAAGAGAGAGAGAGAGAACCGGTTTTTTCCAATTAAAAATATACATCTGCAGAATGATTCCTGTTATTTATAGTATGTTCTCATGTTTTATTATTGAAATCTCGAAAACCAAATATGATAATTTTTGTAAAATTTCGGGATGTTATTATAATAATATTTTTTTAGCCATTACGCACCCTCTTTTGATGTCTCGTAATACAAGTGAGAGTAGCCAAAGTACAGTTACTCGCAACCAGAGAACCAATCGTCCGAGGCGGTACCAATACCTTTTCAGTCCTAGAAATCCGAACCCACCGGTCATTTTACAAAGGCTTCTAGGTCCTCACGATCCTCACATGGCCAACATGATGTCTGCAAATAATTTACTAAGTGGTCCTACAGAAATACGAGAATCCGCCAGAGTAGTGGTTATGGACAACTTTGGATTGATACCATCTAACGAGGAACAAATCGACTTCGTCGACCAATCTGGTTACCTGTTTGGTCCAAGCCTAGCCGCTACTTTGAGTCATATACCGCCAGTTTTGCACTGGTGGAATATCGAATCCAAATTGCTGGATTTGGAATCTGTCTATGATTGCACAATATATGTCTGCAACAAGCTCATTCCAAATTTGATCAAGTACAGAAACGAAGAGCTCAGAAACAAAAAAACCAAAGATGATGAGGACCCAACGAAGAAGAGAAAGCAGCAAAAGAGTGAACCCGATGTCCATGATGATTTCAGTCAGGAGACTGTGCTTTTCAATTTCGATGAATCTAACAATCCAGCAATTGAAGCTGCAAATGAAAACAAAGAAGGTAAACTCAAGAAGTTATAGTCCAAGATCCCATGAACGCCAGACCTTCATTATTTTATAAAAGCTGAAAGTTTCTCAGCGCATGCCCCCAACACAGGTAATAACGATGGGCAAATATGAAGCTTAGGTCATGGTGCCTTTGGGAGGTTACAGAAGCAAAGGGGCTGAAAATACCAACTTTCGTCATACTGGAAAGGGTATTTCTTAAATAAAATTCAGCTTATACTTTAAAGTCAAGTTACAATAGTTCAGAAAAGTTTAAGCGTGTCTGGCAAGGGGTTGGCACCATGATTACGTGTCTGGCAATGGAAGACGTGGTTTCTAATATTATCCCGAATAAAATATTGAAAAAATTTCCTTTTTCTGCAGCCGACACTGAAGTCATCAATTTTAATACCAAAAGTAGCTCTTGAATTGTCGTTTCTATTACTGACACAAACAGGTATGTTGCTAGGCAACACTTTCAGTTCCAAGGAGCTAAAGTTCAACTTTAGGAGGTTATTATACCTGATTTGTACCCGATTTTGGCAGAATTGGCATTTCATACCCATGCTGGAGATATAAATACACCATATTATAGTTGAGTATTCTTGTTTTGATCAGGAAAGCTTTCAAGACTCACATACTTGCTTGATCTGTATTTCATTCATTCTCGGGTATAGTATTGAATTCTAACCTGTAGTATTTGATGATGCATGTCAACACAAATTGTAATAAAGTAAAGTCATCGTCCAACAATATTCTACTGTTAAGTATTCCGAGGTCTTGCTTCTATCTACCTATCTATATTATTATAATAAAAGTATTATAATGATTTGTCAAGTAAGTCACATTGGTGGTTACTTCACATATTTATTTTAGTTGTATATTTCGTTTGCAAAAAAAGAAGCATGTTTCATTCCGTTCAAGAGTGACTTTGTCACATAGTGTGATCCTAATAAAACAATCTACTATTATAGTATGGCGAGAGTAAGTTGGTATTTTTAGCACCTTTGCTCCCTGTAACCTCCCAAAGCCACCATGATCGAAACTTCATATTTGCCCATAGTTCTTACCTGTGTTAGGAGCATGCGTTGAGAAATTTTCAGCTTTTATAAAATAATCAAGGTCTGGCGTTCATGAGCTTGCTTTAATTATATTCATTTCACTGATTGATAATGCGATTAACTATTTTAGAAATTGAAGAAGATTTAGATGGAGTTCCTTTATCCACAACAAATGTTTCTGTTGAGCAAAACCCCAGAGCCGGTGAGTATTGACGCAATTCAGGCGATTGAAGCTATTTTTTTCCTTAATGTGTAAACAAAACTAATATGAGAAATGAAAAGTAGCGCATTCTTTGAATATTTCATATCAATGAATAATTCTTTGGGCTGTAAACTATTCCGGAGTAGCTGAATAAGGAGTGAATATAAGTATGATGAGATTACCACAAAATTCGTCATTGTGATGTACGTCCGTCTCTAGTACTAACCTTGATTATTTACTCCAACAGGATAATCCACCTCTATATGTTGAAACCAAATTTGGCCTTAGTTCTCGCTGGTTCGTAGGCGGTGTTAGCGAAACTCAACAAAATATGGCCGATTTGTATACACTCTCTGCATCTGCTCGAGTTCTTCTATTTGCAATAAGTTGCTGAATTATCTAGGAATATCCTTTTTTCGATGCAGGAATATCATTAACTTTTATATTCTGACAAATTAAAAAATAATTTAATCCGGTCCTGATGCGACGTTTCTTCTTGAAATAACTCCGAATATATTCTCCATTACCCTTCTTTACCGATCACTATAATAACTTACGAATTTCCTAACCAACAATCTCTGAACAATTTGTCGTGGCAAAATGAAACTTCAGTGATTTCAGATAGAATTTCTACAAGGTGATGATAATTGAATGAGTGTAAAATTGCAATGTGGTCGTCACCTTACCATTTGAGCAGATAATTAGATAATTTTTTTGTCTGATGTTTCCTGATGATTGATGCTTGCTCTCGGAACGTTTTCGGAATTTTCAAATTCAGTTGATAATCGTGATGAATATTCATTCAAAATGTTGCACTCTTTCAACGATTAATTGAATAAAATTAATTGAGATTCTTCTTCAAATATTAACCTTGTATGTATAGTAGACCAGGGTCGATAAGGGAAGTGGAAGGGGGTGATTTTTTAAGGGAAAAAAGTTGACGGGCAAAGTTGTAGTTCATAAAAAGATCTATAACTTTTGTATTTATTCTTTTTTCATATAATCTAAAAATGTATGTGGAAAATTCAAATAACCAAGTTTTTAGTTTATCAATTTCATCTTTTACAAAAAAAAATTTTCACGAAATTTGGTAAAACTTACCTATTTTTGTCCCAAATACACTGTACTTTTTTGATTTACAATATTTATTTTTTCAAGTCATTTTGAATTGATATCGGAAATGTACCCTAATTTTCAATCGAAAATTCTCCAGTCAAATCATCAGCTTTTTTTCAAAAGTGTGTGTTTCTTGTGAAATTTCTACTTTCTGATGGTGTAAAACAACATTACTTTGGTAAATGTTCTCAGAAAATCTTTTTGTTTTACTTATCAACTGACCTATACTTAACGTACTTTAAATCTCGTGATATTTTTGAACCACACTTGTGTGAAAATTAATCAAAAGTCAGTAATGTTGTTATACTTCTTATCACTTATTGCAATAAGAGAATCCAATATAAAATTATGTTTTTTATTACGTGAGAAAATCGAACACTATATTCCTTTTCCTAAACATGGCGATTTTCATCACGTTAAAACATGATCTTCTTCATCCCGGGACAATCTGGACATATTTTTTATCGCACCTTGTATATCCATCGTCAAGAATAAATATGAATTTCATACTTCTGGAACTACAATCGTAATTTTCCGAATTTATAATTTATCTCAACGAGAATTCATCATTTTGATTAGAAATGCGTACCTTCATTAGGTATAAGACCTTCGACCTGAAAAATTACAAAACCATTTCGAAGTCAGACACCAGACATCCTCATGACGAAGTAACACTCCATTATTTCACTAATAACACAGAGAAAATTATGTTTCATCTACTGAAGACTACGTTATTCTCCATTCCATCATTCAGTTTTTCTTGTATCACTTTGTAAAGACTTCTTCAGAATTTTCTGTGTTCGAACACGATCACATATCCTACCACTATACATGCAACGTTGATTCTTCGGAGAGGAATTACAACTTTCAATTTCATTCAATCAATCGCCGAAAAAATGCATTATTTTGAATAAATATTCATAACACGATTATCAAAGCTGTGAATTTGAGAATTCCGAAAATGTTTCGAGAGAAAGCACCAATGAAGAGGATACAGGTGAGAAAAAAAAATTAGAAAATGATCTGATCAAACGGTAAGGTGGCGACCACGATGCAATTTTACACTCATTCAATCATCACCATGTAGCAATGTTATCTGAAATTACAGAAGTTTCATATTGCCACAACAAACTGTCAAGACATTAGGCTAATCATCGGTGAAAACCGATTTCAAGTCGGTAAGGAAATTTCGTGAGTTATTCTACTTTGAATTCCAGCTATATTATGCACCACGACGGTACCAATGTTGACCAGTTTAGATATCGCCCCCTATTGAATAGAATTTCTGGTTTCATACTTTCATGAGGATGGTTCATCTTGTAAGTGTAAATAATCAAGGGTAATAATGAGTTGTTACCAGATATAATCATAGCTTTCTTGAAGGAACTGATTGACTCCGTTAGGAAACCTGTTAATTAGAATTCCATATCACATTTAATTTTGATAGGAAACTCTTAGTTTCAGTAATTTCGTCAAAAGCTATAATCATTAACAATGCAATTGCGATATACAATAGGACGGTTTGTTTTGGTTTTAGTTCTAATTTCAGAGAAGGAAAACCTCGAACTATATTATATTCTCATTGTAGGGTGATATGTTGTTTCCAGACCCGATTTTATGAATATTAATATAATTGAATCAAACCGGCAACGTCGACATTGTGCCTATGCCCTGTGTCGACATGGTTTTAATTTTTCTGTAGTCAAATTTGATGGACTAAACAAATCGAAAATACATATTCAATACATTTTTCTCGAACTTTCCTAAAAAATAATAATCTCAATATAAAAAAATCATCTTCGATGAAAGTACTGTGTTTATTACTCCTTATAATTTCTCAAGTCAGTGTAACAGTACAACACGAGATGTTTTGCTGACATTCTTCTGATAACTAATCTTGTACAGTCTGATTGAGCTACAGTTTTAGCAAAACGTTGCGAGGAATGAGTCGTTTCTCATCAAGTAACAGTTGAGTCAATATAAGACTTCATTATTTTATTGATCTGTTTTCATTGAATTCCTTTTATTGGGTATAGATGGTGAAGAGGATATAGATGGAGTACCTCTGGAGACGTCTGACACATCGAACGATCGAACCGAAAGCAACACTCAAAACGTAGATATCATCTTATCACCTCTCCAACTCAGCTTCATCAGAGGTTCAAATGAAAACTCCCAGAGTAGCTCATCAGAGGTGACTCATAATGCAGCTGTTCAAACGATTGATGGGTCAGAGAATATGACCAGGAACACTGATGATTCAAACAGTAGAGCTGAATCAGACGTACGAACTGAAAGCGATTCGTCTAATCCCTTCGAAATGGCCCTTCCAGCTGATATCCGAACCAGACCTAATATTATATTCGCCAGGCCCATGGGTTCCTCTCCGCTACTCTCAGTTTCTGATAGAAATGAAGAAGAAAATGAGATTAATGAGTCACAAAGGAGCTTGAGTTTCTCTCAAAATATTCCATTGCGGGCGATATTCGAAGAAGCGATCAGCCATCATATTGACTCTTTGGCAGAACAGGCAATCAGTCAACACATGGATTCGATGAGTAATATTGGAAGGGAAGCTTACAATATCGCTAGTGGTGGTGTCTCTAGTCAAAATAATCTTGCAGCGAATCCCGAAGGCGATGATACTGATGCTCCGCCTGCCTCAGGTAAATTCTAATTTGTGTTCAATATTCAGTACCTATGTGCACTATGTCGAAAAATCAAATTGAAGCAGAATTCAGGGTGTTGATAATTGATTAGTGCGGCACCGTTTATGTTCCCTTGAACCAATTATTGAGATTATGAACAGTACAAAATTTTTAATTTTTCATGTCGATTTCGAGAACTTTGATTACTTATAATTTTTTTCAAATTAATCAGAATATTATGTATGTATTATTATTAATTTTCAGCCATTCAATCTTCTTGAATAAGTGGATGAAGGTGGCAATACTTTCTCACGCCCACATCATTCAAATACATGTATTTTGAGGTTGTTGAATCATATTTTTATCAATTTCTCGATATAGCGACCATCTAAAACATCACAGTAATTCAGGTATGATAATACTACGCCTCCTTAAGGATAATTCGAACATACCTTGTTAACAAGGTCCACTTTTATTTATGAGTTTGAGTGTCGTATAAGTCTTTCTAAGACATTATAAAATATGACTGGATAATTATTGTTTGTCAATATATCATTATTTTGTTGTTGTCGAGGTGGTCGAAATCATTTATGGACATCATATGGGTATCTTATGATATTGTAGGAATCTCCTGACACTAGCCAGGGTATACCCACTAAATACCCACTAAACACCCCGTTTGTAGACTCGTCTGAAGATGTCTCCGACGACCTAAGGCCTAGTGGCACATTGTACCTTACCTAGTTCATTGTACCCACTCCGGTATCTCTGTACCTTGTACAATTTTGTACAAATCTTTACTTGATGTGAGTTAAATACTTCTGGTTCTCCGACTGGTTGCCCAAAAATCATCATCTGTCTTGCGGTCCAATGTCTCGCATTTGCACACTATGTCTGTCTCCGGTTTCATGTCATTGTATACTTCCTTTACACCTAGAGCAGATCCAAAAACTATTTATAGTTACTAATAGTAATAAATTACGTCTAAAATTTTCTTACAACAACATCTTATACATAATTGATCCAAACGCAATAATTATTATATCATCCTGTATTTACTTCATTTCAAGTTTTTATACTCGGACACTCACATTATCCAGAACTATCCACACAATGTGAATTTTTCAAAAAACATCACGAACATTCAATGTTAATCAATTATTTGTTGATAAAATGCATCATTTTGGAGAAAAACATATATCTCATAAAGGGTCTGATTAAAAAAATTCCGAAATTGTTTCGGGAAAAGACATAAAACTTCATGATTATGGTCGATAATATTTTTTTAATATATGGTCAGACGGGAACGTAGCGATCCGCTGCAATTTAATCCAATCATCATCCTGTATATCGTTCATCTCATCATCTGGAATATTTGTAACTGAAAGATTGGGCTAGCCATCAACTGTGAAAACAGAACTGGGATCCATGAGTAAGTCGAATCGGCCTGTGTTTTGGACCACGACGGTTATTTTGGTGATTCGATTAGTTGAAATGAATGATTTAATTTGCTCATTTTTTCTGCAGAAAAGACATCACATTCTGAGGACTTCCCTGGAATCACTGTCAAATAGATTATTCAAGAGGATATCTCAGATTCTTATTCAACTCGGTATAAATTTATTAAAAAAAATTTCGAACAACGTTTATAACATAATAATTCACCCATAACAACATAATTGTCAGAAAATCACTACTTATAATTAACGAATAATAATAGTTATAAGAAATACCATTTCTTGTTTTTGTTGTTATTAATGGTTTCCAGGCTGTTGTGTGATTAGTTTTCGGTGTCCGTAACTCGTTTAATATTATGAAAAATCTAAAGTTGACTATTTAGTGAATAAATTTGGTTCGGCAGTACCGAATCTGTAAAGGAAAGTTAATTACAAATATTCTTTCCTGATATTCCAGCTATTTATTCCATCGGCGGTCTTGTTTCAGTGCTCGCCCTTGTTGATGAAAAGCAAACCAAGCATTCGCGATTTTATTATTTTATCCATGTTTTGCATTTAGGGTTGTTGGCGTATACTTTTTGATAACTCATGAATGAATTGTGGTATCAATCTATTGTTATTTAGGCCACGTTCAGCGGCAGGTCTAGACCACCGTAGTCGGACCACACCAAGCATAGGAGTTCTGAACGACGTTGGTCCATGCATTTGTATATGTTACCAATTTGTCCAAAGTTGTCATGAGAATCCCCATTTGATGTGATAATTTCATTTTTGTCTCGAAATTTTAGTTGAAATCAATTCGGTGGACATTCTCAAAGGTATAATATATATCGGCCGATGGTGAATGGTGGTTGTACAATGAAATTAATTGTACCAGTATTTCACCTGACGATGCTGTGTTAGCGAAACATGTCGTGTGATTAAGAAATTTATGGAAATCTCATCGTTTGTGAAATTTGCAACAGACTCCTTTTCACAACAGCATCGATTTTGATGAAGAATTCGCAAAAATCTATATTATATTAGGAATGAATGAGATGAAATTCTAAATTATTCATAGTGTAAATCATAATCTAGATTATATTTGGAATAGAACAAAATTAGGTGCTGTAGTTGTATTTATCTATTACTGAGAAAGTATGAAAATTCATTTGCTACTGAAATTGCACTGGATTGTCTGACATGGAAAATTCATTGGCATATTCACAACAATGATGATCAGTCCTGTGAAAGTTTCATCAAAACTGGTGAGGGAGGTCTACCTATATATCCTTTCAGCATCTTTGTCATTATCAGATTCATTCCTGTTTTTGAGGATAAGTTATTAGATGATATAGATTGGAGAATGATTGAAGACATATTTATGTTTTGTACCAAAATGACCACTCTTATTCTCATTCAGATCCATTATTCACAGGTTTTACATTTTGGTGCAATGAATTACCAGTGAATTCTGTAAGGGTATTGCATCTGCTTCACAAAAAATATACATTTGGAATTGATTTCCTCTGAAAGAGAAGGACATTATATAAAGCAATGAATAGATGAAAAAATTGAAAGAAATTACCTTTATAATCTGTTCCTAAGAAGTATCTGCTACAGACAGACGTATACATTTGGAAATGGGCTACCCCCATTTTTTGATATGTTCTGCCACATTTTGTATGATTTTGCTTCTGGTTGAAAAGCTGTGTATCGATACATTTTGTATCTTTATACTGTTTACACTGCGGCACAAAGCAATATCTCTTGAACTTGCTGCCTATCATTTATCTCACCCGCGAAGAGATTTGTTCAAATTCGAATGCATTTGCATGTCATAAATTCATGTCAAATATAACTGACGTTTACTGACTTGAACAATGGACTGAACGATTTAGACCATGCTCATTTTAAATGAGATTACGTGGACAACGGTCTGATCCATAGTCTCACTACGGTCTGAACGAATTGAGACGAATTGACCATGGTCCGACCTGCCGCTGAACGTAGCCTTAGTCTGAGAGCTTGACGTTCGTCTTGCCGTGGTTCTAATCAAGGCGATTCCATTCAGGCGATGCCGGACCGAGCACCTCGACTGAAGAAACCGTCCCCGAGGGCGTCGACCCCTCGTTCCTCGAGGCGCTGCCGCCCGAGATGCGCCGCGAGGTGATCGAGCAGCACCGCATCCTCTGCCTGCAGCAGCGGCTCGCCGCCTCCGCAGCCAACGTCGCGGCCGCCCCGCCCGTGCAGGAGCCCGCGGCCGCCCCGAGCGAGGTGAGCCCCGAGTTCCTGGCCGCCCTGCCGCCCTCCCTGCAGGAGGAGGTGCTGACGCAGCAGCGGCTCGAGCAGCAGCGACAGGCGGCAGCGCGGGCCAATCCGAACGAGCCGGTGGACGCGGGGGCGTTCTTCGAAACGTTGCAGCCGTCGCTGAGGACGATGGTGAGTCGGGGGCGATTTGTTGTGGGTTTGTTCTAGTGATGGGCAATCGGATATCCGCCCAAACGGGTGAACGTCTGGAGAGCGTTCAAAGCGTCAGGGACCGTATTCTCGACGAGTGAACTTTTGATGCGTATGCGCACTTCGAGAGTTTCGTACGTTTTGGTATTCTTGACCAGTGAAATTTGAGGCGTGTACGTTTTCAAAGCGAACATTTACAGCGAGCGCTTTATTTCACTCGTTTTGTATGTTTTCGATTGTTTTGTTGACTTGTGACGTGTGTCATTGAATATTTTTATTGTTTATTTATATTGGAGAACCATTTAGGACTCTAATGAACCTTTTTTGAGTTTCATATCATCTGAATAAATAGCAAATAACATCAAGACATAATGGAAGAGAAATTTGCACAGTTGATGTTGATTGGCGTAATGGAAGATGCGCAACAAATAGATAGGCGAAGATACAGTAGCGTGGAAATCAATCTGATGGTTTGGGTTACGAACAATTCATCAGAATTTTTCGCCTCCAAAGAAAAGGTTCAATACCTGATCATCTGATTTTATTACATGACCTACACATCATGCTCAAGATTTGAATATTTCCACAAAAGTTGGTACCCAACTATCACAGAGGTAATACACATTATGCTGTTAACAGTGTTAGTTTCTTTACGGTTTTTTGCATGAGAAAGTTACCAAATGGACATGAATTGCAATCTAAATTTTTCTGTGTCCCACCCTTATGTTTCAAGACTTGTGGACAAAATCGTTGAGGTACTGGAACCAAGTTGAAATTTTCCAAAGATTCGTCAAATTTCCTGCCAATATTTACCAGTTGAATCGGCTAAGAACAGAGTAGATTCAAAGTAATTGGCTTTTATTCGAGTGATTCTTTTAAATTTTTGTTCTATACAGATTCAACAGAAGACGAGATTTCCAGGGGTAATAAGCTGTTCGACTGAACAGCTATTCATCCTCATTTAATAATTGTACAATTAATTTGTGACTATAATTTAAAAATTATTAATGTGAATTTGGTTTCCTGGTAATACAAATGATGATTTTATATGGAATAGTTTAAATGTTCAAATAATGCTGAGGAGGTTACATGAAGCTGGAAATACTGATTATTATACATTATCATTTATTATTATTTATTGCTAAATATTTATGTTTTCCTAATCTAATAAATCTCTATTTACTGGGTTTTTCTGTCTATATAATGACTGTGAAGGATGAATAGTTATTTGTTTTACTAGGCAGAAAAGTAGTAGCTTGACTGCCGCGGCATCCAGCCAAGGCAGTGAATCTACATTTGCTGCCGTGTGAAACATGAAGTTTTTCTCCAAATGATATAAAACCAATTTTGTGTAATTTTTTTATTCAAAACTCCATCATGTTGTGTTCACCCAATGTTAAGTGTCAATTTTGATTACTAAATTCATTAGAATTTCTTGGAACGTAGCATTGCAACCTCGATAGCAACAAAGTTTTTCTGCCTAGTCAGTAAAAGTACACCTTTTCTGCCTGTTAAACGGCAGGAAAAAGCCACTATCCCTGCCGCTTGGAGAAAATAGTATATTAAGTACATATTGATGAAATTATTCATCTCCACTTCATCTGTGAATAATTTTTAGATTGATTTGATTCATTAGCATTATGAAAAATATCAAAAAAATTTGATTCTTCGCGCGGAATTTTTCACATATTTACAGAACGTGATTCAACGGAGCCAGGGAGGAGGTTCAAAGCGCCACGGTTGGTTTGGTGTCAAAGTCGCTTTGGGAGGTTGTAAAAATGGATAAGTCGCTTCCGGCTCACTCCATGCGATTTGGGCGTAATCCGGGCGCTTGCCGGGCGTTTTCATGGAAATGTTTCAAGGAAAAACTAATAAACCGAAAAAATACCGACTGCAAATCTTTCAAGAAAGTTTACTTGGTACACTATAAAACCACGTTCTACAACGTAAAAAATACATTATAACATAAAAAAAAAGAAATATCAACATCAAATAGAGAAGCGAGACCATCGAAATCAGATCAGTTATCCTTGTAGAATGTAGAGGGTATAGCAAAACATTATACGTTTGTACATCGTAGTTTTGATGAAATGAATGAATGAATGAAATGAGAGAATTCTGAGAGAAAAAATGAAAACCTAAGATTTGCTCGTCTCTGAATTTATTAGAAAAACTAGAATTCTACAAATGTAGCAAATATTTCCAAATGTAATTTATCTTGAGCACAACGAGAAAGTTTTTTTTGAAAGTGCATACTCTTTGGTGGCAAGTCGTATTTATTATGGCAACGTGAAAAAATTAATTAGAAGAGTGAATTCGAAGTTTCTTATTTTGCTAATGGGATTTCACGACATATTTCTATTATAATTTTCGGAGCATCGGCTGGGGATAGTCCTGCACGATTCGCTGTTGCGTTCCAATTAACAGTGCTGCTCCTAAAGTGGCGCATGGAGTTAGTAACAAAGCCTACACAGAACACGCAGAAAGATATGATGATGTGGTTGTGAGCATCAGAGAAGAAGTAGGACGGTGTATGTAGGTGGGTGTGGAAAACTAACAGCTGAGCGTGAGAGCGGGCCAGCTGCTTAAGTAGACCTCGGTCTTGGGGGTTAACGATGATAGTTAGCAGGCCTGCCACTGCGCATATGGTAGTGAGTACATTACTAGCCTACAAAACACAGCTGAAAAACTCTGAAAAGAGAGCTGATGGGCGGTGCCTGAAAAGGATGTTAGCCAGCTCTCTTGAGCGAACCACATCAGTCATGGAAAACACTTGGGGTTAGCAAAAAGGTCCCATTGGGGACTAGTTGCTGACGTGGAAGCGTCCCTCACCAGTACCAGTACATATTTCTATTATATTTTAGCAGAAATATCAAAAATTCCACGTTATCACACATTCGAACAATATAATTTTCATTTTCAGGGCATGTTAGGTTTATTTTTTTTTTATATTGAAAATGACCAAATCAGTTCATTTATGGAAAGCAATGCGAAAATGTAAAAAAGTGTTGCAATATGTGACCCTTTCAAGATCAGAGCAAACAAATTGAATGCACATTCACGATTCGATCTTTTTCAACTGAAAGATAATTTATAGTAGGGTGATGGGCTATGGATTTCACGATTGAGAAGACTACTGGCTATTACAATGTGATTAAGAGGAATCCATGCCCACTTGAAACGAATTTTCTTCTAGTTTCTAAACGAATGATCCGATTTTCATGCAGTTTATACCAATCGAGTCAATAAAATATTCTACATAAGGGAAAGTATTTATTTATGAAATTTGCGACAGAAAAAAAAATAAGTACACTTAATTTCTTTGTGATCATAACAAATGGGGGTTTCCCTCGAGTGGATGTAGGTTTTTTTGAAATCAGATATCAATTTTATTTCGGAAGATTGAAAATTGAACCTGTGAGAAGAAAAATAGAAAATGCCTTTACGGCAACCGATTCGTGGCGCCCTCTGATCACGCGAATTCCTGTCAAGGAATTGAGAGAAGCCGTTCGATGCGTTAGTCTTTACTTATTTCTCTTGCACATACAAAGGTCCGCCTACTATTTTGCTAGAAATTTTGAGGTTACTGCTGTTCTACGAGTCGGGTGCAACTGTGTATTCCTCTTAAGTTTGGAATTAATTCAAATTTTGGTTATAAAAACAACAAATTCATTCCAAATTTGCTATAGTCCAAATGACATTTGGTCTTTTAAATACATTTCTTGTTTCATTTCAGCCATAACAAACTTGAATTGAATCAAATGATTTCACGATAAACATTTTCATATACACAACAACACTTCATGACATGACACGTCTTATATACGGAATGAGAAAATGAAGTTTTAATGCCATCGTTTCGGCTCATAGAATTCCAAAGCTTTGCCGATATATAGACAATTGAGTTTTGGTAGAGAGTTGTTCGACATATCTCAATGTTGACGACGAAATGAGGTGCTGACACAGCTTGTCGAGTACGTCTGACTGGCATTGGAATGATAGCAGAGATGTATTTTGCCTTGCAGCAAACAGATTTTGCTACTATGTATTGTCATATTTCAACTAATTTCAATTTCTCAACAGATACTCTCTGATATGGAGGACTCCCAAATGTCTGCCCTTCCGCCAGACTTGGCCGCAGAAGCACAAACGCTCCGCAGAGATTGGTATGCCAGGAATCGTCAAATGGCACAAGAAAGATTTCTACAAACCAACTTGACGACGATTTACAGGCAATCAAGAGGGCGTCCCCCACTCAGACCTAGCAATTTCCAAAGAGGCGGTTGGAGCCAGTGGAGCAGAGACATCATGAACAATCCGGTGCCATCAAATTCGCCATTGAAGATAAAGGGACGACAGCTATTGGATCATGAGGGACTCGCATGTCTGCTCATTTTGTTGTTCACAGACGACTCCCATTTGAACAAATTGAGATTGCACAGAGTGATAAGGAATTTATGCTATCATGCTCCTACAAGAGAATGGATCATCAATGCTTTACTGTCCGTTATCGAGAAAAGTGTTAACATCCAGCCAGATGATAATCTCAATAAACCCATGAGGAAATCCCCAAGGCCAGGCCCTTTGACCAGTAAACTACTAACAGATGCTAAGCATCTACAGAATGGGGGACATTGGCTTACTATTCGTATGGAAGCTGCCTTGGGCTGTGCCGCAAATGTATTTATCGTCAATAAGACAGTTGGTAAGAAGAGCGATAAAGCAACTGGGTCTAGCGTAATAAGCATACACCCTCAAGCAGCTCCTATTGTGTGCCGAAACACCTTGGACTTGTTCATTTCCTTAGCGAAAGCTTTCCCATCGTGCTTGCTTCCAATAAAATGTATCAGAGATGAAACTGAAAAGAATACCATTACCCCAGTGAAAGTAAAAGCAGAACTTGCCGCTGATTTTTGGGATGTGCTTTTACGCTTAGACTCCGCTACCAAAAAGGGCAAAAGTATCCAGAGAAATAGTAGTTCTAATACGATGAGCGAAACTGACACCGTG
Source organism: Phaedon cochleariae (assembly GCA_918026855.4). Classification (NCBI taxonomy): domain Eukaryota; kingdom Metazoa; phylum Arthropoda; class Insecta; order Coleoptera; family Chrysomelidae; genus Phaedon; species Phaedon cochleariae. The sequence goes on along the minus strand of OU896720.1, from coordinate 16,947,936 downwards.
ATTACCTTCGAACAGTCAGTTTTTGGGAAGTTACTGAACATGCTTGCTACTCCAGTAGTAAACAGAAATACCCAACTGACAGATAATTTGTTGAAGCTGTTATCAGTCACTACATCTGGTATGCCTGAGCTGGTGAAGCCCCATAAAGCAAGCAAAAATAAACAGGGCCCCGATCTCACTAACGCTCCAACACATGCATTGAGTTTAGCTGTTAATGTGATTACTTATAAAAATTGTTCTGAAGAAGGTTTAGAGTTCATAACAAATCTGTTACTGAATTTGGCTAACTCATCTCTGGACATGAGTTTCATTGTGAGTATCTTCAATTATTTCTTTCATCTACTCGAAAATAGTCGTTTGTTCCCTAATTCAAGGACACAAAGCTGTCAATTTACTTCCACTGGAGAAAAAAAGAACATTAACGCGTTCGTGAAAAAAAAAACATTACTTCCCGTGGGAGGTAAAATAAATTGGTTTCAGAATGCTTGGCAGACATAAACCTACCTATGAGATCCGTGCTATCAAAGTACTCAATGTCTTTATCATTATTATAAAACAAATAATTTCATTTCTGAATTCTAATTGTGATCTCATATACATCCACATTTTCCAAGCACTCAATCAATACTTTCAAATGTAATTACACAATAAATAAATTCATTATGACAGAAGTGTCACATTGATTTTCGTTCGATTACCGTTAATTGTCCATGGCACACTAAACCTCTTTGTAATGCATTCTGATTTGGATCGAGAGATAGACCGCGTTCGTGAATAACTTCATATTTATATATATCATAGGACGAAATTGACACCTTTGCTCCCTTGATATATACATAGCTATTATATACAGCTATCAAATTAATCATCTATTGCTCACTCGATTTCAATAGTTGATGACAGTTATTGCTGTTGTAAATTCAATAATACTGACAAAGAGAAGAATAATATGTTCAGCTAATTCTGATTTGGTCGTTATGTCTTCTGTGTATTGTTCTTATATTCATTTGTACTGAGTGACTTTATTTCACCTATATTATAATACTTTCTACAAATAAGGTATACTGTATATACTATCCTTTGATTATTCTTCATATTTTTGTCTACAGTCTTAAACACAGTTTTCCCTGGAAATTTATCACATACACGTAGATTTTTTTCAGATATGCATATCTAACTTCGGTTGAAAAAATGCCGTGATATCAATATTTCTACTGTGACAATAATTTTTATGATGAAATAATCATTGTGTATAATTTTGTCAATATTTGCAAAACTTAGAGACATTAATATGAAATTGAAGTAGATGAGAATGGCGCAAAAATTCAGCTTTTTTGTATTAGTGACCGTTTTCTAATATCAATCTTATCGCCTTATACTTTGAAACGACCAACTCACGGAAATGCGTTTATAAGAAATTTATTCCATGTTTCGACGTCAACGACACGCCCCAGAATTTTCTTCACGAACTTGTGAAACATTCTTTATATTTATATGGGGCACCTTGGATAGCATGAGTAGTTTTTTTTCTTGTATCGCAGATATTGACTCTGCTACTGAATGGTGCTATTGAGATTGGCAAAATTGTGGAATGCCAAATAAAAAATATGCTGGGAGACTTGAAGGACCTCATCAACAATACACAGAAAAGGAAACTAGAGGATGGACCATCTACCTCCAAAGGTGTTATCCACAACAGATTCACAAATGAACAAGTAGTCGTTACAGCAAACACCAAAGTGAAAACATCATGTGAACTTCAATTACCCTCAATGGTGCCTCTTACCTCAAAGTCCTCAAGTCAGGTGTTCTTTCTTAGAGTACTTCGTGTAATTGTTCAAATCAGAAATTCCATCAAACAGAGCATGAAAAGAGGTGAGTTGAGCTTTATTAAAATTATTTGAGAAGTCCTAATGTTTGTTCTTTCCCAGCTGATTATGGTTCATATGAACTACAAGCATTGAGTGAGCAGTTGTCTAGCCTCAGTAGCTTTTGGGAAACATTGAGTCAGTGTCTGTCGGAATTAGAACACGCTCCAGATCATCATGCTGTTCTAGTCCTTCAGGTTAGTTGCCTATTTGATCTTTTTTTGTTATCACTTTTGACTATGTTCTGTATGTTTCAATAATCAAGAACACTAATCACTGGAAAAATACCATGACCTTTCCTTTCAACACGATGTAACCCAGCAAAAAATTAATTCTTATAAGTTTAGAGATTAATTGAATTATTTTTGCGATTTTGACTGGATGACAGCTGACTGGATTCATATCGAATTTTCTCATTTATCCATCTATTGTTGTTGAAGACCTTGTAGTTATCTCAGTTCTATTCTGTCTTCATCAGACGAGTGAATCGCCAGCTAGGCGAATGAACTGTTCTGATGATCTACGAAATTGATGGGTTTTCAGATGATATTTCTCGGAATATCAATACATAATTCAGGATATTTCCGTTATATGCTCATATAAACGAAACGTGCGCGTTTGTAATCTTGTCTATTTAGAATGGAATCTCATTTGAGAAGCTGAAGGAGGTACAAAAAAGTTCAATGCGAAGTTATTCACAGTTATGAATCACATTGTATTGTCTATAGTACCTGAAAATTAAACTTCATATAACTGTGAATAATGGGGAAGTTTCCTATGGATGAGTTTTCATAAAATAAGTTCGGAACTCCTCAGTTTTATGTCCACGCTGTACAGAATGGCGATCGATACAGTCCAAGTTGTTTCATTTTCAAAATGAAGCAATTTTTTATTTTCGGGGTGGCAAAATCTAACGTATATTCTGAATCTAGTTTCAATATAACTGATGATGAGGATTACACACGACAATATAGCTAACGAATAAAAAAAATATTGATGATCAACTAACTAACAAAACAACTATAAACTGTAGACAAAGGCTTACGAATTTCTGGAGATCAAAAATAGACACAATTAAAACTAGTAAACAAAAACATACATTGCTACATAATCCGATCAGCTCTCGGTGTACCTGTCAGTATTTTGTGTGGTATGGATGGGCTCAAAGTATTATGCGCTGTTGCATGATATAATCTGCAACATTCCTATAAAATAGATCCGTTTTATAATGGAACAAATACAATTGCAAAACAATGACTGTAAAGTTATGATTATCATTTTACAATATAACGAATATATTATGTATACTATTGCAAAATAGGGATAAAAACCTATTGTATCCCATATTTATGATACCGGCAACGTCGTACTGACAGGGAATCTTATTTTACCACCATGTCGATTTGGCTTATCACAAAGTACGTAATAGGAATCTTGATGGAGCCAAATTTCTTATTCATTTTTTTTCTGGAATGAAATTCGATCTTACGAAGATAAGGAAAAATACGTACTATATATTGCATTTTTACAAACTTCACAGTCAGATGAAAATCTCATATTGGAAACTTCCCCATTGAAGCACTCAACTTATTTTATATCCCAATCAGTTTTCTAAATGAGTTCATGTGAGTGCCCCTGTCACTGTTCAAATAAACTTTATAGCCTGCTGTGGAAGCTTTCTTCCTGGTGCACTCTCCTCAACAAGGCCCAGCAAAATCGAAAGAAAAAGAAACCAAAGATAACGAACCGGAAGACAACATGCAAGAAAACGCAGAATCCGAACAACCCACTACCAAACAGTCATCCCCAGAAGATGCAGAACAACCCAAAGAAACCCCTGCCAATCCAGAGCAGCCTCCACCAGAAACGGCTCCCAGTACAGCGGAAACCAGAAAAGAAAAGCAACCCGAGCCGAATGCCAAACAGATCGTATCTCCCGAGCAGCAGCAGTTCCTCGCTTTCGCAGAAAAGCACCGCACTGTTCTGAACCAGATTCTGAGACAGAGCACTGCTCATCTGGCAGACGGGCCGTTCGCTGTTTTGGTTGACCACACGAGAATCTTGGACTTCGATATCAAACGGCGGTACTTCAGGACGGAACTCGAACGTCTGGATCATGGAATCAGGAGGGAGGAAACAGCTGTCCATGTCAGGAGGAGTAACATATTCGAGGACTCGTTCAGGGAGCTGTTTAGGAGACCTCCTGAGGAGTGGAAGAACAGGTTTTACATTGTTTTCGAAGGTATGTACATTCAATAGGTTTCATTGACAGAAGGAAACGCCATTATTATTGACAAAGTTCGAATCTCAAATCGGAAAATGATCTAGAAATATCATGAAGTAGTCGAAACAGATCAAAATTCAGATTCCAGGCGTGGATATAGGTTATGATCATTTGTCAAAGATACTAGACCGCTGTTTTGGTCGTCATTGGTACTTGCTCTCTGACAGATGAACATACCCATTACTGAGACTATACCTGGTGACAACGGAATCATTGGACATGGCGTCTTCCAGTTGTTTTTCTTGTTAGACTTTTGGTATTTGGATCCAAGATAAAGTTTCTTAATGCCCATATTTTCAATGAAAAAACAATTGGATATCACGTACGCTTTTAGGGCAGAGCGGAGGAATGGTGCTGAACATCGAAGAGGTTATTAAAATGAAGATCTTCTAAAATTGAAAATTGACATTCTCTTTCAGATCAGATGAGAACAGTAATTCTCAATTTTAGAAGATCTTCATTTTTATATCGCCCTCTTGGATGTATGTAATTCAATGTTCGACGTGGCAAATAGCTAGGAAAGTTGTTGTTTTCTTTTAAATATTCAGAATGATATTATATACAAATATATTTTATCTGAAAGATAATGCAAATTCTCAACTTTTTTAGATTTTATTTTCAAATTTTTATCCAGTGTATTCAATGTTCGTCGTGGCATGTAGCGAGGAAAGTAGTTGTTTTCTGTTGAATATACCGAGGAAGAATTGATATTTTCAACGCATAGAGAATGCGAATTCTCAATGTTTCTCTTTAAATATATCAATTATTTTCATGTTCATAATATATCTCAGAATATTCCTTTTTAATTCTACCACACCCAATCAAGGGGTTCAATACTTGATCAAAGGAAGCTTGTTATTTTTATAGACCTCTAATCCCAGATTTGTGATTGGGGTTTTTCCAATTCTGAATTTTTTTCCCCGCCCTGTATGATGAAAATCAATTGGCCTGTTCGTTTGTGCTTGCTCTACCTGCTGAACTTGATTTTTTTCTATGACTCTCTGTTTAAATCATGCCATGAACAGAAACAACTATGGGAAAATAATCAACTTCAGCAAGTTTAGCGATACAACCGAACAGGCCTAATTTGTCATACATCCAAACAAACGTATAACTTTTTGTTGAATAATTCATCTTGATGTATTGAATAAGGGTGCTGCGTTTCTCACAGTAGAATATACTTTCAGATGAAGAAGGTCAAGATGCTGGTGGTCTATTGAGAGAATGGTATGTTATTATCTCAAGAGACATCTTCAATCCAATGTATGCACTTTTCACGGTCTCTCCAGGCGATAGAGTGACCTATATGATTAATTCTGCTAGTCACTACAATTCTAATCATCTGTGCTACTACAAATTTGTAGGACGGGTAATAGGTAATGATTTTCTGAATCACTCATAGAATTGTGCTTATCAGATTCTTACGTTTTTCAGCGAAAGCAATATATGACAACAAACTATTAGAGTGTTACTTCACACGTTCATTCTATAAACACATTTTGGGCATATCTGTGAAATATACAGACATGGAAAGTGAAGATTACAGTTTCTACAGAGGATTGGTTTATTTGATGGAGAATAACATTAATAATTTGGGATTGGATTTGACATTCAGTACTGAAATTAGCGAGTTTGGAGTGACCGAAACGAGGGATCTGATACCAAATGGAAGACATATCTCTGTAACAGAAGAGAATAAGATGGAGTATGTTAGGCTGGTATGCCAAATGAAAATGACAGGAGCTATCAAGCAACAGTAAGGAGTTCTCATAAAAATGCAAGAAACAAATTATATACATATATTTTCTTTATTAAAGGTTGAATTCATTTCTTGAAGGATTCTATGATATTATTCCAATGCGCCTAATATCTATATTCAATGAACAAGAATTAGAACTTCTGATTTCTGGATTACCAAATGTGGATATAGATGATTTGAAAGCTAATACCGAATACCACAAGTATCAGACAAACTCATTACAGGTAAGTTACCAACAAGTTTCATCAATACTTTTTGTCCAATAAAAACCAAAACGATCAATAAATAATTGAAGAATAGTAGATCAGTATTCACGATCATTGAGGATGCTCCTTTTTTTTTAAATTGATAATTAGTTTTCTCACAACTATAGAAAAAATCAAAACAAGGAAACATATTTGCAGATACCTTAAATATTTTTAGTTTAGCAGGGTAGTCTGTAATACAAAAATATATAGTCTGTGTCAAATTTTGTGATGGATGTACCACAATCTCGGAAACTGTAAGGTTTTTGAGACTTTGAACTTCTGAAGGACTTTTATCTAACGAATTTCCAGTAACAAAGCCTATTCCTGTTAATATTTCTAAGTCAAACATCGTCTAGTTAGTATATGTCCAATTATGCCTGAAACGCCTTGTAGATTCGTTCATAGGGTGGGAAAAATTGGACACTTGAGGTGGAGTCCCAATTTTGAACATAATGGAAAGAGACTGATGTAGAAACAAAGAAGTTTTGACATAAAACAATTTACAGCAACTCAATGCACAATTTCAACTTCGAAAAGATGCTAGACCACAATATGTGGTCATACGTTTCCATCTAACTAATCTGAAAATAGGACTTACTTTATGAGCGTCGAACTTGTCCAACACTGTACATGAAATTAATTCGCTTCAGAGATGCTTCTTTATCGCTTCATACGTTTCATTCGTTTTTTTCTCTAGATTCAGTGGTTCTGGAGAGCTTTGAGGTCGTTCGATCAAGCTGATCGCGCCAAGTTTTTGCAGTTTGTAACTGGAACATCGAAAGTTCCCTTACAAGGTTTTGGTGCTCTGGAAGGAATGAATGGCGTCCAAAAGTTCCAGATACACCGAGATGACCGGTCTACTGATCGCCTGCCTTCTGCCCACACGTGGTGAGTGATAAGTGTATTTCAATTTATAATAGTGATAAATATAATGACAATTATTCCTAGAAGAATCTCACAAATGAAAAATCTATACGATCAAGTAACTTTTTGGTTTGGTGGTGAATCTATGCCAACAAAGTAGAGCTTCTAACATATACAACATGATTGATATCAGCATGCGAAAAAATTATGTACTAGACTTTCATATGAAAGAGTGCCTTCAAAACTTCATAATGATTCTAGATAGTTTATACTAATAATTTTTCCAATCAAACATACTTGGTCAGGTTAATTCCCTGTTTTTTTTTTTATCTTGTGTGGTGCACGAAAGGGAATTCCTATAATCTTCGAAGAACATCATGCCTACCTAGGGAGGATAGGGAGATAAGGAGAGGATAGGGTGATAAGGGGAGGATAGGGTGATAAGGGGAGGATAGGGAGAGGAGTGTGTTTACATTGCGCTACTTTTAGCGATGTTTCAGGCTCCAAGTTTGCCGTACAGACATTTTCGACCTGTATGGTGATTGTAAAGTTACAGTTAAAAATCATTATTTGGGAGAATTTCCGGATAAAAGTGACAATGGACTAGTGGACTGTAATATTTTAAGTACTTTTTTTCCTGAATGGGTTTAAGGTCTCAGAATCATAAATGAAATCACATTCAAACGGTCGAAATTCGCTACTGCCGATTTCAATAAAACATAGCGGATCTATTCAAGAGCAATTTTTCCTGGAAGTTAACCACACAAACCGGGTTAACAATAAGTTAACCAGTCAATTTTCCTCGAAGTGCATTCCAAACTATGACGTAATAGTTAAAAAACCGCACAAACCAGCTCACTGGGGTAGTGTACGGAGTAGTTAAGTCTTTTGATTGGGCACTGCATGGATTGTATTCTTGTTGTTGTTATAATCTGAGGTTATATAATTGATAAGAAAAAATAATTGTACTTCTTAAAGAGATGGTTATGGAATAATACGAAGTGTTTCTCAATGAGAGATCATATTGATGAAAATAAATATTTGATTCATTGTAAATATGTACGTAGCGAATTGTTCCAATTTTTTTTTATTTGAAGTAGGTAAGTACCAAGTTCCTATCAACGATGATGAATTTCTTATTTAATATATTAGTATTACTACTAATGCCAAACAATAAACAGAAATAGCTGATACAAACTGACATCTGTCAAGCTCCACAAGTAAACCGTGACGTCATAGTCAAGTTACCTTGGCGTCATCATAAAGTTAACCTGGTTTGTCTGGTTAGGTTCGAGGAAAAATTAAAAACTATTGAAACGTTTTTTGATAAAAAAAATGTTTTGATGATGTTCGTTCATAAAATGCAACTATAATCATTCTGTTTGTGAATTATCTGTATTATGTATGTTACTGAATAATTTTCCGTAGTACGATATAAATCACGTTGTATAAATGTTGCTCTTGGTTGGCGAACATTGAATTGAAAGTGAACTAAATCTTTTTTGCTATAATTTGTCCACTCAATATTCCACTGTATTAATTTGATCGCGCTCACAATGATAATTATTGTGCATATTCGGAGGTAATATGACAAGAGTGAAGATACAATTTTGCCTGAAAATTAACGATTCATTATGATTTCAATTCTACTTGGTCTCATAGGATTACGTCAAGCGACTACGAAGATATGCAGGGTGAGTCAGTTTTCCGATATACAGTTGGTGTAATTCTTTTACATATTTTTTGTCTTTTTCGAGATTTGCCACTGAATTTCATTAACACATCTCACGAAAGCTTTCAATCATTCCAAGTCTTCTAGTCAATTATTAGGAAATGCCAAATAGAATGTGTTTGAAGTTTTATCACAAAAAATTATTTTTGGTATTATCTCGAAATTCATGGTTTTCTGAAATCATAAAAACATCAAAAAGGTTCCAAATGAAACGGAGAATCCGAATAAATTTTACATTGAAAACAGAGGCAGCACGCAGAAAAGTTCAAGAGGGTTAAATTGGGCACAATCCTCATAAGATTATCAACATGTAGGTAATCGAAATCGTCTAATAGCCCTAAATATTCATCTCTTTAAGTGTAATAGGTATACCAAATTTCAATGCTTCATTTTGAAAATTTTAGGAGGAAACTAAAAAAACATGGAAACAATCTCAAACTTCGACTCCCTGTATATCGGTAACGATGCTCCCACGTACATATATTCATATGAACTTTTCTTTATGTATGTTCTTCAAATATGTGTTCTTCAAACTGCTACAAGAAACTGAATCACCCTGTATATGCGAAAAAATCCTTTTGTTCCAATGAGAAGTGGATAGCTCCCACCTTACAGACATTTTTTTGGGCAAATTGAATTATTTTTCGATTATATCTCCGTATTCCTTTGAGTTACTTCTATAAAATCCAGTTTCGTTGAATTAATAATGAAAAATTTCTCCGTGTATCGAATAATTCCTTTCGTGCGCTCCAAGCGATAAAAAAAATCGTCTATTGAATTTTCACTCAGATATGGCAACGTTCTGTATATGAAATGGCTATTGAAAAACAAAATTGACATGTCCAAGTAGTTTCTGCAACTATCAGTGTAACAGAAAAAATAATTTATTCCATTAACCAATATAGTATTATTTTAATAAAACCGGACAATTGATGCCCGAGCTGCATAAAATCCGCTAGCTTGAGATCAAGGGTTATATTGTTCTAACATAGCTTGCCAAATTTGATTAGCCCAATTTCTAATTCAAACATTCTAGAATGTATTTGATTAAATGAAGGAAGGTCTAGTTATTTTTGTTCGGATTCATTCCGAAATAATTCAAGAAATCTTGCACATATTATGTAAAAAATAATACATCATTAACGTAACAATCAATCTAACCCTCAGAGCAATAAGGAAATATAGAGATGGCTTCTCTATCCTTGTCTTGAAGCGAACATGACGAGCTTGTTTATTATGAATTGTATTCTTGGTCAATGTTAAGATTTGCCGCTATCGGGTACCGTCGGTTCTTTCCGCTTATATATGTTCGGCAGAGGTGCTTCTCAAATGCTTTGTTTGCGTTCTGCGTCTGCTCAGTCGCTCTCCAAGTCATTTACCTCTGGAGGTAAGAATTCAACATGGGCGTTACTACCTATTTTACTTAGGGCATTGACTGTGTATGAATAATCTCAAAATATGAGTATATATTCCTCATTCCCTCTTGTATTCAAAGGGGGTGAAAAATGTTTGAGATCACTAGAGAAATTATTTTATAGTTGCTAATTTGAAAAAGGTTCTCACCATAAACATTTCAAAACTAAAAAGAGATATTTTCCATATATTTGAAGATCACTTTTTCTGATGATGAGCCCTTGGGTAATAATGGTTACAAATTGGCAAAATTAATCTTGGATAAATATTTTGAGATCAGGATACACCATGAAACAAAATTATTTGAGAACCTTGACAAATTCTTCAGATATCATGATTTTTTTGTTAATTATTCAATTGAAGGATGCTGTTTTGAAGTGATTTTTAGTTTTTACATCCTAACTTAGATTATATGATGCATCATCTAGAACAGTAATTTATTTATTACTCTGAGAGCATTCTTGTATTTCTTCTTCAAATTACTAATATCAAATAATGTGTATTATCAGGTATATCATCAGGGTATTCCTCATTTTCAATTCAAAGAAAATGTATGCAGATATTACTGCTACTCATTCTTAGCCAGGTTTTTCGAAAGCAAAACATTAATTTTAATCCACCACTTGGAATGATTAGATAAGCAATAAATACTTCCACCATTTTAACATTATTCCGTTAATCCTCCAAGATAATTAACGTGCGCGAGTGTCACAAGATTCGTAAACATCACAAATAAACATTCTCCTCCCTCCACATTTTTTGACACAGAACAAGTATGTGTAGTTTTTGGATACCGAAAAAATCTCTATTTCTTTATCGCTCTGAGATCTAACCTGATTTCACATTTGATATATTAAACCATCTACTACAAACTAACCTGTCTGTCTATTCATCTAAACTCTAGATAGACACCGGACTGTAGACACTATCGATACAAAGGATAGTTTTAGGGACAATAAATGTCAAAGATGAACCAGTCACATAAAAAAATGATATGACATGTCATCATTTCAAAACAAATTAGGTATTGAGCTGGTTTCATTAATTTTTTCCGATACATAATTGAATAGTCGATCATAGAGTTTCGTCCCATTCATTCAAAATGTTGAGAAATTAAAGAGCAAACAAATATACAGGATGTTCCTAAATGTTTGGTACATACTGAAGGAGAAACTCCTTGGCCCATGTTAGTACTGAAAGTTCATGAGAATGTGCCATAACTGCGTTTGACAATCACCCAGTATAAGCTCTCATAAGCATAAATATGTGAGACATAAGAGAATTCCAGGTGATCCTGTAGTCTGCCGAGTTCTGACATTGTGTCTCTGTAGTCTGCGTTCGAATTATTTGCAAAGTATAGTTGCTTAACAATCTACTTATTACACTGTGTCGCTGTTGGTTTCTCTGAAAAATATTGCATCAATTGAATAACGTTTCATTTCTCGTATGAATGGTTTTGTGTGTTGTTGCAATTGAACAACTTTGGCATTTTTCGTAGTAGTTTGTAGTTTTGGAGGGTAGTTCACATTATTTTTCGTAATTTATTAATTTTCATTTATTATGCGTGAAATTCAGTGGTTCGTCAGTCCTAATTGTACCAAAAACTAGACAATTCAGATCGTTATGTTTCTTTTCATAGTTCAAATACCTATTTGTTTACCATATCCATATTAATATTACGGCGTTGCCAATAAGAAAGAAGTATACCTCGAAAACCCAGAGATCCGATTCGTATTCCTTGTCCTCACGGAATCATTGGGGGAAAACTAATATAGTTTCATACAATGTATCTATCTAGAGTGTGTTCAGTCGTTGACGTGATCGAACGCTCCTGTTCAACAGAAAAGTCTTGAAATCCTTGTTTGTTTTAGTTTCAATCAGCTGGATCTTCCTGTATATGAAACTTACGATAAGTTACGAGCCTATTTATTGAAGGCGATCCATGAGTGTTCTGAGGGCTTCGGCTTTGCTTAAAGTAATCCTTTAATGTTTAAGACTGATGTGTTGATTTCTTGTTTATATCAAAATAAAATAGGGTTCTTGTAAATAAACATGAAGTAAATGTTAAGTGTACAGATTAAAGAGTGTAAAGAATTAAATAATTTCTATTGTAATGAAGTATGAGCTGCAAATCTTGAATTATAATAAATTATAATAGTGGGTTGAATATGCTTGAGTTGAAACAGGTTTTTTGTAAATTAACTTATAGGAAGGCACATGTATTTTTGTAAAGGGCCTTAAGGCAATGCGAGTGTGATACATTGAATTTGATAGTCAGATTCAAAATATATTTACTATTTAATTTAATTATTATAGCTATTAATTGTTACTGTAATATGTATCGAGATGATTAATTAAACTAAGACCTTTCTTTTGTATATGAAATCTGTTACACCCTACATATTTTTTATTTGCATTTTACAGGCAATATGGAAGGAAATTTATCATAGTGAAATTTTATCAGAAAAACTTGTGATTATTTGAATAAATGTTTTTCTCAAAAATGTCATTGCTGAATTGAACCTGCTTTTAAGAACTGCACTACTCATCACCAGAAAAAATGGTTAATGAGACGTAAATATTGACATCGGGTTTTTGAAAATTCCCCAAATTTTTACATACACATAAACAGTAAACATTTATAAATTTATATGTACAAAAACAAGATAATATACAAAATAAAAATGTTATTTATGATACATGGTGTACTGGTATATCTGATCTGTACTTCAAATCTCTTATGTATGAATGATCCTCAGCAGTGGAGTTGGTCTTCATGGAAATAGGACCTGGAACATGATAAGTGGGTTAGTGTATGTGGAACATTCATTCCATCTTTTCTTTGGTAGGACTTTTGATTTCCAGGGTATTTTTCAATTATGAGTCACTCGTTGAAACTATTTTCATATACCGTTTTATGCGAAATCAGAAAATCTGATGTGGATGGAAAGCGCATTTTAGCTTGAGGAGAGCAAGAACTTTTATACAGTGTGACCAAGATATGGTTCCACAGCATTCGGTTAAATTGGAAAGGAGTTGCGCATCCCAAGGGCATACACCAACGGCCTTCGAAAAGAGTGAATTTTTGGAATATTTATTCCATTTTTCTCCGCCGTTATGAATAAAGTTACAGAAAAACTAAAAATACTTTTCCAAGGTAACTTTTGATGAGATTCAATATCTTGCTCATATTGATTTTTCTGGGCGACATTTCGTATTCGTAAAACCATCATTAACTTTTTTAAATACGGTCCTGATTATGTGCACAGATTATGATTGCTATTTTTATTCTGAATTCAACCGCCATGTATTACCCAAAGTGGTTTCAATGTGTTTCGACCTAGTTTTAGCCATCTAAGATGTTTTTTCGAAATTCCAAAGAGGTAATACCATTTTAGTTCCACTCATTTCTGATCATTTAGTATTCAATACTGAAAAGGAAGGAAAGAATATTTCATAAATTATTCATTGCAGCGCTTCAGATTGTTTCATATTGATTTTTACACGAATCGCCTTGATAACTAACCTTATTCTACAGTCCATTGGCCGGCGCGATCGCCTGAGAGGACACTGCTGGATTTTTTCTTTTGGGATACGTTAAAAACTTTTTTTACGGAAATAATTTTGATAACGAAGAAGAACTGATATGGGACAGTGTTATCGAAGCATTCAATAGTATTACCACAAAAATGCTAAGAAATGCAACTGTAAGAAGAGGATAAATTTGTTTAGAAAATATTGGTTATAATTTTGAAGGTCATTCGTAACATAGAACAATTTGAAGCGCTGCATTGGATAATTGAGTGAAATATATATTTTTTTACTCTTCAGTACTGAATAACTATATATATCATTGTTCAACACCGAATGATTCGAAATTAGCGGAACTGGTGGTATTTCCTCATTGGAATTTCGAAATAACATTGATGATGGCTAAAACTGAGTCGAAACACAATCAAAACAAATCTCATCAAGCGTTTTCATGAAAACGTATTCTTAAATTTTGTATATCTTTAATAATAACGTAGAAAAAAATATAATTGATTTTCCGTATTTTTTTGTTTCGATACAACTAACGGAAAAATTATTCTTGAACATTTTCGAAGGTCGCCGTTGGTATGACCCTCTGAATTCGCAATTTTTTTCTTTATTTAACCGAATTCGAATTTCCTGTTTCCGAGATCCCCATGCTGTGCAACCTTATCTTGGTCACAGAGTGTATAGTATACGGTTTTGTGAGATCTCAAATTAATAACAACTTTCTTCCCATTTGTATGAACAAATCTGCTGGTCACTGTATACGTAGTTGGTTATTATCGGTTATATATTTTTTCAATTCCAATGATAGATACACTAGATGGTGCTGTCGAAATTAATTTCACAGTATACCTATTGGAATATTGCGAATTTTTCGGCAAAAAAAAACACAAGTAACACTCACATTGGCAATGGAGAAGAGTGTTTAGTATCGACTGATCGATAGTTGTGTGAATTCTCAGAATCGGTGCTTCCTACAGTTAGTGTGCTCCTTACACCAGCTGCCATATCTCTTCTGTAATTATTATTGCTTTGAACCAGTTTTGTATCTAAAACGTAAAAATCTATAAATAACTAATCACGAAAAAATGATGATAAAAAATAGAGTTATAACCACAAAAAAATCGTGTACATCAAAAATGGAGTTATTCAATACAAAAAATTTGAAAGACTAGTTTTTTGATTTGGAAGATTTTGGAATTTTGGATATGCGTTCCGGCAAACTAGTGGATGGATGAATGGGAAATAGAAGGATACCTGTAAAGAATCATTACTCCTAGAGATCGTCAGAATCTCTTGATGACGAATCACAGATTTCTCCATAGTGTTGGGGTTGACCATAGTGTTGACTGATGATGTAGAGAATAGGAAAAAAACATATAGGTACTCGACATACAGGCAACTTAAAAGTTCAGTGTATTCACTCACGAAATTGAAAGTTGCAGTACGAGCTGGAGGACAGTCCTGTAATCATCTAAGAGGGTGATAGCCATTATGAGCGTGTCGAATACTATACTTCATTTAAAACTACTCAAATATCGAAGCGATGGCAGGGAATTTTGCACTATCATAAAATATGTTATGTATGAGTTGATGTACTATAATTATACAAATATCTTCGCCTGTTCAGTCGTTTGGATGATATTTGAAAAATATATAGCTGTTCCAAGTTACCCGCTGATTTGAAAACTTGGAACAGTACTACAAAAGTCCCGTTGTAGTCAATTCATCGACTCGTGCACGGGTATTTGTTTCAGGGCTATCTAAACCAATCTGGAATCAGTTTGTGATTAAGTATTCCAATAAATGAAATATTTCAAAGAGAATATATTATACCTAGCATTGTTATGAATGTATTTTATAAAAAACTTGAAAAATCTTCTGAATATAAGTTCTAACAGCAAAAAGGACCAGTAAGATCTCATTTAGCAAAAAAAAAGAACTCTGGTGGTGTAGGTAGGGATTGTTGTGGGGTGGTGGATTGAGGTCTTATATCAGGTACACTCGTCTTCAATGATCATGTCGTGGTTGGACCGTATGAGCGCTCTTATTGCAGTGGTGATTAAGAAAGCTGACACCGTCCATCTGCGACATGTTCTCTGAAGACGACTGTACCTATGATGGTCACAACCAGGTACCTAGCAAACACATCCCGCGGGCCTTATTTAAACGCCCTCCAAAAACTGCCAACAGACAACATCACCAGAACCAGAGTGGGGTGGGTTGAAGATACTATCACACAAATCGTGGTCGAAGGGACGGAGGGATTGGAGCCGACCAGTAAGATTGGTTTCACGTTTCGCTCCAAATATTTTGCAAGAGGGCCATGGTCGATTTCATTCGAGAGCTCCAGTGATGTATTGGTAGATGTTTTTTTTAAATTATCAGCCATTTACCAATTAACCTTTACAGGGCTAAACAACGAGACCTTCTGTCTCGGAGTTTCAATTGTTGAATTGCCAACTGGTAAGGGTAGAGGGAATCGTGGGCGAGGCCACAAACTGAATGGTGGCCTGTGATTGGTCAGCCGAATCACGTTATTTGGAAAAAGTGGGAGGGATGGGGGTCTTTATAGTCTACTAGTACCTCCTATCATTTTTTCTGTTATTACTGAATTGAATTTGTTCGTGTTCTTGATTGTTTTCTTCAGTAAATTTGTACACTTCGCCTCATCAACAAGTTGTACTTCATCCTGTTACCACTCTCTAGTTAAAATAAAGATAATCAAGGGTGGCCGTTTTTTTGCCGGTGAGTTAATATGATCCATATGTAGGTCTGAATGGAACACACCTTTTACTTTTGGCATATTGCAGGTAACTTCTGGATGCACTGTTGTGTGTCTATAAAGTCCTCCGTCGTTAGTGTACTTCACTCCCCGATAGTCCATATATTCTCTTGGTACCGATGTTAATTCGGAATGATCTGGTGTCGCACGAATCTTCATATTGTTTCCAGTGCGAGAATTATTAGAACTCTTGAATTTTTGGAATGGCCTACTAGAAGTTTTGGTCTTGGGTGGTGGGGAGGCCGACGATGTGGAAGAGAATGCTCCATCTGGTTCAGGACGAACCTGAAAATAACACAGATTTTCGAAACATTCAACTTGATAATACTATCAATCCCAATTTGTGGCAAAAATAGTATCTCCACTACTAGCTCTAGATCACTCATATGTTATCTTCGACCTGAGAAATCGTTTATCTTCACTATTGATCAATAATAAAACAATTCACATCATCTCTATCGTCTCTGAAATGCCCTGATTTTGATTCTCATGTACGATGTCAACTCATCTGACAGCTCTCACCGACTTTCAATGACAACTTCACCTAATCACCTATTCGCATAAATATCACGATTTTAGGTCAAAAAACGATTATACTAGGAAATTATCTGCTAGTAGTACGTGGAAACTAAGAATATAACCGAGGTACAGAAGACATTCTTCTGAGTCTTAGATGCTTCAATATCATGGAGGGAAATAAGAAAGTACCGTGATTCATACAGATGTAGAAAAAAATTGCCGGCATATAGGATTTCGAATGTCTTTTTGAACTATGTTTTTCCTAATCAGTCGACCAGCACAGAGTTCAACAGATATTCATAGGTGTGAGGTACGCGATGGATGATAAACCCAGACAGCACCCCAGATATTCCATGAATATTCATAGAATATTATTTTTGGGTATTGGGAATATTCATGCATGAACATGCCAGGGTATATATCTCTTTTACGGAATATTCCCTGGATGTGCTGGTGGGGAAGAATGTATATATTCCTAGAATATTCACAAGGAATATTCCCTATATATTCAGAATGTACTTATAATATTCAAGACATATTCAGATGATGATCGGAAAATTCCAGGGATAGTACAGGAATATTAATAAATGATAGTATTCCTGGAATATTCCACTAAACATATTCATAATTAAAAAAAGCTGACCCAAGATGGGCTCGAACCCGTGAATTTCAGATTGTCAGAGCAACGTTTCAACCACTCGAGTTGAATGATATTGAACATAACAATTTCTCAAAGAGCGTTGTTCAGAATCGGATCATTAACTCTATATGTTTCAAAATCTTTATACATAATAAAAAAGATGAGCCTATATGGGCTCGAAACATGTACGATGATCTGATTGAGTTTTGATCCCTATTAAAATTGTGGTGATGGCTTTGTGTTCCTGATTCCTGGTAACTAACCATTCCACTTTGAGATACGATGGATTTTTTCTACATTTTTATCATAATAAATGTTTGATACTCGCATCTATAAAATATACTATAGTGATTGGTATCTATACAGGGTGTTATTTAAGTACGTGGCCAAACTTGGAGGGGAGATTCTTTGAGTGATCCTAAGACGAAAAGTTCATATAAACATAGGTCCGGTAATGCTCCGTTTTCAAGATACAGGGTGTCAAAATTTTTAAAAGAAATCGTTTTTTTCCTAAATATCTTAATAACCCTTCAATCGATTTCATTGAAATTTGGCAGTGTTATTCAAGGTCGTAAAGGGCTAATTTAACCCTAACTATATCAAAATTATCATGTCCAGTGGCGTCCCGGAAGGCACTGTAACCAATATTTTTGACAGAAAAAATGTGCGCCACTGATTTTTTTGCAATTTTTGTATTTGTTTCACATTAAGCAACTGAAATTCCAACTTTTTTATATCCAGATTTTTTTTCGTATCTTGCTTTGTTTTTGGGAAAAAACATAAAAATCACTTCATTGCACATCCCTGTGACAACACAATAAAACATTTCAACTACTAAACCATCAAAAACTGGGGTCTTACTAATATTAATACTCTATTCTAGTCTTGGAATTTTCTATCAAAATTAATGCAATAAAAAAACAAAAAATATGTATATATGAATTGCAGCATTTGCCTTCGGCTCGTCACAGGGATGTGCAATGAGATTTTTATGTTTTTTCTCAAAAACAAAGCAAGATACGAAAAAAATTCTAGATATAAAAAAGTTGTAATTTTAGTTTCTCAATGTGAAACAAATACAAAAATTGCAAAAAAATCAGTGGCGCACATTTTTTCTGTCAAAAATATTGGTTACAGTGCCTTCCGGGACGCCACTGGACATGATAATTTTGATATAGTTAGGTTTAAATTAGCCCTTTACGACCTTGAATAACACTGCCAAATTTCAATGAAATCGGTTGAAGGGTTATTAAGATATTTACGAAAAAAACGATTTCTTTTAAAAATTTTGACATCCTGTATCTTGAAAACGAAGCATTACCGGACCCATGTTTATATGAACTTTTCGTCTTAGAATCACTCAAAGAATCACCCTTTCAAGTTTGGCCACGTACTTAAATAACACCCTGTATACTACTACTACTTTATTTCATTGAAACACATGGAATTCACAAATCAGAATATTCAGTCGATAATATTCCTGGAATATTCATACCTAAATATTCCCTAAACTATCCAACTATATTCTTGGAGTATCCATCTTTGAATATTCCTTCTGGAATATTCTGTGTATATTTTTTTGGAATATTAGTAGAATATCCAAATTTCAATATTATTTGGATATTCCAGAGGCTTTATTCGCTTCGCTTTCAGAGAAAATTCTAGGAATGTCCAGGGCTGTCTGCGAACTATTCAACTGTACCTATACCACTATTGCCCCTCTTGCCCAACAATTAACGTGCAGTGTGTGTGTGCCGTCTCAGTGATTTTGTCTCTAAATCAAAGCGTTTTCAGGGTAGATCATGCGATATTTGAACTCGATTTACTACGTCTCGGAATTCTATTGTTTTTCACATTGATTGAGCGTTTTTTCAGGAGATAATGCAATATGTCAGAAATCCAGCTTTTTTCACATTGTTGAAATAATATAATTTTTTGAAGATATTTTGATCATGTGATTTTTGTGTCGAGAATGATAATTATATCCCACACGGCACCGGACGTCTGAAAGACGTCCATTTTATGTCCATATAATGCCTGAACGTCCACAGGCATAAAATAGACGTCTTGAAGACGTCTATCTTAGGACGTCTCACAGACGTCAAGAAATGGATGTCCTAAAGATGTGTTATTGAAGTCCAGAAATATTTTATCAGTAGAATCGAAGTTTTTGTGAAAGAAGCAGAATATTCAATTTTGATTCAGAACGAATTATTATTGCTGATTTTTTGTGTGGAATTATGTGGTTCTAATCTTCGCCAATTAAGTTTCACAGGCATAGAATGGACATCTTTTAGACGTCTGTTTCAGTACGTCCCAGATATGTCTTGTAATTGATGTTTTTAATACGTCTGCTGTAGGACATCTCAGAGACGTCCAGAAATGGATGTCCTAAAGATGTCTTATTGAAGTCCAGAAATATTCGATCTGTAGAATCGAATTTTTTGTGAAAGGGGCAGTATATTCGATTTCGATTCAGAATGAATGATTATTGTTGATTATTTTGGTGGAATTATTTGGTTCTAACCTTTGCCAAAGAAGTTCCACAGGCATAGAATGGACATCTTTCAGACGTCTGTTCCAGTATGTCCCAGAGATGTCTGCTGAAGGACGTATATACCCAGGTAGCCAGACTGACGAATGTGACGTCTATAGGACCGCTATCTAAGGTCTTTTTTGGTCTCATACGTCTTTTGACCAAATAATGACGTCATGCGGACGTCATTAATGTGACGTCTTATGGACAGTCACTGTTTGACGTCGTATAGACGTCAATCTATGGTCTTCATATTTTTTTGGGTATTATTATCATTATCATTATCATTATTATTATTACTATTATTATTATTATTTTTATTATTATTATTATTATTATTATTATTATTATTATTATTATTATCATGTATGTATAGGAAAACTAAGTTATATAATAAATTAATTAATTTATCCAAATAACTGTATAAATGTATGATAAAAATGTACTTTATTCCATAGGCTTCCCTTGATTTTCAATGTTCAAATTTAGCGCCAAAGACAATTCTCACTTACCGACCAGATGGCCAATGGCGATCAAGTAATTACGCGAAGAAATTGTGTATGCGACTCGCAACCATCTTGCGACTGCCGTTAGTGGCGTTAGTGCCGTTCAGCGGTCCGTTCTGTGGTTCAGCGTCAAGCTTGCATCGTGCATGGTGCGTTCCCGTTCATGTTCATTGTCCATCGTCCATGTTCGATTGGGTGTTGTTTGTGAACGGCGTCTGTGCCAGTGAATTTGTTAAGAATGTTAAAATGTTAAGTGTTTGAGTGGTATTTCTATACAGTCTGTTTTTCACGTGAAAGTATTCAGGATGTATTGTGTAATACAATTTAATGACAGTGGAAACAACAGAGTGTAGCTGTTGTTCACGAAACTTGGCTGACGCCGTTGAAAAAGGAAGTGTTTTGGCCGCCATTTAAAGACAGCAAAACATACAAAAGAGCTCTCAGTGAAGGGGAGCCATCGACGCTGAAATTTTCAACTATTTATGTAATACCTTACATTACTACCTTGTTAATAAAATCTTCATTCGTAGCAAATTTATTTTATAGCACAAATGATTATATCAAACATTAAAAAAACGGTTTTAGAACGTCCAGTTTATGTTCGATTGGATATAATGAAGGCATCTTAGAGACGTCTAATTTTGTAACAACAGACGTCATCAAGACGTCTTATGGACGTCTTCAAGATTTTACTGTACGTCTTGAAGACGTCCAGAATGCCTTGGGTTGACGTCTTAAAGACGTCTTTGGGACGTCTTCTTACTTTCTGGAAACGTCTTTAGGACGTCCAGATTATGTTCGACTGGACGTAATAAAGACATCTTCAAGACGTCCGATTTTGTAACAACGGACGTCTTGAAGACGTCTTATGGACCTCTTTGAGATTTGACTGGACGTCTTCAAGATGTCTCTAACGTCTTGAGTCGACGTCTTGAAGACATCTTTAAGACGTCATTGTGCTGTCTGGGATACATACAAAACCAAAACGGAATGATGAAAATTGTCGCTAAATAATGAGAAAAAAGTCGTTCACTATAGCGAGAATTATGGCGAATCTTCCTATTAATTTTGAAGAGTTGTTTTCTGTTGAATATTTTGAAAGATATTATATAGGGTGTCCTAGAATAATGTTCGTATACTCTGGATACCTATTCTTTAAACTGTGCTCTGGGAGCTGATTCTACATATTAAATTAAGAAAAAAATGTTTTCATCAACATGTGTTTCTAAGGGCGCAACAGACCTTTGATCATAAGTCCATATATGCAGTTTTTTTCAATTATCTTTAGTATCACGAATTTTGGTACCTAGGACTGATTCAATCTCACAAATCGTTTCGTGATATGAAATATGGATATACACAGAGGGAGATGCCAAACCGATGTCACTGATAAGTGTCAAACTATAAGAGCACAGTTTTCAAATAAAAATATTTTTGCATCTTCATGTTGAGATATAATCAGTTTTTCAGAAACGAACAACCTTTTGGACAGTGCTGTGAGTTTTTTTGAAATAAATAAAATTTTTTATGAAATCATATTTGGATTTTTTTGAAGAAAAACTAACTCTATATTATTCCCCATGTTTTCGAACCTCCATATGCAAAAAATCACCTCATTGCGAATTAACAGTATATTGCCTCAATGTTTTGCATTTTTTGCCTCGGAAAAATGAAGAATTCAAAGCAAGACATACTTTTTTTGTTGAACTCTCCGTTTCCGAGTTACGTTTGCAAAAATGCTTGTTTTCTTGAAACTACAAATGGGGGTTTGAAACCCTTAAGAACATTATTATTAGGTCAGTATTTCTGCAATAAATTCCGAATATGATTTCATTCAAAATCTACCACTTTTTATTTCAATAAAAACGCACTGCACTGTCCAAAATGATGTTCGTCTATCAAAACCCGATCATATTAATGGTTATTCACATCAGTCCAAATTTGATAAGATTCGCACATCTAATAGATGAGATACTGAGGGGGGCCGTTTGAAGTATAAGTCACGCTGTATTTTATTTCTGAAATAGCTCTCACCATTTGGAAAAATATGATGTGAATTATATGTTTTCACCGAATTGTTTTGTAGTTCATGTTGTCTGTTTCCTTCAAATACGGTGTCAGAAATACTGATATCTTCTTATTTCAAATTAGTTTAATCGTTTCGATTCCTTCGATTATTCTTGAGGTTTATTAACGACGATTTCAAACTTTTTGATGCTTTCGATAAGTCTCACTGTCGTGTTGGTTACATCTTTAGATACTTATAATAAATCGTTTTTATTAAAAATTTTAGAACAAATGGTTTAATGGTAAATATTATAAAGACAAGTTTTTGAAACAGAATTGTTTGAAATAATGTTGACTTGATGTTCTGGTTGGTGGACCCAGGCCCCCTTCCGAGAGATGGACACCCTGCGACCGTAGTGTTTCGCGGTATAGTAGTTACGCCACTGGCTGCAACGTTTATCCGGCGCCTCGTTGTGCCCGCGTCTTATTTCATAAATTTGAACTCTTCCAAAATTTTGCACCGTTCTTGAGATATCAGCAAAACTCTAGTTTTCGGCCGCCATTTTAGATGTCTCGATGGTTTTTTGTTTCCTATATATTTTTTATCATGTACCGTAGAATGGGGTTACTTGGAACAATTTTCAGATTCAAATATACGCGGTAAAGTTATTGACCATGGTAGGGAATTTTGCACTATCATAAAAGATGTATGAGTTGATAAACTATAATTATACAAATATTCAATTTCGCATGTTCAGTCATTTGGATGATATTTTAAAAAAATATAGCTGTTCCAAGTTACCCGCTGATCTGAAAACTTGGAACAGTGATACAAAAGTCCCGTTGTTGTCAATTTACCGACTTGTGGGCATACTTGGAACACGTTTATTTGTTTTAGGGTCAAATAAATCAATCCAGAATTAGTTTGCGATCAAGTAACGGAATAAATAAAATATTTTGAAGGTAATATATTATATTCCTCAGCTTGTTATTGAAGCATTTCATGAAAAAAAACTCAAAAAAATCTCTAGAATACCATAATTCTTAACAAAAAAAAACACTAGGTAATAAAAAAAAAATTTAAAAAATTATTCTCATCAGGAACCTATTATGATCACAATAAGCAGGTATGGATACAATAATTCGCGTCAGTCTTGTTGCTCGTTCAGTTCTTTCACGGCTGGACAATTCAGGATGTCTATCGCGAAAATGGAAAACCCAATCTCTTCCAGGACGGTTCTGAGTAAATGGTCGTTCTGATCTTCCACAACTATCTAGATAAGAGATTGCACAACTAGCTGAAGGTCTGTGGTGGTAAGAGGAAAGTCCCATCCTCCTGCCACTTGTAAACCTTCTACGATTTTCTGTTCCTCTTGTTCTGTCAGGACTGTGGGTCGTCCATATTTATTCATATTTTTGTTCTTGAGCTTCCTGGATAGAGTGCCCCAAGATATCTTGTATTTTTTAGATGCTTCACGCAATGACATAGACTTAGATTTCAGCACTCTAAGGGCTTCCGCCAATGTGTCTTCTGTATAATCCGCATATCTTCGTGTAGCAGGCTTCCGCTTATGGTTTCTCGGCATTTTTCAAAGTAATGATGATGACAGCCCTGAAACAGTTCAATTTTATAGCTTACTACCCAACTATATTGATATATCTGAAAAAAATGGAACACATCCGAAAACTTGGAACGTATTCGAAAACTTGGAACGCCTGTTCCAAGATTTCGGCGAATCTTCCCAACTTCGACTTTCGTGATGAAAAAAAAAATTTTGGCAACACTGTTGAGAGTTGAACAGTGATTAAGCGGCATTCCGCTAGAGAAATGGTAACTGCACATAACCTATATGAAATGAACGCCGTATGTTGAATTCATAATGCCGGTTGACAGGAAGTTTTTAATGTCATTTTTTTCTGTCATCTACCTGCTTATATTGTCGATACAATATACAACATTCTTGAAACAATATTTATATGCCACTTACCTTCAAACAACGAATATATAACTACACAAAACAACTGTGCACGAAACAATGTTTTAAAATGAAATCAGCTGTTGATTTCAGCGGGTAATTTGAAAATGTGAAGTTTCGTTCCAATTTACCCCACAGTTCCAAGTATCCCCATTCTACGGTATGCCAAATTTCATGCTGGTAGCCAGAATAGCAATATTCTTATACTTTTTTGAACCAACCCAACGCACTATCATGACTGGATAGCTCGAAAATTCCACTTTGTTTATCGGAGTTAACGCCTGAAACTCGTCATCAGTGAAGTTATTTCCACTGTTATATTTGTTCATCGATTTAGAGTTCAATACAGGCCCCCGCATCAGTTTTAGAAAATGGTTTAGTTCATCTCTTTTCAAATTGTAAGGTCTTGAAATTCTTCTCAATCCATTGAGAACGGTGGCATATAAGATGTCCCTCTTCATTTAAATAACCACCACAGATTCTGACGCCATCAGGAGTGAAAGTTCTGTTGTAAAAAATTAATCCATCCTACCAGAAGATGACATTCTACCAAGATTCTCAAATCTACCACATACAAAACATGAATTATGAGAAGATTTCATCAGAACTTTGAGAAAAGTGGGATCATGATCTTCTTCGAATGCTTGTACTTCTGGAATAATACTCAAAAAACAGTTTTGACCTATCCTTGTATGTAGGTCTATTGGTATTTGTGGTAGTTGTAATGCGGTTCTACGACGTTCAGCAATAGCTTTATTTGCTTCACCCAAACGAACCATTTGCCAGGGAATTCCATTATACTCACATACATAGCATTCAAATCTGCGAAATTTGCCATTTTTACTTGATCGGTACACTGTATTTCATTTTTTTTATGTTCTGGTTCCCACAAAAAGAGATATCCTGTAATGTTCAGAAAACATCGTGAGAACCATGGGAAATAAGGTAGGAATTAGTGTTCTTCCTAAATTTCTGGAGGTTATATGCTTCGGGGAACACCTCCCTTGGCAATGTATTCCAGAGCCTCGCTGTTCGTTGGATGAACGAGTCTTTGAAAAGAGATGTTCTGCAGGTCTCCAAAGTGACCATGAAGGGGTGCGAGCCTCAACTCGACGGGTTAATCTCGCGGGGACTGCCAAGGGAGGAACAATTGTTGATATTTCAGAAGAGCATCGTCCATGAAAATATCTATAAAATAGAGCCAGATCGCCAACTTTTCTACGGTGTTCCAGAGAAGTGAGTGCGATTGTGAGCGAGGCATCACCCACGACACCAATTGCCATTTTTTGGACAGAATCCAACAGTTTCAGGGTATGTTTGGGTGCTGCACTCCAAATATGGGAACAGTATTCCTGGACAGGTCCGATCTGTGCCTTCTATAGATCACAAGCAGCTGACTGGAAGTGAAATAGCTCCTGGCCCGAAACAAAAAAAACAAGTTTTTGGGATGCACTTTTAGCAATTGATCTCACATGATTTTCCCAAGAAAGGTTATTGCTGAATAGTAATACCAAGCATCGAAATGGATGTCTTCAAAGGTATGGTTACTCCTGACAAGCTTATGTTAGGCCCAGTGAGATAGGCTTTTCTAGAGAAAAGGCATGCTTGTGTTTTGTATAAGTTTGTTCAACTTATATCGCGAATCAATAGACAACAATCCAAAACCTGCTGTGAAGTGATGTCAACTATGACATTGCTTCCAGAGCCACCTAGTATTGCATTTATAATGAAGGGTAAATATTATTGTATTTTTTGTGCAAGTCACAGTATTGCTCAATTCGCAATGGAGTTTTTTCTACTATCAATCAAGGTTTGAGTAGGAATGTCATTTTGCATTTTCCCTCTTTAGTATCAATAAATGAGCACAAGTAATAAAGTTCACAAAATATTCAATATCTGCAATCCTGACCCTCATCAACTCACTCTTTGAAGAAATACACATTCAGCATTTTTTGACGAAGTTATAAGGAATATTTATCTAAAGATGATAATGGATACTGTTATTACTGATATGTGCTACTATTATAGAATAACGTGTCGATAACGTTCTATATCTCCTCCTTCTATACATGCATGGTGAACATTGAATATGGAAAAAAATAATTGAAATGCGACACGTAACAGTATCATATTTTATCTCACCCATAATTGCTGGAAGACACTGTATAATTCTTGACCAACAGCAACAATATTGAAGAAACTTCTTGTAGTGAATTATCTTATCAAAACATAAACAAGGGCGGATCCAGTTCTCGCCGCAGGGGGGGGGGTCACGATCTTCAAAATCAAAATATTTATACAGTACTTTCGTAAAGTACTGGATAGAATCATTTTCAGCTAGACTATTCATTTTTTATCACCACTCAAACGTGAATCACCCTGAACATTTAATTTTTTCTCACATGATTGAAATCAATAGTCAACCTATATCAGGACAATCTTCAGACATGGATAGTTTGGTTTGTGTTGAAATTAATATGTTCAGTAGGTAGTTTACGAAAGCCCCGTGTATTATATACAGGGTTTTTCCTGAACATCCGTGATTCCTGAGGAATTTTAATGAAAAAAGTGTCTATACACATTTGTTAATACATCCTGAATACGACTTTTCCTCAAAATTTCCGAATCCACTTATTCAAAAATATTGAAAATGGGTAAATCGCATGAACTCTCAATGCTGAATCAGAATTCGAGCTTAGAATATCTGAATCTCATTCAGTGTCGTAATATACTGGATGGATGTAGGGTTAAAACAATTAAATTTTTTATGGTTTTTTAGATGAAATATAATAGAAAATTGCAATTTTCTAGAAATTAACTATAGCCCTATCGATTTGAAGTAGGGGTACCTTGTTGTGTGAAGAGCCTTCAGGTAGCTATCATATTCTGAAATGAGATATTTGAGGAAATTAAAAAAAAAAAATTATTGTTTTACCTTCAACTCATCGAGTATAGTACGTTCCTGACTGAGATATTGAAATTCTGAGCTCAAATTCAGGGTCAGCATCAGGGTGTAACTAAGAACTCATGGCAAAAGCTGTCAATGCTGTCAATGAAGATCTTGCTAAAATTACAGCCTGGGGAACCAACAACCTAGCTGAATTCAATGCCATAAGTACCTACAAGTACCTAGGGAGGATAAGGAGAGGTGGTAAGTGTTGGACATATATCGGTTTACTCAAGTACAGAGAGTTTCATTTCCCAAACTGGTACTGGTACTGGTGGGGGACGTTTCCACGTCAGCAACTAGTCCTCAATGGGACCTTTTTGCAAACCCCAAGTGTTTTCAATGACTGATGTGGTTCGCTCAAGAGAGCTGGCTAACATCCTTTTCAGGCACCGCCCATCAGCTCTCTTTTCAGAGTTTTTCAGCTGTGTTTTGTAGGCTAGTAATGTACTCACTACCATATGCGCAGTGGCAGGCCTGCTAACTATCCTCGTTAACCCCCGAGACCGAGGTCTACTTAAGCAGCTGGCCCGCTCTCACGCTCAGCTGGTAGTTTTCCACACCCACCTACATACACCGTCGTACTTCTTCTCTGATGCTCACAACCACATCATCATATCTTTCTGCGTGTTCTGTGTAGGCTTTGTTACTAACTCCATGCGCCACTTTAGGAGCAGCACTGTTAATTGGAACGCAACAGTGAATCGTGCAGCACTATCCCCAGCCGATGCTCCGAAACTTTACAATATTTAATTCGTAAATAAAATATTGAAAAAAGTTCCTTGCCCGTGCTTGGACTCGAACCCACGACCTTGCGGTCGTGAGACGGACGCTCTTCCACTGCGCCAATCCCGACTTCATTTCCCAAACTTTGAGACGTCCTCATTATATTATAGGATGGAGATTCAGCTTTGTGTCCCGTGATTCTTTGGTTGAGGGATATTCATTATGAGCAAAGGTACTATATGTATGTGCCTCACGGCTGACAACGCGAGGTTGCCGCGAAAAAAATTTCATTGAATCATTTCTTCACGCTCCCGGGCCCTAGGCGACCGCCTAGTCCAAGGATTTCTCGCAACTCAGATGGTTCTAGTAGGTTATATGGCATTATTCGCGATAGAAAATAAGCGTACGCCACCTATCGAAGTTCTTGAAAGCTGTCAATGCGGCATGTTTACCTTATTTTCATTGGTTCACATTCATTTTTTGTTAGTGCTTATTGGTAATATCATCAAAACAAACCGCTTAGAAGTCTTCAAATTGTTGCCGTCAGCTGGGACGACCTGTTATTTTCTATCGCGAATTGCGAACAAACGGTGTCTCCACTATGTCGACCCTTCTATGCGTCGCAACTCAGCTACTCGCTTGGCTTTTTGGCTTGATGAGAGGTTTTTGATCATTTCACCACCCAAATAGAGAGTTAAGACAGTTTTAATATAAAATTGACAATCATTTATCAAATGGGAAAGTCATGAATAAATGCTCCCACATGGCAGGTTAGCACAGAAAAGCCAAATAAAACAGAACACAAAATAATTCAGAGAGAACACATAAAAATTAGTACTTACATTGTGAGTTATTGAATTATGAGCGAATTATTAATTAATGTCATGCCTTATCGATTCGGTTATTATTTATATTTGAAGTCGGTGCTAGGTTTGCAATTTTCCTTGGTATTGCTTTCTTAGGTAGTTTCGCATGGTAAGCGGTTTACAAATATTACAGGAACTGAATGAACTCCGCTGACCG
Source organism: Phaedon cochleariae (assembly GCA_918026855.4). Lineage (NCBI taxonomy): Eukaryota > Metazoa > Arthropoda > Insecta > Coleoptera > Chrysomelidae > Phaedon > Phaedon cochleariae. The sequence continues at coordinate 16,918,566 of OU896720.1, read as the reverse complement.
GAACGAAACTACACTGTACTGGATGTTTTTATTTGGAAAAGTCAATTCATGATTAAAGATCCAGTTTGAGTGATGGTATTCCATAGGCATTTATACTTCTTGACAGATTATACGACTACAATCCTTGGCCTAGTCCACCTGATGGTTGAAACGACAATAAATTATTTACTTCTTGTAGTTGTAACTGCGTCGGATAATACTGCGAGTTGATGAACGATCCGATTTCTGTGGGAAAATATCGGTTTACTCGATTATATATGGGCTCAGTGATGGAAAATATTTTCTCGAACACTTGCTGATTCACCCCACTGTGCCGGGGATTTCGGCCACATGAAAGTTGGCACAGTTGTTTTTTTGTGTTTATCTAGTATTTATCTCTATTTTTGTTAAAGGCTTTTTTCCGGGGCGAAAAGGTAGTTGACGCGATTTGCTACCCCTTGTGCCAGGCAGGATGTGACGCGGCACAGTGAGTTTTTTTAGTCGTACTCATGTCGGAAGACAGGTAGATATTGAAAGAAAAGCGCGCCTGCTGATCAATTAATAATAAATACTTTCGTTGAGATCTGCTCCGGCACAGTTGTCGTTTTGTGGATATATTTTCATGACCAACCTTGCAGGAAACTTAAGAATCGTCCGGGGGTTCAAGGTATATAAACCGTCTATAGCCGAAATGATGAATCATATATATTCTCTTCTCTAAGTTAACACCCTATTACCTAGGTACTCTCTTGAAGAAAGGAAGGAGAACAAATTCACCTTAATCGACATATCTGATTAATACAAAATTCTTGGCATCATCTCAGTCATACTGAATTCGATGACACTCACCTGAGCATTCACCTCCAAATTGGGCGGCAAACTAGACCAAGCAGGATTTTTTTCCATGCAAATTAGCCTCAATTGTTGTCGAATATCCGCTTTTTCTCTGAAATAAAGAATATTTTATATTGGTAATTTATGGAATCAATAAAACAGGTCTATCACCTAGCCCTTTTCCTTTGAAATTCCTCTTCGACTTTCTCCATGGCTTCCAATTCTTGAATTCTCTTCTGCTCTCTCCTCTCAGCTTCTCTAGATAATTTATCCGATAACCTCCGTTTCTCTATTTGCCTGATTGTGCTTTGGAATGTGAATTTCTTCGGCTTCCTAGTCCCCAATTTCCAAGAATATTCCTCCTTAGCAGAGTCCTGAAGGGGTTCCGGAGCTCTCTTGACTCCCACCGATAGATCCTCGCAGGATTGCGAATGTCCCAAGGAATAATGACTCCTGCTACTCCAGACATCTTCCATCCTTCTGTTAGCGCGATTCAGTTCTATCTCGGGCAGATACATCATCCGTGCTTGCTTATTCACATTCAGAAGCTGAAGCTGCTCTTGATCATTCGCCTTGCGCATCTCCAGGGAATGGAAGGCATTGTTCAGGGAGTTTGGGGCTGACTTGCTCAAAAACCAGTTAGCGCTCACCTCGTCATTGAACTCTGCCTCAACGACGTCTTTTTTGCTCGACAAGTTGCCTAAGACACCTGACAGGGACTTCTTCAGTTTCTGTAAGCCGCTGTACTGCAGAGAGGATCTTTCGATCATGTACGCAGCCAATTGGTTGTCTCTTGGCAGCGACAAACTAAAAATGTGGGGACCTGAGCGGATTCGAGGGTTGGGAGCTGAAGATTTCTCGTTTTTGCATTCTTCAATGCTAGAGTCGTCGCCTAGGTCTTGTTGAGGGGTCCATGATGATCTTTCTTGGGGATTGATATAGTGCGACATCTAAAATTGGTGAGGAATATGAACTTATAGTGGAACTTCGTCCACGCATGTACAGAGTTTGCTAGAAGGTGGGGCATATATATATAAATAGGATGCAAAACTCGTATGTATGAACCAGGATCACACACAATCACCTATACAGAGCGTTCCCTGAATATATCATCAAAAAAATTGTGGGGTAATTTCTGAGGTATTTGTCCCTTGAAATGGTACACCCTGAAGACGGGTTTTCCACAATATTTTCAAAACCGTTCATCCAAATATTATGAGATTTGATCAAATGCATAATTTTTTAATACTAGAACAGAATTTGAGCTCAGAATTTCAAAATTTCCTTCAGAACGTACCATACTGGATGGATGAGGGTAAAATCAATCTCTTTTTTTTTCATGGTATTTTTTTTCACGTTTTGATTTCACAATGTGATACCTGAAGGTGTTCTACCTAAAAATAGTACTACTACTGCAAATACCTAGGGCTAGTATAGTTTTCGAGAAAATCGCTATTTCTTCTCAATATTTACTCATTAATGTAAGGACAAATCAGATGATTTCAACTGAACATATTCCACACAAGGTGGAGTCTGGAAATACATTCAATTCCTTCACTGAAAGTTCAGAGCAAGATTCCCTTTTTCGCTGGAAGTTCTACACTCTAGCAATTTTGACATCAGCTCCGTATAAATTTCCATGCGGAAAGCACAATCACTTGGATTTCGATTATTTAATTGCCTTGAAGTGGTATTCCCAACTTTTTTCCAATTTTCGTTCAATTATCGCGATGAAATATCTCGTTAAATCAGGAGACTTTGGAAAAATCAAATGTGCTTGGAAAATACGTTTTAAACTGTATCATAACTGATCTGTTCGATATGTACTCGTTTCAAAATTACCTTGTATATATGTGAAGCTATGTCAAAACCTTATTCAGGAACTTCATTAAATTTCAATTTAAAACACAATAGTGTTTGTAATCGTTGTCTTTGAATGCCTTCATTTTTCATTTCAATGCAATGGGCAATGGGGGCCAGGTAGCCACATGGTAGGAGCATTAGTATTTCAATCGCGAAGGCTTGCCGGTTGTGGATTCAAATCCAAACAATTGATGCAGACATTTTTCTCTTGGCCCAAGAAAGTATTTGATGGGATCACACGTTGAAAGGTGAGGCCCCCGTCTTTCCTTATTACTCGCACAAGTCTCTTGAACACTTCTGAGGGTTGCTCTAAAGGGGGCAACTGAATGATGGATAAGAACAATTTCAGAACAATTCTTTAGAACAATCGAATATCACGATGTCGATGTGTGAAGGCATATTTTTCAGTTTCAGCGCCCCTAATGTGTAGAAGGAAAGTAATTGGAGAGAATAGCGGTAAATTTGATTTACAATAAATGCCATTGCTACTACAGATGAGCAAGAAAGAACGATTTTAAAACAATTTAAAATGCTGTTCACATAGCTCAATCAATATTCAAAGGATTTTAGAAGTGGTACCTCATTGATATGGTTTCAATTTAGAAATATCATGTACCTACTACAGGGACTACTAAAAACACAGCCGTTAAAAATGATTGTTATGATACATGGCCATCGAACGTTAGTGTTCGGTGACGTGGCGGTACAGAATTGTCTCCCGATGGTTCTAGGACTGATAGTATAGTTAGTAGGAATACACAAAAATCCCATGCACTTATTTGCAGAGATAGTTAATATTTCTATTTCTGCAAAATCATCTGACAGCTCTGCTATATAAAATATGCTTTCGAATATAAAATTCACGAAAATATTTGGGAATATAAAGGTGTTAGTGTGTGAGTGGAGATCTAATTACAAGTACCTACCAGAGAGTATTAAAATACTGTGAATAGAATTTAAATACTGATCAGTATTCATGTAAACACAAATGATGCTCATTTCTGTATACAGGGTGAATAACGTTCGTATACTTCGGAAGATAATTCAACTGATCAAAATAATATAAAATGTTTCTATCAACATTTTTCTAATTTTTAGTATACCTACAAAACCTGATTTTTCATACTCTTGTTAGAATGAATAAAACCGAACCGTTTTCGAGAAAATAGTGAAATTTTTCATTTTGATGTCCGAAAAAATTCACAATAAGTTTGAGCATTTGGTCTAATGATAAAAAATGTGGATCTGATAACTACATTTTTGAATTTTCCGAAATTTTGTTTTATCAAAGTTTTCGGGCATCAAAATTAAAAACGACACATTTCTCAAGAACGGTCCGTTTAACGGCATCCTGACAAGAGCATCTTATTTTAGTAAAGGCGGTTGAAGAATCATATTCTTGGAACTAAAAATGATGTTAACTGTACCGGTAAAGAATTCGCACCATCTTGTATATTAAATCATGTTTTCCTTACGACGAAACTGCTCGTTAAATTGAATTACCCTTGAGTACAAAATTTTATGATTCTGAGATTGATAGTAACTAAGATAATCAAAGAAAATTGCAGTTTCGAACCTACCTTCAAAGGGCTGTTGCGCCCTTAGGAAGCATTTCAGGAAACATGTTGAATGGAACATTTCTCTTTATTTTTATCTGCAGTTTAACCTTCCGGAGTATACTTACGTTGTTTTAGAACACCCTGTATATAGGTATTTGTAGAAAAGTATATGAAATTCTAAAAATATTGATTTCGAGCCATTCCATTGCCTTCATAACTACTGCAAAAACCTCATTTCTGCTCAAGAGGAATCTCATATTCCCACTTGATAATTTTCAGTATCTCACCACAAAAGTTTTCATTTTTCGAAAATTTCTAAAATTTTCATGAGAAAATCATTATAACATTTAAAAAATGAAGGGTTTAGTCTCATTTCGATAAACCAAATGTGTATAAACCAAATCATAGCTCGTGTGCAACACCAATATTCCATCCATTGACCCTTGTATATACTCATAAAGAAGGCTTCGGAATATAATCTAAGCTTTCATCATGTCAGCTCAACTGTAAACCAATTGAAATTCATCTCAAATTCATTGTGATTCATTACACTTCGTGCAAATGATATGGAGTGTGTCAGAAATGAGTTCAAAGAAAATGATAACTTCGTTTTTGAATGTAATATCAGCCAGATATTTCGGAAGACAAAATTGGACCACCGTGTAAATAGAAATAAACCAAATACCGTGAATTTAACCTGTTGTTCTTGCAGAATTCCACCTTCGTTGTTATCATCATAAGCTCCATTTGGTATAGGATCATCACCAGATATACCAGAATCTCCTGATTTGTCATTACTCGACCTGTGCCCTGCATGAATCATGGGCGGCGGGGGCCTTGCAAACTTCTCTATCCGCTCCTCTAATAAAATGGAAACGTCATCACTAACCACAGTTCCACCAGTTCTTTCACTAGCATCCATAGACAACAATCTCCAAGCTGCAGCAGGAGAGAACTTCGGTATTTCCAGTTGCTTTTTGGGCAAAATAGGTCTGAGCTGCAAGTCCAGTCCGGATTTGTACATGTCATTTTCATCCGAGTGGATGTCACTGGATATGTCGGATGCAGAAGACATAGGCAGCTTCGTGTTTTGATGGAATGAGTTAGAGAACGCGTTGAATATATCATCATGATACTTCGTATCAGGTACTGGTTCTTCGTTCATGCCAAAGTAGAAAGTTTTTGGTTTCTCCCTGGGATAATCGGCTTTTTTCTTCAGCTCCGGAGACATTTCTGGGGTGGTAGATTCCTTTCCAGAAGCCTCGCCTCTTACACAGTTAGCCATCCGGTTTTTACTGTCGTCGATTTTCTCAATGAGTTTTTCCTTGGTCGGCGATGCCTTGGTTTCTACATGTCTTAAGCGTGTTGTAACCGTTTTCAGTTCTTCGAAGAAATCAAGTTTAATCTCCGGTAATGACAGGCGATTGGATTTTGAGGTTCTGAGACCATTCAAGGGGATGTCTATGGGGATGTCTGAATTTTCCACGTTTTCGTTGGTTTGACTAGATTGTTTCTTCATTTCAGCTCTGGTTTTGAATAAACGCGCTTTACGAATTGGCATAATGTGTGGATTACTGGTCCCGTTCCAGTCTAAGTAAGGCCGGTCAGTCTGAAAACAATCTCTGGTTTGATAACACAAGAATGAAAGTATATTTCACCACAGATGAAAAAACTGTCCATCAAGAATCCCAGACAGCTCTGGATATTCCTAGAATATTCTCTAAGTATGTTAGTAAAGAGGAATATATTCCGATTATCCACTGAATATTCCTAGAAAACATGCATGCCTCTAGAACATCCCAGAAATATCCCAATCTAAATATTTTTTATCCATTTTTCTTATTCCTTGATGAAGAATATTCCAATGGGACTTTTATCAGAATGTTCCAGAAGAAAAATTCCAATGTGAATATTCTCTCAGAATATTCCAGTTGGATCTTTGAGGGAATACTCAGGTGTATGAATCAATTGAATATTCTGTATTGTAAATTCATGGATAATTTCATGATTATTCCTATGTATCTCATTGGAATTGTATATTATGATCCCCAATATCTATTTTAGAGTATGAATCATACACTTTCCCAAGAAACTAACTCACCACCAAAAAGTAGCCAGAAGTTTAAGATACATTTTCGTCATGACAAGCTGTTCGATTTGGAATTTTTTTTTTCGATTTGGACGATTTTTTTTCAATGACATGCCATCTTTTTCTGAACATCATCGGTGTGCGAACTGTATTTGCATATTTTTGATACATACTGGGAGTAGCAATATGATGTGTTTCTTTCATGGAATTTGTAATATACAGGGTGATCCACGGTGGATCGCCTATTAGAAGTATCTGGAGAACGAAAAGTCAGAACATTCTGAAAATTGGGATGCTTTGATAATTGAACATTTTCTGTCCGTCTAAAATATTTTCATCCATACAGTGTTGCCACTTCTACCAGAAACAACTAGCAACTTTGTTATTTCAAATGGAACACCCTGTATTTTATAGTATTTTCAGATTATTCCTGAAGAGCTGATTTCATCAATGCATCACACTTGAGGTCTAGCAGGAATGATTACGTAGATATAGGGTGTTTAAAATCGAGATTTTTCAATTTTAGTATTTTTTTGTGTCGAAACTATTCATTATCGATCAAAACGACTTACATGTCCCTATCTTAACTTTTGATCCACTATCTACTGGAATTTAATTGAAAAAATACAGGTTGCTTCAAGATTCAGAATTCTGATCACCCTGTATCTGTTCCAATTAAATGTTAGTAGATAGTGAATTGAAAGTTAAGATAGGGACATGTAAGCCATTTTGATCGATAATGAATAGTTTCGACACAAAAAAAATCGTAAAATTGAAAAATCTCGATTTTGAACACCCTATATATCACTGTAATCATTTCTGCTAGACCCCAAGTGTGATGCATTGATGAAATCAGCTCTTCAGGAAGAATCTAAAAATGCAATGAAATACAGGGTGTTCCATTTGAAATAACAAATTTGCTAGTTGTTTCTGATAGAAGTGGCAACACTGTATCGATGAAAATATTTTAGACGGATAGAGAATGTTCAATTATCAAAGCATCCCATTTCTCAGAATGTTCTGTCTTTTCGTTCTCCAGATACTTCCAATATGCCATCCACCGTGGATCACCCTGTATAATACCCTGTAGGTAGAGTGCACAGTTCTCTCGTCGAAATTGGCTGTGATTACAAAAAATATAGAAAAAAAAACTGAAAAACTATGAATACCGGGTATAGTAAATATAGCGTGTTTTTTCCATTAAATTTGTAGTACATTAGTTTGTAGTTACATTATTAAGTTAGAATTGAAATTACGCTTGAGCATTATCTTTTCTCAACACATCTTTTTCTGAGTTTACTTCATTATCTTTTCTATTACTTGAAAAACACCATTTAATAGCATAACATGATTTGATGGAAAATTGATATCCAGATTTAAAAACAAAAAAAACGAAACAGATTGCGAAGAAAGAAGAAGTCGAACAATAGTGTCAGTAGCGAATATTTCCGCCTCCGGCAAGAATAACCTCTTGGCTAGCATCATAATCTCCAAGCTCGTAAACCCCCAGACACCAATTTTGAATAGATTCGGATTATTATATATAATAACAAAACTCTTTAACCATATTGGATCCGCCATCTTGAATTTCCTAATTTTGACGAAAGAATCATAATTTCCAACCCCGAAAACACCCAAATACGAATTTTGATTACAATCGGGTCATAACTACAAAACTCGTTTGCCATATTGGATCCGACATCTTGAATTTTCAAATTTTGACAAAAGAATCATAATCTCCGATTCCAAAAACCCTCAGATACAAATTTTGAATAAATTCGGATTATAATTACAAAACTCGTTCGCCTTATTTGATCGGCCAGCTTGAATTTACAAAATTTTGATGAAAGAATGATTATCTCCGATCTTGGAAACCCCCAGATACCAATTTTGAATACAATCAAATCAAAATAACTAAACTCGTCCTCCATTTTGGAGCCGCCATTTTGTTATTTTGTCTAAAAATAATTTCACGATGCATTGTCACCCGAACTATGTATACCTGCCAAATTTCAAATCAATCGGGCCGTTTAAAGTGGGTCAAAATTGAGTCCAAAGGAGTAGGTTACATACATACATACAGGTGAAGCTAATCAAAGGGTGTTAATAAAAAAATCCAAATGGGACGAGATGTTCTGGCGAAAATGTACGTCAAACTTTTGGATAATTTTGCGTTAATTTTTTTAGGAAGTGCATATTATGTTTAACGAGAGTTTAAACAGAAAGTGTCAATGATAATGTGTTTTGAGTACACAACGTTTTGTGTGAAATTGATGTGTACGATATATTTTTCAAATCGATTACCTACTAATCTAGTGGTTAAGGCGTTCCTTTGACAATCTGAGTTTTTGGTCTCATTTTGGGTTAGATTTTTTTATTTGAGGATATGTTTAATGGAATATTCTAAGAACATTCTTCAATTCTTATTCCTATATCATCCCTGAAATATTTCGAATATTATCTGAATATTCCTGTACATTCTGGTATATTCTGAATATATAACTATAGAATATTTGTCTTATATTCTGGGGATATATATATATATATAAATATATATTCCGCCACACCAGCACATCCAGGGGATATTCCATCAAAGATATGTATATCCCTGGCATGTCCGAGAATATTCCAATATTCTAAATATAATATTCTAGGAATATTCATGGAATATCTGATGCTGTCTGGAAAGATACCTATACCTTATATATAATAGTGCGTTTATAAAGTATCGCATACATTCATTATTATAGCAGTTGAAAATTCCCGAAATAGGATGATTTTTGATTTTAATTCAGTTTTTCGAAATAATGATCTCATATATAGGGTGAACTTCTTTCGTGTGATGACGCCATTTTTCTTCAATGAAACACCCCATTTTTTATCGCTTACCGGCTAACCCTTTCTAGAGCATAGGTATATGTACTTTCTCATCAACGAGAGGGATTCATTTTTGTAGTTGAATATTTTGTTTATGTTTATTGTTTACTTCATACAATTAAGTTCGTACCTATATTTTCTACGAAGTTATGCAATTATTGTGATGCACTACCAAAAACAAATATACCTATTGTTTGTGTTTTGCGATTCAAACTGCGAGGACTAAGTAACTTTGCATGCTTGTAGTTCACAAACAGTTGTTCTTTTTGTAGAATTTGACAAGTTGATGGGATTTCACATTATTACTCGATCGCACTGTCATTAAAACTCGATTCACTAAAACAATATGACTGTCATTAACTATTGACATTCGAGTGAGCAATGAATGAATATCTCAATAAATGCCAATACAGAATATAATTATCTCGGGACCTGGAATCCCACTGCTGAAGCCTCTGGATGTCTTCTCCACTACCATGGTTTATAATTAGGTAGGTAGCTGTAATTGTGAAAAATGTGGCAAAAATAAACTCTTAAAAAAATAATACAAAGGTACGGCTTACCACTTGGGCATTCTGAAAGGAAAGTAATTTTCAAAAAGCAAGTACCTATAATTCTTGAATTTGAGAGCCTCTTACGCAGCTATTTGTGAGATAGTATAAGTGGAATTCCTATCACAAAAATGATCAAATTAAAACATATTTCATGGCAGATACAACCACCTAAAAACAATTCGAGGGAATCAATACGATTTTGACACTCTAGACAATTTTGACCCGATGGAGAAATCCAAGATTGAAAAAACTACAAGGTGTTTCAATCACTCAGTAAAAAAATTGACACCAACAAGTGCAAAAGTGATGAATTTGAATCTGTCGAAATTTCTAAAATTTCGAGTTACAGGTACAAACGTTCTTGTGGACACTCGATAAAAATACGAAGAAATGCATGCAGAAAGCAACATAATAAAGTGTTATGAACAGCTTTTTCATCAGTGTTTGATAAAAGGTGGATAGATATAATATTCATCATGAAAAAATATACAGGATATCTTGAAACGGTATCAGATATATTTCAGGAATTAACATCGATACATTTGGAGACAAAAAGTGTTCATCATTGTTATAACTTTTTTAATCCTGAAACTACGCACCTTCTGAAGTAGATCTTCGAAGATGCTCACGTCGAAGATATTTACCATAGGTAAACATCTTCTGAAGTGAGTTGTCAGTTGAAAATGGTAATTCTGTTGAGAACTGAATGAACGACATTGGTTAAATTATCAAACTTTTAGGATTTTTGCTGCTGATTACAATGGTGAAAACAGAAGAACAGAATTCAGCATCACGTTTTTGAGTCATGAATCCAAAGAATATTATTTTAACGAAACACTCTGTATATCCGTATTTTTTTCCATTGGACTCGAAATTCTGAGTATTTTTCATACAACATAACCTATTAGGCCGATGTGCAACTATTTGCGAGTTATTGACAGTTAAAACTCGTCAATTCTACTATTGTCAAAAATCTCAACTTCTCAATTTCAAACCAGTTGCACATCGGCTTGAGGTATTATATTGAATGTAGGTATCTACCTACTCACACGATCAAGTAGAATTCATGAAGAAGGATGGACCTCCATCCTTTCAAAGGTACGAATATAAATATATAGGGTGGTCAACTAAAAAAAGATATTTATTTTTCAATAACAAAAAAACAATTGATTTCGGTTTTCACTATTCTATAATCAGCCGAAAACATTCTGATAGTTTGCTATTTCAACCGATGTCGTAGTTTCAAATTTATAGAAGCATCCAATGACGAACACTTTCCTTTTCAATTGCATTTCCTCGTCGGTTCCAGCACTGCGACCAAACGACCCGAAAGTCTAAAATTGTTAGGGTTAGGTTGGGGTTAGGAAATAGTATATTATACGCCTAGGGTGAGAAGTGAACTATTATATAGCAAGACATTTTATATCAAGAGGCGTGAAGCGCCGAAGGATATAATGTGCGAGCTATTCAAAAGCATTCTCACTGATAAAACTGAGAAATCAACATCTTCTATCAATTCAAATTTATATTTCCATTGAAGGAGCAATGCCACTCACCGTGTATATGCAGTATTGTTCAACATAGTACTAGGATTTTGATATATCAAGTATATAGGAGTCAAACAAACTGAAAGGAAATTCGAGGTGGCTGTCAGAAAATAAAGGCAGTATTAAAATTCCAGGATAAATTGTGGATAACTTCAAAACCGCGTGAGAATTAAAGTGACATTCATTTTGATAGGAAGCTTGTACCCCGTCTGCATGAAGTTAGGAAGGAAAAATACAGTATTTATTGGTATGTTTTGAAATATTTAAACCTTATAAATATCGCACATAATACCAATGAATAATCATCAAGAAGTATAGGCATATCATAGGTTATTCATATCGTATCGACCGCCATAGCTGACATTGTTTTGATTGGTCAAAAAATGTATCCTTACCGAAAGTCATGGTTATATATTTGAATTCTAGGTCTAATTCACAAATGACAGTGACAGCTCACGTATAATTTGTTTTGTGACATTCTCATCAGAATTAATAATAATCAGATTTTTCCAAGCATTTTTCATACTTCAAAGGTTGCTTTCAGCTGTGATGAGGTTTGTAGTTTCATTTATATTATTTTTTTGAATGAATCATATTTGTTGGTTGCATACGATCGGTGTCTTGTGTTTATTGCATAATATTATTGACACTATCAACAGTTTTCTTCGACCTAGGTAAAATTTCTTTATCAATTCATCAATCATCATTATATTTATACATAGGTTTGAAAAGTGTTACTTCTCATTACAGGAAATCCTGGAATAATGGTGATTTCTCAGGTTCGTGGCAGAATAATATACATACACAACCCTCACGAAGTTAATTCTGCACTTATAAAAATGTTTTTTGGTGCTTACGTATTTTTGTCTGAAGAACACGAATTTGATAATGAAAATGTGAACAAACCATAATTATTAATATATTTCACTATGAACGTACAAATTTCCCTTTCTTTTCCTCCTTTTTCCTCCTTTTGGATCTCATTTAGAACAATTTCTTCTCCTTTTTTCATCATCGGACAATTTATATATCACGATGTACTTCAATAACACATTTTTTTAAATATAAGACTCAACTAGAAATTATTATTTTCATGCGATTTAACCATATTTGGAGTAAAGAAGGAAGAATGTTATTTAAAATAATAACGTGTGTAACCAATGTAATGTCATTCAAAAGCAATCTGTTGACATTTGACATCTCGTATTTGAATTGATTATTGATGAAATGGCCGTCATTTGGTATGATTGTTCATCACCCAGACAGCACACGAAGTCCCGAGGACGTACATATTACATTCGATTCGAGGCCGTACGTCCTGGAACTTAATATGGACGTCCTCAGAACGTACCATCCCGTACGTCTTCGGGACGTACAGAGCATACGTTTTCAGAACGTCCATTTTTTGTCTTAAAATTTTTTATATTCATCATTCACTCTATATTCATTATATTCTTCAATGATAATAAATCATTGCCAAATGATATCAAATGAAGTAGTAATAAGGCCCTTTGGTGTTGGCTGCCGATCATCTGCCGATTCATTTGATAATAGGTCACAATTTATCAAGTAATTTTTTGTGACCAATGTGAAGACATTGAAGTGTATCTGGCAATTTTTATTCTGAATAATGTATATCCAATCTTGGAAGGATATGCACATATTCTACGTCCTATATCTGATCAATCAGGACATTGAGTCTGTCATAGCGAATTCGTGTTTCTGCACTCAATGAATATCATGTTTCCTTCTTACTTGCATGTTTTGAACAGAGGTATGTCTAATGCTCCAATAAATGTTGTGTAGAGTAGTGGTAAGGGCATCTGCCTGGTAATTTTGTATTCAAATAAGATCGTTCTCTGCTCTGTATAGATTTCTTTTTCATCTATCTGAGTATGAAAGGGCAAATCTACGTTGATTCTGGTATTCGTGGCGATGAAATATCAAACTTGGGCCTAATATGGACGTCCCTGGGACGTTCTATCTTGTAACATCGTTCCCAGTACGTCCTATGGACGTCTCTCGACCGACCGACACTGGACGTCTTCCGGACATCTTGTATGTCCCAGATGTACGTCCTCCGTGTTATCTGGGTAAATATGAAAAACTCGCCATAAAAATCATATTTCGTATTGAATTTTCTATACAAAAATGTGTCATTGAAGTACATCATGAGTATATAAAGTGTCCAATGACAAAATAAGAAAGAGCAAGTAGCCGTAAATGCATCCAAGACAGGGAAAATAAAGGCGAAATTTCGAACTTTTTCTTGGAATATCTCGAGAAATAGAGGTTTGTTCACATTTTCATCATCAAATTCGTGTTTTCAGACACAAATACGTAGGTAACGAACACAGAAAAAAAACCATGGCATCAGCGCTTTTGCGCTCTCGCCTACCAGGCCGTTTGATAGGCGAGAGTTATCTCATGTACGAAATACATTCAGACAACCTGTATACAAAGCCGTGGACACACTGAATACATATTACCAGTTGAGGTGGAGGGGGAGCCTTGTACTTTTTCTTGCACCTTTTTTCTTTCATATGCAGATTCGAATCTGATGAATATCGCAGATCTGGCTCGGACACACATAGTTTCATCTAAAATAAAAATAGGTACTTCTCAATAATCAACGTGAGTCAAGATTTGATGATCGCTTCTTCATCCTCATACAAACATCCGTAAACAAATTTGGAATAAATCATGAGCCATATTCATAATTATTGGTAGATTTCTATGTATGGATAGAATTTTTATCGGTTAGGTACAGTCGTCTTCAGAGATCATGTCGCACATGGACGGTGTCAGCTCCCTTGATCACTGCTGCAATAAGAGCGCTCATACCGTCCAACCGCGACATGTTCGCTGAAGACGACTGTACCTATATATACGTTCCTACCTATTCGATAATATTATGCCAGTAAAAAGATAGATTCCATAATATGAGTTATATTTCAAATTGGGGAAGAAGGACTATATCATATACAAGATGAGTCAGAATGAAAGTTCTGATCAACGTATGCCTATCCTTTAATACTTCGTGTCTGAGATACAGGGTGACAAAATCACAAAAAATTGAGTTGATATCAATATCTTCGAAACCCGTTTAAAAGGAAATTGAGAGTCGTTATAACTACCATTCCAGATTTATATAATCACATTGAATTTTAATATTTGAGTTTGGCTAAGCAGTGGCGCAGTTTCTTAGACAGATGAAATGTCAAATTTCTGTATGACATTAGTTAGGCTCATCGATATCTAACCTAGAAATGATGACATTCCACATGCCTAAATGTAGAGGTTCCTGAGATATTTGTGAAAAACTAAAGATATGTTTTGAGGTATTACCTATTACCTATGTAATATTGCATTTGCTGGTACCATAATGGCTCTCTCACAGGATATCGATAAACTTTCCGACTTCTTGAATATATTTGGATGTTGAAAAAAAAATTAAAACAGTAAGGGTGAGTAAGTGGTAGATCGAGAAACTTCTTTATTGCTTCTTATTCCACACGTTATTTCAAGGTGAACAGTTTATATTGAGATATGTCTCAAAGTGCAATCTATCTGATATACAAATTGTTGAATGTGTGAAAAAAAATTAGCATCATCAGGTACATTTTTTCTTTAATACATCAGTGGTATTAGTATATTACATAACAAGAGTTGTAAAACTTATATTACGCACGAAGTGGAGAGAGTTACAACTCTACAAGTTCGTAATTGATTTAAAACTCGAGAAATGTACTATACTTTTTGTACGACTACACTATACATCCTGCAGGGTAGTACAGATATTGTGTCAAGACACAAATATCGGTTACGTCTCCCGTCACTATATGATCTGCATGAAGAGGTAAAAATTACAATTCTTGTATTTGTTTATTGGTGAATTGCATAACAAACTATTTTCCTCAATTTCGACTAGAATGTAGCCGGTTTTCATGACATAACAACTTTATTATAATAAAAAAATACATTCGATGAACATATAAAATTATTAAAATGGTTTATTATTCCAGATTTTTTTATGTTTTTTTCTCCTCGTTTTTATAAAATAAAAATATGAATATTATTTCAATATGCGTGTAGTAAGGACGAATCAGATGATTTGACCCAAAATGTCACTGTGTTCAAAGAATTTTCCTATCAGAGAGCCTAAATTGAAAATTCACCAGGTTGTCAGTAACAATTTGTATTGAAAAAGGTTTGAAGAAGAGAAATAAAGGCATAGGTATAGAAGAATATCACATTTTCACTTTTGGAAGTTTCGGGAACGACAATTGTCATTGAGAGTTGGGAAGTGTAAAGACGAATACGAATTTGCTATACAAATATTCATTTTTTATGTTGAACACAGAAATCTTTATTTCTCTTCTCCAAACCTTCTTCAAAACAAATTGTCACTGACAAGCTGGTGAATTATTTTTAGGCTCTCTGATAGGAAAATTCTTTAAACGCAGTGACATTTGGGGGCAAATCATCTGATTTGTCCTTACTACACGTATATTGAAATAATATTCATATTTTTATTTCATAGAAACGTGGAGGGAAATACCAAAAAATCTGGAATAATGAATGTACCACTTCCTCGACTAACCTACAGACAGTATTTCATTATAATGGTTATTAATAGTATATTGTGCAGCTGTTGAAAGTAACAAAATATTTTCCAAAAATGACCTAATTCCTAATTCTAATTCCTGAGTGATTTTTTGTTAGCGATATCGTATCTTTCACGAGACTTTACGGGTAGAAACTCATTTGTTGCCATTTTTGCTCTTTCCAGGATTTCTGGTGGTGTAGAAAATATTCTCATCGTCATCGCTTGACATTTTTCGACTGAAACTGAGAAATATCAACCGAAAATAATCATTTTTAAGAAATAATACTTGCCTGCATTTGGTTTCGAATGATACGAAGAAAAGATAAGTACCTACTTACTGAATGGTGTTTGCACTGATGCGCTTTTGTTTTGGCAGGTTTTGGCAAATCTTGACGACAATAAACAGTTGAAAATCACAATATAAGGTTGTTGTTGCATCTTATTCTAATAGATGTCGCTGTACGAATTCTTAAAATGAAAATAACTTACCACCAAGATTCGTACCATTCCAACAAAATAGTTCCAATCAAATTCCTTCGAATTTGAGATGTTATGAGCAAAACAATTGAAAAGAAATAACGTTTCTATTAGACATTTCAGGGAATTTTTGAAAATAACTATCCCTTTAACATATTCTTGGAAAAAATAAGAAATTAAATAGACTTTCCCATGGCCTGCTTGGAAAGTTTCGACGGAATTTCACGATATTTCTATGATGTGAAAGATGTGAACGATACTATGGTGACACTATTCTCGACATGTTCTCTTTGATTTCTACTCATGGCTGGATTGAGAATCAGTAATCGGTAAATGTATTACTAGAAGGACATTGAAGGAAAGAAAAAAGTGCTCAGAATGAAATGAAAATCGACAAAATAGAATTCAATCACTCTGCTCACAAGTATTCAGTCGCCAAAGTTATCAGATGGATATTGAGTTTGGTGTTCTATAACCTTGTAAAAATTCAACTTTTTCATTTATTCTTCTCAGACCAGCAATTCATTACATTGTTGTTCCATTATCAGTTGAAAAATCCTCAATAATCTACAAGGTGTCTCATTTTCATTGTCCTCACGGGATAACTTGATTATCGCAGTTTCCGCGAACTTTGGCCACTTTTTGTGAAACTCGCACGATACCGCAAACAACATTTTCATAGCCCGCTTCGGTTATGAGATACAGGGCGGAAAATATTGCATTGTGGGACCCCCCTTGTATCGAAGCTATCTTCCAACTTAAAGGAAAAGTAAAAACTGCCTCTTATTGCTATTTTACATGGCATTGGCAGATTAAATATATAGAGTAATGTTTTTTTATAGAACAGTGTAAAATTTTAAATGAACATAAATGTAGCGTTGAAATGAAGTGCCAAAATTTCACAAAATGGTTTTGTTGCTTTAATGTGGGCTATGCACTATCTTCTTTAACGTGAATAACGAACTATGCGATAGGACATTTATGTTCAGTGATACGGGGCTAAGTTCCAAATACTCTATATTCGAAGGTTTGTGTTAGGGTGAACGTTTTGCTTGTGAATAGGTTGGCGGTTATAAAAGTTTCGTCGATTATTGCTGATAAATAATCGAAAAGAGTAAATCTTTGGTAGAAGTCCATATTGTTCAAAGTGGAGTGAAATATTTCACAGGAAGGAAGGAATGCTCGAAGTCATCTCCACAAATTTTAATGATATTTTTAACTAATTCATGAGGGACATGTTTCGGTCTTATAAAAGACCATCTTCAGCCTAATTGAAAAGTCTACAATACAAAAACAAATGATATTGAAATGAAAAGATTACCTATTTTATGCTAGACTTACTTGGAGTTGAAAAAATTATTTTCTGCCAATGCCCATAGTCGAGAGTTCCAAAATGAAAATTGAATAAACGGGTTCTCAATAAATGAAGGGCCCCGTGCCCTGAGAGCGTATACTAAGTTTTATTTAAGAACATTTCATATACCCAAAATGGTATATGAAGGGTATTGTCAAACAATTTAATATCTGACAACACCATAAACTAGCGGGTTTTTAAAAAAGGGGTTCCCCGTTCCCTTAATAACGCCTTCATGAGGGAACGGGGAACCCCTTTTTTAAAAACCCGCTAGTTTATGGTGTTGTCAGATATTAAATTGTTTGACAATACCCTTCATATACCATTTTGGGTATATGAAATGTTCTTTAATAAAACTTAGTATACGCTCTCAGGGCACGGGGCCCTTCATTTATTGAGAACCCGTTTATTCAATTTTCATTTCGGAACTCTCGACTATGGGCATTGGCAGAAAATAATTTTTTCAACTCCAAGTAAGTCTAGCATAAAATATATAGGTAATCTTTTCATTTCAATATCATTTGTTTTTGTATTGTAGACTTTTCAATTAGGCTGAAGATGGTCTTTTATAAGACCGAAACATGTCCCTCATGAATTAGTTAAAAATATCATTAAAATTTGTGGAGATGACTTCGAGCATTCATTCCTTCCTGTGGAATCGAAAAGAGTGTTTCACCGGAAAAAAGACATAAGACAGCTGGGAGCAGACTACACAAAGAAAGGCAGACTAGGACTGGAACGCATTAGATTAGAATATTGAACGATTTCGAAGCTTGTATGTCGAACAGGGTTTTCAAAGAAAATGTTTCACAAGAAACTATTCGAAATAGGAAGCAAAATAATAAAGGGAGAACATCGAGGATACTTATAGATCAACTTGAATATATTTTTTTCTATTTCTTTATGTTCACAAATGAAAAATTCAAAAAACAATGTTTTATTTTTCTCTTTAACCTCTTTAAATCTCAAAATAAACATTGGTATGTTACTTAGCCCACTATAAGAAAAGATATTGATGGCACTCAGAACCTTCCACAAATATCATTGTTGCTTCAATTCAAATTTCTTTGAACCAGAGTAGGTACCTACATAAAAAAGCAATTAAAATTTTTGCTTATACCATGAGTTATTCAAAAAATCGAAAATATGTCATGTTTTATAAAGTTTATATCGAAAAGTGCCACCAGATATCCACCCGTTGAAAGTCGAATGCCCGATATGGTCTTCCGTCAACGCACCATCAGACGCATTTAGCTTGGTCTCGTAACGGTCCTGGAAAAAGTGTGCACCAGAATTAACACCGATTCTGCAAGTTATTCACCATCTCGTAAAAGCTGGGTGTTTTTTGATGGTGCAGGAAAATGGCTAGAGTCCAACCAATTCCCAAAAAAAAAAAAAACCTGCCCAACAACCATAGGCCTATTGCCCTGTTATCAGTTATCTCCAAAGTGATGAGGTTTGCAGTGGAGGGCTAAATGGACCCACTCACTTGTAACCTCTAAAGTGGAGTGAAAGCAATAGGACAGGACAAAATTCTTACAGTCCACTCCACCAAATCGAAGCTTTGAAGCTCCATCATCAGCGTTATTGTTACATAAGAGCACTGTTCTGGAGGAAAAAAGTTATGTTCACATATTCATATTATTGAAAAATGTTTTAGAAAAAAATAAAAAAGTTGAATGGGGACCGCAATTATTGCGGAACCCCTTTGTTAGAAAACTTTAAATTTCATAATTAAAGTAGTATTCAGATCAAAATCGAAAAAAGTCTTATCTGTTCATGCCGAACGGAATGAAATACATGATACACATCATTTGAAAATCGAAAGTTGGGGTCATTTCGCGTCAAACCGGGAGAACGGCAAATCGAATAGACATGTCAAAAAATGTTCATCGAACAATAATTCACCTCCCAAATTCTTTTCCGTGTATTCAATAATTGAAGAGCTTCCTTTAAGGCAGATCGCTTAATGTGGTGGTGGACGGAGTATCGTCTGATACCATAGCTATTAATTCCGGAGTTCCACAAAGATAAATTTTGGCACCGACGTTGGTCCCACTTCATATCGATGATTTGTTGGTAGTTTTCACTTGCCCTATCCACAGCTTTGCAGATCATAGTACTCTGAATACTGCTTTATCGTTCAGAATTCCCATTTCTTCTAAGGAAACTGAGAACTCACGACGAAGGCAGGTCAGCGCTGTCAATGATGATCTTGCTAGAATTACAGCCTGGGGAACCAACAACCTTTCTGAATTCAACACCACCAAAACTCGAGCCTAAATTTTCTGTAGAATGGCGGAATTCAGTATGCTTGATATATCAATGTCTGGTTCCACCATTTCCACAAATTCCACTATACAGGGTGTTTCAGACTCAAATGTACATACGATACCTGTAGATAGAGGACACTTCAGTGGTTCCAAATCACCCCCCATCGATATGTCTACCGTCATTCATAACTGAGATACAGGACGTTATCTTGATTTTGGCAAAATCTTCATCTGGTTATAACTTCTGAACCACTATGTATAATCTATCTATACTTGGTAGAACAATTTCACTTATATTACCCATCAAAACCAAATAAAAATCTGGATCAGAATCCAGAAAACTTCTTTTATCTCAAAAACAACACTTTGTATGGCAAAATTTCATAGATCGGTTTTGATATTTGGAAAGAGCGGAAAAAAGTAAATGAAGGGACCTACTTTTTACGAGTGCGCATCCAATTTGAAAGTTGGTTTATTGAACTCATAATTCAAAACCCAATTTTAATACAGAAAAATAACAGTCTCCAAAGTTCAACATCATTAGAATCAAACAGGTGAACTATCGATAAATTTGTTTGATTGACAGAATAATTTGTCGATGATTTCAAAAATTTTCGAGGACTCATTTTATACTATACTATTTATTCATAAGCTGCGGAAAAGTAGGCTTTGAAAGAAAAATGAAAATTCTGACAGTTCATAATCACTAGTTGCGATATTATCGGTAAAGTTATTGTAGGCATAATTATGAACACTATTGAAATGTAACAACCCAATACAAGCACCAGAAACAATTATCTTAACATTACCAATAATATCACACTAGTGAATATGACCTGTCAGAATATCAGATTTTTTTCTACAGCCTATACTCAACCGCAGCTCGTGAATTAATAGTGGAGAATAAAATGAGCCCTCAAAAATGTATGATACCTTAGACGAGTTATTCTGTCACAACAAATATATCTATCGATAGTTCACCTGATTTGACTCTAATGATGTTGAACTTTGAAGACTACTATTTTTTTTGTATTAAAATTGAATTTTGAATTAAAAGTTCAATAAAAATGCCTCGAAATGGAGCTGAATAGTGAATATTTCAAAACATGATAATAAACCATCTGTCAAATTGGATGCGCACTCGTAAAAAGTAGGTCACTTATTCCATTTCTTCCCGCTCTTTCCAAATATCGAAACAGACCAACACAATTTCGCCATACAGACTGTTGTTTTTGAGATAAAAGAAGTTTTCTGTTTTTCCTGAAAACGGACCTGGATTCTGATCCGGATTTTTATTTGGTTTTGATGGGTTATATAAGTGGAATATTTCTACCAAGTATGGATAAATTATACAAAGTGGTTCAAAAGTTATAACCGGGTGAAAATTTTGCCAAAATCAAGATAACGTCCTGTGCAGTTTTAAAAGACGGTAGACATATCAATGGGTGGTGAATTGGAACCACCGAAGTGTCCTCTAGGAACAGCTATCGTTTGTACATTTAAATGTGAAACACCCTGTATTTATGTTAAGTATTTCCGTCAGCAATACTCTTTCATGGCTGCTCCAAAAAAACTTGGATTTTTATTCCATGGGAGAATTTTCTTCACACCTAAACAGCTCCTCATGATCTACAAAGCACATATACGGCCTGTTGTAGAATACTGTCCCCATATTTCTCGATATGTTCCTCAATATGTTTTTTCTCATGTTCATATTATATCTGAAAATATTCCTTTTCAATAATTCATGATATCAAAACAACGAAAAATTAAGAACACAATTTCGTAATATATCTCAACCATATCTGATATCACTTCAAATGGAGTGAAAAGAGATAAAAACGAAATCGCAGATCGGTTTTTTTCAAATATCTTCGGAAGTATTTGGAAATTTCAAACTGCATATTGATCAGCATCAAATTGCACATCTTTGCCTTGATCTAATCGACTTTGTATCTCTTATGGTTAGAGAGATCCCAATGATACCCCTCGAATATGGAACACCCTGTACAGTGAATATATAGATTCAACAAAACGGTTGTGGGCGAACGTTTTTTTCAATTCAACAAACTCTTCCACTTCACTACAGAATCAACCCAAGTTTCTCTTTCAGAAAACACTGTACTATATCAAAGTTTACAGAATTTAATTCTGTAAACTTTGACTATATTGACCGAATTGCAGACTATAGTACTCTCCATACTGCTTTGTCGTTCAGAATTCCCATTCCTTCCAAGGAAACTGAGAACTCACGACGCAAGCAGGTCAACGCTGTCAATGATGATCTTGCTGAAATTACAGCCTGGGGATTCAACAACCTTTCTGAATTCAACACTACCAAAACTCAAGCCTAAATTTCCTCTAGAATGGAGGAATTTTATACTTGATATACTTGATATATCAATGTCTGGTTCCACCATTTCCACAAAGTCCATTATATTTATGTTCAGTATTTCCGTCAGAAATACTCTCTCATGGGATAATTATATCAGATCCATTGCGAAAGCTGCTTTTTATTTCATGGGATAATCTACTTTACACCTCAACAGCTCCTTATGATCTACAAAGCACAGATACGGCCTGTTCTAGAATACTGTTCCCATATTCCTCAATATGTTCCTAAATTTTTTTTTTATGTTCAAATTATATCGGAGAATATTCCTTTCCAATAATCCATGATATCAAAATAACGAAAAATTCAGAGCACTATTTCATAATATATCTCAGCCATATCTGATATCACTTCAAGTGAGGTGCAAAAAAAAACGAAGTCGCAGAAATTCGTTTTTTTTTCCAAATATCTTCAGACGTACCTATTCGGAAATTTCAAACTGCATAATATTGATCAGTATCAAATTGCGCATCTTTGCTCTGATCTTTTGTATGATACCCCTCGAATTTGGGACACCCTGTACAGTAAATTTATAGATTCAAATAACCAATACGGTTGTGGGCGAACGTTTTTTTCTTTAATTAAAAAAATTCTTTCACTTTACTACAGAATCAACCCAAGTTTTTCTTTCAGAAACACACTGTACTATAGTGGGCTATATTCTTGACTAAACCACAGAGTTCGTGGCTTTATATGCCAAATACTTCATAACTACCTATCTTCTGGGACCATTTTTATTGCACACTTGGTTAGATTTCTCTTATTCGCTAAGGAGTGCCGATTCAGGAAAGTGATGATTACTGACCTGGCCATTTAGGTTATTCTTTTGACTAGAAGCATTCTGGTTGAGCTTGTGTTGGACCCCCTGAGCCCTGGATTTATACTGGGTTTCTTTTTCTTTGGGAAAATATTTTCTAGCTGCAGGACTATGTTCTCTAAATCCATGTGATGAATATTCATTCTGAAAAAAATTAAAAAGATTCATTGTTACATCAGGCAGGGCTGAACAAAATGAAAATCCAATTGTTTTCAAGCATCTTTCACATTTTACACAACGTATATTGATTTCAATATCAAGTATTTGATACTGCACATGTCAATAATAGCGTCAAGTAGGTATAAATTCTTAGGAATGAATATTGCTAAAAGTTCATCCCAAAAACTTGGTTTTCTGTTTCGGATCAGGAGCTATTTCACTTCCAGTCATTTCACTGCTTATGATCTATAAGGCACGGATCCGACCTGTCCTAGAATACTGTTCTCATATTTGGAGTGCAGCACCCAAACATACCCTGAAACTGTTGAATTCGCCTCGTGGGTGATGCCTCGCTCACGAACTCACCCACTTCTTTGGAACACCGTAGAAAAGTTGGCGATCTGGCTCTATTTTATAGATATTTTCATGGGAGATGCTCTTCTGGAATATCAAAAATCGTTCCTCCCTTGGCAGTCCCCGC
This sequence comes from Phaedon cochleariae, assembly GCA_918026855.4. Taxonomy (NCBI): domain Eukaryota; kingdom Metazoa; phylum Arthropoda; class Insecta; order Coleoptera; family Chrysomelidae; genus Phaedon; species Phaedon cochleariae. The sequence goes on along the minus strand of OU896720.1, from coordinate 16,894,702 downwards.
GTGATTAACCCGTCGAGTTGAGACTTTGCACCCCTTCGTGGTCACTTTGGAGACCTGCAGAACATCTCTTTCCAAAGACTCGTTCATCCAACAAACAGCGAGGCTCTGGAACACATTGCCAAGGGAGGTGTTCCCCGAGGCATATAACCTCCAGAAATTCAAAAAGAACACCAATTCCTACTTCATTTCCCTTGGTTCTCACGATATTCTCTGAACATTACAGGATATTCCTTTTCGTGGGATCCAGAACATAAAAAAAGCTTGCTTGATAATTGATAATCATATCTAGCTTATAAAGCAAGACGAATTGATATTCATCGTACAGGTCGTGGAAAGAAATTCTGAATTGAGAAAACCCAATCATTATTCAAGATGATTTTGCTTATTGAGAAGATGATGTTGCTTCTTGAGCCCCTGAGTAAAATGGAGAATATTCATACTGGCCCTCTAGCGCTTTCGTTTTGTGCTGGGAGTTCCATTTTCCGATAGATGAAAGGTTCTGAACTTTCAACTTACCTTCTTATCGTCAAGTGACTTGGGCTTCCCGGTCAACGTACCGCCAGAATGAAGAATATCACCATTATTGGTTGATTTCAACTTCAAATCGCCGTCTCTGTCCGGCAGCACTTTGTGCTGGTAACCGAACTTGGTAGTCTGTGTCCGCGGAAACGAATGTGCCCACTGCTCTTCTGGTATCTCACGCTGACTCACTTGATTTGGGTGGCTCCCACTGTTGCCCATGCTAAATATTTTTCATGTGGAACATATCTGAAACGAAAGAATAACATGATGATAACTGTTCTGAAATATCCTTCCCGGGAATAATTCACTGTTTCTCGTGATCACTCTAGTTCGATCATCTCATCCATATCTGTACTAAAATTATGATCAAGAGGAAAGATTCGATTGTTTGTTTGTTTATTTGTTTGTATTGAATAGGCTCCGAAACTACTGGACCGATTTGCAAAATTATTCCACCATTAGAAGCCGACATTATTCCTGATGAACATAGGCTACTGTTTACTGTATTAAAAATCGAGAGACCTGGTGGCCGGTCCAAGCAAGCCAAAGACGGCTTGGTTACTGGGCAGGGATCGCCAAGTCCTGCGCCTTCTTATAGGGATACTGACAGGGCACAACAGGTTACGCAGACACATAGTCCCACTTGCCGTGAATGCGGAGAAGATGAGGAGACATCACTTCACTTCCTCGGAGAGTGTGAGGCGTATGGAAGGATGAGATTCGAAATCTTTGGAGTAGATAAACTACAAAAGGAAGATTTGGTCGAATTAGAGTGGACGGACATCCTGACCTTCATCAGAAGGACGGGAAGGTTCAAAAAGGACAACTAAAAGAGGAATGTGTAGATATGTGGAGAGCAGGGGTTGGCAAAAAGGGCCCATGGGGGCCTACTTGCCTGGCTACAGCCTCCCCACAGTACTACTACTACTACTACTACTTACTGTATTAAAATGCTTCATTCGTAGGAAAAAACATGTAATAGGGCAACAAGCAGTAAGAATTATCCTACTACTACTACTACTACTACTTACTGTATTAAAATGCTTCATTCGTAGGAAAAAACATGTAATAGGGCAACAAGCAGTAAGAATTATCCTTCCGTACTTATCTTTTTCACATAACTAGCCACTAAAGTATTTGTTTTCTGTCGAATATTCAGAATGATATTATATGCATATCTTTATATGAAGGAGAATGCAAATTCTCTTCTTCAGAAGATTTTGTTTTTTTTTTAACTTATCGTGTGTCTTCAATATATATGTAATTCAATATTTGTCGTGGCATATAGCCAGGAAAGTAGTTGTTTTCTGTTGAATAAACCAAGAAAGAATTAATATTTTCATCACATGGAGAATGCGAATTCTCAATGTATTTCTTTATATATATATATATACAGGGTGTCCGCTAAAAGGAGGTCAATCCATTAACCATATATTCCTTGAACAAAAATAATATGAGTTTCTAAATACCATTTTTCATTTTAGCCCTTCTTATTCGATATACAGGGTGTCAAAGTTGAAAATTAAAAACTGTTTTTTTCTAATTACTCGCGTAATTAATAAGATATCAATCTCAAAATAGGTACCTACATTACTTCAGCACAAAGAGTTACATCGTGTGAGGAAAACAAAACAGAAAATAACTGCCAAATATTCAAAATACTGGGGGTCAAGTACACACTTACCCTCATATTTTTTTTGTACGTGCGCTTATGACTTCCTATCTATTTTTCTTCATGTGTTCAATCATTTTTGAGTATTTTTTGATTTTTGTAAAATTCCGATAAAATTATTTGTTTTTAAGATAATTCGAAAAGTACTGGTTATTGTTTGATGCCTTGCGGCTTACGGTAATCTCATAATGTTCACATACTCCTATTTATTTCGTCGAAATTGGAAGAGGGCGTATCTTATTACGTACGGAAAGGTGAATATGGAAATACCGGGTGCTCAGAGTGAATGTATTAAAATAATTTTTACACTTTTTAATTTTTTTTTTTTGTAAAAATTATTTTAGTACATTTGCTCCGAGCACCCGGTATTTCCATATTTACCTTTTCGTACGTGAAAAGATACGCCCTCTTTCAATTTCGACGAAATAAATAGGAGTATGTGAACATTATGAGATTACCTAAGCCGCATAGGCATCAAACAATAACCAGTACTTTTCGAATTATCATAAAAACAAATGATTCAATCGAAATTTTACAGGAAACAAAAAATACTCAAAAATGATTAAACACTTGAAGGAAAATAGATAGGAAGTCATTAGCGCACGTACAAACGAAATATGGGGGTAAGTGTGAACTTGACCCCCAGTATCTTGAATATTTGACAGTTATTTTCTGTTTTGTTCTCCTCACACGATGTAACTCTTCGTGCTGAAGTAATGTACCAATTTTGAGATAAATATCTTATCAAATACGCGAGTAATTAGAAAAAAACAGTTTTTAATTTCCAACTTTGACACCCTGTATACCGAATATGAAGGGCTAAAATGAAAAATGATATCGAGAAACTCATATTGTTTTTGTTCAAGGAATACGTGGTTAATGGATTGACCTCCTTTTAGCGGACACCCTGTATATATATATATAATTTTTTTTGTGTTCATAAATATATTTGAGAATATTCCTTTTCAGTGTAGTGTTTGTTTTGCAATGTCCTACCTATCCTAGCAAACGGAGCCACCTTTTTTTAAACACTCTGTATATAAATGGTCTTTATGTGATTAGGATCTTCTCACCTAACTGTAGGTGTACTGTTCAATTCACAATAATATTCAAGTTTGACCAAATGGATATCTTACTGTTATCTCAACCTACTTTTTTGATAAATATTTCTTTTCATCTCTTGGAGCGCACGAAAGGAAATTCCTATTATCTTCGTGGAACATCAGGCGTTACTAGGGAGGATAGAGCGAGGAGGTAGATGGTGGACTTTTTTTTAAAACTTTTGGAGGTAATGAGTTCTTGAAATACTTCCATTGGCAAAAATTCCAAAGCTTCGCCGTTCTATAGACGAACGAGCTTTGGTAGAGTGTTGTTCGACATATTTCAAGGTGAACGACCAAAGGATGTGCTGACTGGGCCTGTCGAGTTCGTCTGACTGGTATTGCTAGTGATGGAATTATAGCAGATATTTCTGAGGAACATTTCCCGTGGAAGTATCTATAGAACAGTGAAAGGTCGCCAAAACCTCTACGGCGAATTGCTCTTCTCTGGATGGGATCTTAGAGCATCGGCGTATGTTTGGGTGCTGAACCCCATACATGGAAACAGTATTTTAAAACTGACCGTATCTCTGCTTTGTAGATCAAAAGAAGCTGTTGAGATGTGATGTAAATTTTCGCAGGGAACAAGAATCCGAGTTTTTGTGAAGCAACTTTTGCGATGGATCAGACATTCAATTTTCCCATGGGAGAGTATTGCTGATGGTAATATACCGAGCATAGATATAGTGGTCTTTATATGAAAAAAACTCATACTAATGATTTATTTCTTTGAGATTTGGATTTGGATTCGAGTCAAAGTTGGGGGTCTTTTCTTTCTTCTTTCGCTATACCTGTTGAAAGTTTTTTTTTTAATAAATCTCTTGGAATAGGATTATTTCTTCGAATTTTAGGAAAAGAACAGTAAAAATTTGCTCCTGTTCCGATATAAAATATTATATTGAGACATTTTTGAAATTTGGGGTCCTGATGGTAACGATCTACCTGAGCACTGGACAGTTGTTGATCTCAATTTAAGTGGACCTAATACCGTCTGAGATATATTTGTATGAGTCAGTTGGACAACTATTGTATTTTGGAAAGAATTATTTCAAGTTCTAAGTTCATTTATTTATGTAGTTTGTACTGAAATTACAAATGTCAAGAATATAATGTACCTACCTTCAATTTGTATCAATGTTTTTTCTCTTCTAGAACCACCATCCTTGTGTAATACTTTGAAAGTATGAAATATTTCTCGCCCCAATATTCATCAAGCATATATCCAAATTAAACTATATATAACAGCTTTCAAATAATTGAGTCTGTAATGTTGATATATGATGAATTGCTACCAAACATAATGATTTAATGTTTCGCATTTATAGTATTTTGTTCTGCAGGAATACATAATTATGTGGCCTGCATCAGCGAAAGAAATGGACCAGAAACGATCACTTTGATTCCCGATATTTAATGTTTTTCATGGGTGCACTTGATACTCGCAGAAAATATTTAATTTTCTTTGTATTCAACCATCCAGGCCATCCAAAATCATGAATCAGAATGACTGTTTCTGCACACCCTAAATATTCCAATTGAATTGCACATCTGAGATAATTGAATCATGTTCCCGGGACATCTTCGTGGACGATGCCCGGGACAAGTAATTTATGGACCAATGGCAAACAGATAATATTTATTTATTCATTTATTTATTTATTTATTTATTTATAGATACAACTTACAGACACCATCTAAACAGTATTTAAATGTAAGTGAGTGCTTATCACTAGCCTGACACACAAAAAAAACACAAAAACACTAACAGTAAACCTTAAATAACTAAAACCTGTCCATACAAATCTACCTAAAACACTTTTTAATATCCAGAACTGTACAGTTCAACAAATCTAAGTTAAAGTCCCTTGATAGAATATTGCACTGATTTTGCATATAATTTATTGGAGAACTATTAAAAGGACTACAAGAAAAGAGATCACAATTGTTTATTCTAAGGTTTATCTTTGGTACATGAAACTCTAAGAAGTTTATTAAGTAGCATGTTTTATATTTATAATTATTCACAACACTATGCAAGAACAAGACACAATGCATATTTCGTCTTTGATGTAATGTTTGGAAGTTGAACATTTCAATCAGATTTTTAGTTGGCATAAGATAAGGAAACACTTTATATCTCTTGAAATATAAATACCTCAAGAATCTTTTTTGTACCCTTTCAATCAAAGTGATGTTACTTTCAGCTTCAGGGGCCCATATTACTGATGCATATTCAAGATTTCTGGAATAATTGTAATATGTATAGGTTTAGTAATTAGAGTATGAACCAAACATCAGTGAGATATATTTCAGAGAATAACACCTATTTTTCTGCAACAACATGCTTTTTTGTCCGTGGCAACTACATAGTATTGAAAATCTATCAAACTGTTGAATAACTATCATCAAAGTGTGAACCTAGAACAGGTGAGGAAGGTTCTATAAGATAATGTAGCAATATTTCGAAGGAAATTATTTAAGGTTCAATGGTTATTAATAAACCGTCTAGCCGATGTTATTCAACACTTATTTAATAATCGTGAGTTGAATAATAATAAATGAGTTGTATAAAAATATATTTATTCATTAACGTTCAATGAACTACCTACTTAACAGAGTGTATCTGTTGCGGGTATACCACTTCAGGAAAAATATATTATCTACCACTATCAAACCGTGTATCAAATAGTATTCAAGTTTTTAATTGCTACTATCGAATGTTTAATAAACATTATCAAACTCTTTTCTCTGTGTAGGTAGCAGGTATAATTGAACCCAAAATGTCTTCTTTTGCCCTCATAATGGGACCTGTTGCACAAATGTATGGGGAATTAAAGTCTCTAGAAAACTGGAACATATTCACATAGTTTAAATCAACATTATTTGTAATGGATGATGGTTGACAAAATACTGCATTCAACAAATGTCCGTTTGGTATAATACATAATCTTTATGTTTATGTGATTTGAAATATGTTTTAAACAAAATTCTCTAACGAGCTGCCACTGATAGCGAGAATAAATTTAATCAATGTAGTCATCAGGAAAACATTACATCATCAAAATCTAACAATTAACCCATTTTTCATGCAAAACAATAGGAGATGAATAAGTGTTAATAATATTAGAAAGTAGGTAGTGGCAGTAGCAACACGCATAATTTCATTAAACAATGATAAAAATGATAATAATATAACAGAAAATAATGGTACCATCGATTACAAATTCAGTTCGTGTTGGTTAGAGATTTTCGTATGAGTCTGTAAAATTGAGAAGTTTGTTAAGTATTCACTTCGAATAATACAATAGTATACACGGTTTTTCCAAAATTGGATCGATAGTTAATGGGGGTTGAGACATGATGAGTACAATAAATTGCTACACGAATCTGTTAAAAATAACCAAAAATCAAAAAATGACATCATGTGTACCTAGAGAGGATGGAGAAAGAAGATACCTAGGAATTGAATTTTCTTATTTCGGAGACCTCTCGGAAATACTTTCCTAGGCAGAGAATTTCAAAGTTTTACCGTTCTATAGATTAACGAGTTATGTTAGAAAGTTGTTTGACATTTCTAGAGACTGAGAGAAGTTTGTGTTGACTGAGCTTGTCATATTCGCCAGACTGACATTCTATTGATGAAATGATATTTATGAAGAACATTTTTTGTGAAAATATGTGAAGAAAAGTTAAATGTCGTCCACTTTCCTGCGGAGTTTCAATGATGTCAATGAGTAAGTGAGTGTGATATCACCAACCACACGAATAGCTTATCTCTGAATGGAATCTTATAGCATCAGCGTATGTTTGAGTGATGAGAACCCGAATCGCATATTTGGAAACAGTGACATTAGAATCTGTTAAGGAATCATGTATCTGTCAAGGTATAATGTATAGCTCTTCGAACAGAATATCTGCACAGAATACCCACTAACCCAGACAGCATAGAATATTCTATGAATATTCTCACAACGTTCAAATATACTTATTTCAGAATATTTTTATATATAGAATGTTCTCAGATCGAATGATCATATAATATTCTCATCCTGCAGCGAATATTCTATGAACATTCAATTTGACATATACTCAGAATATTCTCTTTGAATGTTCGGAGAATATTATTTTTCAATGTTCTGAAAATATTCAGAATCGTATAAAAATAAATGATATTGATGATCCCTATTCTTGTATGAATATTTATAATGTTCACCCTGGCATAACCTATTATTCTCTAGCCTCAATGCTGATGATCTCACTAATTCAGTGTAGTCATCTTGCTATTCATTTTATTCATCAATAAGGTTCGTGTCGAAGTGGTTAAGGTTTCAGGTTCGTAAAAATTCAATCAAAAGATAGTAGGTTCGCATCTCCACCGGAGCAAGCTTTTCTCAATATTCTTCATTCTCCTTCAATATACTAGGAATATTCTCAGAATATTTTGAACAGTCCATTCCGAATGTTCATAAAACATTCCTAGAATATTTGTATCATATTGTGAGAATATTGTGGGAATATTTGAATATTCTCGAAGAATATTCTATGACACAATGACATTGTGCTATCTGTGAAGCAATGTACTGAAATTTTCTTTCGCAATGTGTAATGTAGAAAATTTCCCTTCAGTAATGTTGCATACATTTTACTGTATTGCACATTTCTGCAGCTGACTAAAATTGACAAATGTAACATTGCAAAAGTAATATTACGGAAATATTCAGAAATGAAGCTGCCACAAGGTTGAGGGTTAAGGATAATTTTTTGTCAGTATTACTGCATATATTTTGCTGATATGCATTTTATATCACCAAAATAATTATGTATCATACCAATAATCTTGAAGTAATATAGCAGTTTACAGTAATATCATTCTGTGTTTAGTAGTAGCTTTGTAAGGTTAGTATAGTAGATAACAATAATTTTGAGACTGAAAAACCACCAATGAAATGTCATATTATCAGAACTTCAAGATATGCAGGGTGGCATCGAAATAAGTGCAAATATTTCAAACCCTGAGAAAGCCGGACGTATACTATCGAATGGTACCAATAAAAAAATATAGGGATCAAAATAACAGATTTATTTATTTATTTATTTCTTACACTGTTCAACAGGTTGCCCCATTTACAGAACAGGGAAAAAACAGACAAAACAAAAACATATGCATTGCATATTATATAAGCATAATGGATATACGAGACATTATGACAAAAATAAGAATATCCTGACTATCTAGTTATTCACTGATGAAGGAGAAAAAAGATAAAAAGTTCTGACATGAGTTATTCCACAGCAGAACAGATCTAGATTCCTAGCCATCAAGTTATATGTACTACACATCTCATACAAAGGTACATTTTTATATATGTTGGTTCGAGGAGACTCTAAGTAGAATGAATCACAATATCTGGAAGATGATCTTGGGATAATGAAATCAAATTTTTCGAACAAATCTGCACAGTCAATTAGATTGTTAATAACATTACAAAGGATCACGATAGAGAAGTATTGTCTTCTTACGTGCAGGCTTACAAATTTGAGAGTTTCAAGAAACTCTCCATGGGGTGTACCAATTGGATGGTATGTACCGCATGACCTCTAACTTAACAGTTTTAAAAACCGTCGTTGCAGACTTTCAAGACAATCAGTATTGTTCCGATAGTATGGGCTCCAAACAACCGATGCCTATTCAATCTTCGTATAAAAGAGTAGTACAATTTCTTAAGAGTATCTATCTTTTTGAAATCACGACTGTTGCGAACTATGAACCCTTATGCTCGGAATGCAGACTTCAGGATTGAGTCAATATGATCATCAAACGATAAAGATTGATCCAATATAACGCCAAGACACCAAGATCTTTGAATGTTATAGGTCTCAGAAGAGAAATGTCACCAATTGAGTAATTGAATACGATTGGGTCCACCTTCAATGTGAAGGACATGACACAGATCGTTGATATGGGGTGGGAACAATATTAGTGCCAAAATGGATCCTTGTGAGACACCGGAAATAATGGCTACAGTATCAGACGTTCCTGGGTCCACCATCGCAGAAAGCAATCGATCTAACAGAAAACCTGATAGAAGAAGGCATAGCTGAGGTGGTGAGCGATATTATAGAAATTTGTGAAGGAGTGGTCGGTGCCAAACACTAGTCGAACAGCACAGAATATTACAGATATCCTAACTAACATTTTCATTCTGACTGAGCCTGCTAATATCGGAGACAGAGCATGGCTACGAAGTCGAGACAACTCGATGTAGAGACGTGATCCGTTAAATACTTGTTTAAACATGGTGTATATCTGTTGTATTTTGTGCTGGTCGACTGGCTAATAATTTCTTAATAGATCTGTATCTCTGTGGTAGAAGTCCATAGTATCTGAAAGTGGAGTGGTTAGCTACCAAGGATCAATAAAACACAAATTTGTCTCCACAATTTTAATAGTGATCTGATTTAATAATTTGATCATTATTTCAATTGTGGAGACTACTTTGTGATTTGATCCTTGGTAGATCTGTATATGCTAACGTAGGCCAATGAATCCCCAATTGATATCCGGTGGCGAAAGCTCATAGTTGCTGGCTTCCTCCATCACTATAACAACAAATGACAACAACCCGATAGGCCTATAGTATAGAAATAGAAAATCACCAGACTGGTAAGAGATAATGGTTTGATAACTTGCAGATAATCGAATGTAAATTCAAAATCACCTTTTTCGAAACAATGGTGGAATTTCGCCAGGATCGTTTGTCTCATTCGTTTCAAGGTTTTAAGCAGAATGCGTCTGATAGTTTGTTGGCGGAAGACAGTTTCGGGCATGCTGGTCAACAGAAAGAATATCTGATGGATCTTGCCTTTTCTATAGGTAGATGGATCTCTTGTGGCTCACTCTTTATCTAAGGTGGAGTTTGCTTCATTCCGACTGTTTTAGTCGAACGGGAACCATCGGGACTATCGATGAGTTTTGATCTTATCTCGGCATTGTATGCTTCATTTCGCTGTATCTCTATCATATGGCTGCAATGCTTCGTGACTTCAGCATCTTATGTTCTAGCTACGTGGCAATACGGGGTTAGGGTTTTTGCCCCAACGGTTATTGGCTACTTGTTTCAAAGCAACAGCTTGACAATTAAACAGTTTTGTTGAATCAGGGTTTCGAAGCTGATGAAATTATCGAAGAATGAATTATATAATATGTATCCTTTTCTTAGCGTGATGATCCAGGATATTTCCGCAACACACTGTGAAAGGTCCTCAAAATTAAATCATGCTCTGTGCCAAGGAGAGTGAGAGATCATGCAGAGACCGACTCAGTCTCCTGAGTTGTTAATACAATAAGACGTGGAGTTACTGGACCAGTTGATGGACAAAAATAGACAGGTTGTGGAGATATATTTTGTTCTTATGTTGAAAAAATTTAATTCAATTCAGTCAATCCAATTCGAATTCTTATTGTGTGTTCAATGTATGTCGTGGCATATAGACTAGAAAAAGTATGTTTTCTAGAATGTCTGGAATGTCATGAAAAAAACTAGGTACATATACCTACCTATTTGAGATAATTTTCGTTCCTCCAAAGTCATAATAACATGTGGTATCCTCTAGCTATTTTGAAAACTACAATCATCAAATACTGTACCTATATAAATATGTAGATTTTACAAATGTAAAGAGATGGATCGTTATACCTTATGCAAATTTAAAGATCAGCCGTGAATCAGGTTGAATGGACACTTTCACGCAAAAAGTAGAAGGTGTGTTCTTTTCCGGTTGAATAATGAAAGTTGCCGAAAAGCATTCATCTTCTCCCCGATTATTATTCACCATTATTTCGCCGTCTACCATTCTTTTCGCCGGTAGCGACGTTTCATTCTCACTTTTATGATACCCACTTTGGATCCAAGGTTATTAAATACTATTGTGTGATTGTGAGATCCAACACGTATTCAAATGACCGCTAGGTTAGGTGTATAGGTGTAACAAAAAACAATATCGAAATGTGGGGTGTGACGAGGATCATTGATCATAATCAAATTGTTGTTTTGAGTCGAGATCATCGATATTTTTTCGCAAACAGGGGTCATGGTGTTGTGTTGAAAATTAAGGAAGCTAAAATATGGTGCTACCAACTCGATTTTGGTGGGTCTAGGCGTGTCTAGGGCTATACATTGAGCCACTCATAATGTAGGTACCCAGATATAGTGAAATAAAATAGAGGAACGGAAAGCATACCCATCCAGAGCTAACAAATGGGTCGCTTATGAGTATAGAAATTTTAAAGAACATTATGCGTTTGTTTCGATAGTTTTATAGTTTTCGTCAATAAATCATATAATTATGGTATGTTCGTTTTTTTCAAATATTTATTTATTTATTTATTTATTTATTTATTTATTAACGGACAAGCTAATTATACAATTTACAAAAAGAAAGTATAAAAATACAGAGCACGTACACATTATCATATCTATGAAGAAGACTAACACAAAAAAAATGTAGAAGGCTAAAACGAATAGAAAGATGAAGATTATGAAAAAAGTGATTAACAGTTTTTTATCGCTCTCCTGAGAGACAATAAAGATTAATTGAAAAGTTCAATTTGGTGATTGTTTGTGTTTGCTGTTTTCATAATTCTATTCATTGATTCATTTTGGCCATAATTTGTCCTACAGAATGGTATCTTGAAAATGTCACTATTTCTGTTTCTTCTTGTATTTGCGGAAAGCATAATCAGAGCAACAATTTCAGGAGAATCAATTGATAATTTTATGGAGGAATAATAGATCAATTTCCATTCTTCTATGTATCAACGTATTCATGTTCAAAATATCTAATATTTGTGGATAGGTATATTCATCCCTATTGAATCCCATGTGATATGCACAACTTCTTAAAAATTTATGTTGACAACCCTCTAGGAGATCAGAATCAACTTTGTTAAATGGTGACCAGATCAAAGAATAATTATATTCAAGAATAGACCTCACCTGTGCACAATAAATAATTTTAACTGCATTGACAGATAGTTCTTTAGCAGAACGGAGGGAGAAGCCTAGCATTTTACGAGCACAAGATGATGTTTCTATTATGTGATGTTTGAAGGTCATTTTCGAGTCGAATATTACTCCTAAGTCTTTGATTGTATTGGTTACTGATAGATTAGTATCATTAACTCTGTAAATATGATCAATAGCATCATGGCTTCGTGAAAATGTTATCTTTTGACATTTATTCAAATTCAGTTTCAATAAATTGATATGGCACCATCTGGAAACATTATTTAGATCGAGCTGCAAACTCTGAGCATCAGAAATGCATTGAACCGTTCTAAACATCTTCAGGTCATCGGCAAACATCAAGAAGGAACTGTTGATGATGACATCAGAGAGGTCTTTAACAAAAAGATTAAATAACAGAGGTCCCATATGTGAGATCCCTGTGGTACACCTGATGGTACTTCGATTGGTTGTGAAACTGAGCTCCCATATTTCACATATTGGACTCTACTAGTGAGATAGCTTCTGATCCAACTCAGAATATTCGCCTCTATACCCAAAGCTTCAAGTTTTGCAAGTAACAGACTATGGTTAACTCTATCAAAGGCCTTAGAGAAGTCTGTGTAAATAGAGTCTACTAGCAGCTTATTCTCTAATGAATTGATGATATAGTTTTGATAAAGCAACAGGTTTGTTGATGTTGATCGACCCCGACAGAAACCATGTTGTTGGTAAGATATAATATTTTTAAAATCCCATGATAGTTTTCTAGTGATCAAACAATCCAACATTTTTGGTAACTCTGACTGATTACAAATACCTCTATTAATTGTATCGATAGAAGAACATCTACCGCTGAAAATCTCATAGATTTACAAATTGAACAACCCAACCCAACCTATCTCCCAAATCTGTTTAAATGTTCTTGAGAATGTAGGAACTGGAGTTTTCTTCAAACTTTTGAAATTCATAAATTCTTGGGAATAATTTCAATGCTCTGCCCCACATAACACAGGGATATCATATGAATGTCCGTTTCATGTCCAATTTTGGTCGGAACATCCCTGAATATTTGAAATGGGCACCCATATGATATCCGTCAAGGATTTGTTATGGATAGCACTTGAAAATTTGGTAGATATGTTATGGATAGCCGCAAGATATCCAAAGTAAACATAAATTCATATTAATAACAACACCACACTTTAAAAACATTTTCATGTTCTTTGACGTTTTTTTTTCAAAAATATACGATCTTTTAAAAAATAACTCTTGTGTTAACTTTCTTCTGGGTTTCAGATGGACATCCATGAGATATATACATCCATGGATTCGAAACGGATATCCCTCAGAAGATAGGTTATGAATAACTATAAGATATTTTCCAAAAGAGAGCTGGAAGCATGTGAATCTTATTCCTGAATCCAGTGTTCCTGTTCAGCTTGACATCATTTATTCCGTTCTATTTAAAGATGAGTTTTGATAGAGAGTTAACAACCTATCTCGAGGTTAATGAAAAAAATATGTGCTAACTAGTCTTATCGAGTTTGTCTGACTGGTATTGCTAGTGATGGTAAAAATTGCCGAGATTTAGCAAAAAAAAATCCTGTGGAACTATCTATGGAACAGTGGAAGGTCGCCGATTTTCCTACAATGATTCAATGATGTTAAGGTATTAGTGAGTGCAGCATCACCAACCAGGTGAGTTGCTTGTCCCTATTAGGGTATGTTTGGGTGCTCATATGGGAACTGTATTCTAAAACGGCCCGGCTATGTGCTTTGTAGATCATAGGAAGATGTTGAGGTCTGAAGTACAGCAGCTTTTCGCACGGAATGAGAAGACGAGTTCTTGTGAAGCATCTTTCGCGATGTATCTGACTTGATTTCCCCATTGAATAGTATTACTAGTGGAAATACCGAGCACAGATATGGTTGAATTTGTGCATAAGAATGGTAGGAATGGACATTGTTATGTCAGGCATACTGATTTCTCTATTCTATAGAAAATACACGCTCGAGTTCTGGTGGTGTCGAATCCAACCAGGCTGATTTTCATCTACAGCATCAACATCGTGAGTCCTGGGAGGACATGTGAATTCTGGAAAAAAACGCAATATGGAGAATACTGTTGTCTGATACAAAACTATGGATAAGGCAGGCAACATATAATTGATATGGATTAAGGGTGACTTTATAAAAACTTTCAGTCTTAAGTGGATTGAGTTTCACAAAAAATTAAGATTCTAGGGCGATACATGTCTCCATTCATAACTGACATCTAGTTTTCTATACAGGACTAGATTTTCAGAGTTTAATAAGTTGAAAGCTGGTTGGAGATCAAAATTTCATGTTCTGATATCATTCTATTGATTTAATTCCTGCACATATCTTGGATTTTTTGCCAAATATGGAGGCAATAGAGTTTAGGTGACATTGTAGTGTATTTTTGAAGAATGGTTCATTATCCATATTTTTTATCAGAAGAAAAACAAATATTCAGGAAAAACAATTTTTAATAGCGGGAAATTGAGATGTAACTTTTGGATGCGCACCCCTTTCTCCATTTATGATCATTTATCAGCACTTCTAAAGTTGGAAGTTGGTCATCTTCTTAAATGATGAATGTAAAATCATAAGTTTTGAATGGTTTTATAACATAAACAAAGATATCTCCATGTTCCATCTGTCATAAGTGATAAGCCTTAAATGTTAGGTGATAAATATGAATTGAAGTTTTTTATAAAGTGATCCTAACCAATATTGATGCCAAAATGGATCTTTCTGGAACTCCAAAATTGATGGATACGGTATCAGATCTGTCTGAGAAAACTCCAAAGAAAAAGGTATGGCTGACGCTTGCCATATACTTCTGGGTATCGAGTAAGAGTGATGTAATGTAGGCAAGTAAATTCCCAGGTGATCTCCGAAGTCTGAACCTATATCGTCGATCATTTATGATTCCTGATGAGCTTTATGGCTTGTTATCATTATATCATTTATGTTTACAATATTTCACATTGATTCAATTGAAATGTTTATTAAGTAGGTACTTTAGAAAATTTCGTGTGACTGTAACAGATATATAATTGGGCTACGAAAAAAACAGCAACAATCAAATGGATGTAAATAAACAATGATCTCATTTTGTGAACTCAATTGAAGCATATTTGTATCTTGTTGATTATTTGAATAAAAACAAACGAAAAATGTGAATTAAATTCGACCCAAAAATTATTTTCTCGATGTGTTCTCAATTACTTCATCTAGTTTATTTCCTATGGGCAACCCAGGCAACCCAGGCCAAAATAAGTATACTGATCAACTACCCTCAAAGCAAGGCCAAGAATTATGGAAAACGTATAGGTACATACATAATGAACCTTTTAAAATTTTTCCGAAACAATATTCTAATGATAAGATGAAATTTCATGCAGATCGTAGTTATACTAGAGTATATTATTCATCGAGCACATAATGATCACTATTATCTACTTACGAAGAAGAAAATCGCAGTACGAGCCGATAGCGAGGGCTGTATAATCATCTGAGTGGGTGATAGTCATTTTGTGCGGATACTTTATCTACGATAATTCAAATACCAAAGAAAATTAGGGTTCCATCAAAATGTTCCTAGAATCGAGATGTTCGATATGAAAATAATAAACAATGATAGATTACATTTTTATTGGCCAGGAAAAGGTCGAACGAGCGCAAAATGAACACTATTACTGCAGATTATTCATTAAAGAAGATCAATTTACAACTCAAAATATACTATAACTGCAGATTTTTTTCATGTAATGATTTTGTTTGGTCCACACATACATATATAACAACAACAAAAACAAAATATCGATCCGTTTAAATTGATGAAAACAATTCTGGTCATGACGGTAACTCAGAATCAATGATGAAGTTAACACAAAACCGAACCACTGAGTAGTTAAGCGCTATTCCATTGTAATAGTTACAAATATGAATATGATGATGCGTTATGCATAAGGAAATCTACGAAGGCGCTGAAGGGCCACCCATACTTTTTTTTTCGAATCCCAACTTTATTCTCTCTCCCGACTATTAAAGTCGGGGGTCCGACTTTCAAGTCGGGATTCCGACTTTAATCTCGGGATCCCGACTTTGATCTCGGGATCCCAATATAACATATGGAATTTTCGAAAGGGCATTGAAATTTGGCTCTTTATTGAGGAAGATAATGGTAAAGTCCGAAATGGATGATTTTAGACCCATGTTATCATATATGTCATTGAATTCATCTTTCTGAGTTCTACCCAAGGATGAGAAGAAATTCAGGGTATTCCATTTGAGACAATGTATGTTTGGTATGTCAAAGGCATATAGACAGTATACCAAAAAAAATTCTATATGACTATGAACAACTCCAATTCTCAAAATTTTTTTTGTATCCATTAAACAATGGTACGTGCAATATGGTAAACGGACAGATATGGTCCAGTATTGTATATCGGATGTACCAATCAGATAGAATCAACATGTCGCACATGGTTGGTGATAGCACCTCTAGCCACTTCTGCAATAAGAGCGCTAACACTGACACCATTTAACCGTGACATGTTGTTTGCATGTGACTGTATATTTGATTAGGTACGTGCAAGTATGAAAATTCACAGTTGATTCAGTTTTTTTCCAATGTACGTACGATAGACAGATGTGGTCCAGTGTTGTACATTCGGTGTAAATCCATACCTACGTACAATTATTGTGGAGGTTTACAATTGATCCAATTTTGTTTATTCAATCTACAGGATGATTGTTTATATTTTACTCAATATAGTTCTCTCACTCAATATTAGTCTTATAGAGTGGGCAGAACTGAAGTATTTATCATGAGCATGCATCAGAATTCAGTACTTTTTATGTTCTGGTTCCCACGAAAAGGGATATTCTGTAATGTTCAGAGAACATCGTGAGAAACAAGGGGAATAAGGTAGGAATTGATGTTCTTCTTTAATTTCTGGAGGCTATATGCCTCGGGGAACAACTCCCTCGGCAATGTGTTCCAGAGCCTCGCTGTTCGTTGGATGAACGAGTCTTAGTGAAGAGATGTTCTGCAGGTCTCGAAATTTCAGAACAACGTAAAAAAAATAATGATATATTACATTTGGATTAGGAAAAGGGAACATACCAACCATGATATCACAGAGAAATTTTTATTTTCATTCTGAAATTAAAAATTGAATTCTTCTTTTATCATTTTTGCTCAAACATTGATCGCTTCTTCAGTAATTTGGACCCTCTGAGCAAACATCGAAAGGCGGTAGAAAGTTGGGCCCATGCTGAGAACGACTGGCAAATGGCAAATGTCGATGTCGGCATGCTCAGAATGGCCTGGTGCAAAATTTAGAAATATTATGTGACGAAGGCAGAATGTACAAATACTTATGATAGGCTTCCGTTTCCCAGCCGCACCGGCCGCACCGCTGTATGTATTCAAGGGCCATTAACATTTCAACTAAGTGTGCCATCATCACTGAGTTTTCTCCATGTTGGCATCCCTTGCTCGTGAGTTTTCATTTTGATCATTTTGCAGTAGCAACAATCATTCAGTATGGTCACTATTATTAGTTTCTTCGTTTATGTTGTCTCAACACTCTCAACACAGATTTTTGAGATTTTAGTACTGTGTTCGGTTCTTGTTTGCTTTCTCAGTAGACTTTCATACAAAATGAAGAAGAATAAATGAAAATAGTTACGGAGTAAGTGAGAAACAAACATATACTTATACATACATACACAGCTGAATAATGTTTTAAGGACTTTGAAGATGATGTCATATGAATCATGAAACGAAAATCAAAGAGTATGTCTACTTATACCTATACCTACTTGGAGATACAGTTATTTCAAGAATAACTATAGGCTGTGCTATAGGTACCTATGCATAACGTTGCATGTTTTGAATAGTGGAGAATGAAATCATTCAGTATTTCAGTGCAGCATTCAGCTACGAATTTAAGGAATTTAACAACCAGCAGCCCAATCACAGATAATGAAGAAATCACACAAGGATCCAGACAACACTCAATTTAATGAACAGTATAAGGTTCTCCATATCTGGGAATTGTTCTCCGGTGTATTGAACTCCATTGATGCGTTGATCATTACTTGATTAATATAATTACTGATTACATAACTTTCAAGTTATTTGGTAGGAACATGCTGGGTGATTATATAATTTTTGACCTAGAGATAGCAACTTTTTGAAACAAGTGCAAAAACAAATAATTATCCTGCATGATGAAACACAATGAAATGAATACCAATCATTGGAAATTGTGGGTGCTTTTTCATAATTTGTATACAGAGTGATACGTAGAACTAGAATTAGGATTTCTGATGTTTCCAGTTATAATATCTATCCATTTTAATCCTGGTAATAATATACACACATGGATATTTTAAAATCTTGTTTTTGTATGGAATATTCAAACTTCTAGTTTCCTGGTAGTAACAATGGTATCAGGAGTCAGGACTGCCATCTCAGAGGTTTCGATATAAGTATTCAACAACTTGAGGTAAGGATGTAAATTCCACATTTCTGTTATACCCAGGATTAGCAAAAAAAAACATGGAGACTTAAATTTTGTTTTAAGAAGATCAGCATTTTTCAACCAGCTTAGATATAAACAAAGTGATGCAAATCTGAGTGAAAATAAGATAGGTAGCTTTCCAAATGGCGATTCAAACTAGATTTCCCATCAAGAAACCTTCTTCTATTTTCACTGAAATATACAGCGTGTCTAACTTTAAACGCCTCCCCTTCTATAGCTCAGCTGTTTGTCGTCCGATTTTTAACATATTTGGATAGGTATCAATTACTATCAATATGATCAGTCTTTCAGACACAAACATCCTTTTGGACAGTACTGTGCTTTTTTATTGAAATGAAAACAAGTTGATTTTTATTAAATCATATGAGATTTTTCTTGTCAGGAGAACAAACTTCATATTATTGTTCCTTATGCTTTAGAATTTACATATGCAAAAAATCACCTCATTGCAAATTAACAGAATTGACTCAATCTTTTCGTTTTCTGAAAATTGTTCTAAAATTGTTCTTATCCATCATTCGGTTGCCCCCTCAGAAGTCTTCAAGAGACTTGTGCGAGCAAGGAATAACGGGGGTCTTACCTTTCAACGTGTGATTCCAAACTCTTTCTCAGGCCATCAGAAAAATGTCAGCGGTCGTGGTGGAACTCGAACCCACTATACCGGTAATCCAACGTGGAAAGAACATTGACGTTCTAACCACGAGGCTACGCTGCCCATTTTTCATTTTCTGCCACGAAAAAGATAGTAAATACGAATCAACTGATGCAAATTTTGAAATGTTCAATAGCTCTGGAAGGTAGAACATGATGATTTGAAAGAGAAAACAGGAAATACTTTTTTTTGTTAAACTCACCTTTTCTGTGGCAACCAACAGTTTTACTTATAGCACTTAAACACAGTTCACTGAATTATGTTTTTGAGATACAGGACGAAGTTGAAATTTCTCACTTTTTGATCAACCCCCGTATCTTGGTTACTTTTCAACTTATCGGCAGAATAAGAACAAGGCCTTATCACCGTCTGTTAATGTTCGGTGGCCTTATATAACTTTGTACGTATAATACAGTGGCGTACTCATTATATTTCTGTAATCGCTCATTTTCAGAAAATGGAGCGAAAATCATTTTTTTTTTCGAATGGGACACCCTGTATATTTCTACCAAGTTCGATTCAGATTTCTAATAGCTCATCAGAAATATATAATAGTTGACTTGGAAAAAAAACTATTATGGCTCCATTTTCTAAAAATGAGCGATAACATCAGAAATAAAATGAGTTAGCCACTGTATTATACGTAAAATATTATTATGAGCCCCTGTTCTTATCTTGCCGATAAATTGAAGAGTAACCAAGATATGGGGTTGCTCAAGAAGTGTGAATTTTCAACTCCGCCCTGTATTTCAAAAACATGGAGGACTCACAAAAAAGTAAGACAGCAATGTGCAAACCGCAACACTCTATATCCAAAGATAACTAAAATATTGCGCAAAGGCACAAGGTACAATTCAAACAGAGAAACAAAATATTGGAAGGAACGAAAGATATAATAAACTATGCTTCAAATTATTTCATAAAACAATTTTCAGAGTCGAAACATAATGTAGAAGATGAGAGAGTTTAGCACAAATCCAAAACAAGGTTACAAACCAGCAGAATGCGAGCCTAGAAGCTCCAGTTAATTACAGAACATGGAATAGAGAACATACACTGTTAAATTTGAACCGAAATGAATCACTTTGATTGGATGGACTGCCATACGAATTCTTCTCGATATTCAGAGATGTTATCGGCGCAGAATTATAGTTGAACTATTTAATAGTTTTTCGTAGAAGATATTCAACCACCAGAAAAAATTTCAGAGGGGATTGTGATATTAATTCTCAAAGAAACAAAAGCAAAAAAGTTGAACCAGTTTCGTCCTATCTCATTAACAAATTCTGATTATAGAATATATGAAAATATTTGAAAACAGATTAGAAAAATAACCAAATTCATAGTCAGCCCACAGCAGACCTGTGAAAAAACAAAATCAATTTTCGATAATCTGTTGATAATCATCAGTGTTGTAGTTTTAGGAAATGAAGAAAATCAGAACTATTGTTGGTGCCACACTGAGTCTTGACCTCATGAAGGCTTTCGATCGTATATAGCATAAATACTTGTACAATATTCTTAGGGGATTGAAAATATCGCACATAGTTATAAAAGCCACTAAAAATGTATATGGAATAGCTGGTTCCAAAGTATCAATGAATGGATTTCTGACAAAACAGTTCAATATAACAGTTTGTATTAGGCATGTCGATGATACTTCAGTAAAACAATTGATCCCTTAATCAGATTATGTGACTCGACCATTTATGGAATCTTAAAAAAATAATCAAAGATAAAAAAATTACTGCCAATGCAGATGATGCTACAATTTTTTTGAAGGATAATTGTGATTTGAACAATGCATTGAGAATTTTGAAAATAGTTCGAGAATGTTTCCAATAGCAAAATTGATTAGGAAAAAACCCTCAATTTTATCATTAGGTAAATGAAATGAATTATATGGCCATAGCTATAATATTATGTATTTTACACAAAATAAGTCGGTGAAAATTCTAAGAATTCACTTTCAGGAAAATTCTGACAATATGTATAATGATAATTGGGAGAGAATAATTGAAAATATTATGAATACAATAATCCACGACAACTTGAGAAATTTAGATATATTTAGTTCAAAAGGTCTGGTACGCAAATACCGATTTACTATCAAAATGTTTGTATGTAGCTCAGGTATTACCGATGCCGAGTCAAAAATGAATATTAGGTAGATACAGATGGCATAGAAAATCTTATAGAATATCAAGACCTTGACCAAAATAAGGGCAGACTGATTTTGAATAGTACAGATAATATGATATGATATCACAATTTATCGAAACTTCAAATCTATCATGGATAAATCACCATTGAGAGAGGAACGGTTCAGAAGTTAATAATATGTCAATCCAAGGAGATTGAATGCATTCAAGAAAATCAGAGAACACATCATTGCAGTAGACATAGAAATTAGAACGAATATATGAATTCTCCGCAAACAAGAAAAGAGATTTACAAAGACCAATTATCATCCGAACCACATATCTCAGCCATACAAATGAAGCATCGTAATTCCAAATGGGATGAGATCTGGAAGGCTTGTAGCAATAAAAATATTCCTGTTTTTGTATATTTTAACTAGAACTTACATGATGTCAACTACCTATACTCTATACCTGCATCAAGTTTTCAGAATAATATGATGAATTAATTTTATCTGAATTTTCAACACAAAATTATAGGTAGGTATATCATTTTACGACTAATCTTCTATTCTTTTGCGACTATATATCATACATGACACACCAATCACACCATACACCTGATACACATAATTTCTTCGGGTCAATGACATACTCATTTGAAAACCTGAAATATATACCCTTTCACTGAAATGCCATTGAATATCGAATACCGCCCGAGGTATTCTGGTGCCGAAAAAAATGCTTTCGACTTTATGTCAACTTTCGTTTTCACCAGTCTGCAATACAAAAAGAACCCATTACTTTCATTGATGTTCGATGTTCGATTGAATTCTTTCACTCTCACTCGGGTAGGTATTTTGAATAATTATTGTACCTATACTGGGGGTTAATTGATTGAGCACCGAGTACCTATATTGCGAGCTATATTGCAACAGGTTAGTTTTCTGACAGATCTCCTCGGAAGTTAATAACAGTTTATTTTATAGATTGAGATATTTACCTATTCGAGGCGAATGAATGATACCTACAGCCCACCTGAGTGAAAATCTAAAATCTAGAAAAGATGTCTACATAATAGATTGTATTTGTACAGAAACTACAAAAAAGCAACAGAAAAGTTCTGGTATATAAGAAGTTCCACAGCGAATGCCCCTTCCAGTGATAGATTTTTGATTTTCAATGTGATAGGTTATATATATATAGGTAGGTTGATTGTGAACTATTTTATTTACCCAAGTTTTTTTGTTTCAGAAAGGACAATTTCCAAGTTTCAACCAAACATATAACCGTGTTATTTGTGGTACCTATTATAATTATTACTACCTATAGAAATTTTCAGATTTTTCTCCTGGTTCCTGGATTTGATAAACAGAATAATCAAAATGATATAGGTAGGTATTTGGAAATACTGTAGTTATATAATCTGTCTCAAAATATCACTGTGTTAATGGACCATGTTTATATAGTCTTTCAGGAGTACGGAAAGATCAATTCATTAACACAGTTATATTCAGTGATAGATCAACATTCTCTGTCTTTTCTAAAGATCATTCATATGAATCCTTTTAAAATTCCAGAAAAAAATTACATAACCTGAAAACTCCTAGAGAATTATTAGAATGTTAATATACAACATAGTTTATATGTTTCGAGTAACATTCAATATATACGTTATGAAAAGTAACATTGAATTGGATGGAATTCCTGATATAATTATATAATATTTACCATTGAACATTACATTGTAATATTTAAAAGCGGCACAAATGCTCATTGCCGTGACGTATCTGTGACATTAAGCATATCTTTGAATAATATCACAAGTAACAATGTAATATAACATTCATGTTTAAGTTATGTTTTCATGTTTAGTGGGATCAGGTTATCTGCAAGCTTCCTCTATATTTTATTTAGTGGGCGGTAGTTGTGTTCGAGGCATAGCCTCTGGTGAAGAAATAAAATAGTGCATCAAGCCTGCAATAAATAAACCCTTAACTACTAACGTTCCAAATATATAACGTTGTCACTAACCATACGTCTCACAGACAGGACCATTCAAATGTCCATATAAATCCAATTTTTTTTATTTTATTTTTGTGAGCCATTCAAACACGTTCTCTGCATATTTGGCGAAGAGAAAATGATGTTCAAAATTGAAATAGAAATACAAATTTCAGTAGCGATCAAAATTTCATAGAAGAGTACCTAATGTTCAAAACTTTAACATTGATCTATAGAAATACTAAAATAAAATTGAAATACTAAAATTATCGATGATATTATTGTCATTCTGAATACAGTTGGAGTAGTAATAAAATATGACACAGAACTAAGTCATCATGAACATGCAAATTGAAAAAAATTACAATGTCTGTATATCCAGATATAGACGCCATCATACGTATTATAGGGGAAACTGAACTTCCATTGTTACGTAATAACTAACTATAGGTCTACGAGACGGCAATCTATCTTTCACTCAAGATATTTTTGAAACTGAACCACATACAAAGATCAACTTCAGGGTACTGAATGAGTGCTGGGTGGACATAAATTACGTGGTAGGACAATGGTCGATATTGAAAAGCAGGGGTAATCCAACAAATCGCCGTCTCTGAGACGTCTGATTAGTAGTTAAGAGTTAAAAGAACCCCTGAAATTATTAGAGCATTCTGTACGTATAGGTACTCGCCGAGCGAACTGAAATACCATCAGAATTAGAAAAAAACTGGGGTGGAATTTGATTTTTTTTTTTTTCAGAATTTCATGACATTCGATTAACGAGATATAAGCTGGGCAAGAGAATCTGAAACAACCAGTATATAAAGTTAAATCAATTTGAATATTTTTCCTTTTTTGAAGACCTTTTTTGTAGGTGATTTTCATGTTACCTAAGCTCTTTCTAGAATCTTGTGAACAAGAAGAGAAAATCCAAAAACTTCAGCTAGAAAATAGATCCGTTTAACCTTGACCTCGAGATAGTTGCATATGTAGACAAGACACAAGGTAAGCAGCCTTATAAACCAGTGTGGGCCAAATAATTCCAATTATGACGTGTAACACGCCAAATGCAGAGTCAGAAGTTGCATAATTATTAACTAGAGCCATAAGCGTACGTTTCACTTTTGTAATTGAATGGATACTTGTTCCACATTCACAGTTCATGCTCTTCATCAATCATGTAGACATTGAAAATTATGCATTCCCAGATTGTCACCGAAGCTAGACTTGCTTGCAAATCGAAGCTTATCAATTCGTGCAATATTATCGATTCCTAATTCATGTCGTTTTTAAGGATATGCCGTTCTTCGGAAGGGACAAAATCTCCATTTTATTGGGGTTGTAGCAGAAATAGGCCGACGTTGAAGAAACAAGCTTCATTAGAAAACATGTGGGGTATCTCTACTGTGGCGTCAGATATATTAGCTTTGCCTTCTTTTATCGAGTTTTCTGTCAGACAGATCGGAGTGTCGTCTGATACCATACCATAATAATATAGTCATCACTTCCGGCGTCCCACAAGGATCAATTCCTACTCCAAATCAATGATCTGTTGGGAGTAACTACCTGCCCCATCCACAACTTTGCAGTACTCTCCATACCGATGCCTTCTCCTCCAGAATTCCCATTTCATGCCATTTCAGTTATTGAAAACTGAGCTAGGGTTAGTTCAATCAATCAAGATTTTATTTGTAAATATTTTAAACTCATGGTTTTATGTATTTATATATGTAGGTCAGGAGCTCTTATTCTATGTAATGAATATAGATATATTCTATAGGTATTAAACAATAGAATATCTACAGTGAATAATTGGATCATCAAAATAAGTTCCTGCTGCTGGTTAGGTTGAAGCGCAATTGCCGATATTCTTATCGGTAAATTGAACTTTGTTTTGAGTTCTCATTTAACGTACATGTACGTTGACGCAATAAAAGCATTTATACTTGATTATTATTCTTATTATTATTATTATTATTATTATCAATTATCTAGAGCTATCTCAGCAACCCGACAATCTCGTTCAAATTGCTAGCGTGCAAACGCTTCTGCTCGATGCACAGAAACTCCCAAACTGTCGTTCATGATCATGTCTCTTGGTTTTCGGTAATAGTGAAGAAGATATATGACAACATGTCCTGAATGCATACGCAGGCTCCATTAAATCGTAAATATATGAGCTTGGTTTTATGGCATTAACGGTCTGATTAGTAATTTTTATCGGTGTGTAGGACATGTATGTACAATCGATCAACTGGAATATTTCTTCCAATATTCCATTATTACATTTTTCCCATGTTACTTATATGCTCTATGGCGGTCACTGTAACAATGATAAAATATTGTTGTCACTATTTGTTGCTATTTATTTTAGCCTCAACAGAAAGTAGTAGAAGTTCTTTTCTGAAATGGAACATTTAGTCAAACAATTACTCAAGGGTTCTAAAAATCAGAGAATCAAATCGGTGAGATAGCTAATGCAAACCAATCTTTATTTTTAATCATCGTCTTGGTATTTCCAAGGGAAATTCTGACTGTAGTAGAAAGTTCTGAGTTGATAAAATTATTATATTTCATGTAAAGCTCTTTGCTGCACTAAAGTTTGTTCAAATACAATCGTGTAAATTGAACATTGACTGCTGAATGAAAATGGATCTCGACGACGTGATTTGTTTGACTAGAAATCGTTTTCATTGAAAATGCGCTAATGGTTAATTATCATCAGTTGAATATATATGGAGAGAAACAAACCAGCACCGCTTTCGATTTTGAAGTGACACGAAGAAAGAAGAAAGCATCAGCTGGTCAGATATGGGTGTGGTGATTGGGGAGTGAGAATATATTAATAGTTATTCAGTGCCACATTTTCAATCATAGCTGAACACTTGAATACTGTCTGCGACTCTCCTATAGTCGAATTTCTGGTTTAGTGAGGCTTCTTCGGCTATATTCCCCATTATTTTTGTGGAACATATAGTAGGCATACAACGTGCATACCTGGGGGGATAGGAAAATAAGGTAGGTATCGGGAGTGTTGAGAATACTTTTCCAAAGATTTGTCGTTCTATATGGACGAACTAGTTTTCGTAGGAAGTTGTTCAACGAAAGGACAGCCGACTCGTATTGCCGGTGATAAAGATTTCTGAAGAACATTTTCCTTGGAATTATCGAGATATAAAAGTGAGAGGTCGCTAACAATACCTGATGCAGTAAGGACGAATCATTCGTTACGAAAACGTTTATCGTAAAAAGACTTATACCCTGATAGTTATACCACAGATCACCCAACTATACACAGATGCGAATGCTTGGATGCTGCCTCTGATGTTCGATGGCTCAAAAAATTAAATAAATTTACTATACGACTTACATTGAAAAAACATGATGATTTCTGCGAATAGTTCAAGTATTCGCAGAAATAGCAATAGTATTTTTGTGGCCTATATTCATAATAAAAGAGACACTCATGTATTGACCAATTCGTCTATATACTAATAAAAATAGTTCAGTTAAATAGTAAAACTGACAATAATAAAAACCTTTTTGAAAGTAATTCTCGTAACCATGTCGACGCCGCACATTCGCATATAAATTTGGTTCTGGTGGGAATCATCCGCTTCTTTTTATTCATCTCTTGGGGCGTACGAAAGAAAATCCCTATGATATTCAGAGAACATCGTGTGTACCTATATAGGAAGCATTAGGAGATGAGGTAGGTATCGGATTTTTTTTCAACTTTTGCAGATTGTAAGTTCTTGAGAAGACTGGAAAGGCAGAATCCAGGCCTCTCAGGATCTTCATGGAAATTCTGGGAGAGGAAGGAAGAGAAACAGGGGTTGCGACTGGTGGTGGGGCTGGACGAACAGTCCATGAGGTTTCTCAGCCAAATGAACTATACCCTACTATAGCGCGTCGCACGCCTCTGTGACAATTCTCGAAGGGCCCTCGGCAAGAAATAGGGTATCGAGGGGGACCGAACCTGGGACCTCAGGGACTCGATCCGGGCTGGCCGGACCCGCCGCGTCGGCCCTCCTGACTGAAGGAACTCTTGAAGGTGCCTCCGGAATGGAGATCGACGCGGTGGAGGCGACAGTCTCGGCGTCGAGTAACAGAGGAACAGAAGTCGATTCCCCAACACCCATAACCAGCGGAGGAACCTCTGAAGGGACCTCCGTATACTCGGTTGGAGGAACTCCTCAGAGGACCTCTAACCGATCCCCCACCTCATCAGTGATGAGCGAGGAGCAGCAGATGGACCTTGATGTCTTGATTGAGGAACCTGAAAAGGGACCTCAATCAGAATAGACCTAAGTAATGGTTGTAAAATTTTCACAGGTCGACCTTCAGCACGGGAAAGCCCCAACGGCCTCGCTATGCCGAAGAATCCTGGAGTGGGATATAGACATCCTACTGATACAGGAGCCTTGGGTATATCAAGGCAAAATAAGGAGAATGGGAATGGGTGGAGGAACGGCTCACTACTGCACCTCCGTCGATTCCCCCCGTGCGTGCGTGTAAACAAAAGGCATGGAGGCCTTCCCTGTCCAAGTATTATGTACCAGGGACCTGGTGGCGGTGGGGATCCTCACGTCTGAGAATAATCGTAATCGGGAGGTGATAGTTTGCTCTGCATACTTTCCGTACGAATTAAATGCCCCACCCCAGGAGGTTGAATCGCTAATGCGATATTGCGAGGAGTCCGGGATGAGCCTGATTATGGAATGTGACTCGAATGCTCATCATGTATTATGGGGTAATCGGGACACAAATCCCAGGGGAAACGCTCTTCTCGAATTCCTTAGCACCAGTCATCTGGAAATTGTGAACGAAGGTTCAACACCAACGTTCTTTACGCCAAGGCGGCAATCCTGCATAGATTTGACATTATGCACTCGAGATATGCTGACCGAAGTTCATTCATGGAATGTGTCACAAGATGATTCTCTGTCGGACCATCGACACATTCTGTTCAAGTTAGGTGGGATAAGCCCACCTGAAAAGAAAAAATATAGGAACCCACGGACTACCAGATGGGACCTCTTTCGAAAGGAACTGAAAGTAAGACTATCAAAGTACGGAAGCGAAGCCGAAATAGATATGGCAGTGACATATCTGAATGAGGCAATCTCTTCATCGTAAAGAGAGGTCGGACAATGCGAAAACGCCATGGTGGAATTTAGAAATAGGAAACCACCGTAGGCTTACAAGAAAGCTTATGAACAAGGCGAAGCGTACTGGAGTACCAGAACATTGGGAAGAATATGAGTCGGCCCAAAAAACGTACAAGAAAGTCATCAGACAATCACAAAGGGACAGTTGGCGTGCCTACTGCGAGGATATAAATACAATACCCGCAGCAGCAGGACTTTGTAAAGTTTTATCGAAAGAAAGAGGGGAAGGTGCAGGTGTGATGTCCTTGTCCAATCGAAGTAAAACTACATCGGCGGAAGAGACATTACAACACCTAATATCCACACACTTCCCCGACTCAGAATTCACCAATGAACCACCTATGAGGACGGACCCATCAGTGAGGAGAACTCACAGGGATTACAAAACGGCCTCAAGGGTGGTTACATATGAGAAAGTAAGATGGGCCATAAAATCTTTCGCACCATTCAAATCGCCGGGTGTGGATGGTATATTTCCGGCCCTCCTGCAAGAAGGACTGGATGCCATCATACACCTGCTTATGAAGATACTTCGATCCTGTCTGGCTCTGGGCTACATACAAGTGGAATGGAGATCGGTCAAGATCGTTTTTATCCCAAAACCAGGGAAAACAGATTATTCCCAGTCCAAAGCGTATCGACCTATCAGTCCGACGTCCTTTCTCATGAAGACGTTGGAATGGCTGATAGATCGATACATCAGAGAAGAGCCGTTGCCAATGAATCCACTGCACCAGCAGCAATTTGCCTACCAAACTGGAAAGTCCACAGACGCAGCTCTCCATCATCTTATTCGAAGGGTGGAGAGAGTGCTAGCTTGTGGACGATCTGCCATGGGGGTCTTCTTAGACATAGAAGGAGCATTTGATAATACGTCATTTGAGTCTATCTGCTCTGCTGCGGAAAGGCATGGAAGAAACCTAACTTTGATTAGGTGGATTCGGGCCATGCTATCGCAGCGGGTAGTAAGAGCAGAATTAAGTGGGTGTTCTGTGACCGCCAGAGTATCGAGAAGGTGCCCTCAAGGTGAAGTTTTATCACCGCTCCTATGGTGCCTGGTGATCAATAAGCTCCTCACAACACTCAATGAGTCAGAGATATATGTGCAAGCATATGCAGATGACTTAGTTATTATGGTTCAAATCCAACCGGTGAATCACCTAGGGAACTCCATGATGAGAGCCCTCAGGAAAGTGGAACAGTGGTGCTCCGCCGGTGGGCTTAGAGTGAATCCAGAAAAAGCGGACCTGGTGTCTGGTGTTATTCACCAAGAAACGAAAAATAGGGACACTTCCAGAGGTTTTTTTCTCAGGAAGGTGTCTTCGATACAAAGGCTCAACCAAATATCTTGGAGTCACAATCGACTCCAAGTTGACCTGGAATGAGCATATAGGTAATCAAAACAATATTGTCAATTGTCATTAACGTTTTTGCGAGCGTTTTTGTTTATAATCGAAGGTAGCCAAAAACATATTTGCAGGCTTGTATACACAATAGGTGAACAGAAGGGAATAGGTTATTTGGCAGCAAAGTTTGTAGAAGCCGAGAAAGTACCAATATGCCAACTCGTCCGGTATGCCAACTCAGGCACAATTCCCTACCAAGCGGACGAATAAAGTTTCAGTTCCAGCTCCTACTCCTGATGTATTCATTTCACGACCTAACCCACTGAAAACCCGTTTCAGCTGAGGCTGAACATATATTATCATCGCCACTGAAAATAGACAACATGGCGAACCAAGCGAAGGAATAAAAGAATATAACAAAAGAAAAATTTGAAACCCAAGAATCTACTTGCATTCTTCTGAATGGAGATAGTAACATTGCTTCCGGTTATGTTGATTTAGATAGAACAAGGTATTCACTACTTAAATCTGAATATGAAGATGGTTACTCAAGATCAATTCGAAAAACAGCCTGGTAACTCACACATTATTGTGACAACTTCTGTTAATGAAAAGTTTCAAAATAAACGAAAAAATCAATGTCAAGTATTATCTTCTATTTCAATGTGATTGAACATATGTTCAGAGCTACACTCAATTTATCTAATCTATCACATTTCAATTGTGCGAGATGTTCTTTGAACCTCTTTTTTTCATGGCCGCCTAGTTCTGCCTAAATATGTTTTTTTCACAACCAATTCAATAAATTGCTGACTTTTCAAGTGTGTCCTTTACCTTTCACCTAGTTTTGACCCAGGCTGATATACCCTTTCGAAAACTCTAAGAAAGTCTCTGAAAACCTTATAAGTCCTTGCGAGTTAGTTTATGTCGTAGAATCGTAGAATTTCGAATAGAAAATGAATAGTTGATAAAATAACCGAGAAAATAATTAGCAGGAATAAATTCAACAGTTAACCAATCGAAATTTTCATTAACGTAGTTATATTTTTTGCGGAAGGAGCAGAAAGACTCTGAAATGAAACTAGGAATAAATAATGTCGCTGAAAATGCAAGAATTCTTCGCACTTACTATGACGAAGAAAAAAAATTACGAGTGTAGGTGATTAGCTATTCACTCGTCATTCACTGAACTTTATTATGCTTAGAAAGTCACGTTCAGGTTTACTTCGACAATACAAATTTTCATTGTCAATACTTAGTTCTTTCAATAAGGTGGATATTCACCACCAGTCTATAAGCTTTAGAATGCGCATTCCAATGGCATTCTTCTAGACGTTGAAGACTATGAGAAAGTGACACCGAATAACCCGAACGTTCTCTCCTAAATTCCTTCAAAGTTAAGATTCCGAATAACTCTGATGATAAGAAATCGATATCCGACTTGTTACCAGTGGCGTATGAAAATCGCATTTCAAAATGAATTAACAGTATCAACAATCTTGTAGTATTTTTTTTTATCGATGGAAACTTGTTTTTTTTATAGACCTCAATCGCAGATTCGTGATTAGGTTTTCTCAATTCAGAATTTCTTTCCACGTCCTGTATGATGAATATATCAATTTATCATGCATCCGAAAACAAATGCCCAGATGACAGTGGTTATGTCAACAAATTCTGAATTTCAGATTTCAGTTCGTTAAAGTTTTAGTTATATTATAGTGGGATGAAAATTGTGTATATCATGAAGAATGACTGAAAGAATAACTGGACTTCAGGTTACTGATGAGGATCTGTTATCCGAAATGAGTTTTAATCGAGTGAAGTCATATAACCTGTTTGTGAGAGATATGATACCCATATCACTGATACGAATGATTTTTTTTGAAGTTCCAAGCTCATCAAGATCAGAGTTCATACAAGTATACTTCTCCTATACATTTCAATTTCCCCGATATCACAGCAGGAGTTCAAAAAAATAAAATACTTATTCAAATGCGGATTTTTCATTCCGAATTCAAAAAAACTCACTGAAAGTGACAGATACTTCTGAGCAGACATAGGTACTATTCATTCCAAATATTTCGACTCAAAATTCTGCTGATATTGCTGACTATCAAAAGACAGTGTGGCTTCAGTGAACTGTCATTATTCTAGAGGGGAAAGGAATATCACAATCATTTCCATTATTTTTTAAACATTGAGCCTTGTCTTATGAATGATAAATTAATAATATCATATTTAATATCAGAAAATACGTGTTATTTAAATATTTCACGCAGAGAATGATATTCAAATTTCACCAGATGATCAACTGCTGCTGATTACTGATGAAAACCATCACAACGTGTTCAGAATTACAGCAAAGTATTTTTGATTTTATATTTCGGAACACAGATTTTCCGCAGAGTCAGTAGATTTACTGACTGTACTGACCAGAGTGGCTTGAATATCAGCAGTTGGAACAGCTGAATGAAAATTCTATCTAGTAAATATTCTGAATATTAGCAACTAATTCATTCAGAAGATATTGGAAATGTTTTACACGGTGCAGTACCACTTGCATATACACAATACAGGGTGTCCCGAAATTAGCCTGCCAAACTTCACCAGTGGCTTCTTCGATCAAAAATAGGAAGAAAAGTTTCAATGAACATGAGTCGAGAAATGTCTCCTAAGGGAGCTACGGCTCCCTGAAAGGGGGCTCCTGAAGATGATATTTCTTGAATATTTCCGAAACGCCACGTGATGAAATGATGCAATCTGGCACAAGAAATAAACTTTCCATGCTGAATGCGGTGCATATAGAATCATTTCAGAGTTTCATTCAGGAATGTATAATATAGGGTGGAACTACATTAAAGATTGCTAAAACTTTTTCGTGTGCATAGTTTTTGATAATTCAATCTCTGATTATGGAAATCCATACCATTTTTCAAAAAAAAGTGCACTTGTTCCGCATCGATCAGATGTATCATTCTCGAGTGAAATCGATTTAAAAATATTGATGCACTGACATCTTATGCATATCGTTGCCAATTTTCAAATCATAGTGGCTATTAAAAAATCCACTACCTTCTTTTTACCAAACAATCTCATAAAAGCGCGGAAAATAAAAAAAATATGATGAAAAACTACTTAATTTTTTGTGCATTTTTTTCCATTTCCACTACGCCTAATTGCAATGGTATATATGCATAATATCTGAGATGTAACAATATTTTTATATTGCTTTTACCGAGGCTTTTACTCGATAACAATACATCTGATCGTCACGGAACAGAAGTACCTTTTTTCTGTAAAAAGGTGTGAAATTTCATTATCCGAGATTGAATTGTCGAGAAATATGCATACAAAAAATTTTGAGCAATATTCAATGCTGTCCCACCCTAAATTATACATTCCTGAATGAAACTCTGAAATGATTTTATATTCACCGCATTCGGCATGGAAAATTTAGTTCTTGTACCAAATTGCATATTTTTATCACATGGGGTTTCGAAAATACTCAAGAAATATCATCTTCAGGAGCCCCCTTTTAGGGGGCCGTAGCTCCCTTTGGACACATTTCTCGACTCATGTTCATTGAAAGTCTCTTTCTATTTTTGGTAGTAAAAGCCGCTAGTGAAGTTTGGCAGGCTAATTTTGGGACACCCTGTATACATATATCTGATGATATTCCTAAAATGATTATTAACGTCGAAATCAAAATGTGTCACGAACATGTTATTACATTTTTGTCAATCAAAAGCCAATAAGGCACTTAGATTATACAGGGTGTCCCACTTACCATGCTCACCATGGGTATCTTTTGAACGGTGAGAGATACGAGGTTGGTTGAATGACACCAAATGTGGAGTTTGTCAAGGGCAACTATAATGTGAAAAAATATTTTGATAAAATCTATTCGTTTATGTTTTATTCGCAAAAAACAGATTTTGATCATTTTCATGTCTCCTCCGTAACTTCTTTTTTTATGAAAATATTCAAATAGGAATTTCACATTCTCATGGCAGTTTTTCAAAGTGATTTAGAAAAAAATATGAAATTTATACCAACTCTTCTAGAATTTGAGATATCAGCACCAACTTTAGTTTTTCAAATGTAGGTCATAGAAATAACTTTTTTTCCTCTTACAAATGATATGTCGCAGTAATAGTTTTGTGTTGATAACAACGGAGTTATCGTCATTTACACAAAAACAAAAAATTATTTGGAAGCCGCCATCTTGAATTTATGAATTTTATCAAAAAAAAAAAATCATGATCTCCGACCTCAAAAACACCCACTTACCAATTTTGAATGGAATCGGACCAAATCTTGTCCGCCATCTTGGAGCAGCCATTTTTTTTTTAAGTTCAACAAAAATTCCATAATGTATTGTCACCGAAATTATGAACACCTGCCAAATTTCAAGTAAATTGGAGTTATGGAATTTTTGTTGAAATTTAAAAAAATTGCTGCTCCAAGATGGCGTACAAGATTTGGTTCGATTCCATTCAAAATTGGTAAGTGGGGGTTTTTGAGGTCGGAAATCATGATTTTTTTGATAAAATTCATAAATTCAAGATGGCGGCTTCCAAATAATTTTTTGTTTTTGTGTAAATGACGATAACTCCGTTGTTATGACCTAAATTTGAAAAAGTAAAGTTGGTGCTGATATCTCAAATTCTAGAAGAGTTGGTATAAATTTCATATATTTTTCGAAATCACTTTGAAAAACTGCCATGAGAATGTGAAATTCCTATTTGAATATTTTCATAAATGAGGAAGTTACGGAGGAGACATGAAAATTATCAAAATCTGTTTTTTGCGTATAAAACAAAAACGAATAGATTTTATCAAAATATTTTTTCACATTATAGTTGGCCCTGACAAACTCCACATTTGGTGTCATTTAACCGACCTCGTATCTCTCACCGTTAAAAAGAGATACCCATGGTGAGCATGCTAAGTGGGTCACACTGTATTCTGTAATGCTCAAAATTATTGTAGTTACCAATAATCCTGAATTAAAATGAATAAAAATGTGTTTTAAAAAAACAATGAATGCTCCCACCCCTTAAGGTACACCTTTGGGTACGCCAGTGATTATTATTAAAATTAATAAAATTGCTAAACTATCAATTTAGTTATTACATATTTCATTAAGTAATGTACGCTGGTAAGTATAAAAGATCGGAGGGAGTAGTCCGCAATTTGATGATTAGTAAATGAAGTTGATTATCTACTTCATTTATATTGCTGAAAGTTCCAGTATCTATATAATGACAAAAAAAAGGATTTTATCTGGGACATGTCCCTGACAGTAAAAAGACTCCTATAATAGAATTTATTGAACATAAATCTGTTCGCTGATCAAACGGAATACATATTTTTGTTGCCTCATTACTATCTATTATAAGTAGATATTATATCGATCATGATATTGAACGAAAGCGCCGCAATTACCTGTTATTTTTATTATTCAATAATATCCGATAAAACAACGAGTTTACATCATTCTTATCAAATAATTTTCCACGGATGAATGGATCTTGGGAATGTGATATCATTCGCATTAAATAGTGGTAGGTAGGGACAATGATGATGGAAAAGTATATAGGTGTATACAGAGTGATTTCCTTATTCCGCTCGGGTTTTTGTGACTTTATCAAAAACAAATAATGTTACCTCAAAACACCATATTATTATTTTGGTAAAAGTCGTTGTATACCTTCCTATACTGAGAGTTGTTGACTGGTTGAAATTCACGAGGAAAAGGAAGCTCCTTGTTTCGGACCCTAATGAGAGTGTCTTTAATAATAAGAATAATAGTGATGATAATAGTAATAATAGTAGTAATAATGATGATTATTCTGATAATAATGACTTTTATTGATAGGAAAATGAACAAATACCCCTATATCGAAAGGCAAGATTCAATAAATGCGACTGTATTCTTGGTTGCATAGTGATCTGTCAAGTGGTTTTCAATCATTGTTGAAGACCCAGTATACAAAAACTACTACGAGAGTGAAGAGGTTGATTACTTCTACACGGAGTGGGAAAGAGTCTTCAGAAATATGATACCAAATCATGCATGTACTGAATACCAGTATTGATTTAATTGCATGCACAGATTTTTTACAGCAATGGTAATGGCCTTTTTTTCTCCTATCTGTTAGATTTCCAATACTATAGTCAAATTCACTGAAGCGTTAACAAAATCAGAAATTGAGCCCACTTAATTTTATAACATGTTTTCATTTGTAATCAAGTCGTTTCCATCAAGTTTTCGTCATACAAAATCACTACGAACTCTGTACTTACGTCTAATATATATGAGATCACCCGTACCTACTTAGAATGACGAAGACCATAATTATTATACTTATTCGTTAGCAAAGGCCCTTTTCACCTTGGCATATGAGGATAGAACAATTTCAGAACAATTTTTAGTAAAATATCTGCATACAGCGGTCGGACCTAGAATAATCATATACTTTTTCTTGATCCATGCAAGAGTCGATATAGCCAGATTCACCGAAATTTTTGGAAATGAAGAATTCAAAAAGTGAGGAGTATTTTGGAATACTCTAATAAAATGAGAAATATTGAGAATTATAACAAATATAACCGATAAAATCAGAAAGTTATTAGTAAAGTAATCCATATGAAATGCTTACACCATGGTATAATTAAAAATGAGAAGATAATGCGGTGGCGTTTGGAATTATCCTGTTTCAAGTATGACATCTTCTACAGACCTGGAACACCGATGTTCGGTGCCTGGAATTAGTAATACCGTTGCTGATGCATTATCCCGTCTATGTATCACTGGGTGAGATCAAAGAATATGCTTTTTTCGGTGGAAGATGTCAGAAAAATAACTAATAACTGTAAAGTTTGTGCCGAGGTGAAACCACAATTTAAGAAATTCAAAGGAACTCATATCTGCCACAAGCAACCGGTATGTGCTAACTATAGTTGATGAGTATTCACGATTTCCCTTCGCCTTTCCTTGTCGTGATATGCTATCTTTAACTGTAATAGATAAACTCAGGAAACTATTTTCTATTTTTGGTATTCCGTCGTATATCCATTTAGATCGAGGAGCATCATTAGTATCTCAAAAAGTAAAG
Source organism: Phaedon cochleariae (assembly GCA_918026855.4). NCBI lineage: Eukaryota > Metazoa > Arthropoda > Insecta > Coleoptera > Chrysomelidae > Phaedon > Phaedon cochleariae. The sequence goes on along the minus strand of OU896720.1, from coordinate 16,857,378 downwards.
GCATTTCTCAATTCCCATAGCATTTCTACGAGTCGTACAACTTCTTACAACCCCCAAGAAAATTGGCAAGTTGAACGATATAATGCACTAATTTGGCAAACTGTTAATCTATCACTAAATTCAAGAAAACTCAATATCAAACAATGGGAAATAGTATTGGACGATGCTCTTCACTGTATTAGATCTTTGCAGATCAACTGCAGTCCACATGAAAGGATGTTCAATCATCTCTGAAGATCATTTAATGGATGTTCGTTGCCAACCTGGTTGTCAAATCCTGGTGTTGTGCTCATGAAGAGACATAATACTCATAATAGGAACAGTAAATATGAACCCCTAATATAAAAAGTTGAATTGATTGAAGCCAATCCAGGTTATGCGCATATACGTTTGACTGATGGAAGAGAAACAACTGTTTTCATCAGAGACCTAGCCCCGTATCCTCACCTGGAGGAAACAGTAAACGAAGGACGAAGTAGCGAAAATATTGGAGATGTTGAACGAGTAGATGACACAGAAACTAGAGAAAATGATGAAGAATATAGGGTAGATGAAGAAATCACTCAGCGACCCACTAGAGCAAAGCATCCTCCTATAAGTATTTGCAAGACTACGTGCAGCGATGATGAAGGAGGGAAGAATGTGATGATACTGTATGTGTTATCCATCAGTTACTTCACTCTGTATCATTGAGATTTTGATTATGTCAATAACTGTTGTCATCAGTTTTCATAGATACCCAATTTCCAATTTGTATTTTGCTAATAAAAGCTTAGAATCTGGTATAGGGTGTCAACGAATCTATTAGACAAGTCATAACTTCTAGACCATTAGGTGTATCAAAATGAGATTTGGTATAGGTGAATGGTATGTGAAGGTGAGAGTTTTCACATGAACTACGAAATAGCCACAATGCTCTCAGTGGAATGAAATGTTAAATAAATGTGAAAAGCTCACAGTCATTTCCACCCAGTGTTCATAAACATATTTCTCACTTCACGGTCACTTCCGGTTTCACCGGAAATGGCTCCGGTTCTAAATTTTCAAATGGAACACCCTGTATATTGTAACATTTTTGGATTTCTGAGACAATTCTAGATCAGAATGTGACATTTGCGAAAGTTTTTATGCCTACTTGAATTTTTCGGAGTCACTTTTGAAATTACTTCTATATAGGTGGCCAAGATCGGAAGTAAACTAATCTAAGGACCTCAGGTGATATCAGAAAATTACAATCGCGAAATTTCAGTGACAAGTATGATAGATATGAATAAGACAAGTTGGCAAAATTATATTTTCGTGTCTAACTATTATTTTTCAAATGGCGACCATTTTTTGACAAGCACTTTCCGAAAAAAGGATATTTTGACGAATCAAACGATACCAATTTATTTGCGATTGGATTACAAATAAGAACATAAATTGAATATTACTGACGAAAATACTTCATAATAATTCATTTACTTTTGTCAAGTGTGCCATGGATGATAATTCATTCACTTGCAAACGATACTAATTTATTTGCGATTGGATCAGCAGATTTAACATAATTAACAATAACTTCAGCGATGCACTTACATTTTTTCAATTTCCTAATTTCTTAAAATTTTCACTATAGTAAATTTTCAAAGTGCATTCCTCCTTGTTCGAGACACATATTTAATATTTAATTTATGTTCTTATTTGTAATCCAATCGCAAATAATTTAGTATCGTTAGATTCGTCAAAATATCCTTCTTTCGGAAAGTGCTTGTCAAAAAATGGCCGCCATTTGAAAAATAATAGTTATACACGAAAATATAATTTTGCCAACTTGTCTTACTCAAATCTATCATACTTGTTACTGAAACTTCGCGATTGTAATTTTCTGATATCACCTGAGGTTCTTAGATTAGTTTACTTCCGATCATGGCCACCTAGATGTAATTTCAAAAGTGACTCCAAAAAAATTTAGTAGGTATAAAAACTTTCGAAAATGTCACAATCAGATCTAGAATTGTCTCAGAAATCCAAAAATGTTACAATATATAGGGTGTTCCATTTAAAAATTTAGAACCGGAGCCATTTCCGGTAAAACCGGAAGTGACCGGGAAGTGAAAAATATGTGAAATCTCTCCTCTTCACATCGCATTCACAAAATCATCTTGATACACCTAATGGTCTAGAAGTTATGACCTGTCTAATAGATTCGTTGACACCCGGTATAAAGGTATCCTTACAATTATGTAATAGTATAGGTATAACATGAGTTATTTCCCAGTATTACACGAGCATTACAATGAATCACACAAAAAATATTCCTTCGTATTACCATAGATCTGAATATTTAGATTTATAGAATTGCACTTCATGCATGAAAAAAATAGAAAAGTTTCGTCTAATTGAGACAAACGCCCTTTGGATCCATAGGGTTGAAACTAGAATAATTATCAAACTTAATTCACGCAAGAGCCGATATAGCCAGAGCATTCAGAAAAGAATCAAAATCCAGCAGGAAGAACTTTTCATTCTCTGCCTGATTATATCGATAGGTATTTTTCGAGGTATTTTTGGAGATGTATAGAGTTCAAAAAGTGGGGTCATTGAAATATTTCTATAATCAATGAGAATGTTCACTTGAATAAGAGAATATGGCCAATAAAGTATTAATACCTAATTCTACTCAAAAATCCGTTGATAATATTGATATGCTCTCTGATAAAATCATATGCATTAATTATCATCAGCGGTATAAATAATAATAGGATTAGGCGAAATTACATAGATACAATGTAATTCGAATAATATTCTCAATACATACTTGATATAGCAAACTGGTAGACCTATCCAGTGAGCAAAATTCAACAATCCAACAATACAAAGAAGGCTCAGATGTGACTTTCGAAAATGAGTAAATTCGCACGATCATTTTTCAGTACTCTTCAAGTGCTGAGTTGTTTATATCAATAAATTGCACCATATAGTCGATAAAAATGCAAAATAACATCAACCACTATGATTTGCAGCCTAATTCCCAAAATACCTGGAATACTATATTTTATGTAGAAACTAGTCCATTCGTTCGATTTTTCGTGCAATCGATTTCAATATACATCTATACTTATATTTACGATCACAAATAAACCGTGACAAGTGACAACAGCTGCACTGGATCTACTATCGGATGAAAAGATTAGGTTAGGTAAAACGAGAATTCATTCAAGAATTAGCATGACATCGTGAATTGGTATTTGATTTACTCGTAAAATATAACGACAAATAATACACGAGGACGAATAGGTGTTCCACCACGGTTGTCATAACGGTTGTGAGAAATTCAATTACTAGGTATATGTAGGTACTATAGAATCAGAGATTGGAATAAGATACTGGCGATACAATGGACATTCTTGATGTGAGCTTCAATTTATATTAGGAGCATCCGCCTTTTCACAGATGAAATAATAATTTCATATACGAGGGATCATCACTGATGATATTTTATACGCTACCAGACTCACTGTACACGGTAAAGTGTATGCAAAGTCAGCTAATTGGAGTTTTCTTCGTGAATCAATTGTCAGATGTCCTATAGTGCTTGGCAAGCCGAAACAATTTGTCTTGCATTAAGTGACAATAGATCTCCTGGGATTTCTTAGTCCTGAGGTTGAAGGTTTCTTTTTTTACTTAGATAGTGATTTTCCATATCATGTATAATTTTTTGCTTGCTTTTCATCTATTTATATTTCGTAAATGAATCATTCAAAAACAGTCATACAAAAAGTTAGGAACATATCTAACCTATTTAGTTGTATCTGTTGATATGGGAGTTCCGGAAGGGTCCATTTTAGGACCTATTTTATTCATACTCTATGTCAATCAAATTGATTCCGTTCTCAATAAAATTAACTACACTGCTCAGCATCTGATTATTTCAATGATAATGATCTATTCTTCAATGTTGAAAAGACACAAATCATCAGATTTCATCATCGTCAGAATCAGATAGACCTCATATAGAAATTGAGTGTTTGGGCTGGAATACCGCGGGATCATATTGTAGTTCCATACTCGGTTCCATATTCTTTATGGTTAATAAAACTTCTTGAACGATACAACTGTGAAACCCAGAATCAGTCTATTTGAAGACGATGATAATCTTCTTGAAGGTCAGTTCACTTTTCAACAACATATGGAACATGAAGCTACTCTATATATTCTGTTACATCTATACGTCAATTTTCAGAAGACTTCTTCACGAGGAGAGAGATTGGAAGGCAAAAACCAATAGATCTCCTGATCATACAACTCTTTTATTTTCGAAATTAAAAGTTTACTCATAGCTGAAGTCTGTTGACGATCTATACGAAAGAATAATTATTGGTGAGTGCAGTGACAGAAATGGTAAGATACTGAATGGTACACATTTCAGAAAGAAAATAAAAATTGAAATTTTCTCTTCCATTGAAACTTCCAGACTCAATTTATTGATTCATAATTGCACGACACCACCATGAAACCGATGTATTTGCGATAGAATCCTTTCAAAATGATGTAGGTACACACTACCTACACAATCCTGAAGTAGGAATAAGGCATTTGGTGATAAGTGGAGGGGGGGAGGCTAGGGGGAGGTAAGTTTTAGCTTGGATACAACCGGACACAACTGTATATACAGGGTGTTTCCCTCGGTGTTTTGAGAAGAAAATACCCATACATAAACATATACGTCATGATGTTGATTGATGATATTAATAAAAAAACCAAGCGAGGTGCTTCAGAGACCAATTTCTGTTGCTGAGTCTAAAATACTAAGAAAAAGTCTCAATATCATTGGCTCTATTGCCCACTGGGACGCCACTGGACCTTATAATTTCAATCTAAGTATATGGTCAAGTGGGGTGTTGTTGGACAAAGAGGGCGGAGTTTGACAAAACCGCAATCATCCTAACATTTTCTATTTATTTCGATTAAGCCAGGCCACGTTAGACACCTACAGAATGGTTTCGAGCTCTTTGACTCTCATCAGTGCAGGGTGGTCTCCAGCCAGCAGTCTCAAGACCGCCGACTGAGCGTAGCCTAGCCAATAGGCATTCAGGAAAGAATCACTTGTAACAATATTCGTTTATACGAGTCGATGCACAGATTTCGGGATGATGTAATTCAATGTTCGGCGTGGCATTAGCCAGGAAAATAGTTGTTTTTCTTCCGAAATCTACCATTGTTGTTCATTTTATGAACATTGTGTAGATATGACTGAGCTTAGTGTATTTATTCATCGAGAACTATGTTCATCACATGGTGAGCATGCACTCAAAGACATAACAATAATAGTTATTTGTTTAACTAGGCAGCAAAGTAGTAGATTGACTGCCGAGGCTGAATTCATAGCCGAGCGTAGCGAGGAATCCAAGGCAGTCAATCTACTTTGCTGCCGAGTTGAACATATAATTTTTTCTCCGATTGTTCATAATGATATAGGATATTGTATTTGCAAATTATTACAATTCCCACAATCTCTTTATTTTTCCTGTAGTGTTCAATTAAAATAAAATTTGATAGAAATCGCAGTTGTTGGAATGGTTGGTTGCTATGAAAATGTCCATAATAATAATTATAGTTTGACAATTCATAAAATTTCTGACAGTTGTTCGAAAAAATATCGGTATATTTAAATTATTATACAGGGTGTTTCAGTTTTTTGTAGCAGAACTTTAACAGCTTGAAGAAGACATTTTTTTAAGATTAAGTTCTCATACAAACATATATGCGTGGGAGCTTCGTTTCCGATTTACAGGGTGTCAAAGTTTCAGATTTTCTCCTACACTTTTCGGAATAATTGATTGAAATTTAGTACACCTAATAGACTTCAAAAACTCAATATTTGAGGCTATTGAGCGTTTTTGAATACCTACAGGGTGATAGACTTTCATTAAATGTTTAAGAAATGTCAAATAAGTGTTTGAGAAATAACGGTTTTATTACAAGTAATTTATTTTTGGCATTTATCTCGAGATCCATACAGTTTTAGAAAAATTTACATAGAGGCAAAAAGTTTTCAAATTGCAGGGACAATCTGAATCTATGTCCCATTGAAAGCAGAGGCGGCACGCAAAAAAGTTCTACAGGGTTAAATTGGGTACGACCCCTGAAAGTCTATCACCCTGTAGGTATTCAAAAACGCTCAATAGCCTCAAATATTGAGTTTTTGAAGTGTATTAGGTGTTCCAAATTTCAATCAATTATTTTGAAAATTGTAGGAGAAAATTCGAAATACATAAAACAAATCTGAAACTTTGACACCTTGTAAATCGGAAACGGAGCTCCCACGCATATATGTTTGTTTGAGATTTTCATCTTGAAAAAATGTCTTCTTCAAGCTGTTGAAGTCCTGCTACAAAAAACTGAAACACCCTGTATAATGGACAGTGATAGCGACCTGGAAGTGGCGAAAAATATAGAGTTGAATTTGTTGCCGGAGGAGTCTCGGATGAAATATGAAGGAAATTATAATAAACGATTTATGGATTATTGATTTTGATTTGTCAGCAAAATCAATATTTGCTGCCAATCGGAGAAAAATTTGTTTCCTTCGTACACTCACTAGTTTTGCTGCTTGATATGTAGATACTATTTGAAATATTTGTGATTATCGTGCCCCTATTTGTTGGTCTTCTTGACATTCGAGACTAAGTGTTGTTTGTTAGTCTTGATCTTGCACTTATATACTGCAAGACCAAGACCAATACCAATAATTTAGCCCATCAATAACGACATCAACTGATTGATATTAACTACTGGTAAATCAGGGTGTATATAATTTGCGGACTCACTAAAATACTGCCAACTGGCTATTTCATAGAATATTTGCGAATTGAATGTCTTGTAGCGCAGTGATGTAATAAAGAAATATGTTTGAGGAAGAACTAATTAGATTGCTTGGCTGACGAGTTGTTATCATATGTGACCTTGTTATATAACCAATATGGTTTAATAGCACTTTATTTTGTATGAAGTAGAAGATATTTATTTGCAAATATTGAAAAGTTCTGATGAAAAGCGTTTGATTGAATATTGAATTCATCAAAGTCGTAAATAGTAAATGTACTTTTCAGAGACGTCCTTATAAGGAAAGACGTTACTCCGAGCTGAAATGGAAACGTCGAGGGAAACGTCTTCAAAACGTACAATGATGACTTACTCAAATGTAATTACGTCTTCAAGACATCTGATGCTGACTGGATATTTTGTAGTAGAAGCGTTAAGTGTCTCAATTCATTGACATTTTCACTGAAATCTCTAAACTCTAATAGCACAATTGTTGTCCTCAGTGTAGGTACGTCTCCAAGACGTGCAATAATATACATCGTGAAGATTTACTTACATGTAAACGTCTCTAAGATGTCTTCTATACGTCGTTAGATTTGAAGACGTAATTCAGACCTGAAATGTACGTCTCCAAGATGTCTGATGCTGACTGGATATTTTTTAGTAAAAGCGTCAAGTGTCTTACTTGATTGACATTTTCACTAAAATCTTTCAATGGACCGATTGGAGAATTTTACTCACTCCTAGAATGACTGAAGATTACCACGGACTATATTTAAAAATATATATTTGGCGTGTGGTGCGGTTCTATGCGTAGGTCTTCATCTGAGTAGGTATATAATATGTTGTTTCAAGGAGAAAGAGACGTGAGATATGGATGTTAAAAAAACATGTTAAATGTTCAAATAGGCAGATACAATTTCGAGAAGATGTTTCCATTCCTGTTATTTCCATGAAATTTCTTTTCTCGCTTCTGCAATCAAATTCATGAAAAGAATCTCACGAGAGAACAGGATCAGCTGATATAATTGTCCCAAGATGAAACTGATGCGTTGAAAAATCTGACCCAAAGAAGATTTTCTAGTTCAATAGGCATTAAGTATACTCTTTCCAGGAAACACATGGTTACATCAATATTGAAAATTGTTTTATTGGGAGGTGAAGTGAAACTTTTTTTATCACTTGGTGCGCACGAAAGGAAATCCCTATAATGTTCGAAAAACATCGTGCCTACCTAGAAAGGATAGAAAGGGGAAGTAGGAGTTTGCATGTTTTTGAACTTTTGGAGATTATAATTTATTGGAAATACTTCCATAGGCCATGAATTCCAGAGCTTTCCCGTTCTATAGAGAACCGAGTTTTGCCACAGAAAAGGTACTTTCCTTCCGAACAAAATATGCTATTGCTTTCCTTCAAACGTTCGAAATTTTCCTCGAAATTATCTGACATATGAAGAAAGAGTGTATTTTCCAATATCATCAGGAGTTTATACCTATTGGATATTGGGGATTTACAAATAATTGCGATAAGTCTCGCGATAAGTAGTATTTTCATGGAGTATAGACTCTCTTAATAGGGATCAGGCCGAGGGGTAAATCACATGGGAAGTCCGGTGTACCCTAGACGGGAATTCCTTGGGTAGTCTGGGAATTCTTTGGGAAGTCCGGGAATTCTTTGGGAATTCCTTGGGAAGTCCGGGAATTCCTTGGGAATTCCAGGAATTCCTTGGGAAGTCCGGGAATTCCTGAGGAAGTCCGGGTATTCTTTGGGAAGTCCGAGGAATTCTTTGGGAAGTTCGGGAATTCTTTGGGTATTCTTTGTGAATAACTTGGTAGTCCCAGCAATTTTTAGGAAATTGAAGTCAAATTTCTCAACGATGTTCAGATATGAAAATAAATTTTACGCATAGAAAACATATATGGACTGCACAGTATTTTGCTTCAAGACCTATACTTTGTTGATTTTTTTTTGACGGAGAGGTACCGCGAGCACCGAGAGTACCTTGTCCCACTTAGAATATCATAGTCAGTCGAATTTTCATTCTCTTCAAGGTTTCCCGTTGGAATCCTGTTAATTATTCGGAAAGATGAGAAGATCGAGAACATTTTTTTTTTATCGAACATTTTGAGTTCTGTCTGGCGATCGATTTTCGACGACTTCCCGATATCCAATCATGCTGAAATTTTACACATATCTTTGGGTCTGGTCAATATAGGTATTATCAGATTCAATACGGTTATTATAAAGTAGAATACAAATTATAACAAAGCTTGAAATCCAATATGGCCGCCGACAAAAAATTTTCCTTTTTATACGAGCGTGCGGAAAAGTTGCTTTACCCCACTATTGCTGAAAAGTTACTTTTCGCCACGATTTTTGTATTGTTGAATATGGGGATATTTATGACTAACTAAATGATCTATTTAATTATTTTGTCATTTTGTAGCATTGTTATAAAATCTTGTTTATTAAAAACCTTTTTTTTTCTCAAATAATAATAATATGGACAAAAACACTCGTGGAAAAACATTATACCTTACTCTTCTTGCGGCAAATGTCTTTTCCACAATTGACGGCTTGCCCGAACTCCGCCCCGCGTCGTTCGTGCAACAGTCGTCGCGTGCGGTAAAGTACTACTTTTCGCACTTGTTTGGTAAATAACTACTGAATTCGTTTACAATTCCCTCGACATGGTCATGGGTACCAAATAAGAGAGAATGACAAGTAGAATACAAAAACCATATGACACTACTTGAAATCCAATATGGGGCCGACACAAAATCTAAATGTTAATCAATTTCATTGAACACTTTGGAATACCATACAGGGTGTGCCTAAAAGGTCTATACAAAAAATACCACATATTCCTCAGACCTCAACAATTGAATTATATCAAATCTACCTACCTAAGTATAAAATTGCTCAGTTTGGGCGCTAAACGGCTCTGGAGAATTTTGTACCTACGTTGACATAGCTTTATCAATAAGCAATAAAACCTATATCATGATAATGATCGAAATTATGATGAATATCATTCCATGCTAGACGTAGAATTCAATTTTTTCAGTAAATAAACATCTAGAAGGTACTCTTGATAAAATTCTATTACTCTCATAATCTCGAAAAAATTCGTAATTCTAGTAATTTAAAACATGTTGTCTACTTGTCTAGCGCTCTAACCGAGGCTCAAACTAAGCAACTTTGTACTAAAGTAAGTTTGCTTGTATATTTCGTATTGTTTTGGTCTGATGAGGAATATTAAGTATTCTTTCGTGAATACATATTAGGGACAGCCTGTATATCTTTGCAATTCGGACAAACGAGTTCACAGAAATATAAGTATGAAATTTAGCCGATCTATAAACTGTAGAGTTAGTTTCATAAACAATCTTGATATAGGGGCCAAAACTTTTATTGCTACAGACATGTGGCATAGAGAAACATCTCGAGAAACATTTTGAAGTTTTTTTGCACAAAAGCTAAAAAATAGTTATTTATTATACAAGGGAAAAAAGTAGTAGATTTTAGCTCCAGGTTGTGTTGTCTCCCGACGCGTAGCGGAGGGAGACAAAAAACCGTGAGCTAAAATCTAATATTTTTCCCGTGTATAATACACTATTTTTTTCTGTGACAGAAGGAAGGACGAATCAATATTGAGAAGATATCACTTTATTTCGAAATCTGAAAATTATCGACGTGAAATTTCAAGTTTTTAACAGTAGGGACACCTGCGTTTTATAGACATCTTTATCATTCTTTTGAAGTAATCAAATATCTGATGTCACTTCTGTCAGTTCAATTCTGTGATTTGATTTTGAAAAATTGCGAATTCAGTAGTTGTTTAGTAATATAGGAAACCGCGAAGTCGAATGGAAGATAAAAGGACTTGCAGTTCTTTCTCGGAGACGGTATTATTGACTCATTTTTCGGAACTATAGCACAACAAAAGCCATTAACATAGTATATATATGTGATATATATCCGGGAAAGAAGTACTCACTTTTTTCCCACGGGAAAAAAGTAATTTATGAAAAGTGACATTTTATAACCTGTCAACAGAGATGAAATGCCAAACTTTTTTCCCGTCACAGAAAAAATACAATATTCTTCTATTCAAAGATGTATACAATAATACAGGTAGGTATTGGAGAAATATCATCATTTACTTTATTTCAACCTTCGCTTCATTTCCTTATATTTTTGTACCATGATAGATCGATCATTTTCATTGACTGACATCTTATTGCCGATTCCTAGCTACAGAAGGTTGACGTTTTGTGCACGAGAAATAATACCTAGTAATTTTTGAATGTATGATGAATTGACATTCATCATACAAGACGTGGAAAGTAATTCTGAATTGATATTTTTATCACATGGAGAATGCGAATTCTCAATGTATTTCTTTATATATATATATATATCCATTTTTTTGTGTTCATAAATATATCTGAGAATGTTCATTTCAAATACCTAGTAAATTATTTCAACTCTTCTAATTGTTTTTTTACATAAACTTAGTCGTCTGATCTCTCGAATTTTTCCTCTTACTTTCATTTTGAATATAACAAATCTTTGCCATTTCCAATCTCTCAACTATTTTTTCTCGATAGATATTGGTACTTAACAAAAAAGTTGAACAGTGTGACCATGATAAGGTTGCGCAGCATGAGGGTCTCGCGAGGGATCTCGGAAACGGTAAGAGATACGAATTTGGTTAAATGAGAAAAAAATTACGCATTCTAAGGGCCATACCTGGTCATACCAATGGATTTCGAAAATTTACAAAATTGTTTATAATTCCCCATGGTTGAACTCAGAATAAAAAAAACTTTCGAAATCTGTGAACAGATAATCAGGGCCGTATTTGAAAAAAAAGTTGTTGATTTCTCTACGTATACGAAACGTCGCGTGGAGAAATCAATATCACCACGTTAAATCTCATCAAGAGATGCCATGTAAAAGTATTTTTAGAGTTTCCTATATATCTAATGATAACGTAGAAAAACAAATAGATATTCCAAAAATTCACTTTCTTTATACAAGGTGTTTCTTAAGTACGTGTAGAAAATCCAGGAGCATGTTGCTGACGTCAAAATAAGAAGAAAAGATGGTATAAATATATGTCCGAAAGTTATTCGTTTCTGAGATACAGAGTGTCAAAGTTGAATTCTTATTTTTGTTTTTTGTTAATAAATTTCAGAATAATTGTGATATTCAAATGAATTTTGCTATTTCGGGGTATTTTTCAATGACAATATAAAATTTTATGTTAGTTCATCTCTTTCGTGAGGATGGCGGCACCTACATGTCTTCTGAGTCTTTTGAAAAGTCACAACTTTTTTGTGCGTACCTGTATCACGTTCTATAGTATAGGAAAATAGTTTTCTAGACCACGTTCGTGTAAAAAACATATTCTTGGTAATGGTCGCTGCGAGCAACAGTTTTCGAGTCATTGGGATTTTCAATAATCAATGCAAGTAATATGGAATGACGAAGAAGTAGGAATTCAAAATTGATTTATCAAGTAGGTAAGGAAAAATTTTTTTTTATTCCATTTTAAAATAGGAATCGGGTGTAATTATAATACAATACTGATAATAATAACTGTAATTGAGACCAAAAAAGTACTAAAACAGTTAGTTGAGGGAATTGATTAAAGTAATTGTTCAAAATGGCCAAAAAATAGATACAAAGAAGTAAGAATCATCATTTGGCTACATTCCAATGTTGAATTGTTGAATGGAAGGGAATATTGAATGTAAGAAGAAAAATGCACTGCTTAGAGTCGACTTACAAGCCCAATGGAAATAATTCAAATGCATCGATTGTTTCAAATCCCAATATCTCGAAAACAGTTGCTCGCATCGACCTCAACCAAGAATATACTTTTTACACAAAAGTGTCCTAGAAATCTATTGTCTTACTATAAAACGTGATACAGGTACGAACAGAAAAGTTATGACTTTTCAAAAATTCAAAAGACATGTAGGTGGCGCCACCCCCACGAAAGAGGCAAACTAACAGAAAATTTGATATTGTCATTGAAAAATACCCCTAGATACCAAACTTCATTCGATTATCACAATTTTTTTGGAATTTATTAACAAAAAACAAAAATAAGAATTCAACTTTGACACTCTGTATCTCAGGAACGAATAACTTTCGGACATATATTTATACGAACTTTTCTTCTTATTTTGACGTCAGCAACATGTTCCTGAATTTTCTACACGTACTTAAGGAACACCCTGTATAACTGAAAAACTAAAAACAGTTGTGAAAATTCTCCAAATAAGCCGTTGGTATGATCATCAAAATGCGCAACTTGTTTCCCATTTAACCGAATCCGTTTTTTTTCCTGTTCCCGAGATCCCTATATTACCTTATCTTGGTTTCACGATATTTTCAACTGTTTCATCTGAAATGAATTGAGAAAATCGACTAATGGTATTCTTCGTGAACAAAAGTGAAACACTTGTCGTAAACATAATTCTTGAATAACTGAGCAAATTAAAGAGTTCCGAACGATATCTCAAGAAGACTTCAATGAGCTGTTAAAATAATTATCATTCAAATCGGCAAAAGAATTTCGTTCATTACATTGAGATGAAAAACCAGATTTTTTTTAATATGTACCGGAACTTTTTTGCAAAATCTGTAAATGGTATGCCTGCTAATTTTTTATTTAAATAGGAAGAAACCTGTATAGGCTTTTGTCACTTGAATTCAGAAACACCCAGTAGTGTTAATGATACTTATCCGAGTACTTATCACTAATCCCTACATGTTTTTTCATTGCCCAAGTTTCGTCCTTGGGTTTGAATTCAACCTACCTATCGATTGACTTTTTTTGCATTTCACGAATGGAACTCATTCGTAATCTACCTATTTTTAAGCAAAATTTTGAAAACTCCTTGGGATGTATGATAAATCTTTAGGAAATTCCGGAATTCCTTGGGAAGTCCGGGTAGTCTCTGGGAATTCCTCAGGTAGTCCCAGGAATTCCAGGTAGTCTTTGGGAATTCCTAGGAATTCCTTGGGAAGTCCCAGGAATTCCGGGTAGTCTTTAGGTAGTCCCAGGAATTCCGGGTAGTCTTTGGGAATTCCTAGGAATTCCTTGGGTAGTCCCAGGAATTCCGGGAATTCTTTCAATAAAGGAAGTCTAGTGTACCCAATTTCAGCCCGTGATTTACCCCTCGGATCAGGCTGTATCGAGCAAAACAGCTAAACCACGCTAAACTAAACATATCTAAAATAAACCGGTAAATCACTGGCGGATCTGAGGGGGGGGCCATGGGGGCCATGGCCCCCCCCAGAGCTCTGAATAAGTAGTTGATATTGGTTCAACAATCAGTCTGGATATGCAACCAAAGCTACGTTATACAAACCAAAATTATTCGTATTCGTAGTTTTCGTATTGAATGGTTCCTCAAACACTCGAACATGCCAAATCAACTCTTTTTTTAATTTCATTCATTATCATATACAAATATTATATAGAAATATTCTTGTATGCAGTGGGAATATGGGAAAACGACACAGGCGGTCAGATCAAAGGGCGGCAAAACAGATAACGATAGAGGAAAAATAATTATTTTCAAGGCCGACAGAATTCAAAAGCGAACTGAAGTTATGGAAGGCGAAGTGGTTAAAAGCCAGCGAAGAAAAACTTCCTGTTCCAGACGATGCTTTAGAAGCCCTTGCTCACTGCGATAAAATAATGTTTCCTTTAATAACATCATTTCTTGAAATTTTCATTATACTTCCGATCAGTGTTGCCTCATCAGAAAGAAGTTTTTCTTCGTTGAGGCGGATAAAAAGTTGGCTCAGATCTACTATTTCGGAAGATAGGCTATCTGGTTTAGCTATTATTAACGCTCATCCGGACATTGAGATTAATGAACAATTAGTTATCAACAGATTTGCCAACAGTGGCCATAGGCATGTAGATTTTGTTTTATGAACATAATTCAATAAGCTTATGTTTTATGCGTTTAATTATTAAGTTTACTTATCGGTAAAATTGTGGATTTGTGTTTTTGTTTGTTTAGTCACATTTTTATCCATCACATTTATGTTATCCTGGAGTGAGCTCCGACCCACCCAAGGTGGTGCTGTAGGTTTTTCCGGATTTTCCTGCAGCTGAAAAGTGAATACTCCACCAAAAATCAGTGAGTGGCCACGGAGCGCCACGGCAAATAAAAGTAATATCCATCCTCTACCCGCATCTCTTTTCTGGAGATTTGAAACACATTACTTTGGTCTTTTCAGATGTTTTTTCTACTCTGCTGTCCCTGAACATTTTCATACCAAAACCATTCCCTGTGCAAAGTTTCACCCTAAACGAAAGTGATGAAGTTAAAACCATGGGCTTTGTGCTATATATATATATATAATTATATATATTTCCATATACATATCATTCATTATTCATGTGGTTTCAATTACTTTGGTTTCAAAATTCCATTAACTCACGGCCCATGGCCCCCCCCTGAAAAACTGCCTAGATCCGCCACTGCGGTAAATATCACTAGTATATTAATTGCTAATCAGAAAAAAGTTAATTCATAATGAACAATAGAGTGGACAATGAAAACAGTCCCATAATAATATACCTATATACTCTGGTCTTCCTACTGTCCTCTGGTAAATTGTGACAATGAGATTTGTGCGTGTACCTACTTAAATAATGTAAAAAAATGAATATTCCATTTTTCTATCAGATAGTACTAAATCATCAATACATTGTTAGTAGGCAGTACCTGATTTCCTTTAAGCACCTATTGATGAAACCAACCAGACCGAATATGGAAGAAAGTAAGCTGATGATAATAAAATTCGTTTCACAAGCGATTCACACACTATCGAACCGAAGACAACAGGTAGGTACCTACCCGCGATACTTTCACCGTACACTTTGCTTCGGTACTGCCAGCCACAACAGTTAAAGAGTACGGATACCTAGCGGTATCCAGCATTATTCTCATTGGAGGGGTTGCTAGAAGGTACTATTACCTCTACGCGGTGAGAAAGAAGTTTCTAATAGATGATATTATGAGAAACACGAGTTCATGCATTATTCTTGAATGAATATTTACGCTCTATAGGTTCTATCAATTGGTTATAGAACGTAATAGGTATCAAAATTTTACTTTGGACTATTTACGGTCAATACCGTATTTATAATTATCGATGAAAGTTAACGTTCCTGCAAGTTGAATTATTTTCTCCAAGTTATTGAAAATAAAAACATTGCTGCCGAATCCATGATTTGAAATGCGTTCTGTCTCCTCGCAGCCTCACATTCGAAGGCAGGGGTGCGTACTGCGATGCGCGATTCTCACAAGAAGAAAGACATCCATATGAATAATACACCTCAAATTGAGTACTTCTCTACTTAGAACGAGAGAGAGGAAAGTTCTCTCCTCTTCCATCTTTCTCTTCAATGCTACCAACGTGGCCGATAAAAAATCTTTCCTAGTATAACATCTAGTTTTTGCCACTGAACTATTTTTGAATTCAGCAGAGTGTCAAATTTAACAATATTAACAAGTGATGTCAAAATAAGTATGATATAATTTGGAATTTCAAAAAAAATCGAAATGTTATCAGTCAATGACATTTATGACATAGACATATTACATCATTATAACATCGAAAATAGTACAGTGACGCATAATAGATGTTAGACAAGGAAAGATTTATCGGACCTCTCTATATTTCAATGCGGCCACGTTGGTAGCATTGAAGATTGAAGAGAGAGATGGAAGAGGAGAGAACTTTCCTCTCTCTCGTTCAAGATAGAAAAGAGCTAATTGGAGATGAGAATTCCGCACGTCTTGAAAAAGTATTTTATACGTCACAGAGCGTAACGAACCGTAAATGAACGTCTTGAAGAAGAAGTGGGGTAAATTGGTATATACGATAGTAATTAACACCCTCTAGAGCAGTACCAATAGGTAAACAAGTTGACCATTTTTCAAATTAGATGAATCAATATAATAAAGACAATATCAATATCGAAATAAAAGTTATAACAATGTATTGGGACTTTATCTTGGGACGTCACAATTGGATTGAAGGAAATAATGATTCATTTTCTGGTCATGCATTTCTCGAAAATATTCTCCAGGAATTCGTGAATATCATTTATTCCCTCAGGGGCTTACGACTTGTGAGAACGGGAATTGCGAGCCCGAAGTACCCTAGCTGGTCACACATCAATCTTGAACTTGTCCTGAATCCAACTGTCCAACTGGAAAATTGCAAAAGTACAACCAGTTCCTAAAAAAGGCAAAAAGACCCTACCTAGCAACTACAGACCGATCGCACTGCTATTTATCATTTCAAAGATCATGGGGAAAGCTATCAACATCGAGCTCATGAAATACCTGAAACATTCAGGTATTATCAACGATAGGCAATATGGCTTCCGTCATCAGAGATCAACTGGTGACATACTCGTTTACGTCTCACATATATGGCAGCAATCTATTGAAAAATTTGGTGAAACCTTAGCCGTGGCACTTGATATCTCCAAGGCATTCGATCGAGTCTGGCACCACGGACTCCTCGCCAAGCTTCCATCTTATGGCTTGCCTGCTCAGCTATGTTTTCTGCTAAATAGTTTTATCTCAAACAGGTCTCTCCATGTAGTGGTCTACAGAGTTTCATCTGACTCTCTTATATCATAAATGCTGGTGTTCCGCCAGGATTGCTTCTAGCACCAACACTGTTTCTACTCCATATCAACGATATGTTGAAAGCAACTTCATGTCCAGTACACAGCTTCGAGGATTATAGTACCCTCCATACCACCATCTCTTCCAGGTCTCCAATACCAGCCAGGCGAATCAGAAACGAACGAGGGGAAATGTTGACAACATAAATATGGACTTGGCAACAATTCTCGAATGGGGATCCAATAACTTGGTAGATTTCAATGCAAACAAAACACAAGCATACCTTTCCTCTAGGAAAGCCGATCTCACTGTGCCCAACATAAGCTTGTCAGGAGTAACCATACCGTTGAAGACATCCATTTCGATGCTTGGTATTACTATCAGCAATAAACTTCCTTGGAAAAAAATTACGTAAGATCGATTGCTGAAGGTGCATCCCAAAAACTTGGTTTTCTGTTTCGGGCCAGGAGCTATTTCACTTCCAGTCAGCTGCTTCTGATCTATAAGGCAAAGATCCGACCCGTCCTGGAATACTGTTCCCATATTTGGAGTGCAGCACCCAAATATACCCTGAAACTGTTGGATTCTGTCCAAAAATGGGCAATTCGTCTCGTGGGTGATTCTTCTCTCACAAACTCACTCAAATCTCTGGAACACTGTAGAAAAGTTGGCGATCTGGCTCTATTTCATAAATATTTCCATGGACGATGCTCTTCTAAAATATCAACAATTGTTCCTCCCTTGGCAGTCTCCGCGAGATTAACCCGTCGATTTGAGGCTTCGCACCCCTTCTTGGTCACTTCGGAGACCTGCAGAACATCTCTTTCCAAAGACTCGTGCATCCAACGAACAGCGAGGCTCTGGAACACATTGCCAAGAGAGGTGTACCCCGATGCATATAACCTCCAGAAATTTGAGGAGAACACCAAATCATACCTTATTTCCCTTGGTTCTCACGATGTTCTATGGACATTAGAGGATATCCCTTTTCGTGGGAACCAGAACATAAAGAACATGAGAATGGTATTCACTTCACTTTTCAGTTCTCAATCTCTTCTATCGGCCTTTCTGGCCAATTCTCCTTTTTTTCCTTTTCTCCGTGAGCCCAACCTCACCATGTTGCGGAGAGGGCAAGCCGCGGGTGCTCGGCAGGTGGAGTATTCTGTGGACATCTTTGTTCACTCAGATAAGACAGTTTTGTGGACACCTGTGTGCGAAGATGAAGCAATTTGTGAACATCTGCTAATGTGGTCGCGGATTGATGAACGAGGCTCTAGCAACCAAATCCAAGTTGTGGAAACCCGTGAAGAGGAATCAATGGCACCGAGGTTATATGGTGTCGATAACGAGACATCTGGGAAAAAGGATGACATCTCAGAGTAAACAGCCTTAGACCTGTGCCACGAAACTGCTACAATTAGAACTTTTATAGTTTCATTACCAAAATATTTCAGCCATTAAGAATGACCATCTTGTATAATAAACAAAGATACTGAGAGCCTCATTATGAGTACCAATAATAGTTGCGTTTCATTGATATCGCTTCTGTCACCAGTGAGACAGAATCGCCGTTTTATTGAATATTCTGTGGAATTTTTCATCATCCTGGTGCCATTGTCCATTCGGTCTCAGAACATTGAATGTGTGGTGGAATGTTTGAAAAGTTTGAGAAAAAAGGGTATTCAATTTAACAGACATCATATTAATTTTGTTGGTAAACTTGGAGAAAAAATAGTAGATACGGAATAGGGAATAGGTAGGTACTTCAACTGATGGATAAGATGAGTCAACAAAAGAGGAAAAATGTGTATAGGTATAACTCATGATTCTGGACTGACGTCTTCAGTTTATTCAAATTCAACTGAACATGATTGAATATCAAATGGTGGGTGGGTATCTATATTCATTCAAGTTGTTCATTCATTTTGCTATTATTTTGGAATCACACTTCAATTGCTGAATTATTATAAGTATATTGAAGATCATTTCATTTCCATATTTAATATGGTGCTCACTGCATGACTCACTACAATATTCTCCATTGATACTATCAAAATTTCATTATATCGAATAACACCAATTAATGATGATTATTGATTAGTCTTAGTAGGAATACCAACGTACACGTACCAGAATTATTATTCAATATTCAATAAAATGTATAAATCCAAACCAGAGATCCAAAAATTGATATAAGTACCTACTAATTTGATGCTTTTCAATGATGATTATCTCATTTTGATTGTATATGGTTGTCACATACGATTATCGTAACATCATAATGTCATTCTGCATTCTTTGCCGTTTTATTGGTTCCTATAGAATTCGTACACCGGAGAATAAAAAAAAAACGCGACTAATGAGAATCTGCTGAAAAAAATAATAGATAGAGCTATCAGGAAATGAGTTTCAATTACAAAATAGACTCTCGGAATCTGCTCGAGTACCTCTATCTGCAAGTTATTTCTGAACTATCTAGCAATATCCTTCTTTCTGAAGCAGAAAAATCACCAACAACTCTGATATTCTGGAGACTTGAAAAAAAAAATATATGGTGCAGATTGTTCATGTCGAATATTTTCCAAATTCGAATTGAAAATCCTAAAGTTTTTACTCAGACTTTTTCGATGAAATTTCCATCGGCTGGCACCTTCGAAAGAAATATAACTGCTAAAATATTTCCGGAAATAATTCATAATGTGATGACAACACATAATTCAATAGAATTCTGAATATTAACTTTTCTATATGGACAGCCTACTTCCATCATTTCTTTAAAACTGCTTCTGAAAAAACAAACAGACAAGGTATATTCAGTTATGTTGTTCGCAAATGCTTTGTTTTCGGGATACAAAGTGTTTGAATTCTTGCTCTAAAAAAAACCATATTTGGTCATGACAACACAAAATTCAATGGAATTCGGAGTATTAGCTTTCAAATATAGACACCCAGCTTATTCCATCATTCTTCAAAAACTGCTTCTTGAAAAACAAACAGACAATGTATTAATTTATGTTGTCCGCAAACGCTATGTTTTTGAGATACACAGTTTTTAAATTCTCAAACTAATATTGTTTCGTTTTTTAAAAATTAACCAGAATAATAATAATTACTCCAACCAAATTTTATACACGGTACACTTGAAACCTCCCTTGAAATGCAGTATGCAGCAGATGTGGGTCAATTGTTTGAAAAAAAATAGTTTATCGAAAAATAATATCGTCGATACTTGAAATTCGTATGATTGTATTGAAAACAAATGGCACATAATTACATCTAATAACGGAATTTTCTACCTAGAATTCACAATGGCTCTTGTATTATAAAGATTAAAAAGTGGGAAATCTTCATACCAGACCCTGTATATACTATTCCATTTCTCTCCATTCATCATTTTACTTTCCGGCAGTTTCTTAGAATTAACATAACAAATATACCTACTATGAAATTTCAGTGGTACACTTCTGGCAGGCTGCTAAAAAAATTGGATAGAAAAATGTTCAAGTGCAAATAATTAACTTTCAGTAGGCTTATTTATTCTGTTTCTGTATTGCTTACATACCTACATACAAAGTCTGTTCTGGTAGGAAGAAAGAAAGTGTCAAGAGGAAATAAGTTTTTCCATCATAGCTAATTATACGAATGCTGAAATGGTGAATATGGTGCCTATTTGTTTATGGCTTTGTTGACGGAAACGGAATGAAAGCAAAACCTATCTACCGTGAAAGGTACAACTTATACATTTTTTAATGTATTTCCTATTTCGTCGACTTTCCTCGACCGGGAAATACCTACTAGTTGTAAAGAATGATCACAGACTAAAAGATCTCCAAAATTTGAAGGAAGCAAACGGAAAAAGTGTGAAAAAGTCCATATTGCTCAAAGTGGAGTGGTAGTGTTTAAATGAAAGTAAATCTCAAAATCATCTCCACGACATTTCATAGTTGAACATACTTATGTTAAAATGGCGGGGACATGTTTCAGGATCATAATGAGCCCATCATCAGCCAAGGTTATGTAACGGTCTACAATAGTGAAACTAGTAACAAGAACATGATAGTAGCTAACTTTTACTTACATGAAGATGAAAAAAACAGTTCTCAATACTTTTGATACATTATTAAATTGAATTATGAAACATAAAAAAATATTTTGATTTTGCCAGGTGTTTTTATTTTGAGAGGAGCCTGTACCCTCTGAGATACCCTGAGGAAGTCCTCATTAGGTGGGAAACTAAATTGAGTGCACAAGTCTACTCATGTGGATTTTTCTTGAATACTCGGCCAATTTCGTTTTTCACCTCATGAAAACCTCCTGAGGGTATCTCAGAGGGTACAGGCCCTTCTCAAGATAAAAATATCTGTTAAAATCAAAATATTCTTTCATGTTTCATAATTCAATTTAATGATGTATCGCAAGTATTATGAACAGTTTCTTCATCTTTATGTAAGTAAAATTAGCTATTACATGTTCCTGTTACTAGTTTTCACTATAGGACGTTACAGAACCTTGGCTGATGATGGGGTTATTAAAAGCCCGAAACATGTCCCCCAATTGTTACATAACTATGTTTATTTATTAAATGTAGTGGTGATGATTTTGAGATTTACATTCATTACTCCAGATTTTTTAGGATTTTCTCTTCTCGTCTAAAATAAACATATGAATTTTATTTCAATATACGTGTAGTAAGGACAAATCGGATGATTTGCCGCATAATGTCCTGCGTTCAAAGAATTTTCTTATCAGAGAGCCTAGAAGAAAAATTCACTAGCTCGTCAGTGACAATTTGTATTGAAAAAGGTTCGGAGAAGAGGAATAAAGTTATATAGAAAAAATATAAAATTTTCACTTATTTTTGGACGTTTCGGAATGAATCTGCTCTTATTTTCAACATACAAAATCGTCTTGACACTTCTCAGGTAAAACCAAGACACCTCTTTCAGTATATAAGATCGAATGAACATAAATAAAATATGAAGAAAAGACACATCGACAAATCGAAGCTAAACATATCCTTTTACTGAAGATGAACAACATATGGCAGAGTGGAATAATATTAAAATCATTGGAAAATAAGATAACAACCAGAAGAGAAAAATCAATGAATCTGCTTGCATTCTTCTGAACGGAGACAATAGCATTGCTTCCTGTTCAGTCGATATAGATAGAACATGGTATTCACTACTAAAATCTGAAAATGAAAATGGTGAATTCAAGATTGATTGATGAAAACATCCTGTAACTCAGTTGATTGCCAACGTCACCAATTGTCACTGAGAACTGTGAAGTGTCAAGACGAATAAGAATTTGCCATACAAAAATTCATTTTTTATGTTAAAAACAGAAGCAGATTGGTTCCCAAACCGTCCAAGGATATAAAATAAAAGATATAAAATAAAAGATATAAAATAAAAGATATAAAATAAAAAACAGTGGCAAGTATCTTGACAAGATTTTGGTGTCGTGGTATGGGGAGATATGTCAAAAAGCATATTCAAGGATGTTTTGAATGCATGTTAGAAGAAGTACCTGGCGGTTAGAGACCTGGGAGAATTCATCCACCAAAAATGCCTGAACGACCTATGCAAAAGATTCATATTGATCATTTAGGTCCATTTCCAAAGAGTCATGGTGGAAAAATGTATTTTTTAGTGATTGTGGATGCATTCTTGAGGTTTGTGCAGTTATTTCTTTCAAGGACCACGTCGGCAAAGGAAGTATTGAAAATGGAAATGTTGGTTAATCAGTTTGGCACACCACATATTTGGGTTAGCAATAGAGGGGCTGCGTTTACAAGTGGAGAATTTAGGGACTTCTGCAAGAATTATTACAAACTTGATTGCTGCCCAGTTTCCACAAGCCAATGGAATGGCTGGAATAAAAATGAAGTCAATTGTGCCAATAATTGTTACTTCTGTGGATTTTCAAGATCGAAACTGGTGCAAAAACATACATGTAGTTGAAAGGAAAAGCAACGCTGCAGTAAACAAGACTACGGAATATTCTCCTTTCGAATGTTCATATATGGTTATACACCATACCCCTACCTTCGAAAATGCAAAGATGGAAAATTTTGCGGAAACAGATAAGAAGCAGGAAAATCGTAAAGAAATCAGGAAAAAATAGTGTGTGGAAATGTATAAATAGCACAGATAAAGTATAAACAGTTTTATGACAAGAAAAAATATGGAGGTATAGAATATGAAATTGGGGATATTGTAGTGAAAAGGAATACTTACAGGTGAACCGACCAAAACACAATTGAAATATCGGGGACCCTATGTGATAATGATGTTTCACTATTGAAAATTCATAGAAACCATGAAGAAGAAAAAATATCAAATTTTCACTTATTTTTGGACGTTTCGGAATGAATCTGCTCTTATTTTCAACATAAAAAATCGTCTTGACACTTCTCAGGTGAAACCAAGACACCTCTTTCAGTATATAAGAACGAAGGAACATAAATAAAATATGAAGAAAAGACACCTCGACAAATCGAAGCTAAACATATCCTTTTACTGAAGATGAACAACATATGACAGAGTGGGATAATATTAAAATCATTGGAAAATAAGATAACAACCAGAAGAGAAAAATCAATGAATCTGCTTGCATTCTTCTGAACGGAGACAATAGCATTGCTTCCTGTTCAGTCGATATAGATAGAACATGGTATTCACTACTAAAACCTGAAAATGAAAATGGTGAATTCAAGATTGATTGATGAAAACATCCTGTAACTCAGTTGATTGCCAACGTCACCAATTGTCACTGAGAACTGTGAAGTGTCAAGACGAATAAGAATTTGCCATACAAAAATTCATTTTTTATGTTAAAAACAGAAGCAGATTGGTTCCCAAACCGTCCAAAGATAAGTGAAATTTTGATATTTTTTCTATATACCTTTATTTCTCTTCTCCAAACCTTTTTCAATACAAATTGTCACTGACAAGCTAGTGAATTCCCATGTCTTCCCAGGAAACTAAGAACTCACGGCGCAGGCAGGTCAATGCTGTCAATGAAGACCTTGCTGAAATTACAGCCTGGGGAACCAAAAATCTAGTTGAAGTCAACGCCACCAAAACTCAAGCCTGTATTTTCTCTAGAAAGGCGGAACTCAGTATGCCCGATATTGTAATGTCTGGCACCACCATCCCCACCAAGCCCACCATATCTATGCTCGGTATTTTCATCAGCAACACTCTTTCATGGGATAATCATGTCAGATCCATCGCAAAAGCTGCTTCACAAAAACTAGGATTCTTGTTCCGTGCGAAAAGCTACTTTACACCTCAACAGCTCTCCATGATCTACAAAGCGCAGATACGGCCTGTTCTAGAATACTGTTCCCACATATGGGGTTCAGCACCAAAACATACGCTGATGCTCTTAGATTCCATCCAGAGAAGAGCCATCCGCCTGGTGGGTGACGCCACACACTCACTCTTTGACATCATTGGAACACCGTAGAAAGGTCGGCGACCTTTCACTTTTCTATCGATACTTCCACGGGAAATGTTCTTCGGAAATCTCTGCTATCATCCCTTCACTAGCAATACCAGTCAGACGAACTAGACAAGCCCAGTCAGCACATCCTTATTTCGTTGTCAACCTCGACAGATGTCGAACAGCACTTTATCAAAACTCCTTCATCCATAGAACGGCTAGGCTCTGGAATTCATTGCCTGAGGAAGTATTCCCAACAACATATAATCTCCAGAAGTTCAAGAAAAATTCCAATACCTACCTCCTATCCCTATCCTTTCCAGGAACGCACGATGTTCTTCAAACATTTTAGGGATTCCCTTTCGTGCGATCCAAGCGATAAAAAAAATCATTCATATTCTCATTATATAGAGACGAGGAGAGAAAATCCCAAATAATCTGGAATAATGAACAGTACTCTAGATATGTAACACTCTGTATGCCAATCGAGATGTTATGACATGCTATTGATGCATACCAATCATCTCAGTGTGCTTCAAGAATCTTAGAGTCATAACTATTAGCAACAACGTTCTATGCAATATACAGGGTGAGTCATGACTAACTAGGATTAGACATTATTTTTCAGAAATCAACCACTTACCTATCGCAATCCGCAATCAGGAAAAACAGAACAGCGTAGAATGGATCGTATGAATTGTATGTACAGCCATCGGATCTCATCATCATCATCATCATATTATCTTCATATATACGAAATTCTAGTAATCTGACAATTTTTATGCCATCGGCTATCACACATTCAGAAGATATATGCACAACATCAGCTTAAGTTACAGGGTGCATGAGTGTGTGTTTGTGTGTCGTGCATCTAAGTGCAAATCGTAAATACTTTTTCGATAATTATAAGCATGTTCGAGGCGAAAATATTTGAACAGACTTAGTCTTGTGTGTTTTTCTAATATATTGGTTTCAAGTCCGATATATTCCCGTATTACGTAGCCTCCTTTCTCTGATTCTGATTAATTTCAATCAACTTACAGTTTTTTCAAAATATGCAATACATGTGCGAACGGCTGCTTTTCGCCAGAGAACAGTTGATGTGGATTTGAGATTGATATTCGAGTTTTGGGCGCCACTCAATTTAATAATAGATCAATAGTTGAATAATTGAGAAAACTAAATATTTATAACTGATGGTGAATAATAAATATATTAGAAAAAGATATGTTTTACACGTGAATATGGTAAATCATGTTGATTTTTGAGATTTTGAATTTCCCTAACAAAAACCTGGTTGAAATTAGGGGGAGGGTCCTCTCCAGAAGTCCATATCACCCCTATCACGGTCCGCTTGGTGTGGAGATGTTGGCAGTATAGGTGACTGCGGTGGTGAAGAACTGTGATGGTGAGATCTGCGCTGAACTGCTGGGCCAAGAGCTGCAGCCCTCGTCCTAGGTATTTCTCCTGGCGTGATAACAGCAGTCAATCCAGAAGTCCATTGTCGAAGTTGAAGAAGGTGCTTCCACTAACCCACTGGGCTGCATTCTGCAGTTTGTCCTCCTGGGTATTTCTCCCGGCGTGACGACAGCATGCAGCTCAGAGGATTAGCTGCAGCGTAGAGAGAAGGACGGAATAAGGGACCCCCTCTGATCGGGAGTGCTGGGTTCCGCAGCCCCTCGTCCTGGGTATTCCTCCTGGCGTGCCAACGAAACGCAGCTCAAGAGATCAGTGGCGGGTCAGGCAGACCTAATACCCTAGAAACATCCTAGCATCTCCTAGCACCCTAATATATAAAAAATATGTCCTATAGTTCTAAGCTCGTGGACGAAACGTGGTACAATAATGCTCCTGGACCAAACCAGTCATTGAAAACATCACTCACCTTCTGAAAAGGGTTGAAGAAGTGCCAGAAAACATCTCGGCTCGGGCACGTGGCATCACTCCCAGGCGGCTCCAAAGCAGCGAAGACCCAAATCCAATTTGGTGACGGTGATTACGCCTAGCGTTGAAACGTTGAAAAATAACTTGATATTTCACCTGATTTTCATCGATTGATCAAAAATATCACCACCAAACGGCTCGTGTCTTCCATCATGGCTGTCCAAGAAAAGATCCTCAAGAAGCAAAAGTCCCTCGGAGTCCACTCTTCCCCCCACCCTTATTACCATAGACCACTCACGAAAAAACAAAAATCAGAGAGAAAAATACTTTCCTTGCATTCTATTGGTCGAGATAAGGGCTGAGAACCAGTAGTTCAAATAAACTTATTCGAAACAGGAACCAAAAACATTCTTCTTTTTGGCTTTCACAAGTCCATGATGTGAATAAAAAACAGTGGCAAGTATCTTGAAAAGATTTTGGTTTCGTGGTATGCCAAGAAGCATATTCAAGGATGTTTTGAATGCTTGTTGGAAAAACTACCTGGCGGCAAGAGACCTGGGAGACTTCATCCACCAAAAATGCCTGAACGACCTATGCAAAAGATTCATATCGATCATTTAGGACCATTTCCAAAGAGTCATGGTGGAGAAATGTATATATTTTAGTGATTGTGGATGCATTCTCGAGGCTCGTGCAGTTATTTCCTTCAAGGACCACGTCGGCGTAGGAAGCAGTATTGAAAATGGAAATGTTTGTTAATCAGTTTGGCACACTACAGATTTGGGTTAGGGATAGAGGGGCGGCGTTTACAAGTGGAGAATTTAGGGACTTCTGCAAGAATTATTAAGAACTTGATTGCTGCTCAGTTTCCACAAGCCAATGGGATGGCTGGAATAAAAATGAAGTCAATTGTACCAATAATTATTACTTCTGTGGATTTTCAAGATGGAAACTGGTGCAAAAACATACTTGTAGTTGAAAGGGAAAGCAACGCTGCAGTAAACAAGACTACGGAATATTCTCCTTTCGAATGTTTATATGGTTATACCCCTACCTTCGAAAATGCAAAGATGGAAAATTTCGCGGAAAGAGATGAGAAGCAGGAGAATCGTCAAGAAATCAGGAAAAAATAGTGTGTGAAAATGTAGAAATAGCACAGATAAAGTATAAACAGTTTCATGACAAGAAAAAATATGAAGGTATAGAATATAAAATCGGGGATATTGTAGTGAAAAGGAATACTTCTAAAATAGCTACAGGTGAACCGACCAAAACACAATTTAAATTTCGGAGACCCTATGTGATAATGATGTTTCACAATTGAAAATTTATGGAAACCATGAAGAGGATGAAATGGATGGAGAAACAAATGATATGAACAACACAATAGAGGAAACCAATTTTTGTTTTCCAGAAGTAAAACTTGAGAATGAGCCAGTGAAGATGGTGATTATACAGGAGGTGGAATTATCAATAGACCTCGAAGAAAGATCAAAAGACCTTCAAGAGTTCAGAACTATGTTTGGGGGGGGGGGTTCCAATATTACGAGTAACAATATGGTTTTCCTCTGAATCTAGTCGGAATATATTTTGTAGTTTTCAATATAATGAAAAAAAGATGGGGCTCAGCCTACTGACAAAAATGCGCTGTTAATTTCTGTCTCCAATCGTTAATTGTTGGCAATATAAACATGGTATTTGAGAATGAAACATTTTGTTATTAACATGCCATGATGGTTATCTGCAAGTTTTTCCTAAGTCACCATTCTGGTCCTCAGTAATATTTGGTTGAAAAGTATACTAATTTCTGAACACCCATTGAAAGTAAACTGTCATGCGCGACAGGGCGCAGTTGTGCGATAGTTTTTGAGTCAATCTAGCAACGTTCAAAAAACCACAGACTACTACCTACAGTTGAAAATAAAACGTTTCAAGAACACAAAATTGATTGAACAAATTGGTGCAAAAGAGGGTTGTCACAACGTTATTGGTTGCCACGCGTCTTATGTTTGGTTGCGCAACTTCCTCAACCACGTATCCGTAACGTTAAACTGCTACTTATGTGTGGACGTTCAGGCATTATATAGACATAAAATGGACGTCTTTGAGATATCCGGTGCTGTGTGAGTCATAATTTTGTGGGATGAAATGGCAATTCTAGAAGAGAACGCAGCATCGAGAGTATATACTCTCACTATTATTAAATTTATTTCAGAAAAATATTTATAAGTTTTATGGTCGCTCAACAGCGCAGAGGCATTTCCTGTTCATTGCAAAGCAATATGTAGGTATAAACCTACCCAATATCTGTTACCAAAGTTATATATGTCACTTCACGCAACTAGGTCCAACTTATCAACATTCTTTCCGTGATCGTTTCAGACTTCGGCAAACTTTTTCGGTATCGGAACCGAAGATATTAGGAGCAGCAGGAAATAAAATAACTTTCTGAATCAATAATAATAGTAATAACAATGTTTATTGGCTTTGAGTTGGGTTTCCGTGAGCGACTCATTTAGATTTAATTGCACCTAGGCGCTATATAGAGCTATCAACTAGTATAGGTTGATGGGTGATGATAACACCGCATCAAATTTTTCGGCACCCAAGTTGCGATGTATTTATCATGAGTACTTATCGTTGAGTCAAGAAGAAGCGAGTTTTCAAGTCATCAGACTGTTTGTCTTCAAGATGAAGGGTTCCTCTCTCTCTCAATTCGTTTCCTCACTCCGAAAAACTATTCACCGATATAAAGAAAATTCAAACAATAAATATGTCGAACTACTGATAAAATATATGCATTCGTTGCACGAATAATATTACCCTTTGTGAAGCAGGCTGAATCTCACTTCAAATGTGAAAATTGATTACTGTCCACTCTTTAACCAGCTTCCTTAATAACACAACTCGATCCAATGGACGTCCTATGGACATCTTCCTCTGGACATCTCGCATATCCATTGGACATCCAGTTCGTGTACACTGGATGACGTATGGACATCCATAGGATATCGCGTTTACAACTTTTCAGCTATTCTTATATGCATGGTATCCGTCAAGGACATCTATATGGTATCCGTCAAGGACATCCATATGGTATCTGCTGTCTTGAACTGGATATGGTAAATTTAATGGGATGTCTCAAATGTATGCATCCATATATTATATAGGAATTAGATCTGGTCAATGAATAGAATCTATGTTTCTGGTTATTATATTTATTTTAAATGTGTCTATATTCAAGAACACTAGGTACCTACTATAATATTTTATATCAGATTGGTGTGATATGTTATTTCTATTGACACATTCCTTCATCATTTCAGTTTGGTTGACTTGACACAATAGACACTCAAATTCAGATTCGTTCTACTAGTTGAAATTCTTCGACATCTTCATCAACACATTCTGGAATGGCTCTTCACTTCAAGTGATCTATTTATTCTTCGACCGAAATGGCATAACGATAAAACACAAGTGTGGACGTCATTCACACACACATATTATTGAGGAACAGTTTATATCAATAATAATGTCACTCAATACAAATTCGAACATGCAAAGATTATCAGAACGCTATACGTACATATTATATCTGAAAATGATGAGATTATCAGTCTCAGTAGCCCCAGATATTTATCAATGCATCAACGTTAACAACAATAACATAATATACATACGCAATAACGTTATAACACCGAAGAAGCCGAACGACGTCGATGATACCCGAGACGATTGATTATGTTAAATAACATTATCAGAGGGGGCAATGGAATGGACACCATGTGAATAATTTTACCTGATGGACATCCAATGGATCGATTCATGTGGACATCCTATTGTTGTCCAGATTGTGTCCATGGACACCTTGGACATATAATCAACAACGTATGGATTACTTCACCTGGACTTCCAATGGATATCTTCATGTGGACATCCTATTGTTGTCCAGAATGTGTCCATGGACACCTTGGACAAATAATAGCCACAATACAGATATCCAATGCACATCTTGTGATATTGGGGATGGGTACCTATACAAATGTAATATCAATATGACCTGAGTACCTGAATACGAGAATCGCCCTTCGAATACTAAAGGGATCATGAGACACTCTGTAGATCGTAGTTTTCAATATCGATTGTAAGGGCGGCGTATGCGCGATGACCAAGTCCCGAATCCAAAATAGATTTTGCCGACTCGGGGTGTGTACTACAGCCGGTCGTGACTCGAACCTCGACCATACTCATACTATTAAAATCGAATTAACATGTTGAAACGGCGTGTCTGAATATCCAAATACATATCTGTCGCATCGGCAGTGGATCGAAGATGTTTTTCTGTTTCGATCTCATGCCATCGGTTTTGGGGATCCAGAAACCGACCTATTAGATGGCAAGCAGTAAAAGTGGAGTGAACATGTTGCGTGATAATCAAATTGCTCTGCTGAGGTCCTTCGAGGCATACATCGTTGTTTTCGCTTTGCTTGCTCAAGTTGTGCCAGGGTTTACCGAGCAAGATGAAGATATTCCTCACAACGAGTAAGTGCATGTGTTTTACTCATACCTAATGCTGATATCGAACAGGATGGTTTGACAGCGTTCATCTGAGTTTCACCTACCGCGACCTAAGTACTTTTCCTCATACAAACTCTTTGCGACATTCGAAATCTCGAGTCCAAAAATAAGAATATGCATTTAATATTCATCGAATGAAAAATTTCGATCAACAAATGCAATCATCAACTATAAAAGCACATGTTCATCAGATAATGTAGGGTATGGGAAAGAACTTTTTTGTACAGTTTTTGGATTTTTGGATACGAAACAAAAAGCATTCACATTTGAAATTTCGTTATTTTCTTCATGAAAATGTGTGCATCTCTCTAACCTCATATATTTCGGAAACATTTTAATCTATATGCATAATAATATATCTACCTATAATCTACCGATCTCTGACAGTGATCAACATTATGAAAAAGAGGTAATCAGGAAAATACCTACTTATAATTTATTTCTATGACCAACAGCACAACTGTATTTTTCACATTCACTCATCATAAGACACTGAATTTTAGGTATTATTTTTATTCTTGCATGGAAGACTGAAGACGAAGAAAATTTAAAATAAAAGTATATCTTGTTCCTTTATCAGTAGCGGTTGGATGGTGTTAGCGCTATTTTAGATGTGCCAACACCGCCTATATGTGCGACATGTCCATTGCATCTGCCTGTACTTCTTATTGAAATTAGTTCTGTCGATTGTCTCATATCTATATCTTGTCTCATATCTTTCGATCTATTCTTGGTTAATGCTCCATAGTTACCTTATTGGTAGTTGTTTTTTTTTAACCTATATATGATTTGACGGCATTCTGATGCATTTTCCTTCGATAATAAGAACCTATTTTCTTTGAAGACAGCAAATTGGTAACCAGATTCCCTTTACTCGTTTCGATTAATTTTCAATTCGTTCAGAAAAAAATGCAATATTTTTTACTTCATCAAAGATTCCATACGCCTTTTAGCAATGTTCCTCTGCCGATGTCCATAAATGCGCAAAAATGTTGGCTTCCTCCTAGGCATATAACAATGATAAGTCAATTAGTTCCTAGGCACAAGCAATTTTGAAATTCTCAAATGAAACACTCTGTTACTCAGACAGCAGACACTTTTTGATATGGTTTAATCTTCATGTTTTGAGCTCAGGATTTTTTATAGTTGGAATAATTCAAATTAGTAAAGAAACACCCTGTCTAAATAATGAATACGTACAGGCTATATTAAGGGTATTCTCTCAGGTATACCCAATTACCATGAACATCCACAAAAAATACGGAGAAGAATAATAGTCGAAAAATATTGTGTTATCATATCATTTTACATCATTTCACCTAATCAGATCACATCCTATTTCAACATTGAGTTCTTTGCATTGAATACTGCTTTTGAAATGTTCACACATCAATACTCCTTTCGATATCAAAAAGTGTAGAGCAAAGAGGATAACTGTTGGACTGTTGCAAGTATGCAAGATCAAGCAATTAAGATGGGTCAATGAAAAATTGAATTCATAAAGAACAAGTTTCGTAATTCATCAGTTTCTAAAATGTTTCTGAGGAGGGGTGGAGAAGACTGTTTCCCCAGAAATTCACCACTGGTATATTTTCTGGAAATTCCACTCTGGATTCATCGGGAAAACAACCTCCTAACATAACGCCAATTGACAGTCATATGCCCGAGATCACCTTTCGCCAACATACTATAAGGAGGATTTCATTGGGTCTCAACCCCAACAAAGCTTGTGGCTCCGAGGGAATCCTACCGATTGTTCTCAAGAAATGTGCTCCCCGAACTAACACCTGTTCTCTGCAAGTTGTTCAACTACTCTTACAAATTGGGGATATTCCCGTCCAACTGGAAAATTGCAAGAGTACAACCAGTTCCTAAAAAAGGCAAAAAGACCCTACCTAGCAACTACAGACCTATCGCACTGCTATCTATTATTTCAAAGATCATGGAGAAAGCTATCAACATAGAGCTCATGAAATACCTGAAACATTCAGGTATTATCTCGGGTATTATCAACGATAGGCAATCTGGCTTCCGTCATCAGAGATCAACTGGTGACCTGCTCGCTTACGTCTCACATATATGGCAGCAATCTATTGAAGAATATGGTGAAACCTTAGCCGTGGCACTTGATATCTCCAAGGCATTCGATCGAGTTTGGCACCACGGACTCCTCGCCAAGCTTCCATCTTATGGCTTGCCTCCCCAGCTATGTTCGCTGCTAGCTAGTTTTCTCTCAAACAGGTCTCTCCATGTAGTGGTCGACGGAGTTTCATCTGACTCTCTTATCATGAATGCTGGTGTTCCGCAAGAATCAATTCTAGCACCAACACTATTTTTCTACTCCATATCAACGATTTGTTGGGAGCAACTTCATGTCCAGTACACAGCTTCGCGGATGATAGTACACTCCATACCGCCTTCTCTTCCATGGCTCCAATACCAGCCAGGCAAATCAGAAACGAACGAGGAAGAAATGTTGACAAAATAAATATGGACTTGGCTACAATTCTCGAATGGAGATCCAATAACTTGGTAGATTTCAATGCAAACAAAACACAAGCATGCCTTTTCTCTAGAAAAGCCGATCTCACTGTGCCCAACATAAGCTTGTCAGGAGTAACCATACATTTGAAGACATTCATTTCGATGCTTAGTTTTACTATCAGCAATAACTTTTCTTGGGAACATCACGTGAGATCAATTGCTAAAAGTACATCCCAAAAACTTGGTTTTCTGTTTCGAGCCAGGAGCTATTTCACGTCCAGTCAGCTGCTTATGATATATAAGGCACAGATCCGACCTGTCCTGGAATACTGTTCTCATATTTGGAGTGCAGCACCTTCTGTTTCGGGCCAGGAGCTATTTCACGTCCAGTCAACTGCTTATGATATATAAGGCACAGATCCGACCTGTCCTGGAATACTGTTCTCATATTTGGATTGCAGCACCCAAACATACCCTGAAACTGTTGGATTCTGTGTAAAAAAGGGCAATTCGTCTCGTGGGTGATGCCTCGCTCACAAACTCACTCACTTCTCTGGAACACCTTAGAAGAGATGGCGATCTGGCTCTATATTATAGATATTTTCATGGACGATGCTCTTCTGAAATATCAACAACTGTTCCTCCCTTGGCAGTCCCACGAGATTAACCCGTCGAGTTGAGGCTTCGCATCCCTTCGTGGTCACTTTGGAGACCTGCAGAACATTTCTCTCCAAAGACTCGTTCATCCAACGAACAGCGAGGCTCTGGGACACATTTTCAAGGGAGGTGTTCCCCGAGGCATATAACCTCCAGAAATTTAAGAAGAACACCAATTCCTACCTTATTTCCCTTGGTTCTCACTATGTTCTCTAAACATTACAGGATATCCCTTTTCGTGGAAACCAGAACATAAAAGAAAATTAGTTCCGAAGTACTAGGCACAAACAAATAATTTCCAAATTTTCAATTGAAACACCCTGTAACCCAGATTGGAGATACATAATTATCCTCGTAATTATCTATATAGGTGATTTGATTTCACTTGATCATTTGGGATTTTCTCTTCTCGTTTCGGGAACGAATCTGCTCCTGTTCTCAACATAAAAATGCAAATTATTTTTCTTCGAAAATGTTTTTGTTATAGTTTGACACCTCTCAGTGACATACTGATGTTGGCATATGGTTGAGTGATGCTGTTCTCGATGATGTTAGTATACAAATGAGTTACAGGATATGGTTCATCAATTGGTCTTGAATCTACCATTCTCATGTACAGTTTTCAGTAGTGAATGCCATGTTTTATCTATATCAACAGAACAGGAAGCAATGCTATTGCCTCCGTTCAGAAGAATGCCTGCGGAATCCTTGATTTTTGTCTTTTGGTTGTTATAAATACAATGAGATCCATTCTAACTAGAAAAAAATCAAAAAATGAATATGAAATAGCTCGAGATATTGAGATAACTTGTAGGAATAATATCTGAAAATTTTGAGATTCATTCACTACACTTCGAGATGAACAACATCTTTCGACGGTAATTTTTTTTGTGAATATCCATTATAATAGCCTATATTCATGGTATGATATTGTGAATAGTATTAACGAATTGATTAAACTTCCCATCAATAATTAGAATATGGCTAAATCAATTATTTTATTCCACTTTTACAGTTTCTGTATGTTTTCACTTGTCAAATACAAATATTTATGTGGGTATGTATTATTTCTGTTGTGCCGTTGTTTCTTGTGTGATAAATATCCAAATAATCAAAAAGTGTCGTTGGTAACTTTATTATAATAATGAAATGTTTCATTCTAGAGTCAAAAACTGGGCTTTGAAGTTTGGAGTGGACCTCTGGGAGTACGGAAAACTAATGACCAGAATGAACGAATTACAAAGGGTAAGTGTGAACTGGTATGATTTCGTTTTTCCAGTTGGATCGGTCTAACATGGTAACCTGACCTATACCTGACAAACCAACCTCATTTCTTGGCAAACATGTAATTCTGGAGGTTCTGTTTCCTGCATTTTCATTTATTGTGGTATGAACCATCATGAATTAGTAAGATGAATACAATCCCCGTGATTTATTTCTTCCAGAAAATTAATAGGTTGCTGCTGTTATTTCGACAGAACATTGTAACCCTTATGATATCATCACTTCCAGTGACATTCATGACATATTTACTTTCGGTTTATTTCATTTTCTGAACCTTACCATCCTTAGATCGAAGAGAAAGAAATTAA
The DNA here is from genome assembly GCA_918026855.4 of Phaedon cochleariae. NCBI lineage: Eukaryota > Metazoa > Arthropoda > Insecta > Coleoptera > Chrysomelidae > Phaedon > Phaedon cochleariae. The sequence continues at coordinate 16,821,239 of OU896720.1, read as the reverse complement.
GCTAGAACACACTTTTGAAAACTGGTAATAGCTAGTCGTGCGTAATTCTTTACCTAATTTTTCAATGTACTTACCTAATTTTTCTGATTTTGCAATCGTAACATATATATTTTCTGAGGATGCTTTAGGAAATGAGATAAACCGAAACGTATAGGCATATAATTTCATGGAAGTGTTTTTTTTAATTTCTCACCAATTTTTCTCAAATTTTGCTGTGATTATGATATTTGCAAGGATATCGTAAAAGTAACTTGGTAAATCATTGTTTATCCCACAAGAAATATGTTAAAATAGGGGACAATTAAATAAGCGAATTGAAACTTTGAATAAGCCGATGAAGTTGTAGAAAATTTTCATAATTGACATTTGATGAATGAAATTTCACTTCCCAGATACATACAAAGTGTCCTTGAATCAAGAGCAAATAAGTCGAGGGGTGATGTCACCTACAAAGAAAACCAGTGCAACAAATCTCTATATCAAAGTGAAATTTCTTGTAATAGTTAGATTTTGTGTGTAGTTAGATACTGATATTCTTCCAATTCAACACTATCATCACGATAGCCAATTATCTGATTTATTATCGTCCAAAATTCGATCTGAATGCTTCAAAGCCAAAGGGACTAAATTGCTCTTGACTTTTAGATGATGATCTATTGCTCACTCGTTGGATTTTTTTCTCAAACTTTATAGTATACAAAGAACCTCATCGGTAACCTTCAATAAGAAAGAGCTGATATGGAGGAAAAGGCTTTGAAAAATTCACCTGAATCGATACACATAAAAAAGTGCATAAAAAACATACTTTGACTATTAGGCTCTTCCTGTATGGTTTCAAGATCACAAGATTCATAATATATCAACAATTTTCAGGAAATGGTGTAGAGTGATCGATTGTTCATGCACAGATTGTTCAAGTTGGAAATATTGAAAATTGATATATCACGTAAAACAACAAATTGAAAAAAGACAGGGAATCGCAAGATTGGGGTTTATAAGACAAGGTGAAAAGATGAATGGAACAGTGGTACACTCAATTCAATATTTCATTGAACAACTTACTCCATAGATGTACGAGCTCCACAAGACAATTCTGACCACACACTCATCTCCACAACCTGCCATTTTTCATTCCATCAACTGCTTCAGCACCTCCACGTCTTGTATGGCATTATAGTTCAGAAGACTGGGACGGTCTTCTCATGTTTTTCTCTGAGCTTCCTCGGCACAGGTTATGCTTTGCTTCTAAGGATACCTCGCTGTATGCTGCGGAAATATTAGAGATAATCGATTAACCTACAGAGACAGTACATGCATACCTCATTCTTCGGAAATATCATCACCTTCGGATTCCTGGTTCAACAAGTACTGTTCTAGAGCTGTTGACTTGAAACAAACAGCCTACCATCGCTGGACAGGGTTAGACCAAATCTAGATAAGGGTAATCACAATAGATCTTCTAGGTCGCAGTGATCGAGAGGTCGTCCAGCCAATACGACCCATCTACAATCTACAATATGTTGAGGACAGGAATAGCTGCAGCGAAACAATAGATGTATCAAGAAAAAATATACAATGCCAAAATGAGAACGGAAGTCATAGACTGTCTCAATGGCTCCCGTTCGTTTTGGTCCCTTGATAAAGCAGTGGGGAGGATTTTCACTGAAAGTTCATTCCCACTACTCTCCAAAGCCGATGGCACATTAGCAACAACATCGCAAGCGAACATTACTGTAGAGATCCAAATAAGATTACCAGAGAAGAGTGCCGTGAGATGTTCCAAACATTGGAAGTCGAATAACTAAAATCGTCTTCCGTCAACGCACTATCAGACGCATTTTGCTTGATCTCAAAATGAATAGGGCAAACGATCCTGATGGAATTCCACCCTTCATTCTCAAAAAGTGTGCACCAGAATTGACCTCGATTCTCTGCGAATTACTCACCATCTCGTACAAGTCGGGTATTCTTTCCATCTTGTTGGAAAATAGCTATATAGAGTTCAACCAATCGTCAAAAAATTAAACAAAACCTACCCAATTACTATAGGCCAATTATTGCTCTGTCATCAGTTATCTCCAGAGTGATGAAGAAAGCGAGCGTATCAAGAATCCGGAAAGCTCAGTAATCATCAATGATAGACAATAGGTTAGTGTGGAAAAATCGGTTCACTGACCTATCACTTCACCTTTAATTTGCGACCTATACTTCCTTTAGTACTATTATAATTGTTCAAATCTGTTATTTTGTTCAATGGCAGACAATGAACGATCATTATTATTAAATGTCAGCCATATATGATGGCAACGTTCATCAGGAAAACATGGGGACTATCTAGCTGTGGCGTTAGATATATCTAGAGCATTCAACCGTGTTTGTTGCCATGGATTCATCTACAAACTACTATCATACGGCTTACCATCTCAGCTGTCATCTTTCCTCTAGTTTTTTTTTTCAGGCAGATCGCTCCATGTGGTGATGGACGGAGTATCATACCATATGGTATATAGACTATATAGTCATCAATTTCGGCGTTCCACAACGATCAATTTCGGCGTTCCACAACGATCAATTTTGTCACCAACACTTTCTTTACTATATATCAATAATCTGTTGGAAGCAAGGAGCAACCACTTGCCCTATCCACAGCGTTGCAGATGATGCGCTTCTTTCCAGGAATCTAGTACTAATGTCGAAGGCAGTCAATGAAGATCTTGCTGAAATAACAGCCTGGGGAACCAACAACCTAGTTCAATTCAACGCCACCAAAACTCAAGCCTGTAATTTCTCCAGAAAGGCAGATCTCTCATGAATATATCATGTCAGATCCATCGCGAAAGCTGCTTCATAAAAATCCAGATTTTTGTTCCGTGCGAGAATCTTCTCTATATCTCAACAGCTTCTCATGATCTACATACACACAGATACCAGCCAGTTCTAGAATACTGTTTCCATATATATGGGGTTCAGCACCCAAACATAGGCTGATGTACAATAATTCCATCACTAGCAATACCAGCCATATAAACTCGACAAGCCCGAGTTAGCACATGTATCCTCTTGTTGTCAACCTTGAAAAATGTCGAACAACACTTTTTTAATACTCGTTTGTATATAGAACGGCAAAACTTTGGAATTTTTTGTCAGAGGAAGTATCATCAAAAACTTCCGGTAAGATTCTACCTGTACTTGCGAAACCACTTAGTTATTGATAAGTGTTGATACCTTCAATGTACTGGGTGATTATTTGTTTTATTGAACTGATGGAAATTGATACTGTCTATGTTTAATTTGAAACACCTTCATTCACGTACTTCTCCACACTGATTCTCTTTTCCTCCACCCAACATTTGTACCTCCTACGCTCTCGATATAATTTATATACAAGGTGGCCATTTGAAAACGAAACAGAGGCTCCAAATGGTCGCCAGAACCGGATTGAAAAAAACACTGGAACAAGTCAACGACATTTTCGAGGAGGACTCGTTTTGAAATATGTTAGTGCTGCGGTGATGCCGCTGGTATCGAAAAGTAGCAACAACTCTGTTATATATAATGGAGTACCCTGTACTTGATTGTTTTTTTAGATTCTTCTCGAAACGCTGATTTCATGAAATTATCACACTTGGGGTCTAGCGGGAATGATTACAGAGACATGGGGTGTTCATTATCAAGATTTTTCAAATATAGGACTTTTTGTGTCGAAACTATTCATTATTGGTCGAAACGGCTTCTATGTCCCCATCTCAACTTTTGATTTACTATCTACTGACATTTAATTGAAACAGGTACCCTGGACATGTCACTACAAAAACTCGAATATCTCGAAAACGGTTGCGATATTTGTATTTCGATATGAGTACAGTTATCATGTATTTTTGTTCGGTCTATCATTTTCTCATCAAAAAGAATACGAGGAAATATGTTGTCTTCAAAAAATTGTGACCCACCTTCTCAAAACACCCTTTATAACAATATCAGAAATGTAGAAGTGTATCAAAAGAAGGAAAATGTAATCTATCAACATACATTTATACAGGAAAATTCAATCTGGTTGATTTTACCGTTTGGAAGTTATGCGGGAAAATTATTTCAACTTTGGAATCATATATCTCCTATAATATACATTCTGGGTCATTAGTTTATTCAACAAATAATATTTTTCAATGTACTTCCACCTCCAGGAAGCTCGGTACACATGTTGACTCACCTTATATAACATAATGAAAATGATGCTCCTTACTTTGATTCAGGTGCTCTCTCCAAACAGTGCTACCCAATCTGGGAATTTCCACGATCTCTTCGGAATAATACCTTTGATCCAAAATATTTTTGGTATAGTAGGTACGATAATCTTTCACCGTTTTTTTTTTTTTCGGAGGTGGTCGAAACCCTTCATGGACACCACGAAGGACCTTTCCACTAAAAACTTTACCTCCTTTCAAGGGTCGTCTGACCGAATTCTCCGATGACACTTAGGCCTGTTGGCCCATTGTACTATTGTTCCTCGAATATGCCGTAATTGATTTCACCATATACAACCCATGGTTCTTATATAAGGGCCACTTCAAACGCCGCAACAGTAACTGTGAGCACTGCTGCTCACAGTACCAGAGGTTTCTTTGAAAGACACTTTTCATTCAGGTTTCTGAAGACTACTCTTCCGAGCCGTAGTCTCGTCCATGAATAAGGCCAAAAGTTTGCCTTCTCCTACGAGTAATAGGGAGAGTGGTTGGTCCAGCCTGGTGGTGCTCCCTGAACAGGGCTAAGGCTGTTTACGACTGAGATGTCGCCCTATTTCCCAGTGGTCCCCTTATCGACACCATATAACCTCGGTGCCATTCATCCCTCGTCACGGGTTCCCACAGCTTAGATTAGGTTGCCAGAGCCTCGTTATCAATCCGCGGCCACATCAGCAGATGTTCACAAATTGCACCAACCCTGCACTCAGATGTCAACAAAACTGTCACATCTGAGTGATAAGAGCAAAGATGTTCCCAAAATGCTCAATCTGCCGAGCAACCGCGGCTTATCCTCCCTACACTATGGTGAGGTTGGGCTTTAGGGAAGAAAGAAGAAAGAAGAATTGACCAAGAGAGGCCGATGCAAAAGGTTGAAAACTGAAGAGTGTAGAGGATACTACCAAAGAGAAGTTGAAGATTAATGAGTATCTGGCTAGGGTGCCTCGGGATTGCCATTCCCGTACTCACAAGTCGTAAGCCCCGTGAGGGTTTCTTTCACAGTTACTTTTATCGCTTGGAGCGCACGAAATGGAATCCCTACAATGTTCAAAGAGCGTCGTGCGTTCCTAGGAAGGATAGGGATAGGAGGTAGGTATTGAAATTTTTTTTGAACTTCTGGAGATTAAATGTTGTTGGGAATACTTCCTCAGGCAATGAATTCCAAAGCCTAGCCGTTCCATGGATGAAGGAGTTTTCACCTATTTCGAATTCTGAAAATATACTACTCCTATGATAGTATTTTTGTTTCTCTTGTTGTGAAGAGATGCGTTTTTTTCTTTATCGTATACTCAGGGTGAGTATTTTCGTCCGAAGGTTTCAACGAATCAAATCTTGTCGGCAATTCCCGATTGAACATTAATTGTTCAGGACTAACACCTGTCGTACAATAACTAGTGTTACGAATGTTCAATATAGTGCCAAGAATAGATTTGAATTTGCACCTTTTCCCAAAGAATCCTCAATGGTTTTTACCAAATTTTCCGCGGCATGTTATTGAATTCATTGAGAAAACCTCCAACCAACTGGAGTGAGAGTCCAAATCTACCAATAATTTGTTATTTAAAAATGAACCTAAGAAGTCCAAATGTAACCTAACCCATACTTCTGGTGTATAGGGTCAAGGATTTAAAACAACCATATTTGGTGATATCTCATGTGCCAAACAGTTTTCACGTGATTTCCTTCACGGAAAATAATTACTCGTTGAATCAAGCAACATGTATTTAAATAAAGGAAATATAAATGTCATATGCACGACAAAATATAATCATGAAATGAGTGAAAGTATATCTTGTTTCAGAGTCAAATTGAAGTTTGAATCAAGAAGATATGTCTTGGATGAACTCTGGATCTGGTTCAATTAAGCACAATCATGAATTATTGTTCATGAAGAAATCTTGAATTGGCTCAAACATTCATCTCTCTCCATTCTAAAAGACAATATATCGATTCAATCGAATATTTCTTTGATTTATTGAAATATTTCGTTGATTCTATGTAATATTCCTTTGATTCAATAAGATCACTTTTATTGAAGACTAAAGTCTTCTCCAAGATGATCTAAACAGATTTGCTGATTATTGTAAAGTCAACTGACTACATCTGAATTCACAAAAATGTCATGAAATTCTATTAACCTGTAGAAGAAATCCACCACAAGGTAACTTGACTCTTAACGGGCAGGCCATTAACACTTAGATGTGATCCTTGATAGAGTAAACTTACCTTTGATAAGCATATTGATAAAATTATTCAGAGGGCTCTCAGAAGTTGGGGCTTTATCTTCAGAGTTATCACCAATTTCAAATTAGCATACACTGTACTTGTCTTATATAACTCCATTTCAGATCCCATTTTGATTATGCAACGGTACTTTGGAAACCATGCTATAGTACGCACATTGATAGGATAGAAAAAATCCAACGTAAATTATTAATAAATACTTTTTTCTACTCACATAACTAAAATGGCATTTAGCGTACGGATATGTACCACGCTAAATGATCGATTAATCACGGATTGACGATCTGTGATTTATTCAAAATATTAAACACGTTACCATGGCAACACGATTTCTTGAATACATCACCATGGCAACACAGTTCTTTAAACACAGCTTCATTAATTTGAGACATGTCTGGCATGTCAATTTTGTATCAGAATTATTCAAACAATTTTCGTTTGTATCAGAATTCTTCATAAAAAATATAAGCGAAATGTAGGCGAAAATAAAATCGAAGAGAATGTTTTGGTACTTGCATATCTCCAAGAAGTGTAAAAATGAAGCATCCATCTTTGTGAACAATTTATTTATTCTGCGCTAAGCATGACAATAAATGTGAAACAAAGGTTAGTAAGCAATGGACTGGACACATCTACAACCAATATCACTTATATGTGCCTCGCTGGTTGCAGTTGCATGTTCTCAATTCCCATTCGTTTCGAATTATTTTGTAGGTTAGCAGGAATAGCAGGTATGTTAATGTAATTTTCGGAGTTCGTAGAAAAAGCATAGTATGTAACGCATTTATAAACTCTTCTAGACACTCGTTTATTAAACACTCGCTCCGCTCTGCTCCGCTCGTCCTTAAAATACTCGTTACTAAAAGGACGTGTATAACACTTGTTGACGATCTGTGATTTATTCGAAACATTAAGAACGTTGCCATGGCAACACAATTTCTCAAACACATTACCATGGCAACACAGTTCTTTAAACAGACCTTCGGTCGTTTCAATCCTGTCCGGCATGTCATTTTTGAATTTTGTATCGAAATTATTAACATTTTTCGTTTGTCTCAGAATTCTTCATTAAAAATGTATGTCAAATGTAGTGAAATCGAAGAGAATGTTTTAGGTACTTGCATAATATTTCAAAGAACTCTGATGTGTAAAAATGAAGCCCTCATCTTTGTGAACAATTTATTCCATGCTGAGTATGACAATAAACGTGAAGCACAATATTTATGTGAGCAAAAATTATGTAATCAAAATATGGATATACAAACCTGAAAATCGGAAACTCACCTCAGCTAATCGAAGAGATTTCATCTTCTACGTCAGATGAAAACTTCTTATTCACAAAGGTTAGGAAGCAAGCCATTTTGATAGAAATACATCATTGTATCCTTTGGGCTGGACACATTTTTTTTTATCGCTTGGAGCACACGAAAGGGAATCCCTATAATGTTCAAAGAACATCGTGCGTTCCTAGGGAGGATAGGGACAGGAGGTAGGTATTGGAATTTTTTTTGAACTTTTGGAAATTATATGTTGTTGGGAATACTTCCACAGGCAATGAATTCCAGAGCCTAGCATAGTATTATGTATTATGTTCTCAATTCCCATTTCCTTCGATTTATTTTGTAGGTTCGCCAATAGTTTAATCAAATTTTCTGAATTATGGGATCTTGTCGAAGAGAGAAATAATGAGTTCGTGGAAAAAGTATAGCATGTAACGCGTTTTTATACTCTTCTAGACTTTATCAAACGCTCGCTCCGCCCTGCTTCGCTCGTGCTTGAAATACTCGTTACTGAAAGGACGTTTATAACACTTAGATAATAGACTCTAAATTTTAGATAGAATAAAACGCGTCACTATTACTCCTATGAAACTAATATAATTCTTCACAAATAAAAGAATCTTTAGCTGTGAAGACAATATTTGGATATATTTGCTTTGTATACAAATTATTTAATGGATTCATCGATTCGCCTTACAGTATGAAATTGGTCAGTTCAAATTGTACAGAGCATAATATACGTAACCAAGTTTATGTGTCGTTGGTGGGAGCTCAACTAATTTTCTTCAGAACTCACCACTTCATAGATGTTGTAAATCATAGTATTTATGACTAAAAATGTAAACCTAGAATGTTTATATACCTATATTTTATGTATTAATTATGGCATTCAATGCACACACTGTATTCTTGGTATGGTAGTCATCTCTTATACTTGGATTAGTTCAGAGAAATTCGTTGTATTTTGTTATTTTGAGCAACTCTTTCGTTTGGGCAGCTTTGCTTGCCTGTTGAGTTTGCCTTTTCATGTTAAATAACAAATAAATAAATAAAATATTGTTCATTTTTTTACCGTTTACCGGTACAATAGGTAGATTCGTCATTTTTATGTAGGTACAGCTGTTCATACATCGATTGACTTATTAGTTGGATATACCGACCAAACAAATCATAGATGATGATGTTTGCTCATTGATGTTCAAATTATAATTCATTGACAAACGTCTGACCATAGATCTGTGAGTATGTCAATCCAAATGCGGACAGATATTTGTTTCATAATAACATTAAATAATGAATTGTTCAGTGTTAAGTACATATACTTTCTCTTTGAGTTTTCATTCACAATGTAAAATTCACGAGGAATTTAAACAAAGATATTACAATTAATTAATCTATACAACAATGGTTTCATTGAGTAATGTTTTTGATAACCACTGGAAAATTGCTCACTTGTATTAGAGTTGATTATATGTAAATGTCTCATTTGTGTGTTCCCAAGTCTTTCGATTTTACTTCCTCACATTATCTTTCATGTTAAGTGTGTTTGCATCTAAAATCTAGCATCTAAGTACTTACTACACTCATCGACGGCCATATTTTTTTTATCGGTTGGTGCGCACGAAAGGGGATCCCTATAATGTTCGAAGAACATCGTGCGTACCTAGGGAGGATAGGGAGAGGAGGTAGGTGTTGTTTTTTTTTAATTTTTGGAGCTTCAAGTTCTTGGAAATACTTCCTCAGTCAATGAATTCCAGAACTTTCCCGTTTTATAGAAAAAACAGTATTGGTATAGTGCTGTTCGACAAATTTCGAGGCTGACAATGAAAGGATGTTCTGACTGCGCTTGTCGAGTTCGTTTGGTTGGTATTGCTAGTCGTGGAATGATAGCAGAGATTTCTGAAGAACATTTTTCGTGGAAGTATCTATAAAAAAGGGGAAGGTCGCCAAAATTTTTACGGTCATGAAGTTCGTCAATATGAAGAATACTGTCTATAGATTTTCCTAAACTTATGAGATTTTCTCCTCGACCCTATTCAAATAAAAATATCAGTATTATCTCAATATACCAACAAATTTTCAATTACGAAATTTATCACCTCAGGAACGTTCAACGATTCAATAAATTGAAATCGAACAAAATCAAAATACACCAGAGCAAAACCAACATTCATTCCAATATCATACATTCTCGGCTCATCTGAAAGAATAAATCGTGTTGGTGATAAGTTTCATGTAAAAACTGATGTGTTCGTGACTGAAAATACAATAGGATCAATTCTTACTCAAACAAAAGAACAAGACCCTGAGAAATAGGAGCATCTTCAAAAATAATATACAGGGTGGCCCATCGAAAACTTTTCGATAAAATCCGAATTTTTCTCTCAGGTCTCTGGTAAGGGAATTTTGAGAGCTGTAAAATTTCGGGGCAAATCATCTACCTGTACTAAGAGGTATATTGGAAAAATATTGAAGTAGTGCACCTATGAGACCCTCGCTTCAATCGACCCCTATCTCCCCCATATGAAGGGTCAAAAAAACCACACGAATGTATGTTCACGCATGAGTGACATCTTCGTGACTTTACAATTTTCAACGTATTTTGACGTATGCGTGACGCATCCGTGACGTTTTCTCGACGTTATTTCTTATTTATTACGCTCCTCAGCGTTTTGACACCTGCTTGACGCGAGGGTCTCATAGGTTCACTACTTTCTGATATTTTTATTGATATGGCAGAGGTGAGGAAATCCTAAAAATCTAGAGAAATCTGAAGAATGTTTTATTCCGATCTTGGAGATTTCATGATGAAATAGTATGTTTTATATAACATATCAGATGGGTAACGTAAGTCGTATGACAGATAACGCGATAGCTGATGATTTCGTTCAAAACAAGAAACAGCGTATTTGAGTTGAATAGCCAAAAAAAAATATACAGAGGAACTCGCAGGCAGACCCCACACTTAAGGTGAGCTTAGTAAACATATAAGACAGTTAAAGTATGACGTATGACAGATAATGTTCGACAGCTCATGATTTCATTCAATTACAAGATACAGGGTGTTTGGGTTGAAAAGCATCAAAAATATATACGGAAAGAATCACTGCAAAAACTGACCACTTTAGGTGGACCCAGCAAACATATTGGACAGGTTTCGTATGACAAATGATGGCAATCTGATGATTTCATTCAATAACGAGATTCAAAGCGTTTGAGTTGAAGAAATATACAGGGGGACTCGCGCGTTCACCTCCCTACTTTAGGTGGGCACAGCAAACATATCAAGCAGGTGACGTTCGATAAGTGAATCAAAATTTGAGATAGGGACATGTGAGCTGTTTTGGCCGATAATGAATAGTTTCGACACAAACAAATCCTAAAGTTGAATAATCTCGAATATGAACACTCTATATCTCTGTAATCATCTCCGATAGACCCAGAGTATGATGTATCCATGAAATCAGCTATTCAGCGAGGATCTGAAAATGCACTAAAATACAGGGTTTTCTATTTGAAATAACAAAGTTGTTGCTACTTTTTGATAGAAGCGGCAACACTGCATTGCTAAAAAAATATCTTAAATGAAGGGGGAGTATTCTATAATATGAGCATGCATATTTCCATGAATTTTTCCCTACTGATTCTCGATATAGAGATAGTGTAAGCTCGTCGTAACATACCCTGTATAGTGTATAGGTATTAATATTGTATAATATTGTTTCACAAATGCCGGTACAACAACATCGTATACATATCGTTTTCAACAATCATGAGCAATATTGAAATTTGAACATTCTTCCCATGTTCGACGGCACATTGGTTGAATATTGTTTCAACAATATTTGAAACATCATATTTACCTAACGTGATTGATATCGTTTCAACTATATCATGCGGAAGATATCGAATGCATATTGTTTCAAATATGAATATCTAAATAAGTCATTCAATATTTTGCTTTATATCGGTCATAAAAGAAAAAACAATATTGTATTTTCAGGTTCAATCGCATACCGGTAACATATTGTTTTGAAAATACATATCGATATCGGCATTTTAATATTCATTTGATATCACTCTCAAACCTATGTAGACAGATGGCGCTATAAAAGACGAGAGAATATAAATATTGGCTCGGGACGATTGAAAACCATATACTTACCTGGCATAGGGGTTAATCATGATCAAGAAGGCAGGGCTTCCCCAGGACGAGGCCAATATCGCCGAATGTTCACATTTTATGTCTTGTCAATATTGGTATGAAAAAATTCTACCAATATTTTCAAGAGACGAGAACAAAATAATTACCAATGGTCCACCAATATTTCCAACGAATATTGCACCAATATTGTCGAATGTTCACTTTTCATTTCTTGCCAATATTGATTCCACATTTTATGACCAATATAACTGTACGAATATTCAACCAATATTGGTGTGAAAATATTTCACCAACGTTTCCAAGACGACATTGCAACATGCAACAACAATTTTCCACCCACATTTGAAACTAATAATATACCAATATCGCCGAAGGTTAACTTTTTACCGATATTCTCGTTATATTGCACCGATATTGGTCCAATATATATGTGCTACTTGGGATCCATTATGTCAACAGGATAAAAATGAATAGTTGACCTGCACATGCTGCGGTATAGTATTATCAAGACCAAACCAGAAACCTGTTGGAATTGTGATCTGACTGAACCTCGGATTGAACCTTGGTGAACGACGTGAAAGGTCCTCGGTGTCCTGGAAATATATCTCTGATCAACACGTTGAAAGTTCATGTCAATAATGGAATTATATCCTGACCAAGGAAAATATCCTGAACCGAATTTATTAAAGCAATTCTATAAACTCATAATATGAATTAGTGAAATTAGAATCACCCGACTTTTTCCTCAGGGATATGCCATGTTCCATTCCTCTTCATGACTTGTATACAGACTACAGAGTGTTTATAATTTTCATGAAAATTCCTCGTGAACTTATTCCTAAATTAGTTCACAACTGATCCGTATATCCTATCGATTGCCAAGAGTACCTTTTTTCTCACGTCGTAGAACATGTTGGAATGTCATAACGTCATGTCCAAGATTCTGAATAAATTCACACACAAAAGTTTGAGAAAAAAAAATTGTTTTCATACATGCATCCATTTGAAAGTTCGAATTCAAATATCAAATATCTGTATTTTGTTACAGAAATACCATGACGTAGAAATAGACGTAGTTAGAAAAGATGGACTGATACTCATCAGAGAAATGGCAGCCGAGGTGAAAAACATGATGGACTTCAAAATGAGCGCAGTGATGGTAAGTTATCTTATTTTCTGATGAAACAATAATTTCATTTGATATGGATCCTGTAAGAAACTGTCTCGTTCAAAAGGACTTTTGGACAAAGCCCTTGACACGGTTTGTCAAGGTTTTTGGAAAAAGGTAATTACCCAATCTGGTGCAAAACCACAAACTGTTTTTTCAGAAAGTTACAGGGAGGAAAGAAACTTATGGTGGATCACCCTATACAAATTGTGTGTTTTTTTTCAAAATTATCAGTTTTTGGGAGAATCCAGGCAGAAATTGTCGCAATACATCTTTGCGCAAAAGGGTTGATAAGAAATGAGTTTCTAGGCAATTCACTCTGACAATCTACACAGGGTGTCCGGGAACTGCATCGATCAATATATAGAAAACCATAGGTGTGCCAGATTTGAAAAATGAAAAATAACGCATGATTCTGAACATGTTTCATGTATAATGTCCTATACCCAAGTCTAACCGTTTTCGGAATATTTCAAATTTCAAGTTGAAAATTGCGTTTGCAGACCGAGAAATATTTTTTTTTTATTTCTGGACATGATCATTTATTTTCGATTGTGTATCGCCTTATTCGTAGGAGAGGACCCAGTTCAGTAGAATTTCGATATCAATTCGATTACAGTTATACAGGGCGTTCAACAGAAAATTGTATAGATCCGGTTGAAAAAATTATTGTAAGTCAATTTTTGTCAAATGGACGCCCCCCAATTTAATATTTTTATTCGATTCGGCATCGAAAATGAATCTAATTTTGAATGAGGTTATCTATGCCTACACTCAACAGTTTTCGAAATATTGGCAAATTAACATGTCTCAGTTCCAGAAAATCTCGTATTCTTGAGTTTACTTATTCTTAGTCTCAGTTAAAAATAATAAATAGATTTGAGTAATCTTCATTCGAATAATCCAAACGAGCCGGTATGATTGATTACAATGACATTTTCATGGCAGTTGGTTGTTTCCAGCGCAACTGCGGGCGCCATGGCCAACTAAGAATAAGGAAACTCAAGAATACGAGATTTTCTGGAACTGAGACATGTTAATTCGCCAATATTTCGAAAACTGTTGAGTAGGCATAGATTACCTTTTTCAAAGTGAGCTTCATTTTCGATGCCGAATCGAATGAGAATATAAAATTGGAGGGGTTTCATTTGAAAAAATGGACTTACAATATTTTTTTCAACCGGATCTATATTATTTTCTGGTGAACGCCCTGTATAACTGTAATCGAATTGATATCGAAATTCTACTGATTTGGGTCGTCTCCTACGAATAAATCGATACACAATCGAAAATGAATGATCATGTCCAGAAATAAAAAAAAATATTTTTCTGTCTGCAAACGCAATGTTCAACTTAAAATTTGAAATACTTCGAAAACGGTTAGACTTGGGTATAGGACATTATACATGAAACATGTTCAGAATCATGCGTATACGCATAAAATCTAGAACCTTGATAATATACAGGGTGTCCCATTTAAAATAACGAAGTTGGGGTCGACTTCCGGTACAATCGGAAGTACCACGATCTTCAAAATATTCTAGCTGGATAGCACTTATCAACAACAATGAACTCCCAAATATTCAAATTCGGCCCACCTAAGGTTTTCCATATATTGATCGATGCAGTTCTCGGAGGGACACCCTGTATAGGAATGCTTAGACATCCTGAGAGAGTTGAGCAGTCAGAATAGACTGACTTAAGTATGGGTACTTGCACATACATGATATGAGGATACGGAAAAGAAGACGCTGACTAATGAGGACGAAATCAAGAAAAGAACATGAAAACCAAGCAAGCAACTTAGGAAACAAGCATCAAGTCATGAATCAAAACACAATATCATAGAGAAAATGAAGCTAGATAAAGAACTTCAAATGATTCCGAATAGATCTGGAAAGTTATACTCCATACACAACAATATAAACCATAATCTGATCTGATGATAAGTTTAAAATATTTTTGTGATGACAGGTTGTAATTAAACTATGTGAAAAACCTGCTAATCCAAGTCTATACAGTTTGAAGCGCAAGCGCTAGTGATCTAGGTATTTCGCTGTGAAAAACAAAATAAAAATTTGTAAAGAGTCTCGAGAAAACCTTTTGCTGATGACTTTTTTCAGCTCGTACTGCTACCGTTCTGCCTATTGGCACTATTTGTCAGTAATCAAAAAGTACTCATTCATTGCTGTTTTCATCATAATACGTGTATGTCACACTGTTATTGTACAACAACATAATATTTAGTATACAGGGTGTCCGGAAATTATGCGCAAAAGATCAAGGAGGTGATTCTACATAATAAAATAAGAAATTTATTTCATATGTACATGGGTACCGAAATGCAGAGGTTTCAACATACAGTGTGTTGAACTTTTAAAAATATCGGTTTTTTATGAATATCTCAAATGTCCTTCCACCGATTTACTTGAAATTTGGCAATTATATTCTTTGTCATGAGGGGCTGATATAACCATAATTCAATTGGATTATAAAATCCAGTGGCGTCCTGGAGGCAACCTACCGAATAAAATTTGCGCCACTGATTTTTTTGAATTCTGTATCTTCATATCCTATTGACCAACTAAAAATACAACATTTTGGTTTCCTGAATTGTTTCGATATTTTGCTTCATTTCCATGGAATTAATAAATACCAATTTATTGCATTAATTTGTGCCAAGAAATTCCTTCAAAAACTAGGGTGAAAATAAATGCGTGATCCTTGTCCATAGACATAGAATAAGAATGAAGATTTATTTTCTTCAATTATTCCATGATACATGTTTGACACACTCTACACTCTGTATACTGAGAACTATGTATTCTCGGTCCAGGAAGGCGTAGTTTTCAATAATACAAAGTGTGTCAAACATGTATTATAAAATATTTGAAGGAAATGAATCATCATTCTTATTCTATGTTTATGGACATGGATCGCACATTTATTTCTACCCCTGTTTATGGAGGAATGTTTTGCACAAATGTATACAATAAATTGGTATTTATTTTTTTCCACGGAAACGAAGCAAAATATCAAAACAATTCAGGAGACTAAAATGTTGTATTTTTAGTTGGTCAATAGGAAATGAAGATATAGAATTCGACAAAATCAGTGGCGCTCATTTCATTGACAATAATATTCAGCAGGGTGCCGCCGGGACGCCACTGGATTTCACGATCCTAATTCAATTATGGCTATATCAGCTCCTCATGATAAATAATATCATCGCCAAATTTCAAGAGGATCGGTGGACGATAGAATCCCGAACTCAAAATATGAAGATTTAACCCAAATCACCTAGATAAAATATGTCTCCTGTCTGAGTAACAGGGTGTTCTATTCGAAAATTTTGAAAGTTTTTTTGCCCAGTTCTTCAAAACTATTTGACGTATCACTACTTTCATATTTGGAGGGAAGTGTAGGTATTATACACCCAACTGAATTATGTGAAATGAACTTTTCTAGCTATTACCAGAGGCGTACGACAGGGGCAATTAACTGGTTGATATCTCCCAAATTCTACGCCACTGGCGGAATTGCAATTCTACCACAAATTTTCGATTCTCCAATAATTTTGACCTAGATATTTTACGTTTTCTCCATGGCGATAAAGTCATTATTTTCCGAGATATTTCAAGTTAAACATAAAGAAGAAAAAAAAAACTAGGGGCTCAAAGTCGGTCGACCACACTTCATATAATAGTAGTAACTAACATTTTACATATGTAACCGGTTTCGGCGCTACGGCCATCATCAGACAAATAATAAGTACCTAAAAGTTTAAAAAAACGAAGACAATCAAATGTGAATGAAGACATATGTAAAATGTTAGTTACTACTATTATATGAAGTGTGGTCGACCGACTTTGAGCCCCTAGTTTTTTTTTTCTTCTTGAAAATACTGTGGACCACTTTGAGAAAATGGATGATTTTCATGATTTAAACATAAAGCTGCACAATCATTTTGATTTCAATGTGCATTAATTTTGTCAATATTTTGGATCAATGGATTGTATTCATCAACGAAATGAAACTTCAATCCATATTAACAATAAAAACATAATTACATAACAGACAGGAGCTGTTACAGGGTGTTTGATTATGAAATATATTAAAAAATTTAAAACGCCTTGTAACAGCTCCCATCTGTTATGTTTTTATGTTAATATGGATTGAAGTTTCATTTGATTGATGAATGCAGTCCATTGATCCAAAGTATCGACATTATTGATACACATTAAAATCAAAATAATTGTGCTGCTTCATGTTCAACTTGATGCTATGAAGAAAGAGTACGATATTTACGAAGACGGTATTGAAGAATCGAAAAATTCTGATAAAATTGCAATTCCGTCAGTGGTGTAGAATTTGGGAAGAATCAACCAGTGACTTGCCCCTGTCGTACGCCTCTGGTAATATCTAGAAAAGTTCATTTCACATAATTCAGTTGGATGTATAATACCTACACTTCCCTCAAAATATGAAAGTGATACGTCAAATGGTTCTGAAGAACTGGGCAAAAAACATTTCAAAATTTTTTAATAAAACACCCTGTAACTCAGACAGAAGACATATTCTATCTAGGTGATTTGGATTAAATCTTCATATTCTGAGTTCGGGATTCTATGATCGAAATATTTCCAATTAGTAATGAAACACCCTGTATATGATATAAATTTCATGATGTCCCTTGCAGAATCACTCTCTTGATTTTTTGCGCATAATTTCCGGACACCCTGTAGATTTATGTGAATCACGATTACCATACTTAGACCATTGGGGAATCAATGAGTATTTTCCAGTTTTCTTAGATCACTACAACAGTACTTGTGCCACGATATTATTTCTCCAATGACGTAATCAGTATATTATCACTATGAACTATCAAGCTATCAGATCTATTCCATTGGCACCATTGTTCAGACACTAGACAAGTAATGTGTTTTTCATAGTTCTGTCATTTTGTTTATTCTGAATTTTCGCGTATGTGTCGTTATCGTAACATATGTTAAGTGTACAAGTGAATATTAATTCATATCAATTCAAAATATCAAATTGAGCAGAATGAACTGGAATCCTCCTTCAAGGATATCCAGACAATCCAATTTTTGTTTTCACAGGATGAAGTTTTTGATAAAAACTAAACCATCGGAATTTCTTAAAAACGGTCATGGATTTTCCCAATTCTGAGTCTATTATGGTTTAGTAGAAGAATATTCCATGAATCGAATCGAAGGAGCTGTTGAAAAGTTATGACCAAAAGATGTTTTTGCGAAATCTCAAAAGTCACCCTATAAATATTGATAGAGAAGAAAAGACGACAATTTCTGATAGTCATTAGGTATTCCCTTCAAGGTCTTCTATTCATGATAGGAGTATGAACAGTTCCTCATGGCTCACCCTGTATATTCGATCCAAATGTCAAAATTCCAACATGAAAAACAGCTGAATGATGCCTTGGCCAATGATTCCGTTGTCACCAGGTATATTTGAACAAAATATTTTTTTTCCAGAGGATTATGGACTCTGCTGAACAAGCTGCACTGACACCTCGAGCAGACAACGGCCAGCCCTTTCGATATTACAACGCCAAGAGACTGAATGCCTTCGGGCCCGATGGTAGGCCTGCCGAGGGCACTAGAGATCTGATCCTCACACCGAACCCGCATTTCGATCACTTACCTGTTAATACCACCCTCAGTACAATACTGATGCCAAACAACGTCAATGAAGAAGGTATGTTCCTCGATATATTGAGCACTGTGACCTTCACCACTTCACTTTTTTTACACTAACAAAACCGATTTTTCAAATGTTCGTGTAACATCGTGCGTACCTAGGATGAAAGGGGGGAGGAGGTAGGAGTTGGAAATATTTTTGAACTTTTGTAGGTTATTAGTTCTTGGGAATGCTAACTATATTGAATTCCTGACGCCTCAAGTGTGAGAATAGTAATACAGTTATGAACGTGGGTTCAATTCCCAGCACGAACAAGGAACTTCTTTCAATATTTTATTTACGAATTGGATATTGTAAAGTTTAGGGCCTTTGATGGGGATAGTCCTACACGATTCGCTGTTGCGTTCCAATTAACAGGGCTGCTCCTAATGTGGCGCATGGAGTTAGTAACAAAACCTACACAGAACACGCAGAAAGAGATGATGATGTGGTTGTGAGCATCAGAGAAGAATTAGGACGGTGTATGTAGGTGGGTGTGGAAAAGTACCAGCTGAGCGTGAGAGCGGGCCAATGCTGCTTAGTGGACCTCGGTCTCTAACGGAGGTTAACAAGAATAGCTAGCAGGCCTGCCACTGCAGCATATGGTAGTGAGTACATTACTAGCCTACAAAACACAGCTGAAAAACTCTGAAAGATACCTGATGGGCTGTGCCTGAAAAGGATGTTAGCCAGCTCTCAAGCGAACCACATCACTCATTGAAAATACCTTGGGGCTTGCAAAAAGGTCCCATTAGGGACTAGTTGCTGACGTGCAAACGTCCCCCACCAGTACCAGTACCGGTATGAACGAGTATAATGGTCCTATTCCATATAACGCTCTCTATGGTCAGTAATTTAGGGTTGGTTTTATTCTTTCCTCAAGATACTAGAAAAGTTAGCTGAAAACACTTCTCGAGGCGTTGAAAAATCGGTTCGTTTAGTAGTATAATAAAGCAGTGTGATCTTCCTTAGTGTTGATAATTGGTAGTTGTTTCATTACCTTAGGAGAATCAATCACGAACAAGTATTCTGGAAAGTAGCATATATAAGCAGTTATAGTGCGCATGTATTATAATTTTTCTTCATTCATATTATGTCCCTTATCCGCACCCATATGTCTATTTTCCTCACTCATACAAAACGGGTATCTCATCCGCTTTGCACTGAAATGCGAACGACAGGAATCCAAATCTGATCTATTCGAAATTGGCTCTCCATGTCTCAGATGAATTATAGGAAAATAAAAACGATAGACAAAATCTGGAGAGAGATTCTTGAACGGCATTGAGTGAGGTATAATAATAATTGTTTTTCATTGATAAAAGTTAGCTGAAAACACTCCCCGAAGCATTGAAAAATCTGTTTGTTCACTAGTATAATAGTGTAGTACGATCTTCCTCAGTGTTGATAATTGGTAGTTGTTTTATTACCCTTGAAGAATGAATCACGAACAAGTATTCTGGAAAGTAGCATATATACGCAGTTATGGTGCGCATATATTATTATTCTTCTACATTCATATTATGTCCCTTATCCGCACCCATATGTCTCTTATCCTTACTCATAGTAAACGGTTATCTCATACGCTTTTCACTAAAACGCGATCGACAGGCATCCAAAACCGACCCATTCGAAATTGGCTCTTCATGTCTCAGATGAATTATAGGAGAATAAAAAACGATAGATAAAATCTGGAGAGAGATTCTTGAATGGCATTGAGTGAGTTATAATAAAAATTGTTTTTCATTGATAATTTTCTCAATGGTACATCAAAACACTCTTGGTACAAAAGAAGAAAACCAACTTATCAAAGGGCAGGATCCATTTCAGTCCCAAGTTTGAGACAGAGAATGAACTTTCTTTTCCATCCATCCAAAAACATATCGAAATTGACACTGACATTTACATTGACTCATTGAGATATTTGAAAAGAACCAATCTTCTTTTGAGTGAATACATGAAGAAAAAACATTCTTTATTCCGTTGGAAAATTATTAATATTCCACTCTTGTTTTCGAGAACCTATATCAGAATCGCTCATCATCACGTTCTCATCTCCAGTATTACAGCCATATTTTTTGTTCACAAAAATTATCGGACTTTCTCTGCCAATACAGATTCTGGTAACCAACCAACATCATTTTCCAGCGATAATATGTCTGACATTCATAACGTCAATAATTATAATTCAATTTTGTCGGTATGGATTCAATCATGAAAAAGTCATATATACGAATACAACTCGTAGTACTATTCCTCCTGGAAATATTCGTCGTTTGAAATACTTCAGCTTACTGCTTATATTTTGATCATGAGATTGTTCTGAAAACGTTCGCCTATTCGGCTTATTGATAGTTTTGATATACAATGTCATTTGGGAATCTACTAGGCAACAAGCTGTCGTAACAATCGCCGAATATTATCAGCAAAGTATTACATTTGAAAAAATTTATGAGAAAAAAGTATTGGAAATTTGCAATCCTCTCGATTTAAACTACAAGGTACCTTTTGGGAACAAACAGTAATGTAGTAATGTTTTATGAAAAAAATGAGAATTTTGACAAATTTTATTGAAGGGGTTCAAAAGAATGAAGAATGTCGATGATCAGAGATGATTAAAATGATGAAATGATGGAAAAAACGAGACAAAATCAGGGAAATAATGGAGAAAAGAAAGGATGATGGAATGAGACAATAAAATCGAGAAGTTTCCGTTTTCGTTTCTACTGGAGGAGTTATTATTTTTCAACTAGTGAAGATTATTTCATTTCAAATATTCAAAAATATAGGTAAGTTTCTAAGAAAACGAATTCGATGCCGTCATTACTACAGTTTCTGAATATACAAAATATGTAAATTTAGTCTGAAATGGACTCCTTTCGAATTTCCTTTATCGTTTTTTGTTTTCTTATGATAGAGCTGATACATCGCGTCTCGCAAACCCTTAACACTTCCCGTTGGAAAATTCTGACGAACTATGAAATACCTTATTTTAAGAATGGAGGTTTCTATGAACATTGGTTGTTTTCTTTTACAGATATATGGTATTCAAGCTGAAATGTGTTTTAGCTTTCTCAAGGGTTCCTTGTTCATAGCTGCCCCACTAATTCCAAATCCTCAATGATCAGAACTCAGACAGCACCAGATATTCCATGAATCTCCCTATCATATTCCTTTTTGAATATTGGGATATTATAGGAATAATCTGGACCATTGTAGAATGTCTGTGTAAGATTCTCCGAATATGCAAATGGGAATTCCTCAGATATTCATAGAATATGTGCAGAGCAATATTCTATTCATCTCTAGAATACATTATAGGGATTCTTTGAATCGTCCTGGAATATTCCAATGAACATGTTCTAACCCGATATGGGCTCGAACCCGTGATTTCCAGATTGTCAGAGCTACAACGCCTTAACCACTAGACCAGCATTCGAATTGAATAATGTTGTACATAACAATTTCTTGAAAAAGCGTTGTTCAGAATCGGATCATGAACACTTTTCGTTTCAGAATCTCCTTACATATATTTGTTTGAGACTCATATTTCTGAAATAATTATTGGTGTTCATGCTATATCATATTACATTGCGAAACATGGGAATATTCATGGAATATTTTATGAATATACAACACAAAATATTCCGTGATATTCAGTTGGGGATATTCCTGGAGCATTCATACCTGAATATTTCCTGAACAATCCAACTACAATATTCTGAGAATATTCAATTTTCAATATGTCTGCTGGAATATTCTTTATTCATTGTTTCGGAATATTACTGGAATATTCACATCGGAATCTATCCGGAATATATTCGGTGGATTTCCCCAAAAATCTTCAGATACTTTCCTTGTCTAGGCCTCATCATAATATTGACTTCAGACTTCTTCTGCATAGGTAAATCAGTGTACTGGAGAGATTTTTGGTTGTGACAGTCCTAGAAGTATTTGCCATTGTGTTACTTACATTGCTTCTTCCGCTTGATCAAGTTTTTCTCGAATATAGAAATTACCAAACCCATAAAACGGCTCTTATTCGATCAGTGGCATATTGATGCCCCTCTCCACGCCGAAGAGTCAGCTCTGGCTCACAGAGAGGTGATTCACTCTGTTGTTCCTGCAAGAACATTCAATTCATGCCGGGTATTTCCATACCATCTTCGAGCTCAATGTTCTGATGGCTGCTTGTTTATCGGTAGAAATGGCTATTTTCTCGTATCGGCATTTAATTTTGAACTTGAACTTTATACTGGCCTGGAAAAGTGGCCATTGGTTTCGGCGACTATCTGGTTCCAGGCCCAAAGAATGCTCCTCAGTTTTCTTGGATATCCTGGAGCTTGGACTTGTTGGTGCACAAAGCTGTGGTGTTCCTTCCAAAAGCGATTATATGCTCAATTTTATTTTGTTGCTTATTTTTTTTTCTCTAAACCGAATATTCCAGTTATCAGACCCATTAGTATTGGTAAACAAGCAAGCGGTCGCTTTTTTCCGTGTGTTTTGATGAAATTACTGAGTTTTCCAGCATACTTGGTCTTGTATCGTGATTTTCCTAGGAGACAATAGGAAAATAATCATCATGATCGAAAATGGGCAAAAAGCTACTGTGACAGCACATTCGGATTTTGTAAGAAATTGTCGAAAGAATATGGTTACTACTTCATCCACAAAATATTCAGCCACTTACTCACACCAACTCACTTGTTCCAAAGAAAAATGCCTTAATCTTTGGTAGAAGTCCATATTGCTCAAAGTGAAATTTTTCAAAGGATTCCTTCCTTCCTTTGTTGAAATACCCTGTTTATCAGTCCATAACCAGAAAGATAGATGCAAAATTTTGATCTTCGGGATCCCGTGAAGATCGCATCACCTCGTGAAAATCGAGAAAAATAAAGAAAAACGGAAGAAAGGAGAAAGATAATGGGCGAGTAGACTGATAATGAATCATTTGCATTCAATTACTCCACTGTGTCTTTAGGAACCTAAATTAACTTTTGCAACACTTCTCACGCTTTTTTTATGTGAATAATAAGTATATGCGTTGTTGTGAATAATGAATATATGCGTTTTTCAAAATTGTTAAATTCCAGAGCTCATTCCAAACGTACCGTCATATTAAATAGTGACGTCAGTTTTTATGCTGTTTCGTGTTTGTTCAGATAATCTTCCATTTCCACTCATGGAGCAAGGTTGTCAAGTCACCAATTATAATCAATTTATCAAAAAGATGCTAGAGCCATGTCGTTGAATAAAACATAATACAGGGAACCCATAATATTATAGATCATTCTTGAGTTTTTCGAGTAACCAAAATGTCCAAATATTATTTATACTCCATAACAAAATATCATATGAATGTTGGAGACTTGCCAAAATTGTGCTGAATCGTTACCACCGATACAACAAGGCCTGCATGCTCCGTGGGTGACGTCACTTAGTCAGGCCTAACCAGCGGCTCGAAACGACAAGCGCTTATAGCGCTATAAGGCGACCCCGTATTTCGATTTTAGTTTTAGATCATCATTGAGCCGATTTTGCTGTTTTTTGAAGGGCTTCCGGTTAAAAAAGGATGCCAGTCGTCAACTCAGCCCTTCTTCGCACCCCATTCGATTTTATTATGGAAAAACGAAGTTTTAAAGCAAAAACCACGATAAAACACAAATATCCACCTACAGCAACCCATTCGAACTAAATATATTGGCAAAAATTGTGGTGAAGGTAAACTTCACACCTACTTATACAGGGCCCGCAGAACATAAACTTATCGTGAGATTGATCGAAAGAAAATTGTGGAAAATGTATTTTATTTTGATTGACATGCCGTTTGTTACAATTACCTATATTTATCTTGGAGAATTCCTATTACCTGAAAAAATAACCAGTGAGTGTTTTCAATTTTCTGTTGTTGGATTTTTCACCCAAGTGGATCGTTACACTTGAAACCGTAATTTTTAAGGGTAAAACTGCATTAGCATGCGATGGTTTTTTTTTGAAAATTTTTTTCGGTACTCACGTATTTTTGTCTGATAAACCGAATTTTATAATGAAAATGAGATATTTCAAGAAAAAGTTCGAAATTTCGCCTTCTTTCTCCCCTTGTGTTGGGGGCATTTGAAGCTACTTGCTCTTATTTTGTCATTTGACACTTTATATACTCATGATGTACTTCGATGGCACATTTTTATATAGAAAATTCAACAGGAAAAATGATTTTTATGGCGAGTTTTTCATATTTAGTGAACAAGCATTCCAGATGACGACCATTTAATCAATAGTCAATCAAAATACGAGATGTCCAATGTCAATAGATTGCTTTCGAATGACATTACACACGCCATTATTTTGAATGGTATTCTTCCTTCTTTTCACTAAATATGGATTAATCTCAAGAAAATCATATGTATAGTTGAATTATATATAAATTGTCCAATATGATGAAAAAAGAAGGGAAATTTGTTCTAAATGCCATCCAGAAGACAGGTGAAAAAGAAGGTGAAATTTGGAACTTTTCAGTCAACTATCTTCATGATAAATATCATGATAAATGCAGTTTTTAAGAGGAGGATACACCGTGCATCAGTGCAATGAAAACATGATTTCTCCGCCCCCACTTTTCATTGTTCAATATTGATTTTTTTGGAAAACAAAAAATATGGTGAGATGAAGAATTGAAATATCTAGGTTTCTCTGGAAGCAGAATTTTGAAAAAATTCACCGATATTCTGCAAAAAAATCATGAACATTGCATTTTTCGAGTATATTCAGAATTTTTTTTTGAAAAAACTAAGACAAAAACTCAAAATCCGCTTCCAGAGAAACATCCGTTCATCCTTTGTGAAGAGCCCAGTATTTTTTGTTTTTGGAAAAAAAAAATTTTAGAGGGGGAAAAGTGGGGGCGCGCGATCCCATGTTTTCCAACATTTCGACACCGATTCCTAGCGGCCTCACCGGAGAATGCTGAAAACTGTGTTTCAATATTGGAATACAGGCTTATTTTGCGTTTTTGAGATTTTACCAGAGGGATTCAAAAAGTAGGACACATTTACGTTTGTACTATTGTACTTCAGCTATCTATATCATTTTTCGTCATTTCTGTTTCTTCATCCTATTCCTTGGGAACTTTTATACTGTCCACAATATCCATACATTATTTTATATTATCGAGTGGGAATTATAAGATAATTTTAGCATTCCAGTAAGGAAGTATAGCACGATGACCGTGAATCCTCCTCTCCGAAATGATAAATAAAATCATCAGATGATGTCATAGGTGCGGTGTGAGGTGAAACGTTTGTCGGCAAAAGGGGAACCGGCGAAAAGCCGCATTTCGGTCGACGATATAAAATTTTTTTTTGAAGCGGGGTATTCCACATAAGTATAGACTTTCAAGGGTAGAGAAGATATTTTGTATTATATCACAGTAGAAAATATCGCCAATAATGGGATTCGTGAAATGAACATTTTAACCAATTGCGGTAGCGGTAGACTTCGCGAGTGTTTCGAGTGTTTACTTCGAAGTTCAGGTTTTTGTGATTCATGGGGAGACCGAGGGGAAGACTCAGGGTAAAGACGAATTGGATATAGAGGAAGGGGGCATTTGAAGTGAGCATGTCTCACTTCAAATGCCCCCTTCCTCTATATCTCAGCTATAATAGCTATCAATCGTGCGATTCTTACCAAATTTGGACTAGTATGAATTACCATTGATATTATGATATGATCAGTTTTTAGGAAAAGAAACATCATTATGGACAGTGCCGTGTGTTTTTATCGAAATTGAAATGGGTTTCATGAATCAGGATTTTTTGTAGGAAAACTAACTTTACAGTATTGTTACTCATTTTTTCGAATCTCAATGTGCAAAAATTCAATAATTTTAAAATACTATAGAATGGGTCAAATTTTTCTCTTCACTATCAGCACCGAATGAATAATGACTTCTAATTAACCGCAAATTCTGGAACGTTCAATAGCTCCAGTAAGTAGAAAATTATGGTTTACATAAAAAGAACAAGGCATAGTTTTTTGTTGAACTCATCTTTTCCGAATGAATAATTTTTCCTACTCCCATTTTATAAGAAGCGAATTAATTATGTCGGATTTCTATCATGATACAGATCTCAACCAATGAAGACACGTTCTTTTTATCATGATTTTTGGCCCATAAAAACACGTAGTACTTGGGTATAATCAAGTGGGTCTATGTTTATATCTCACTTGCTTGAGTTGTTTGACATTTAATTCCAAATGACAATCATAATGACAACGCGAATGCGTCAAAAGTTCATGCAATTCATGTACTTATGATGGTGGAGAATGCTGAAATATAAATAATGAGAAATTATTTGATTTTTGGAGCGATAATTTCTATAGGCCAGTTAGGCACTTTCTGGGATAAGAGTAAACCGGCAGACTCGCGTCATGGAAGCACGCGTACCAGTGTAGGTATCTATTATTCATGTGAAAACTCCAGAAACGATAAGATCTCCACAAAATTCTCAAACACATGACATGTTTCGCTAATACAGTAAATACTGGTACGGCCGAGTCAATTCAAAATATCCATTTATGTTGATATGCGATGGCGGTTATATATGTTATCGAGTCTTGAATAGCGTAATACATGCGTCGAAATCACCAATAGTCGATCTGATCATATTGTGTTCTCGCTGGTATTACGAAAATCATTTACATCATTTATAATACACAGGGTGAGTAATGAATACTTCTGATGAGATGCAATTCGGAAGTTCTTATTCGCAAATGTCAAATTTCTCTATCGATACTTTCAAATTTATTTACTTCATTCTTTTCGTGTATACGTGTAAATATTTCATGAAACTGATATAACTTCATTCAGATTTCCCCGTATTGTCTAAAAAATATTGGAAATACTATACCGGCCATCGAAGTTGTCACTTCCTACTTGTGGTCCTACAAAAAATAGTGTATGAAACTATCATGATATTGAACTATCAATACACTCCTATATACATGCATGGTTTCCTCGTGATCGATGCATAGAATACTAATTTACGTTCGCAAAAATGCTGATGCTGATACCCTCCACAGAATTCATGTGAAAATTCTTATAACGATGAAGAACAATATTATGAGGTTCGTTTTCCTGTTGAAAGATGCCTTTTCATGAAAAATCGACCCCGTTTTATTTCAATAGAACCCCAGATACAGAATACCAGTCCAAATTTGATGAAAATCGCACGACTAATACCTAAGATATAGAAAGAGAAAAGTGAGGGACGCTGTAGGTATATGAAAAAAAAATTCCATCTACTACGATGTGAAATTGCCATTTCAGATAATATGACTCATCGTAATTTGCTGAAATTTTGCAGCTACGTTTCTCTATCGGAACTATTCCATATGACACCTTATGGAAAAAATCCAGATCCGGACATGGGAAAAATTCATGTTTTACTGATTTCTAAAGAGGTCACTTTGTGATCACTTTTCGCGAGAATTCTTATAAGAATCCGAAAGATCTGACGAAATGCCATAAGGACTGCTCTTCATTTTCAGGGCACGACACTTTGACCGGTTCAATGAAGGAATATGAAACAAAAAAGTTTGAATGAATTTTCAATTTCGACCTGACTGATGAAGTAAACAGTACTCTCAACTGGATTTATGTAAATAGATTTTTTGTACATTTTTGTTGGGTAAAAATTGACAGAAGAGAGCGAACGAGAAAAAGCACAGTACCACTAACACTGATTTTTTTTGATGATTTGCAATGTTATAGTTCTTGATCGAAATTCTAGATAGATATTAGTAGAGTCCCTGTCTGTTTTCAAAAAATGCATTGATGATTGAATAAAGGAATAAGACAAATATATCGAGCTCTGTCTTTTCAATTCCCCTAGTATCAATGATTGTCAGAAACAATTTTGAGGGTTAGATTATTTGTCAAACCGTTCATAGCCGTAGGTAGAAGTGGGAAATAGGGCTATTTTAACTATAATAACTATTAAATAATGATAATAACTTGAATCCCTTTTCTAATGAATTGTCGCAATAATGTATGCAGCAGGAAATTTAAATAATTTAAAATGCTAAATTTTGGCGGTCATAGAATTTCAAAGTGACAGTGACAAAAATTCGAAATAATTAAAAAAAAGCGGGCGGGACGACTATGGTGTTTCGTCACATTGTCAGGTGGACAAACCAAATAAAACAAAATATTGAAAACCCCAACAGCAGTCAGTTTTGTGTCCGGACTCTTGTCTAAGGTATATACAGGGACTCTAGATATTAGTAGTCGTGCCCTATTCTTCATTTCTTGATGTGACGTGTGATTCTTGCACTCAAGATGTCACTTTATTTTTCAAATGCTGAACATGGAAAAAGTTCAAATGTTTGCAAAGTTCAATACCATAGAAGATTTACAGACCCAAGAATATGTATAGGAGTAAAACCTTACTACGGCTATAACACACAATTGCTCTCGTTTTACTGTGCTCGATACGTCAATGAGGCACTTTGTATATCATCAATATTATTTTCGTATCTGATATCACAATGACTCCATTGTGTTATTATTTCAAAAAATCTCATCGCTCATGGAATGTCAAATGTGAGCAATGACACCGCTGTCTAATAGATGAGCATTACTTGACAGGAAATCAAATGGCTACAGGACGACGAAATCGAAAATGTCGCTGTTATCTATTATAGCCGTAGAAAAATTATGGCAGCATTCGCCAATGCTGCAAACTTCATTCTCGGAGGAAATCACTATCATTCCGTGCTCGTTAAACAATATACTATAATTTCATTTATTACATAATCTGATCAATCACATCACAACGTGTGTAATCGCGAAAACACAAGCGGTCTTTCAATTCTGATTGGTCTATCAGTGTTGGTGTTTTCAAAGATGTAACCATGGATAGCGGAGCAAAGACTGTCAGTTTGGCATACAATAATTATATCTGTCGTCAGAATATGAATCGCTCATTTATAAGAAATTCTCTCTCTCTCTCTAGCAAATTACAACTCCGTTCTGAATATGTTCTCATGATTCTGTCTTTCATTGTTGAAATACCACTCGCCGTGGTGTTGCCCAGCAGCACACTTTCGTGAACAAGGAAGCGACAGAATTATCTCGAATATTCAGAACATCCTAATAAATCTTCATGCCATAATTTCACCAGTTCCTACCCATCTTTTCGGAATATCAACAGATATCACGTCACGTCAAATGATGAAAAAACACCGCCTATACTATTTCATTATTACTTCATTGATATTTGCAATATTTGTAAACAGAAACAAGTCATGATGTCGATCAAGAACGAACATTTCAAATCACCAAAAAAGCAGTTCTGTGGTTTTTTATCAACTATACTTATATCTGTCGATTCCTATCATAAATCACATCAATCCAGTTGAAATAAGAGAGTTATCATCAGCTAGGTTCAAATTAAAAATTTATTCGAACGTTCTTGTTTCATATTGTTTAATGAACCGATCAACGTGTGTCGTGCAAATTGAAGAGCAGTTCTTATGGCATTATGTCTGATCTTCCTGAATCTGATAAAATTTTTCTAGGAAACTGATCACAAAATGAGCTTTTTCTTTATAACAAGAGAACATGAAATTTTTCGGATCTGATTTTTTTATAATATTCCATCTTGAATAAAGAAACGTCACTGCCTAATTGGGATGAATCATATCTGAAATGTCGGCCATTGAAATCATAATATGGCAATTTCACATAATATCTTCGTTATTGAAGGCCAACAGAATCTTTCATACATGGAATCTCAACTTGTTTTGTTTTCCCCTACTCACCATTTGGCTATGTGAGTCTCTTCATGAATTGCCCTGTATATCAAATTTGTCATATAGTTTCTAATAGCATCTTCCCCATATCGGTCAATATACAGCAAACTGATGAATATATTCAATAACAATATAATCCTTGTATCCTTGTGGAAATTCCTATTCCACTCAAAAGTCGAGAAATATGGTGAATTGATCAAGAGAATTTTGATGAAATCATCGTGAGAAAAAGAACAGCAGTTTCGCATTCATGCTATAAAATGACCCTTCTAACTATCATACAGAGGAGCAGCTTTGAAAATTCACCCTTCACTTTTCTATATTTCGCTCTCGAATAATCTTGGACATCCCCTCGTATGTCTTCTTAGCGGTTATAAGATGCGCCTATCGAACGAGCGAGGCGGAGATATTTAGTGAGAAAGACGGAGTCCGTTCTGGAATTTCAAATATTTACCTCGTCTTCTACCCCTTAATAGAGGAGAAACTGAAGTATCATCGATATCATCCACTTAAGTAGAGTGTTTGTAGTTCATGTTAATATGATAGTTGCGATTTGATCATTGGAATGAATTCTGCATTCATTGCCACGAGGCAAATGACCGTTTTCAGAAAGAAATTTGAGAATGAGAATTAAAAATGCCCGTTTATTATGAACATTCAAGAAAATTTCCTCGAATTCAGAGATGATTTTGTTGACTATAATATACGAATACAAAACTAACTGCACAATCAAAGCTTTTCTATTTTTCCTCTACTTATACTTTTTATGAGAGAGTAATTGTCTTATATTATTAATTCATCATTATAAATTAAGCTCTGTTCACTACTGAACTTAGATACTTAGATGGAGTAAAATCCTCGCGGTGAATTACATATAGGTACTTACCCACATTTTCGATAGCTCCTCGTCCAACGGGAAACTAAAAGCATGAACTTTTGAACCACCCACATAATTCCCCCGACAAAAGGGAACACAACACTTGAAAGGCATTGTTATTTCGCCGATCACAACACAAAATATTTCACAAAACAGTAATTTTTCCGCCAATTATTTTGATGAATAAACAACAAAAGAATTCGGGACCGTTTCAAAACCATGCGTGAATCACCGATGAATTAACACGAACTGACGCGTTAGTCGACAAGCGATAAAATAAAATACTGGCCTCACTTGGCGACGTCACGAGCTGTTTACGTCAGAGTCTGCTGGCCTTGTTGTATCGGTGGTAACGGCTGAATGCTGAAAACTGACAAGATCACGCCCACAATTCGTACCCCGTGTTGACACGTTTACCGGACATTTCAATTATTATTCACACAAATTCATTATAAGCGATGAGCAACAAATCATAAGGGAATATTTTGATACAACTGATTTTTTATTGCTAATTAGGAATATTACCAATACATAATTGAGAATTTACGAATTATCGAATACCTAACTAATATTTCCGAAGTTCCCAATCGTATTTCAACACAAGGCAACTGTGCTATGGTCTGCCCCTACTTACGAAATCGTGGATTCAGATTCTACTTACGGTAAATTTCTAGCCGTTTGAAAATTACCGTGGCATTGTTGTTGATTTTAGCACCTAAAATTCAATCCAAAAATTCTTGAGAAATATGAAATTGAAAAGTATTTGAGTGATATTCTATTTAGGAAATAAAAAAACTCACTCGCCTTCTGTTTTTTCTGCAAAGTCCTATGATTTCAACGAACGAAGATTCATTCCGTCCATAAAATTTGTTTAGAAAAATTAGCTTCTTCCAAATATACCATATACGGTAAAACGTTCCATTGAGTGGAGCTTTTCGTCATGATAGAAATGCACAACTAGTTCATCAAGAACTCAAATTCTGTTGAAATTCACTCAAAATTGTAGACATGATGTCTCTAACATGTTTCGAACTTCTGAGACATTTTTGTCGGTTAAAATCAGAGGGTGTCCATAAAATCATCACGATTCGGTGTGGACCTAGCTTGACACAAATTTTCTTTGACTTGATGTGATTTCTATGTAGAAAACAATCGAATGAAGTCATTACTTCAGTTCCCAAGTATGGAAAAATTGGTAGAGGCTTGAAAAACTTTGAGTACCGCACAATTTCTGGAACTACATGTTTATAGATGTGATATTTGACTAATGCCTTCACAAGAAAAGATAATTCACCAGTATGAACTATACCTGTAATATCAAATCAAGTGACTTCTTGTCCATTCTTCGATCCCAACAACTATATATATACTTTTGATCCCGTATTCATTCAGGTATTTTTTTCAGATCCTGATGTTATGAATGCTATACAGTGGTCGGAACATTTAGACCCACTGTACATCAATAATTACGAAGGGGATCCTTCATTATCCTGGCAGTTTTTCGGGAGCTCCACAGGATTCCTGCGAAGATATCCAGGTGACATAAAATACATTGTTTCTCGCTTCAAGTGTAACCTCACAGAACGGTTTTTTTTTTCGGAGTAGATTAACGATCGATTTTCTTGTCCAAAAAATGTACTACTCAAAAACACCTGCTATATAAATCTCATGGCTTCTTACGTCACAATGACGTCTCAAGAATTATAGGAAACTTAGTCAGGCATCATTCTATTTTGCATAATCTATCTGCCCATTTTGACTGGAAAATCGAATTTCATCAAAATATCATGTACAGAGTGAGCCAAATTGGAAATTTCTGAACGGGATTGTTCAAACTAAACTGGTCAACATTGATAACGTCGTGCTCCAAAATATAGCCTGAATTCGAAGTAGAATAACTCACGAATTTCCTCACCAATTTGAAATCGGTTTCCGCCGATGATTAGCCGAATCTCTTGACATTTCGTTTTGGCAATATGAAACTTCTGTAATTCCAGATAACATTGCTACAGGGTGATGATTGAATGAGTGTAAAATTGCATCGTGGTCGTCACCTTACAGCTAATTTTTTAAATTTTTTTCTCACCTGTATCCTCTTGATTGATGCTTTCTCTCGAAACGTTTTCGGAATTTTCAAATTCAGAGCTTTGATAATCGTGTTATGAATATTCATTCAGAATGATGCACTTTTTCGACGATTAATTGTATGAAATTTAAAGTTGGAATTCTTCTCCGAAGAATCAACGTTGTATGTATAGTCGTCGGATATGTCATCGTGTTCGAACACAGAAAATTCTGAAAATGTCTATACAAAGTGATACAAGAAATACTGGATGAATGATGGAATGGAGAATAACGTAGTCTTCAGTAGATGAAACATAATTTTCTCTGTGTTACTAGTGGAATAATGGAGTGTTACTTCGTCACGAGGATGTCTAGTGTCTGAACTCTAAATGGTTTTTCAATTCTTGGATCAAAGGTCATATTA
Source organism: Phaedon cochleariae (assembly GCA_918026855.4). Classification (NCBI taxonomy): domain Eukaryota; kingdom Metazoa; phylum Arthropoda; class Insecta; order Coleoptera; family Chrysomelidae; genus Phaedon; species Phaedon cochleariae. The sequence continues at coordinate 16,787,247 of OU896720.1, read as the reverse complement.
TAATGAAAAAGGCATTTTTAATCAAAATTTTCGTTAAGATAAATTATAAGATTCAGAAAATTACGATTGTAGTTCCAGAAGTATGAAATTCATATTTATTCTTGACGATGAATATACAAGGTGCGATAAAAAATTGTCCTGGGATGAAGAAGAATATGTTTGAACGTGATGAAAATCGCTATGTTCCGAAAAAGGAATATAATGTCGGTCATTGTCAAAAATTGTGAAATGAATAAATATAGTAACTTTTCATGAGGTTTATACAGAATTGCCACAGATTCGATTAAATGTTTTCATACTAATGAAGATAAATACAGTGAGTCCTCATGAGGCTTATACTAGGTAATATGAAAGAGACTTCAAAATTGCCATATATTCGTGCATACTTGTTACCATTGCATCTTATACTAGCACCTACAACATGGTCTTTCGAAGGAAACTTTCCTCATTGTCACTCATTGTGAAGTTGAATGGAGATAGGATAACTCTTGAATGCTCATTTCTGCATCATCTTTTTCACAGGGTGATTCATCAGGAATATATTATATATATCTCACCTGATGCTATAGATTTGACGAATTATGTTGAAAAAAATATAGATTTCCTAACTTATACTAACAATTATTGCTATTATGTTTTCTCACATCAAAAAAATCCTAATTGCATATTGGATTGACGTTCATTTCAATATGTGAAGTCTCGTTCATATTACCTCGTATAAGCCTCATGAGGACTTCACTGTATTCATCTTCATTAGTATGAAAAATTGATATCGAATATATGGCAATTTTACAGTCTCTCTCATATTCCTCTGATAAACCTTATGAAAAGTTACTGTATTTATACATTCCACAAATTTCGACAATGACCGACACTATACTTCTTTTTCGGAACATAGCGATTTTCATCACGTTTAAACATATCTTTCTTCATCCCGGGACAATCTGGACATATTTTTTATCGCACCTTGTACATCCATCGTCAAGAATAAATATGAATTTCATACTTCTGGAACTACAATCGTAATTTCTTGAATTTTATGAATTATCTTAACAAAAATGCATCATTTCGATTGAAAATGCGTACTTTCATTATATGACCTTCGATCCAAGAAATTAAAAAACTATTTCGAGGTCAGACACCAGACATCCTCATGACGAAGTAACACTCCATTATTCCACTAGAAACACAGAGAAAATTATGTTTCGTCTACTGAGGACTCAGTAATTCTCCATTCCATCATTCAGTATTTATTGTATCACTTTGTATAGACTTTTTCAGATTTTTTGTGTTCGAACACAATCACATATCCGACGACTATACATACAACGTTGATTCTTCGGAGAAGAATTCCAACTTTCAATTTCATTCAATTAATCGTCAAAAAAATGCATCATTCTGAATGAATAATCATAACACGATTATCGAAGCTCTGGATCTGAAAATTCCGAAAACGTTTCGAGAGAAAGCATCAATCAAGAGAATACAGGTGAGAAAAAAAATCAAAAAAAATAGCTGTTCAAACGGTAAGGTGACGACCACGATGCAATTTTACACCCATTCAATTATCACCCTGTAGCAATGTTATCTGAAATTAAAGAAGTTTCATATTGCAACAACAAACTGTCAAGAGAGTAGGCTAATCATTGGTGAAAACAGATTTCAAATTGGTGAGGAAATTCGTGAGTAATTCTACTTTGAATTCAGGCTATATTATGGAGCACGACGTTATCAATGTTGACCAGTTTATTCAGATGAACGATAAGATTTCCACAAAATTGTTAAACGCACAACATTTTTCGCTAACACAGTAGCTTCATCAGGTGATATACAGTGTGTCCCACTTACCATGCTCACCATGGGTATCTTTTTAACGGTGAGAGATACGAGGTCGGTTAAATGACACCAAATGTGGAGTTTGTCAAGGCCAACTATAATGTGAAAAAATATTTCGATAAAATCTATTCTTTTTTGTTTTATACGCAAAAAAAAAGATTTTTATCATTTTCATGTCTCCTCCGTAATTTCTTTACTTATGAAAATATTCGAATAGGAATTTCACATTCCCATGGCAGTTTTTCAAAGTGATTTCGAAAAAAATATGAAATGTATACCAACTCTTCTAGAATTTGAGATATCAGCACCAACTTTAGTTTTTCAAATGTAGGTCATAGCTATTCAGTTACAAATAACTTCTTTTTCTCTTACAGATAATTTGTCGCAGTAATAGTTTTGTGTTGATAACAACGGAGTTATCATCATTTATACAAAAATAAAAGAAATATTTCGAATTCGTCATCTTAAATTTATGAATTTTAACAAAAAAATCATGATCTCCGACCTCAAAAACCCCCACTCACCAATTTTGAATGGAATCGGACCAAATCTTGTCCGCCATCTTGGAGCAGCCATTTTTTTAAATTTCAACAAAAATTCCCTAATGTATTGTCACCGGATTTACGAGCATCTGCCAAAGTTGATTGTACATTATGGAATTTTTGTTGAAATTAAAAATAATGGCTGCTCCAAGATGGCGGACAAGATTTGGTCCAATTGGTAAGTGGGGGTTCTTGAGGTCGGAGATCATGATTTCCTTGTTAAAATTTATAAATTCAAGATGGCGACTTCCAAATGATTTTTTGTTTTTGTAAAAATGACGATAACTCCGTTGTTATCAACACAAAACTATTACTGCGACATATCATCTGTGAGAGAAAAACAAGTTATCTTACATTTGAAAAACTATAGTTGGTGCTGATATCTCAAATTCTAGAAGAGTTGGTATAAATTCCATATTTGTTTCGAAATCACTTCGAAAAACTGCCATGAGAATGTGAAATTCCTATTTGAATATTTTCATGAATAAAGAAGTTACGGAGGAGACATGAAAATGATCAAAATATGTTTTTTGCGTATAAAACAAAAACGAATAGATTTTATCAAAATATTTTTTCACATAATAGTTGGCCTTGACAAACTCCACATTTGGTGTCATTTAACCGACCTCGTATCTCTCACCATGGTGAGCATGGTAAGTGGGATACACTGTATACTGGTACAATGAACTAAACCAACGTTTGTTCGGTTAATTGTACCAGTATATCACCGGACGAAGCTACTGTGTTAGCGAATGGAAATCTCATCATCGTTTGTGAAGTTTTTACATTTGCCATGGATTTCCATCAAGTAACGACCGAGTCAATTCAAAATTTTATATCTATCATTGCTTCAGAGTTACCAGGTATTTTTTGAAAATGTGCATTCGTGAAAAGTCTCTGGATCTCATTAAACCTATAACAAAATTTTTTATGTTTCCATGAAAACATGCTAAGCATTAAGATTATCATAATATGGAAGTACAAAAATTTTCGCCAAAAAAATCAGTTCAAGTCACTTTTTAAGAACGCACGTTTTTCAAAAACACCTTGTATTTATAGCTCGAAAATAGAGGACTTCCCCTTTCTTTCAATTTCGCTCACCCTGTACGTGAAATTTTGATCGAAACTCTATATGTCTTGTCTATGTTTTGTCCTCGGAGAAGAATCCCAACTGAGAAAATTGTTCTAGTGATACCTTATTCAGAAAGTATTTTCAGCACGATAATAACTGTGTCTAGTTTCATATCGTATCATTTAGTTTCTTGAAACTTGTAATGATATACTTAGTTCAGGCGATTTCAGCGATTTCTTCATAATTTCCATTTCCATGCTATTTTCCTCCGAACGAATGGTCTTCAAAGCCTTATAGTAACAAAAATAATATCGAAGAAATGAGATCATTTCTGAAACTTCAATGATATACAAAAATAACTCTCAATACAGCGTGGTCTAGCGTTATTTTCATAGCCGATAGAACAACGGGAACAACAAAAGATACAGGGTTTCATTATGGAGCATGTTTCGGACACTCAGGTACATCATCAGCCAATCGAAATAGTGTTTCTACAATAGAAAAACACATATGCGGGCAAAAAGTTGAATAAGTAGTCAAGAAAAGATGTAAGTAGTAATATATCGAAAAATTTATAATTTATTTATTCATTTATTTCATCAATCGAGGTTACCAATGCTTTCAGGGCCGGTACGAAAAATTTCGACAGTGGTTATCTACTAATTACAACGGTTGTGGATTATTCAAGGAATGCCAGTCATTTTTCAAAATATAAGTTTGATCATTTTTCAAACATTCATGATCTGCCAGTATTTAGTATTCAATTTTCAATTGTGAAATCCAAAGCCCCTTATTCTTGTGAACAGCAAGCATACGCGGAGGATGTATTGTCTTGTAATAAACAAACGTCATCTAATTGAAAATGTATCGATTATTAATATACCTCAGTAAACGAATCCATCGGAACTCGACGCAATAAATGAAATGGGAATATTGTATTTCGTTATGAATCGAAAAATCAATCCGAAAACTGAAACACGTCAACATCAAGACAAAGTTACCGAACTCACCAGAGAAAATCGACGGTCGTTCTGGTGACAGTGAATCTACCTCTTTCTCACCAACCGGGTTTCGTAAATAGACTTTTTTCAGGAACCAACCGAACTTTTGATATTAACGGAACGGAAAATTACTAACTGAAATAACAATTTGATTCACGGAACATATCCTATGTTACATCCCTACCCGACTACTCAAGCCTCATTACAGAAATGAAGAATATTATTGAGTACACTGTCATATTGATGAGTTATTAGAAGGTTCTAGATGAAGGTACCATGTATGAATATTGAATCTAATAATGATGTGCGAAAAACAGTTTGTGAGGGTGTCTAGTCTGAATTGGGTTAGATTAGGTCCCTTTCGAGTGGGACGAATACCGCCCCTTCACTGGGACCCTAGATGGGTGGCTCACCCCTAGAGGTTACAGTTCACTGTATAATCCACATCTTTTTACCTAGTCCACGGTTAAATTAGGCGAGATTTGAGTGAAATCGATAGGTTCTGAATTGGTAAGGCCAAATGTGTCGTACCTGAACATAAGATACATAAGATATGTTCAGCCGTTTCGTCTTCCACACAGCAGAACTGACAGTCCGTTTGTTGGTTCAGACCCATCCTTCCAAGGTGGTATCTTAGACGACAGTGTCGCGTAAGCATTCTTGCCAGAATTCGCAATTTACCCCTGCTCCATTTTAGGATCTGCCTGGTTATATTTTCCGATGGCTTAGGCAGAAACACCTTCAAATGCGTTGATCCTGGTAATTCAGACCAGGACGTGAGTCTTTTGCCCTCCGCCCAGTCCGAGATAGTTTTTTTGGCAGCACATGCGGTAATTCCGAAGCATGGCTCTGGTACTATGAACACAAGATTCGGTTTCCTGTTTGGCGAGGATGTCGCTTTTTTCGTTGATCTTCGCCCCCTGGTGTCCAGGCACCCACAGCAAAGTAACTCTGTTGTTTGCACCCAGGTATTCTAGGGATTCAATACAGCTCCATACAAGCTTGGAATTTATCTCGCTGGAGCTCAGTGCTTTAAGAGCAGCCTTACTGTCTGATACAATACAGATGTTTTTGTTAACTAGAGGTCTATTCGTCAACTCTCGAGCACACAATTCGATTGCCTGAAAGATTGTAGCATACTTTTCGAGATTGGCAGAAAATTTCATCTTCGGTTTATTGCTGAACACACCGGCTCCAACTCCAAGCGGGGTTTTTGAATCATCTCTGTACAATACGTATTCGGCCTCTGGAATTGGACTTTTTCACGTGTGTCTGTGAAGCCAACATTATTGAACGCTCTTTTTATGTTCAGGAAAGCTGCCAGTGCAACTCCCTTATGATCTAAGGGATGACTGATCTTCTGCATAGCATTGAAAATCCACCTCCTGCATGGAGAGATCGTTCAGCAGAGAGTCAACTAGGAATGACCACATAAGGGAGGAAAGTACCCCGCCCTGTGGACAACCTCTCGCCGCTCTAAACCTGATCGACTCTCCATGCAGTGATTATATGACGTACCGATTTCTAATCATGGTTTTCATCCAGTTGCTCGTTTGACTGCTGATTCCTCTACCTTGCATTGCTAGAGTGATTGTGGTGGGGCATTATTGAACGCTCTTTTCATGTTCAGGAAAGCTGCCAGCGCAATTCCCTTATGATCTAAGGAATGACTGATCTTTCCTATAAGATTGTTCAGTGCTGAATCCGTTGATTTGCCTGTTTGGTATGAATATTAATGGGGATTTAGGAGATGTTTCCCAGATTCCCCTCTCAAATATGCCTGTCTAGTATTCTTTGTACAGTTTTCAATAGGAACGAGGTAAAGCTTATCACAAGAGTCTCGAGATCATACCCGTGTGTTCACCGAACACGACCGATCATTACCTGAGCGGAGGGGAGACGTATAAACAGGCAGCTTCTCTCGTTATGAATATTGGCGCGTGCCAGAATTATTTTGGAGTCAAATTTGTCAATCTAATGGAAACACTCCTGTATTTTACGTAATAGTTGAGTTATTAGGATTCTGAGATATACAAGAGCCATAGGTTGTAGAATATAGATAAAGGTACCTACCAAAAACTCTTTGACCAAGTGGGGACATCTTCAGTGATATATACACTGCTCATTGATTGTATCTTTCTTGCTGCTGTGAATAGAATACTTACGTAAGATACGGGGGTGCTTTTAAGTAAATTGAAACAAAATTTGATTTTTCAGAACTGAATATTTCTCAGGAACAATATGAAAAGTCAGTGAATTGGACGTCCTGATTTCGAATCCGAAGTGATTTTCAACCTATCTTGCAGTGTATTTCACTGAAGATTACCTCACTTTGGTCATAGTTGATATAATATCTATCGCTCCTGAAAATTGAACAGTTACGTTAGATATACGGTTTGATTCCATTAGAAAGTGACCTGCACACTGTTTATATTTTTAAATACATCCAGTGGGATTGAATTTTATTTTATGTTGAATATTAGAGTGTGTTTTTTATGTGATATATTTGTTTTGTTTATTTCAAATATATATATTTTTTTAGTAGGCATACCAGTACTTCTTTTATATAATTCTGAAATCTGATCCACCCTGTATTTGTTACAATTAAATGGCATCAGTAGATAGTAAATAGAATGTTAGGATAGGGACACATGCATGTAAGCCATTTTGACAAATCAATATAGGTATTGTATAGTTTCGATACAAAAAAAAACTCGATTTTTCACATTCTACGTATAGGTATACCTTGAGCTTGATCAACGAAATCATAGCTCAATTAGAAGAATCGAAAAATGTAATGAAACATAAGGTGTTCCATCCATTTTGAATAACAAAGCTGCTACTTCTATAATACCTACTACTACTAACTACTAATAATAATTTCTAGTGAAGCAGATGAACATTATCGATAATAATTTGAATCAAACGAGCGTCCTCGCCAACAAAACATAAGCATATAATATTTACATATAGTTTCATGATTTTCGATAAGTGGTTCGCTATTTACATGTAGGACTCGTCGTGACATAGCGAATTATTGCAAATCAAATCATCGCTTTCATTATCTGATAGGTCGCAGTAGATCACTTGTTGCCTATCAAATGTTTCTTATTTATTCGAAAAAAAAAAAGTTGAAATGTGATCAAGAAAACTGTTGGTGGCCCACCCCGTACTACAAAAACAGAGACAGCATGAGAGAAGCTGCCTGCCTACTCATTGTATCATGGCTACCTGCTTAGTCTCGAACGACAATGTAAACAACTAACGATCGGGCGTGTTCGGTGAACACACGGGTATGATCTCGAGACTCTTGTAAGCTTATCGGTCGGAAGGTTTTGGAGTAATTCGCCGTACTCGATTTGTGTATTCACACATCCCTCGCTTTTGACCAGCCTAGCGGAATATAGCTCCACGCTAATCTGGCTTGGAATAATTTTACCAGATTAGGTAGTGAAACTCGTTTTCCCCTTTGTAAGACGGCAGAAAAACTATGTCCTCTCCCGGAGACTTGAATGGGGAGAAATAATTCACCGCCCATTCCCCAGACTCTGGGGTGACCATACCATCGAGGCATTCTTCCAGTTCTCCTTTATTGGTCGTATTATCGATTCAATTGGGAGTGGAATTCCAGGCAACCATATGACGAATGATCACGTCAGTGTGACGTCTCTTATTGGTGATCATCCGTCACAGACGTCACATATCAATTTATGACGTCACTATGACGTACTTTCTATGATGATCACGTCACCTCGACGTCTAGTTTACGTCACCTAGATGGGTGAGATAAGACGTCAGTTTCATGACGTTGCAGGGAAGTCCTCTCGACGTCCATTTTTCCCAGACCACCTCTGAACCATAAATTCTCACATTTTCATGTGAATCCGTGAGGTTTGTGACGTACCTATACATAAAGGATGAGCATTTTCAGTGTCGAAAAATTTTCAGAAGACATCGTTTTTTCATTAATTTCACAGTTTTCACACACATATTGGCAATTTTGTTTATATGCTTACTAACATTTATCATCATTGAATCAAATCAACATGCAAGTTCTATAGAAATTATATAGACCCAAAAAGTAGGAGAAAACTTTAAATTCAAATTCTGATACCCTGTATATCTCGGTAAACAATGAAGTTATATGTGTATATATACAAATGATGATGTAGGACATATAAAAACAGTCACTTTCATGACGTTGCAGTGTCGTATGTATGACGTCAAAAAATCACGTCGATGTACCAATTTGGTGAGTTTCGTCATTCAGAAAATTTTACAATAATTTGCTATTTAGATTTTTCTTTGGTGACGGAGAATGCATGAATATAACGTTACTTAAAAAAGTGAAGCTGAATTCGCCAACATCTTTTTCATTGCTATCAAACTATTCTTGGTTGGCTTACATCTCGCCGACACAAACTACATAATTTTTTATACGAATACGAGTAACTTATATAATTATGATAGAGATGCGTACTGAAGGATAGCGCTGCTGAATAGACGATTGAATGAACATGACACCGGAGGGAATACCAAGGAGACTCAACAATGCATAATCAATATTCTATGTCATCACACCATGTTTGAGGAATTTGTTCACGTATCATCAATTTGAACGTCATTTAAACGTCATTTCAACGTCAGTTCGACGTCACAGTATGTTGAGTGAATGACGTCAATAAACGTGAGTAATATGACGTCATTGGGCTGTGCCTTATTCACGTTATTTATCACGTCATACAACGTCAACTCCTGACGTCACCTTGGTCATTCAACTGACGTAAAAGACGTCACTGAAATGTCATCTGGTTGCCTGGGCTGCTGGCGGTCCTCCAGAAGCAGACCGCCGGGGAAGTGAGTCTGTAGAAGAATCTCTAACGTTTTCCTACAAGAGTACATAAAAGTGCCATCCGGTCGATTTATCGTGCCAATCTCTTGGGTTGGATCTCTGGCGAGAGCTTTGTGAATTCTAATGCTGCCAGGTACTCTAACAGAACCTCCTTTGGCTTTCCTTATTTCTTTGTTATAAGCCGTTAGAGATGTGCGGCAAGTGTCCCAGCACCCTGTTTCTTTAGCCCGATTGAAGAGACGTCGAACTTCTTGTCTTCTTTTGTCCAGGCTCTTGCTCCAACAAAGGTGTACCTCTAGGATGGTCAGTTTTCTCATTTGTCGGGCAGTTTTCCTCATAGGCAGTTAGAATGGCGGTTGCCACACGTTCATTCGCCACTTCGATTTCGGCTCTATTTTTAATAGTACTGATTCTGAAATCTAGGTGCTTCTGGAGAAATTCACAGTACCCGTTCCAGTCTGTATACTTAGGATAACGAAATTGTACTATTGGTATGTGTCTTGTTCTCATATCAAATCGTAAATGCCTATGATTTGAACATCAGGGCACTGTGGACACTTGCCAGTTAACTGTGCTCATAAACTGTGTACTGATTGTTGAGTCTGAAACTTCTCCGCGAATTCTGTTCACGACGTTATTTACGACTAGCCGTTCATCTATTATACAGTGTGGAGACTTTAACTGGAATAAATTCGTTAGCGGGGAGGTGAATATTTTTTTCTAAAATTTCCCGACATATGTCAACGATTTCAATGTATTTACCTACTTTTTGCAAGCAATATGGAGAATATATCCCTCCAGGGTATGGAATAAATTAATTTTTACTCGAACTATCTATTTTCGAGGAATCTCCTGAAACATCAGGTCAATGGAGGGAAAAACGACGTCTGCGACATGTTTTTCAATTGGAACACCCTATATATATATATATATATATATATATATATATATATATATATATATATATATTTAGGAATGCAGCAAGTAAAAGCGAAACTCTTTAAAGTTTATCCAAGCTTTCGGAAATGTTTATTTCCTTCTTCAGGGATGCTACAATGATATATCATATTAATGTGCACAAAAATAGATAATATAAATATACATACATCTTTGTTGAGATTAATTACATGGATGTTATAAGATGATAGACATATCATTACACATGGTGCCATCAGTAGGAATAAAAATCTCCACAATAGTCAAGGCAATAAAAAAGGCAAAATACTGACATTTAGAAATTTGTAAAAAGACCAGACGAAATAATTAACATTTTAAAAAATTATTCACATCCATGCTGGAAAACCACGGATGGAAAGTCAGGTTATGGTTAACGCGGTTAGGACCAACATAACCTAATCTTCTCTGTCAATTCCAAAACAAAATCACTCAGAGTGCTGTGTGCACTGGATGTACGTTTAGGTTGGAACAGACAAATTCTGGTATTGAAAAAGAAGAAGAAGTCTTGACTGTCATCTGAAAAATCTGAACATTGGAAAATGGAGAAAACAGATAATATTCATGTCGAAGTTTTAATATCCATTGCAAGTAAGTGTGAATAAATTATGCTTAGATGATTTATGTCAGTTCTTTTATTTATGCAGTTGTTTTCCTGGGAGATGAAAGCCATTTCAAGAAAAGTTCGTTTTTTGGAATTTTGTTCAGTTGCCAGAATTTTTGCTGACTGGAAATCCATTTGATGGTCATATTGATTAACATGTTCAGCCAGTGCACAACGTTCAGGATCATTTTAAACTCCATTGGAAGCTGAATTCAGAAATGTATTATAAATAGGGTTTCTATACAGTGCGTCCGTTAAATTCAGTACTCATGCAAAATGGGGTTGTCAATGAAAAAATACCGATGATATAATTTCTCCTACTCGAATCATTCTGAATATATTAATCGAATTTGAAAAAATGCCCCAACAAATGTTAAATTCGACGTTGACTGTTTTCTCCAGAAATTATATCTTTAATTTCTATATGAATTCACTACTTTATGATAGCACTGAATTCAACGGACGCACTGTATATAAACTATCTCTGGAATTTTCTATTGAAAGAATCGTCGCGGAGTCATTACTCAAACGTGGATCACCCTGTATATTTAGTTTTCCCATATTAATGAGGCAAATTGAAATTGAAAATCGAACTGTTTCAGTTGATTCCTCTGAAATAGATAGTTAGGCTAAACTTGAATGTATTCCATACTTTACTCACACAATGTGTACATATACAGAGATTTCGTAAAGTACTCAATTCAGTTTCAGCCAAACTATCCATTTCTGCCGAATCTCATGAAGCAGGTCGATTTTTATCCTCAATTCTGCCACATTCATAATTTTTACTGTAAACCCTGGAACGAATGGAACATATTATCCAATTTTTTAAATCTCTTTCCATGGAGATTCCATTCCATTACTGAACTCAAAAATATATAGTGCGTCCGTTAAATTGAGATATCTCGTAAAGTACCTACTGGAGAAATGCAATTTCAGCCAACTATCCATTTATGAAAAATCTCCTAGGTCAATCAACAGGTAAATTTTTCATTTTCACTTTATCACATTTATAAGGAAAAATCAAATATACAGGGAGATCCACGTTTCAGTTTTAACGCCCGCGACAATGTTTTCGAATGAACACCTTATATATTATTAAATTCTCGGAATCTTTATGGAAACCTGAATTCAGAAATATATTACACAAAAATATTGTATACAGTGCGTCCGTTGAATCAAGTGCTCTCGTAAAGTAGTGGATAAATTCATCAAAAATTAAAGGAATTATTATTATTGGACAGAACGCTCGAAGTCGTCGGATTTTATTTTCTTTCAGGTGTTCTTTCAAATTCATTTGATACATACAGAATGATTCGTGTAAGAGACATTTCGTCATCGGTATTTTTTTAATGGCATCAACCCCATAATACTAGAGCATTGAATTTAACGGACGCACTGAATACAAACCCTATCAGTGATATATTTTTGAATCAGGCTCCATATGGAGGGTTCAAAAATTGAATAATATTTGTGAAGTGGCAGAAATTTTATAATATATAGGGTGTTCCATTCGAAAACATTGTCTCGGGCGTCATAACTCAAACTTGGATAACCCTGAATATTTGATTTTTCCTCATAAATGTGACGAATTGAGAATGAAAAATCGACCTGTTTCAGACCAATCCTCAGAAATGGATGGTTTGACCACCGAACATAAACAGAGACTTTGGCTATACATTTATTTATTCAGTACTTTACGAAAGTACTCTGTCTACCGGACACTTCAAGGACGTCTATTTCTAGACTTCCCGAGTATGTCCAATAATGGACGTCCTGAAAAGTCCTGGAAATTCGGAACAAACATATAGACATAAAATGGAATGTTATCTGGGATACGGCAAGTACCGTTGCGAACACTTTTTAGATATTGTTTATTCTTCAATCTCCAACTTCTTACCTTATTATGTCTATTTCTCTTGAAGAACCACTATTTTATATGGCTGATGATAGAACTAAGTGACTGAAACAGGTTCCATAATAACTTTCTTCAGTCGATATTTAACAAACGTTGTTGAAACGACATTCTTTTCATCTTTACCTTGAATTATTATACTCACTCCACTCAGAGTAAGTAGTTTTCAGCAGGCTGAACTCTTTTTGACTCCAGACCAGTATTTTAATCGCATCCAGTAAGACACTTCCATATTGAATAATGTTCCCAAAAACGGGTTACCCCTCATGGAATTTCCTATAAGCTTTATCTTTCAGAAGTTATTATAAGATCTTATAGCCTTAGAAAGTGGAAGGTATATGTTGATGATCTAAATATTTTTACTGAAAGTCACCACTTCCTGAACGAATGTTGAATATCCGTTTGATATTTGAAATTTTCCGAAGGTATGGCCTGGCCTCCTGAAGACATGTCTACCGTATGGCAAAGGCCAAGAAGCAGCAGAAATATATACGATTTCCGTTCATCATCTTGGTACGTGAACGCTGCGACATCCCCTAAAGACTTAGTAATCCTAGTGGACAACTCAGGTTCCATGACGGGACACAGGGCAGCTTTGGCCCGGGTCACAGTCGAAGCAATTTTGGACACATTGTCCGATAACGATTTTGTGAACATTTACAAGTTTTCGGACAAAACGGAGGAGACCGTGTCCTGTTTCAGAGACCAGCTTGCTCAGGTAAAAAATTTGCAGATCAAGAGCACTAATTATAAACATCAATAGTAAGTCCCTGACATTGGGGGGAAGAGGGGTAATCTGTGCCTGTGTTTCTAACTCTTTTGTACAGTGTGAGGTACGATAACCACTGTTGTCACCTACTGTATGACCTTGCAGTTCTCGATTTGAAGAAAACATTCCATTAGGATCTTAAAATGTTCTGCGGTTTTCAATAGGTCACTGAGCTGGTAGGTATTTTTCACATTCAATTATTGCTTAGGGTTGTTACAGAACTTTTGTTGCAAATCAAGAGCCAAGAGCTCTATTCAAAGTTGTTAAAAACTATGCCCTGATTCGATATCGATCTCAATGACATCAGTTATTAATATTGCTACGCCAACTTTTCGAAAGTCGGCCAAACTCGACCAATACGTTGCCAAATCCAGTTGTTTGGAAATTGTCGCACACGAATGTTGTCATTCAAATTATCCAGAATACTAATCATGCACTAGTAACTAGTTGACAATCAAAAGAAAGCAGATTTTCATCTCATAAAAGAATGTCATACATTCATGTTTTTATTCATTTTTTGAGTAAGTACCTATTATAATATCGGCTAGACCTAATGCAAAAATTCGGTTAATATCCGTTGGTGACTCGGCTCTGGTTAAGTAACAATAATTAAAACTGTATAACTTCCGAAGGACACAATTTCAATTCCGTTTTCAGTTCCTGAAAGGTTAGTTATACGTTGGGTATCGAGGTAGGATCATTTTAAATTTCCCAAAATCCTTGTAACTGAGTTATCACATCACAGCGTTATCAATAGAAGTGTGCCAAATTGCCTCAATTCAAAAGGTCTTCCGTTTGGGGAAATATAGTTATTCAACAATTTTTTTTTATTACACAATGTACACCACCCAACGGAAATCCATTTACAGGGTGGAAGCATTATGGATATCAAAAATATATAGATTAATCGAGTGAATACAAATAAAAATATGAAATGAGAAGGAATGGAACATAACATAAATAGTACGATCACTCCATTGCTGATGAGTTTTCTCGAAATGGATTCGTTATTTTTCGAAAAGTAACTCTTGGTATCGAAATACGTTTTTTCCCTCAAACTGTGTGCTTTTGGTGTATCTATCTGTAGTATATATGTCAATGTACAAAGAGATTTTCACTAAGCTTTGATTATTTTCAAATTGTGTGAATGTGGAGTTCACTATGTGATCCCAAAATGGTTTCGAATTTTTTCTAATCGCATTTTTTTCGATTATTTTCTATAAATCTTTCGAATTTTCCAACCAATAGCCGCTCTCGGTCTGATGACAACTGGGATAACTCTACGCTTCGGGTATATCACCCATTTCGAAGACGCAGCAGACCGAGAGCGGCTGATGAGACCTGGTGGGTCGAAACAGTACTGTCTCGCTCCTGCTGACAATAGGGGCAACTCCCTTCATCCTGGATCTCTTAGTTATGAGATCTAGCAGTTGAATAGGTGGTGGAAATATCCACTCAAGTGTGTCAGGTAGTGCCATCTGTCAGCAGAGTGGATTACTTGTAGTACCACTCTGTAGCGTATAGACGTAAGGGTCTGTACGTGTGACTATAGATGGCAGCGCCACACAGTGTGTGTCGCGATTTCTGGATCCTACCTTAGAGCTTTGCCACTAGATAGCTACAACATGACTATATCTTCATGTTATACCCTGGGTTTTTTCAATTCATAATTTTTTCCACGCCCTGTATGATTAACATCAATTCTTTGTACAAGTGACAAAAATATGCTCCAACTGACTTTGGATAAACTATACCTACTTGATAAGCACAGAAAATTCGAGGAAGTGAAGTATCCCTATACAGGGTGCCCGTTTCTCGAACTTCACCATGGGGATCTCAGTTATTATAAGAGATACGAGGTCGGTAAAATGAGGGCAAAGTTGTGTATTTTCATGTTGAACATTTATGTGCAAGAAAACTCGATGTTCCATTTTCAGTTTTTGAATTATTTGAAAAAAACGAAAATTTGTAGTTTTCGTTTTTATCTTTTCAAGCGAAAACCAAAAGACCTAGACGTTTCTGACTAGGACATTATCAAGGCACTTTTTTACAAGGAATCTGAATCTATCATCGTATTTTCCATAACGTTCTTGATGCCAAAGTTACAACACTCAACTTTGTTTTTTTTTCATGGGCACCATATTGGATTTTCTGCATTTTTGAAAAGTCTTTCATTTCTGATTACAATGCTGTATCACACGATATGATCTATTCTTTCCGGTTGATCAAAATTGGGAAAAGACCATTTTTGCGAAGTGCTTTGGAAGGAACGCCAACGGTTTTGTTTGACAAAGTGAATTTTGACAATTCAATTGAATATGCGAACAGAACTGTTGAATTCTCAAGTTAATTTACATAACGCAAGCACGATTGTCGAGTGTCTGTCAGGTATGATCCCTGGCGAGGTAATTTCCAACAACGGAGACATACGTTATTGGCCAGCGCGGTCACCTGATCTCTCTCCACAGGATTGTTATTTATTGGGAACTATGAAAGATTTGATTTTCAAAACTGTGCCAATCGATATTGATGAGCTGGAAAGAACAATAATCATCAATTTCAGGACTAAGACGACGGGACATCTCGCGAGCAATTCAGAATCGGAGGAAACGCGTAGAATTGTGTTCTTCTTCGCAAAAATTGTTTCTGAATTTTGATCAACAGGGAAGATTCAATCACATCGAGTGATACATTCTTGTCATCAAAAGAATCCGATATGGCGCCTATATGAAAAAACAAAGTTGTGTGTTGTAACTTTGGCAACAAGAACTTTATGGAAAATACAATGACAAATTCAGATTCCTTGTAAAAAAGTGCCTAAAGAATGGCGCAGTCAGAAACTTCTAGGTCTCTTGGTTTCCGCTTGAAAAAATAAAAACGAAAATTATAAATTCTGGTTTTCTTCCAATAATTCAAAGACTAACGCTGACACATCAAATTTTCTTGTAGATACATGTACAGCATGAAAATGCGCAACTTTGTCTTAATTTAACCGACCTCGTATCTCTTATAATAACTGAGATCCCCATGGTGGAGCTCGAAAAAGGGACACCTAGTATATCAATGACATAAAAAACGAATATAACTGATAAATTGATATTTTGAGAGTGAAATATCTTTGTTTGAATCCAATTGATATTTTGAGAGTGAAATATCTTTGTTTGAATCCACTCTGGTATCAATTACAGTATATTGTATTCTTGGAGGGCTCTCTGCACATTACGGACATAAAGAATACAGGTTGTTTTCATTGAAAGAAATATAGATTGATTGTGCCAATTGGAATATAATAACAATGTTTCTTGAATGGAACGCTTTGTATTGTAGCCCGCAATGAACCATTTTAGGCCCATACAAAATGTTTTCTTCAATTCGAAGAGGTTAGGTCAAAAATTGGATGGAAAGTTACTCACATTGTACAGAGTCACACAGGTTGTTTTCATCGGAAGAAATATAGATTGATTGTGCCAATTGGAATCTAATGACAATGTTCATTGAATGGACCGCCTTGTATTGTAGCCCGCAATGAACCATTTTAGGCCCATTAAAATGTTTCCTTCAATTCGAAGAGATTAGGTCAAAAATTGGATGGAAAGTTACTCACACTTTTCAGGGTGGGCAAATTTCGATGTTTCCTTAGAGTAATTGTGCAATTACAGGAGATATAAAAAAAATTTAAGTGACATTATCGATCTCTTTTTTTTAGACGAATTGACTAGCGGAATCGAAAATAGGGTATCAGCTTTTGTTTTCGAGTTGTAAAAGAGAAATTCGATTCTTCATCCTCGATACATTATGTGAAGATCTTGGTTTTTTGTCAAGTTAGGAGAGAAATACTTCAACATCAGCGATGCACTTTTTTCTGCACAATCCAATAGCGTAGGATAATTTGGTGAAATGTGAGATTCCAAGTTATGGCAGAAGTGTCTGGAGTATGAAACACTTTATCACTATTCAATATTATGGACATTCGGGAATAGAGTATGTCCCTTAGTCACTTCAGACAGGGTCTAAATAAGTTGAACAAAGAACTCGTCTAAATGAGTGGATCAATTTGTTCTGTGAAAATATTGAATATTTTAGAACAAAAATTTCTTAGATGAAAATTTCATGTGAATATGTATGCTTGGAAACTTTGTTTCCAATACAGAATTTGAGATTTTTTTTTTATCATCCAACAATTTTCAAAATAATCAATTGGAATTTGGTGAACCTATGACACTTCAAGAACTTTATATTCAAGGATATTGAGT
The DNA here is from genome assembly GCA_918026855.4 of Phaedon cochleariae. Taxonomy (NCBI): domain Eukaryota; kingdom Metazoa; phylum Arthropoda; class Insecta; order Coleoptera; family Chrysomelidae; genus Phaedon; species Phaedon cochleariae. Next base: position 16,769,449 of record OU896720.1, on the reverse strand, counting down.
GTTTTTATTTGGATATTTCCTGCTCCTTTATGTTTTCCGAAAACTGTATGAATTTCGAGATAAATTCCAAAAATAATTTACTTGCAATAAAACTTTATTCTTCGAATACATACTTACTCTATTTGACATGATAATCTTTATAATTTATTAGAAGATCTGGACTGATTGAAAGCTTTATTCATAAGGTGTGTTGATGAAACCCAGTGGCAAAACTCGATGAACACATGAAAAAACAAAAATGTCACACCGCCTGTATATATCGAAAACAGTGCTACTACGCATACTCGTTAACATGCATGAGATTTTCATGTATTGAAAAATATCTTCTTTGAGCTGTTATATAAAGAAAAGAACTGACTCACCCTGTATAATACCCTACGGGACTAAGTGACCCATCTATAATGTATTTACCATACTTTTTTCTATTCTCCAGGCGAACAGTGAAAATATAAGATACCTGAAAGATTCGATGGGGTCACTGAAACCAGAGAATATTGCTAATTTCACCTCAGCCTTCATAACAGCATTCGAAATCCTCCAAAAAGTAAGTGATAACGATATTTCAGTTTATATTATCAATTTTCACACCAAGAAAAAGTTGACCAGGGGTAAATAAATTGTTAATAGTGGCAAGTGAAAAGCTGCTACACATGGTCACTTGATACACTAGCTATAAGCATACTATTTTATTTGAAATTAGTGCACTGATCATTCGTCATAAATAAATAGTACGTGAACTTCTCAGAGACAAATTTTCGATATATTTATTTTTAATAAGTGAAGCGCTACTCGTCAGAAGGACATGATATATAACGGGTGGCCCTTCGAAAACGTTCCCTCCAGATTTTCTCCGTTGTGTTACAATTTATGTATCACGAGTTGTATTTGTATCAATATTTCATGATTGAGACAATAAACGTGCGCCTCACATTGCATTCAACATTCTGGCTTCCAACATAATTGACGTTGTAAACGTCAAAAATTTTATCGACTAAAAACGAGGTTGGTTGGTCACCTGTGGGTCAACTCGGCTTCTGTATTGGTAGAGCTAAAATACAGGAGAATACATGAAAATGTTCGATTAATAATTCGTGAAAATGGTTGATTTTGATATTGGTTCTCGAGAACAAGAGTGGAGTAGTCATATGTACTACAAGTGATACTACCCAACAAACAATGAACTACCGGGAAGTTATTGGCCTTGTGCTTTCTTTGTTGGGGAAATGACTTCAACGGCAAAAATCTGTTGGCCTTGCACATATTCTTGTAGTCACTTTGCCAGTGGAGCAAATAGGTATCGTCTGATTGACTTATCTTATCACAATCTTACCATCCATTATTATTTTTATATTCTGATCGTTCCTATGCCAGTATGAGGGTTTAAAAGCCCATCAATGGATGAATGCCGGCTGATTGACCATCGGGAAACCGTCGCCCGGAGTGTCCTTTTCTTGATGGCCCCGTACCAAAGCTAGTTATTTTGCCGCAATATCTAGTTATGGGAGCAATGTAATGGGCATTCATTTTCCCGCAAATGAATGTTTGTTGGGTATATCATGCCGGAAATATTTGGCGATCGTTTCGACAGCTTGATGCCTGTTATATTCGTATGACTATTTCATGATTAAATCAGACAATAAAAGATTATAGGAATCCGGCCGTCAAACGTGAATACTAATCGTAACTGATGTTGAACTTCAGAAGTTTCACCGCTGAAAAACGAGATTTGTTATTCACGTATGTGTGATCGAGTCAACTCGGCATCTGCATTCGTGGAACAAGTCTGCGATAATCTTAAGTGAGTAAATACAAATATCGCTGTATTAGAAGAGACAACCTGAAAATGGTCGATTCTGATTGCTTGTCGAGAAAAAGAGGGGCATAGTCAGTATAATACCAAATGGCTCGTTAGAATCACACATTGTCATTGATTGAATACCTACATCAGAATGTCAGATTTTGACATGTGAAAAAAATTATCAAAAGGAATGTATGCTCTTACTCACTATAGGTATACCATATCTTTCTACGGACCAAAATATATATTATTTCATTCCATTTTGATTTTTTTTTCTCTCACCCACTTGATTCTCCAGTTGCAGAAACACCCTATATATTCATTGAAAAATACCATTGTAATCATAATATGTATAGTACCGGGTGATTTTTCAATGTGGCTAACTCCTATAACTTTTTTATTATCGAAGATGGAAGAATGAAATTTGGAGGTTGTATATTATAGTTCAATTTAGATTTTTTGCCTTATTCATTTGCTGTGCCTCATTTCCGGTTTGACCGGAAATGAACCCAACTTCCGATTTTCAAATGGGACACCCTGTATATTTTCACATCATTTCGATCGAGAATGACATTCTAAATCCAACTCCCCCTCACTTGTCAATATTCCACAAATTCCTATAACTTTTTTATTATCGAAGATGGAAGAATGAAATTTGGAGGTTGTATATTATAGTTCAATTTAGATTTTTTGCCTTATTCATTTGCTGTGCCTCATTTCCGGTTTGACCGGAAATGAACCCAACTTCCGATTTCCAAATGGGACACCCTGTATATTTTCACATCATTTCGATCGTGAATGACATTCTAAATCCAACTCCCCCTCACTTGTCAATATTCCACAAATTGAGTCATGGATCGTGTAAATCGGTTCAGTCTTGATCAAATAGCATGGGAAAAATATGACTTTCGGGCTTATGACTTCACAGTCTTTCAAGAATCATTTATAAAAGCCGCAAATATTATTTTTTCCAGTTGACTTGATTTTTCCAAATGGAAAGGGGGTGTCTCGTTGGATTTTGTGGTAGATCATATTTTCTTACGAATAGTTTGATACCACACACTTTTCTCTTTATTTATCGGAAGATTAGAAATGGAATAATAATTTCTGTATTTGTCAAATATTGACAAGTGAAGTATTGTTGGATTCAAAATGTCATTCCTAGCAACAGCTCCAATTGTTTGTCATGGATAACCATCAGGATAACAGGGCTCAGTGCATAAGTATAAGAAATACGTGTTTTTTGTTAGTAAATATGATTGCGTTTTGCAATCATTCAGAAAAATAGGGAAAATGATGTTTGTCAAATTAAATTTGTTTGAACATGATCTTTCACAAAAAGCCGACGAGCCACCCCCTTTCCATTTGAAAAAAACAAGTTGACTGGAACAATTCATATTTGCGGCTTTTATATGAATGATTCTTGAAACGACTGTGAAGTCATAAGCCCTAAAAAGTATTATTTGTCGATGTTATTCGATCGAGAGTGAAGCGATTTACACGTTACATGCATTCTAGATCGAAGAATGAAAATTGAAATGAAAATCACTTCATTTGTCAAATATTGACAAGTGAGGTATTGTTGAATTTAGAATGTTATTCTCGATCGGAATAAGTGAAAATATACAGGGTATTCCATTCTTGAATTGGAAGTTGAACTCATCTACGGTCAAACCGGAAGTACGTCAAAACAAGCAAATATGTCAAAACATTTTTCAAATGGAAAGGAGTTGGCTCGTCGACTTTTTGTGGATGATATTTTTTTCAAGAATAATTCGATACCACACACTCCCTTTATTTTTACTATTCTAGATCGAAAGATTGAAATTGAAATTAAAATTATTGTAAAATATTGACAAGTGGAGTATTGTTGGATTCAGACTGTCATTCCTTACAACAGCTTCAACTGTTTGTCATGGATATCCATCAGGATATCAGGACTCAGTGCATACGTATAACGAATAGGTACGTATTATTTGTTAGTAGATATGATTGCTTTCTGCAATTATTCAGGAAAATTGGGAAAATAAATTGAAAGTGTGTGGTATCAATTTATATTCGTTTGAAAATGATCTTTCACAAAAAGTCGACGAGCCACCCCCTTTCCATTTGAAAAAAAATCAAGTTAACTGGAATAATTTATATCTGTGGCTTTTATATAAATGATTCTTGAAACGACTGTGAAGTCATAAGCCCGAGAGTCATATTTTTCCCATGCTATTTGATTAAGAGTGAAACGATTTACACGATCCATGACTCAATTTGTAGAATATTGACAAGTGAGGTGAAGTTGGATTTAGAATGGCATTCTCGATCGAAATAAGTAAAAATATGCAGGGTGACTCATTTAATAATTGAATGTTGGGCTCATTTCCGGTCAAACCAGAAGTACGTCAAAGCAAGCAAATATGTCAAAACTTGTGAATTCAACTATCATAGACAACACCCAGATTTCGTTTTTTCATCGTCAAGAATGAAAGAGTTATAGGGGCGAGCCACCTTGAAAAATCACCCGGTACGTTCATTCATTCAATCAGTTGATTTGGTGATTTAGGAAAATCAATAAACTTCCAGGAAATTTGGAAACGAAATCAAAAATTATCGATAGCATACAATAAGCACGAAATGAGTCGAGCATTCCCATAGTATAAGCTAAATTTAAAACATTATAATATTATTCATAAACTACTGAATACTTGCAGAGAACAGTTGGTGTACTTCGTGTGATAAAACAGTGAATTAGCCATATTCTGAGATATGTTAAGGAGATAAATATTCTTTCTGCTGTCTTAAGGGGCCTAGCAGTCCTAGCACTCATGCAACAGTTGAATATTTTAATTGACCACAGGTGTCAAAAGTGATAGGAAAGTTTCCAAATTATATTCTGTATATTGGTTACACATTAGTGTTCACATTTTCTAGTTACGAAATGATATGTCTTTATTGCTGTAAAATGAACTGTAATATGCACCGAATTCAACATTGATGATTATTTTCTTCATCATTTCACATAGTCGGGTGCGGTTTCGTTCATTTTGAGAAATAATATAATCTGTGAAATTTCACTTGTAGAAAATAAGCTCATTGAAACCGTAAGTAAGCAACTATAATTTTTAGTATAATCGGTCCGGACAAGGTTGCCAATGTAATCAAGCGATCATGCTGATAACGGACGGTCCACCCGCCACGTACAAGGAAATTTTCAAAATGTACAATTTTCCTCATGCTCCGGTGAGAGTATTCACCTACCTCATTGGAAAAGATTCTAGCGGTGCCAACGAGATGCATTGGATGGCCTGTGCACATAAAGGTGAGTTGAAAATTGGTGACAAAAGACGAGAACAATGATGGGGGGGGATATGCAGGGCCAGTCAAGGATAGTTTAGATCTTCCTAACCTATCTCAATGACTTGCCTCATCACATAAAAAATGGTAGAGTCTTTATGTATGCTGATGACACCTCTATTGTAGTTTCTGATCCTGATCGCCATAGACTTCAGCATAAAGCAGACTCGGTTCTGAAAAATTTTGAGGATTACCGCATTCAAAATACACTTAGAATAAATCATGGTAAAACAGTAATAATCGAGTTTCACACAAAATATAAAATATCTTCTAATACCTATCACCTTCGAAATCGAAAATAATACCTACCGTTAAAACCTCCACTTCATCTAAGTTCTTAGGAACGCTTATAGATTGTAACTCAACATGGGAGGATCGAATATATTTATGTTAATCACTGTAATTGTTTCATCTTGTCTCACCATTTCGTTTCGTCTTATTTGCCAATTCCTCAATTACACTGTTCATATTGCCATATTGGTGGACGATGATTGTTCTTTCTTTTATGACATGTAACATTGACGTATATCCTATCTATTGTTACCGAAAGTTCTAAGGATCAATGAATATTTCATTTTATTTCATTTATTTAACTCGGTGTAACAGTGAAACTGTAGAGACCAGGAGGACCAACATGGGAGTCAGAGCAAGCCGGGCTTCCAATACAAAGTATGGTGATGGACACAAACAATCTCTGTCAGGCTAAAATCATATAAAGTTATATGAAATATAGCATGGGATTGCAACTGGACTGATGGACGATGGATGGTGACAATGCCCCACAATGTCACACGACATGATGTAACAGTATCTCATTCCAGGGGTGTTTGGTTTTTTCTCGCAGAATCTGCAGGTGCTGTTCTCCTGTGTAAGCCTAGCTTCCTTGAGTGTCCGTTGAGTCTAAGATGCCCTGTTGAGAATTCCGTTATTGACTTCAGACCTCGGACTTTAGAAGTCATCAGTGCCGGACCCCTACTGGCTTAATTTTCGCCTTTTAATTGCCTCACCTCCGAGGCATCGTTTCTCAACATTCTCCACAGACATGAGCAGTCTTATTCAATCACCCTGCCTTGCCTGGATCATACATCTCTGCTTTTCTCTCTTGTTTGCTCATTTCTTCGTCAGAATCTCCCTGGCCAATATCCTTACTGCATCTCAATTTGCATTGCTCTGCAGCATCAGGTCTACTAACCTAGTCGCGTTTGGAAATTCTTCCAATAGCGCAAATGCCCTATATGTCTAATGCCTCCCTACCTTCCACAATCTGAAAGAGTGTGTGCGTCGATACAGGTATCCGACTCCGATTTACTAATCCTCCTCGTGTATGCCATGGAACATCCTTGGTCCGTTGAGAATTTCGTCAAGTAGTAGTCCAGTTGTCGGTTACATTTGTAGTACGGCACCACGTTTGGTATTAAACACTTCGCCCACTATGCTGTCGCCTCGTTGTTCTGTCACTGTCCCTGCAATGCCCTCAAGGACTCTTCTCTCTCATTATCTTTAGTTGCTCTGCCTTCCTTCCTCTGGTACATTCTGTTCCGCTCCAGGTCAAGTAGATGTATGTTCATCTAATATGGTTCCGGTTACCTTCTGGATTTTCCTCAACGATGTTGGTCGGTTGGAAGGCTACCCTCAGTAGCCCCCTCCTCTGTACTCTTTCTAACTACTGTGGATGCCTCTGCTTTCACATTGCCTGCGCCCATATCGGCGCCCTGTTGATCACGATAGAGCGGACAACTCCACTAAGAAGCGATCGTTTCCCACTGATAGGTCTCCCTATATTCATTATCATCCTGGTAGGTTTCCCCACCCTAACCTCCGCCTTTTTTGTAACGTATTCCATGTGTCAGTCAATGCTTCCGACGTCGTCCAGAATTATTCCGAGGAATAAGCCTTTCCATCTTCCGTCTACTCTGGTGTGTGAGGTCCAGCCGCTTATCAGCAAGATTCCTGGTAAGGCATCTGAGCGATTCGTTCGCCCTGTGTTCTAGCTGTCTCACTTCCTTTTCTCTTCGGACATCATCATCAGTCAGGTGCTCTATGAGAACTCCATTGAGTCACCTGCATCTCGTCTAGTGAACGTTGTTACATACTCATTCATCGTTACCTTTGGAGGTTCGAAAGCTTCTGTTCTTCCACCACCTTAAATAAAATGCCAAGCAAACATGTCATTAAAATGTTTTTTAGGATACTATACTCGAATCCAAGATTATGGCCAAATAAAAGAAAGCGTGTTGCACTACATCGAAGTAATGGCCAGACCAATGGTCATGTATCAAAACGATCATCCAATACAATGGACTCCAGCCTACGTCGGCGGCAGAGTAAGTGTCATTCGAATATATTTCAAAATATTTATTGTAATCGTTATTTTCAATTCAAGGCCGACAGTTTCTCTGATGATCAACACGGCCAACTAATGACAACTGTCACCACCCCAGTGTTCGATCGTCGAAATCATTCAGTGAGTTTTTCAAGTGTCCACAATAGTCATCAGTACAGTCGAACAATATTATCATTTTCTTCTCAGGTACGAGTTGCGAATGTTTTGGGTGTTGTTGGAACAGATGTGGCGATTGATCAAATAAGAAAATTGGTTCCACCCTATAAGGTTAGTGTAAAACTATATATTTTTTATGACAATAATGTATGTACATACGGTACACCAAATGGACCTTCAAATACATCAACTCTCTAATGTGCAGTGTCCTGATTCAACAAAGAATAAGCAAATGTGAATTCCAAAACTCAAAATAGACTGATATTGCAGAAATCTCACTGATATTTCGATTTCACCAGAAAAAAACTAGTTGTTCTCAAGAACTTCAATGCAGTTTCGATAATTATTCATGAGTTATAATGGACCTCTCGATTCATGTGGTTTCGGGATACTCGGAATATTCCAAGATTGCAAACTATCATCCTCCTCACTGTCAAAAATCAACCATAAAACTTTCCAGAATTTTTTATCATCGAAGACAGTTTCATTGAAATGTGTAATCATATATTATTTATGTTACGTGTTGGTATTAGTAGCGATTTTGGCAGGAACTCATTTTGAAAGGCATGTTATCATCTATAACTACCAGTATCTCGGAAGTTTTATGATAATGTCGTATAGCTTGGCCTAAAAAAATTGTTCAGCACCCACACATATGCTGATGATCTTATAGATTCCATCTAGAGAAGAGCCATTCGCCTGGTGGGTGATGCAGGATTCACTAATACTGTGACTTCATTAGAACACCGTAGAAAAGTCGGCGACCTTTTACTTTTCTATAGATCCTTCCACGGGAAATATTCCTCAGAAATTTCTGCCATCATCATTCCAATATGTCGAACAACAATTTACCAAAACTCGTTCGTCTATAGAACAGCAAAGATTTGAAATTCTTTGCCAATGAAACTATTCCCAAGAACTTATAACCTCCAAAACTTAAAAAAATCCAACACTTACCTCCTCTCCCTATCCTCTCTAGGTACGCACGATGTTCTTAGAACATCCTTCCGTGCGCTTCAAGAGATAAAAAAAAATTTCACCTATGTGCAAAATTGTTGCTACATGAAAAACGCGGGAAAGCGTGCAACGTCATAAAACGCGATCAATTCAATTATATTCGATACACCTTATTATTTATTGTGTATATTTCATATAGTACAGTCCTACTATGGAAGTAAATTCTCATATATAATTAGAATGTGAGAATATTTTTTTTTGTCTTTGAGTAATAATAACACACTTATAGTGCTTATGGGCATGTCAAAATCACAACTTTTCTAAAATACACATATGGATGGGAGTTTTCTTCGAAAATGTGTTCCTCTGATGGTACTCGATAATGTGTATATCTGACAATATTTTGTCATGCCAGAATTAACCCCAAGGCCTCCTTTTTTAAATTTCGAAAGAAAAGTCATAGCTTTTTCCAAATACACGTGTTATTGTTAGATATACACATCCTGAAGTACAATCAGAGGAAAATTTTCATGGAAAAAAATCCCATCCACGTGTATTTTGAGATGGTTATGATTATTTTTTCGTCATTTCAAAACAGGGGACCTGTGGGGTTGATTCTTGCCCAACAAAATATTGTGAGATACGCACATCATCGAGTATACTATCAGAGAAACAAATTCAAGGAAAAAACTCCTAATCTTTGGAAGAAGTCCATGGTAACTCAAAGTGGAGTGGTGTAGTTCATAGATGAAAACCCAAGTCATCTCCACAACTTTTATTGAAATGATCAAAGATCATCAATGGTACATGTTTCGGGCTTATGCCAGTCGGGCAACTTGATGGGTCCAGTTCTACAAGCGCCTCCTCCTCCAAAGAAAAACTACAATGTTGGATATTTGGTTCAACAAGGAATGCCTTCATCGTAATAATTTTACATTAACAATCATGGAGCAGTTGCCTTTGTTTACTCTGTTATTGTCCACGTTACTTGAATTCCAACTTTTTTCACTTCCATAACTTTGAAATATTTTATCGGCTGATGATGGGCTTATATAAGCCCGAAACATGTACCATTCATGATCTTTGATCATTTCAATAAAAGTTGTGGAGATGACTTTGGGTTTTCATCTATGAAAAAACTCCTATCCACGTGTAATTTGGAAAAGTTAAATTTTTTTACGAAAGTCCAAAAGAGGGGGTCTGTGGGGTTAATTATCGCCCGACAAGACATTGTCAGATATACACATAATCAAGTATCATCAAAGGAACACATTTATAAAGAAAAACTCCCATCCACGTGAATTTTGAAGAAGTAATGATTTTGTTTTTCGAAATTCAAAAAAAAAAAGTTGGCCTGTGGGGTTGATTCTTGTCCGATAAAATTTTGTGAGATATTCATGATGGGAGGTACCATCAGAGGAACCCATTTTCAGAAGAAAAAAACTCCCATTCACGTGTATTTTGGAAAAGTAATGCTTTTTTTTTCGAAATATCTGGAAAGAAGGCCTGTGAGGTTGATTCTTGTCCGAAAAGATATTGTCAGATATACAGAATATGAGGGACCCTCAGAGGAATTGATAAATGAAAAATAGTCTCATTCACTTACAGATTTTGGAGGTTTTAGGAATTTCATGGCCAACCACGAGTATATATTAGTAATATAATAAAAGGCGTAGTTGGAACTTGTGGCTGATGAATACTTTCCCAGAAAATCTGCTACAGGTACAGGTATGAGAATGATGTATATGCAGAGGAAAACGATTTTGAATTGAGTCATCTACAATAATCAATGGCCAAGAATAACCAATGAATGAATACTCTCGAAAAAAGTTGCTTGATGTTCAACAGTGACAAGGGTGGTTCCACGCCATCGAAATATTCCGAGTATCCTTAAACCAAAACATGAAACGATGCAAGTTTTTCATCAGAACCTGGAAAAACATCAGAATCGCATACAGGGGCAGTCTTTGGGAGAATTGCAGGAAAAATATTCATTCAGAAAACTTTTGGACCATCTAGCGGCGGAAAAAATAAAATTCAAAGGTCTATTCAAAATGAGTGTCCGTATAGCAATTGAAAACTCTATCATTTTTCAAGTTATAAAATTGCTTGCATAACCAAAGAATCATTATTTTTGACTACAGGAAGATTTCTTGTGAGTATATCTTATCTGAAACGTCTTAAAAAAAGGTATAAAATCATTTTTCTGTCCAAATACATTCTTCTCAAAGAGCGTTAAACATTCTTCTAGTTTGCTGATTCAAATTGTGTTTTATCTTTAATTTGGATATTTTTATAAATCGATAGACACAAAAGGTTGACTGTATCGCTACTTTATGAAATCGAATTCTTTGTTCCGAACTGTTATAACATATCTCGGTCAGAAATGGCTACTTTGAGTGTTATTATAAAATGAGAAATTAAAAAATTCAGGTGTTTTTTTGTCGATATTCACATGCGCTTTGGCTCGACAATCCGACACCCTGTATATATATAAGATGATTTTGAAATGTAGTGCTCATTCATCATTTATTCTATTCCAGTTAGGCGTGAACGGCTATTCGTTTATTGTTAATAACAATGGCCATGTTTTATATCACCCGGACTTAAGGCCAGTGGTGAGTAGAACGTTTTCATAAATTTCTATTGAAATCTAATGTTTTTTCAATGTTTCAGGAAAACAATGATCTGTACGAAGATACCCTTGAGCCAAAATATACTTCGGTCGATTTGACAGAAGTTGAATTAGTTGAAAACGATAATGGCCCTAGAGAAAATCACACTTTCCTTCTTGATGTGAGTTGAATTGAATGTAAATCAATTTCGATTGAAATTTTATATGAAACTATTTTTTATTGCAGCTAAGGCATGACATGATATTTCAAAAAGAAGGCGAGATGGAGCTCAATGTCAAAGTGCATTATGACAATATGGTACGAAAACTTCACTCATTCACCTATAACTGAATTGATCATGTGATATTTTGTTTGTGTTTTTAGAGACGAGTTACAACAAGAAGAAATAAATATTTTTATAACCCTATCGAAGGAACGCCATTTTCACTGGGACTTGCCATCCCTGAAGGGTATGGCATGTATGAATTATTGGCCGAACAGGAAATAAAACATAGTCAGAAAAATGGTGAGTAGTTAACTATTAACTCCTGAAATGTGGTCCTAATTAATGTCGCATTCTTCACAGTTAGCGACTATTTCAAGGGTGACAATTGGAGAGTTCATCCAGACTGGTAAATATTGTTAGATAGTGACACATTCAACTGAAACAAATCACAGTTGTTATCTAATTCCATAATTATTATTGGAGAAAATTGAATTATGGATTAGAAGATAGCTGTCATCGATCAATTTCTTATTCAGATTCATATCCCTACTCTCAATATTATTATTGCGTAATCTTCAAAAATAACGAAAATAATAACAATAAAACTCTGGATCACCTAGGACTTGGAAATATAGTCAGAAAATATTCGTTTCTCACATTCTATTAGAAAATATACTACTGACAAATCTTATTTCATACATACTTCGATCCCAGACAGCAATAAACAATATTCATTCTATGGATATCCAGTATATCCAGTTGATATATACATCAGGGATATCCATTAGACATCCTATCACTATGCCTATATTCAGGATATTCATAAAGATATACAGTGGATATCGTATGAATATCTTATAGACATTCAATGGAAATAGCTTCCAGATATATTATGGATATATACTATATGAATATTTGGAAACCTCTACTATTTCTCACCGAAATTTCCAAAATAAAACAACACCATATCAACTATGTGAACTTTTGTTGATTTGAAACTATTCAAATTCATCAGAGGATATTGATGGATTGAATGATGGAAATCTGTAGCGAACAAATATTTATTCAAAAAACTGTGCATATTTTTCATCGCTGTGTGCGCACGAAAGGGTATCCCTATAATTTCGAAATACATCAGGTGTACCTAGGAATGATAGGAAAAGGAGGTAGGAGTAAGATTTTTTTATGTAATCATAATAATATATATATAATGAGAAATCATTGTTAACTATAGTTCATTCCTTAATAGTTTCAGATATATGGTTCTGTATTCTTCTTTCTGCAAGAAAAAAAAAATTGTAAAGTTTTCGAGGTCTCGATGAGGCCTATTTTTTGCAATGATCAGATGTTATACAGGGTTACTCTATGAGTCCATTTTTCAAATGGAAAACCCTCTGTTTATGTTTTTGTAGGGACATATGATATATAGATATATATACCTATCAGAGGTCTCATCCAGAGATCTCACAGAAAGTATAATATACGGTAATACATTATTCATTAGATCGTTGGTCTCGTCATGTACAAGCTCTGTCACCTCAACTACTTTAGATCTTTGACCATTTTATAGCCAACCAACCGAACCAAGCAGCCCATCACTATCACGACACAATATATTGCCCTTCGTGCATCACATCAGTATTCTCATCATGAAATGGGTATAGCTATTTATATTATTTTTTTCACCCATCACACCAAAATAATAAGTATATATGTATACCACGCAAAATAGAATTGTAATTGATAGAACTCACTTCTACGATCCTTGGACTCAGTACCATACCAATAAAACAAAGAAACAGAAAACATGAGTTAATACCTACTGAATAACGTCTACTAGTTTTGGTCGGCTTCGTTCTTGTTCATCTATCTGTCTCACCTCTCACCTCGACATTTACGAGTGTCTCGATACGATCCGATATTCCCGATCGCCGTGCCGAATGTTTTCACACACAGCACATGACATCCAATGGACGTCCGTTTTACGTCCATATTTAGTCCAAACGGGCATGGGTGTAAGGACGTATCCATTGTTCGTACAAGACACGGACGTACAGTGGACATTATAAATTTGTACATCCACTCTACGTACATATAATGTACATGAAAATACTGATTTATTGATATATATTATGATCAATTATCTCGATTATACAATTTCGTTTTCTGCCCAAATGGAAATGTATATTCCTCACAAAAAACGCATTTCATCAGAAACTCATCCAAACGTCCACTAGTAAACATCCACTGGACGTCTACTAATGAACTTCCATTGGACGTCCAATTCATACACATACCCAATAGATATTGACTGAATCACCACTGGATATTCAATGAATATTCAGTTATCTCAATCCAACAAAAATTCCTATCGAAATATGTCTAGCCAAATTATTTTATTCATGATATTCAATAATTTTCTGCATAATGATACAATATTGGTTTTCTATTGAATATCCATGATTTATGTCCAAAGTATATATCTATTAGATATATATTTCATGGATATCGGTGTTCAGTGTATATGGAGCTATCCAATGAATATCTATAATGTGCTGTCTATGTAGAAGCTGGCAGAGATCTTCATTTCGAGAATTGAATATTGCTAGCAGATATTAAGCAATGGAAAATATGGTCAATATAGTCAATGGTCTTGAGGAAAAAAATATATCTCTTTCTGAGTCTGACTTTCTGAGATCTGATGACATCAACAATTCCTTTTGCTCTATAGCATCAAAACTATCTATAGTGAAATGACCCCTATAGTTGGTCCAATGCACAACCTTGATAACATTTCTTTGCCAGGAACAATTTTTCTTTGTTCCAACTGACGAGCAACAGATGACGTAATTCAAGTTTCATGTGAGGCTATATCAATCTTTCCTTACTGGCTCATTTCCATGATGCCTTAAAATTGGAACAAATAATCTTTCTCCAAGGAAGAAATTTATAATCATCCAGAAAATGTCAATCCAATACCATTGTTGCTGGCAATTGCAAAAGTTTCTGAAGGGTCAATATAAAAGAGAATTCTGACATTTTTGGGCCGGAATAATTTGATTTGTTTAATTTGTTTTAAAGGGTTTATTGTGAGTACACAAGTGGCTCATCTGGTGAACAGTGGTTCAAAACAGCTGAAGAGAGAGTCATGCACTTCCTCTCCAGGAGTCGCAGACCAGGATGGAAATGGATGTCCTTGAGGCCTAGATCACCGCTGCAACGAGAACATCATCACATGTCGACAAAACAAGACAAGGATGCTTATTACTGTAAGTTAAAAATCAATATGTATACATACAGATACAGCTAACAATAGGTAGCATATAGAATTTCCAATGGGTTTTGACGAAAGTTATTGGGAGCTGGTCGACTGGCACGAGATATAACAAATAGAAATATATCTTCGTTTTTGTCTTTAATTTTGCATTTTTCCCACTGGTAAACCACGCTTTTCTGACTCTACCACAAGGAAGATCAGTCGAAGAACATTGTTACCATCACACCAATTTTCCCACTGGTAAACCACGCTTTTCTGACTCTACCACAAGGAAGATCAGTCGAAGAACATTGTTACCATCACACCACTCTGAAACATACGCAACTTGTATCTAGAATATTACTTGTATTGCTACAAAAATGTGTTTCATCATACGGGATAAAATTGTGGCATGCCAGGCGTCATCACAAATGAGATCAATCAATGAACTTTCTTCCATCACACACAACGTTCTGGAACTATCTATCTATAATACTGTCTACCTACTCAAAATTGTTACGGAACAATGTTCCATCACATGTTTTATCAACGAGATAAAATTTCCACATCCTCAGCGGAAACATGCGTAAACCAAGATTCAAAGCGAAACATCATAACATCCATGAAATTGGAATTATGGGTTGTTACGGAACGTTTCATCATATGTTTTATAAAGATGACGATTAATGTCATTCAAGACTTCGAAACATGAAATAGTCAGTCATTGGAATTTTTCCTATATGAAATCTTGAACTGCCATTGAGGGGAAGTTATACAGGCTGTTTCTGAAATTCAGGCAATAAATTGAATGAGATATTCTATAAGACATATTGACAGGATAAATCACAAAAAGAATGTTTCGAAAATTTTTCAAAAAATGTGCGCTCTCAGAAAACAACATCTTTTAACTATTAATGCAAAAGTCATTGATACTTCCGGTGCTTGTAATCTTATTACAGAAATCAAAAGCTTGAGTTGGGCTTTTAATCTCTGATCAATGATTTACAACTGTTTCAGGCAAACTTTGAAGCTCAGCAATATCTTCCAAAATTTCTTTTCTTAACCAAAATTGTCTGCTTCCATTTTGCTTTGTTTTTATGTCATCTATCATCCATTCCATTTATTGCCACAATTTCGGTAACATCCAGTAATGGTGAAGTTTCTTGCCCTGTGCCCCATGTGTATTGTGATTGCCGACAATGCCTTTTGATCTAACCTCCTTTTTTATTATTCGCTCCATTTTGTTGTGGAACAGGAAAAGTGTAGTGATGGTTCCTTAACTTCATTTGAAGATGTGTTTCCCCACGTTCAACAGATTTTTTGAATTATTGTTCAATCAATAATTTTTCATAAACGTCTCTGGCATGGTCCTTAGGAGAGCAATGTGTTATCATCACTGAGATGCAGCAAAGATATGTCATCATGTTTGGGTCCGATGAGGCAAGTCTGAGTTAAGAAATATTTTGAATGCAGCAGTAAACATATGGAAAGAGCGAGTGGAGAATGTTTTATAATTCTTGTCACAATAATCCAGAATATCAAAACTACGATATATGGTTGGGATATGACTTGGTTTCTGAATGTTTGTATAGTTTTGATATCCTGGATTTTAATTCGCCATTGTATGAAACATTTGTGAACTTCGACAGGTAGTTAGATGTCAAAATAAATTATAAAACATTCTCCACTCGCTTTTTTTCTCATAGCCACCTACTGATTGGGTCGACAGCTTCTGAATATTGATGGTAAATATTGAATGTTGGTGCTGTGTCAGCAACAAGGTTGATATGAAAGTTCATAATGGTGAATATTGCCACATATCATTAGGGGGATCAATAAGAAATATATAAAATATTGTGAATTATCTAAATTCAAGGGTAATACTCAAAATATGGCATGAGTGTTATATAATTTTGAAAAGCGCAAAGGATCAATGTCTCAAATATGAAGAAATATACAGGATGTTCCATTCAAAAAAACATAACTTTGGGTTGTATCTAGATAATGACAGCCTATTTTGAAAATCTGACTACGCCACTGAATTCTACGTTAAATACTGTTGAGAGATAGTTTTTACGTTTTCTATAAAATGGAAGATAGTTGAGATACCCGGGTCCTAAAATACAATATTTTCAATTTTGCCCTGAATCTCAAAAACAAGAAAGGTTATCAAAATTTTGTTTGCGGTATCCTGCGTATTACAAAAAAGTAGCCAATGTTAGCAAAAATCGCAAATCTCTATCTTCAAATATGAGTGAGATAACCCGTAAGGACATCGAAAACGGGACAGCCTCTACATATATCTAATAAAAAAAACAATATTCATTCAAAAAACAAGAACAAGCGTTCCAAATTCGATTGGGAAACATGAGTAAGTTTTTACACGGTAAAAACAGTTATCTCCAATCAAAATAAAATTAAATTTCGAAAATATTATCTACAATCGACTGGATATCACTTTGATTTGAAGATACATTATACATTTATATGTTCTTATGAGAGTTTGATATTTTGAAGAATATGCAAAATTGAAGCATATTAGTGATTGTTTGGGAAATTTCTCACTATTTCAATCGACGTATACCATCTTCCAGCGGAAACAAATATATATATTCAATTGGAAATATACTCATATCATTGGCTTGGTGATAGAAATAATCTCGCATAGAGATGAACATGTCTTGAAATAAATATATGCTGAATTCTGTCAGGGATAACATGTATTCTTGAGAAAATGTTCTCATGAATCATAACAATATCAAATTCTGAAACTACAATGATCGCACTGAAAAAATTATTCTTTAACTTTCAAGGATCCTCAAAATTCTCATCCAAATACATATTTCATATTCACCAGAAACAAAAATATATTTCATCGGCAGATATAAATGCAGTATTAGTTTGATGCTGAATATCTTCTCACTTTGGAATATATATTTCTCGGAAACTGAACATAATTTTTCTTAAAGAAAATTTACTTTTCTAATAACACAAGCCATCCAATGGGGCAATGGATGTCCATTCCAGGTCCGAAAGAGATTCGGATGTCCATGGACAAGAAATGTATCTACATCCATTGGAAGCTTTGATATATAGTTGCTCTGCCGAGCATCTTCTGAAATGATTATTTGATCTGCATATCACACTGCTGCCTATGGATTTCATATTGGTGATCCAAAACAATGACTTGAAACAATAAATAAATTATATATCTCAAAATCTCTTCAACATTGTGACTTGGCTGATACCTGTTGAAACAATATTCAACTTAAATTGCCGATGAATGTATTGAACGACCACCATCATCCACCTTGCGGACCTTGTTTACTTGTTCTATGTAGAAAAACATGCATCGCACATATTATTCAACTCATCAAATAAAAGTATTCCAGTTTCCAATCAAATTTGTGAATTTTAGATACCTAGCTCAATTCTCAAGACACTAGCTCAACTCGCTGGTCAAGGAACAATAACACAACAAAACATAACTTTGACGCCATCTTATTTCTAACTTGACACAACACCCCTCCGACCTTCGAGCGAGTCCAGCTCGATTATCTATCGTTCGTGTTCGTTCGTGAAAACTCGAGAAATACTGCAATTGTATTCCTTTTGTTGAAGATAAATTTTTGTTGTGAATGAACTTATATAAAATTGATATTAGCTCTTAGAAATTGTAAGAACATAATCATAGTTACGAAAATGTTATATAATGAATCTAGCAGTACATTCAAGGGAAATTAGATTATGTAAGTTTTGTATCTATAATGTATGACACATTGACGTCAATTGGAGGTAATCAAATTATGGAACATCCGTTATTTGAAACTGACAGCATATGTATGTGAATATTACAGGTGTGTTTACTGGCTCATCATGGCCAGTATCGATGAATTCCGAGATGATTTCGTATGGCTGTCATTTCCAAATCGAACATATTATTATGTTATACTACACTCTGTTTTTTATTTCTGAATTGATGAACTGGAAAGCTTTTCATCATTGAAGCTAGTTCTACCAAAATAAATGAAATTAATGGGAAACAAGCTCAAATAACAAACATATTACACACATTATTCACTCCCATTATTGATTTCAGGTGATAAAACATTGATACAGTCTTTGGTTCTGGACGCAATGGTAACAGAAGGTTTAGAAAAACGACCTATTCGTTCGGACAAACAGTAAGTGATTTTTTTCCATTCGCTGTACTGCAAGTTTTTAAATGATATTAATTATTTTCCATGCACCTTTCATGTGATTATAACTAATTTGTTCTTTGCACATTAGCCCTATAGGCAACCTTATGGTACAATTGCAAAGGTAAAGATTTTTTCTTGAGAAAGAACAATACGTAATATTAGATTTTAGATTTATGAAAATTCTACTTTCAGTGATTTTAATTTTCAATCACCGTTTCTCATAGAAAATATTTGATATAATATTGAAAGATAGGTACTGAAAAGAATCGGCTGATGAGAGTAGAAATAACCAAAGGTACTGACATTTTCAGCAGTTTCTAGCGTGATCAAATTGAGATTCAAATGTACAAACAATATACTTGCATATATAGAGGATACTTTGGTAGTTCCAAATTACTCCTCGTTTATATATTTACCGGCATTCACATCTGAGATATACAGAACGTCATCTTGATTTTGACAAAATCTTCATGAGACACTTTGTATAATTATTGATTGATACTCGGTAGGTATTTATTTCATTCATGTAGGCAGGTCAACGCTGTCAATGAAGGTCTTGCAAAAATTGCAGCGGAACTCTGTATGCCGGATATATCAGTGTTTTTTTTTTTAATTGACTCGGCCGTTACTTGATGGAAATTCATGGCAAATGTGAAAACTTCACAAACGATAAGATTTCCATGAAAATTCTCAAACAAACGACATGTTTCGCTAACACAATAGCTTCGTCAGGTGATATACTGGTACGATCGTTTGTGAAGTTTTTACATATATCAGTGTTTGGCACTAGCATTCTTCCAAAGTCCACTCTATATTCATGCTTGGTATTTCCATCAGCGATATATACTCTTTTATGGGAAAATCATGTCAGATCCATCCCGAAAGCTGCTTCACAAAAACTAGAATTTTTATTCCGTGCGAAAAGGTCTATTTTACACATTTTCAAATGTACAAACAATATACTTGTATAGATATAGGATATTTTGGTTTCCTAATTACTCTTCGTTTTCATATTCACCGGCATTCACATTTGAGATATTCAGAACGTCATCTTGATTTTGACGAAATCTTCATAAACCACTTCGTGATTGATACTCCGTAGGTATTCATTTTTTTGCAAAAATTACGGTCTGGGGAACCAACAACCTAGTTTAATTCGAAGTCACCAAAACTCAAGCCTAAATTTTCTCTATAGGAAGGCGGAACTCTGTATGCCGGATATATCAGTGTTTGGCACCACCATTCTCCCAAAGCACCGCCCAAAGTCCACTCTATATCTATGCTTGGTATTTCCGTCGGCGATATATACTCTATTATGGGAAAATCATGTCAGATCCATCCCGCTTCACAAAAACTAGAATTTTTATTCCGTGCGAAAAGGTCTATTTTACACCTCAAGTGCTTCTCTTCATCTACAAATCACAGATTCGACCTGTTTCAGAATACTGTTCCCACATATGAGGTTCATCACCAAAACATTCGCTAATGCTCTTAGATCCGGACTCGGAAAGGTAATTATAGGTAAGAAGTCAGGCGATAAACAACAGTGTTTAGAACATAATCCTGTATCGGATCTTCCGGCTAGAATCTCCATCTCTGATAATCCCTTCGAGATTATTAGTATCATGCGATACATTTGCCGTATGTTGGAGCATATGGCATAAGCATAGCAGCGAACATTTATAAAAATTAAAACTTTGTCCTGTTGTGATTTGGGACCAGTAAGAAGAGGATCATTTAGCGGGCCGTTTTGCTCGATTTCGTGATACTACTTTCAGGATTTTGAACGCAGTGGTGAGGAATGTAGTAGACTCTATCAGAAGATGGCATTTTATGTACAAGTGAAATGTGAATCAATTCGAGATATTCCCGCATAAGGCAACGTTCCAATCAATGATACTCGTTACTACTGAATCACGAATCTTAGGAAAAGTGGGATGAGGATTTCGAAAAGGTGAGAATCTCTGAGGTGAGTTGAAGAAAAATGTTTTTCGCATAAAACTTCTTCGGGTGATGTTGCCTCTACCCCTGGGATTTCCTCCACCTACCAAAATTTTTCTCAACACCGTAAGAAAGAAAAGAAGCAATCTTGAAAGAAATAGATTGAGTTACATTTTGCAACCGTCTCATCACAATATAACCAAACACCGTATTTATTGCACCCGATGCATCAGAATTTCAGGATATTTTACCGTTCGATTAAATTTTCGGAAAAATGTGAGCACCCAATATCACGTCTACAGCACCAGTAAAATGAAATGAGCGATCGGCAAGTTGCAGATTTGAGAGATGGGACCAAGTTTGGACAGAAAGTTTTGAAGTAGGTAAATGATCAAAAATCTTATTCAGAATTACAGCATCAGTGAACAAAAGAGGAGAGTATTTTCCTGCAGTCTTGATGGCGAGGGTAAGTTGACCTCTACTTGAGTAATATTGCCTGATCCATATTCCTTTCATTGCAGTGGCCAATTGAGAATGAGGCAAACCCAACTTACGAATTGCCCGTCCTGTGACGAACGAACTCATACTTCCACTATCAATTATACAGCGCAAGGGTTGATACTCCCATCGACTATCAAGAATCTATGCAGTTGCTAACGGCACGCTGGTATTCAAACTACTAGTTTGTGCCATCCAAACAAGTAGTAGTACCACTACTAGCACCGGTACTGGCGATATTCGCATAATAAGTAGGAAAAGACGAATGAAAGAGGAGACGAATTTTGTTCAAGATTATGCCGAATTATATATTAATTGTTGGAATCTGATCCAGAAGGAAGATTTAATTATTCAATGGGAAATAAAGTATGGTGATGCCTAGATTTGCATTTTTCACAAGTGTAATTGGATTTGCGTAAACGTATATCATGAGCACTGCTCAAACAATTGAAGCAGAAATGAGCTGATCGGCAAAAAGAGTGTCGTTCTGGTTCTTATTTGGCAGCAAAGGCAGCACATATGTGAGGTGAACTATTCTCTTTACGAAGTGCACAATTAGTAGTTTTAGATTTGTTAAGAAAAATTGTAGAAGTCAACAAAGGACGATTTGGCGAAGGTGTGGGAACAGCCGGTTTAGTGGAAGGAGAGCGTTGTGCATGGAACGACGATTTCGAAAAATTGATTGTTTCAAGTGCGACGCAATGCTCGTTCTGAAAATCAACAAGATGTTTATAATTTGGAATATCCGAGGAATTGGGTTCGTGCTGGAAGCGGGTTATAATAGTATGATCAAAATGTTTCAAAAGCATCATAACAAGTAAAAAGTCCCAATGGTTGGTAAGAAATTTCATTCACTTGAGCGCGGCCACGTTTTCTGAAAACGTATATAATAGTTTGCGAAGGGCGATGGTATCATCAGCAGGAACTCTGGCTGAATTCTCAAGCTCGAGCCATTGAGCCTGAGTGCGTAAACGTGTGTCTACCTTTCGTTTTTCATAAGTATGGTATGCGATTTCATAATTATCAGAAATGTGCGAACAAGCGATAAAGGAACCCCTTGTAACGACGTGACTGAATAATCGAATCTCTCAGTTTCAGTTAACGATGTATTAGAATGAACGAGATCGTTGAACAATTCTAAATATGGTGGGAATGCCTTATAATAACCAAATTTGGCCAATTCAATTTTTGGCAGATCGACATGCAAATGATAGGCATTCCCAGATGGTGCAAGAGTAGAATTCGAACTCAGCGTTGTAGTAGAACTCTTGATAGATTCAAAGAGATCAGTAAACGCCATTATTAAAATAATAATATTTTTAAAATACCTTCGCGCACACCGTCCTCAATATCGACATCGCTATCTGGAAGAGTCAACAATGTCGTGACGATGGCGTTGTGTTCTGTCAAAAATTCATCGAGGGTACTATCCAAGTCGACGCATCAAACTTTAAACATTGTTCGAACAGTTTCATCGAGTTCCGCTAAGTTTCGAATGATATGAATTTCATTCATGTATTCATGTTGTTCAATAGGTTTGATAATCGGCTACGATTTGTATTCCAAACAATCTACTTAGTTATAGAAACGTGATATTAAGCAGAATACTCAATGGTTTCGCACCTTCAGCCACAAAATTTCAGAGAAGTGGCAAGAGTATAATCAATTCAAAAGAAGTCGAGTACATCCGGCTCGAAGGACCAATTTTAGCGATCCGATAGCCTCCATGTGGTTTGAATTACATGGATGTTATCCAAGCAGCGATAGTAATAAAATCGACGAGAGTTATTAGAATTGCCCGGTTGCACTACAACGACTCACCATACTACGAATATGCCGATGTACCATAAATTCCTCTCCACCCCACAAAGGGTCGTTTTTGTTGGATAGCAGGAATATGGGATAGCAGCTAAGATGGCACACACACAAAATGTCACTCATAAGTATGATTGTGAGATACTGAGATATTCCACAACGCGAAGCACCAGGAATCGCCTATGCTTATCAAAATGTCAGATCGAATGTCAAAGAATATCTCTAGGACGACGTGTAGATACGACTTCGTCTGAAGATTCGCATCTCATCAGGTCATCATGGGAAGTATATGGGTCGTCCCAGTGCAACTTGAATAAACGGGAAAATAAGAACGCATGATTTAAGGTTGAAAGCAACAACATTGATGTTTTCCGTAACAATAAGACTACGAAATATATACTATTCGGCCGAAGATCAGTCATAATCCCCCTGCTTGCTTCATCACCTCCCCAAAACATACTAAATCTGATTCATAATACCGAAAAAAAGATCATTATTGCATTAGAATTGATGATGTGGAGAAGGCGCAAATCTATCATTCGTAACCCAGATAGCACAAATTCCTTTTGAGGCCCTTCTGAGGCGTTCACAATCATGTCCTCAGGACGTCGAGAGCGAGCCTGAGGACATTCTCAAGACGTCCTCCTGTTACCATTGTCTACATACTAATAACGTCTCAGAACATCCCTATAAAATCTTTTGAGACAACCTCAGGACATCATGGTAACAACTTGAGGCGGTTTTTGATGATGTTTCAAGGAGGTTCAAGATTTATGGAAGAATATTATTCGTATACAGAATGAGTCACTATAGTGTGTTCTCCTCCGATATTAGCCAAACCGTCCGATATATGAAATGAAAATTCAAGTACAACAGTAATAGGGTTTCATAAGAACAATCACCTAAAGTTGTTTTCATATCTATAGGGTGTTCGAATTCCAAGATATCGGTTGATGATTGGTTTTTTTCAATGGAACACCTTGTATATTATTGCATTTTTGAGTTTTCCCTGAAGAGTTGATTCCATCAATGCATCACACTTGGTGTCTAGTGGGAATTATTACAGAGATATAGGGTGTTGACAATTGAGATTCTTCAAATGTAGGATTTTTTGTGTCGAAACTATTCATTAATGGTCAAAACGGCTCACATGTTCCTGTCATAACTTTTGATTAGCTATCTACTGATATTTATTTGGAACAGATACAAAATAAGCTGATCAGTATTCTGAATGTCAACCCACCTTCTATTTGTTGCGATTGAATGTCAGTAGATAGTAAATCGAAAGTTTATGAGGATATGTGAGCCGTTTTGACCAATATTGAATAGTTTCCACAAAAAAATCCTAAAATTGGAAAATCTTGTTTTTGAACACCCTATATCTCTGTAATCATTCCCGCTAGACCCCAAATGTGATGCATTGATGGAATCAGCTCTTCAGGAAGAACCTAAAAATGCAATAGTAAACAGGGTGTCCCATTTGGAAAAAACAATCATCAGTCAATACATCTTGGAATTCGAACACCCTACAGATATATATGAAAACAATTCAAAGTGAAAGTTCTCGTGAAACCCTATCTCTGTTGTACTTGAATTTTCTCTATTTATCTGATGGTTTGGCTAATATACAAGGATAACAAACTATTGACTCACCTTGTATTATGTAAATGATAATTTCTTCAAAATAATATGGATCTCATGATATTTGCAAAATTTCCCTCTATTTATAATAGGTTCAAATGAAAAACGAAATGAAAAACTTACATTCTATTATTTATAACTTATTCTGAAAAATTTCAATTTCCTTTTCAAAGAAATGTATTTCAGCTTCTTGTTGAGCACTACTAGAAGTTATTGCCTATTGATAGTTATATTTCTCCATGTTGTTTTTGATTTCTGAACTCTGGACATTCCTGATGCAGAACTGGAAGTTGAAGCCTTCATGCAATATTTTATAGATTCTGAAGAAGCAAAACTATCTTGGAATGAAAATATCATCAGGTTTGTGATTTGCATAACCTCCTGAAACAAACAATGTATTAATATTTCATGTCCAGTACTTACTATCAATGATATGATTTATGTAGTTATAGGTACCAACCATTATTGAATCTACTGAAAGTTCAAGTCTGCATATGTACAATCTTTCATAATTTCCAAAGAAGCCAAAATATCTTGGAATAAAATATCTCTGCTCCTGAAACAAATAAAGTACCTATTAATATTTCATGTTCCAGTCCCTACTATATCAATGATTTGATTTAGGTACCTACCTTTATTGAATATACTGAAAGTGCAAACATGCATCATAGGCAATCTCACATAGATTTCGAAGAAGCCAAAATATCTTGGAATGAAACATCTCTGCTCTGATGACATCATCAATCTTGTGTTCTCAATAACTCCATCTGAAACAAATAATTAACCTAATAACATTTCATGTCCAGTACCTACTATATAAATGATTTGATTCAGGTACACCTACCTTTATTGAATTCATACTTCAAGCTTCCATACAATATTTTATAGATTCCGAAGAAGCAAAGCTATCTTGGAATAAAACATGTTTGCTATGATGATATCATCAAGTTTGTGTTCTCAATAACCTCCTGAAAAAATAAATAATGTATATGAATGTATCAATATTTCATGTCCGGTACTATCAATAATTCTATTTAGTATTTACTCACCATTGTTTCTTGCTACCTGAGAGAAATGTCATCAACATAGATTATCATCCTTTTGTTATTGTTATCTTTTAATTCTGTGCAATAAGTTCTTCTCGCAATCATTTTGTGAAATAGAAATTTGATGAAGGTATTCAATGAATACTCTAATAATTTTGATATAATCATTAATATATTATGATGTATCTTGAACAAATCATGACTATCATGAGACATAACCTCAATTCTAGTTCTTGTTTTTCTTCCTTTTGTCTTCGATGACACGTTATTTCATGGAATGTCATCTGAAGACGTCCGTAGGCACGAAATTCTTCACATCCTCAGGCTGTCACTGAAAGAACTCATTTAGGACGATTACAGCGCTAAATTTACGCCTGATGATGTTCTTAGGTTGTAGAAAATAGAACGTCCTCTCCAGGCGTTTGGCGACACATTGAGGATGTCCTTAGGCGAGTGTGTGCTATCTGGGAAAGCTGTGAATAGGACAGGTGGTAACTCACAACAGATCATTGATATGGAGTGGGAACAATGTTGGTTACAAAATGTATTCTTGTGGAACGCCGGAATTGATAGCTATGGTATCAGACAATACCTCGTACACCACCACATGGAGCGATCTGTCTGAAAGAAAACATGATGGAAGAAGGCAAATCTGAGATGTTGAGCCATATGGTGGTGCCAAATACGGTAATATGCATATATGTATATTCAACGCCACCGCTAGCGATTTTTCCATATTTTTCAAGTAAAGAATGCCATTCATGCGGGACGTAGGTGATGTGAAGAGTCATATTGCCGATAGTGCGTGATTCTCGAGCTTTCCAGATGTTTGATAAGCTCAATATTGATGGCTCTCTCTATCCTTTGGGAATATATGATGAAATATATAAAAAGTGGTTGAACAGTTATAACCACATGAAAATTTGGCATAATCAAGATAACGTTATGTAGGTGTCTCAGTTACAAAATACGATGGAAACATCAATTGGGAATGATTTAGAAACATCAAAGTGTCCTCTATATTATGTATGTACATCCAAATGTATACCGTAGTTACATGGTGATATCACTTATATTATAAAAAGCCTCGGCATGTCATGAAAACGTACCTATGATATCCTTCCTCAATTTGAATATATCAACAAGATCGTTGGTGTACAAAGCTAATAAGGATGATATCATGAAATGTTAACAATTTTCACATTTACCTCACAAAACTTGTTAATATACTGAGGAGGAATACGTTTCATGAAGTACTTCATGAGAGAACGGATTTTCTCTATTCTATAAGTCTACGACATATATTCTATTCGGCAGATCATTCATAATCCCCCTGATTGCTTCTATCATTTCCTCCCCAAAACATACTAAATCTGCTACATAATACAGAAAAAAAAGATCATCACTGTATTAGAAATCTATGATGATCAATGGTATAAGACGTCTTGGACACTTGCTTGATTATAAAAAGTTTAGCATAAAATATTTTAGCCACCAGGAATCTCGTAAGTATAAGTGACTGTCGTTCGATTTGAAGCCCTAGAGAAAATACAAAGGAAATGGATATATGATAGCTACGAATAAATATTTTTATATTTGAAACTCTCTGAAGCTACGTAGAGATGAAGTGAAAATTAGATAAGAATGAAAGCAGGACATAGGATGAATATCTCATCTGCTCATTCACATCTCTTGATAAGCTGGAAATTAAATTAAATTGGATACTATCAGCTTGAATTGGTTCGACAAAAAAAGATGAATTCGGGGTATTGTAGAATAGGTTTGGTTCCAGTTATATGTGCCATTTTCTTTGACAAACTGTTGAAATGAGATATACCCACATAACATCGAGCAAAGTGAAAAATCGAAAAATATATAAACAGGGTTTTTCGTAAATTGGTGCGACAGATGAAATGATCAATAGCAAATGATAAAACATAAAGAAATTGAAGAATACATTCTCTTCGAAAAAATAACTTTTTTGGTAGATATTGGAACTCCACAGTTTGCCTAAATCACTTTAAACTCATTGGTCAAACGTAGATCCTAACCCAAGCGTTTGCTTCCGACGAGGACGTGTCATTCTGTATCATATACAACACACCTCATTCTATATGTAGCCCCGATTTTGGAAACACCCTGCATAAATAAATAAATGTTTCGTAAGAGAAAGGTTCCTGTAGATATAAAAATTGTTGACATTCCTGTGCACCTATTATAAATATCGTTCGTTTGATACCATTTCAATGTTGAAACCTCTTGAACTTCATCTGATTATGCCTCTCATGCCTTTATATTCCCAGTTGTCACTACTCTGAATTGCTCTTACATTTTTAACGTACATACCAGAACACCAGACATTTCTTATGATAACTCTCTCATATATTGCAGCCAAGGATACGAGATTTTTGGATCAACATTATCATTCGTTGCGACAAGAAGTGGTCTTCTTCGATGGACAAATTTAACCAACGTGAAATCCAACGAACCGTAAGTATGCGGCAAAAATATCAATGCATGATTTCAATCATTTCTTAAGATCTAGTAGTCTCACTTACTGTCGGCACCTCTGATGTTTGTAACCTCATTTTTCATTCCATCAACTGCTCCAGCACCCCCACGTCTTGTCTGACTTTATAACTCAGGAGACTGGAACTGTCTCTGCATGTTTTTTCCGACTGTTCTTGGCATAGAATATTCTTCGATTCTGAGGATCCGTCACAGTGTGCTGCAGAATATTCTTGAGTACATCACGCTCGAAATGGATCATAAGATCATACAGCGTTTATATGTAGGGTCGTCAAAATCGTCTTCTGTAACCCATCTGGTCCCGGGGATTTCTGAGATTCGAATGAGTGTATAGCTTAAAGTTCTTTCTGGGTCCCCTTACCGTTCTAAGTTTCACTGGTATCACATAAACTGATCGGACTTAGGACTGACAACAACCCTGGTGGGTGGAATCAGAGATGGCAGGATTACAACCAAAAATCATCATCAATTATTTTTTTCATATTATACCCTTGAGACACTTCAAAAATAATTTTTCATAGAATTGGTGTTGAAACCTTCCATTTGATGTTCTACAATTTATAGTTGAGTTGTTTTTTACTAAATAACTCTCAAAGCCCAACACAAATTAATTCTGGTAGAATTCAAGGAGACTTTCATTTGATATGATACAACCTACAGTCAAGTTGATATTTACTTTATGGCGCCCTTGAGATTCTCAAATATAATTTTTCGTTAAATTAAAGAAGTTACCTTCTATTTGATATGCCACAACATAGTTGAGGTAATCTTTACTGAATCTTTACTATATGGCCCTTTTATTAGGGCCCTTCAAGCAATCCGCTTTGAAAGTGTTTGCTATCAGTGAGGTCTGAAGCACCGGCAACGGCATTCGTCAAATGTTATGGTGATTGGTCAGCTGATTTTAACCAGAAGTGGGTTAGTCCGATTCAACCTGTATATGTTTTTCAATTTCTTGTTCGGATCAGGTTTTCTCAAACATCTTATATATTATGGTTTTTTTTTTTCATTTTCATTATAAAGCGCCGTTCTTGGTTAGGTCACTCGTCGGAGACAGATGAACTTGAATGACCCAATTTTGCTGTTTTAAACCTCAACATTTCTCATGGAGATGTACATTGAAAAAGTACCTGGAACATGCATAGCACATATACTTGTATCATCCGGCGTCTTCGAAATGGGTGATATACCCGAAGCGTTCAGTTGTCCCAGTTGTCTGCGGACCGAGAGCGGCTGATGATGCCTGGTAGGCTGAAACAGTACTCTTCCACTCCTGATGATTATTTTGGGACAACTCTGATCATCTTAGATCTCTAAGTCATGACTGTTATGAGATCTAGTTCGATGAATAGGACTGATGGTGGATCATTCCACTCCAGTATAGGCACATAGTGCCATCTGTCAGCAGAGTGGTTTACTTGTAGTACCACCTTGTTACTTCGTAGACGTAGGGGTCTGCACGTTGTTGCCACAAATGGCAGCGTCATACAGTGTATGCCGCGATTGCATGATTCTACCCTAAAACTATGCCACTAGAAGGCAATAACATGACTAGATTTCCATGTATTATCCGATGAATTAATTACTTATCTATTTCATTTTCTTCTAGAAATGTAACACTTTCTGAATCATGGTTTATTGTTTCCAGACACTTTAGTGAGAGCAATGTTCGTGCTATGGACGAAACTTGGTATAAAAGAGCAGTGGACCATCACTCAATTGAACCAGAAAGTTTCGTGTTCTCTGTTCCATTCGATGTTGGGGCATATGGAAGACCCCTTATAACTGCAACGCACGCTGTTTTCGTTGAACATAAAGGTCATAGGGCTGCAGCAGCTGTAGTGGGGCTGCAGTATCAGCATTCAACGCTTGCATCGCATTTCTTCAATATTACTTCCAAGGTAAGATCAGGCCCAGGAACAACTTCACTAGTATTTATCATAATTTCACCCAAGAATTATGAGTTATACGGTGTAGTTCCTAAATATCTACGCACATAAAGTTCAATATTTCTATTGAACTTGACTCTCTCTCACATATCTCAGAAATGAGAACAGAAGGAAACTATAACTTTGAAACACACATTTCACTTCATATTAATAACTGAATACTGCTGTCAAACTTATGCAACTCATAGTCAGTAGAGTCGAAATTAGGGTAACTATTCATAAAATTTGATACCTTGTTGTGAGGATTAAATATCTGACACATACGTAATCAACATAACCAACAGTTGAATATACAATAGCATTCTAGATTCATAACTACACAGGGTGTTGATCAATACGAATACTAAAACATTGAGAATGAATGCAACACTTCCACTTTCTAAATGTTTTAGTTACTCCCTGTTTATTGAAGTATTTTGTTTTGTTCAATTCCTAAAATGTCTAGCAAATACTGAGAAGTCTTTCTACATAGTGGTTTTGTGAAAAATCAGCCTGCCGTTCTGTCGTGGATTTGTATTCTGTGAATAAATACACTTCCTTTTTCATATTTCTCTCGTATTAAATCAATACGAACGTCGACGAGTTTCGTTCTAGTCTAGTGTATTGGGTATACTTGAACCGATTCAACTTTTGAATAAACACGATAGATATATAGTGACTACACTCCTTTCTTCGGGAGTCCCAAGGTAAGGCGGTGGATGTTATTTGGGCTCATTGAAATTCCTACCTGGAAAGAATGAGGGTTCAGCGAAATTACCGGGGGGGGGGCAGTGTGCTCGCAGAAATTTAGTTAAGTTCCCCTTGCCCCATATATACTTCCACTTGCCCCATAGTTTCACAGTTTGAGTTTATCAATCAATGTCTTCAGGTCTACATATTTCCTAATTATCTTGAATTATATTATAGTGCACCGGCTCTAGCTCATGTAAAACCTGTGCTAGTGACAAGTTGGACTGTTACGTTCTTGATAACAATGGTTTCATAGTCATATCGGAAACTGCTGAGCATACTGGGAGATTCTTTGGCCAAATAGATGGGACAATAATGGACTCTCTAGTGCAAGACAGAATTTACGTAAAAGTTCCCGTATACGATTACCAAGGAGCCTGTTCGAATAGTAAATTCCACTACAGTGGAAGCGGTAACAAAATTGATTTAAAGGTAAGAATATAGTGTACAAACGTGAAATCCTGGTTGCAGGACCGTTGTATGATTTCTTTATTTCAGATATTCGATCCGGTCAAAATTTTCTATAGTTTCATATTGAAGAGTTTGATTGCATTCATTTCAAAGATTGAAATGATTTATGGAACAGCTCTGGCCTACAATAGAGATGAAAGTATGTACCTAGTATTTATATCCATATGATTTCAACTCGAAATACTAATATTTTGTTACATCTCAAATAATTGGCACGACTCGGAGAGTTACTTGTACAGGGTGTTTCAACATTGAGCTGAAAAAATGATACTGCTTACATAAAATGAAGAAGCCGGTATTCTTTCGTTGCACTGAAAACAATTAAAAATTGACTACTCGAAGGGGGTCCCGTAACTTTCGCATCATGAAATCCAAACAAATAAGCCTATTTCCAGCGATTAATTTGAATAATTGTAACTTTTGACATAGCGAAAGTAACGTAACCCCGGCCGAGTAGGCATTTTTTCTTGTTTCCTTAAAGCGAAACGTAAAACTAATGTCGAATTTCTAAATAAATTATAATCAATAGTGTTTCCCATATGATGCTAACTTTCTGAAAGTCACTGTACGTATATAGAGTCATCGCGTCTTGCAGTGACACAATTCGATTCGACACATTCTGTATCAGGGTTGAACACATCATAATTTTTTAGATGATTTGATAGATGTGTACTCTGACTACGAAATAGAACAGTACCCAACCGGCGAGGACATCATAGACGATCACGAGACTCCCCCTTCAAATACCTACTCCCCATCTTTCATTCCTCCTTATGAGTCAGACCCAATGGAAGGTATCGATATAGGACAGTTCGGCATCAGACCGTGCGATCGAAAAGTGGATCTTTACATACTGCAACCCGAAAAGTTGAATACTAGCGGACAAAGTAATCCTCTGAAGGGGAAGTTGACGAATTGCCATAATAGTGGCTGCGAAAGGTGAGCCATTTTATAACAGTTGATTATTATCAACCCTTGATTTATTATCCCAATCCCAATTATATACAATCAAACACGATCGTTCTCATAGCTTAGTACCTTTAGCTTCCTCTGAACAAAATTCCATAAATTACCTAGGTATACCCGTTCTGTTGCGTCACAGGTATTTCTTGTTCGAAAAACAATGCTATATTTGATGCAACGAAATGGATTTGTTAAATTTTCAAGAGTAAATGTATGTATGTAATTGGTCGATTGTAAGATTGTTATAGAGCCGGCTTTGACTCGCGATCATGATCTTGACTCAATGAGTCTGTCTTCTTTGGAGCAGAACCTCAAGTGAATGTTCAAGAGGTGGTAACGAAAATTTGTCGAAAGCAGCTGTGACGTTAAAATATTCTAGACGAAGGTGAGAAGTACCAGCTATGTATGATGCGTACTTGATGGCTATCTTGGCAAGATGATCATAAGACATTGAGAAGCCTATCTAGAAATATGGCTGGAATCTCGTATAAAGTTCTGTTGATCGTGCCATGAGAATGCTAAGGACATGGATTATTTTGCTCTGTCTTTTTGTAGGTTGAATGAATAATGTGGCTTTTATGTTCACTGTTGATTCTTGTTGTTTAAACAGGTTTATCTCTGAGTCAGGTTTAATAACCTATTCAGCTCTCTCTTCAGTTTATCCATGGCATTATCGTGAACTTCATGGTATTTTTTTCTAGAAATGAGTATGTTTTCGCCTATTATGCTTGCCATTTTGTTGGACCCATGAAAGCACAGGGATTTACAGTAACCATTACATTTTAGCCCCGTCCTTGCCTTACCCGTCCTTGCCTTTTCCTTGATAACAATATAAGAATATAAGGGGAAGGATTTATATGGTTGCAGTTAGTGTTCTATACATTTTTCTCATTTCAGGCCTTTCAGTGTACAGAAAATTCCTCATAGTAATTTAATTCTTCTCGTCGTGGATACAGTGTGTCCTTGCGGTAGTAAACAACTTAGCATAATTCCCCAAGAAGTCAGCTATGAATCTAAGAACGGCGGTTGTCTACATAAACCAAAAGATAGTTTATACAGAAGAAGACCACCGAAATGTATAAATTATCACCCTGAGGTAAGTTAGAGAATCGTAGTAGATGATCTTATTTAATAAGTATGGCAAGGGAAGACGACCTACAGCAAGGTGATGTACAGGGTGTCCTGCAGGTTGATGCAAACCTCCTAGGCGCTGACAGGAGACGTAATTTGAAACTTATTGAGCCACAATTTTTTTAATTAGTGCCATTCGATAGTACAGGTCGAGCCTTCTCAGTGTTTAAAATATTTGCACTTATTTCAATGCCACCCTGTATAAGTACTCTTTTGTG
Organism: Phaedon cochleariae; assembly: GCA_918026855.4. Classification (NCBI taxonomy): domain Eukaryota; kingdom Metazoa; phylum Arthropoda; class Insecta; order Coleoptera; family Chrysomelidae; genus Phaedon; species Phaedon cochleariae. Next base: position 16,735,619 of record OU896720.1, on the reverse strand, counting down.
CTCTCATCTCATCAACATTCTCTTGATAGAGTTGATAGTTGATATCACTATATAAATTCTGATAACAAAACATTGTTATAACTTATATTAAATACTGTCTGTAGGTTAATTGAGGAGGTGGTACATCAAGTAAAATAACTTATTTTGTTCGTATGACATCTTAGTGAACTTCTAGATATTTTATTTTTAATATTCTTTGTTGCGAAATTGAGAAAGTTGTTAACAAATCTAGAACATGATTTGGTGAAGTGTCTGAACGAATGAATTGATGAATGCATGAAGTCTTCTATATTGCTGTAGGTAACTCAAAATATTTTTGGAATTGTCAATCTGCTTGAAATGGGTTTGTTACACCGGTTTCTGAGCTTTCATTCGAAAGTACCGTAGAATGGGGATAGTTGGAACTGAGGGATAAATTGGAAAAAAACTTCATATTTTCCCTCCCTGAAATCTGGAACTGGTTTTATTTCGGAACATCGTATCGTGCAAAGTTGTTCAGTATGGTTACATACGAGTTGAAAAATAGGTGCTGTTTAAATATTGTGTATAGATACATTTTTCACATTGTCCCGATGAAGAAAACATTATATTTATTACTTCCTTCATCAGTTTGATGTTATTATTACATCATTATAATGGTCAAGAGTTCATTATATTAACCAAGTTGTTGATGAACCAGTCACTAGTATTCATTATTTTGTAATCATAGTTGGAAGTTGCACCAATGAAAATTACGTTCTGTCAATGAATCTGTGCTCAATCACCATGAGTGATTAATATCAGGTTCATAATTTTTTCTCCTGTGCAGTACTACATTAGGTACCCAATTTCTACAATCTTCAATCTACTGAAGTTAACATTGGTGAATTAATTACTTACCAGTTAATTATTACGATACTTTTATCATTCGAAATGTCACATATCAGAGAAGTATTTGAACAAATAGTCGAGGTTGTCTCTCATTTTTTGTAGATATTGCAGGATATAAAATATCTCAGAACTGCGAATACCTCGGAAAAAGACTTTGTACTGATGTAAGTGTAGCAGAATAGGTTCAAAATGACGTCTCCTGCCCAGCTCCTCGTAGTTTTGCATCAACCTGGAGGACATCTTGTATATAATTAAATCATCGTATTTATAGGTTTCAACCTTAGCCTATTTGAAGTTATAGCATTTTAGTCATTTCATTGGCTCATCAATCAGACTTTTTCCCGCGAAACCAAATCTCTATATACAATATTTTCCGAGATGCCCATACTAGTCCTCATATTGACACATCAGTGTATATATCATTTTTGAATAGCTTAGGTGAATCGAACTTGGTAATATGTTGGATAAAACGGAATAGCGCAATCACATTTTGATAGATCTGTCTGAACTGCCATCCTGAAAAAACTTTTTTTTTCACGAACATTTTCCTTTTTACTTGGTTCTTTGGGATTTTCTCTCCTCGTTTCTATAAAATAAAAGTATTCGTATTATTTCAATATATTTGTAGAGGGACAAATCAGATGATTTGCCCCAAAATGTCACTGCGTTTAACAAATTTTTCTATCAGGGAGTCTAAAAGAAAAATCCAGTAGCTTGTCAGTGACAATTTGTTTGAAAAATTTTTTGAAGGAAAGAAATATAGATATATTGAAAAAATATCGAATTTTTACTTATCTTTGGACGTTTCGGGACCGATTCTGCTCCCGTTCTCAACATGTAAATGCAAATTATTTTTCTTTGAAAGTTGTGCTGCGTATAGTTTGACACTTTTCAGTGTCATACTGATGTTGGCATATGAATGAGTGATTTTAGTCTACAAATGAGTTACAGGATGTTTTCTTTAATTGATCTTGAATCTACCATTTTCATGTTCAGTTTTCAGTAGTGAATACCATGTTCTATCAATGTCAACTGAACAGGAAGCAATGCTATTGTCTCCGTTTAGAAGAATGCAAGCGGATTCCTTTATTTTTCTTTTTTGTTTGTTATCTTCCTTTCCTATGATTTTGATATTATTCCACTGTGCCATATGTTGTCCATCTTCAGTGAGGATATGTTCAGTTAGCTTCGATTTATCGATATGTCTTTTCTTGATATTGTACTTGTGTTCTTTTGTCCTTACTGAGAGAGGTCTCTTCGTTTCACCTGTATAATACTTTCCACAAACACAAGGTATACTATAAATACAATTTTTTGATGACTGTTCTTCATTTTGTGGAAAGTATTATACAGGTGAAACGAAGAGACCTCTCTCAGTAAGGACAAAAGAACACAAGTACAATATCAAAAAAAGACATATCGATAAATCGAAGCTAACTGAACATATCCTCACTGAAGATGGACAACATATGGCACAGTGGAATAATATCAAAATCATAGGAAAGGAAGATAACAAACAAAAAAGAAAAATAAAGGAATCCGCTTGCATTCTTCTAAACGGAGACAATAGCATTGCTTCCTGTTCAGTTGATATTGATAGAACATGGTATTCACTACTGAAAACTGAACATGAAAATGGTAGATTCAAGATCAATTAAAGAAAACATCCTGTAACTCATTTGTAGACTAAAATCACTCATTCATATGCCAACATCAGTATGACACTGAAAAGTGTCAAACTATACGCAGCACAACTTTCAAAGAAAAATAATTTGCATTTACATGTTGAGAACGGGAGCAGAATCGGTCCCGAAACGTCCAAAGATAAGTAAAAATTCGATATTTTTTCAATATATCTATATTTCTTTCCTTCAAAAATTTTTTCAAACAAATTGTCACTGACAAGCTACTGGATTTTTCTTTTAGACTCCCTGATAGAAAAATTTGTTAAACGCAGTGACATTTTGGGGCAAATCATCTGATTTGTCCCTCTACAAATATATTGAAATAATACGAATACTTTTATTTTATAGAAACGAGGAGAGAAAATCCCAAAGAACCAAGTAAAATGAATGTACCACCTCCTCGATTAACCTACAGACAGTATTTAACATTTTCCTAATTCACAATTGTAGCTGTAAATTAGAGGCAAAGAAATTTTTTTTTTAATATCTCCTAATTCATAAATGCAACTGTAAATTAGGAGGTGTTTTGAAAAAAAGTTTCCTCTGACTAATTTACAGTTGCAACTGTAGATTAGGCAAAATATTTTTTTTTATAATTTCTCCCAATTTTCAGTTACTAATTTACAGTTACAACTGCAAATCAGGCAGAGGAAACTTTTTCATTCAAAACACCTCCTAATTCACAGTTGCAACTGTAAATTAGGCAGAATTATTTATCAATTTCTCCTAATTCACAGTTGCTAATTTACAGTTACAACTGCAAATTAGGCAGAGGAAACTTTTTCATCCAGAACACCTCCTAATTCACAGTTGCAACTGTAAATTAGGCAGAAGAAACTGTTTTACAATTGTCTCCTAATTTACAGTTGCAACTGTGAATTGGGAGGTGTTTTGAATAAAAAAGTTTTCTCTGCCGAATTTACAGTTGCAACTGTAAATTAGGCAGAAGAAACTTTTTTACAATTATCTCCTAATTTACAGTTGCAACTGTAAATTAGGAGGTGTTTTGAATAAAAAAGTTTTCTCTGCCTAATTTACAGTTGCAACTGTAAATTAGGCAAAAGATTTTTTTTCAATTTTTCCTAATTTACAGTTGCTAATTTACAGTTACAACTGCAAATTAGGCAGAGGAAACTTTTTTTGTTCGAAACACCTCCTAATTCACAGTTGCAACTGTCAATTTGGCAGAAGAAACTTTTACCAATTATCTCCTAATTCACAGTTGCTAATTCACAGTTACAACTGCAAATTAGGCAGATGAAACTATTTTATTCAAAACACCTTCTAATTCACAGTTGCAACTGTAAATTAGGCAGAAGAAACTTTTTTCCAATTAAAAAAAAAAAAGTGTTTTTAACCGCCAGCTTAGTTGCAAAGCAACCCTCGAAAGTCAGAGACTTGTGTGAGTTAAGAAGACGGGGACCTTAGCTTTTTAAGTGTCATCCGAAGCATCCGAATTATCTCCTAATTTTCAGTTGCAACTGTAAATTAGGAGGTGTTTTGAATAAAATAGTTTCCTCTGCCTAATTTACAGTTGATGTAACTGTACATTAGGAGATGTGTAAAAAAAAAGTTCTCTAGTTCTAATTCACAGTTGCAACTGTAAATAAGGCAAATGGTCGTGAAAAAAAAGTTTTTCAAGATGGCAGTTCAGACGCGTAGTACTGTGAAGTTGATTTTGGCTGAAATTATGCATATAGGTACAACTGAATGGTAATAGAAATATAGTTCAAATATTGTTTTATAGGAGATTGAGATTCACATTTGTGGAGCAGCGTCCTCGATGTCTCTTTGCGGCACTGTACTGTTATTAGGGGTTGTAAAGTGTGTTGTTGCTTTTCTATCATGATTGAATGAGTTCTATGATTAGGCCTTCAATAATGAATTTCAACTGTAAATATAGTTGCACTATCTTCCTTATCATCCTGCAGTAAGAGAAATTTAAATTTTAAATGTATATTTATTTGCAAATAGTATATAAAGTAGGTACCGTTTTTGTATTGATAAAAGTTGAAGAATAGTTAAATTTTCAATATAATTTATAAGCTAGAAGTGACTTTTGGTGTATTTGTACATACCTAATGTAGTAAATGATTTCTTGAAGTGTATATTTTTGAAAAACATGCTCTTAGTGAAAAATAGGTCATATCAGGGAGCCCATAAATAAACGAAATAAGCCATAACCGTAGAAAAAGGCTATAATTTTATAGAACCGCATAGATTAACCATACTCGTGAAAACTGTCAATTCATCAATAAAGTACAGATATCCATGTTGTACACTCTGAACGAGGATTACTTTAATTTTTCGTACGACAAACATGTTAATTTCACTTGTGCTTTACCGAAAATATTTGTAAGAATTAAGATTTTTCTTGACAATTCCTCAATTTGTCTAAAGCTATATTGACGATAAGGAAACATATATATACAGTGTGTGTCTCACATGGAAACACGTGGAAACACCCCTTTATCTCACGTAATCGTTGGTTAAGGATTCTGAAATTCGTTGGAGCGCGATATTTACCAAAACTGCGCGTTATGACCAAGTGGGGCCATCTTCAGTGATTTACACTGCTCGCCAACAGCCATGGATCCACTTCAATTTCCGAAAAATGATATTAGGAGTCAAAATAGGTTGAAAATCACTTCGGATCCGAATCAGGACGCACAATTGACTAACTATTCATATTTTTCCTGGAAAAAATTCAGTTCCGAAAAATTCATTTTTGTCTCACTTTCCATGAAAACATGCACCCCCCGTAGTAGTATGAAGAAAATTGATACCAAAATTGATGCCAATGATAATGCGTCAGAACATGGGAAGTTAGTGAATTGGACGTCCTGTTTCCGAATCCGAATGATAATGCGTCAGAACATGGGAAGTTAGTGAATTGGACGTCCTGTTTCCGAATACGAAGTCCTTTTTAACCTATCTCTTGATATTATTTCAAGGACGGACATGTGTGTAGTTCCACGGCTGTTGGCAAGCAGTATATATCACTGAAGATGATCATACTTGGTCATAGAGTATATTTTACGATTACGTAAGATACGGGGGTGTTTCCATGAAAAGTGGGACAAAAAGGAAATTTTCAGAACTGAACATTTCCAGGAGAAATATGGATAGTTAGTGAATTGGGCGTCCTGATTCCGAATCGTTTTTCAACCTATTTCGACTCCTGATATCATTTTCCGAAAATCGGGGTGGTTCCATGGCTGTTGGCGAGCAGTGTATATCACTGAAGATGACCATACTTGGTCATAGAGTGTATTTTTGCTAAATCTCTCGCTCCAGCAAATTTCAGGATCTCTATACCCAACGAAGACGTAAGATACAGGGGTGCTTCCATTATAAGTGAGACACACAGTATAATATATGGTATATATACATAAATATATCACTGGAACATAAAATATGGAAACATTGAAGAATGCAAGTTGTTAGATGGTATGGTATTCATATGTCAACGGTCAAGATGTACACATTGTGAATTTCATATAAATTGTCGAAGGATCAAATTTGAAAAATATACTTGCTGTACGTTTATGGGCTCGCGATATGTATAAATGAATGACAATAACTTCCTTTGAAAAGCGTTTATTGTTATATATAATAGATAGAGGGTGGAATGATGTTTTGAATTTGATCGAATATCGTTTTTTATGTTGAAATATGTTGAGTTATCAATTCTACATATCAGATATACTATAATTCAAGATTTCACACCATTGAACAATTATGTGATCTGAAAAGTGGATGGTAATCTGAAAACGATTAGGGATTTAGAAATTGTAACATTTTAAGTTAATCACTTAACCTCCGATTCTAGCACTTTGATCAAACTCGTGAAATATAATTCGAACTATAGTTTTTACATCAAAATAATCATTTCTAGAATGAAACAATGAATCGAACGATATTACATTGAATTTAAGAACTATGTATTTCAGAATTATATTATGGCTTGTGATGAAAATGATCGTTATTTTTTAAGGAAATTATGATCATTGGAATAATTCGATTTATATTTGAAAAATAGCATTCGTATAATAAAATAAGTCATCATTTTCAATAAATTTTCATTAGGTAATACATATCAACTATCATTATACAGGATTACTACCAAGCCTTGTAAATAGTGAAAATGAAAACCTACTATTTGTCATCCTCTACTTCCTGAGAATACATAATCAAAGTAATTTCCAGTTAGTTATCATTTTCAAAAACAGAGGTCCTACAATTTCAAAGTCTCTCAAAAAAGTATAAATCAACTGGTTCAAAGGCTCTAAAACTTGAAAAAAAGCATGATTGATCATATTTTCCGAATGTTCAGTCCAATTTTTTTATTAGTTAAGCCCTTATGTATTTCCAGTTTTAACCTATACATATTTCGTAGTATGAAAATATGAATAGGTGATTACCTATATTTTAATGATACGAAATTATAAAGGGAGAAGAGTTCTGATGTTCGATGAAATCCTCTGCTGAATACCTACTTATACAAGGTGTCCCATAAATATATGCCGACAAACTCTCAGGGGTCGTAGTGGGACCCAAAACAAACATAAAAAATACGTGTCCGTAAACGCTTCGTTCTCGAGATACAGCAGTGTGTAATTAACTAAAAGCATGAATCAAAAACTAATGTGAACTAGACAATGAGTTCTATACCTATACATTATCATTATAGCTGCATATACAGAAGCACAAAAAAAAGTTAGGGAGTCGAGGGCACGTTTCATAAAAAGGAATGCCTAAGAATCCTAACTACGTAACGGAAGGGGGATTCTTTAGGTAGTTTTGAGAAAAAAGTTCCTTTGAGCATATGTCTGAAGATGCTTCATTTCTTAGATACAGGGCGTTGAAGGGCATGAAAATCAATCATAATTATCGCACATCCAGTAATAAAATGGCATTATGATTATCTCCACTTGAATTTCATAATCGCGGCAGTGTTTTTTTCGGTACCTATGCATCTGCAAAGGTCATTATTTCGAGAAAATAATGATAACTTTCAGGTGATTCAGGTATAGTCAATAATTTCGGAGGATTGGTTGGAGGTCAATTAAATACTGTAATGGACTCGGAAAATACATCACAAAGTTGAAAGTTCGCCCAAACCGATTTTTCAATTTCAACACCCGAGAACTGATAAATGGTTATAGTGAAGTGAAGCTTAATTACCAAAAATGTTTCTCTTGTATGTACATTTCGTGCCCATTCACGGAACCAGGTCAAGAAAATTTCCAAAAATGTAGTCATTATAAAATTAAAACTTCAACCCCCTGTATCTCGAGAACGGTTCAATTCCTGACAAATATTCAAGTAGAAAAAATCTTTGTTTTCATGTTCCCGACCTCCCCTGTACTAATTAATTTTCCTTTCCTACATGTCGCTTCAGATAATGAGGTGGAAGAGTTGAATTATTCTATAACATGAAGACTAAGCTCAATAATTCAGCATGCAAAAATAAGCATTGAATATCTATGCGGTCAAAATTATCTCCAACTTATGTTGTGTTTACCTATATAAAATCATAAAAAATGTTTTTATGAGAGATTCCGATACGAATATACGTATATCCGTACATAAAAAAAGCATGAGATTTTGATGAATTTTTAGTAGGTAGCTCTGATGATGCACAAAATATGGATTACCTATACCGATTCATGGTTATTTTACAATAAAATGTTTCATCGATTGAAATAAGATTTGTGTCCAATTTCGTTCAATAATAACCATTTTGTTTGAATAAAAGCCTTTGCTATACTTAAGAAAAAAAAAATCTGAATATAATAAATAGAACAGACGACTTACCTGTAGGAAGTTCGTTCTATATTATACGAACACAGTCTTTTCCAAATATAACACTCTGTAGTAGCTTCATTGCGATGGAAGCGTCGTACTTTTTATTCACACTTTTTAACTAATGACTAACAAATTTTTTCCTTCTCTCTGTTATCGCTCTCGCTGTACCCGTCAGTGCGTCAGTATACGATTTGTGTTAAACTAAGTAATCGCTTTTGTGGGCATATAAAGTGTAATGCAGAGCTATGCTATTGATTGTATTGTATAATTTCAAGAAGGAAATTACGTTAGTTATCGTTAGCGTGAATATTCCAATTTTTGCAGTAACCATACCACGTCCAAATTGTAGATACTGTCTGAAGGTTAATCGAGGAGGTGATACATAATGAACTAATTGTAATTGGTATAACCTCCTCTGGTACTCCTCTGCTTACAAATGCTTTCCTGATAATTTCCCGGCTATCAGTGAAAGATTCTGCCAGAGTGGGTGGCTTTCTCTGAAAGGGGAAAGTAAGAGGTTTTAGAGGGTGGAATAATTAGCGGCTCCATGGTCTGTAGTTTGTTGAACAGCGGGTACCAGAGTTGGCTTTACCAATTCGGTGCAATCACAATTTCCTCGGATTTATCAATTATAATTTTGCTCAGGACCTTATTCACAAAGTGATAGCGGTGAAAATGACTAAAAAAACATTGTTTCGCCCCAGTTTACTGTGGAAACGTCTGATATCAGTGGTTATGGGTCTTGAAACCATGATACGAATTTCGTGCACTTGGTATTTGAATAATTAGCGAAAAAGTCAATATTTGAAGAAACAAATAGTTGGATAATCTGCTCATATATTCACTGATCAAGACTAGACTGCGTCTGCCGTCTAGTTATCTGATGACGAGTTAATATATATAAGCTGCAGTAACAAAAATATGTTTGCTTCACAGAATCCCCAAATTTCTCTAGAGAGCCTGTTCAGATTTCTGAATTCATTTCCCTCATTTAATTGACGAAGTTAATAGCTGTCGTGTTATCTATTCCATCGATATTTATTTTTAGAAGATTTTAGTGCATGAAAGGATGCCAATAATTCTCGATAATTTATGTGATTAATTTTTCCTAGATTCCCCCAAAAACCCACAAGCTATTCTCTGATTACATGTTGCGCACCATCCGGTTTTGGAGGCATCACTAATCATTTTTGATTCACACCATGGTTTTTGGAAGGTATTTTGTCTGTTCGGCAATTTGTGAAGCCACCAATTTATATCTATTTGGATATATTTGAGTATAGTTATTTTTGAATTGTAGTTATTATATTCCTGTAGAGATAAATATCCTTCTTTCGAATTGTTTCATATGTGCCCAACCATAAGACACTGCCGGCAAGCAGCCTCTAAATTACCTATTATTTTTGCGATGTGTCTGATTTTACAAGTTTCCATTTTTTTGAATAAGTTAGGTTCCTGCATTAACGTTGATATTTTTTATGTCAGTCTCAGGTCATTTGAATAGTATCATAGCGAAAACCTAGAAAATTGGGTGATTGACTAGGATTGAGTTGGCTTTTTCCAGAATTTATAATAAACCCAAGTGGTCATTCAAGGTAGTTGTAATGTTATTAATTTTACACCCTTCTAAGTTGTTCAGTTTTTTGTATGCATTGGAAAAAGAAAACGAAGAACCTATATTGGATCGATTCATGTGGTACATACCTGATGAGCCATCTGACGGAAATGGTGCCTTCCATTGTAACTTCAATTTCCGAATTGTATTTTACAGTTCCACTAATAACTTTCCTTTTGCAATATTTCGGCATTGTTATAATAATTTTCACTGAATCACTCCCAACGATTTGAAAAATCGTATACGTACGACACATATAGTTTATGCAAAGTCAGTTGAACAGATCATCAAACGAATGTCGATCGGGCCGCGCTGCCGCACTCTTTGAACTATCAAAGGGGCCGACGGCTTGCGGTGATGTGTTTATCCACCTGACTTTGTATAAACTATACCACACAAAGAAGTGTTCTAACCGGTACAGGGAAAGCGATAACAGAAGGAAGGAAAAAATGAGTTAGTCATTAGTTAAAAAGTGTGGATGAAAAGTACGACGGTTCCATCGCAATGAAGCTACTACAGAGTGTTATATTTGGAAAAGACTGCTGTGAAGTATAATGATTATGAATCACTGTATCGAGATTTTTTGACCTCATATAGGTACTTTTTTTTTCTTTTGGAACGCACGAAAGGCAACTATAATGTTCGAAGAACATCGTGCGTATCTAGGGAGGAAAGGGAGAGTAGGTAGTTGTTCGATTTTTTCTTCAACTTTTGGAGGTTATATTGTCTGATGGTGCCGAAATCGGAAACATGTTTCTAGATCATGAAATATAAAGTGTGGTCGGCTGACTATCTTGTTTCTCTTATGAAAATATTTTGGACCAGTTTGAGAAATATATGATTTTCATAATTTTCTTAGTGTAGGTAGACCTAAAGTGTGAACAATCCATAAAGATACGTAATTAGATCTATGAAGATACACTTATATTATCATCAACAACGATTACCGATTACATTATGTATACAAGGTGTACACTGGCATCAGGGCTATAAGTTACAAACTCATCGAAATTTATTAAAAATAATATACTTACAGTGTAATTCATAAAGTTGGCATCATATGGGAAAAACTCTCAATAATAATTTATTCTGAAATTCGACTTGGGTGTTAAGTTTTGCTTCAAAAAAGATGAAAAATTGCAAACTCGGTCGGAGTCACGTGACTTTAGCTACATTTCAAAAATTAAACTAATCTCCGAAAATAGACATTTTTTTCAAATTTCAAAATATTTCACTAAGAAAAATTGTTTTTATCTCGATTTTGAACGTTCTATTGCAACTTGTAGTTCTTGATATTTTTTGATTTCTTCTATATTTAATTGTAACTTCGACAAAGCTGTCCTGAACTTTGGTTAGACATATACATAAAGTAGTTTCATGATATTTTCTTAGATGGCTTTGGCATCATTCTAGTACTGAAAAAATCAATTTAAATGGATTTCGCTCCTGAATGATGGACGATACATCAATTTTGCATCAAACATAACCGAAATTTGATGCGGGAATTATTATTTTCGGAAGAAATCATATTCCTGTTGATAATCAGTGATTGAAAGTTAACAGCATAATATATAAAGCTACTAGAATGAAATAAATTGGTCGTTGTCATTTTTTTTTAAATATTCAGTAGACATTTCGTGGAAATTTAAAAAATATCAAAAACTGAGAGTTGTTATACAACGTTCAATTTTGAGACACGACATTTATGTAAAATTGGAATAGAAACAAATTTTCCCAGTAAACTTTTTTTGAAATTCAAAGAATTAAGAGCCTATATTTCCAGCTATTAATTTGAAAAATAAATTAAAAGTAAAAAAAACTGTTTAATAAAAAGCTTTTATTTAAACGCTCTAAAAAGAAGGAAATAAAATGTTTCTTAATAATTTTAACTATCAACTCATAACCTCATTATACACAATTTATATGATCATAAAAGTTTGTCGCGCGATTCACTTGTGTGAATATAAATATATTCAATTATGTAAAATCTGCTGAGATAAAATTTTTAAACTTACAATTTAATTAAATATTGATCATCGCGACAAGCTTTCATGATCATATAAATTGTGTATAATGAGGTTATAAGTTGATAGTTAAAATTATTAAGAAACATTTCATTTCCTTCTTTTTAGAGCGTTTAAATAAAAGCTTTTTATTAAAAAGTTTTTTTTTACTTTAAATTTATTTTTTCATTTTTAGTTATCGCTAGCTGGATTTTTCGATTTACTCTCAACGAGCCTTTTCATTTGATACCCATATTGTAGAAGTATATTGAAAATGACCATTCCGCCATCTTGGATGGTCCGCCATAATGGATTAAGAATGACGTCACATCATTTTTCGAGTCATTCTCAACGAGTCTTTTCATTTGATACCCATATTGTAGAAGTATATCAAAAATAGCTATTCCGCCATCTTGGATGATCCGCCACATTGGATTTAGAATAACGTCACATTATTTTTCGAATTACTCTCAACGAGCCCTTTCATTTGATACCCATATTGTAGAAGTAGATTAAAAATGACCATTCCGCCATCTTGGATGGTCCGCCATATTCGATTTAGAATGACGTCACATCATTTTTCGAGTTACTCTCAACGAGCCTTTTAATTTGATACCCATATTGTAAAAGTATATCAAAAATATAGCTGTTCCGCCATCTTGGATGGTCCGCCATATCGGATTTAGAATAACGTCATATTATTTTTCGAATTACTTTCAAGGAGCCCTTTCATTTGATACTTATATTGTTATATTGTAGAAGTAGATTAAAAATGGCCATTCCGCCATCTTGGATGGTCCGCCATATTCGATTTAGAATGACGTCACATCATTTTTCGAGTTACTCTCAACGATCCTTTTCATTTGATACCCATATTGTAAAAGTATATCAATAATATAGCTATCCCGCCATCTTGGATAGTCCGCCATATTGGAATTAGAATAACGTGACACATCTTATCGTACATTGTCATCCAAACTGAACGTGTATACAAAATTTCAGCTCAATCGGTTAAAGATTTCTACTTCAAGATTGAGTTCAAAGATTCCACCCGAACATACATACATACAAACATACAATGAAAGTTAAATAAAAGCTTTTAATAAAAAACTTTTTACATGAAGCGAAAGTCACGTGATCCCGACCGAGTAGACCAGTTTTTATATTTTTTCAAGAGAAACTTAACGCCCAAGTCGAATACCGAAATTATTCATTAATAAAAGTTTTTCCCATATGCTGCCGACTTTATGAATTACACTGTATATCTCGATGAATATTGAGAATTGGCAAAGCTGGATATACTTTCGGATTATAATAGAAGAGAAGAGATCTTGTATTTCCTGTATACAACTTCATTTACAGAGCGCTGGACCTTCGGCTTCAGTGCTTCCTGCAAATCAATACCTACCAACTATCCCCAAAATAATGTAGTAAAATCAATTCATCAACACAAGTAGTTATCGATTCCACTTTCTTTTTCTTGAAATAATATTCCTCAAAAATATCTGGGGAACTTCATAGATCCCTACCTTCTCTCCATATCCTCTTTTTCCTAAGCTCCAGAAGAAAAGAGGATGGTAGCTTTGATGTATGACGATAGTCGAAAGCGCTCTGCAAATTTAGGTTCAAACATGAAATATAAAATGTTTTCTCTTCAATCAGGGTAGATATTATTGTAATTCTGCAAATCCATAATTTCAGATTGAGAAGTAGTGGGCAAATAAAATAATATCAATAATTTTACAAGATAGTTATGATGTTCAATTTCTTCAGATTCATTTACCTGCCCTATGTACTACTTGCCATGACACATTCCAACAAATAAAAATTCACTTCATCATCGATCCACAATTTATCTAAAATTGTAACATTCTCAGACAATATGTAATATATTAGGAAAACTTGTGGATGTTAATTCGCAGATCGTTTAGAATAGTCCCGATAATAAAATCTGCTGTGTACATTGAAGAGTATATTCATCACATATTGTGAGTATATTTCGAACATTTCGAATAAAGAATGTATAATGTTCATTTCAAGATCGACTGATAAATGGTATTAGTGAAGTAAAGTTAAGCTTAATTAACCAATAATGTTTCTCCTGCACATTTCTTGCCCATTCACGGAACCAGGTCAAGAAAATTTCGGAAAATGTAGTAATAATAAAAATAAAATATAATGTGGAATGTTAGAAATGTAAGAATATTCATCAGCTGAATTGACCTGAAGTTTCAGTAAATCCAGTTAGATCGAAATTTCGTATCGGGTTTTTATTTTCTAACACTTCATATATTGAAAACGTTATCAAAACACATATTGGGACGTTGCAATAAAATCTGAATAAATACGTTTCTATTTCATGAAGCTTGTATCATTTTGCCCAACAAATGTAGTCATATCGTTGAACATAATCTACCAATTTTTTACTAATTAATATCCAAGACTTTACAATTTATATAATGTAAATTATTTCATCTTATATTTCAAGATTATTTTTGTATCAAATAACTTGGGTAATTTTGTATCGTTTAGGTGTAAGAACTAGAATGGAATGAGAAAACAAATGAAACCATTTTCAATACGATAGTTCTTAGCATGTACTAATTTTGGTTCAAAACAGCGCCATATAAGTATATATAGTCATTACGTATATATTAAGTTAGTAAATTTAACTACGCTATACTAAAACTGAGTCTTCCAATTAATACAAATAATAATTGTAAGTTAATGATGTATTCAATTTAAAGTAAAATGTGTAGAACAGGTCGATATCTCAATCAAATAGGCCAATAACTTGATAGAAGTAATGTTGACACTCATGACAAAGTTGTTATTATGAATTCACACGACTATTCCGCAGATATAGCTAGATCAACATAATATTGAACATACACAGTAAAAAAAATAGAGTGAAATTGAACAATATACCTGTTCGCAGGAGAACCACTAAGCTTTAGAGTAAATGATTTAACTCTATAGTTTAGTATATTATAGTGTGATTTTTTCAATTCAATTAGTGTAAATTTTCAATGCAAGCACATTCAAACTTACTCTATTTACTTCTATAAATATATTGACTAAACACAAAAATAGATTTGAAACAATTTCGAAAGAGAACACTCCACTCAAGACCCAAACTAGTGTCAATAATGTCATCACTTTAGAGTCGAATTCAATAACCAAATCAGAACAAAGAGCTCTACCGATTAGGGAAATAAAATATACGGTGTTCCATTTGAAAAGTACCAGTTTATGAAATTTTTTCAGGTTTACGATGCTTTTCTGCATTTTCTAGTACCTAATAGATTCTGAATGCCCATAAACAATACCAAATTTTCGCCCATTTGAACGTTTCTGTAAGGCAAATATTAACTGACATAGCTATTGAATTAAATATAAGCAATCACCCTGTAGATAATGGAGTATATGTACCGCCTCAAAACGGATTCAAAAATGCATTTTATTGATTACAAGATTTTCAAAAACTTTGAGAAAGTTGTCGACTGTTGCTTTTTTGTTAATTTTGTATTGAATACCGATAAAAATTATTTTTGAATCCTTCTGAAAAGTACATCAAAATATATAGATACCAAGTTATGATTTCTCATCAAGAACCCCTAGTTTAGAAATTTCCACGGATTCCAGAAACTACGGAGTATAATTGCGAAAAATAAGTCCTGAAATGTTGAAATGTCCATTCATTTCAATGGTTGTGTTTACTTTATAGTATACCCACGCTCATATAAAAAAGAAAAGCACGACATTAATTTTTGTCCACAACAAATATATTTCGGCACTGGTAAGTAATTCAACATTATCGTTCGGTGATTTTCAGGGCGAAGAAAAGAAAAATTCACAAAGATTAATTGAATATTCTCATTTCTCAGCTTTTTTTTTCTATTACTATTTATTTACAATATATTTTGAATGAAAAAAAAATGCGAAACATATTGGGTTGGGTTGGTATGAGTCATGACTTTTATGAACTTTTTCAATCAATTAACTTGAAAAGAAGCAGATTTTATTTACCTGAACAAAATACAAAAGTTCAATAATCTCAGAGCGTAACATAACCATATCTACCGGCCCAACGTAATAAAATATGTAATTTGTATAAAACAAACTAAAACTATTGATTGAATGAAAATGATGAATATACATCGAATTATATATATAATATGCAACTTATTTCTCATTTAGATTATTGATTAGAGCCGCTTTACAATTCGCAATTTCCCGAAAATTACAGCGGTTTTCCAAATATTGCAGCAATTTTCATTGTGCGCCTACGCAATATAATGTCATTTTGGAATTGGACAGCTGTCACAATTTTTCGTTGCTGGTATAATTCTCGGGATAAAATGGTGGATTCTAGATATTTCATGCGTTATTTATGCATCATCATCATCAAAAAAAAATTATTTCATTATTTTGATGACATACATTTCACCATTACCAACCCCATACTTCCTATGTAGTCATGCTCTTAAGCTCTTATTAGTTGTTGAGAAACATGAATGAGAGATATAGTGCTTGTCAGTGTATAACACCATCAAGAGCTAGCGTTATGGAAAGGCGTAGACTTAAATTATCGAAAAAGAGTATGATAACTTTAAATAAGGAATAACTGTATCAATACTAATTATTCATGAAGAGATCAAAATATATGTGGCGTAAATTCGACTATAGAGTGTACAACTCCATTGTCCATACCTATATTACTAATGAGAAGAATAATTTCCCAAATCGTGAATATTTTTCGGGCAATAATAGGGTACAAAATTACGTATTTGCCGATATATGCCGAAAAGTGTGCTCATCTTCATAACCATTAGTGACACAAGAGATCAATGTAATTGCGAAATCTACCGTGTTTTCACACAAGAACATACGATACTGAAGAAAACCCTGTATATTTCTTCACATTTTGTCAATTGAAATGAATATTGCAAAATGTACACAGTAGGTAGGTACTCGTAGGGTTATATAATATAAAAGCTGTTCCACTGAAAATATATGACTTGGAAAACTCGGGTATGATGTAGATTTCAAGAAATCATCTCTTATGTTAAGGGAGGATTGGAAGGATGATAGATTTGAGATTTAAGCGGGGAATTTGATATTAGTAGAATTCTTGAAAATTTATTCTTAATAATCCTACTTGGAATCCTACAGGAACAATTTCATACAATGACCCTATTTCTGTACTGATGTGATATTCTAGAGTTACTGAAATCTTTGATTGAGGTGTCGAATTATTATAAATAATTATACATTTATTTGTCAACTTGTTGTTTGTTGTTTGTACAATTCATACTGGACTTTAAAAATGTCTTAAATATGCGTAGTTCCAATAAAAGTAATAATAAACTTGGACTTTTTGTATGCTTTATCTGCTTTATACCTAAAAGAATACCTATACCTATCATATGATAGGTACCATACCAAACAACCAGATTTTTTGGGAGACTGCTGGATGAAAGTCCACCCGATTATGTGATACTTGAAGTGTGGTGACACCACAAGTGGACTGAATCCACTCTCGAATGTATGGTGAAAAAAACATAATTTCTGGACTTCTGGAAGATTTAATGCAACAGTTCTTTTTCAAAATCTATATACATCCCTCTGCCTATATCCCAAGATTTACTTGGTTCTGAAAGTAGGCAAAAGTGCTTATATACAGGTTGTTTCGAAAAAACCTGACCCCCCTAGGTAGGGTAGGTAGAACACTACAAAATAAGTTGGGTTTGCTCAGTAAAAAAATTCGTAACGGCATCCGTTTGTTTACACATTTTTCATGATTATGATGTGTCTCGAAAGCTGACACATCGCATGAATTTGTTTTCATATCTAACTCTTATAGAGGGCGCTAGTTACACGGTTCAAACCGAGTAGTTTTGAACATTAATTTTTTGAGGTAAGATATTCCAATCCAAATTTGATGTTAACTTGAACATCATTGAATTCAACATCAAAAAGGTACCCTTGATAGAACTCAATACTGTGTACCGTTTTCACAATATTTCGATTTGGAAATAAAGGAGTAATAGCTGAAGCTGATATAAAATAAATTTCATTGGGATCAATTGCCTATTTATAATGATAATAATAATAATCCTACAATAAGCCAGTCACTACATAATAAAACATTATATTATAGATTCAGAAACAAAATAAGATTATTCTTGTGCTGAAATTATTGATTGAACAAAGAATCACAATAAGATATTGAGTAAAATTTGCCTAAAAACGTAAAATATTGAATCTGAATCAGTTAGAGTAAGTAATCAATTTACCTTTGTAGCATAGACTTTTTGCTTAAAATACAACAAAACTGTGTAATCCATGTTTTTAGTCAAATTTATTTCAATGTTATTCTTATGTTTAATCAATGAAATCAGCAATATGAATGTATTGTTGTTATCGGTTTTCAATAAAACGATGATAGTTTTTGATAATACTTACTCAAATACATATATTATACCAGCAAAAGTTATCACTTCATCATTTTCAAATCGAAATATTCCGAAAAAGAAACACAGTATTGAGTTTTACCACGAGGACCTTTTTGGTGTGAAATTGAATGATGTTCAAGTCAACATCGAATTCTGATTGGAAAATCTAACCTCAAAAAAGATGTGTCAGCTTCCAAAACTCATCAATACAAAGATTCATTACAAAATGAATGTAGTTTCGACAAAATCGTGAGAAATGTGTAAAAATATTTGTTTAACACCTTGTATCTTGAAAACGGATGCCGTTACGACATATTTTACTGTGCAAACCAACTCATTTTGCGCAGTGTTCTACTTACCTGAGAAAGGAAGTCAGTTATTTTGAAACACCCTGTATAATGCACATATATATATTATTAAGTAAGTGCAGCAGAGCAGTTCCAGCAGACCTAATTCATCGAATTTTCTACCTAGGACATCTGTACAGTAGAGATTCTCACTCATACATAAAAGTATAGGTACCGACTCAATTCATAACTGCAAAGGGAGTCAGTTATTTTGAAACACCCTGTATAATGCACATATTATTAAGTGAGTGCAGCAGAGCAGTTCCAGCACACCCAATTCATGGAATTTTCTACCTAGGACATCTGTACAGTAGAGATACCGACTCAATTCTTAACTGTAATATATCTGTGCATGGCAGTGCTAGAGCATGGTCAGTAAAGATACCAAAAGTTGGTATCTAAGCTCCATTTTTTTGTTCAATTAATTTAGGTTCTCAAGTGCGATGTTCACTATCCATTTTTGTCTACTTCTTTTAGGGAAAATAGCGATCAAAGGAAATTTGTGCAATCTGTTCATGTGCGTTGGTGGGATGCTGCAGAACACCGGGCACGCGTATGTCATCACATGTCTAATATATAATAACTTGCTTGTACACCAGGACCTTATTCTCCAGTGATAGTGGAGAGGTCCTGGATAACAGCGGGTACATCTTCTTGATGGCACCTTGAGTTTTTTGTATTAGATATTTGGTATTAGACTTGAGACTCATACGGGTGTCCAGCTTAACCCGCAGATATTTCACGGAGAACGTGTCTGTCACCTCGACCCCTTTGACGGTCAAAGATTTGTCAAAGATCTGTGCAGCATTTTTGTGGAAGTTAATCACTTCCGTTTTCGTGCTGTTTATACAGTTCTTTGACTCGTCAAAGTAAGGCACGATTCCCCTGTCCAGATGTATCTGGATTTGCTGTCTGGCAATATCCGAGTCGAACGAGTGAGCATATATCGCAGTATATATCATCTACATGCGTACAATGCTGTACTCGTTCGCTCGAATACAGGGAAATCATGCGTATATAGGGTGTATAGCAGAGGTGAGAGGCGATCCCCCGATATACTTTCGTTGACCTCAACTCGGATTTTCCTGTTGGTGATATATGCATCAAAAACCTTGATGATAAAAATCGGCACTTTAGCCTTGTACATTAAACCTTCGTGCCAGACGGTGTCAAAGGCCTTTTCTATGTCCATCATGACCAAAACAGTGTTTTTGTTGTTATTGCTGGCCTCCTTTACCTCATGAGCAATTGGGGCCACTTGGGACACAGTACTGTGTCCCTTGCGGAACCCGAATTGTTCTTTTGGTATAATAAGGTCCAGCTTTTTGATGTAGCGTGTTTTGAGTCGTAAGAGGACTTTATCCACGACCTTTGCTACTGCACTGAGCAGAGATATAGGGCGGTAGCCATTATAGTGGATCTTAAATCTTTACCTTTTTAAGGAATGGGTACAACAAGCCCATCAGTCTTCAGGCATTCTGGGTAGTGCTGGTACTTTATGATGGCGTTTATGACATACTGTAGTTGGACTACTGCTTTACGAGACATGTTTTTAAGGAGAATCATGTTAAGTCCATCAAGCCCTGGTGATTTATTAATATTTACTTATTTGATGATTTCACTGATTTCTCTTGGGGAAGTTATTGATTTGCCCAGGGCTTGCCCCGAGAGCGGGATGATGGGTAGCGATCTATAATGGTTGCCGCCGTTGCCACCATGTCTTCCTGGACCGCACTTGTTGGGTTCTTATTGATGTTACATGTTTTCTGAAAGTGCTTCTCAAGCACTACCGCCTTCTCCGGAAGAATGAACGCTACTCTAATGACCACCACGCTTCTGATGAAACTACGAAATTCTATACGTTCTTCACTAGCCGCCGTGGCAATATTTTCCATATCGTGCTGCTATGGCTAGGCCCTAATGAAGCGACTAGGAATGATATAATAATTATTAGTACGTAAATACCCTTTGGTGACATTTTGGATGAGGTGAGTCAACACGGAATTTTATTTGAAATATGAATCCAGGATGACTCAGGTAGGTGTACTTGTAACACGATCATTTCTTATGCTCGAATGGTTTTTACAAGATATAGACCCTAGACCCTAGGAAGTATCAAATAAATCAATATTTTTCCGCTTGAACATTATATGGTTTGGTTATGATTATTTATTGAATATTCAAATAAAGTTCTCATTTAGTATGGAATCTATTCTTCATTTTCAGGAAGGGTTGGCTTATGATCACAATTCAATAAACACGAGCACTATCACATAATATAAGATGAACATGGCGTATGCTTGTTTTATGTTCGACCACTCGTCGAACACTAATGAACCAGCAACATGCAGATGTCACATTAATTGTATCCGTATACAATTGGTCAGATTGAACATATCAGATTTTGCGGAGTTTGGAATATTATTCGTTAGATTCTAATACCAAAAGCTAACATCAGAAGTGGAATGTCCTCTCTGTGATAATATAAAGGAGAAAGGACCTGAATATTTAGATTTGTTGTGTCGTGTTCGGAGTTCGGATCACAAAAATGGCTGACGGCAACGAGAAAGCCGCGCCCAATGTTAGCGCTGGTGAACTGTGTGACGGTGAAAACGTGTTAGACGGACACAAAAGTATCTGTGATATCGATGTGGACGATAAAATTTTAAAATTGTGGGAACTACAGAACCAGAGTAATATTAAGTTTCAACAGCAAATGATGCAAGTGCTATCCACAATGGCCGACAACAGGCATCGGCTCAGTCGCATCCTGCAACAGCACATCCACAAGCAGTCCCTGCGCTTGTGCTAAGGTGGCTATGCGCTGCAGCATCATCGCAGCTTAGGCTGTCGAGTTTCGATCCAGATGACCCCAGTTAACACAGATCGATCCCAGAGATATAAGAGGAGCATCACATTCATGCCACACCTCACATCCGTGACTCCAAATGAGAGTCTCACTGAAATCACAATGACTGCTATTCCGGACCCTTTTGGCCATTTTATATGATTCACATTATGATGCCAAATGAAACTCACAGTACGTATTGAGCGACTCCTCATTCAACATCGAAATCAATTGATTCCGTTTGTTACATAAATAGTCAAGAATGTGAGGTTCCAGTGAGTTTCTGGTTGTTATAGGGAGCCTCACAAATTCACCTGCATTTTGAGTCTCAAATCCAAGAAAATGCGACGACTATTGCCAATGCTCTGTAAAACAAAGAGTCCCCTAGCAATACCAATGATGTTTTCTTGTAATGCGCATTGTTATCTAGCCCGACATGAATGTGACATCCCAGGGATGTTTGTGTTTACTGGGACACGCCCTTCACAATGAACGATGAGTTCGCTCAGAGCTAGTGATTTTGCATAAGCAAGACACACTAAGTCATCTCCACAAATTTATTAACTGGATAATCAGTGTCTGAACATGTTTCGGACTATCAATAGTCCATCCAGCAGAAGCATATTTTCAGAAGTAAATTTGTGGAAGTGGAAAAAAGAAGGCAACATGATATTATACAATAGAATTTACATTATTACAAATAATGAAGGGCAAATTGCTCATGGCCCAAAGGGGGCTTTATGGAGGATACCAACACTTGTTCATCCAGTAATTATAGTTTATGCAAAGTCAGTTGGACAAAACCATATACGTATTAATAAACAATACGGATCATAACGGGTGCCAGGATGAAGCCAAAAATATGAAACAAATGAATATCCATAAGGATTTGGTGGCATGATACGCATGCGCCATGCGCTATTATAGTAGTCATCAAAGACATGCGTTTCGGTGGACAATGACGTTTACTAGCCTTTCAATCAAAGCAGTATGTGTCTGATCGTTTCAAAACTTTTCCTTATGGATAGTCATTTGTCTTCAAAAATCGGCTTCATGTTTCGCTATGGAAACAGATAGAGATTATCCGTATTGATTATTAATACGTATATGGACAAAACACATCACCGCAAGCCGTCGGCCCCTTTGAAAGTTCAGTGTGCGGCAACACGGCCCGACATTCGTTTGATGATCTGTTCAACTGACTTTGCATAAACTTTACAGTTTGTTACAATTTGAGATTTTTCTCATGATATAGTACTCAAAATTATCTACTTTGTGGAGCAAAAAATAATATCAATCACAATTTTTTAGCCTAGTGCGATCACAAAAACAAAATTGAAGAACACCAACTAGGCATTTTTTCAAAAATTTTGATAGCAATCAATTCAGAGTTCTTGAAAGCTGTCAAAGCGGCCTGTTTACTTCGTTTTTATTGGTTCACATTCGTTTTTTGTTTGTGCATATTGGTGATACCATCAAAACAAACCGCTCAGAAGTGTTCAAATTGTTGCCGTCAGATGGGGCGACGTGTTATTTTCTATCGAGAATAATAATTCTTTCAAGAATTTGAATAATACCACACATGACGGTAGACAGGGTAATCTGGCTACAGAGTTCCAAATTCAGACCAAGAAATAGAGAAGAGTTGCGATACTGAATAATAACAGTTTGTAGAGATACCACCACCAAAAGAACTGAGGGGAACGTCTCGTTTGACCCAATTTTCTATTCGCCCAATTTTCGATTCACCCAATTCACCCACCGTCTCCGAACATACTCGAAAGATGCGTTGTTGTCAAATAATGCCACATTTCCTGGGATTCAATGAAACGGGAATCATCAACAATCATTTGACATTCAAATATGACGTTGAGCCAACATTTCGTTTCACCCAATTTTCGATTCATCAAATTTTCGATTCCCCCAATTCTCGATCCATCAGTTTTGAAAAGGTTGTCTCCTTCCTTATGCAGAATAGAATATTTTCCTTCCTTATATTACGTCGAAATTCGGGTCGATCGAAATTTGGGTCAATCGAAATTTGGGTGAATCGAATTTGGGGCCAAATATGTCCGCAAATTTTGAATTTTCGAAATGGATTTTAGTGCTCTTCCCTAAATTTGAGTTTATGTTGAACATTTGCGTTTTTATAATAGTTTTGTGACGTTTTATCTGCAATAAGTATTTGTTGTGAGAGTATCAAAGTTGTTAGTGGTTTCCTTTGAGCTTTTGAGCAGTAGGTACAACTTGTTCGTATTTGTGTTTCCGTTTCTATTCATTCAACATTACCTTTTCTAGTGTTTGCGGAGGAAAGGATAGCCATCTTCTCATAATTAAATAAGTTTGAAAATATTTTATTGTCAAGCAATTGTCATGATTTTTGAAATAATTCAATAGTTAGGTACATAAATCCTGAATAAATGAATCAGGAAGTTCACTGTATGGCGCCGCTTCCCATCCTTCACTTTCTGTCGTCATATAACCAAGAAGTACCACCTTATGGAAGTCTCATATTTGGAAGCCTAATTCCTTAGGATGTCAAAAAAAATACCTAGGGTTAGGGTGACTAATCTCTAAACTATAAAGAAATCAATCAGATTAAAACAGTCCAAGTTTATTGCAAAAAATTAACAGAAAAATTCGCACTGAAACAGTAAAACTACATTATACACATGATCATTTCACTTTGTGATTAAAAACTATTAAATGGGTATTTAAGTGATGGCCAAGTTCCTATTGTGCTTTATCCAATTCATTAACTCTAGTATTATGGCGAGAAATAGCTTCTTGGTGTCTCTTGATTTGTTCTTCATGAAAGCTTATCTCATCCTTTAGATCATTTTTCAATTTCTGCAACTGTTCCCTTTGCTGAAATCAAGTGATTGTTCAATTGATATCCACGAAAATCTCGAATACATTTAGAAAATGATGACGTGACAACAGTAGAAACTGTGGCTCAACTCCGTGCGTCTACTATCTACATAGGACATAACCTCGTGCGATATCGTTATTTGATGGGAGGGAGAAAGCAAGCCACTCCGCTAACAGCCGGCCAGAGATCTCTCGACGATAATCCCCCACTCCTACGTAGCTGCTAGCCCCTCCCCCAACTACAACGTAGCTGCTGGCCCCGAACGCGACCGAATTCTTCGCGTATGGTATGTACTTACTCCACGGAGTAGAGAGTACTCATTTGCGAAGTAGAGTTTACTCATCTGCGTTCGAAATGGGTATGTTTTACTCCACTGATTTGACAACAGTTACAGGGCGTAGAAGTATCTCGACTATATGATAGAGCAAGGTTAGATTCATTTGAATGGCAGTTTATTATTAAGGATGTTCAACTGCATTTGTACATAGATGGCTCAATCTCTATTCGGCAATGTAAATTCCTAGAAGGCAACGCGGTGACGTCAGTGTAGTTCATGCATATGTCAAGTGGTCTTTGGAGTTCTATGACTTCAGGCTGCGTCATGTGCGAGGCTGAGCCAACGAGCTGACGTCAAAGACTGGATTAAAAACACAGTGGATTGTACCATATTTCATAGGTACAGTGAAATATCCTTGAAAATTTATTATCATTCTCAGAGAATTGATACCTACAGAGTACTTCTTTCAGCATCATTACAGACATAGACATCATTATTATATTTCAATGCTGAAAAAATGTAGAAAATCTTCAGAAAGTGATACTGAGATGAAAATGAAGCATCAGAATAATGAATAAATGTCAAAAATGTAGTCTTAATTGACGAGTTAATTGATGCAAAATTTGCTTGGCAACTCATGTTGATATGGTTTTCCAGGTATTGTAGTATATTTGCTTTCAAATGGATCATATATAATCTATTAACTGTCGAAAATTGGTACTTGTATGAATATTTGGGGGTGTCGAAATTCATTAGGCAGGAGAAGAGGAAATTATCATGACTAGCACAGCACTGTATAATATACTGTGGGGACTCCCAGAAAACAGATCAAATTCAGTGCCAAGCCCACATTAGGAACGAATGGAAATTAAAATATGCCAATTATTTCATCAATTCACCTAGCTCACCTTCTGTTGGTTTATCAACTTTAGTCAATATTAGTGTCTCATTTCAAGTAAGTAGAGGGATGATTTACCCATTGTTTTGTCAAATAACCGGCCCTATTCCGATTCGCGAGTAGGTATCTCTGGTTTATTATATTGCTGATGTTTCCAGAAAATGGGCTGCACTTCCTTAGGATCAAAGCGGGACAATACGGGATAGACAAAGTGGGCTGGGGGGACTTAGGGCCAAGCCCCTCCCCCCTTGCAATCAGAAGGCACCAATAAAAATAACTCTTTCTTGCTAACCTGCTGAATTGGTTTCAATCTTACGTAAGTAATCGTGATCAGACAGTTTGTATTGGTAATTATCTTTCAAGATCAGTCAATATAACGCCGGGTGTTCCTCAAGGCTCACATCTAGGTCCTCTACTTTTTAATATTTATATAAATGACATCTCAGAATGTTTAAAATTCTCGTATTTCCTTATGTATGCTGATGATCTTAAAATATTTCATACAGTTTCACACTTGAATGATTGTATGCTCATTCAAGAGGACCTTGATCGCTTCTCAGAGTACTGCAGAAATAACTCTCTCTTCCTGAATCTCAACAAATGCCATCTGATGACTTCTAGTAGAAACTTTAATTTAATTACTCATTACTATACCATACAGGATCATTATCTCCACATATGTAGTGAAGTGAAGGATTTGGGAATTATATTTGATTCAAAGATGACTTTCAATAAACATATTTCTTACATTTCTAAGAAAGCGAACAGAATGCTAGGTTTCATTTTGAGAACAACGTATCCTTTCAAAGATTATAATACATTGCATACTCTTCTCATGTCATACGTGAATAGTCTGCTAGGCTTCGGCTCAATCATTTGGAATCCCTATTATATAATAGACACCAAACAAATAGAAAGTATTCCGAATGAATTCATTGCTTGTATCAACAAAAAATATTTTAAAAACACGCCACAAAATCACTTCGTAATTCGAAAACCTAATTTGATTAGTCTGGCTGACAGAAGAGCTATCGCCGATATCAAATTCTCTTTCATCTCCTCATCTATAAATAACTTGATCCATTTCAATGTTCCACAATATTCCACTCGCTATTATAACTTGTTCCATACATCCATACCGAACACAAATTACTATCTCAACTCCCCTTTACATCGATGCTTGAAAAGTTATAACTCCAATTCAAACATAATAGAGATTGATATTTTTTCCGACTCTTTAACAATCTCTTGAACAAACTCAAGAAACATTTTGTTCCAGCATCTAATTGATGATATATTGAAAATTTTTCTTCTTCATAAAAAATATATTAAGTTCTGCACTGTATAATGGAATTGAATTCCTAACAACATGACATATTTAGTATACCTATATGTGAATACTGTCTCTGGGTTCGTCCTATTTGTATTCCTGTTTGTGAAAATAAAATAAATAAAAACCTTGATGAGCCCTGACTCTCTATGCCCCCTTCCTCAAACATCGCCTGGATCCGCCCATGATTATATGTTTAGTTTTCATTCTTCATTGAAAACTTTTACAATGGTAGATAATAAATAGACTGGTAGTGAATAGTAACTGCATGGATCGACAACATATTTTTATATTCATCTTTGAACAAAACAAAAAAAATTGACCCAGTATCATAAATGTTGACTCATTTTCTATATAATGTTATGAGGGGAAGTTAAAAGCGTTGTCCTGACCACATAACTATTGAGAAAATCTAACAACAAATGAACTATTTGATATTGAAAATGCTATTTCAATACCTGTGAATTCAAACGCTACTAACCAGTGATGTCAGTGTCTTCTTGTCATTTGATTGGTTGGACTTCTGACAGCTGGGAATCACTCCACTGTTGCCAGAACTTTATAAAATTCTTGAATTGATCCTATGTGCAAGATGGTGCAAGGTTTGCAATGATTGGAAATTACTATGTAGTAGGTGAGTGGTTGACCACATAACTATTGAGAAAATCTAACAACAAATGAACTATTTGATATTGAAAATGCTATTTCAATACCTGTGAATTCAAACGCTAATAAGCAGTGATGTCAGTGTCTTCTTGTCATTTGATTGGTTGGACTTCTGACAGCTGGGAATCACTCCACTGTTGCCAGAACTTTATAAAATTCTTGAATTGATCCTATGTGCAAGATGGTGCAAGGTTTGCAAAGATTGGAAATTACTATGTAGTAGGTGAGTGGTTGATTGATAATTCACTGCAGATCACGTTCAATTTACTCTGAACTCCAAAATATTCCATTATAGTTTCAAGATTCATTCATTCATTGTGAGATATACATATTATTGAGTACCATCAGAGGAACACATTCATTAAAGAAAACTCCCATCCACGTGTATTTTGAAAAAGTTATGAATTTTTTTCGAATTTCCGAAAAAGGGGGCCTATGGGGTTAATTCGTGCCCGACAAAATAGTGTGAGATATACATATTATTGAGTACCATCAGAGGAATACATTCACAGAAAAAAACTCCCATCCACGTGTATTTTGAAAAAGTTATGAATTTTTTTAGACATTCCGAAAAAGGGGGCCTGTGGGGTTAATTCTTGCCCGACAAAATATTGTGAGATATACATATTATTGAGTACCATCAGAGGAACACATTCATAGAAAAAAACTCCCATCCACGTGTATTTTGAAAAAGTTATGAATTTTTTTCGAATTTCCGAAAAAGGGGGCCTATGGGGTTAATTCTTGCCCGACAAAATATTGTGAGATATACAGATTATCATAGACCCTCAGAGAAAATCATTGATGTAAAATAGTTTCATCCATGGACATATTTTTGAGGTTTAAGTAATTTCATGGCCAGCCATGAATATAAATTGATAATGAACGACCATTGGTGGTATGGCGCGCGCCTTGAATATTAGGCGAGGTCGTGGCTGGAACTCGTGGCTGGTTTCACACTGATTGGGAAGGCCCAATTACAATAATAATTGGGAATAGGACTAAAAACCTTGCTTCCAGGTTTGGTTTGATGGAAGAAGGGAGAAGTGGTGGTAGGGAGAAGGGTGGATTTCCAAGCAGGATATTGGTTTCAACCAGAAACCACAAGTACAACAACATTTCATCATATTTCGGATATAACAGAGGGAATAACGTAGAATTCTGCAATATTTGTCATTTTAGCGAATTTGGAAAATATGATAATGAATTGACCTACACAAATGAGAATCAAAATTGTATAAAATTTAAGGCTCTACAGAGAAGTATGAAAATATTTTTGCCTTAAGACGAAAGGAAAAAAGTTATTGAGGAAAAACCAAAGGTTCAAACCTTGATAAAATATTAATTAAGCATCCCTGAACAACATCCCACTTCCATGTAACCCCCCTTTTTTTAACCTGCTGACTGGCCTATAATTCATCATTTGATGAAATTAATGTTCAGTTCTTGGCCTGGTGAAATCTAATGAAAAAGATTGAATTAAAGTGTAGGAGTTTATGTATTTCAAGACAGTTAATTTGTGGACATAGCTGAAAATTATTGTTCACCTTGATATCTTATAGGAATCCAAGGATCTCAAAACCTGTCACTCATTCAATATCACCAATAATATGAGTAGGTAGGTACCTACTCATATTTCCAGAAATCCATATGAAATATGAAGACCCTAAGATGTCTTCATATTTTTTGCATTTCAACAAAAATGTAACAAAATTGTAGCACATTCCTAAACTTCTTGTACTTTACACTGTATTTGAGTATTCTTTTGCAAAGTGCATTTCACACCAGTGTAGTTTGTGGGAGATTCGGACAGATATGGATTACTCATATTCCAGAACAGATAAAATTGGGTTGAAACCCTTGGAATAGGTACATGATTTACTACTTATAATGATCTAAATAATTCCTCTTCAATTTTGTTTTCATTCCTTTGAAATCAGTTGGTGTAGCTGTATGACAACTTTCAGCTGATTCATTGTGTAGTGCATTTTACACAACACTGAAAAGCAAAGGAAAGAGCCTTTCGCCAATCTAGATTGCATAAATTTTGTGAAGATATAATATGTGAGGGACTGGGAATACCCTTAATATTGCACAGATGTGTGTGCATGGCAAAGAAGGCCACAAATCATTGATGACATCACATATTACATTATATGTCTGAATAAGCAGGAAATTAAATGAATACATACATTTACTCTCACAAACAACTACCAACCTTACCAAACCAAAAATGCCTGCACTTCAATATATTATTCTATTTTCTATAAATATAATTCCAAGTTATATTTCTTATAACTGAAAATGATGACATGTGAATTCTATTTTTGGTTGAGACTATGGCAACCAAATTAAAGAAGTGTATAGACTGCTGACCAGTCAGCAATCTATACTTCTTTTTAGGATGGCGACCAGTAGACTAAACTTATCAATTCTAAAGGAAAAAACATGATTTGATGAATAAACTTAAAAATGAGATACTTACAAAAACACACTAATCTTGTGAACTGACATTGGAGGAAGGAATGCTGCTAGGATATATACTCCACCCAAACAGACTAACCAATTAGTGAAACAAGAATCTGATGAAAACAGAATTGATTGAGAAAAAAATAAATAGAAAACACAATTCCATGTGGGATTTGAACACAGGACCACAGGATTGACAAGCCAATGTCTAACAACTGAGCTTCTAATCCTCAAGGATCGTTTTGTTATAAAGAAATAATGTATTCCACTGAATGGTTCAGCAGTCTAGAGAAAAATTATAGTTTGCCGACTGGTCGGCAGCCTATACACTTTCCCAAATTAATGACTAATCAGATAACAAAGTACTAAAACCTGTTAGAAATTACATTACTATGGTAATAATTACCTGCTTGTAGAAGTACTCTTCTTCTCTGGCTGCTTCTTGTTTACCAAAAGCTCCACCAGCCTCCCTGATGCTTCCACCACCGCCGCCACCTTTACCTGCTCCACTTCCAAGATCTCCCAATTGTGACATCAAACGAAAACTCCTGAAATTATTTCAGAAAAAAATTACGTAATTAATGTCTTCTTGAAAATCAAACAAATTGTTGTCAAAGGTCATGAAAAGTGTTCACTTACTTTACCATGTCTACTTTTAGAAATCGTGTGCTTGAATTCATTGTACTTGATATACGTTCAATACCAGTCAAAAATCGACGATCTTCTAATGCGAAATGTAAATTAAATTCTCAATTTCTCAAGTATGTAGAGTAGAATACTACGACGTATGACCGGTAAGGTAAGATATCTATGGGTAAGATAATGATAAGTGATAAAGCAATGATAAAGTGATGATAGCTAGTGGTGGAAAACAATCGATAATACTATCGATAGTATCGATAGTTTTGCACTATCGAAACAATCGATAGTTTTTGAATAATATCGATAAACTATTGGTCCAAAATTTTCAATGCCTGCGACTCATTCAGCTTCTAGGGCCACCTAGAAAAACCAATTTCTACAAGACGAATAGATTCAAATCGACATTATGATGTTGGAACAATGAAAACAATATCTAGAAAAAATTGTGTGTTCCAGCTAGATCAGTCCAAAAGAATTTTCTCCATAACTGAACAAACGAATTAGTGACAGGAGATCGAGGTTCAAACATGAAGACAAGGGCGGTCTTGAGAAAAAATTGTGGAAATTAAATCAACAAGAAAACTGACAGAAATATTGAATTTATACATAGAAATAAATCAGCTGACTTAATATATCATTCCTGAAAAAAAAAAAACTACGTTATTCCCCCAGAGATTCACTTCAGGGTCGCACTTGCCTAAGGTACTCAAAGTCAATGTCTATTTTGCTATTAATTTTTCCTTCAATATTTCAAATATTTTGATTCCTGATCTTTTGTGCCTAAATTATTCATATAATAGACTTCATTGATATGGTTCTTTTCACCAGTATTGATATAACTGGAGAAAAATGAATCAAAAAATTTCGACAAATATATTTTTTTAAAGAAATTCCAGATCGATAGTATAGTTTTTGGAAATACTATCGAAACTATCGGCAGTATAAACTATCGTTCCACCTCTAGTGATAACAGAGATAGCACCCTCCAGTCACCACACCACAGACTAACAGTGTTGACACTCCACTAACCACTTTCCACAGATTCACCTCAGTTTCATCTCATTATTTCATTGTTTCATGCACTTGAGCTGCCCAGTGTAACAAGAGTGATATTCTTTCATCATTCTTTCGTTCTGAACTAACTGACACATTTGACTTGAACTGGTTGACATGCATTGTCGTTTATCAGAAACGTCATTTGAACATTGAACGCAATATAAACAACCATTTGAAAGAACGCATATACACTGATTCAGTTCAGTTCTAGTGAAATATTTCAGTTTGTTCAGATTCAAAGGGTCTGTTCGTTTGTGTTGCTACTGTTGCTAGATCATAGAGTGACTGATCTCTGCTCATAGTATGTAAAGCAGAGAGCGTCATGCTCACGTCAAAAAAGGCTAGACGCTAGACTATAGACACTAGACTACAGGTACACAATTATGATTAACATATTCAACAATTATAATTAAGTGTCCAGTCGCAAAAAAAGGAGTTGTAGTGTTCAACGTAGAAATTTACATCATATCTAGAAATAGAACATGTTTTATTTTTATAAAATATGAAATATAAATTGATGTATAGGTACCTGTGCGCTGAAGAACGACCTAACCTGAAATTAATGAGAGTGAGCAGTTAAATGAAGTGAATTCTATTTGTATTCATTTCATCATTTGTGATTTCACCTAAAAATATAATATCTGATGATATATATGACTTGGTTCTGAGTTCTAAAAATCAAGTGAGATGATTGATGGAGCTCATAAGTTAAAAACCATCCTTGTGTACTGTTGAATATCTCTTTTATAAAAATAAGCACTGAAGAGCGGATGCATTTCAATATAAAGAAAACGTATTAAAAAGAATAAAACCAGATACATACATCCCAGGCAACCAGATGACGAATGATCACGTCACTGTGACGTCCCTAATTGGTGATTTTTCGTCAGAGACGTCACACACCAATTTATGACGTCACTATGACGTACTTTCTATGACGTGATAATCACGTCATCGTTCCGACGTCGAGTGAACATCACTTAGATGGGTAAGAGAAGACGTCAGATTCATGACGTTGCAGGGACGTCCTGTCGACGTCCATTTTTCCCAGACGTTCTCTAAACCATGGATACTTTTATATATTATCATGTGAAACAGAAGTATAACTCATGGAAGCAAATCAACATGCAAGTTTTATTGGAATTAGTAATATACCCGAAAAGTATCGGAGAAAACTTTTTTCTAAAAAAGCTATGTATATATGCAGTGACGTATCTATGACGTCTAAAAATCACGTCGGTGTGACGTACCAATTGACCATCTGCGGCACGTGACCAAGTGGGCGTGTCCATCTCGCCTGGAGGGTAAACAAAAGATTTGGCTCCATTACATTCTCATTGAAATTGTGTTTGTTTAAGTTTGAGGAAGTCCAATCTTGTGTTTTGAAAGCGTTTTGAAATGATGTTACTGTTTTATGGAATGACTATGATGAGAACATTCAGTGAGCAATATAAAAGCTTGAACAAAATAAATGCTAAAAGATATATATTATGGAAGATATTGCGTGCATAGGATATGAGGATCCATATTGCATAAACAATTATTCCACGAAAATTTATGATTTGCCACCAGTTTTATAGCCAGATATTGTAAATTATCTAGTATTTGCAAGAAATGCATTCAGTATGGAGCAACTGAAAGCATATAAGGGTTCAGATTCTTACCAAGCTGCATCATGAGGTTGAGTAAGAGACCTCCGCTCCAAACGTGTTGGTGAACACATCGTGGTTTTGGGAAGGGTGACTTTAACACAAAATTATTTATTATTCATATTGACTGTAATTATTATTTTTGTAGGTTCCGCATTCACAGAAACTGAATCAAAAATGCCTAGATCCTTGGATTATATGTGAAAGTAGTGGTACTGTGAAAAATGTACATTGTGACTGTGTTGCTGGTTTAAGAGGAACTTGCACACATGAAATTGGTTCGTCCAACATCATCCGTGAAATCAAAATCTGTAACAGATGTGAATGCTTATTGGGTAGCTCCAAGTAGTAAACCTTCTGCAACCAGCAAAATTTTTGACATTGATATTTCACAAAACCAGGTTTGAGCAAATCACAATTGGAAGAACATAAAGAAGATGCTACTGATCCAACAAGAGATTGTACAGTTTTTACAAACAATAAGAAATTCTACAAAAAGGGGTAGTGCTCTTCACTCAATTGGCTAAGCTGTTTTCTCTTCTGTTATTGACTAGAACTGAAGGAATCCTAAAAAATCTGACACTGTCTCTCATTCCAATACTGCCGCATTTCACTACCATACGGAAATTCGGCTTATTATTCGGTTAGAATCTGTAGGTGTAAATGATAAGGCCCCAAAATCAGAAGATTTGGATCACAAATGAATACATTGAATTCAATATGTATAAATTATTTCTGCAGTAAAAGTTCAACACGACTATCACAATACAAATAACAAACATTATAATAACAACTTATTCGTCAGTAACAAAGCAGTAAAATGAGAGCAAAAATAATTATAAACTCATGAACAGAATACCTCCACACGATTTGTTTACTCTCCAAGCGTTCGACCTTCAACGTTGTGACGTCAGCCGCAGATGGTCAATTTGGTGAGCTTGGTCATTCAGAAATTATTTCAATAATTTGCTATTCAGATTTTTGTTGCCAAATTCGCCAACATCCTTTCCATTAATTGCTATCAAACTATTCTTTGTCTGCTTACATCTCACCGACACAAACTACATATTATTTGATACAAATACGAGTAACTGCATGCATTCTGATGGAGATGCGTACTGAAGAATAGCGCTGCTGAATAGGCGATTGAATGAACATGACACAGGAGGGACTCACCAAACAGACTCAACAATGCATGATCATAGGCCAGTGGTGTTTATCACACCATGTTGAAGGGATCTTTTTACGTATCATCGTCAAATTTTATCGTCATTTTGACGTCATTTTGACGTCATTATGACGTCAGTGGGACGTCACAGTTTGATGAGTGAATGACGACGACAAAACGACGTGAGTAATATGACGTCATATTGGGCTGTGACTTATTCACGTCATTTTCACGTCATGCGACGTCAACTACTGACGTCACCTTGGTCATTCAAGTGACGTAAAAAAGACCCCACTGGAATGTCATCTGGTTGCCTGGGATAAATGAAATAAAATTTTTTGCATGACCAATGAAAACAGAAGACTGTGACACAGACAAAAACGAGAGTGTAGAAAAGATGAACTGAAAACTTCTCTGACTCTGATTCTATTTGAGTGTCAGACAAGACACAAACCAATATAAGATTTTATATACCAATTTTGCACTGACAAATTCACTTTCAAATCATATACATAATTTTGTATAGAATTACATCAAGTGTCACAGGGGCCTTACATCCTCGTTCGAGAAATGCGACTGAATGGTCTTTTTTACCTCCTGCAAATTTTGTCGCATGACTATTATATGGACGTCAAGTTCTGATGAAAATTACAAAATTTGCGATTCGCATAAATTTTACAAGCATGAACATATATTAACGAAATTTTAACGAATACATCTATGGGCCCACAGTCTCTCGACAGTAAGTGCGACTACTGGGTCTGCTGAAGCACCCTTATCTCTGGTATAATTATCTATGCTACTGTGAATCAGTGCTGTCAACTTATTACATCTCACACCTTTATCCATATATGTACTATTTCTACATATGGCGCATCGCCTATACGATATCTCATCAAAAATGGGACCAAAATGAGAGGTACTTTTTGAATTTATAAGGACGGATATGATGGATGGAAACAGCCATATTGGTTTGACAAGTTTCGTATTATTTTTTCCCTACGTCGGCATCAACGCCTATTGGTCGATTTCGTTACCTATAGAGAATAGAATGAATGAAGTTGGTCCCGCTTTGAGGACAGCTATGCTTCATATATGAGTAGTAGATATATGTAAACTATGGATTCTAAGAAGTGTCCAAATCTTTCGAACCATTCCCATCACTTGATAAGCTAAGATTCGTGATTTTTGATGATTATTTTTCGCAATAAAATTGTGGAGGCTGAGTTTTATCAGAGGGAGTTTTATTCTGGTCCACTAATAGCATAGCGTCAGCCCACTGTGATCATTTACGAGCCAATGCGCATGCGTCCATAATGTATCACATGATTCACTGTGACCAATCTGACGATGAGGTTTGGGAATAGTTCGAAAACTTTAAGCTCTTGTGAATAAGCATAGATCAAACTTCAAACTGAAGGTGACAGTTGGCATTCGACAAATATAATGTCATGTGTCAGTAATGTTCAGTATCGATATCAAATAAAAATGTATCGATACTTCGATACTAGTCTTGGTATCGATATATCGATACTTAGTATCGATACTTTCCGACCTCTACCCCGTACTCGATCGTCAGAAGTCAGAACACTCGTCAATCGATGAGAACCATTATTTGTGTGGATATTTTGAATAAATATTTATCTTTCAAGAAAGGATCTTAATTGATGTTAAATGTTAAATCATCTGCATAGAAAATCTATGAGTTCATTAAAGATTCGAAATCGACCTCAGCAGTGTGTTTCTGTTATAAATTTGAACAAATTATGATGGGTAATATTGTGTTTTTTCCAAAATGGTGGGTGTTTGTTTTTGGTTTAACGTAATATTCGTAATAAGTTTATGTTTGGCGAAACCAAAAGATTGTCCCAAAGTTTGTACTTGCTTGGGTTCATATGTAGACTGTGCATCAAAGAGATTTGAGACAATTCCTTCCAACATCCCAAAATGGGCAACACACTTGTAAGTTGTTTCTTTGTATGTTTTGGTTGATTCATCTATTGATATCCATGTGTTTTATAGGGATTTACAGAATAATTCCATCAAAAAACTGACTGACATCAACTGGAGGCAGTTGTCTGACTTGAAAGAATTGATTTTAAACAAAAATAGCATTGCTGTTATTCCTCAAGATGCATTGCAGTACCAGAGTCAGCTCAAAATCTTGTAAGTACCTACTTCTTCGAAACCTAGGTAATACTACAGGATTTTTGCTTAATTCATTTGTATGCATGTTTTCCATTTATTTTATAATGACACATGAATTATGTATGTACATAAGAAATCTGTCACTCAACTTCTGGGAAGGAAAAAATGTTTCCTAATATCAAAAATATGTAAACTTTAATCCTTTCATCTTTATTTTCTCTGATTATTTATCCAATTACTTTGTATCACATACTCAGTACTAAAATAAAAATTGAAGTATCACATTATCAATAATAATAAACCTCATTGTCATCAAATACTTAGTTGGATATTATTAACATCTCACATTTCATGTGTCCTGCCTTCAAACAACATCCTGATGGTCAGAATGAATTAGATTTCTTCAATTAACAATGTACTGATCTTTCATTTTGAATTTCAGAGAGCTCAACCGCAATAAAATCAGAGTAATAGAAGGACTGAATTTCAAATCTCTTGGCCATTTGAGCACTCTGAAACTGAAAAGAAACCAAATTACTGAACTCAAAGATGGAGCTTTTTATGGACTTATGAAAATCGATAAACTGTAAGTTCTATGTTATTATTGCATATTATCAGGTTTTCTCAGTAATAATTATCAGGGAACTGAGAGACTGAAAACATGTCCTATTCTATTTATTCTTCAACCAGCACAATTTGTATTTGAAGCTATTTCACCCTATATCTCCATTTATTTTTCCATATTAATACAATACATCATCACACAATTGGGAATAAGATAAATCTTGTCTACTATTCAATTCCATTGATATATATGTATAACAATAAACAGAATAATAAATGTGTTATGATACCTATGCAAATAAAACTGCTTGTAACACTGATAAGATAGTGACTAGGTATTTCCACAATCAGGAGAATAAGGACAAAGGGATATATAATTATGAAGTGATTGTCTAACAATATAAAGAATGTAACTATTGATTTGACAATGTCTGATGATTTATCCCATGTTGATGTAATAAAACAAATGCCATTTAGCAAAATTTAGCTAAATTACAGAGGGACTTGAATTGCAATATAAAAATTATTATACACCCAATGATTATTTAGAACATCTCTAATAATTCACATTTCTCAGTGCATTGATAGTGCCATCATTTCTCATTCTTCTATCTAAAAAAATCTTGTGCAGAGGGACATCTTATTATAGATAGATTAATGGTGATAAAATTCTGAATATGTCAACTTATCCTCTCTGTAACACTCACAGAGCATGTGGAATAGTTTTTTGACCAATATCTTCAGTCCTTTGACATATCTGTTATCAATGAATTTATGATGGAATACCTATCCTGAGACCTATTTATTTTCAAAAACTTCCAATTTAATTTTTAACTCATGAAATAATATACTGCATGGCCACTTTAAAATACCCATTTCATTGTGAAGTTTAATGTGCCGGATCACCCTATATATTTCAGATATGATAAAATGGACTATCAAGAATTTAAATCCTCCCATCCCATAGCTCAAATCTATTTCATACTTCATCCTGTACTTTATTGATAATTATACTCAACTCTACTTAATGACAAATCAAAACTTCTCTCTACCATTTTTTATGTATCTGATTTGGCCATCAGAATCAAAAATGAGTGGAACAAATTGGAGAAATTTGACAAATGTGCAAGTAATCAAAGAAACCCAAAAGAAATTGTAGAAGGGTCAAAACCACCCTCACCCCCTGACATTTTGGCAGAACATTCTTAGGGGTGGTAATTGGGTTCTCAAATTCTCCAAGCAAGATGACTGATTACTTATCTTCATTTTGTTACTCTTATGAAAATTTCGTATTCCTCATAACTTCTAAGGAAACAAATGTTTTCTTAAATAATGCTGACAGATATTTCCAGTAAAATTTTAATAAACCTGCAATACTAAATTTGTTGGTAGTTGAAACAAAGGAATTTTACATTGTATTGATGGAGGTGGGCGTCATATTGAACTATAATAAAAAAAACATTCTGTCTCAGTTTCCACTGTCAACTAATTTCTTTTATTATAATGATATTAAACTTTTACTAAGAACATCTGTTAGCAGTATTTAAGAAAACATCTTTTTCCTTGGGAACTATGGGAAATAAGAAATTTCTGAAAGAGTAACAAAATGAAGATAATTAATGAGTCTTCTTGCTCAAAAAATTTAGAAGAATATAAGAATGATCTGAAAAAAATGTCAGGGTGAGGGTGGTTTCAAACCTGCCACAATTTCGTTTGAGTTTCTTTGATTACTTAATTTCCGAAAGTAGGGTAATCATCTAAAATGTACTTTCATCCAATTGGTTTTGCTCATTTTTGGACAGCATATGAAAATATGTTTTTCTATGTAAACTTTGAACTCGTCTCACCGTCAAACGGTACATTTTGTTATATAAATAAATTAGGTCCAATCAACTTATTTTGACCTATATTACATGTGGTAGCTCTGTGTCCCAGCAATTTTGGGACACCCTGTATAAATATAACCTCTATCATCTATATGTCAATTCTCTCTGAAGTTGCACGTTTTATTTATTTGTAAACATTAAAACATTATTCTGATCCCACCACCGTTACCAGAATGGACCAAATAAAACGCAACTAGTATAAAGAAATAAAGAGAAGAAAAAATTAACTGTATCCATTCATGTACAGTGAATTACAGATACTATCAAGAGAAATGAAACATGACTGATTTTAGTTGGAATCAAAGGAAGATAGCAAAAGATACAAATATTTTGAAACATGAAGAACTTAGTTCTGAAATAATTCATGCTGTCACTACTCACTAGCACCAATCAAGTAATTTGATTTAGATTTTGAGTTGAAGAATTTATGAGCACATAATATTTTCATCTATGTCTAATGTGATGGAATTGTGCTTTATCATAAGAATCCAAATATCAAGCCTATTTCATAATAAATCAACTGTAGATTGAAAGATTCCAGGACATGAATCTTGGACATACATATCTCGAGTCATATTGAACATTAATTGGCCAACCTTCAACTTCAATAATTCAGTATTATGGGCCAGTGGACTAATAATGAATTATTTGCATTCAATTACTCCACTGTAATAGTTAGGGACCTAAATTAATTTTTGCAACACTTCTCACGTTTTTTCAAGTGAATAATGAGTCTATGCATTGTTTGAAATTGTTGAAATTCAGAGCTCATTTCAAACGTATCGTCATGGCCGCCATTTGGCGATACGTCGAATAAATGGCGAGATAAATGGTGACATCAGTTTTCATACTGTTTTGTTAGTCAGATAATCTTCCATTCCCACTCATGAAGCAAGGTTGTCAAGTCATCAATTATAATCATGTTATCAAAAAGTTGTCCTGTCGTCGGATAAAACATAATAGGAGGAACCCATGATATTATAGTTAATTCTTGACTTTTTTGAGCAACCAGCATGTCCAAATATTTCCCATACTCCATAACAAAATATCATGTGTTAGAGACTTGACAACATTGTGCTGAATGCTGAGAACTGACAAGACCACGTCCACAATTCGTGCGCCGTTGTTGTCACGTTTACCCGAGCGTTTACCGGCTCAAATTTTCTTTAGTGTGAATTAATATGATAATTATTTACACAAATGTGTATAATGTTATAACCAATAAGTCACAACACATGAGGGAACATTTTGAGACAATTGATTTATTAATGCTTATTAGGAATATTACCAATATACAGGGTGTTCCTTAAAGAGATGCTAATATTCGACGGGGCGAGTCTTTGACTCATTTTAAGAAGAAAACTGCATATGAACGTATGTCCTAATAGTCTTAACTTTTGAGATACAGGGTGTTGAAGTTTTGAAAAATATTCAGTTTCATCTTCATGAAAATTGGTACACGTCTTTTATGCATCAAGGTGCATTTTCTGATGTACAGAAATTTTCTTCTCTACCAGTGGCACCGTTACGAAAATATTGTTTATATTTTATTTGAAAGTGAGCAACGACGAAAATTTTTCAAATTTCATACAATTTCATAAAAGGCTATTCAATTATGCACAAAAAAGATCCTCTTGTTGATACTCGATAGAACGCTTCGTTTTCGAGAAAAAACGGAAAAATGAGACCAGACTTCAAATTTTAATGTCTAAGTACAATTCTGTGTATAAACAAGTCGTGCAGAAGTTACTGGCTTTTGTGAGTCAGGCTTGTCAATCTTCTTATCGACTTTGACAAGTAGTGTCAAAATTCAAACTATTTTTGGCAGTAACACGCAAATGTGTGCGTGTACTACTTTTTGATGAAATCTGGAACATCATAAGCAGGTTTACACCATACAAAGCTTGTACGACTTGTTTATGCACACAACTGTACTTCATTTGGAGCTGCGTTTCTAAAATGTGTCCAAAGTTCGACAAAGGATTAAAAAATGACGTCAGCAGTATTCAGCAGGATCACGTCTGTTGATATCAATTTTGAAACGTCTATGCAAGAGGAGAGAGTATTATGTCTAACCTATATTTCTTTGGAGCAGAAGTTTTGGTATATTTTGTTTTTTCTTTGAAATGAAGCAGTAATGGAGATAGTTATGTTTGGGTCCTGCAGTTTCCTCTATAATTCATTTTTTCACGATGACAGTAGTTTTTCTTCCGAGGAAAAATAATGATATACAAAGGGTGCCAGAAAAATTTTTCAAACATTCCAAATTGTTTCGATAACATAATTCCAGGAAACCAATTTCAGTCACATTTTTCTATGATCAGAACTTTCTTCGATCGACTAATGGAAGTGGTAGGATCTAAACTGAGTAAAAAACAATGCAAAAGAGGAAGATAATAGATTAATGCTGAGAAACAAGTAGTATCAGTTTCCGTTATTTGGTTACTGCTAGGTACAATATTAATGTGACTTGTATCAGCGAATTACATTTTAATTTTTGCGAAGAAAAAACTTTTTATTCTATTCCATTGATTATTTATTTATTTATTTAAAATTATTTCAAAATTGAAATCAAGAACTTCACAATTTTTACTGAGTTCACTCACTGGTTTTTGTTATGAAATCCTAAACCCTAACCTCAATCCGCAAAGCTTACAAAACCAAAACGCACATAACGCTCGTCCGGCTTGCCAAACGTAGATTGGGTAAAAGTTACCTATACCTCTCGGAGCAAGAGAAATAGTTGGAAGTCGGATGTTCTTCCTATGGAAATTGAAAAGATATTTGGCATCTGTCAAGTAACTTCAACTGTAAATTGAAACGACCTCTACTAAACGGTTATAGGTCGGGTACAATTTTGAAACGCGCCTCATGACATCCATTACTTTATAACCACAGTATGTAACATTTTGAAATTTGTATACCAATTCAGTCACATAGCAGACTGAATTTTTCCATTACGAAAATCTATACAGGGTGGACAAAAAATAATCTATGCATATTTTCAACATTGACACCCTGTATATCAAAAGTTAGGACAATTACGACATACGTTCATATGAAGTTGTATTCTTGAAATGGGTCGAAGAATCGGCCCCTTGAATATTAGCATATCATTAAGGAACCCCCTGTATAATTGAGAATTTATGGATTATTGAATAAATAATATTTCTGAAGTCCCCAATCGTATTTCAACATATGGCAACTGTGCTATGGTCTGCCCCTACCTACTAAATCGTGACAACGGTTTTTACTCGTGGTAAATTTCTGCCCGTTTGAAAATTACCGTGGCATTATTGATGATCTTCGCACCTTAAAATCGACAGAAAAATTCTGACAAAATTTGAAATTGAAAAGTATTTGAGTGATGATTCTATTTAAGAAATAAAAAGAAATTAGTCCATTTGCCTATTCCTGACTACCGCCCCTTATGGGATAAGTGTAAGTTTGCATATAAGAAACTGTGATCAGGATAATCTATCCATATCCAAAAATAGTGGAAGATAATCTCTTATACAGGATGGCCATTTGAAAACGAAACAGAACCAATTTTGAACACCGGAGGTCACTTATGAAAAAACCTCGGGAAAAACGCTCTGACCTGTCAATTTTTTATTTTAGGGGAAAACATGTTTTTGTCAGTTTCACCTGCACGAAAACCCTCTGGCGGGGGTGAGACTCACCCCAAAAATCTTAAATAGAAAGAGGGGTTCAAATGATAACTTATTTTGATTGTTTTTTTACCAATAAGTATTTCAACCCCGAGTTTTATATCCTTACTATCTACATAGTCCATACAGTGGCTCACCAAAACAAGGCCTATGTCAAAGTCAAAAGTCTCAAAAATTTTCTGAATAACCCTAGAAATCATGTTGAGCCAGCTTTGTACTTTTGGTGAGCCACTATATGGACTACATAGGTAGTAGCAATGTAAAACTCGGGGTTTATAATCTAGGTAAAAATGCCTTCTAAATAAGACATCATTGGACCCCTTTTTCTATTTAAGATTGTTGGGGGAAGTCTCACTCCCGCTAGAGGGTGAAACTGGCAAACACATGTTTCCACCTAAAATCAAAAATTGATGGGTCCGAGCGTATTTTCGAAAATGTCCTGGAGGGCCAAAAATTGGCAGTTTCGTTTACAGATGGCCACTTTGTAGAGAACTTCAATTACAGGGTACAGGAAGGCTGGAATTCGAGCATAATCATTGGGATCTCATAAAGTGTGAGAAATACGAGGTTGGTTGAAAAGGCAAAGTTTCACAATTTGTTGCTGAACAAAATGCCATTTCAAAATTGGGATAACTCCGATATGCGAATATCTGGGAAACAACAAAGAAAAACATGAAACAATTTTCTTTTTTATTT
Source organism: Phaedon cochleariae (assembly GCA_918026855.4). Lineage (NCBI taxonomy): Eukaryota > Metazoa > Arthropoda > Insecta > Coleoptera > Chrysomelidae > Phaedon > Phaedon cochleariae. The sequence goes on along the minus strand of OU896720.1, from coordinate 16,691,990 downwards.
ACGTTGATTGCAGTTCTGAGTTGCATTAGCACTTTGCATGCATCAATATTTTCTACAACACTTTCATTAATTTAACATTCCACAGTCAAATTGTTTCCGAACAATCCTGACTCTGGTTGTGTGTATTGGAATGAATAATTTTAACACCGTTGCCGGCTAGAAATTTACCGCCAGTTAAAACTGACGCCACGATTTCGTAAGTAGGGGCAGACCATAGCACAGTTGCCATCTGTTCAAATACGATTGGGAACTTCAGAAATATTAGTTATTCGATAATTCATATATTGTCAATTGAGTATTGGTAATGCTCCTAATTATCAATAAAAATTCAATTGTCTCAAAATGTTTTTTTATGATTTGTGGCTTTTTGCTTATAATAAATTTGTTTAAATAATAATTATGTTAATTCATACTAGAGGACATTTGAATCGGTGAACGTGACAACCACGGCGCACGACTTGTGGGCGTGGTCTTGTCAGTTCACAGCATTCAGCACAATGTTGCCAAGTCGCCAACATTCACATGATAAGTCATAAAAACAATCCTTCTAAAATTGGTCCAAAATTTTTTCAAAGAAAAAACAGTATAACACGAAGTCGGTCGACCACAAAAATTATACTAACAAATCAAGTTTGTGACTTGTTTCGGCTCAACGGCCATCTTTAGACACATAAAATACCTAAGAAAAGGTGAAAAGGTAAAAATACCCTACCTATCAACTACAGACCGATCGCACTGCTATCTATTATTTCAAAGATTATGGAGGAAGCTATCAACATCGAGCTCATGAAATACCTGGAACATTCAGGTATTATCAACGATAGGCAATATAGCTTCCGTCATCAGAAATCAACTGGTGACCTGCTCGCTTACGTCTCACATATATGGCAGCAATCTATTGAAAAATATGGTGAAACATTAGCCGTGGCACTCGATATCTCCAAGGCATTCGATCGAGTCTGGCACCACGGACTCCTCGCCAAGCTTCCATCTTATGGCTTGCCTCCTCAGCTATGTTCTCTGCTAGCTAGTTTTTTCTCAAACAGGTCTCTTCATGTAGTGGTCGACGGAGTTTCATCTGACTCTCTTATCATAAATGCTGGTGTTCCGCAAGGATCAATTCTAGCACCAACACTATTTATACTCCATATCAATGATTTGTTGGAAGCAACTTCATGTCCCGTACACAGCTTCGCGGATGAAAGTACCCTCCATACCGCCTTCTCTTCCAGGACTCCAATACCAGCCAGGCAAATCAGAAACGAACGAGGGAGAAATGTTGACAACATAAATATGGACTTGGCAACAATTGGGGATCCAATAACTTGGTAGATTTCAATGCAAACAAAACACAAGCATGCCTTTTTTTCTAGAAAAGTCGATCTCTCTGTGTCCAACATAAGCTTCTCAGGAGTAACCATACCTTTGAAGACATCCATTTCGATGCTTGGTATTACTAGCAGCAATAACCTTTCTTGGGAAAATCACGTAAGATCAATTGCTAAAAGTGCATCTCAAAAACTTGATTTTTTGTTTTGGACCAGGAGCTATTCCACTTCCAGTCAGCTGCTTATGATCCATAAGGCACAGTTCCGACCTGTTCTGGAATACTGTTCCCATATTTGGAGTGCAGCACCCAAACATACCCTGAAACTGTTGGATTCTGTCGAAAAAAGGGCAATTCGTCTCGTGGGCGATGCCTCGCTCACAAACTCACTCACTTCTCTGGAACACCGTAGAAAAGTTGGAGATCTGGCTCTATTTTATAGATATTTTTATGGACGATGCTCTTCTGAAATATCAACAATTGTTCCTCCCTTGGCAGTCCCCGCGAGATTAATCCGTCTAGTTGAGGATTCGCACCCCTTCGTGGTCACTTTGGAGACCTGCAGAACAACAGGGAGGTGTTCCCCGAGGCATATAACCTCCAGAAATTTAAGAAGAACACAAATTCCTACCTTATTTTCCTTGGTTCTCACGATGTTCTCTGAACATTACAGGATATCCCTTTTCGTGGGAACCAGAACATACAAAAAAACATGTGGAGATAAGTTTAACTAAAAACTAGGTCAAAACCGGAAAATCAGGCAGGTAATTAAGTATATTGTTCTTTAAATCGGCTAAACAGCCAAAAGAACGATGTTGAATTGCATTATTGATTTCTTTCAAACGATGTTGAATTGCATTGTTCTTTTGGCTGTTTTGTCCATTTAAAGAAAAATATACTTAATTACCTGCCTGATTTTCCGGTTTTTGACCAAGTTTTTACTTAAACCTATCTCTACCTGTCTCCTTAGGTATTTTATGTGTCTGAAGATGGCCGTTGAGCCGAAACTAGTCAGAAACTTGATTTGTTAATATAATTTTTGTAGTCGACCGACTTTGTGTTATACTGTTTTTTCTGTGAAAAAATTCACATGATATTTTGTTATGGAGAATGAGAAATATTTGGACATGCTGGTTGCTCGAAAAAGTCAAGAATGAACTATAACATCAAGGGCTCCTCCTATTATGTTTTATTCAATGACAGGAATTTAACATCTTTTTGATAACTTGATTACAATTGGTCACTTGACAACTTTGCTTCATGAGTGGAAATGGAAGACCAATAACAAAACAGCATAAAAACTGACGTCACCATTTATCTAGCATGTCATAATATTGCAGAATAAACTCAATGCACGGAGGAACTCTGATAATGATTAAAACAGAGTTCTTGAAAACTTTTACTTTTGCGAACATTAACAGATATGACAATTTGATTGGGGAAAAAGAATTTGAATTTTCATTCACAACATAGTAATGTCTATATAGTGTGTGTCTATAGGCCACCTTCATCAGAGCATAACATTTTTATGGAAAGACTTGAATATTTATTATCAAAGTTGCCCCCCTTCGCATCAAAAATTTTAGCTGGAGACTTCAATATACATCATGTGAAAAAAACATGCAATAAAACCCAAACATTCACTAACTTGTTAGACTGCTTTAATCTAGTTATGCATGTAGATAGTCCCACCCGTATATCTAATTATTCATCGAGTATTATAGATTACGTCTGTACAAACATCGAGGATGTATCGACCTCAGTAATAAATCCAGGTCTATCTGATCATGAAGCAGTTTTCTGTATCATCCCCAACATTCTTAAAGATGCAACCATAAACCAGGGCAAACAGTATGGACGAATATATAGCAGAGAAAACTATGCACATTTTCTGAATCTCTGTCAAGCCACATATTGGGATTCTATAAAAAGAAACAGAAGATCCAGTTAATGAATTTCAGAAACTTGTTTGTGAAAATTTCGATAAAGCATTTCCGCTGCGCTTGTTGAAACGGAAAAAATCCAAACTCTGGTTCACAAAAGGACTTAAAACAAAAAATCTAAGATGCCTGCATACCATTAGAAAATTTCATAGTGACAATATATTTTTTATTTCATACTTCAATAACTTTCGTCGTATTTACAGAAAAACTATAAAATTAGCCAAAGATCTCTATTATACTGACCGACTGAATCAGGCAGGTAATAAACTAAAGGAAATGTGGACAATAATAAACGACTTGAGAGGTAATAAGAAACGAAATCAACCGGAAATAAAGATCAACTTAAACCATTTGAATGAATATTATTGTTCAGTAGCATCAAAAATAACCAAAGATATCATACCAATAGTAGATCCACTTCATAATTTGAAAAAGATGAGCTCTCCTATAGACTCCCTTTCTTTGAATGATACATATTTGAGTGAACTAAAATCTGTGATAATAGAAATCAAAAATAAAAACTCTGCTGGTGAAGACAACCTCTCAGCAAAGCTGCTTTTTCAATTGCCGGATGAAGCTCTTGAAGCCTTAGTAACAGCTATAAATACATCGTTTACCATTGGTGTGTTTCCTTCACGCTTAAAAATCTGCGAAAGTGTTACCACTCCACAAAGGAGGTGCCATTGATGACCCTAGTGATTACAGACCGATCTCAATTCTATCAACGTTATCAAAAATCATCGAAAAACTAGTCAAACGCAGGATGGTGAGCTTTTTGGAAAAGCACAAGATTTTAACTCCCGTACAATTTGGTTTCCAATATGATAAAAATACGACTGATGCCATTTTTAATTTACTTGAAAACATCTACACAACTCTTAACGAGGAAGTGGCTGCGGCAGTATTTCTGGACCTTTCTAAGGCGTTTGGTTGTGTGTGTCATGAGATCCTCCTGCAGAAACTTTTCCATTATGGATTTCGGGGAACAACATTAGAATGGTTCAGATCTTATCTCACTGGTAGAAGCCAAAAAATATCTTTGAACAATAATACTTCCGAAAGTGGAAAAATAGTAAACGGAGTTCCTCAAGGGTCAGTCTTGGGCCCAATTTTATTCTTGCTGTATGTTAACGATCTGGCTAAATTGGATATATCTGGAACATTCACCTTATTTGCGGATGACACCACGGTATTTTGGCATAATGGAGATTCGGCCACTTTGACTCGAACAATACACTCTGATTTAGAAAAAATAAAAAATTGGTGTGAATCGAATATGTTGTCGCTGTGGGATTTGGATAAGGTAACTTTAGGTTGTCAGACGGTTGAAAGTAAGCTTGTATCGAAATTCCTCGGTATATTTATTGATAGTAATTTAAAGTTTGACACACAAATTAATGCACTGAAAAAGAAATTGTCTTCTGGTTGCTTTGCCGTGAATGTCATATCTCGTGAACTCGGATTTTCAGCTTCAATGACCGCATACTATTCACTTATGGAGAGTCATCTTAGGTATGGAATTCCATTTTGGGGCTCTGCCTGCCAGGTTTTATTGCAAAGTATATTCGTCATTCAAAAAAGAGCTATGAGAATAATATTCAAAAAGAGGATTCGCGACTCGTGTAGGCCAATTTTCTGCAAATATAAAATACTAACAATATTCGAAATTCTTATTATAGACTGTTTGCTTGCTTCACAAACATAAAGAAAAGTTCTTGAATCGAGCAGAAAGGCATACACGAAAGGAGATGATACTTGTCCTTCCACTCCCCACATCAACTTTGACCAAGCATTCTGAAATCTATAGAAGTAGACAGATATATAATCATTTACCGAAACAAATAACAGCAGTCAATGATCAGAAGCAATTTATGAAATCGGTAAAAAACCTTGTGATGGGAAAGTGCTTCTATAGTTTGGAAGCGTATTTTGCATATAATTTCTAGTTTTTCTATATAAATGTTACGATCTACATCAAGATTTTAATAAACTGTAGTTGTGAAAACACGTTTGTACCGTACCGTATTATAACCTTTATGTAAATATTTTTTAGTCTTGTTTCTTTTACAATTGTTCGTTTTTTATATATATGATATACCTTTGTCGACGAAATGTCATACATTTTAGACAATAAAGATTATTCTCTCTCTCTCTCTCTCTCGACGAATCGCCATGAAGGTTTGTTCGAAATGAGCTCTGAAATTCAACAATTTCTAACAACGCATAGACTCATTATTTACATAAAAAAGCGTGAGAAGTGTTGCAAAAATTAGTTCAGGTTCCTACCGACACAGTGGAATAAATGGATGCCAATAATTCATTATCAGTCCTCCCGCCCATTATCATCAAATAATAAATTATACAGGGTGTTAACAAATAAGTGTCACAACGGAAAACTGTAGATTCCTCATAATAAAATAAACATTTCTTTCATCTTAAAAGTTTTTCGCCGGGCTTCCGTTTTCAAGATACAGTGCGTCAAAAAATCAAAAATGTTCAGTTTAATTAAACAGACTTTACAACACTTAATAAACTTAACAATTTGACAACCAGCATCGAGACCAGCATACTCAAGAACCTGACATTTGATTGAACATATTATTAGACAGTTCTGAGGTGTTTATTTCCAGTGGATTTTTAGACGATTTTTGGAGATACCATCAGGATTTTGTATGTCCTTATTCATAAAGAGCCATTTTTCGCCAAAACTGTTCACTTTAGAGCATCAAGACATGATGCCGTTTTTTGTGTGAAAGATATTGGCGCTTCAGAATCTACTTTGAAAATTACAATTTCTCCAAAGGCAAAAATGTTTGGGGAGTTAAACCCTTACGAGGCGTTGAATTCTCCTCCACTGACATGTACAAGGAAATTGATCAAGAGCCCTAAAAGTAGTCATTATTGATGATGAAGTGTGTACGAAGGCCTAACTCCGTAGCTCAAACGTTTCCTGAAATAGTAGCAAAAAACAGATTTTTTTGTATTGTTGGACGCCCTGTTTCTTGAAAACGGAAGCCCTGAGAAAAATTTCGAAAGGGAAAAAAATGTGTCTGTTTTCATGAGGAATCTACAGTTTGTCGTTGTGACACTTATTTGTTAACACCCCGTATATCTAGTAACTTCAAATTCAGAAAGAACTAACTTCTAAAAAGGCCTTATGGGAATGTATGAAATGATGTGTCGTTAAATCCTGAGTTTATTTTTGGGTAGATACTGGATTTTTTTCACATGGATGAATAGCTGGGTGAATATAAGGTGTCTGATATAGAATAAAATTGTGGAAAATATTACCACCATGACACTTGTGATTTAGGGATTATCGCAAACGTTTTTATCGAATTAACATATTGAATGTCATTATTTACATAGAAAATATTAGAAATATATAGCAAGGAATGGTGGTGAGTATAGAAAATAACTGGTATTTTTTGCAAAGGATATTGGACTACAACCTCCTGAAAGTGATATCTAAAACATGGTTGTACGGATTAGAAGCTTTGAAGGAACTGTCAGTGAATCATAACTTTATCAACAAAATTGAACAGGACTCATGGGAATTTTGTCATACTCTGCTACTTCTGTGAGTTCCAAAGATTGATGTGGTTGTGCACCGATTTCATAAACTTTATTTTCAGTGACCTTTCCTTCAACAACCTAGAGTCCATTGAAGAAGATACATTCAAAAATCTAGGACACTTGCAAAAACTGTCGTTGAATGATAACAACATAACATACATCAAAGACAAGGCTTTTGTTCATTTATCAAAATTGAGATTCTTGTAAGTACATTAGTAATAGTCTGTATTTTACTACTTGATTCATCTCATCATAATTGTTAATAACGATAAAACTACTGTAATTTCCATCAAAACAAACTGGGTTCATCTATTATTAATGTAGTTCAATATTTTTACCAAATTCTTATCGTCACCCTCATACTATGTCAAACAACTCTTTACCAAAACTCGTTTGTCTATAGAACAACAAAGCTTTGAAATTCTTTGCCAAGGAAGTATTTACAAGAAGTTATGATCTCAAAAAAAAAAACAATGACCTTCCTTCTCTCCCTATCAAAAGAATGTATTTTAATTTCAGTTATATTTGCTTGACCTAGAGACATCTTTCTGATGAAGAACAATGCACATTCGTATCCAACTATTTGATGTGTTTCTTCATGGAATGACTCCTTAGATTACAATACAGGATGAATAAAAAAAATATTTTTTTCATTGAATATCACTATTAATGAGGTATTCTGTCAAAATTTTGTGTATTGGTGTTTCAGCTATGCCTATTAACTTTTTCCAATAATAAAAACTGATAGTTTTTGCAATTTGGACCCCTTCAGCTAAAGTAGGCCTTGAAAATATGAATATACTTATCAGATTTTTTCACATTTGTGAATACTGTGAGGACTACCTATGTGTGGAATTCTTGTTTTCAATAATGAGTAATCAGGTTTCAAATTATGAGGGTGTTGCCTTCTTGAATCGGACACAATGTATGTTGTTAGATGAACTTTGTTTCACACTGATTGCATAAACATCACTATTTCTGGAAATATTGCCAATTTTTCATTTTTCAAAATTTCGATTTTTTTCTGTCAAACAGGAGTTGGTTGTATTGTTCTATCCTCATCTATTGTTTTATACAGGAATGGACCGTACTAAAGTATTTTACCAAAAATACGTAATAAAAAAATCACATGTCATAAACCTCGTGAAGCTTATTTGATGAGATGAATCTTTCACGAACTATTGAACAACTCTTAAGATATTTTCAAACAAAATTTCTGCTTCCAGAAATTTGAATAACAATAAAATTTGGGTGACGGTTGAAGATTCAAGTGGTGTATTTCAAGGACTTGGTGATTTGATGAAATTCCATCTGGCAGGAAATAAAATCAAGTCTATAAATGCTGATGCCTTTTTAGGACTGAAAAATGTTAGCCATCTGAATTTGGGTAACAATAACATAACTTCTATACAGAATAATGCCTTTGCAGAACTACCCCATCTGAAGGTAAGAAGATGTGAAATACTTTTTATTTGTATAGTCACTCTAGTTGAAATACTTCCACTCCATTCATTATGATATTATGGTGTAGTTATATGATTTGAGAAAATATTAAATTTAGATCAGGAAAAACTCTGGGAATTAAATTTTTTCATGTTGTGGAAATTCTTCGCTAGTATATTATCATTTGGTAAACAATATTGAAACATATTTTTTTCAGGACTTGGTTATAAACACCACCAGCTTACTATGTGACTGCAATTTGAGATGGTTTTTCGACTGGTTGAATTTAAAACAATTGAAAGTACAGGCAACCATTTGTGCCTACCCGGACTGGTTACGTGGTCAGTCTCTACTATTAGTAACCAGTAATTTGACTTGCGGTGAGTAGATAACCTCCATCTCAGGATAACATGTAAAAATATGTTATTTTCCAGACGAATTGCCAAAGCCTAGGTTAATCGAAGAACCTGACCCAGCCATAATGGCTTTGAAAGGGGAAAACGTAACTCTCGCATGCAGAGCCATGTCCAGTTCACCAAGCCAAATGACCTTTTTCTGGAAAAAAGACAACATCGAACTAGTCAATCCAAACGTCGTTGTTAAATCCAGAACAGACGAAGATGGAAAATCCACTGAAACCAGTTCCCATCTGCATCTGCTGAAAGTAGAAAACTCTGATGCAGGGAAGTACCAGTGTGTGGTGTCCAACAGCTTCGGTACCACGTATTCCCAAAAATCCACGATATCAGTGCTGGTCTATCCTACTTTCACCAAAGTTCCTAAGAACGTAACGGTACACGCCAGCGAGACAGTCAAATGGGAGTGTGCGGCAGACGGAGAGCCGCCTCCACAGATCGCTTGGCACAAAGGCGGGGGAGACGATTTCCCTGCAGCCAGAGAGAGGCGGATGCAGGTCATGCCGCTGGACGATGTGTTTTTCATTATCGATGCTAAGCCGATCGACATGGGGATTTATAGTTGTACTGCTCATAATGCAGCAGGTAGGTTCAAATAGGGTCCCTTGATGGAAATTGACGTTAAAGTAATCTTAACAGGGTATGGACAGATCATAGCGGCATTCTTTTTTAATGATCTAGAGATTTTAGTTTTGTCTACTGGCTTCCCTGACATTGCAGTCACGTCACATCCATGGGCGCTACAGAAAATCATTCAAAATTTTGAAATAGGTATGTACAGGGTATGTACTTGTTGAGGAAGATCATATGGCGAACGAGTTTTGTAATTATGATCCGATTCTATTCAAAATTGGAAGGTATATGGGGTTTTCCGGGGTTGGAGATGATGATTGTTTTGTCAACTTGGAAAATTCAAGATGATGGATCCAATATATAGCAAAAGAAATTTCTAATTATGATCTGATTCTATTTAAGATTGGTATCTGTGGGTTTTCGGGGTCGAACTTTATGATTTTTTGTCAAAATTGGGAAATGCAAGAAAGAGGAACCAATATGGCGAACGAAACTTGTATTTTTTTATGTTCTGCTTCCCACGAAAAAGGACATCCTGTTATGTTCAGAGAACATCGTGAGAACCAAAGGAAATAAGGTAGGAATTGGTGTTCTTCTTGAATTTCTGGAGGTTTCATGCCTTGGGGAACACCTCCCTTGGCAAAGTGTTCCAGAGCCTCGCTGTTCGTTGGATGAACGAGTCTTTGGAAAGAGATTTTCTGCAGGTCTCCAAAGTGACCATGATTCTATTCAAAAAATCAAAATTGGTATCTGGGGATTTCCGGGGTTGGAGATTATAATTATTTTGTCAAAATTGGGATATTCAAGATGGCGAATCCAATATGGTGGACGAGTTTTGTAATGATCTGATTTTATTCAAAATTGGTATCTGGGGGTTTTCGGGGTAGGAGATGATGATTGTTTCGTCTAAATTGAAAAATTCAAGATGACGGATCCATTATGGCGAAAGATATTAGTTTATTTAATTATTACTCTACCACAAATAGAAAATATGTGGGATGCAAAAGTGAAAATAACGTGCCTATAAGTTATACTGCATATACTTAGGGTATACCTACTTCTTTGTTGCTTTCATCAATAAATTATTCGAAAATTACTTTTTATTCAAAAGAGACGGAAAAATCATATGTATAACATGGGGGTAAAGTATATTCTATTCTTTATTTTCCTGCACATTTTACGTATTAATTTTTATCAGCCTACTTTTCGTCCTAGACGAAGTTTTATACATAGTGTAGCACACATGACATGAGTACAGTAGTCTGGATACCCACATCGAGGTTTCCACCATTTCTTAATCATTATGCTCAGCTCATTCAGCTCATAGATAAACTGCTGCTCAGCTTGAAATCAGAATTCATTCAGTCAATTCAGTCAACCCTGGTATACAGTCTAAGAACAGTATCTTTTGGTGAAATATATTAAGCTTTCAGTACAATTTATATCTTCCCTAAATCGCAAATATTGTGCTGGAGTAGTAAACTCTAAAACTAGAGGATTGTTCATCTATATCCTGGTATAGTTGAATCAGGAATTCCATGTGGAAATTACGTATGATACGCCAGTGACCTCAATATAACCTGAAAAACAACGAATGTCAAAAATCTAGTGTATTCCCAGAATTGAATAAGGATGGAACTATATAACTGTTTCACAAACACTGTTAAGATGACAAATACGTCAGTTTGCATCAAGGGACCCTAAGTTCAAAGAAAACAGTATACATGCAGAAACACGTAGGTTCAAAGCACCGACATAACCTACTATTCAAGGTATCTCAGATTTAACTGTACATATCATAATACATGTAGATAGAGGACACTTCTTCCCCCATTTATGTGTACCGGTTTCTGTAACTGAGAAACAGGACGTTATCTTGATTTTGGAAAAATCTTTATCTGCTTATAATTTTTTATTCATTTTGTATAATCTATCCATACTTGGTAAATAAATTTCACCTATATTACTCAGGATAATTGAATGTGTAACATGAAAATTACTTTTCCTCGAATTTTAAGTTCCATCTTTATAATTCACGTATAGAAGCATCGAGACACTGTATCTGAAATTCTTTATTTATATTCCATATTTACATGACACTAGATAGTCTTGAAGAACCCTTAGTTGATCAGACTTCTACGACCTGAAAATAAATGTAAATATAACAAGTTGATCAAAAATAACAATTAGAAAGTACTCACCTGGTTCAGGATGTTCTTCTAGTCTGGGCTGATTTTGTGCTTCAGGGAAAATGAGATCGGACTCCGGACTCCAGGTCCGGCTTTAGGAAAAACAGTAAACTTCTTTTATTTCAAGAACAACACTATATGGCAAAATTTTCGTGATATATTCTGATACCTAAGAAGAGCGGGAAAAAAATTAATAAAGTGACCTTATTTCTTCATGAGAGTCAAATTATCTGGATAGATTTGTTCCTTCGAAAGAATACCTTGAATGATTTTAGAAATTTTCAAGGGCTTATTTTATTCTTCATTCATAAACTGTGTAAAAAAATGCTGAAATTCTGACAGTTCATGATCACTAGTGTGATATCATTGGTAACGAAGGATGGTAATGTTAGGTAACGTTCGAGTAACGTTAGAGCTTGTATTGAGTAATTTTTCGAAATGTTCATAAATATGCCTCGACGCAATATCCTTGACGGTCAGAATTTTATATGTTTTGCAAAGCCTACTTCACCACAACTCATGAATAAATAGTGAAGAATACAGTGGGCCCTCTAAAATGTCTAAAATCGTTGACACGTTTTTCTGTCAAACAAACAAATCTATCGAGAGTTTACCTAATTTGGGGAAGTTGAAATTGGAATTACAAGTTCATTAAAATGCCTCAAAATGGAGCTGAATATTTGAAAAAATACATCTGTCAAATTGGATGCGCGCTCGTAAAAAGTATGTCACTTTATTCATTGTTTCTCTTTTTTTTCAGATATCAAAGCAGATCTACAAAATTTTGCCATACAGTGTGTTGTGTTTTTAATAAAAGGAATTTTCTGTTTTTCCTACAGACGGACTTGGATTCCGATCTCGTTTTCCATTTAGTTTTCATGGGTACTATAAATAAAATATATCTTACCAATTATGAATTGCTTATAGTGAGTGATTCAGAAACTATGATCAGATAAAGATTCTGCCTAAATCATGATAACGTCCTATCTTTCATTGCAAAAAAACTTGAATCAAGTTAACCACAGACCTGGTCAATATGGTGTTTTCATGTCATATTTTGATGAATTATTGTTCCCAGGAATTTTACAATAATTGATTGTTTACATTATTGAAACAGTGGAAACAGTATTCCTTTCTTCATAATCAAATATTTTCAGGCACAATCGTCGCAAATGTGTCACTGGCCGTGGAAGAGAGGCCTTCTCTCATTAAAAAGAACGGGGACAAAGAAGTGACCGCCGGCGAACATGTGGTCCTCCAGTGTCTCGCCAAAGGTTTGCCGAAACCTACCATCACCTGGATGAAGAACGGCGAACCCATCATACCGACTGAGCGGCACTTTTTCATCCACGAGGACCAAATGGTGATCATTGTTGACTCCGTGCAGTCCGATTCTGGGACCTACGAATGCCATCTGAACAATTCCCTTGGTGAGGAGACCGGAAGAAGTAGGATCGTGGTTAAACCAAGTGAGTACCTACTGTAGATCTTTCAACTCAATGTGTGAATGATTTGAATGTGTCAAAAATGCCATTTCCTTTATTGCGGAGAAAAATGATACCATCCTTTTTCTAATTATTCTTTCCTAATAGTTTTTCCTGGATGAATAACCTAAGAAATTTTCCGTTCGTACATGACAGTGTTGTTTAATAGGCTATTGTACTGGTATTGCATTTTTCACTAGAGTCTAGCCTAGATCTAGTCTAGTCTAGTGGTCGGCGACAGGCGGACCGCGGTCCGTATCCGGACCGCGGAAGGTCAAAGGACGGACCCTTCTTAGAGGTAGATAGGTACATAGCTGTTTTTAATGTTTTTATGATGTGCATTATAGCATCATAAGATAATGCTTTGGAGTGCGAGGGTACGGGCGGGTGAAAGGGTGCGGGTGGGAAAGAGCGGACTGGCCCATGGGACTGGCGGGCATATTTCGACCTTTCGATATGTCAGTTATTAGGTAGTTGTAATCCTGTGAGGAGCATTCGTTCATTGTTCAAATTTGTCGTGCATCAAAACATTTCCTACCTACTATGAATCCTAAAAAGCGAAAAGTTGACAGTGAAAATGGGAAGTTTCTGACTGAGTGGACTGAACAATATTGTTTTACGCTGCCTGATAGGCCTAAACCAGTTCCCGTTTGCCTCATATGCAACAAAACTGTCGCGATTGTTAAAACTGCAAATTTAAAGCTACACTACGAAACAACTCATCAGTAGTTCCACAAAAACTTTCCTCTTGACAGTGAAGCTCGTAAAGAAAAACTACAAACATATCTAACTTCTTACAAAAAAAGCACTGCCTTACTAGTTCTCTGCATGAGCGAGCAAGAAAAATGCGCAGAAGCAGCATTGCGTGTGTGCTGGACGCTTAATAAACACCAAAAGCCGTTTTCAGACTCTGAGATAGTGAAAGAATGCATGTTGGAAGTGGCCACTGCACTTTTTGAAGAGAAAAAGGATATTGTCGCCGCAATTCAAGGTATTCCATTATCGGTAAGGAGTAATACAAGAAGAACAGAAATTTTAGCTGCTGAAAACAAAAGTAGTCTGCTCGAACTTCTGCAGAAGGCACCTTGCTACGCCATAGCACTTGATGAATCATGTGACATTGTTGATGATGAACAAATGTCTATTTTTGTGAGATTTTTTGACATTGAAAGTAAAGTGTTCAGGGAAGAATTACTAGCGATATTGCCGTTCAAAGGTAAAACTCGGGGAGAAGATTTATTCAAGACATTTGATGAATTCATGACGAAATCAAATATTAGTTATGATAAAATGGTGTCCCTTTCAACTGACGGGGCTCCAGCGATGATTGGCAAAGAAAAAGGATTAGTAAAGAGAATTAGGGATAAGAATGCAGCCCTAATATCATATCAGTGCATAATTCACCAGACAGTCCTTTGTGGAAAATTCAGTGCTAGGTTGAAAGAAGTAATGGACACCTTGGTCAAGTTGATAAATTTTTTAAGATCTCGTTCTGCTCTTCAGCACCGACAGTTGAAGGAGTTTCTTTCTGAATGTGATTCAGCGTATTGTGACTTACTGCAACACAATAATGTTCGTTGGCTAAGTAAAGGTCATATTATTGAGCGTTTCTGGCAAGTAAAAGAACATGTAACCCACTTCTTGCAAAACTTGGATACACAGGAAGCAAGAAATTATTTGGATTTCATAACAAATGAGCACAATATGCTAGCTGTGGCTTTCCTAAATGACATCTTGAAATATTTGAATATGCTCAACACCGAGTTACAAGGAAATGGGAAATTAATATGTGATCTCATACAAAGTGTGTCTGCTTTTCGTCGCAAGCTGAATATTTTTGAAGAGGACGTTAAAATTCAAGAGTTCCTTCATTTTCCAACAATTCTCAAATATGAGAAGAAAACCTCTGAAGAAGACATTGCTGTATTTTCAAGGTTCATAACAGATCTTGGGAATGAATTTGCTGCAAGATTTCAAGACTTCGCAGAGATAGGAAAGCTGTCTCAGTTCCTTAAATTGCCTTATGAAGTTGCTGCAGCGGCAGAATGGACTGACGTTGCTGTGAAATTGTTCAGTCTTTCAAAGCCTTCGCTTCAAATGGAGATAATTGATTTGCAAGAAGATATCTCCTTGCAAATATATAAAACTGCATCCACTGATGAATTTTGGGGTAAACATGTTCCAGAAAAGTATGCAAATTGCAAAAAATTAGCTATCAACCTGGTTACTATGTTTGGCTCCACATATATATGTGAATCTTCCTTTTCAAAAATGAATTTTATGAAGAACAAGTATCGTTCCAGATTAACGGATGCTCACCTTGAAGACACTCTTCGCATTTGCTTTTCCCCACGTGAACCAAACTATAAAAAATTGGCTCAAGACCGCAGGTGTAATTTCTCGCTTCTCGCATTGATTTTTAGAATCGTGTTATACCTAATTACTTACATAGAAAATCGAAATAAAAATTCAAAACTAGTACGACTTTTTTTTCGGACCTCGAAACAAATTTCCATTAAATATCCGGACCCCAGTTGAAATTACTTGCCGACTCCTCTAGGGCCAGCACCTTCTGAGTAGGTGAATTTACCCGAGCGCTGACAGCGGACACGATCAAATCCTCCTGATGTGTGTGATACTGAAGTCTGATAATCCAACAAGAGCTTTCATATATGTACTTACCTATGTTGGTAATAATACCAGAGCACAGCTTATTAAGCTGTGACCAGAGTCATACCAACCAATAAATATTTTTGAAACAAGTCCACAGAAAAAAGATGATGAGGATAAAGTTGAGTGCTGAAGTTCTTCTCAATTCATATATAGGAACTTTCTTTTGGCATTCCATTTACTCATTAGATTTTTACTCAATTTTGTTTTGATACTCAACCACTAGTTGGTGTCTTCCAATTTCAATGTTAAAATTCATATAATATGATTGTTTGATTTCGATTGAAAACTGAACGTGATAAATGCGTATGTATAGATTATAGGTGGATGTATTTATAACGAACTATAGTAGTGTTTTTTCCGCCGATTACGATGATGAAAACGAAACCAAAATCTAACATTGCTTTAACCAGTGAAGTCAAGAAGTATTCGATATGTTTAAATGGGACATCCAATATAATACATATTCTCAATCGATAGAAAATTCGATTCAGTAGGTATATCTAATGAACTTTCATCCTAAATTCAGAAATGAGCAATAAACTATCGACGTTTCACTTTTTATTTTATGGTATGTATGGCAAAGTAACGATCGCCAGTATAATACCTGGACAATGCCTCGATCGACTGTAACACAGAATCACTTTGGTAAATTTGAAAAATCATCAGTATATACATTGTGACCCATTTCTAATGGAAACACTCCTGTATCTTACATAATCGTTGGGTAAGTATCCTGAAATTTTCTGGAGCGAGAGACATACCAAAAATGTACTCTATGAACAAGTGGGGTCATCTTCAGTGATATAAACTGCTTGCCAACAGCCATGGAACCACCCCAATTTCCGGAAAATGACATTATTAGTCAAAATAGGTTGAAAATCACTTCGGATTCGGAATCAGGACGCCCAATTCACTAACACATTATTCATAGGTTTCCTAGAAAATTTTCAGTTCAGAAAAATCAAATTCTGTCTCACTTCTCATGGAAGCACCTCCGTATCTCACGTAATTATTGAGATAGGGTTCTGAAATTTGCAGGAGGAAAGGAAAGTCCAAAGATGAAAAGTCACTTACGTAAGATACGGAGGTGCTTCCGTAAAAAGTGCAACAAAACTCAATTTTTCAGAACTGAAAATTTTCCAGAGAAAAAAAAAGAATAATTAGTGACTTGGGCGTCCTGATTCCGAATATGAAGTGATTTATGACCTATTTTGACTCCTAATATCATTTTCCAGGAATTGGGGTGGTTCCATGGCTGTTGGCGAGCAGTGTATATCACTGAAGATGACCCCACTTGTTCATAGAGTACAGTTTTTGTATATCTCTCGCTTCAGCAAATTTCAGGATCCTTACCCAACGATTACATAAGATACGGGGGTGTTTCCATTAGAAGTAGGACACACTGTATATATCAAATATAATTTTTTTATTCACGATGAAACATTATGACAGAATTCATTCTGAATCGAATTTCCTAACAATTGTAATTATCGTATACTGAGTGGGTCCCATAAAAAAAAATTAACCTTTCAACATAACTCCTGAACGCAATGTTCGATTTTTCTTTCGATTTCATCATCGTACTAATCAGCGCAAAAATACGACCTAGGTACTCTACTAGGTATAGTTTACCCTACTAACTAGCTCAACTAGCTGACATTTGTAGCTCCATCAACTAACTAAATTAGCAAGTAATATACCGACTTACATTTGAAAAGTCTGTAGGTTTTGTAAAACTATTATATACTTAATAAACTTCATGTGTCATATTCTCGTTGAGCCACCCTGTTTACTAATTTTATAATGCGTATGCCGCCATATCAGTGAAGTGAATACCAATACCTACCTACCTTAATTGATATATCATCAAATACCTATCTCCAGTCCAACAAAAACAGCACTGCAAATTATAAACTGCCCACACCACACATTGTTAAGACCAGCTAGGTATAGTAACAAGTTTTTGATCAGCAGGAGTCTAAAGGAAGAATAAATCATAATTTTTGCAAACCAAAAAGCATTTTCATCACCAAGTTACTGATAAAATATTTTAATTCAACATTCAACTCTGTATGCTCTAATTGTTTTTAATATACGCGGATCTCTCTATATTCATCAATGATTCAAAATTCTAATCCCCCACATAATTATGTTCAAAACAAACAATAAATTGGAGCGCTTTTAGAGGAATTTTGTTAGTCAAGGACATTCTTATGTTTGGGTACATTCGCCTCCTCAGAAGGTGCTAGCCCTAGACTCTAGTGCATTTTTACATTCAACAATTACACTGTGTTGTTACAGACCTCGGAAACATATTTCTTGCGTTTTTGTTACAAATTGAATGTGGTTCAGTTATTTTCAATTATGGCCTATTTCTGAAGGAACGTGCCTTTCCACCATCCGATATCGATCTTGATGACGTCAGTTGATATTACTATGCAAATCTTGTCATGCAGTTAGTTGTAGTTGAGTTGTTTGAAAATCGTTGTAGTATCATTCAAAACATGCCCAGTAGTAATCACTAAACGATAATTGAAAAGAATGCACATTTTCATCACATCGAATAATATGTATCACTGCATTCATGAGTACAAGACCTAATCACATGCTTCGTGGCCGAACATTCAGTGTTTATCCGTTGGTGACTCAGGAACTGCGTTTTGCGCTGTCTAATCAATACACAAACTTATTTCTCATAAAATCATACACATCTCACAGCTGGAAGGAAATTTTATCCAGTTAGGAATGAAGCAAATAGAAATCTTTCCACATATTAGGAGAGCAATATATTGTGATTTATGAATGTTTATAGCCGGGCATTTTCTGTCATTCCCATTTTTATTCTTCACATGCAGATATGGTTCAGGAGTTATGTATTATACCGGGTGTACCACTAAGAAAGGACACCGGCTGTATCTCGGAAACTATTTGCCGCACAGGTTTCGGAAAAAATATTCATGATAAAAGTGGCCAAGAAAAATCTCTGGAAATTATTTTCAAGTGTCCAGGACCGCCACTAGGAGGCATAATTGCATTGGCCAATTTAAAAAACGGGTTTTTATGAAAATTTTATATATCAAGACATATCAGAAACACTTTTTCCATGTTCTCGAGTAGATTTCCAATCATTTCGATCAACAAAAATTGCGCTAGCTGTTTAAATAAAAGAGGGAGGGAAGGATGAATAGAACTCTGGAAAAACTCATATTACTACAGTTTGGTGTAACGGAATTAAGCGATCTTGGTCTAATTATGAAGGTATTTTTTCTGATCTTCCTGTTAAATCACGAATCAAGCCGCTAGATGGCATCGTTTGAAAAATCAGCCGATTTGCCATCTTTTTTCGAGAATTTCAAATGGAACCATATATTTTTCCTGCTATGATATGAAAGTAAAGTAAACGAGAAGAAAAACGGTGAAAACCGCGAGTTGATACCTCTTGAAGAACCGGAGAAATACTCGGATTGAAATTTAAACTGTTAGCATGTCAAATGCCTCCTCATTCGGTATCGGCATTTTGACAAATAAGCAATCCACAGTGAAAACTTTCAATGGAACTTCAATTATATTTTGACGTTTCTTTCATTCAAAGCCAACTTGCATTTTCTCATTCCTCAGCCTATACTCACTACTTACATTTCAATTATCTATTTAATTACTAAGAGTCTCCTTCACTATCGTGAGATATAACAGCAGTTGGTGAAACCAAAATAAATGAATTATTGAAATCATATTTCTGATGACTATTATTGAAGTTAGATACCTGTGGTGAATATTTTCATAATATTATTTCGATTATTTCACCGGTTCCTCAAGAGGCATCAATTCGCGGTTTTCACCATTTTTCTTCTCGATTGCTCTTCTTTCATATTAGAGTAAAATTAATATACCGGGTGACACAGGGTATCGGGCCACCCCTGTAACTTCTGCTTTCGTCATCGGATTTTTCTGAAATTCGGTACAGTTATATAAGCAATTATTTCGGATTTGATCACATTACAATCCAATATGGCGGACTTTCGGTATTTCTGGAAATGCCAGCAACTTTGTTTTTTCAAATGAAACACCCTGTATATTTATTTATTTATTTATTTATTTATTATAGGTAATTCAACAGAACATAAGTTCCAATTACAGAATTACGCATTGTGACAATATTAATGCGTGTGGTATAATTAATAGGTACATTAAAACTGACTAATAACTAATAACTAATAACTAATAATTACATTTTGTATCTGAGTAGTAGGTAACTAGTATGAAACTGAAGTAGAACGAAAACTAATAGTAAATTAATCTATAATTTGAAAACATCAAGAGCCATTTTTTTTACCCGAGCGGCTGTGTTACAAAACAAATCTATGTGAGAGAAATAAAGATTATATAATTCTTGAATTGACATCACAGGTGAATTTTTTGAATAGTTGGTATTTCGGAAGCTGGTATAAAATAAATGAGGAGAACGAGTGGCATGGGGCTTTATACTGAAGTTGAGACTGCTCAATAAGTATGGACTATCTACTTGATTATTGACTATTTTAAAGAGGAATCGTACGAACGAGACCAATCTCCTAACGGACAGTTTGGGTATATTATAATACTTGAGACTCGTTTCATAGTTTTGAAAGTGCAGTTGTCTATTGAATTTAAAGTTCAAGAAGTTTACAAATTTCTTTTGTACCCTCTCAATCCGATCGATATATTTATAATAATGTGGGTTCCAGATAATGCTGGCGAATTCAAGATGGCTACGAATTAGTGAGTTGTATAAAATAATTAGAGACCTATGATTCGTGAAAGATTTTGTGATTCGCATAATGAATCCCAAATTGCGCAAGGATTTTTTTAGAATGGATTCAATGTGATTTTCAAAAGTCAGTTTAGAGTCCAACAAGATACCTAAGTCTTTTATCAAGTCAACTTTTGCCAAGTTGTTATTGTTAATAGCATATGGAAAGTCTATGGCTTTATGTATTCTGGAGAACGTAATTTGATTACATTTTTGAGCATTCAGTACGAGTTTATTAGTTTCACAGTAACTTTGCAATCTAATAAGATCTGTCTGCAAATTCAAGCAGTCTGTATTATTTTTGATAGTTTTGAAAACTTTTAGGTCATCTGCATACAAGCAGAACTCAGAATGTAGAAAACATTCACTGATGTCATTAATGAAAAGAGAAAACAACAGGGGTCCAAGGTGTGAACCCTGAGGTACTCCAGACGTAACATTGGTGTACTCCGAAAACCAACTATTCAAAGTTACAGTTTGCGTTCTATCCCTTATATAACTTTCTATCAATCTGAGTAAGTTGCCATGTATACCAATATTTCCCAGCTTAATAATTAGTGACTTATGATGAACTTTATCGAAGGCTTTGGAAAAATCGGTATACACAGCGTCAACTTGTAGCCTAGAACTCATGTGATCAAGAATTTTTTGAGTAAAAAATGCTAGATTTGTGATAACCGAACGGCCTTGGAAAAAACCATGCTGATTGTCGTTTATGAGATGTTTGGTTGCATAAAACAATTCGAGGGTTATAATGGCCTCGAATATCTTTCCCGGAGTTGAAAGCAACGATATTGGCCGATAATTTAAAACATCATTTCGGTTTCCACTTTTGAAGATGGGAATAACATTGGCATGTTTCCACTTATCCGGATAAACTCCTTCAGAGAGAGATTTGTTGAAAATTATCAGTAGTGGAACCGCTATTAAATTACATGTATTTTTTAGAAAGACTGGTGGTATTCCATCAGGTCCAGCACCCTTGTGTATATCAAGTTTCTTGATTTGTTCAGTGATCTGATCTAGTGTTATATTATTCATAGTAATGGAAGTAGGTGGGTCCGATCTAGTAACAAAAGGAGGGATGTCTGCTGGTTCGAAAACAGATGAGAAATATTGAGAGAAAGCTTCACAAACCTCGCTGTCTGTAGAGAAAGTGCTACCTTGATATTCTACATATCTTGGAACGGTTTTGGATTTATTTCGGTTTGATACGAAAGACCAAAAGGTTTTCATGTTATGTGTCATATCGTTTTCGATTTTGCGAGAGTAATCAGCAAAGTTTTGTTTTATTGACCTTTTTATCTCCCTCCTAATAGTGCAAAACTCCACATAGTCTGCCTGATTATGATATTTTTTCCATTTTTTGTGTAATTTGTATTTTTGTTTTATCAGTGATTTTGTGAAGTTGGTATACCATATCGGAAAATCTTGTTTGAATAGTTTGTTCGGTACATGCGCAGAAATGAGATAATTGATTTTATTGTAAAATACATCAACAGCTTCATTGCAGTGGAGTTTTCCCAATAAAAGTTTCCAATCTGTAACATTCAGTTCGGCATTTATTTCATTGTAGTTAGCTTTGAAAAAGTTTCTATTATTAAAAGAGTCCTTATGCTTGGAAGCACTGATATTTTCTTCCACATTGATCATAATTTCTAGAGATTTGTGATAGGAATCCTCGTTAACAAAGGGAGCTGGACTTGAAAGAACAGAAGTGTTATTCAGCGAGCTAAAAACTAAATCCAGTAGCTTACCTTGGATATTGCGATTGCCATTATATTGATCTAAGTTCAATAAGTTGAAAGTATCAACAATGTTTTCTCCAATGCCGTCGGACGTTCTAGCAGCAAAGTGAATATTTTGCCCTGTTTTAGTTTCCCATAAAATATTAGGACAGTTATAATCTCCAAGAATCAGAAAATCATCGTTGGGGTGGTTCAGAACAACATCGCGCACATGATTCAAGTGAATTTCTAAATCATGTTTACATATTCAAGTTCAACAGGTCCAAACAAGTGCAATCATTATTTCAAATGTCATTTTTTCGAAAAAAATTAAATTGAAATTGTTTTTTCATTTTACCTCGTGGATAAATGAGATGTGGCCAAGACTATTCACAATGAGTCACACATAACAAAAGAACATAATTTTTTCTGAAAAATTATTTTTTGTGTCACTTATCCAGGAATCAATTCAGCCACATCACTTTTTGATCAAAAATAATTTTTTTTTCAAATGGAACCCCTATGGGTCACCTACCCGTTTCTCTGGAACATACATTAAGGAACAAAATGGAATATCATTTTTGTGCTTCGGTGCAGTAACAAATTGTATACATTCAAAAATCAACAACTAGTTTATGAATTTCCTTGCAGTTAGAATAATTTTTCAACTAGGTAGGCTGTGGAATAAATGACATTTGACATCAAGATTGCATTTGTTTTGACCTGTTGAACTTGAATATGTAAAAATATACAGGGTGTTCCATTTGAAAAAACAAAATTGCTGGCATTTCCAGTAAAACCGGAAGTCCGCCATATTGGATTGTAATGTGATCAAATCCGAAATAGTTGCTTATATAACTGTACCGAATTTCAGAAAACTCCGTTGACGAATGCAGAAGTTACAGGGGTGGCCCGATAGCCTGTGTCACCCTATGGTTCCATGTGAAATTTTCGAAAAAAAATGGAAAATTGTCTGATTTTTCAAACGATGCCATCTAGGGGCCACCACAGGATTTGAATCGACTTGATTTGTGATTCATCTAGAAGAACCAAGTAGTAATGGGAGTTTTTTCAAAGTACTATTCATCCTTCCCTCTCTCTTTCATTTAAAGAGCTAGCGCAATTTTTTCTGATCTAAATGATAGGAAATCAACTCGAGAACATAAAAAAAGTGTTTTTGATATGTCTTGATATATCAAATTTTCATAAAATCCCGTTTATTAAACTGGCCAATGCAATTACGCCCTCTAGGGGCTGTCCTGGAAACTTGAAAATAATTTCCAGAGATTTCTCTTTTCCACTTTTATCATTCATATTTTTTTTCGAAATCTGTGCGGCAAATAGTTTCCGAGAGTCAGCCGGCGTCCTTTCTTAGTGGTACACCCGGTATAAGTTAAACGTAAAAAATGACAGCTATCGTCACATTCCTAGTTTGTTCTCAAACACACAATAATTTGTTCATTTTTAAAGTAAATTTAAAAAATGCACAAACGATTAGCTTTCCAAATTTATAAGAAACTCCGTAAAAATGCGTGTAGTGGGTGATGCAAACTTTTGAATTTGTATATCAGTTTTTGTATCATTCCATACCGACCCCTCCGCCCCCCTCTTATTGCTGCACTAATTATATGCACATTTAAAGTTTTTTTTATGTCAATGTGGTCCATGTGATTTGAGAGCCTTCAATCACACCTTTCGGCTACTTCCGTTCGACAAATTGTTGCGAAGTTATTCGGACCAAGCCAACCTAATTATTTTAGTACTTTTCAATTAAAACGATAATTACGTCCATTAACTTAAACAATTTTTCAGGACCAGAAGACAATATTGGCCTGAATCAGAAAGGTAATGTACAGGTTTATCTATCATATTTCTTGTTATTATTATAATGAAAGCCCTCTCGGTGCTAGAATATAACATGTGTCTCTACTGATGATAGATTCAATCGATATTGAAGACACACGGGAGTCGTTGTACTCCTGCCAATAGTTCGAATACAAATCACTGCTGTAGGCAGTATAGTGCCCGTTTTTGGTAGTCAAGGATTGTTTATAGGTTGGCTCATCCCCTATACATCAATATGTGGCACAGATTTGGCGTAAAGCCATTCACAAAACCCTCGCTGGTTGGAGCATGTCAATGTTAACAAGTCAATGACTGACAATGATAGATCACTGATTCTATTTATCATTTCAGTCGACGTTTTGTCTTCGAATATCAAAACAATAATATAGATTCAATATTTTCAGAAATATGAATTTTGTTTCGAATACGAAAATCGTTTATCGTGACTATTCCACGACCATTTTCACGGTTTCTTCTGTATTTTAGCGATATTTCTTGTTTACTACATTTTATCGGACTTGATCTACCAATACAGAAGCTGAATTGACCCACATGTGACCAACCAACCTTGTTTTCATCGATGAAATATCTGACATTTAAAACGTCAATTATATTGGAAGTCATAATGATGGATGTAGTGTGCGCAACTCTCGCGAGACGTTTGTTTATTGTCTCAATCATACGAATACAACTCATGATACTATTTTTCCTGGAAATATTATTACTAGTGGTATCATAAATGATAAAAAAGTACTAAGGGTATCTCATCGCAGATTCTACTCGAATATATTTCTTGTCTTTTACAATCTGCGGAAAGGCAGTGGATGATGTGGTACTATTTTCTCTTGCAAAAATTGTTTTCCATATTTTCCTAGAGACAAACTACTCACTAGTGCCCAGTGGATTCAACAATAATTGTGAATTGATAAATTGAAAAGAACCAGATATGGTCACTCCTTGAAACCTCTCATGGTTACTCTGTGATCATAGAGGCGAAACCAAAGAATAATATAAACAACTTTTTTAAACAATCCTACCTAGCTCGGCCTGATATATAAAGTGTTTCCGAAATAGGGGCAATAAATTAAATGGACGATAAAATACGAAAAAAGAAAGAAATGAAAGAATACATTTTTATTAAAAAAAAAATATTTTGGAAGATATTCAATTACATTCACAATGTTGAAGGACGTTCAATAATAGTCTAATGATGTAATAAGGTAGGAGCGCATATTTTTTTAAAATTAGAAATTATTTTTTTTATATTTACCGTGTCACTATGTCTCACAAAGCATTTCATTTTATTAATTGCCCCAATTTCGGAAACACCCTGTATAAAGATAATATAAGGAAGGAAAACATCCTGTCTGCATTAGAAAGGAGACTACTCCTTTCAAACAATCTAGCCTTACTCAGCCTAAATGAACAGTTTTCCAGGAAGTATATTTTTCGGAAAATTACTTGAAAATAAAATTTGAACAAGAAACTGTTCCTCGCAAGCATTGAACCCGAGTCGCAGTCGCATGCTTGGCCGCTGCTAAGCGAGAAGCAAAAGAGACAAAAAATTCTTGCCAGCAAGAAGGCGCTTTTTGTATCGTTCTCATTGGTCTTTAGGAATCGCCTATACGTATGTTTGGGCAAAACGAATTCGTGCTTCAAATTCGGTTCTAGCGAAGGCTGGAGGCCTAAGTTTCCTATCTGGAAGTTAGAGGATTCGTGCCACACCTATCATGAGACGATGCGTCATATTTTTTCAATAGATATTATGAGTAATACCCTCACCTTCTCACAGGTGCTAATAACATTCACAATGGACTTGTTGCCAATTTGAAAATGGAAAGCTATGATTAGTAGGAATATTCATTTCTCGATTTCTTCTGATCTACCAATGCACTTGTAAATTTGTGATATTGAGGAATTGAATTGGATCATTATATGATTGAGATCTGTTTATGGATCATTTATAATAAAATTTTGAATTTGTATTGTGAATTACAGTGCACCCGGTTGTCAACGAATATATTCGACAAGTCATAACTTATAGAAAATTAGGTGTATCAAAATGAGATTTGGTAAAGGTAAATGGTATGTAAAAAGAATGTTTTAGCATATTATTCACCTCCCGATCACTTCCAGTTTTACCGGCTATGAATTTTCAAATGAAACACATTACATTTTTGGATTTCTGAGACAATTTCCTTGATCAGAATATTACGTTTTGAGAAGACTTTTGGTCTATTTCATTTTATTAAAGTCACTCAATATTTCATAAAATTAGGAAACTTTCACTGTCTGCTCATAAGGTTTATGTTACCGTCATTAAATAAGTGAGTGTTTTGTTTTCCAAAGACTTGATGAAAATAGCTTTAGAATATCATGGCTGTCAAAAGTGGAACAACTATTATCTAGTATTTTCCTCAATAACACTCGATTTATGATCATATTTTTAATCCAATCGCAAATGAATTAGTATCGTTGAATTCATCAAAAAAATCTTTTTTTCGAAAAGTGCTTGTCAAAAAATGGTCGCTATATGAAAAATAATAGTTTCACAATAAATGGAATTGTGTCAGCTGGCCTTTTTCCTATATGTTATACTTGTGAATAAAACTTCGCGATTGGAATTTTCTGAAGTCGCTTGAGGTCTTTAGATTATCCGATCATGGCCACCTAGATGCAATATTAAGAGTGACAAAAAAATTGATCAAGTAACCGTAAAAACTTTTGGATGTGCCACATTCTGATAAAGAAAAGTCTCAGAAATAAAAAAAAATGGTACAATATACAGGGATTTCTTTTTAAACAATTTTTTTTAAACAAACCAAATATCTAAGGAAATCCAAAATTGTTCTATCCGTCATTCGGTTGCCACCTTACTAGCAACCTTCAGAAGTCTTCAAGAGACTTGTGCGATGAAGGAATGACGGTGGCCTTACCTTTTAACGTTGATCCCAAACTTTTTCTTGGCCATCCGGAAAATGTTTGCAGTCATTGGATTCGAACCCACGACCGGCAAGCGAACGCGATTAGAATACTCAAGTTGTCAACCACACTACTACTGAATGAATTGGAATTGTATGGAATAAGAGGACCTGCATTAACTTGGGTCAGTTCATACCTCTCACAACGAAACCAGCAGGTCTGTGTAAAGTAAAATGGGACTAAAACATTGTCGAAGCCATTGAATGTGTATGGTATTCTTCAACGTAGCACCCTAGACCCAACTTTTTTCATTATAATGATCAATGATATGAACGTTCAAGATGGACTCCTGACACTGTATGCTGATGACAATTTAAAGGTCTTAAACAGCAAAAATTATGAAGACCTTGCTAATAAGTCAACCAACTGTATCAGTAACATGAAAAGGTGGTGTGATACTAACGGATTGATATTGAATCTATCTAAAACAGACTTTGTATTATTCACACCTATAACAACGAAATCTGATATCTGCTTATTGGTGAGGCCTGGTAATGAAAATGATGTATCCATCAAACAAAGCAATTCTGTTGAATTTTTGGGTTTATATGTGGATGAAAATCTTTCTTGGGAGATCCACACACAGAATTTGGTAAAATCATTGTCATACAAAAACTTCGCAATAGTTCAACTAAGAAAAGTAACAAATACCGAAGCTATAATGTCATATTATTATTGCTTTGAACATTCTTAACTTATGTATGGCATACTGTGTTGCTGGTTCTGAAAAGGTATTTGTCATTCAAAAACGAATATTAAGAAGTATATTTGGTATGAGACCAAGGGACTCATATCG
The DNA here is from genome assembly GCA_918026855.4 of Phaedon cochleariae. Taxonomy (NCBI): domain Eukaryota; kingdom Metazoa; phylum Arthropoda; class Insecta; order Coleoptera; family Chrysomelidae; genus Phaedon; species Phaedon cochleariae. The sequence goes on along the minus strand of OU896720.1, from coordinate 16,664,227 downwards.
TCAGATATTCATCTCTCAAAAAATTCCAACCATTTACAATATTTACATTCTGACCGCTCTATATTAATCATTATACAACAAGAAATGCAAATAAACTATTCATTCCTCCAACTTCGCTCGCACAGATTACAGAAGGTCCATTCATAACAACTCTCAAAATATATAATCATTTGCCTGACCCACATAAAGTTCTGAAGAATCCTTTGATCAGAAGACAGTGCAAATTATTTCTGAAAAATGAAAGCTACTACTCTCACGGAATATTTTAATAATTTATTTCAATTTGTATCATTCGTCCTGCAGTACATTTGTTTCCTACATAATTATTTGTAAACAATTCTATGTTTGTTTTGTTTTGTCTTTTTCTCCCAGATCTTGGGCTAGTGTCTAGTTATAATATTATAACTGTTTTTTTCTTAAATTGACAAGTTCTATACTTGTTGTGCATGTGCAAGTCTTATAAAATGAATACCTACTTACTACTTACTTACTTAACGTTTCTTCCACGCTGCTACCTGGCCTATCATTTTGATACACCTAATATTATAGAAGTTATGACTTGTCTAATAAATTCGTTGATTAGAATAGATTCGGTTATGGTATTCAGTTTGAAACTCCTTCCAGTATGATACTTTTGGGGTTAGGTACCTAGGTATACCTGCCTACCATAGGGAAAGAAACAGATTTTGTATCAATCATTACATGTTTGTTTACCTGGCTCTAATCCATATTCTGGTAGAAGAGTCACTGTCTATTATACTGAATCATCGGTATTGAAACTGCATTTTCAATATTATATAATTTAAGTATATGCTGCTAGATATTTCCGATGAACACGTGTCATAATCGCCAAAAAGGGGCATATTTTTCGGTACTAGAAAGGCTATAATGAAAAATGATTGCCAGTACACAAAAATAGTGAGTTCTATTCTTGAATTATGAGATATTCATTTAAAACACCGACATTGTGGTAAAAAAGGTGTTGCCTGCCAGTAAATAAATTGGATGAAGTAATTCCCATTACAGACACCTATAATACGAGCAACATGATGGGCTATATAATGATCTCTGTGGTCTGCTGTGCCGTCCTGACCTCCATCATATGGGTAGTCATAATCTACCAAACGAGGCGCAAAATGGCGCCCCAGGTCATCCAGACCGAAATGCAGGAGCTTCCCGAAGCCACCGAGGGCAGTCGAACACTCCATATGCAGCTGCAAATGTGCCCCGATAATGTCTCCGACCAATCGTCTTGCAAAGATAGCGGGACAGGGGACTCTGCGAAACGCAGCAGCGACGATTTGGTCCCCGAAGAATTCTCTGTGGTCATGAACGGTGAGAACGAGGCGGACAACTCTCATTCGCCGCTGTTGCTCTTTCCGACTAACCATGACAGGATTGTCAGAATGAGTGGGTCTCCGGATGCGGGGGAGCCTGTGGATGTGTAATAAGTTGTTTGCTTGTTGGGACAATCCGAATGTGTGGAAAGTGACGCATCATATTTGCACAGGTCTCAGTTATACATGCCAGAGACATAAACCTTGAATTCTCATTTATAATTTGATCAACGTCAATAATAATCCGCTACAGCTACTGGTCTCAGAATTGTTCTTCTTACCGTCTTATCAGCAATTTTTCTATTGGATTCTGGAACACACTCCTCATTATTTGCATGATTCATCATATGTTACGAATTTGAAAAAAGATTGACATCAGTTGTAAAAATACTTTCAAGATCGTATTTTCGGTAGTTCTCTAACAAATCACGAAATTTTTCCATTTTCCTTGTGAACGTGAACGGCTTAGGTGCATACAGGGTGGGCTATTGATAAAGTTCCTGAAGGCATAACTGCTAGGAAAATATCTTGTCGAAAAAACCTGAAACATAACGAGTGCGTATGTTAAGGGGACACATTCTTTTGTTTTTCAATTTTGGTCTACCCGTTTCATAGAAAAGATATGGAGTGATGAAGTGTTATCAAAACATTTCCCGAAAAATGCGAACATTTCGATATTTCTTGAAACTACTGAGCGCCTATCTTGATCGAATAGAATTTTGCATCTGCAAATCGAAAAACATGAAAAACTGATTTGTCCCAATAAACTATTTTGAAAATTTACTTCAATTATACGGTAACAGCTATGCTTTCCGGCACGATTTCGATATCCCACTCTTTTTTGCGCATGTTGATGTAAATTACGTGTATACAGTAATGTCAATAAGCAACGGATATATCCAGGATACGCTTTTTGAAAGCCGTCGTCTGACTTTTCAAATCGTTCATCCTTGTACACCTGTTAGAGGTGATCCATGAATGAATTTTTCCAAATGAATTACCTCACAGTTCACTGAATATTCGGATTCTTTGTGAAATTCAGTTACAGAAATAGTCTTCTGAAATGGAGGTACTTTGTTTGAGAATAATCATGGATCCAAACCTTTTTACTCTTTAAATATGGAACTAGTAGTAGTAGTGTCAGTAGCTATGTGTAAGTCTCTGCTATGAGGGGGTGATATGTTCATATTCATAATCTTCACAAACAAGGAATGATGAACCGAAAACATCTTTAGAAATAATTCTGATTCCAACCACATCTCAATCTATCGATATAAAAACAAACATTGAAATTACATTTCAACAATTCAAATATTCACACCTTGAATAAATCGTGTTTTTAAAGGTTTATTTTCATGAATAGGTTTATCTAATTACTGTGAGGTATGATGTGTCATTTTCATTTTATAATTGGTGTTGCAGATTACAGTGTTGAGAGTAGACAAATCTTGGTTACAGTACTAGGGTTTTTCGAATGATAATGCTGGGCGTTTCAGGTTCGAGCTTCAGTTTCACCTAGTGAATAATAAGTTCAATCCAAACAATATTTACAAGAAGAAGTATTACGAAAGCATCTACTTACTAATTCAAATTCTATAGAAGTTATGATTCTGGATAAGAAAAAAATAACAAACTAAAACTGAACTAATAACGTTCAAATATTGAACAAAATTAATGTAGTTGATTTGTTCTATATAACAAATATAATTGAATTGAAATTAGAAAAACCTCCCTGTGAGCATTTTTCAATGGAATGATGAATAAGTTATAGTACAGGAATAAGTCATTGTCCTGAAGACGGCTGCGATAACGAAATGACATACGTCCGAAGCCATGTAAAATATTCTATTTTTTCGAACGGCACCTGTGCCAAACACCATCCTGAGCACGTTTGGATATTTGCGAAGGAGACATGACCGCATTACGTTTTCTTTCAACTCATTATTATGTGTGACGGCAACAAAAAATCGATGTGCGAAGAAATACACAGGTAGGGTTTTGAGATTTGTTATTCAATTGGCATCGGATGGTATAGTTCTGATCTCGTTATCAAAACACGAAATTTTGCGCAAATTACTGCACTTGAAGCGCCATTTTTTATCATTTTGCTTAGGATAGTGATTGGTACGAGTGTTGTGTGATAGAATATAATATTCTTATATGCCCTTCGGACTTATATCATATCGTTATCAGATAATAGTCTAAATTTGCAGCCGACCCTTCTACTATGGATGAACCCAACTATATTGGGTTTTCATTGTGAATGGATTCTTATATTGTGTGAAATTTCAGTAGTATTTTGAATTTATGTTACTATTCAGAATGATTGTGGTAGGTATATATGTAAATTATGTACATAAGAGATTTTATTTCATTTTTATACTCTGGAAGAAGAACAATTTCATTTTTGAGAAACTGAAAATGATGGCCTTCGAAAATTGAAAATAAGTGCTTTATTGTTTGCCTGATACTGTATTGACTCAGCTTTTGACATGCCTTATATAGTCCGTCGTACTCCAAATATTTATAATAATATACGATAAGAATACACAATTTTATAGAATGTTCCTATTTAAGAGTAAATTTTTCGCGATAATTATTATTCATGAGTTTTTAGTTTGAAATTATTCCACTCTGCGGTCTCACTAATGTTTTTTATTATTTTAAATTTTACTGCGTCTAGCAAAGAGCTAGATCCCTTCTAAATTCTCCAACTATAGTCCAGCCCTGTTTACCTTTGAACGATTTGACATTTTTTTCAAAAACTGCACTAATGAGACTGAAAACTGGAATCTTAGTGGTGGTGGAGAAGCAAGCGGTTCCAGTATTATCTCATTTTAAAAGGTCTATTCGATCTTTATCGATCCCAGAAAATTAAGTGAACATAATATCCACTTCAACTTCTAAATCCCCATAATCGCGAACTAAGCCGCTGTTGGTGATTAAAAGAAGCCTTCTGGTGGACATCTCTCGCATTTAAAATTCTCTCGCACAGGGGTAGAAAAAAGGGGTTGTTGAATCTGTTGTTCCTTCATGAAACAATACATAATTGAAACTAACCTCTGTGCGATCGAACTAGATAAGAATAATTCCTTAGGGTGGTAAGTAGACGTTGAATACTTGCTAACAATTTCACCGCGTGAATTATACATTATTTAGGAAGAATTATTGGTGGAAAATTCAACAGCCCCTATTTTTTACGCCAGTCGAAGTTTTTTCGAGTCCCCCAATGAAGCGTCGTCATTTCGGGTGATGTTTCCTTCATTTTCTAGATTTGAATGAAGACTTGAGAGACCTTTAATGAAGCATTACTTGACCAACCTCATAATTGAGTTTTTTTTCAAATGACACCTTGCTTGAAATGTATTCTTAGTCGTTCAAGAGTTGACGTTAGTGGTGGTTGGAGTAACATGATTTGTCAGTAGCATTTATTTCAAACATTTTAATTTCGAAATAGTCGATATTTTTTAATTTTTTCTTCCCAGAATACAAAATTTCAATCGTTTTACAAACAATTTGGCACAAATTGTGATATAAGAAATAAGATATTCTAAAAAGTGAAAAATACTCTCATGTTTTGAATCAGAAGTGCCTGAAAAAGTTTGAATTCCGACTGTTGGCCTTTATTATTCTGTCTTAGACATATTTCTCCTAAGTTCCTCCCTAGCGTATTAGTTGACTGTTTTTATTCAAAGTGTAATTATTTCATTTGAATTGTGGATTTTTCCTTCACACTGAATGTTGAGAGGCTTTCTAGCCATCTGAATATACTGAAAATATCAACTCACATCAAGTGATGTGAGTGGATTCTTAGTGGATTTTTATCGAGCTAAAAGATAATTTTGGCCATTCACATTGTTAGTTAAACATTTTAGTAATACCTTGTGATATTATTTTAAAAAGGTATGATTTTACAAAATATTTGTACAAATTCTTAGATATTATGCTGCCTTTCTGTACACTATTGAGCATTGGTGGCTGGTTGAGATTTAAGGTAGGTACCTCTGCATGTATTTCACTAATTTCAATTTCTATAACAATGTCACATTTATATTTTATACAATATTTTATATACTTTCACTAGTGTTATGATCACTGAATATTTTCGTGTATGCAAATTGAATTTTTGCTTCTATCCGCATAATGAACAAAAAAAAAATACACGGATAAAAATAATACGACTTTCTTAGGTTCTTCGCCGATCCAGACCTTCAAGTTTCAGAATATGAATATCGTATTTTATTTTAATTCGAAACAGCCGTTCTGTATTATGTTTCAAAACGAAACAGACAAAAATATGTCGCAAAATTCTCTCGTTTCTATGTTTCATAATTTTTTTTTTATTTCTGTGAATTTTAACAATTCAGGTATTTATCAACATCTGCTGATCTCTGAGTAATAATCTTCGTTTCAGCGGATAATTATAAAAAAAACATTCCATGAAAGAGCTTTATTAGGGGTTGTGATGATTGAATAATGTGAATTTTCATTGAAAAATGTCGTAAAATTAAACTGCAAAAATGGAAGCATTTCTGAGAGTTGAATTTCAAACTAAACAGAAGTGTTTGATATAGTGTTACAGTTTTCTTCATTTGCTGCTTTGATAATTTAAAACCAGTTTCATAGTGTTTGGCTACTCACCATGTAAACCTTGACGAGCCACCACTGCTATTGAGTAGATTATGTTTTTAATTTTGTTTCCTACTTTGGTTTATAAGTTATTGAAAACACTGCATGAATCGATCATCTCGATATAATTACAGCTTTAGTCACAGCATTATATACTCAGGGTGCTTTAAATAAATGGAAACTCCTAAATATCTCCGATTCTTCGATTGTTTACAAAAAACTCCAACTAATGGACTATGTTTTCTGAGACGCATTTCTCTTCAACAAAAAATACTTGATGATTTCCATTTGATGTAAAATTTAGTTGACAGGTTGTATTATTTCATTCCATTTTTGGATTGGGGTTACTATTACAAATTTAATTTTACTAGGTCTGATGATATGTAAAGACTCACCGGCAAAAAAAACCGGCCACCAAATAATTTAGCCAAATTGTTTGCTCTGTAACTTTACCAATTCTGATCCGATTTTGGTGAAATTCCGACCGAATCGTAGATTCATGTTTTCAAATGTTAGCCTGAATATTAGTTCCGAAGAAAATCTGATGACACGATCATTATACAGGGAAAAACGAAAGTTACTTTTTCACCCTTAACTTCTAAACGCCCTGTGGCAAAGGTGAGTGGTTTAACTTAGCATCATTATGTTTTAGATTGAAGAGTGATCTCTTCTCTACATGATGGTTTTTTATTCACGTCGATAACCACTTTTTAAAGGAAGATACATGTGTTTCAAGAGAGTATGGATTTTTAAAATGTTCATTCACAATAATTCAGAACCATTCTCCAACCTTCTGCTTCAGCATGATTTAAATCGAAGTGAGATCCTCTTTTGTTCCTTCTTCATACAACGGTTCTTGAATAACGTCAATATCTCCTTTTTGAGAGAAGATACATGTGTTTCAAGAAAGTATAGATTTTTTGATTTTTCATAACAATAATTCAGAACCTACCTACCTATCTTGGGGGTGACCTCTAGTTCATTTGCCTTCGCCCAGCCTTGTCAGATACTCTTCAAGAGCTATGATTCGCTCTTCAAGGAGGATTTTGTGCAATTCTTCAAGGCTACTTGAGTAATTTGATCCATTCGATGCCACTGCGGTTGAATGCTGTAATTCAATATCGAGGAGAGTATACTCGTTATTGACTACAGGTCTGCTTCTTGTTGGTTTTTTATAATTGATTCTCCGGTAAGTGCGAAGAAAGTAAGGTAGAAATATGTGATAATAATCCTTGAAGTTGTTAATCAATAAGCTCATGTAAGTTCTGATTATTGGTAAAAAAAGTTGAAAAACACCATACTTCCTTAAAACACCCGTACTTTCTTTCAAAAATAAGATATTGACGTGAATCAAAAACTTTTGTGTTAAGAAGGGATCACACTTCAATCCGAAGCATAATGAAGCCATGTTCAATCACGCAATTTTGCCACAGGGCGTTGAGACGGATAGGGTGAAAGAGTAACTTTGGTTTTTCCCTGTATAATGATCAAGTCATCAGCTTTTCAGGAAAACTTATATTTAGGCTAACATTTCGGAACATGAATCTACGATTTGATCTAAATTTCACAAAAATCTGACAAGGATTAAAAAAGTTATAGTGTGAACAATTTGGGCAAATTTTTTGGTGGCCGGTTTATTTTGCCGGTGAGTGTATTTACAATATCGTGCAAATGACAGGAATAAACTCATTATCTTATGAATCATCGACTCAAGTGGAACCTGAAACTCATCGACTCTTATTTTCGAAGGCGCGTTCCGTAAGATTTATTCATTAATCGTGACGTCATTTATGTGAGTGTGATGACTCCGTGGATCATGTGACATCTCTAGGAAGGTTATACAATTACCATTCCAACCATATTTCAATAAGATTGGATTCGAACCACAAATATCGATGAAGTCAAAGAACATATACACATCTAGATGGCACAAATAACTCCGGACGATATAGAAAAAGTTCAAGAAGTTTCTTTTTTTTATTGTATTATAATAGCTGAGCTCTGTCAATTTGAGCATTTTCATTAAATTTGGTCATACAAATTGAATGTAAATGCTCGAATTGATCACCCTCAGCTATAATACAGTAATAAATTTAAGCAGTGTATTTTTGTAAAACTCATTTTAGTTAATCAATATGTTGAAGTCTGATTTTCAACTCATTGATTTATAGGTGGATAGATAATTGAAAGACCTCTCAAATGAGGTATCGCATGACACGTTTCTATTTAAAAAAAATCATCAATAGCGTCGGAATAAATATTTGTACCATATTGGAATGCGATGTGGGTTTAATTTCAAAAACCTACGAGATTTTTGCGAACCCTAAAAATATATAGACGTTTTCACACAATTTGTCTGAAAAAATTCGAGGATTCCTTCAAGTATTGCTTCTTAACCTGAATATGAATCTATTAGACAAGCCATAATAGAAAAATTTTCGCATTTTCGCACCTCCCGGTCACTTCCGGTATCACCAGAAATGGTTCCGGTTTTGAATTTTTAAATGGAACACCCTGCATATTATAACATTTTCGAGTTCCTGAGACAATTCTGGATCAGAATATGACATTTTCAGAAGTTTTAACGCCTACTTAATCTTTTTAGTCAAGTGTGCCATTGAAAGCCATGATGAATAATATTTGGAAAACAAAACACTCAGATAATGACGTAGAAAAGCCTTATGAGCAGACAGTAAAAGTTTTTTTTTTTAATCTTGTTGAATTTCCGTATAATTTTCTGTTAAAATAATGTACAATTTAAGCGAGACGTGGATACCCGAGTGTTTTGTTTTCTAAAGAAGGCAGAAGACTGGAAAGAAATAACACCTACAAATGTGAATGAATAAATAAATATCCAGTATTTTCCTTAGTAATATTGGATGTGTTTTTATTTTCTGTTCAATCGCAAATTAATTAGTATCGTTAGATTCGTCAAAAAATCATTCATCATTTTTTCGAAAAGTGCTTGTCAAAAAATGGTTGCCATTTGAAAACTGATGGTTAGACACGGAAATGTAATTTTGTCAACTTGGTTTCTTCCTATCCATCATACAAGTCACTAAAACTTTGCCATTATAATTTTCTGAGAACATCTGAGGTCCTTAGATAAGTTATTTCTGATCTTGGCCACCTAGATGCAATACTAAAAGAAGAAAAAGTAGACGTAAAAACTTCTGAAAATGTTATATTCTGATCTAGAATTGTCTCAGAATCTTTATAACATACAGGGTTTAAAAATTCAAAACCGATGCCATTTCCGGTGAAACCTGATGTGACTAGGAAGTGAAAAATATCCAAAAACTTTCTTCTTCACTACCTTATATCCATATTTGATTTCATTTTGATACACCGTATATTCTAGAAGTTATAGTTTGTCTAATAGATTCGTTGACACCCGGTATAGCAGAGAGTTTGAGCCAGACTTTTGTGTTTATTTAATGAAAATGATATATTTCAGTAACATTTCCTGAAAAATTTTAATTACTACACCTGTCGTATGCATACATAATAATGTATGTAAACATCATTAAGCAGTCAAAAAAGTATAGTTACTTGTTAGAAATGCCGAATTTCTTTGGTAGAACTGGTAGTTCTCCCTCTAGTTTTTCTAATGTGTACAATGAAGAAGGTAATTATAACAAGGAGTATACACAGAGAGTCAACGACTGTGTAAAAATTAGCAACTCTCCGTTGCGAAGTAACAGACTGGCGGATAATTGGTTGTGCTGATTCGTTGTACAAACAATGATATTGGAGTCGTTGAAATCCACGGCTTATTAATGAATAGATAATAGATACACACAGCGGATTCGGATCACCCACCGCTCTGTTACGTCTCAACTGAGGGTTGCCCATTCTTACACTCACGGTACGGTGTCCATCTAGTGTGTACAATACTCAGTTAAATTTCTATACATCTCTATCTTTGGTTATACTGTCGCGACCTGAACAGTTTATCAAAAATCCTTCAGAATTCCTAAAATTCTTTTTTTCGTCCAGATAACTATTACATATAGTCCCATGCTTTGGCGAAGAAATAAGTTACGAGATGGTTGAACATGTTTTTGATATCTTGTGAGCCAAAGTATATTGGATTGGTAGCTTTCTGTTTTTGTTGCATTGTTAATTTAATTGTAGTTTGGTAGTACTCTGCTTGCTAGTGTACATAGCTCCCAAGTGTACAATTTAGTTTTAATTTTACATTTTTACTGTTTGAGTGAATGTTGCGACTATTTATTTTTTGTATGTACCTGTGCATCATTGGATACTTGTTATTTTCAAGAATGTTTTTTTATTTATTTTAATCAATAGACATTTAAAGTATTTTTAAATTGTACTCTCACTATTATAGTATTACTAAGTATACCTCATTATGTCTATATTTTTTGTTCAAAATAAAAACATTGTAATCCCATGATGATTTTGATTTCAAGTCCTTGAATTAGAATCCAACGTACACGTCTCAAACCCTGAATATCATAAAAGTTACTGCAGATGAATGGTCATGTTAACTCTTGACGGCTAGTTATTGAAATTTCAGCAACTTCCAGAATGTCACACAATGGGAGGTTGATGATAGTAAAATTGAAATCATTTTATGTATATAGGTATTCAATGTTCCTTTATTTGTTAGTCATGTTTTATAATACTCATTAATTATGATTATACATTTTTTACAAAAGCTCATTTTCATTTCAATTTATAAAACTGCCTGAAATAAAATAAAAAATTGACGAAATAAATATACATTGGCACCAATTGGACATAATCACGGTAAATAATATCAAATTATATCTTGAATCACAATGTACCTATTTGTGCTGATCAAATAGGTACTAAGTAGTTCAACGATATTAATTACAGCAGTATAATAATAGTAGTAGTAGTCTTGGAGAATGGAATTACACCATGATTTTTGCATTAGCTGCTTAGGATACTTAACAAATTTGATTACGAAAACAAAATCTAGATTGCAACATCAGCTCAAATATTACCTGATTCTTTTCAAGTCAGAAAATAGAGAGCATTGGACAGGCAAAAATAATTTCTAGGCCAATTTTCCATCAAATACAAACATGAAATGCCCTATGAAACACAGATTATGATGTTCACAAGAAACCAGGCCTGTAGCCAGAAATAAATTTTAGGGGTTTTCACAGGACTTCGGGGAGATCAACAATTTATTGCGTGAAAAATCTATAAATACATCATCTATATATTCATTATACTAGAAAGAAATAGCAAAACAAAAAACAAAAGTATCAAGGTACAGCCTGAAATGAATAGTTAGAAAACACCTAACTGCAAAGTTTAGTCGTAGTAGAGATTAGTTCAATAGTAGTTGAAATGCAGGTCAACAAAGGATTTTTTTCATCAATTGACTAGATCATTTTAGTGAACATAGAACATAGAAATTAAACTTGAAAAAAATGTGTGTGAATCTTATCTTTTGTGAAGTATTTTTACATATACTATGGATTTTCATCAAGTAATGGCCGAGTCAATTCAAAATTTGAAGAATATATTTACTCCCACTGATAATGCCCTCTCCGATATTTTATTTTGCAAAAATAATTGTTGATTACTTCACAGAAGTCAATTTTTTCAACGAATTCATACTAGCTAATCCATTCAACCCCATCATCATTTTCAAGCGTCCTATATCCGCAATAGCTGCTAGCTATACTTTCAAGTTTCTATTTCGTGCTTATAGAGCAGAAACAATGATGAATCCATAAATCGTCTGTCATCTCATCACAGTTTTCACGTTTCTGATACTTTCGAAGATTTTATATAGTCTCAGATTATTGTTATGATATTGATGTATAATACTCTGAGCGAATACTGTTATATTCCAGAATAATGAATAGAATATTTCAGCTAACCAATTGTTGACCATACACATTTTACCAAGGTTATTTAAGATATGTAGCCAATCGTCATATTTTGATGGCAGGATTTTACCATAGCTCTGTGTACAGGGTGGTCCAAATTGGGCACTTTTAAAGGGAAAGTCTTATTCCCGTACTAGATAGAAAAAAACCTCATGTCGGTGCCTGTTGATCAATTCATACAAACTCAAAGATGAAAACCTGATATCGATATCTATATTTATATCATAGTTACAAGGTGTTTTTCAAAACTGTGTCATGAGAATCCTCAGGCACTAAAATCAGTCACCGTATATGTACCTAGTTGCAAAATAAAACTTTTCTTTCAAGAAGAACAAGTTATATTCTTGAAGTAGGCATAGGAAGGCCGATTTCAGTGCCTCGAGACCAATTTTTATCACAAACTCAATGTTTTGCAGTTATTTTCATAAGAACAGACAATTTTTGCCAAAAAATTTCTATATCCACTTTTCAAAAATTCCCATTTTCGAAAAACACCTTGTTACTCCGGAACGAAGACAGATATCGATATGCGGATTTCACAATTGAGTTTTTCATGAGAATCGACCCTCAGGCACCGACATCTATTTTCTTCCATGTGGTTCGAGAATAAGACATTCCCTTTAAAAGTGTCCAATTTGGCCTACCCTGACAATTCATCATGAATTTTATCCTGTATATTTTCACGGTGAAACGTCCGGCCGCTACTTAAATATTACAAAAGTGGGCAGAGGGAACGCAAACAAACGTCTATTTGAAGTGGAACATTTGAAAAGTATCAATGGTCTTCCCCCTCTCAATGCTACGCTCATATGCGATATTCATTTCCTGATCTCTACCCACCATTTTATGATTCATGGAACCATGGAACGATAGCACTTCTAGACACAAATTCAATAGTTTTTGAAACCATAAATGTTCGTGAAGAGATTGTCAGGTGAGGTTAATGATAAGTGTGGTTTAATTTCATCAGGTTTTGCTGAAATGCCCGTGTATGGTATGCCGTATTTATAGGAAAGATCATAAATTAGTTCTCCATCGTTTGTGCATTTATCTATTCTTGGTTATTTTGAAATATTTTGGTACGCTCATGACAAGTCCCATAAACAACTGTGGATTTGGAGGGAGAATGGAATTCGTACTGTCTAAGTACCGGCTGGACTCCATACATTGCTGAATCATCTCAAGTCAATGAATTGTATACAGTGTATCTCATCACTTTTCCTGACTTCACCCCTGTATATTCCGTAATTATTATCGGAGTAGGATTCTTAAATTCGCAAGAAGGAAAGAGATGCCCCAAAATACATTCGGTGACAAAATGGTTCTATCTTCAGTATTATACACTACTCACTAGCGACCATATGGAATCATTGAAATTGCGGGAAAAATATATTAGCAAGACTGATCATGTGTTCGGATTCGAAATCGTGACATCAAATTTGTTCCGGAAACAATTTTTTCCTGAAAATATCAAATTCCAAAAAATTCAAGTTTCTTTTACTTCCCAAAGAAGCGCCCTCGTATCGTCCGTTATTATTCTATGCAGATTTCTTATTTGGAATTTCAGAATTTGAGAATCCTAACTCAATAAAACGGAAAATACAAAGAGGTTTCTTGAGAAGTGATACAAATACAGAGTGTTATTTAAGTACGTGGCCAAACTTGAAGGGGTGATTCTTTGGGTGATTCTAAGACGAAAAGTTCATATATACATAGGTCCGGTAATAGTTCGTTTTCAAGATACAGGGTGTCGAAATTTTTAAAAGAAATCGATTTTTTCGTAAATATCTTCCCTTCAACCGATTTTATTGAAAGGCAGTGTTATTCAAGGTCGTAAAGGGCTAATTCAACCCTAACTATATCAAAAATATTAGTAAGACCCCAGTTTTTGATGGTTTGGTAGTTGAAATGTTTTATTGTGTTGTCACAGGGATGTGCAATGAAGTGATTTTTATGTTTTTTCTCAAAAACAAAGCAAGATACGAAAAAAATTCTAGATATGAAAAAGTTGTAATTTTAGTTGCTCAATGTAAAACAAATACAAAAATTGCAAAAAAATCAGTGGCGCACGTTTTTTCTGTCAAAAATATTGGTTACAGTACCTTCCGGGGCGCCACTGGACATGATAATTTTGATATAGTTAGGGTTAAATTAGCCCTTTACGACCTTGAATAAGACTGCCAAATTTCGATGAAATCAGTTGAAGGGTTATCAAGATATTTACGAAAAAAACGATTTCTTTTAAAAATTTCGACACCCTGTATCTTGAAAACGGAGCATTACCAGACCTATGTTTATATGAACTTTTCGTCTTAGAATCACTCAAAGAATCACCCTTTCAAGTTTGGTCACGTACTTAAATAACACCCTGTATAGATATTATTTCATGTGAATCTATATAAAGACTTAGTCAATGATTCATATCTTGCCTCCAATGCCTCCTGATATAATTTTCTGAAAATGGTTTGGTCATTGAATGTTTATATCTTATTCTTATCAATTTCATATTCCACACATTTTGTGATTTTTAAAAATTATGCCTTCAATTAGAAATTCTCCAGGAGCACCCTTCTATATATAGCTACAGGCCTGTAAAAAACAGCATAAATGCTGATGCAATTCAACACTTGTAACAATTTTCAACAATTACAAAAATAAACACTACCTTATACAATAAGAGATGATATTACTCTTGTAACTATAATACAGGGTACTTTTGTAAATATAATACAGGGTGGGCCATATAATTAGCGTGCAATACTTCGAGAGTAAGTAGTATCCTCGACCAAAACGAGAAAACAGTTCGAATGGATATATGGATCGAAAATGAGCTACTCACTCTTGAAGATGCTCTTATCCTGAAGATGAATTTAGCATTTTTCCGTGACGGTTTGAGATAAAATAAAAAAATTCAAATGCATACTCCACTTTGATTTTTTTCCAGAAGTGTAATAAAGTGGGTCGGCTTCATGTACCGAGTGACAAGTTATAATGTACCAACCCCTATAACAATTTTCATTTTTGACAGAAGACGAAAAATTGCCTTACAGAGGATTTTTTTTCCTTCTCGAATCAACAGATACAATTTCACTATCTGCAAAAATATAGAAGCAGCAAAAAATGCATGAATTTTAAATGGTACACCCTATATATTTCCTCACCATTGGAAAAATCTTTCCAAAAATATACCGTACTATATATTTATCTTTTGTATTTCTCAACATATAAGCTTTAAAATCTAACAGAGTTAGATAGATTTTGAATGATTTTCGAAAGTAGGCCTTGTCAATGATCACAATATTAATTTCCAGTGATCACCGCCAATAAGAATTGATGTCATAGGTAGGAATATATGAATATACCTGAATTTGCAATCATTGTCATAAGATGCATATATTAAGTGCGGTATTTTTGGAAAGATCTTCAAAAGGTCTTTTCAATGGTGAGGAAATATATAGAGTGTTTCATTCAAAATTCATCAACTTTTTGGTGCTGCCTGTATATCTTCCCAGATAGTGAAAACTTATCATGTTTTGTCTTCTACTGTCAAGAATGAAAGAGTTACAGGAAGTGGTCCTTTAGGACGTGTCGGTACCTACTTTTAACCCTCACTAATATTTCACACAAATTGAAATTTGTGTAATTTTTTCATGAAAAAACAAATCTTCATTGAGCATCATGAAAAACACAGTTTTGGCGTAAAATCATTCATAATCTCGAAAAAATATTTGATAAGTACGCTTCTAATCCAACGATATTAGCA
The DNA here is from genome assembly GCA_918026855.4 of Phaedon cochleariae. Lineage (NCBI taxonomy): Eukaryota > Metazoa > Arthropoda > Insecta > Coleoptera > Chrysomelidae > Phaedon > Phaedon cochleariae. The sequence goes on along the minus strand of OU896720.1, from coordinate 16,648,604 downwards.
TTATAACAAACAAAAACAAATGATTGTAAAAAAAGAAACATCAAAATACCAAAACGAATTTCTATAATATTCAACAAACACTGACAAAAACGCCCCAAGCCATAGCGCCGGTATTTATTATATGATTTATAAAAACAAACATGCAAATGAAATGACATCAAAAAAATGTCCGCTTCTTATCCAACTATAGCATTATAACAAACCAAAACAAATGATTGAAAGAAAAAAAACATCAAAATACCAAGACGAATTTCTATAATATTCAACATCGACTGACAGATACGCCCCAATAAGCCATAGTGCCGGTATTTATTATCCGATTTTAAAAAACAAAAAAATCAAATGAAATTACTCATCAGATACTACAAGGTGGCACTAATAAAATTCTTTTCCCCATTTCAACTAACGACAGCGATTGTCAACTTTTTTTCTCGAATGGCATTGTATATTTTTTCAATTTTTTTCCGATAGAGATTTTTTTTCCGAATACAATAATGTATGAAAAGTTGACATTCGCACAAAGTTAGTTGAAGAAACTGTATGATCCTTTGTCATCATTTTCTCAACATTATATTGTATTTTTTTTTATGGAACGGACTCAATACCTCCAATGATTCAATAGAAAATATTTGATGATGATTTTGTCGACGGAGCATATATTTTTTTCAACTAATTTTGCGCGAAAGTCAACTCGTTATACACCATTGTATTCAGAAAAAAAATCTACATCGGAAAAAAAATATACAATGCCATTTGAAAAAAAAAAGTTGACAATCGCTGTCGACCACCGAGCCGCCTTCATTTGCTTTTTTGGTTTTCAAAATCAGATAATAAATACCAGAGCTATGGCTTGGTCCGTTTTTTGTCAGTCAGCCGTATATTCCATATTATGCATGATTTTTTGCATGTCTTTTGATTTAAGTCCAGAACTGGAGATTTTATCGGAGGCAAACAAGAGTATAAAATACCATTTTCATGAAAAAATCTCACAATTCTGAATGTGTGGTGAAATTTCAAAAATAAATGCTAACACAGAAGTGAATGCTAAAAGTACAACTGATGGGCCAACCCTTAATGAAAATTTCAAATTCCTTTCACGTTTTTGAAATCAGCATCAATAGTGGGGTAAACATACAAAATTTCATAATTTTTTCTCAAACCAATAATGATGAAAATCATCTTCAGGAAAGACTATTCAAGAAACTGTGGCTCCCTTAGAAGCTAATTTTCGACCTAGTTCTTCTGAACGTTTTTTCTAATTTTGGGTCGTGGAATCTACGGCCAGTGTATTGCACGCTAATTTTAGGCCAACCTACTTTTACAAATTTAATTACGTAACTGAAGAAATCCTAGGAACTCAAATCAAGTACCCACTTATCCAAATTTATTGATTTCACTTTTTGACATCGCGATGTATTTCCTTCTTAATTTGCCCTTTCATGTGAACACCTTAATCATTATATTGACAATAATGTGATAGATTAATGAACCTTCACCCTTGAAGTTAACAAAATGTAGATATTACAAATACCTCATTTGGAATAAAGTGTGTTTCAAATCTGAAAACTAAAATATATTTTAAAATATTTGTAACATCATTTTTTGTACCTACATAAAATCAATTGAGATCGGTCGAAAATGAATAAAAATTATATAATTATATGTTATCAGCATAATACTAAAATCAGATTTGAAACAGTCTTATGAGCATAATAACAACTAAATACAATAGGTATGTCAAAGTTTTAACAATATTCAATATATTAATATCTAAACACTGTACAACAAACATTCGTATTATAATACAATAATTATCTATGTGTAATTGTCATGACAACATGGGGAATGCTTATAATCAGAGTTGATTAATGCACTGCTAAAAATAAGTAACAAAAAAGTTAGAGGCGTCATCAAGATTTAATTACACAAATGTAATTACATAAAAAATCCAATCGTCAGAGGCCATAAACATGAACATTCACATAACTTCAGAAGACCATTTAAAATTAGGAAATATTTCGTAACACTTGTTTTATTGTCCCAGCAATATAAAGATGGGACCAACGAGAACGAAACAGACATATAATATATTCCGGGAGAAATGCTAAAACAGGTCGATTTTTAATTCAAGGGGGACACATTTATTCGATCATATCTCCAACTGACACATATGTCATTCCCTTCTCCTCCACCTCACTGATCAAAAGAATTTGAATAGGGAAGGTATAGCACATAACCGAAAAGGTAATTCGATGCAGAAATTGGTAATAAATAATATGATACCTTGAGAACTTACTGTAGATAAATAAATGTTTCAGTTCATACCCGCTGTAGTCTGTCAATATTTTGAAATGATTCTAGTTTATTTTTGATATTGTTATATCTGATTGGTGCATTGAATTGATAATAAAATCAGCTATCAAACGAAGTGAATAACATTGTGCTATACATTTCCGCAAGAGGGCGCTAAAATTGAGAAGAACTTAATTCAATTGTTTTAATGTTACCAATGCCAGCATCAAATTCGATTATGTGCCAATGTGCCATAAATGGAACCTCCCCTATTCAAACATTCTATTGGTCAGCGTGGTAGAGGAGAGGGGAACATGTATATAGCAGATTTTGTTCTAAAAAAAAAAAAAAAAATTTTGTTCTAAAATTTGTTCTATCCGTCATTCGGTTGCCCCCTTACGAGCAACCCTCAAAAGTCTTCGAAAGTCTTGTGCGAGCAAGGAATGACGGGGGCCTTACCTTTTAACGTGTGATCCCAAACACTTTCTTGGGCCATCAGAAAAATTTCTGCAGTCGACGGGGATCGAACCCACGACCGGCAAGCGAATGCGAATTAGAATATAGACACTCTGTCGGCACGGCTACCTGGCCACCTGGCCACCAGATGGGGATATACTTAATGAAAATGTGCCCTGTAAATTGAAAATCGACCCATTTCAGCGTTTTCTCAAATTTACATGCTATTGGAAGTTATTCAGTGTTTTCGTGTCATTTTGTCTTCGTTGGCCCACTAAATCTGTATACATGAAATGTATACTCCAAAGATGCTTGAAAAAACCTGTTTCTGTAAGTGTTTTTCATATTGAAATGCTAATTTGACACGATGGAACGTACTTCTGATGAAAACTGAATGGTTCTAGAAATTGAAAACAAAAGAAGAAATTATTGCTCATATACAATTCCTTCCCGTTAAGGAATCACCAAACCTGTAGAATTTTTATTTTTTGATCGATTTTGTTTAGAAGCTCTATATTTGGGATAAGAATTCAACAAGTTAGTAACTTCATTTTCAGCTATATTCGTAGCCAACTACGATATTTGGTGTTCTAGGAAAACAAATTATATTTTTTCATCCCTGTATTTTAGAATGACAATAAGAATCGGTACGGATACCAGGATCAGTCTTTAATTCAAAAAAAGCAGTAGGTAGTTCATTTTTGATCAATCATCTAAAAAATATCTGATTTATTTTCCTAAACTATTTTCGGAATGATCAAAATCGGCCAAATTCCTTTACTGAAAAATAAATACAACATTTATGTTAATCAATGTTCGATAACTATACTAAAAAGTATTCCTCAAGGATCTTCTCTCTCATTCTTAAACCATCCAGCTTCTCATGCAGAAGTTCGACAGTGATTTTGTACTAAAATAATGGGTTGCCTTCAGAAATAAATCAGGAAACAGGTTTCACCAAGTCCTTGAGCTGTTATGCTAGTAAAGTGCCCAGAAACTATACTGGGTTTTCCAGATTAAGTGCCCACCATTATTGATAACTTTCTTATTATTGAATATTCATCTACGTTGAAATGAGCAAACAGGCAGTATTTTTTTCAAGACGGAAGAATACAAAAAAATGATGGAGCATCACGTTCTTTAGTTTGGTAAATGCTGATAGTTTGTTAATTTTTTATCTTCGATAATGACGAAGTTATTAATAGCTGTGGATACTTGATATGGATGACACATTATATGTTTAGGCCAACAGATTTTCCTAACCAAAATTGCCTCTATTGAATAAGATTCGAATATTTTATATTGTCTGATCATCAGCATCATATTGGCAAGATAGGAAAGATGATACTGTCTATCGAATTCATGCGAGACTTTTAATCGAAGTACTGGATAGAAAAAATTGCATCAATTATTCATCACAACAATTCGACATTTCATGGGTACACTCGTCTTCAGAGAACATGTCGCACTCGGATGTGCACGAGTTCGTTCTGCCCAAACTTTCATCAACGACCATTCAGAATGATTCTAGCATAGCAGTAAATCCGAATTTGTTAGCAGGTTTATAGGTGAGCTGCGAAAAAAACAATTGAAATAGCGAATCACTATCGGCCTCAACAGTTGAGGCATCCACAGTATTTTTCTTCAAATAATCACTTCAAAAACATAAAAAATCAGGTGGTAGTAAGATAGATCATTAGAATCCTGTAAATATGAGTTCAAAACAGAATTTTAGCTGAAAGCAACGAATCGTCTGCACGGATGTTCGGGCAAAAAAATGTCATTGTGTGTCATTGACGTTGCCGCAGCTCCACAAATCACCGCTGCAATAAACGCAACTACACCTTTCAACCACGACATGTTCTCTGAAAACGATAGTGTACATCATGAATAAAAAAATAATGAAAGTCATTAACGGAAACGTAATGTGTATATTTTTTGCCCCACCTATGTACGTGTACACAGCAAAGCAAGAAATATCCACATTTTTGGTTATTTGATAGATCATGAAACAATTTATCAGGAGGAGGTCTTCATCAATTTGATTCAAAATGATGTCTTGACATATCTATGACATTTCATATAGTTCATGAAATAATATACAGAGTCCATAAGTAATCGTACAAAGAAGTGTACCTAGAAGATTTTCGCCATCAAAACGTTTCATCAAAATATTACTGATACGAAATGCGAAATTTTGAAATTAATTTTTTCAATGGTTATTGGACACGTGGAGTATACATGAAATCATAATTTGGTATCTATTCCGATGCATTTTTTATGTAGAATCTCATTTGTTGCAAAAATGCACAGAAAACTTTCTTGTTCTTCAAATGAACGCTATTTTAATAGTTTAAAATGGATAATACGTCATTTTATTTTCTCTCCCAATCCTCCCTAGGTACGCACGATGTTCTTCGACCATAATAGGGATTCTCTTACGTGTGCACCAGAAGAATTATCTTTGTTATCAACCTCCAAACTCAACAGTTATCGAAATCATCCCATCTTAGGAATCAGCTGCTCAATTCTTATCGAATTCATTGTGAGAAATATTGACGTAGTAGGCGTTTAACACTGATGATGACTTTGCCGATAACAGTGTTTCGGTTCAATAAGTGCGGTTTCTATTGAATATAATTGTCAGAATCCATTTTTGAATTACCTCAATATGTTTAGCATAATCTAGAAGTAGCAGTGCCCGATATACATACGGATATTAATATTACATGTACAATCAGTTGGAGACAACCCTGTATAGTATATTCATGCCAAAAATGTCTCACCAATTCCTACCTTATTTCCCTTGGTTCTCACGATGTTTGCTGAACATTACAGGATATCCCTTTTCGTGGGAACCAGAACATAAAAAAAATGTGCATCCGTGGAATATATTCTGTACAGTGCGCTAATATTATATAGTGCCATATCTTCAGTTTAGACGATTAAAATATGTCAAAATTTCAAATTACTGTTAATAATCAGTCCTTGTTAGTTGAGCATACTGAGCAAATAATTTCTAATGTTCTTGTTCAATGATCACATTACAATAAATTCCGAAATTGATGAAAACATTTTTATACATTATCAACATGAATTCGATAAAACATCTTTGAATCTTCCAATACGTTGGTTAACTAAGCCTCTTGAAATATTTGAATTTCCAACAAAACTCTCGTTTAGTAACACATTTTGGAACCCTGTGAATACAACAGCACTATCATTAATTTGTACCACTATCAAGCTAGATGACTAACTGTAGAAGTTATCACGCTGCTGATAAATCGGCAAAGGCGTCAAAGGTGATGAGTCTTCCTCTTCAGTACTTATCTGATGAACTTGTAGAGGGAGTTTGGCTAGTGCCTTCACTAAATCGACAGCAAAAAAGAAATATTTAGAACTGTATTGAATAAATAGTTACAGGATATGGATTATCTGGACATGTTTCCGACTATTATAGTCTATCATCATCAGAAGGTAGGTACATGTATTGGACAAAATTGTGGCAATGAAATACATATGTAATATTCAAGATATCAGGAAAACAAATTTATTTAATAGAAAGGACCTGAAGGGTTTCAGGGAGAGCCACCTAATCATGCAGGAGTCATAAGTCATAATTTTCTGAATTCAATTATACCACATGAGTAAATATTCATTTCAATTTCATCTTCAGATCTCCATATGAGCGTTCCGATTATCTTCTTAATTGAACTTTCAATACCAGAAAAATGGAATTTTTGACAAAAATATGGAATTAAATAATGTATTAGCAAATCAAGTTCATCAAAATAAATTATCACAGTTTCTTAGAAGGGAATAATGTTCCTATTCCATACAGTGTAACCCGATAGAGTGAAAACCTTCAAATATTTTAGTACATTCTGTGATTGAAACAATTTTCAAGACTCTCGGTGTAGGTAATACAATTGATTCAAAACTGATGTCGATAGTATTGCCAAGATGTTATTTTTTCCGCAAGCTTTACCAACTTTACCAACAAGCCATAGCGCCGCTATTATAACTATTCGATTTTGAAAAACAAAAAAGCAAATGAAATAGCTCATTAGATACTATGATTAGTTCTGAACATGATTTTGTCAAATTTCAACTGTAATGTCAGCGACTGGTCAACTTTTTTTTTTAAATGGCATCACGTTTTTTTTCTACAATGATATATGAAGTTGACTTTTGGACAAAATCAGTGAAAAAAATAAATGCTCCGTTGACAAGGAATGGATATATGTTCATAAACTTTTGAGATGTATTGTATGTGGGAGTAATAAATATGTTACAGTTGAAATTTGAAAAAATAATGATCATAGTCTACTCAAAGTATGAGTCATTTAATTTTTTTGTTTTTCTAAATCTAAAAATCAATATAGCGGCTCTATGGCTGGAGGTATTTTTATCAGTCAGCCTGTATATATGCAGGTTGATGCAAACCATTTGATAGCTGACAGAACAGCAGTTATGTGTGCAAATAATTTGAAAACTTGACAAAAATTGACTGGTTATTCAGAAAAAAAAACATAGTATAAATTTGAATAGGTGAATAAGATCCAGTTAGAAACTAGAAATTGGTTACCTAATAGAACTACATTCGGAAGCAAACTTTTTTCATTGATTTTCTTAGTAGGACACACTGGAAACAAAAATCATTCTGCAGATTTTCACAAAAGATCAACTAATCGAAATTATATTCTCATAAGAGTACTTCTTTGCAACAGCCTGGTTACGCATGCATTTTGGTACGATGACAATCACATCAGGCATATTATTGAAGCAAACTCATCAAATCTTCTGGCTACTTGAAACAAATAATAATCATTGCTAGAATAAATATACTTGATGCATAGTGTTTGGCAAGAAGAATCCATTATAATCCTTTGGTGTTAGGTTTTAGAGTCAGCAATATACTTATACTTGTTCTAAATTAATCGACATGGAAAGTATACAGTGTGTCCATTTAGTGCGTAATTCTTCTATATCTCGAAATCCATTATCACTAGAGAAAAACTTTTGAGAACAAATTTCTTCCCATTTTAAAAATATTTTCAACAATACTGGGTGTTTTATAAAAGCGGGACGACTCGGAGATGAGTTTTTTTTAAATAGAACGCCCAGTATTTTTTATTCGAAATTTATTCCGCTAGGGTTTAGCCCTTCATCGCTGTAAAAAAAATTGAATTTGGTTGCGACGTTGTCAAGTTATAATTGATAAACCCATTTTTACTACAATTGAAGGGTCATGTTGAATTGGGTATGGTATATTCATTTATTAAAATTTCGAAAATATTTTTGGCATACAGTAGTAGCAAGGTCTCACGTACACCAATCCAGTAATTTTGCGAGATAATCCTTCACAGGGTGCTAGAATTTACATTCTGAATATTGTAAGATTCAGACGACGTTCATTAGAATCTTTCAAATGGAACACCCTGTATTTTTCATCACAGATTTATTTCGACATCATTCTCCTTTTCATCGCTGAAAAAAATCAAAATCGGTTGCGGCGTTTTCAAGTTATGAGTAATTTCTTTATGTTTATCACTATCTCAGGGCTACTTATAAGGCATGGTTCCTTCATTTGATTTGAGTGTGGAAATATTGCTTGCCACATGACATTCGAGGTTCTACATAGATCATTCAGGTATTTTTGCGATATTTGCATTGTCCAAATTTGAAATATTGTCACGAGTAGAACATACGGTATATGAGTAATTTCGAACCATGAGGGTTTTATAAACATAAAGTTAATCAAATCATACGTTGACATTGAATTATAAAAACTGACCAAGGAATTCTCATGAGAAACGTGCATATCTAATAAAATGATTTATATAAATATTGGATGTGAGGGTTCCAAAGTTAGTCTGGTCTGGGGCTACTCTTGACTTGACAAGAACTCGTCGTGATGGTCATTATAATGTAAGTTGTTATTCGGTCTTGATATTCATTGTTGTTCATTCATATTTATCATCACTACCCATAATGTTCCATGCTCTCATAAATATTGTTATGTTTGAATATATTCTCATACTTTTAGTTACCCCTAAACTATTAGGGTCTATTCGAATATAACCTCTCGTAAACTAACCTAACTCCTTTAAACCGATATGATAGGAAACCATCTAATATATCGTGACATGGTGGAACCAACCATTTTATCGTGACATGGTGGAGGCGCCGGTGTGAGTGTGCATTGTAGACACTAAACTTTTGAGTGTGTGAAGTGAATTTCCAAGATTTATTGGTTTTTGTCATTTGCGTATTTTAGGTATGGGTTCTCCTCGATATATTTAGATAGGTAGTAATTTAAAAACTGGGGTCCAGAGTTTTCTCGGAGAGAGGGGTCATGTCACGAGTAGAACATACGGTATATTAGTAATTTCGAACCATGAGGGTTTTATAAATATAAAGTTAATCAAATCATCCGTTGACATTGAATTATAAAAACTGACCAAGGAACTCTCATGAGAAACGTGCATATCAAATAAAATGATGTATATAAATATTGGATGTGAGGGTTCCGAAGTTAGTCTGGTCTGAGGCTACTCTTGACTTGACAAGAGCTCGTCGTGATGGTTATTATAATGTAAGTTGTTATTCGGTCTTTATATTCATTGTTGTTTATTCATATTTATCATCACTACCCATAATGTTCCATGCTCTAATAAATATTGTTATGTTTGAATATATTCTCATACTTTCAGTTACCCCTAAACTATTAGGGTCTATTCGAATATTACCTCTCGCAAACTAATAAGCCAAGCTAACCTCTTTAAATCGATATGGTGGGAAACCATCTAATATATCGTGACATGGTGGAAACAACCATTTTATCGTGACAATATTCCGTAATCTTGTAACTCATGATTTAAATAATATGTACCTATCTGAAACAAACAAACATGCCAAAAGCAACGTCTGCCTTTAAAATTGCGAGAATAAGGACAGTTTTTCGAAATTTGGACCACTTTTATTGTCGTTTTTCCCACAATCCAAATCTCCATTTAACTTGAAGGTGGCAAACTCCACATAATGATACGAATAATATTACTTTACTACGAATAAATTCAAGATATATTTGATGTTTGACAGGTCATTACACGAATAATGGAAGTTTATTTCGAAAAATTGATTCATATTCTGCAAAAAATCTGTGAAAGTAGCCATTTGGATCAATTTGTCAAAACCCACTCTGTTTTAAATTCAAACTGGAAAAACTTGTAAATGTTCTTATTGTAAAAAAATATATAAATAGCTAATGAAGAAATTTGATTATACCGTAGCAACGCAATATTTCCACAATACAAATAATTGAAAGAACTATGATGTACCCCAAAATAGTAGTGAAAATAAGGAAAGTATCTATAACTTGACAACGCCGGAACCGTTTTTGATTTTTTTCCAGCAATAAAAAGGCGAAAGATGTCGGAATAGATTTGTGAATAAAAATACAGGGTGTTCCATTTGAAAAATTCTAATGAATGTCATCTGAATCTTGCAAAATTCTGAATGCAAAATTGAGCACTCTGTTAAAGAACATGTCGCAAAATTACTGGATTGGTATATGTGAGACATCGCTACTAACGTATGCCAAAAATATTTTCAAAATTTGAATAAATGAATATACCATATGCCCAATTCAACATGACCCTTCAATTGTAGTAAAAATGGGTTTATCAATTATAACTTGACAACTTCGCAACCAAATTCAATTTTTTTCACAGCGATGAAGAGCTGAACCTCAGCGGAATAAATTTCGAATAAAAAATACTGGGTGTTTCATTTAAAAAAACTCGTCTCCGAGTCGTCCCGCTTTTATAAAACACCCAGTAATGTTGAAAATATTTTTGAAATAAGAAATTTTAGTAACTGAAACAGTTCTTCCTTCAAAGTTTTTCTCTATAGGTTATGGCTTTCCAGATATGGAAGAATTACGCACTAAATGGACACACTGTATAAATAAATAAAAAATTGTGACAAGAAAATATGAACCATGTCACGAAAGATGAAAAAAGCGGTGTTCTTAAATGCCCTTGAAAATTCCTTATGAGATAAACTGAGACTTCTTCGAAATTTTATTTATTCTGAAAATGTAGAAATCTTCATATTATCTGACTTGAGTTGTTCCATAGAACAACAGTTGTAGAAACCAGTTTCTGAAATTTTTGGTTGAGGGGGCACACTATGATATTCGACTTAATCATATACAGTGAGCAGCAGGAAGTCGGCACACGCCTTTATGTTTATTATTCTATTATCATCAAGACTGAAATATTCTGGGGGATTTTCGTGAAACGATTGTCAGCTGATGCAATACAGACTGTTTCGGCTTGCCAAGGCTGATCAGTTGCACTAGGCCAGCTGAGAATCGATTCTCGAAGGGTACTGCAATGTTCTACAAAGAGAATCTCAAATGGGGGGAAGAATGATTTGGCTTCAGAGCCAACTAGCCATCTAGTGGCAAAGATGCAAAGGTGTGTAAGTAGATTGTTTGAACAACCATTCTTTGCGAATAAGTCGAACGCGTGCCCTCACGTTCGTGCTACAGAAAGATAAAATGTGAACTCTGCAGATTATCTCAACATATCATACATCAAACTGGTCCAATGCATGTTCCACTGACAAGTGATGAGAAACCTCTAGAATCCCAAGACTGAGAGATTCTTAGGGATTTTCGTCAATATATTGTCAGCTGAGCCCAGACTGTTTCGGCTTGCCAAGCCTCATCAGTTGCTTTTAACCAGCTGACAATCGAATGATTGATGAGTTTGTGATTTACAAACTTTTATAGAGGATATAGGTTAAAATTTCCTGAAAAATGAATAATAAATAAAATTTCGACATGGTGCCGTTTTTTCAGCAGGAAACCGTATATTATACAATGAATCGAATCATTTACAAGTAGCCAGTATTATATTTCAATTTTGTTAATTATAGGTATACTTATTACTCAGGTATTTACAATTGTCATATAATATTCCAGGGCAATAAGCATTGTCCTGGAGATAAGTATATTGTATATTTAATACAATAGCTTCAGAGAGTGATATGCCTGATAACACTTCTTGGTGTTCTCGAGTCGGTATGCTTCAAGATTGCATAGTTCGGTACCTATTTATTGATCACCTCTTATTCCATACAGGGTGCTTCGTATTGAAAACGGGACATACATTAACTATGGATGAGGGCCTTCAATGTGATTGTGATATGATGGATGGTTTAGTTTCATTAATTCCTCTCTTGACTCAAACCGTTATGAACAATTCTTTACAGTTTGGAAAATTTGGCACACGACGCACCTATACCTGGTTTCAACAAATCTATTAGACATGCCATAACTTCTAGTATATCAGGTGAAGAGTTTTTGCATATTTTTCATTCATTTTATGCTAAAGCGCTTGCGCATGACGTCGTTATTTTGTTTTTAAATGAGAAATATTTTTATAGGGTGATGTCACTTTGTTGGTATTTTGAGAAGGTAATTGATATAATATAAATTACAAATAATACACGTCTACTGATTAATTTTACTGCAGTTATCTCCATTTTAGATAACATCAGTTATATAAAGTGGTATGCAATGCAATCAAACACCCATTATATCACAATAGAAACGCTCGAGTAGACGCTTTAACAAAGATGGAATGTAGATTGAATAGGTTCCTCATTTTTGGTGAAATGAATTCTCGCATATTTGTATATTTTTTAGCTATTTATTTTGTCAAGAAAAAAGTGGACTGATCATTATTCGTTCTCATGAAATTTGTAGTCTTCAGAAAGGAGTTCATTTTGTGCCATATGAAGAACTCCTCGCTCACGACAACGCCACGACACCCTTGGTTCCTCCTTTGCAGTCATTTTTTTTTTTAAGTGAAACAAAACGGTTTTTACTCGAAATTCCACTTTTTCAAATTGTACCATAATGGGGTACTCTGACGTCATTCGAAAGTACCATCGATGTGGTATACATTCATATTAAGTTTTTTATATGTATAACCAAACCGAACACAATATATGTTATTGAAAAGAGTTTGAGTATATCTTCTCATTTCAAGAAAAATAATTTATCAAGTTGGCTGTATGGACGTAATATCAACTATAAGGTATCATTGGATTCAGGTAATTAGAAGAGTTAAATAATGCACTAAAATATAGGATCTCTAATTTGAAAATCGAAAGTTGATGTCATTTTCGGAAAAATCATGGGTTAATTATGTTTTCAAATATGTTCGTTGTCATCTATGTATTAGTGAGCATATTGAATGATCGAAATTTTGATAATATAGCTAGAGAAACAAAGGAGAAAAGGGGTGTGTACCATAGGAGTTTGTGTCACACGGTGCCTATATACGTATCTCGAAAGTCATAATTATCTGTTAATAATTAGTCTTTGACGCCCATCTGTCCTTAAAAAAAACGTTATATTGCTTATCGACGTCCCTATGAAAGTCAAGTATCAGCATCACATTCGACTGTCGTTTTCATAAGTATTTCTCGTCTATTATAACGAATTTGGAGTAGAATATACGTTTCTCAACAACTTATTTGAAATAACGTCAGTCGAGAAATCATCTGTTGACTGTTAATTTTTGAACTATGCATATCTAACGCAGATGAATGCTGGGCTCATTCGGTCCGACATTTGCTTCAAACGGATATCGCTGTTTTGTAACTGTTCTACATTGATGAAGGTGAAGCCCAATAGCCCCAAAGCGGAGCCGTCATTAGGTGGTAAAGCGTTACCTGGCTCCAATTTGAATACAGTTCGATATGTAGAAAAGAAACACTTGCAATCAGTATTCATTTACACGAATAATTGCATTCATTTCGGGTGGCTGTAATTCAATTTTCAGCATGGCATCAGCCAGGAAAGTAGTTGTTTTTTTCCCGAAATCCCGTCGTTATAACATATTGTGGAAATAATACTGAGAAACGAGTGGTCAAGAATTTATAATCAACTAGGTATCTTGAATATGAATGGTGAAACATCCATCATGAAGTATGAGCTGATTGGAACAACTTCGATTACGCCACAGTTACAATGTGTCCCATTCTCCATGAAACACCCTTTAGGAGGACTCACCCTTCAATTGTATGAATTACTATTTTGAGAACTGTAAATACCCAGTTGTGTCACTCTGAATAAATATTGCTATTTCTAAACAGAACTCATTCATACCAATTTGCCCATGTCTTTGAGTCTGATTTTCTCTTTGATAGGTGAACTAGAATTTGAAATCAATTCGTCACTAACCATTGTATAATTTAGTGGATGATCTAAGATGGAAAGAGACTGCATTTTCAGAGTGAAAAAAACATGCATCATAATTATGCCATTGAAAAAAAACTGGAATATACAGGGTATGCGGAGATAAAACCGACCAAACTCATGGGGTTATAGGGGCTGGCAATATGATTGCAAAATGCCATATACAAGCGTCCAAAACCGCTTCGTTACTGAAAATTAAAATAATAATTTATCACTGAATAACTGAAATTGTGCCAGAAACTAATTCAACAAATTCCTATAGTATTTTATCCGTAGATTTTGAATCTCACAATAACTGAACATAGGAAAAAAATAATATTACGGGTCCTAATATTGATTTTGATCAAAGGGCTACTTGTTGAAGCTTTTCAGTTCAATTCATGTACAAAGTTTGAATCGAATCGGGTAATCCCTGTATTCAATATGGCAAATTGAATTTTTGTCAAAATCCACAAATCACTCTGTATGTCAGTAACGAAGCGGTTTTGGACATTTGTTTATGGCATTTTGCAATAATATTGGCAGTCCCTATAACCTCACAAGCCTTGTCGGTTTCATCTCTGGGCACCCTGTATATCTTCCTGAGTAAACGCGATCTATATATGGATAACTAAAAATGGCACGATTCTGAAAATTCGTAGGATTGGAGGAGGAAACATGGAGAATCCAACTAAAATATGTTAGTTATTGTGAAGCGTCCGGTTTTTCAGGAAGTGACGTCATCTTTGTTATTTTCAATGGGAAATTCTGTATTTCACAAAAATTTTGAATTTCTCTGATGATTCTGATTCGAATTCATGTATCATACCCCATAGACAAAATTAACCGTTTTTGAGTTATTCGATCAGTTTTTCTAGAGAAAAAAAAATACATATATCACATTCGCCATTTTTATGTGAATTGTAATTTTGAGTGATATTCAATGATTAAATCGTGAATATTGATGGTTGAACGGATCACTCATCATAATCAAAACTCACTGAATAATTTACAGGGTGCGCAGAAAAGTGGGTCCAACGAGTGAATGAGAAACATTGAAAATTTCAAGTTATTCAAATAAACACCTCATTGTTTTCTCATAATTCAATTCTATAATAAAAACGAACCCTAGTTCTGATTCGCTTCCCTTCACCCAAAATCCATAATTTTAGAGATATTCCATAAATGATACTTTATTCTGTAATAATTGCCTGTAATGTTGGATTTTTCTAGTAGGCTGTGCAAAATATACGGGGTGAATCTGAAAATGAGGTTATCTTTTTAACAGGATATATAGTTCTCCAAAATGAGTTGTTTGGCAAAATATTTAAGATAACGGAGGTACAAGTATTTAAAGGTTTAATGCAGTTTCCAACAATAAAACATGTTGTTTACATTTTCTCTAAGAAAAATAAGAACCCTACAATTGCATTATTTCATCAGATAAATCAATCAAATACCTCTTTTCACATTTTCAACCTATTCGTTTTAAAGTGATTTTCTTATCATATTTTCTTTAATGAATGTTAAATTGATAAAATTAGATTTTTAATGTACAAAACCTTGAAATGCCTCTACCTCCGTTATCTTACATTTTTACATAAACAATTCTTGGCCAAAGAATAACTTATTTTGGCGAGATGTATACACTGCTAAATGAAAAACCTCACTTTCAGATTTACCCTGTATATATATACAGGTGAATTAGAGATTCATCATTTGCAAAAGTGCGAAATATTGCTCGTTTTCGGTACAATAAAAAATATTTCGTTCATGTAGGCATAAGTGATTCGAGGCGAATTGAATAAAACTACATAAAACTAACTTATTATACCCAACAACAGATGATAATTGTAAAATTGTTCTATCCGTCATTCGGTTGCCCACTTACGAGCAACCCTCAGAAGTCTTCGAGAGTCTTGTGCGAGCAAGGAATGACGGGGGCCTTACCTTTTAACGTGTGATCCCAAACACTTTCTTGGGCCATCAGAAACATTTCTGCAGTCGATGGTAATCGAACCCACGACCGGCAAGCGAATGCAGATTAGAATATTGACACTCTGTCCGCACGGCTACCTGGCCCCAACAACAACTTCAATTCATTTTTTGACAGTATTTTGCACAGCCTACTACTAGAAGTTCCAAAATTTCAGGTAGTTATATTATGCAGAATTGAGTAATATTTTTGGAATATCTCCAAAATTATAGGTTTTGGGTATAGGGAAGTAAGTTGGAACTAGGACTCATTTTTATTATGAGTTGAAAAAATTGAGATTTTAAATGTTTCACATTCACTCCTTGAACTCACTTTTCTGCGCACCCTGAAAATTATTCAGTGTATGTGATCATGGTGAGTGATCCGTTCACCCTTCAATATTCACCATGCAATCATTGAATATCACTTTAAATCGCAATTGACATAAAAATGGGATATGTTTGACAGCCTGCCTATGTCACTTTTTCTAGAAAAACTCGAATAATTCAAAAATGGTCAATTTTGTGCAGAGGGTATAATACATGAATTTGAATCAGAATCATGAGAGGAATTCAAGAGTCGTAAAATACAGGGTGTCCCATTGAAAATACCAGAGATGACGCTACTTCCGGAAAAACCGGAAGCTTCACAATAACAAACATATTTTAGTTGGATTCTCTATGTTTCCTTCTTCGAGCCTACGAATTTTCAGAATCGTTCTATTTTTATTTCTCCAAATACCGGGTGGTCCACTCAAGACCATCCACCCTCAATAATAAATATCAGAAATAATGATTTTACAAAAAAAAACAACGAAACACGTCGGATTTTGTTTGGAGGAGGGGACACCGTTTGACGCAAAAAAAAAAGATACAATAGCGTTAATATTCTTTACTTCAACCCTTCACTCTCCAGAGCAACCCCTTCTATATAATTTGAATAGGGTATAATACGGGTCATGTTATACATCATTGCAATTCTGACACAATAGCAGTGCAAAATTTTTTGAATTGCAACAAACCGTTCTCGAGATATTCGATATTGAATTGAATATCTTCAATTGATTGTTAATACATGAATTTACAGAATGACTATCCCAAAATTTCTCAAACGAATGAATAGGTCGTAAAATGTCAGCACGCTCGCCGGATTTGGCATTCAATGATTTTTTCTTTGGATATACTCTACCACTGTCTGGGATTCAGTGGAGGTAATCTTGAATATTTGTCGTGAATACCTATTTAATAATAATCCGTTCACTCACAATTAGAAAAAATACCTTTTGAATACAAATATCTCGGTAACGGCTCGCTGCAATTCAAAAAATTTGCACTCCGCCTAGTGTCAGCATTGAATTATCTTTGCAATGATGTATAACATGACCCTTATTCCCTATTCCAATCATAGAGGGGATGCTCTGGGGAGTAGAGGGTTGAAGTATGTATATAATCTTCTTTGCGTCAAACGGTGCCCCCTCTGAATAGTCTGAATAGAAATCGACGTGTTACGTTGTTTTTTTGAAAAAACATTTTTCTGAGAGTTATCGAGGGTGGATAGTCCTAAGTGGACCACCCCGTATAGATCGCGTTGATGGGAATTGAGAAAATATCACAATTTTTGTAGTAATTGTTAAATATGAGAATAATTTTTCCAGTTTTCATGAAATAGCTTAGTCTTAATGTTGTTAATCAATATGTGCACTATCTGCAAATGGGATTCGCTTAAAAAATAATATAAGGAAAATTCAACACACCTTTGGCAAGCAGCAAAACTAATCTATCTCTATGTTTTCTCATCAGAATTGTTGATACCTAAAACAATGCAAATAAAAGGTGCGTCAAAAACATGCTAAAAAAAAACAAAACAAGCATAATAAGAATGAAATAATTATTACCTGCAACAATTTTACTCATTTCCATAACTTGCTTAGCCAATATTTGATTGAGCTGGAGAAGATGCTCCCTCTGCCTTTTTTCTTCGATCATTTTGCTTGTCGCCTTATTGGTTATGCTACTTGGTGATTTTTCAGTTTCTTTGTCATCTATGAAAGGTAATAAATTTGAAATTAGTTTGTTTTTGATTTGTTTTCTTTCCTATTATTTTTCAAACAATATTTTGATTCTTTACATATCTATTATAAAATGGCTGGTCAAGTCTATTAAGTTCATATGTTCCGCAGTTTTCTTTTGTGCTCATAAAGAGGAAATTATATACCTATTGCTGCACCAGCATGTATAACCCACGACCAAAAAAACATTATGGGAATTTTAACACATTGATTACAATGAGAAATTCACTGGTTCTCACAAGTTTTCCTCGTCTGTTTTACTTTTAGTCCGCTTACATCTCGCCGACGCTCGCTACATTATTTTAGATACAAAGATGAATATAACTAATGAGGACGCGAATCTTGGACCAGGTCACCACAATGGATATTTGCTGATGTTTTCATCACAGGTTCATGGTGTATTGTGTGTGTGATACTGTATATATACCTGAGAATTTTTTTATTTCATCCTCGATTAGGTCATTCTGACGTATAAATATGACATCTTGTGACTGTGACATTTTGAAGTCGTTTTAGGTTCTCTCAGACTTGATTTCGAACGTTCGCCACGTCATTTTGTGACCAAAAGATGACGTCAATCTGACGACACCCTGCTACCTATATGAAATCATTATATTGTGAAAAATCAAAGAAGAACTGGCCTATCCTAATTTTGATGACCCTGTATGAGTAAAAACTTCCATTGACATTTCAGAGGAATATGCAATACTAACAAGTTCAGATATAAAAGAAGCTCCGATGATGTTGATGGAAAAATGTTTATTTTTTGATTTATGTTTTTCAATGATGACATGCAAAAAAAACGGTAGGTACTAGAATTTTTTAGTCATGAATTGATTAAATATTTCAGAAAAATAAGAAAATCAATGTATGGATTGTGGTACCCTTTTTTCATTGAAAAGACGGTAATAGTATCCCCCAGTTACGCTTCTACAGTGTGACCCTCTCCTTAAGACTGAAGCAATTTGAAAATCTACTTTTTCCAAACAAAATCTTTTTTTTTGTTGAAAGAGCTTCACATATAGTTGCAAGGAGTTGTTTCAATTTCTAGGGCGAAATTCCATCCATTGAAAAAAGGTATTGAAACATTATTTTAGAATATTTTTCATTTTGAAGATTTCATGGTCAGATATTTTCTTTTCATTTCCAGTTTAGCCCACTATGGTGTACGAATAACATCGTGTGTACCTAGGGAGGATAAAACCTGTTCAAAACTTATAGAATGGTACTTATTAACTCATTGGTTAGCTAAGAGTATAACTCAAGAATACAGATTTTTGCCAGAAACGATCTTTCAGTTTTGTGTTGATGGATGATGATTCTATCAAATATCTTGCAAATCTAAAAAAATATCACAAGCATTCAAGATATCCAAAATACAGGTACCAGTGGCGCACAGAAAAAAATATTAATTGATTCCGATAACAACAGTACTCAGAATATGTTCTACCCTGTATGTCCACCGAAATGTTAGGACATACTAATCATCGCCCTTTATCTCAATGAAGAACAATTTCGGAGCATATGTACAAAGGAAGAGAAACACATTATTATCGAATCCTATAGTATTAGTAATCGAAAACTGATCACCCTGCATCTCCTTTCTATTTAGAATATTGAGCCCAGATAAGAAAACAAAAATATGCAAAGTATGCATATGGAATTATAAATTAGTATTACATTGTTTACTATGATCAATCAATCAATCACGAACAATGCTTGAAACACTCACCCCCATTCAAGTTGGTGGAGCTGGTGCCAAGGATAGCACTGTCAGAGAGCATTTTCTTAATTGACTCGACTTTCCTCAGTCGATATTCTTGCTCCTCCGCCGAAAGTTGAGGCAACTGCTCAGGAATATACCTCTCGGGGATATTAATCTTATTGGGGGTGCCCAGAAGGCTATCAATGGTGTTTTCGTTATACTTCAGTTCTTTGTTGCTTAAAGTCGATCTAACTACATCAGGCGCATCGATCCTCTGCCGCAGGGCTCGTTCCATGTCCATATCATCCCTAGCCCTACGAGTATTCAGGACCATCTTATTGAAAGCATCATTGTCCGTGGGTAAGTGGTGCAAGCTTTTCATAATCATGTGATTGTGGGGTGCGGTGTAATGTCTGCGTTTCTCCTTAGGTACAGCTCTGCGATTGTTCTGTTTAGGGGTATCGTGAATTGACATTTCGGTTATAATTTGACGTGCTGCTTCGCTCTTGAACACAGGAGATAGCTCAGGGGATTTATCGGTGCTGACATCTGTACTTGAAGCCCCTTCGCGTTCAACGAATTGGGGTAAATTAGGACTCGACACAGCATGTGGGTTAGCAGCAAGTATATTCTGCTCTTCCTCGAAAGTAGGGGATACTAGCGAAGTAGCGCTTTGAACTTTCTGAACAGGTGTAGGCCTGAATAGTACGCTCGAACTTTGCGACGAATCATCTTCTTCTTGAAGCGCATCCCATTTTCCTGGTGTCATTTTCTCTCTGTCTCGCTGTCTCCTCTCAGATTCTCGTTTGACGATCCTCACTGTTTTTATTTCTTGTTTTTCTTGGGGTATATTTGAACTGACTGATGTGTTGTCACTTGTCGAGTCTGTAGATCTGACACTACGGTTGTAAAAGTCTGAATCGCCCAGTTTCATTTCTGTGTTTATGTACAAAGGACTAGTAGACGAATTTACAGCGACAGAGCTTTCCCACGTTTCTCCATGATCGATGATGCTCATTGTATCCAAATCGGTTTCTCTCCATAGTGACGGTATTTTCTTTTTGTTACCTAGAAATTCATATGAATGAATTACAAATGATAGTCTGGAATCAATACTCAGTGGGTAATTCACCTAGGTGATAATAGACGATAGTGAAATGAGACACAGAAGAGCATCGTTGAAAAGTAAATAAAGAAAATGTCGATGAACTTTCATCTCAGTATGACATTGATTTAATCAACGAGATGAATTTTCACTTTTATTATGTCTACTGGCTACGAGGCGAGTCATAATCTCAGTACATACTTATAATAGCATAATGAACAATTAGCTAGAGAAGGAAAGGGAGGTGGTATAACATGAAAAATTCGAGACCTAAAGTTACCTTGTCTGTGTGAAAAACCGTACGTCATTTCATTATGGTGTGCAGTCTTTCAATATAGAAACTGTTTCAAAAGTGTTACCATATCTTTAGTTTTAGGAGTAGGGAAGGCGATTTAGAATTATTTTCAGGATATAATACTGAAAGAGACCGATCTATGTTGAAAAATCTGAATATATTTTGCCCACTCTGAGCGAGAATGCCCACAATCGATGCAATATACGTGAGTTATGATTACCCTCGTTCTTCACGCTACGCATATTTGCAAATTTATACACATCATTCATCATAAAGCAACATCGAACGACCGAAATCGCCTCGATCACAAACAAATCGGGCAGCTTTTTGTATTATTGCTTCTTGAGATCACTGAGCCACTGTTCCAGTATACAATGATCGCGGTGGGGACGTTTGACCGATTTTAATATCTTGCTAGTGCATCCAAAATTTTCTGAAGCATAACAGTCGTATCGATATGCGAGCTTTTCTTCCACAGAAATATTGTGATGATTATGACAAATATGATTTTGAAAGCTTAACTGACATCAGTTCCAAACGAGGTTCCGCGTGTGACAAAAGGGGAAGAGATGTGATGTTATCGTAAGATAGAAGGTTGTCGTGGGTGGAAGATTGTTACAAAAAGTGGAAGGTATTTCATTTTTATAAATTTTTTCCACAATTCATGATTATTTAAACTTCATTCGGCGGGGATATCAACTAAATATTTCTTCGCATTCTTATGTAGATCACCCTGTGTATGGTCACTATTATTGGAAACAAAACCCCAAAATGAAGAAACCACATTGGGAATTTTTCAACATAAAAAAGGAAGCAAACATATTTTATTTGGGTAAGTATATGTATATCCCAAGTACCCGAGTACCCAATTTTTCCAAGATCTTATATGTAGGTAGGTGCAGAGTGTTTGTTTAGAATTATGTTCGGATGAGTTGGAGGTTGAATCCGAATTGAAAATATTCACAATGAAAAATTGAGAGTAAATAATTGACAGGTTTCAAGGAAGACATACAGTGCAATCACCACACTACTGTGTAGTGTATAGTGAATTGTTAATGAAGAAAAATGAAGGCAATAATTTGGTTAATTACTCACATTGACTATTTTGTATTGTACTGGATGGAGGAGACTTATGCTGAGGTACATTGCTAGAACGATCAGTCAGCTGCCTAACCTGTATACTCAGTTCTTGACGCTGCTTTTGAAGATCACCTATTTTCTTCTGGACTCTCTGTAAGTCTGATTCCAGCATGGCACTGTTCCCCATTGTGCATGTTAGGCTGTCTCCTATAAACCATTTTATCATATTGAGCAACTGACCAGAAAAATCAGAAAAAGGGGCATTAATTATGCTAGGGGTCCATGTTAAACAGTAAACACGTTCACTTGCTGAGGATATATAGAAGCAGACACTACTCATCAATAATTGAAGTTACATTATAAAAAAAAGGATTGTCATCTATCCTCACTGAAATGCTCTGTTTTTGATTCTCATTTGCTCTTGCGACTTCCACAATGACACACACAATCAACTATTCACAAAGAAGATTTTTGGAAGGACAAAACTTTATTATAATCAAACTAACATCCTACCCATTTCTAAAATATTACAAATTGAACAAAGTAACTTTATATACAATATCATGGACAAAATCTTAAATGCAATACACCTCTCAATTTTGTAAATCAGCAACTATAATACACGCACACAATCAAATATCTTCTTAGAGCCAGTGAGAACAAACATGGGCCTCGAAAACCCCATAATTCAGAGCATAAAAGCTACTTTTCCGAGGGCAACACGTTTGCTGCTTTGGATAATTCAATTTTCATTGTGATACAGACATTATATTTGAATGAAATACTGAAAAAAATAATATTAGGAAAATATGTGATATAGTGAAACAAATTATATATAAACCTGTACATTTTTCCATTTTTGGATTTGGAGAATCGTTGCTTTTCCGTACCAAAATGCCAAGATAGCAATTTTGTTAGTTATTATCTTTCAACAGTCACCATGAATATTTGTTGATGGTAGGTTTTTATGCAAGATATAGATAGCCTATGAATGGCACTATCAATATTATACGTCACTTTTGTGGTATTTCAACTGCTTCTTGTGTAAAACAAAAATAACAAAAAACCCTATACGCCAATCTTTATTATTTTCAGTAGTTCATTGCTACTGTACACTGGTCGAACAAAAAAATAATTACAATAAATAAAGAGAAATTAGTATTTGTGTGAATCAATCCCATGATTCCAAAAATCGAAAAAATACTTACTGGTTGTTTCATTTTGAAATCAAAAGATGTTTATTCCGGTTGACCGGAGGTATTATAATTTTGAAATCAGACCTCGAATAATTAGAAGTTACATCACTAGCCGTTTTCTGTGCAGTTCCCTGAATGCCCCCCCCCTTATAAAATGAATATATTGGCAGTTGGAGTTGAGTCAATAAAATCGGACACTCGCCATAGCTTGAGGCGTAAGTCAGGAGAGGTTTTCAGAATTCTGAGAATAAAACAAGGAAAAAAGTCACTGTAGAAGTCGATCGATGGCAATAACAGATTCGCGGTTATTTTTGGTGCAACAGAGTGGAACTATTTGCTTTGTGATACTCAAAAGTGGTGAAAACAGAACTTCTGCCCAATCGTAAAAAATATATGAACTTGGGACGTGTCTTTTGGAAATAGGTCAACGGGTAAAAAATTACAAAAATGAATATTCACACCACTCTAGAGCATTGTCATGCTTCATATATGCGAATTGAATACTATACCTTCTCAAAAATAAAAACCTTTAGCGGGATTAAAAAGTGCTCAAAATGGATTTCAAACCACCTATATGAGGGTGTTTTCTTACCAGCATTGGAATATTGTTGAGAACTCCTCTGTTGTCTGGAACCTTGCAATTTCTGTTTGAGAACCAACAATTCTTGTTCCAACCTAGCGTTTCCAGCCACGGTTTCTTCCAGTTTTTTCGAATTCTGAGCCAGCATTATATGCACCCTACTCAGTTCATTTTCCAGCATGATCTGCTGTTTTCTAGCATGTTCCACTTCTGCAGGACTCTTGAAGCCTTTGCTCAAGCGATGCCTTAGGCCTCCCAAAGCCCGTTCAATATCTTCCTTGTCTTGCTGGAGGTTTTGCAGGGTACCTGATTCTTCGTGGATCAACCTATCTAGTTGATAAAGTTGTTGGACTTTCTCTTGCAAATGGAAGTGGTTGGGCTTCAGTCTATTCCAGTCTCTTTTTTCTTCAGCTAGCATTCTTCGTTCTTGGATTTGTTGGTTAAATTCTAGCCTGTCTCGTATGCCAGGAGAAGGGTTAGCTCTGTCATTTGGTACTCTGTATAGAGAGCCCAACTTCACCATGTTGTCTACTAGATTCACTAGTGGTTTCCCTTTCTCATACTACAAAAATTTACTGAGTCAGTTTATATATGTACCTACTTACCTAGTGTGCATTACTGACCTGTTTTTCTAAATCCAACAGGTGTTGCTTTATCTGATCCAGTTTTTGTAAATTTTCCATTCTTCTAGCTTGATCCATCATCATATTTAATTGAGCCTGAAGGATTCGGTTATTTTTGAATATAACAAATTGTATCAGGAGTCAGTAGTTCGAATTTCTTCAGATCCCAGAGAATAATAACACATGCATGAGTATTGGATATTTGTTATTGAATAGTGAACCGAACGCCGTTTCAATTAATCTCAGTAGGGTGGTTTCTTAGATATACATTCATTTCTCATCAGAATCAAAATACAATTATTGTTCGTTATGTCACATAATTAAACATTTTTTTTAGATTCTATATCATAAAGCGTCGAGAAAGTAGTGGGCGGTGCGAAATTTCAAGTTATTGGTAATGATTCTAAGTTGTGGGAAAAGTATTCATTTAAATTATAGTAAATATGATCATGCAATATTTTTTCAACTTTGTTTTGAATCGCGTATTGTTCAAATATTCCATACTGGGAGGTAAGTGGTTGTAAACCTTAATTCCTGAATATAACGGGCCATTTCTTGATCTGTTGTAATTATAATTTGAAAGAATGAATACTTGATTTCTTGTTGGATATGTGTGTTTGTCCGAAGGCCTAGTCAATGTTGCTCGCTTTTTGTGTATCAGCATATTTATCTTAAATGTATAGGTATTCGTCAAGGTGAATATTTTGTGGTCCCTGAATCGTGTTCTGCAAGAGTCTCTGTAGCTTGAGCCAAATAATACGCGGATTGCTTTTTCTGGATTCCAAATACCTCTGACGCATAAATAGATGTGCCCCAAAATTCTATACCATATTGCATGATACTATGAAACTGTGCAAAATATACTAATTTCTCTGTCGCCAAATTAGTATTTCTTTTTATAATACGTAGGGCAAAAAATTGATCTACTCAGTTTAGACTGAAGTGCAGATGTATGATCCAGCCAGTTGAGCTTGTTGTCTATGTTTATTCCCAAAAATACAGTACAGCTTACGGAAACAATCAAGTGCTGATCGAGGTGTAAGAAATAGTTCGTTAGCTAGGAACCAGTCTGATACTCCTTCCATTATTTCTTCTGACAGCAGAGTGAGTTGGTCAGTATTTTTATCAGTAACTATAGTATGCTTGTATCATCAGCAAAGAGTGTGAAACTAACTACTACTACTACTACTAAACTAACCATAGGAAAGTTGCACACAATGCCATTCCCATATAGATCAAAAATAATATTGCTCCTAACACTGATCCCCGTGGAACACAGTTTGCAAAGAAGCAAATTTTGAGTCGTGATATGACTGATTACCTGACATATCATATTTTATTCTGACACACATCATTCGTTATGATAGGTATGATTTGAACCAGTCGTTTGACAAACCTCTAATTCCACAGTAGTCTAATTTATACAGAATTATATCATGGTTTACGCAGTGAAATGCCTTGGAGAGGTCGAAAAATATTGTAGATGTTGTTTCAATTCTAGACTTTCGTATATTTTTTCATCATTTGAAAAGTAGCATCGATCGTAATCAAGTTTTTTTTCTGAATTGTGATTCTGTAAGAATTTGCTGTGTGCTCAGATAAGCTAATATTCGTTTGTTAACAATCCACTCCAGTGATTTTGAGAAACTTTGTTCATGTTAATTTTTAAAAGCACTACTGATTGTTTATGTTCAGTCTAAAGTCTACGTACCAATATCTTGTTTGCACTCCTATTTTTTTCTCGTCGAATTTATTGATTTTCATAGCAAAAAATAATCCTCTATATCTGACACTGTGTGCTAAAATTTTTTCACTTCAAATAGATTTGGATGAAATTCTTTCAGAATAACAAGAGAACAAGCCAAAAATATCTTCACACAGTAACGATTGTTCCGAATAATGCATAATTGAATAACATTTGATATAGTTTTACATATATCGCGCCATGTGGTGGTGGACGGAGTATTCCGGTGTTCCACAAGGATCAATTTTGACACCAATATTGTTCCTACTTCATATCAATGATCTGTTGGGAGTAACCACTTGCCCTATCCACAGCTTTGCAGATGATAGTAATTTTCATACTGCCATTTCTTCCCAGGAAACTAAGAACTCACGGAGAAGGCATCAGGTTCAATGCTGTCAATGAAGATCTTGCTAAAATCACAGCCTGGGGAACCAACAACCTAGTTGAATTCAACGCCACCAAAACGCAAGCCTGTATTTTCTCTAGAAAGCGGAACTCAGTATGCCTGAGAAGAGCCATTCGGCTGGTGGCTGATTCCACACTAAGTAACTCTTTGACATCATTGGAACACCGTGAATAAGTCGGCGACCTTTCACTTTTCTATAGATACTTCTACGGGAAATGTTCTTCAGAAATCTCTGCTATCATTCCATCACTAGCAATACCAGTCGGACGAACTCGACAAGCCCAGCCAGTACATATTTCCGTTGTCGAACAGAGCTCTTTATCAAAACTCGTTTGTCTATAGAACGGCAAATGCTCAGGAATCCACTGCCTAAGGAAGTATTCATAAGAACTTATAATCCCCATCAGAAGTAAGAAAAAAATCAATACCTTCTCCTCTTCTTATCCTCCCTAGGAACGCACGATGTTCTTCGAACATTATAGGGATTCCCTTTTGTGCGCTCCAAGCGATAAAAAATACATGTATAGGAATAATGAAGACAGCATTATGAAATTGCCTCAATTTTCACATATATTGGATAGAAAAATACACAGGTTCTAAAATGATACAGTGTGTTTCTAAAACCTACCGAAATCTCTCGTGAGCTGATTCCTCGGACAAAAAGAAGAACAAATACTCGACTTGTACAAAATGGTGAATAAGTTGCAGAGAATCCGTGTCAATTCTGGTACACACTTTTTGAGAACAATGGGTAGAATTCCATCAGGACCGATAACCTTATTATTTGTTTTGAGACCAAATAGAATGTGTCAATGCGTCTGATAGTGCGTTGACGAAAGACGATTTCGGGCATTCGACTTTCAACGGGTGGAATGTCTGGCCGTATTCTTCTCGGGAATTTAAGTTTGCTGCGAAGATATCTGCAAAATTGTTTGCTTTCTCTTTCGATGTTGTTGCAAATGTGCCGTCGGCTTCGAAGAGTGGTGGGAATGAACTATTAGTGAAATTCCTTCAGACTGCTTTAGCGAGGGACCAAAACGACCAGGAGCCATTGGGACAATCTATGACTTTTTTTGGGCATTGTACGATTTTTTTGATGCATCTATTGTTAAGCTGCAGTTATTCCTGGCTTCAACATATTCTGCTATAGTCACGTGGTTAAGGTTTTTGCGCCATGGAAGGTAGGATGTTTGTGACAAGGCAACAGCTCAAGAACAGTTCTTGTTGAACCAGGGTTTCGAAGGTGATGCTCTTTCCGAACAATGAGAGGTATGTATGTGTATATTATAAAATGCGATTTTAATGAGTTGGATTCTGAATTTGAACGAAATATCATATGTTGGTAGAAGTCCATTGTAGCTTTGGAATTCTTTGCCAACACCTTAGACTGAAGATGGACATTACATATGTCCGAATCATATTCCTGATCTGATGTTTTCAAATCAAAAGTCGTGGAGATCACTTAATGTTTTTTTCATTGAATATGAAATATCATATATGTTTTTCAATTCAGTTCACAAAGAATCATCCACATTATTGCATATTTGATATTCAATTGGCTGTTTTACGTTTTCAATCCCTATGAAGGTACTCATGAAATAATACCATAAATATGTTTCGCGACTATATTATATCTAGAGACCTTACGAGATACCTACACAACACCATTGTATAGAAATTGTGAAATGTAATATCGAGCTGATAGTTCAGTCATTGGGGATCCAAAATAAGGCTTACCTGGAAAAAAGTACGGAAGTTTTGAAACTTCGTAGTATTATAGTTTTGGGTGTCCAGAACTAAAATTCACAAAATGCACATTCCGGGACATGCCGCTGGCGCCGCCATCTTGCCAAGATCTAAGTCTAGAATTGAAACAACATCTACAATATTTTGCGACCTCTCCAAGGCATTTCACTGCGTAAACCATGATATACTTCTGGATAGATTAGACTACTGTGGAATTAGAGGTTTGTCAAACGACTGGTTCAAATCATACCTATCATAACGAATGATGTGTGTCAGAATAAAATATGATATGTCAGGTAATCAGTCATATCACGACTCAAAATTTGCTTCTTTGCAAACTGTGTTCCACGGGGATCAGTGTTAGGAGCAATATTATTTTTGATCTATATGGGAATGGCATTGTGTGCAACTTTCCTATGGTTAGTTTAGTAGTAGTAGTAGTAGTTAGTTTCACACTCTTTGCTGATAATACAAGCATCTAGAGACCTAACGAGATACCTACACAACACCATTGTATAGAAATTGTGAAATGTAATATCGAGCTGATAGTTCAGTCATTGGGGATCCAAAATAAGGCTTACCTGGAAAAAAGTACGGAAGTTTTGAAACTTCGTAGTATTATAGTTTTGGGTGTCCAGAACTAAAATTCACAAAATGCACATTCCGGGACATGCCGCTGGCGCCGCCATCTTGCCAAGATGGCGCTCAAAAACGGTTTTTTGAAAATATCTCCAAAACGGTGCGTTTTTAGAAAAAATATGAGGACATAAAAATTTAAGATGAAGAAATTTTCTACAAAAAATGTTCCGAGCACATTTCTGCTAAAGAGAGCCGTTTAGGCTCAAGAGCTGATTGAACAACAACATAATATACTGTTAATTTCTATGAACTGCCCCTAACTATCTCCATATATGCGTATAAATTCATATTTCATGATAAAACGGGCTATTCAATTTGTTCCTCGTTATATTGGACGATTTTTAGATCAATTATGCGACAAAAATTTTGCATTTGTGACTTGCGGTTATTTGGGCGATATAAAAATTGCATTATCGACGAATCTAGCGACTTTGCTCCAGAAGTATGTGGGTACAGGATGGTTATGAGTAAATTTCATACCTATACTACGTATCCGTAGATATAGGTACCTTCTCGTACTGTAAAACCGCCCATAAATTCATAGAAATTTGAAATTTTGCTTTCTTGTCTTTACCACTCCATCCCAATATGAGTAAATACACAAAATATATATTTCAGATGAGATATTTTTATAAACGGTAAAAACACAAGAACTTTTTCATCAACTAAATTACCTTTCCTAACGAACACAATTTGCCAATCAGTAATTTTACGAGAAAAACGGACATGAAAAAATTGCGAGACCGTATTTAACCAAGGAAAAATGAAGTTTCTAACAACATTAGAAAAACATAAAGAGTTACAAGATCATATCAAAGTTTTTAAAAATGAACATGCCACCCCTGATCAAGTTGCCTTTGCCGGTGAGAAATGTTTCCTTGCACTCTATGGATTCAAAGACACAAATTACACCAATCTTGATAAATATCGATACCAGTGTTTCGTGAAGTCGGTAACAAACAAAAGTAAATTCAATTTGGCATCTTTACCACCGACAAGCGCAGCTGCACGACAGCATTCGTTGAGAACGTACTATCAGGTTCAACTATGGCGTGGTTGTCCGAAAGTAGTTGAAGAATGGGGTTGGAAGAAAACACAAACTGGCCTCACTCCAATAACTACTTTGAAAGATCGTGCTTCCAAAGTACTACTTGCTTTTTTATCTTGTAAGTGCAAGGCGGCTTGTGGTAGAGCCTGCGGATGCAGGAAAGCAGGATTGCGATGTTCGATGATTTGCGGTGTCTGCAACGGGAAAACTTGTGAAAATATCAACCAAGTGACACTGGACGAATCCGATGAAGAAGACCTCCATTCGCTGCATGATGATTCTTTATCGACTGCAGAAGAAGAATCCGACGAGTTGAAGGAAATTAACATCGATTCTGGAGCTGAGGTAACCAGTTTACCCGTTGAATTAACATGGATTAATTGATGAATTCATCGATTAATTGAATAATGGATATCCACCGTTTCGTGATAAATATTTTTAAAGTCGTTAAATATCAGATTTGGGGACCCCTAATACACATATTATTTCCGAAACCCGCCACTACAGAAAACTTACGCAACATTTGTAGTTTGGTAAGGGCACTATTGTGCCTTAACGAGGGTACTTTAGCGAGAATATTCTAGGAACATATTTTATAGGAAATATCTTCTGTCAGCAACCTATAAATATAACGAGAAACCAATTAGATAGCCCGTTTCATTATGAAATAATAAATTTATACGCATATTTTGGAGATAGTTAGGGGCAGTTTATTGAAATTAACAGAATATGATGTCATTCAATCAGCTCTTGGGCCTAAACAGCTCACTTCAGCAAAAATATACTAGGAACATTTCTTGTAGAAAATTTCTTCATCTTAAATTTTTATGTCTTTATATTTTTTCTAAAAACGCACCGTTTTGGAGATATTTTCAAAAAAACGTTTTTGAGCGCCATCTTGGCAAGATGGCGGCGCCGGCGGCATGTCCCGGAATGTGCATTTTGTGAATTTTAGTTCTGGACACCCAAAACTATAATCCTACAAAGTTTCAAAACTTCCGGACTTTTTTCCAGGTAAAAATCCCCAATGACTGGCCTATGACGACAATACTGAAAAGAGAGTCGAGATGTGTTGAAACATCATGACAAAATGACGATATTCAGTTGAAGCGCCCCAATTAAGACAGGTTTGGGTTTATTATAAAATGAGAAAACAAATTCAATTTCAATTTCAATGAGTTGAATTCTGAATTTAAACGAAATATAATTTTTTTTCCAATGCAGTTCACGAAAAAATCATCGACATTATTGCATAGTCGATAATCAATTGGCTGTTTTACGTTTCCAAGAACTCCACATTGTGTCGTTGATTGATGAACAGCTACTTTGTTAAAAGAACATTGTAATATTATAAAATGCTTTTGTTCTCATACAATGATACAGTTGAATAATGTTGTTTATATCTGCATTATTGTGAAATTAATGTAAGTAAATGTTTTTTTACCACAGAGCTTGTGCGTGATATGAACGGATTCAGTAATTTTTAGAGAGTATTGAACTATGCCTACAAGAAAAATTATTGAAAATAAATATAAATGTAGAGCTGATCCAATTATGTGTAAAGGGTTTGATATAATTTGCTGCAGATAAACTAATGGACCTAAGAAAATGTATTTGTGAAATCTAAACTCCTTTCGGTGAGATGTAACCATTATTGAACTTGTAGGATCTGTTTTGATTTATTGATTTTATATTATCTGATCGAGTATTATTTTGGTTCTAAAATACTCCGTTGCCTTATATTCTTTTCGCACTTCGGTAAGATACCTATATTTTGTAATTTTTCTTCTGATGCTTATAGAATAGTTTAATCCATAGATGAAAACCCACAGTCATCTCCACAACTTTTATCAAAATGATCAGAGATCAATCGTAACGGAATATGTTTCGAGCTTACATAAGCCCATCATAAGCCGATAAAAAGTATCATAGCTCTAGAAAAATCGGTATTAGGATATTGATGCAACAATTACTTAGCAAAAAGTTTTAAAAAGAATTTATATCATTTTACAGATACAGTTGTTTCTTATTATTTAAAAAAACGATTGTTTTTCAGATCTTGAAGCATATTTCCCTGTTTGCCCTGTTAGTAACTATAATATTTGTATGTTGCTGCTGCTGTTTTCATCCCCTCATTAACTTCAACCCTATAGGAATTGATAGTACCCGCCGAGATCTTCAAAATGTGCTGTCGCAACACTCCTCACCCCTATTCAAAATCAGGAAATTGTGCTTTCCTTTGGTGAAGGGTTGAAGTTACGAAGATGATGAAAGTAAATAGGTGATTCAC
This sequence comes from Phaedon cochleariae, assembly GCA_918026855.4. NCBI lineage: Eukaryota > Metazoa > Arthropoda > Insecta > Coleoptera > Chrysomelidae > Phaedon > Phaedon cochleariae. The sequence continues at coordinate 16,616,093 of OU896720.1, read as the reverse complement.
CCTCAATAAAGCGACTGGTCCGAGCGTTTTTTCACATTTTCTTTTCAGAGCAGTAGAAACTAAGTGTAAAGTTTTCGTTGGCTCATCCTGTATAATGACCCATGGTGTTATTTTCCGAGATCGAAGAAATTCTATAATTGTTTACTGACTCAATCTGCATGGTAAGAGATTAGTATAAACCACTAAAACGAGTTACATTTCAGAATGATACTATAGTAACCCAACATTAAAAAGTGCTGCCCTATAAATTTATTTTTTCAGTGACAATAAGATAATGATGAATTGTTTCGACAGTATGTGTTAATTATTGACACATTTCACGGACAAATTTAAACGTTTACTGAAGATACAGTTCTGGTTTTATTTCAAGGTAGCACTTTCAATCATTTTGTGAAAAAATAGAGAGGTACGTAACCATCACCCATTAAAAAGTTAGTAAGCTTCGCAAATTGCTTATAAATCAAATAAATACCTGGTAAAATCATTCTCATTGAAACTACCCTAACAAGTTCATTTTTTTTTTTACCAAACCACTCATTCGTACAGGGTGTTTATTCACCAAAGATATATAAAAAGATATATAGGTACAGATTTCAAAATGAATGTTAATAAACAGTGGCATCACTGAAGAAATAATTACGAGTAATTATGACTTGTGCGTGATATAGCCAATCATAGGTATATGAAATTTATCAAATATGAATATTGAGATTCTCCATAACATCTAAGAGTATCTAAAATATCTAAAAATATCTAGAATTATCTGAAAATATCTAAAAATATCTAAAAATCTAAAAATCTTTGAATAGGTACATAAAAAATGTCCATCAGTACCTACTGGCCGACACTGAATTATGAAGTACACATGAATATAATATTGAAAGTTCAAAATAATTAACAAAGTTGGTCCTTTTCGGATATATTCGCCCTTGAAGGTGAACTGCAGATGAACATATTGCTGGAATAACATATAGTCCACATTCCTATAAGGAATATTCTTGCATGATACTTTGGGCTGATTGGGTCCAGTTTCCGTGCGACCAAAATATCATGCAAATCGGAATGACTGAAGAAGTTTTTAACTAAAGCCCACATTCCAATATTCACCATCATATATGTCCGAAAGAAACCGACTCATGATTGATATGTATATTATCTTCTCCAGTACTACTCAATTCAATATGTCTTCATTCAGTTTTCACTCATGTACGAAAATTCCAAAATTGTCACCTGCAATTTTGCGTATATTGAATATGTTGCAAGAGATGCTACAAGACAGATGCTACAAGAAACCCACTATAAGAATATCCATGAAACTTGATAAACGACCAAAGAAATTTCTCAAACTATATTAGAAGCAGAAGAGCATATAAATATGTACAAATGATTTATCATCGCCAATAAAAGTTTTTGATGTTAATGATGAAAAAGTTAGGAAGCTGACGAATTGTTCCAAACCTGTATTGAATCAATTTCATTGTAACAATTTTCGATAGCTTGCAGAGTTTGAGAACTCTGTCTGCGCAACTGGATTAACAACAAGACCAACTCCTCGTGAGTTCTACCAAGTAACTCGCCAGCTGAAACGCTCATTTTATCATTTGTGGGCCAATTATCCTAACAATGAAAAAGAAAATAAAAAACTGAATATACACTAGGTGACCATGAGATTACTTATAGCCAGCCTGCCATTTTTCCAGGAAGTTGTTCGAATATTTGAGAGGCAGATTTAATGCAACCAAACACCGGTTTATCCGGAAACACAATTCATATACTCATTTCAAATGGAATACCTCGGATATCTTCAGACAATTGTATTTCCCAAGAAATTCATTTTAATATACAAGGAATGAATGAAGAGAAAATTCGTTATGTAATTTTTGATGGCTCTACATTATGATTCTTTTGAGAATTTGAAGAAGAATTAAAAAAGTGTAAGTTTAAGTAAGCAACCTGTATGAACAATAATATTATAAACAATTCAATGACATATTAGAGTTCCAGAGGAGTTGAAGAACGATTTCGGGAAAAAATCGAATCAATCTCAACGAAAATCTGTAAAATGATGTTAAAATAAGAAGAGAGGTTTTTAATACCACTCATAATCATATTTCTTACCAGATCGAGATCAGAACCTTTCACTGATATTTCATTTCATGATGATAGTTTTCAATTATTCTTATACATAACTTATCAATGAAAAAAAATCCTGTGATTCAAATCATTCAAATCGATTGATTTAAATCCTGTCAACCCTGACAAAATCTTCATTTGAAGCAACTGTACAACGCAATCAAATCAGAAATCGATAAAGGCATCACAGTTTTCAAATGATCGGCTGGCTAGTAATGTCGAGGTCATATACATATAGGTACCATCATTCAAGATTTTTGCAAAATGATACATGATACTATATTATCCATTCGTAACTCTCTCGTTGACAATGGAAGGATATGAAAGTTTACGACTTACCTTTCTTGAATCTGGATTTGGATCTCCATGACTAGAATTCTTATTTGTATAATGAACTTGAGGATTCGATAACCTGAAAAAAAAGTGTATTTTGACAATCCTTATTGAAATGAATCATAGGTGAGTTAAGTCACGATATTTGGTGGACATTCATGTTCCAATAGCCTATATTCGAATGAGGCATAGTCATTCAATGGAGGAACACATCGAATACTCAGATACGAAGTTTCATCGCTGTAACTTCTACATGTAGATATTTCTAGGTCAACGAGAAATCAATGAAACTAAAGAAAATCAAAAACTGCAAGTCGCGGTTGACTAAAAGTAAAGTTGGGGTTCTCAACTGTGAAAACTCAAGAACACCGTTTATCACTCACTACAACAAACAGTTACTTTGAAAACCGTCTCTACTGACTGAAAAAGGTGAAGAACAACTACCGGAAAATTATAGAAAAATAAACATTTCACCAACAATTTCCGATAAGGGAAAAGGCGATCTTCAATACAGTTTAGTATGACGTAATACAAAAACTCAATTTGTTTAATGCTAATCAATTTGGAGTCAAGAAAAGAAAAGTACCATAGTGGCCGTCAACATTCTCGAAGCTTTTGAAAATGAATGTCCATGTTTAACAATATTTACTGACCTGCCGAAGCATTTTGGCTGTGTCAATCATAATGGACTAGAGTGGAGGACACTCCAAACAAACCATCTATTTTGTAAGACAATTATTGTTGTCCCGAGTTCATAATACAATTATCTCAACATTTCTCTGAAAAATTGACTGTTAGTCAGATAATTTGGACACCTCACCAAATCGACATATTTTACAGCTGCGCAGTACATTAGCTAGCTCTATCGAGAATTTCCTCGTCGAACGGAATCTACTCACGAAGATTCAGCCTGTTATCAGTCACTGAAAAAAACAGGCGGTGGATCCTGGACTACAAGTGAATATCTCGGTAACCGTTTGTCAGATTTTGTTTAATTTTTGTACAGGATGATTTCAGACCACGTACATATTTTCTCTTGTGTATTCGGATGGAATAAGCAAAAATACGAATAATATTGTGTTCCAACTTTTTTTTAGTGTCTCGCTTCGTTTTCGAGAAAGATAGCAAAGTTTCGGCAGGTCTCTGCATGGATTCCATAAGGGAAAATACAAATGTTTACAAATCAGAAAAAATCGGGATGTGTTCGTGTATGAAGATTAAAAAGAAATAAAATAAATTATCTCTAAAATGCGTAAAGTACTGGTGGTCAAGATAAAAATTCTCTACAGCTTTATCTCTAGGAGTATTTCCGTAGGTTGAATGGTTATGTCGATATTCGGCCCAAAACAAGAGTAAAACTTAAAATTGAAATTTTTCACGAAAATAAGTGAATCTTTGAGGTACTATATCTCGGAAACTATATTCAACGTACAGAGTTGCAATTGAACCGAAATTGTTGCAAATTCATTTAACTTTAAAACGCATAGTTTACGCAACATCTGGAAAAAGTACAAATATTTTGCCGTTTTCCACTAATTCCGAATCGAGCACAGGTTTTTCGAAGCTGCATACTTGGGTACACACTACCCTAACTGGCCCTAACAACATTTCAAAAATCAGAACTACATTCACGCTCTGCGATTTCAATGTCATATTTGACTGGCGTATGTATTTTTAGTGGATTCAATTGATAAAAATCACGAAACACTAGAAGATTGCGGTTATGTTGTGCAAAAAACAAGCAAAATGCTCACTCTGGGCACGCTCCAGGAAAATCTGGATTAAAAAGGGTCCAGTAGATGTTAATTGTTTAAATAAAACGTGAAAGTTTTCAAGCTATTGATAATAAAATTCAACACACTGTATCTCGGAAACTCTGTAACTCTGAAACATCATATATAGGTATACGTTCATATGAGGAGTTCTCATGGGGGCACTCACAGAATACGCATATATATTCTTTGGCTCTGAAATTTGCTTCATTACTTCGAAACGGCTCATCAGATTTAACTCAAATTTGAACAGTTGGCATAAGTTAATGGGTCAATAAAACCCATATATCAAAATCATGATGAATATAACTCCATGGGCATAAAAGGAGGGGGTTTGGAGATTTGTACTAGCTGCATACACGTAACTGATCAATCAAATGAAGAGAGGTTTGACTATGAAATTTGGAATACATAAATCGTTTACTAGAAATAATATATTCTTGGAAAATTGGATTACTCTCATGGTTTCGACAAAATTTGAATTTCAGTAATTTAGAGAGTACCTAAGTAAAGTTTTGATACGAGTAACAGCTATTTCATAAAATGTTTTCAGAATTATAATGAAGATGATGAAAAGCCCTAATTTCGAGTGACAATGGAAAATGAAAAAACTCCACCGCCCCGTGTGAGAGTCGAACTCACAACCTCTGGGTTACATGCCCAACGCTCTGCCAATTGAGCCAACGGGTCGTCCGTCGATCAATCGGCAGGGAGGTCGAGTTCTCATCACACACCAAGCGGCAGAATCCTTCCAATTCCCGAAGTCACTCGAAATCATGCACTATACGAAGCATCGCTGGCAGGATGGTACTATACAGTCTCCATATTTCCCCGTTCGTCCTCTGGCATTGTCTTTCCTTGTATACAGAAATGCCCGCAAGCAATCTATACATAGGAGTGGGTGATAATTCTTGTCGGTTACTCGACCGAAAAGATACATATACGATGAAGATGATGGAAAGCCCTAATTCGGGAACTGGAAGGATTCTGCCGCTTGGTGTGTGATGGGAACTCGACCTCCCTGCCGATTGAGCGACGGATGACCCGTTGGTTCAATTGGCAGAGCGTTTGGGCATGTAACCCAGAGGTTGTGAGTTCGACTCTAACACGGGGCGGTGGAGTTTTTTCATTTTCCATTGTCACTCGAAATTAGGGCTTTTCATCATCTTCATTATTATATATGTATCTTTTCGGTCGAGTAACCGACAAGAATTATCACCCACTCCTATGTTTTCAGAATTCACCATTTTCACCTATACGATACAAAATACTGAAATGTACTGTTATCAGCTATTTTTTTCGTTATTTTGGTAATATTTTTATGTCAGAGCCGTCTAGCGCCCACACTAAACAACTTTGTACTGAAGTATGTATGCTTCGAGGTTTGCTTGTATAGAATAGTTTAAGTCTGAGAAATATATAATAGGTTTTTGTGAAAACTTTTTAGAAACACCGTAGGTGCAACAAAATAGGACCTATTAGTTTGAAAATGATCTGTCTCGGTTGTGGCCTCGCCAATTCGACTCCTATTGAAAGAATAACACATTATAAATAAACAATGAGATTTGATGGTCCAATATAATGAAATAAAGCACTTTTTGAACCACTCTTTGATAAGGCATAATAAATTTGTGGGCAAACATAATTTCTCTCGTAACGCTTTTCTTTCACATACTTAATGGTCAACAAGAGTATTCTCTAAGTTCTGTCGAAAAAACTATACTTCTTTATATTTCGTTCACAGAAGACATAAAATGGCGGGATATTCAAAATTTAAAAATTGAATACAACAGAAAAAAAAGGATTGAACTAAATATTGCTAGTGCATATACAGAACATGCACTAGCAATTTACAGAAAATTGATTATGATAGCTGGTAGCATTTTTTTCATAAGCAATGAAATATATTGGAAAAATCACTAAACTAAGAGATTATATGTTGAACAATTCAATGCAGAATTCTCTCATGGCAGTTCTTATGAATTCGACAAATTTCCACCGCTAAACACGCACTCACTATGCCATAGTTGTTAATGTGTTAAGAAAGTACCTACCACTCTGCCCTACAGTTTTTCATCATTTTCAGTGAGGAGAAGAATTCAAAATCGCACAAATGAATAACAGTTTTAGGTTTCCCACTTTCAAATGGGTTACTACAATGTAGAACACCATGAACCATAATATCTCATAATGGCCTGTGGTGACATCGTTTCATAAGTGACCCATTTCCAATTGGGTTTATAGAATTCATTACCCGGTATACATACAGTTCATGACCTTTTGGCCTGATTCGGAAAATGACGACAAGAAGTAGAATATTAATAATATAACGTGACAACCCCATTCTGTAAATCATTCAAATATATGCAGTATTATAATATGGAAATTTCATACATTCCTTCACATTCCCAATTTATCATCTCATGGAAACTCACCCATATTGTTCCTTCTCTGGATTCCTACATAAATTCGTCACTGAACGTGACTCCATGTGTGTGCTTGGTGTCCATATCTTCTTCGCAGATATTGCTCTCGGAAAAGTATCTCTGCTGTTCAGCTGAGACATGTCTCTTGTATTTATCGAAATTGAACCAGATGCTACAATGATTTTGAACTACACATCAATACTCAATTATACAAGGTATAACAAACATAGCCATAGTCAAGGAGCAATCTAAATCAGAAAAAAACATCTGACATACAAACACTTGTTTTTAAAATAATTATTCGTTTTGAAAATATATGTCTTAGTTTGTATATGGTTTGTATTAAATTTTGCGGCCACTGATGATGATATGTATTCCAGCATAGACATCCGTGATCTTGACATCTCTCAGAGATCCACTATTGAAATACACTCGCGATTTCACAATATAATGCTAGCGTGATGTATTTACAGTGTACAGGAGATGTCACGATGCGATGTCTACTAAACTGTCCCACATTTGAAGTGAGTCAAGCAAACATTTCTATCATTTTCGAACCGTCATAACTTTGGATTGGATTAACCAATTTTCAATTTCTGTCAAGATTGTGATAGCTCAATTCATTGAGTACAACTTCAGTACTTTTTTGTTATTTCATCTTTCCGACATGATGACCTACAGGGTGATATCTGAATGTGATAAATTTCGAAAAGTTTTGGATCGCCCCGTTTCACAGGGATTTTTTTAAATGGTTTATATTGAGGGCGATAAAATGAAGGATGATGAGTTTCCTCGAAGAGGTTTTGGATTTAAGAGGATTTATACAGGATGTTTTGATATATGGATTTTTTCACAACTCCAATTATTCTACAGAATTTGAGATCGACATTTTTTCAACTCCATTACTGTACAGTGTTTTGTTCATGTTCATAAATAGTTAATGTGGAGATAAATCAAAATACTACGAAAAATGCAGGTAATAATTATTAACACAATATTTTCAATGAAAAAATGATACATAAAATCGACATGGGGCGGTATCATGATTAAACGTCGCTCCACGTTGGTTATTTTCAGATAGAGTATGATGAATGCTCTTCGGTATCAAGACATGTATTGTGTTAGGGAAGTTGTCGTTTCAGTTGTCCAAAACTGTTGGTGAAAATTTCATGCTGTTTGATGATAATGAACTACATCGTGCGAGAATTGTCACTGGAGTTTTAAGACATCATAATATTGCATCCCTTTCCTCCCAATCCTTCCTAGGTACGAACGATGATCTTCCAACATAGAATAGGGATTCTCTTCCGTGCGCTCCAAGATGAAAAACCTCTCCCGACATGAATCCAATAAAATACTTATAGAGAAGGGAAGGTGAAATGATGAATCTTGGACCAATTATAAGATGCGATACTGGAAGAGTGGATAGCTATTCCCCAAGATTTCATCAACGGAGAGCTCTCGTAGCTGCTAGGTGAGGTGCAACAACATATTGAGAATTGACTCAACAATTGAAGTTGTTAGTAGTTAATTGAAGTTGTGTTTGTATAACACTGTGGATTCCTAATGTCCATTAAAAATATTATGTTAATAATTATCTGCATTCTTTGGTAGTATTTTCGATTATTTTTACATTCTTACTCTATGTAGACTGCTAGTAGTCATATCGCAGCAACCCAAAAATGATTTTTTCGTTTTATTTTTGCCAATCTTAGGAAATATGAAGTGTTTTGTTCTTTGGTGTAAGAATTCCACGATTAATAATACTAAAGATGTTTCTTTTCATCGGTGAGTTTGTGAGTAATGAATAATTCATTATTTTAATTGGCTTCCGTCAGTTGAGCAAGTAGGTACCTATTGAAACCAAGTGGAATCAAGCATGTTTTGTATATTCATTCAGCTGTGAAGAATTTGAGCTAAGGCCTGAGGTGCCAAACCTGCTCATCTATTTTAGACAATTTCGGATCAAAAGTTTTTTCATTCAATTATGTTTTTTTTTCGCAATTGCATACCTCGTTGGTCCCAGCACTGGGACCAAACACCCCATAAGTCGAAACTTGTGCGGGGTTAGGTATACATACAATCACAAACATCCATGGCCTAACTAGGATTCGAACCTATGTCTCGGTGGGAGTCCCCATACGAACTCAGCGCCTTCACGCTCTCGACCACCGAGCCGCCTAGAATTCCTATAAGAATAAGATAAATGAATTGAAGCTATCAGGAGACCATTGGACCTTAGCCACTCAGGAAGGATAATTATTATGTTCAGACGATTTTAGGTCAGATAGCTTTCTGATGCTTCCAGGTAAATCCAGGACGTGCGAATTCGCCGTTTTTTGAAATAAAGTTCTCAAATCTGGTTATTTGGAAGCTATGAGACCTGAATACGGCGTATTTCATTCGTTTCTCACTACTTCATGTATGGTTTATCAACCTTCCATAGTAGACCCCTCCCAACCTTTTTCCTTCGATACGCCTATATTCCTCCGATTCATGGGTGTAACATGAAATATCCTAAATGCGCATGAATCAGTTTCACCAGTTCGAAAACCTTTTTCCTTCGATAAGCCTATGTTCCTCGGATTCATGAGTGTAACATGACAGATCCTAAGCGCATGAATCAGTTTCACTAGTTCGATCTCCTTTTGCCTTGTAGAATTGGCGGTCTAGATTAGTGTATAAGTCGGTGGACCAGCCATAGTTTCCAGAGTTCCGAAGGTATAATAATATTTTCAAATTTTGCAGGGGTGTTGGATTCAAGAGTTATAAAATGTTTCTATCTTTCATACTCTCCCATCACTTGAAATGACCCCAACTTTTGATTTCCAAATAGGACAGCATGTATTTAATTCAATAATCATAACGAATTCAACGATACCGAGTTCGATAAGTTTATTTATAACGATCACGGAGATATTTGCGTTCGCAGTTTCCATATGCTCGATGGGTTGTTACGGCACAATATTGATGAAAGCTCATTATCTGTTACACTCATTGAGCATATGGAAATTTCAAACGCGAATATTTTCGTGATAGTTCAAAACAAAATAACCCTCTATATCATACCCAGTATCATTGAATTTTTTATGATAATTCTCAAACACTTATGGAATAAAATACAGGGTCTCCCATTTGAAAATTGAAAGTTGGGGTTGCTTCCAGTCATACCGGAAGTGATGAGAGAGTATGGAAAATTGCAAAATTTACCAATTCTTGTATTCTACACCCATGCCAAATTTGAATCTCATACCTTCGGAACTCTGCTCAAGTAGCACACCAATATTGTGAAAATATTTCAATTACATATTGCCAGAAACACTATTTCATAGCATAGCATGATTTTATTGAATTCAATCGGCATTATAAATACGAAAGTAGCAGGCTATGATCTGAGAAGGAAATTCTTTGACTGGTTGCATGGAACTTGTGATCATAAATGAAAGCCTTACAGCTCAAAGGTATAGTCTATCCAAAGTCATACAGGGCGTGGAAAACATTTTGAATTGAAAAACTCCAATTTGTGATTGTCTGCCACGTGCACGGACAAAGGAACTCCAAAAGATGCGAAACCGCTCTTCTCGAGGTGCTTCAACTGACTTCGGATCGACTATATATATCGATAATTTTAGGACCACATATAATGTAGGGATTTTTGTTGATGCAAAATAATGACAGGCCTCACGTCGCCCGAGTTGTGAGAAATTTTCTGGAGAAAGTGTGTATCGCTACCATGGCATTGCCAGCTCGGAGCCCGGATTTAAATCTCATTGAGAGTAACTGGGTCTTGCTTGGTACAAAATTACAAGAGGAACGTTACTTGACTACTTTGGAAAACGCACGGCAGAGACTGATGATTCAAATTTGGGAAGACCCGGACCAACATGACAGTAGGTCTCTTATTTTGGGTATAAGCCGTCTTTGCCGAGAAGTTTTTCGTGCCCGCGGCGCAAATATTCGCTACTGACCCTTTCGATCAACTTGTGCCTTCACATTTTGTTTCGTTTTTTCGTTATTCAATTTGGATATTGATCTTCCATAAAATCATGTTACGCTATAAAATAGTGTTTTTCGAGTAATAGGAATGATAAAGGAGTGAATCCAAGAAAGGAATTTTGAAAAACGATAAGGCTAAAGCGTGATTTCAATTTTAACTCGATAGTATAACAATTACACTCATATCTATAGGCACCGTTTCACCGCATCACGCCGCATCATGAATTTATCTCCTGTGTCAGATTTTCCCTTCATGATAGTGGCTACCCAAACTCCAAACACCGGGCTCACCTGGTTCACGGATGGGTCTCGTGTTGGGAGCTGGCGTATACGGGCAGAACCAAGACTACGAAGAGTTTCAACACCTTGGAAAATTTGCCACTGTATTCCGGGCTGAGGTTTCGCCATCCTTGCCCCTGCACACAAGAAACCATACGACGCCATATCAGCGGCAAGCGCATCTACATCTGCTCCGACAGTCAGGCCACTCTCAAAGCTCTAAGAGCACCAAGAGTGGTCTCTCGGTTGGTTTTAGCAAACAGAACCTTGCTGAGATAGCAAGGGAAAACCGTATCGAACTACTTTGGGTTCCTGGACATAGTGGGATAGATGGCAAAGAAAGAGCCGATGCCATACCGAGGCAAGGTTCTTCAGCCCGTCCTGCAGGTCCAGAGCCCATCGTGAGCATTTCTCTCTGCACATGACTTCGAAAACTTGAAGAACTTTTAACAGAGAGGTTTAGTCGGGAATGGACTGAATCTAGGGGCATGAGGCAGGCGAAGATTTGCATTGAAAGGCATTCGATACGTCTCACCCAATCCCTCCTGAATATGCGAAGAAGCCAATGCAGAGTTGTCACTGGTTTACTAAATGGACACTGCCGCCTAAACAGACATCTAAATATCCTGGGTATCTCCGATGACCCAACGTGCCCTTCATGTCTCATATGTGAATGTACTGCGCTGATACAGCTCAGATGGCGGAGTTTCTGACACACTACTCTTCCAGTGGAAGAAGCGCCAAACATCCCGGCTACCGACATCCTCGCCTTCGGCAGAGCTGCGGGACTCTTGTGAAGGATGCCACACTAACGGGGCGACACAATGGACCCACACTACCGGTCTAGCTGTCTGGACTTCGACAAGTCCCCCCGACGCCTACTCAATCAATCAATCAATCACCGTGGAATATAATCTTTATATGACGGTTAAATATTTCAATGCCCCCATCAAAATTTCACAACCAAACATTTCCTCCTATGAAGGGGAAGCGAGCCCACTTATCTTCTCATTCCAGTTCCAAAAAATGACACCTAACCTAACCTTCCGTTCGTATTTTCTAGTGAAATAAATATCAGGTACATAATACGCGATCATTCTGGGGACTTCGAACTCCTTCAGTATGGCTATGTCGTTATGTTATTCATTGTATGAGCAGATTGTTTGAAATCTTATGAAAATTCCGAAGAAAAATTTGATTAATAAAATCCACAAAAATTTTCCAATGGATGAAAACTTATCGTTGTTGATTGAAGTTGAAATATATTTACATTATAATACACGAACCAATAAAATGAAATAAAATAAATGAAACTTATACCTGTTTCTTGTGTGTCGTTTATATCGGTCGAATCACAATTCCCTTCACCTATTTCTACCACTATGTTACTACCTTCGACCTGTGTAGCCGTGAGAGCAGACAACTGATCATCAGAAGGGGCACTGGAAAGGAGATCCCATTGTCTCAACTTTTCCCTATCGATAATGAAGCTGCCTTCTTTTCGAATCTCATTTTCACTACTCTTAACGGTTTTCTGGTTCTCCAAGTCTTTTTGATGTTTATCGAGTTTGATGAAATTATCATTCACGTAGGTCACACCTCGGGTTATTCCCCTTGGCGATTTCTGTTTCTTCTTAGTGTCACCAATACTGTCCAGATCCTCCATCGACTTTGTATGTCTTTGACTTGCTGTTCTTAACCTTTCTCTCCATATCGAATCTTCTTCCCACAGGTAACTACCTTCCGATGCCAAAATGTCAGTTTGGTTTTCTTCAGTTACATCCTCCGGAACTTGACTTGGTTCAATACTATCGTGGAAGACATTTTCTATCAATCCCTCGAGTGAATGGGATCTACGTACTCTTGTCTCACTTGATATTAACACATCACTCAAAGTGAATTTATCAGTTTTTTGCACTGGGTAATAGTTTCTAGCTTTTGGATCCAACAAGTCGGAAACTTTGTGTCTTTTCAATGTATCAGACTCGTAGATATTCTTTTGATCGATGTTCCCAGATTTGTCAGTTAAGTTGAGAAAATCAACTGAAACTGATCTTGCTTCAGCAGCAAGTTTGAAAGTATTTTGTTCTATATCAGACCTTCGTTGGTTTGAATCTTGTGTTTCACTTTTTATTGGGTTTATAATATGGGTTATGTCTCGCTTACTCCCGTTGATCGTTTCTCTTTGGTTGTTCAATGTCAGCATAGAGGAACTACATTCATTGTTCAACATGTTTATCGATAAATCAGAATAGTAATAAGGTGCCGATATTTGGCAAATCGTATTTGATGTACTTACGTCAATGATAGGAGTAGACCTGTTGGAATTCTGTAAAATACTGCTAATTTCTGCTAAAGTTGAAGTACTACTTTCAGGTCTGCCCCCAGAATGAACGGACCTTCTAGTACTTTCATCTCTTTGTGTGTAATTCAACTCAGTGCTTGTATTATGAACTGAAGTTGCAGTGATCAGCAAATTTTCATATTCGGGAAAGCACACTTGATGAGCAGCACTATTTGAACGTGAATCATCATTACTAGCGATACTCAGATTTCTGATCTGCATGTCGTCAAAGTATCTTTCTAGTTCTACATTCTGAATACACTCTGACATCAATGTACCATCTAAAGATTCCAACTCGGTACAGACATCTTCTGAAACAGGCCTTCTTTTCAACATTGTTTCATAATTCGCAGTTTTTTGACGAAGTTCTATATCAGAATCGCTATTTGTAGAAAGTACACTCACACGAAGTTTATTTTCATCAAAATATTTATCAGACAAAGACACGGAAGGCTTATTTATATCCAACGATAAAGAACTGCCTTTCTCGCGCCTACAACTGACATGAGCAGATTTCTTCGCATATTTATTATTACTATTGAAGAATTGATCAGAATTTCTATGCTGTGCTGATCTTGTCAGCAAATTGAATCGGTATGTCTCGTCTTTCTTATTTTGCCCCTTCAGGAAATTGTATTCCTCAATATTGTCAAGATCATCCAAAGGTGGTGGAGAAGATGGAATAGGAGGAGGGGAAACCAATTCACTGTCTGAGCTGTCATGAAACTCAGGCGCGGTCTGTGCAGCACCTAGATAGTAGGATGCTGGTCTAAATGAGTCTGACAGACTGAATCTAGGATGGCTAGGTGTATCTAAAGAATCCAGATCTTTGGAAGCTTCATCATCAGCATCTGAACTGTCAGACTTGTTAGCACTTGTATTCCTTTTAGAGGCCATCAATATGTCTGGTAGTTCTTGGCCATTGTTTGATTTTCCTTCTGGGTTCTTGAGCTCCATGTATACTGGTTCGAGTTTCCCTCCATTAAAGCATACCAATTCATAAGGCTGTTGTTCGATTTGATTAGATTCAGAAGTGGGACTCAATATAGATGCTCCTGCATTCTGAGTCATTTCTACGTAATGGTTTTCATCAGTTTCTGATTCATTGAACAATGTTTCTTCAATACTGTTGGTACTGCTTCTTGGGCTTAAAACACTCCTCTTTGGTGACATTGGCATGTAGTTTTCCTCTATTGTAATTGTTATCATGTCAGATTCGGATTCTTTGTTAACGTTAGATTTCTTTTCGAAATCTGCTAAGATGGACATAACTAATGCTCCGTTGCTCTTCATTTCTGTTATGGGAGGTGTCGATTCGAACTTTTCGGAATATTCAGATTGGAGATGAGAAACTTGTGCAATATCGGAAGATTCTTTGCTGAACTGTGGTTTTGCGAAAGAGTTATCATTCTTATCTTTGCTTGTTTCTTCTTCACTATGTTTATCAACATAAACATTGGTGTACGGTGCATCATGCAATAGGTTAGAGTGTGTGAAAGGCTTTTCAGGTTCAGCGAAGGTACTAAGTACAGTGGTAGAAGTGGTTTGTGCAGGTGTAGGTAACTCAGGGTAATTGTCCAAGGTCCGTCCTGCCTGTGATTGCACAATTTCCTTTCTTCTCTCCTCATTTTCTGAACGAACCATAAAACAATTTACAAATTTTTACATGATCAAAGCCCTCATCCAAAATATAAAGGAGAAATTAATCTGTTAGTAGAAGTATGAAAGTTAATGACCTATATGTTTTCGAAATGTTAGTTACAGAAAGTACGACACCCAAATGGTTTCAGGCAGGAAGGACCAATGTAGACTACACCAAGAACCAGCACCATAACTAATAAACAGTTACACAACTACGAAGTTGACTACTAAATTATGAAAATGGAAATACCTTCATCATCTGAGGAATAACTGTTATACTGAGGTAAGTTTCTCCGGCAGTGTCGTTCATCTAAGTAATGTTCACCATGTTTTGGGTGCATATGGAATTTGTAATCATTTTCTTGATTCATATGATTTCCTGGGTAGCCCTTGTTTCCTTGTAACTTCCTGTTCAGAGGAGATTGTAACATCCTTTGTTTCCACTCCAATAATCTTCTCATTGATTCTTCTCTCTACAAAAATAAACACACCATGAGTGGGCAAAACTATGTAGATTTAGAAAGGTTAAGAAAACAAAACATGCCAAACAGAAAACCTTTAGAGAATATAAGGAACATATATAGCATATTATCAGAACATACAGTTATATAAAATGGTCCTTGTAGAGCATGATGAATCAATAGGTCAATTTTATCGCGATCATCTGTTTGAATGGGGTAGTCTGATGATATGAAATATGTGAAACCCAAATCATTACAACAACAATTCACAACCAAGTCCCAAGGCGCGGTCATATAGAACAAATAGATATAGCATGCATCACATTACCTTCCTTTCTCCTTCTCTGATCATACTTCTTTTATCAACTGCTGGTCTATCCATTTGGGGAGTATTCTGAGCCAATCTGGCACTAGCTGATCTAGTGAACTGATCGCAGTCCCTACTCCTTGGATTCGTACCGAACATCTCCCTCCTAGCATAGTCAGGACTAACCGACTCCTGATGTGAACAATAATCCATATCAACTTCCTTGGACAAAGAACCTTCACTCAAAACACTCCTGCTTCTCATTGGTTGTGGCTCAGGAGTATCGGGGATGTGTAACTTGTTGAAATTAACAGGTTGTGTGCTTGACCGAATAAGAGGAAAGGTGTTATCATGTTCTGGGTACCTAGCCGAAGCATTTGTTCTAGCATTAACATCAGTCTTATACCTATTAGGCATTTTCTGCAGGTACTGTGCAGATTTCCGCATCTTCTCGGCATACAACTCCTCCGAGTAGAAGTAGTTATCGCTGTCGTTCGCGTTCCTGTTGATGTCTAGACTAGACTTAGGCCTAGGCTGCTGCCTGTTGAGCGCAGCCGTATTCGATTGTCGATGATTGATTTCGTATTCCAGAAAATCGGCACTGTGTGGTCTGGCGATGTTCGCATTAGGCAGTTTTCGTATTTTGACTAGTGGGTACTGGAGCATATCCATTGGACCCATCATGTTGACAGGTGTGTAAGCTCGGTAGGCCGGACTCAAAGGTGTTGGTGGGTTAGTCTTCTTCATAACATGCGTGTACGCCACTGGACTCAGCGGTCTTTTATACATGCTCTGCTCTGCGTATACATCTTCATAGTCTGTAGGTTGTCTGTACCTATTCGGGGTTAGCTTGGACCTTCCATAGGTATCAGGAGTCCTCCGTTCGACACTATGTACATGAATCTCCCCAGTGGGAGTGAACATATACTCCCTTGGGCTATCTTTTGTACCGTACACACCAACACTATTGCCATAAATATTCACAGGGGATTTGCTGATGTTCATTGGTTCGATATACTGGGGGTTGTACCTATCTATTATATCTGGGCTTGGGGAAGAGTATCCATCATTCAATCTTCTTGGTTTCGGAGGAGCATTGGCATACAGTGGTTGATTGTATTGACTTTGTTCTTGAGGACTCGCATTTAGCATATTGTTGGGTGAATGTGTTTGGGAATGAGTAATTTTCAGATTGGACGGCTTGTTGTATATTTGAGTTCGAGAGTTGTTCTGTTCTGGAGTATCAGTAGGTTTGGTTTGTTGGATATTATCAACAGCCTTCACAAGACGCTGTTCATTCTCACTGAAAATAATAATATGCATTACTCGAGTAGACGCATAAGATCAGTATAAATGTGTAAATAACTGTTTGGCAGCACACTCATCTAGCCAGGGTACTGCGACCGTGCTGAGTGCTATTGGTTTTATTGAAATCAATATGAAATATAATCGTTTTCGTGAAATATTTTTCGTTTCTGCTAAGTTGCTGATTGTACTATTTTGAGGAAATATTAATACATAGTTTTGAACTAAACGGGCTGTAAACTGTTGAGATGATATTGATACAGTCATGTATTCAAATAAATGTCACCAATATAGAATTCATTCACATTAGCACCAGCGTTAGAGGGTTCGAATGGATAGATGTTGAACCTATTGACTAATAAGGCATATAAACTCTTCACTTACTTATTCGTTTGAAGCATGCAGGCCATGTTGAGCACTCTCACCCACTGCATCATGAGCTCTTGCGAATCTGCTGCCAATACGTATGTTCGCATATTGGCGTGTTCGCATTTGAATGCATATTTTTTGCCAATTTTTTCTTCGGGCTTACAGATCGACACCTTGTAGGACGGAAGTAAAATTGAACCCAGCAATTTTTCTTCCTCTAATCCTGAAAGAGAAATGGAAAAGGAAATTATATTTTTATGAGTGAGAACTGGGATAGCTCCTTCAGGAACGGAGATGATCCAGGTGATTACATGGGGGGGGGGTGCATAGGAATTCATGTCGAATGTCAAATATCTTACACAGTGTATTCATGAAGTTCTGAACTTTCGACCTATTGAAAGGTATTCGTGCTTCAATGAAAATGTTGATAACTAGTTTTGGCATTTCCTTCATCGCTTATAATGGAACTTCTATATCACCAATTTAGCAAATCATGAGACAAAAACCCTCTGGTCTGGTGGAAATTGTTTCATGCATGATAGTTGGGCCTTTTCAGACTAAGAGATTCTGGGAAATTTCTATGTCAATTTCCGGTACACCTTTATTATTGTAGGAGTCAATTGTGATGGAAAGTAGATGTTGTTGAATGCCTTCGTCTTCATCAAATAATTCGATGAAAAAAATAGAAATACAGAAAGTAGGTACAGGCAATCATAAAAAAAAACACGGAATATTTCTGATTACCCTGATCATGAAATGTCCAACTAATCTCAGAGAAGATTTATGTAGTAGTTAGATGCTAAATGAAGCGAAAGTGATAGTAGATTATTTTATTAGGATCAAAAGTAACACTTTATTTGACAAGCGAATTTTGCATTCGCGATGCGGGGCGTCTAGCGAAGCCGAGCCAAAGTCACCTTTGATCCAAATGATACATGCTATTTTTTCTGCAACCGATGTGACTTACTCGACAGATCATTATAATACCTTAATTATAATATTTAATATATATTTACACTAGAATATTGGTGGACGATGACTTTACTTTGTTATAATTTATGTTGATATGCATCATCAGATACTACAGGCACAAATTCAACAATATACCCAAAACGTGGATGCCGGGCCATATGTATGCAATGCAACAAATAATCCGTGTGGTGAAAATATTCTACCTGCATTTACAGATCAGGTTTATTCAATTTTCAAGGATGTTCGAATTGTAGTTTCAATATAAATACAACCACAGAGTGACCCATTTGTCGACTATGTGACTATATATGGTGGAATTATAATATGGTGTGGAGTATGGTGTGCTTCGACGCAACTTCGTATACGTCACTACGAGTAAAACAATTCCGAGCTCGCAGTCATCAATTTGTCCGAGTCGCCGTGATCATTTTGGTACGATTATAGACTCGCAATGACGTTATGCGCAGAAAAGACGAATTCAAGATACGTGAGTAGCACACCATATTATATTTCCACCATGATTTGGACCAGGTGTCAGCCCCAATAGCAAATACCGCGCCAGTGCCAGGTAAAAAGAAGTGGAAAATGTTAGGTTAGTGAGCATATCAACAATAATAATAGCGATTATTTATTTCTCTCCTTATTCCACTGTGTTTGGCTCGGTGATCGAATAAAGGTAAACAATATCGTTGTGTGAGACAAAAAAGTATTGCTGGCCGTGATTATTCAAAAATACAAGTTAATCAATCAATCAGATTCCTATAATGAATGGAATACAGATCAAGCAAGTATGTGAATCTGATCAAAACAAAAATACTTAACTCTAATATGGTGTATTCATGTCTCCAGCATGGGTATGAAATGCCAAATCTGCCGAAATCGGGAACAAATCAGGTATGCATCCCAACCCGAATAAGCAACCATAACATTGTTCATAGATGAAAACCCAAAGTCATGGGTTTTCATCTATGAACTACACCACTCCACTTTGAGTTACCATGGACTTCTTCCAAAGATTAAAAACATAACAATATTGTTTATTCTTGATGACCTAACTCATCGGTTTTAGTTCCCAGGAACTCAAGTTCAACTTTAGCTCCTAGGAACTAAAAGTGTTGCCCAGCAACATACCTATGTCTGTGTCAGTATTAGAAACGTCAACTCAAGAGCTAATTTTGGTATCAAAATGGGAGACTTTTGTGTCGGTTGCAGAGAAAAGTATATATACATATCGGTGTCACCAACCTTGACCTCATATCTCAGTAGCGCGATCTGGTGGACAATATCCAGATATGTTAGCCGTCAATCCCGAAAATCGAAGCGTAAAATTCTTGTGCAATTAATCTAGGAGAAGATTTCCACATGAGGATTTTTTGTCATCAGTTATAAAATCCGTTATTTAACCAGCAAATAAACGAACCTGTCCCCCCTGAGTTGCTCTGAATTCGAAGCTCATTTGAAATGCAATGACAGTAAAGTTTAGAATGAAGGCCAAAAAGAAAGATTATATCAGTGACGTTACTGTGACGTTTTTCAGGACGTGATAATGACGACATGAACATGATTTCGACTATACGTTTATAGGTGTAATCGAAAATGTTACTTTTATGAAATTGCCGTGACGTGTCGGTGACGTCAAAAATCACGTTGGGCGGTGAAACTAGTCGTTCAGAGTTTGTCGAAAATCTGCTATTTGATTTCCAGTTGTGACAAGGACTTCTTGTAACAATTACTGCGGGCGGCTATAAAGTTCATGTGTTTATAAGGAGCACGATATGTAGGGACTTGATAGCAGTACCGATGCATTACCCCTATGATTTTTTTTATGTTCTGGTTCCCACGAAAAGGGATATCCTGTAATGTTCAGAGAACCAAGGGAAATGAGGTAGGAATTGGTGTTCTTCTTAAATTTCTGGAGGTTATATGCCTCGGGGAACACCTCCCTTGGCAATGTGTTCCAGAGCCTCGCTGTTCGTTGGATGAATGAGTCATTGGAAAGAGATGTTCTGCAGGTCTCCAAAGTGACCACGAAGAGGTGCGAAGCCTCAACTCGACGGGATAATCTCGCGGGGACTGCCAAGGGAGGAACAATTATTGATATTTCTGAAGAGCATCGTCCATGAGAATATCTATAAAATAGAGCCAGATCGCCAACTTATCTACGGTGTTCCAGAGAAGTGAGTGAGTTTGTGATCGAGGCATCCCCCACGAGACGAATTGCCCTTTTTTTGACAGAATCGAACAGTTTCAGGGTATGTTTGGGTATTGCACTCCAAATATGGGAACAGTATTCTAGGACAGGTCGGATCTGTGCCTTATAGATCATAAGCAGCTGACTGGAAGTGAAATAGCTCCTGGCCCGAAACAGAAAACCAAGTTTTTGGGATGAACTTTTAGCAATTGATCTCAAGTGATGTCTTCAAAGGTATGGTAACTCCTGACAAGCTTATGTTGGGCACAGTGAGATCGGCTTTCCTAGAAAAAAAGGCATGCTTGTGTTTTGTTTGCATTGAAATCTACCAAGTTATTGGATCCCCATTCGAGAATTGTTGCCAAGTCCATATTAATGTTGTCAACATTTCTCCCTTCTGATTTGCCTGGCTGGAATTGGAGCTCTGGAAGAGAAGGCGGTATGGAGGGTACAATCATCCGCGAAGCTGTGTACTGGACATGAAGTTGCTTCCAACAAATCGTTGATATGGAGTAGAAATAGTGTTGGTGTTAGAATTGATCCTTGCGGAACACCAGCATTCATGATGGGAGAGTCAGATAAAACTCCGTCGACCACTACATAGGCAAGCCATAAGATGGAAGCTTGGCGAGGAGTCCGTGATGCCAGACTCGAACGAATGCCTTGGAGATATCAAGTGCCACGGCTGAGGATTCACCATATTTTTCAATTTATTGCTGCCATATATGTGAGACGTAAGCGAGCAGGTCACCAGTTGATCTCTGGTGGAATATCGCAGCTCACTGTATGCAAGATTCCATTGTATTCCGAATGTGAATTTTTTTCACCTACTTCGCTGGGTGAAAATATCTAATAGAGAAATATACCTATAGGAGTGATTCAATTCAATAGTATGAAACAATGGAATCTATTAAATTAACCAAACTGAAAGAATCATTGTTGTCTATTCACATGCCTACGCCACTGTGGATCGACTCCCACACTAATAATTATACTATCGACTATCGACCTTGAACTTGATGCGTACCTAATAGTATAAATAGAAAATAGGGTAGATGTAGATGCACTGGTTAGCCGACTGGCAATGATTCCAAATGTATGACAAATTGACAAAGTGATATTCATCATACAGGACGTGGAAAAAAATTCTGAATTGAGAAAACCTGCGATTGAAGGTCTCTGAAAATAACAAATTTCTATCGTTCAAGTTTGAACCCCTTGATTGGGTGAAAGTATTGAAAAGGAATATTCTCAGATAAATTATATATGAACATGAAAAAATGTATACATACCGGGTGTCAACGAATCTATTAGACAAGTCATAACTTCTAGACCATTAGGTGTATCAAAATGAGATTTGGTATAGGTAAATGGTATGTGAAGAGGAGAGTTTTCACATATTTTTCACTTTCTAGTCACTTCCGGTTTCACCGGAAATGGCTCCGGTTCTACATTTTTAAATGGAACATCCTATATATTGTAACATTTTTGGATTTCTGAGACAATTCTAGATCAGAATGTGACATTTTCGAAAGTTTTTTTGCCTACTTAATTTTTTCGGAGTGACCTCGGGTGATATCAAAAAATTACAATCGCGAAGTCTTAGTGACAAGTATGATAGATATGAATAAGACAAGTTGGCAAAATTACATTTTCGTCTCTAACTATTATTTTTCAAATGGCGACCATTTTTTGACAAGCACTTTCCGAAAAAAGGATATTTTGACGAATCTAACGATACTAATTTATTTGCGATTGGATTACAAATAAGAACATAAATTAAATATCACTGACGGAAATACTACTTTTGAATCTTAAATTCAACGTATGTACATCAGTTCTGTATTTTATTTTATTACATAAATAAGGAGGGCATTTAGTGAATATAACATTATGGAATAAATTCACTGCATGGATTTTACGTCTTTCTTCCATGCTCAACCACTGGGTTTCCTTCAATTTGAACAGAGATTATACATGTATAATCTCTGATTTGAAGGAGATACTTCCATATTTGCGAATGCCATAGATGAATCTTAAGCACGATTTTTGAACTTTCTGGATTCTTTCACTATCTTTCTTATCTATACACGGTCCATATCACCAGTGAATCTGTTAATTTTATTTTCAATGACTCTGACAACAAATGGCGATTAGGGTACAACATTTTCAAGCTACCATACGCTCGTTGGATACATCTTGAAACTTAAATCAGTATCAAATTCGAGACCAAGATTTCTTTAATTTTTGGAAGCACTGCAAAAAATTATCTTGAATTTCAACACTAAACACCGATTCTACCAACTGCTTTTGTCTACCGAATATTACTGATGACTTTGATGATCAAATACCAAAACAAAACAAGCTGGAATTTCAACACTAAACACCGATTCTACCAACTGCTTTTGTCTACCGAATATTAATACTGATGACTTTGATGATCAAATACCAAAACAAAACAAGGGGGTTTACATGAGATACACGCGCACTGATCGAAATCAAAGCAAGTGGATGAAGGTGATTGGCTGGGATATTGCTCAAAATTCTTGATCTTGCTGAAAATTCTCGTAAGTGCTGAAAATTCTTGTTCGTGCTGAAGAACGATCTATTATGCGCGCACGAACAATTTTTCGTACGCGAACTTTCGCGAACATTCCCCACAGCACGAAGGACCCTTCCCTCCTGTATCAGCAAAAAAAAATTTGTCTATCTTTTATTACTCTGGAGCTGTAGAGCTTTTTCACACTACGTAGACTACCGGTATAAATAGATGGTTGCTATTTTCTTGTTTACTCTTTATTATTTTTCTAGAGATCTGAAGCCCGAAAATGTGGTGTTTTTCAAGAAACAAGGGGTGGTGAAGCTGACTGACTTTGGTTTTAGCAATAAGTTTTATCCTGGTCGAAAATTAGAAACTTCCTGTGGTAGTTTAGCATATTCTGCCCCAGAAATACTTCTAGGTGATTCCTATGATGCTCCTGCTGTTGGTATGTTGTTAATTATTTATTTTCATTTTCCAGTTTTTTTGTGGGATTAGTTTGTGATTTTCAATTCAATTCAATTCAATCTTTATTTGTTTCCGAAAATAATATTCCATAACAAAGAGGTTAGTTGTTAGTATTAGTTATAAATATATATATATATATATATGCCTATAATAATGATAATAATAAGAGAAAATAGTTATAATGAAAGTGACTTTGCCTACATTATATAAAATCATTACTCATTCAGTATGAAAGATCGCAGTTTCAATATATTCCATATATGTGAGTACATCGATTTTGCAATAGAGGGCGTCATATTGTCGAGTGCATTCATGAAAGTGTCTGCATCGGCGAGATACATAAGGTTTGACGGCTTGATAGAAACATAAATTGGACATTCAAAAAGAATGTGAAAAATTGTTTCGTGGCGGTTTTGATTGCAGGCTGTACATAATTCTTTTGGGTTGATGCTATATGAGTATCCTTTGATGTTGAATTTGATTATATATTCATTACATAAATGGAATTGGGGTAATAACAGGGGTAATATGAGGTGGCAGTCTGATCTGGAGATAATCTTGTGCATTATTATTATTATTCAATCTTAGATTTTTGTAAAACGTTAAATAGGACGATTGGTTCAGTAACGTCAGATCCTCTTCTCGAAGTTTATTTTTGTAAGTAGTAAGGTATGACTCTCTCTTCCTTTTTAGGTTGATGACATTTATTTCTCCCCATTGCTCAGTGCATCCTGCATAATCGAGGCATTTCTTAATCTGATTTGCCCAATTATAGTTCGAGTGTGTTACATTTGCCAACTTGATATTTTGTGAAAGGCAAATCTTTGGGAGACGCTCGGTTCCCATTTCTAAAATTTTTATAAGCCAGTTCAATGCATGTTTGAATATAAGGTACGCAATTTTAGATCTTCCTGTCTCCAATCGTACCGCAAAATCTGCGGTGTTTCTTGGAAGCTACAAAATTCTTTTGAAAAAAGTTATTTGGATTTTTTCCAGTACCTCTGCATATCGAAGTCCCCATACAGGTATACAGTTGGTCACTATGCTAGTCACTAATGAATCAAACAACTGGACACGAGAATACCATGAGTTGATTCTTGTTCCAGTTATAATCGGTATTACCGAACCTATTGCTTGCTTCGCTTTTTCGACATTTCTCGAAAGAAAGATGACGATGAGAATTTCACACCGAGGTATACAAACGATTTAACGGTTTCTATTTTATCAACACCATAGTAGAAATTATAGGAACTTGGAAGAGAGGGGCCCCTAGAGAAAACCATGGTATTAGTTTGTGAAAATCATCATCTAGTTTGCCGCTAAAATAGACTATACTCATGATTTTGGAAAATTATTCATATACACATTCAGAAGTGCTATTTTTTATGAAATTTACTCAATTACTCTGAAAGATGTAATATCCATAATGACTACACCATTTTGAATATATGTATGTCATTAACAAGGTGTCCGAAATTAGCCAGTCAAACCTCACCAGCGGCTTCAACGACCAAAAATAGGAAGGAAAGTTCCAATGAATATGAGTCGATAAATGTTTCCTAAGGGAGCTATGGCTAAGGCTCAAACTGTCGGAAATTTTGTATACTTGAAGAAAGGTCCTAGACACCTTTTTCGTCAGAGCCCATGTGGTTTTTTTGCATAAACTAAAAAAAGTGAAGAAATTTACCGGTTTTTCAGCAATGACTCAACCCGCGTACATTTTCGAGTGCTGAAAATCTGGACAAATACTATCCAAGGGGACCTAAACAACATATCAACAAAGAAGGTTTACCGCAATTCTTGCAATTTCGAACGTAACATAATATGTCTGGCCTAGAAGTCTTTATGATGATCCTTAGACGATTAAAGAATGATAAATACATTTGAAAATAGAAAATTGGTACGTAACACTGCCGTTTTAAGAGTTCAACTTCAGTGGATGAAAATACCATAATATTACCTACCACCTATATGACTTGTGTACGGACTTTTTTTGTTCAATTCACTCTTCAATTCGGTCACAACGGAGAAAACTAGGGATAATAAATACTTTATGTGTATATAATATTGTCAAGACATCAACAAAAGAAATAAAGCAAAAGAGAAATCCCGAATGTCCCCATTACTTCTAGTAAAAGGCATTGTCATCTAGAAATCGAATGCCTCAGTTCAGCAATCTTGCTATCATGAAAGATATCGGATTTATACTTGATAATATATCAATCTGTAATACGAAACGGAAGTTGACTAATAACGAAAAGGATAATCGACAGAAATTAAAATTTAATACATGTCTCCGCTCGTCAAAGAGTTGCATAATACAGAGTAGAGCAAATTTACGGTGAGATTCGAATAAATGTTAGTTTTTTGATTATTTCATTGACATGCATGAACCCATAAACAGGTATTCCCATTGAAAAGGCTATAGCAACAATTATGGTATTGTGAGATGATTTCTTGCGTTATGATCTAATTGTAGACAATACATTTTCGGATCAGATGCATATCATGATGATAAATTGGTATTACGAAAGCAAAAGTAGCATGTAGCTGATTCAAACATTTTGACTGAGGTATACGACATGATTAAAAATTACTCCGACTGCTGTTGAACATAATTCACTTTGGAACCTGAGAAAACATTTTGACACCAGTTCTATATACTATCTGAGTCCCAAAATGGTACGTTCCAGACCTGAAACAAACCAAAATCGAACATCCTAAGTATAGGTACCTCTGGTTTTGTAACATTGTACATATCCTATATAGACGTAGCCATAGCGAGGTGCGTTTTGTTGTGCCATAACTCAATCTGGTTCTTGGCATTGTACACGTTTTGTTGTGCATTCAAACCCATTTCCATCCCCATTCGCATTCCTTCTCATGAGAAGGGTTGAAAATTGGAATGACAAATGAAAGTGACTTGTGATTATTATTGTGACACGAGAATTGACAGTTACCTAAAAGAGAAAATTGTCAGTATTTATCGCATACAAGCCAATAATAATGAATAGAAATTGAAGAGAACTACAGAAAAACGGGAATTCCTCCATCTTAGGCTGACGTTGGTTGAGAATCATGGAGATTAAATTAGTCAATATCAATTTTTGATTCATGGGAGTAAAAGCAGAATGATGGTAATGGTAAAATTGTTACATACCAGAGACAAATACGAGGACAAATATAATATGATCAGATATTGAGATTGAAAATATCAAATGTTTCTACAGATCAAAATGTTCGCATTGTCTGGCGCCGATTATGCGATGCGCCGATCCGTTTTCTTGGGCCCCATTCTATCACTTTCTTTATATATATTCATATATATATAGGTATCTCTGGTTTTGTAACATTTTACATATCCTATATAAACGTCCTGAAAACTTCCATCGCACTCAAATTGGACGTCTTTGGAAATGGTCCCGAATGTCGAAGCCTATGTCATTAGGACTATGGCATGAAACAACCTGTATATGATATTTCCATGAAATCATTAAATCAGACATCTGCGGTGTCGAGATTCTAATCCCAACTTTGTCACGGGTATAATGGTTTAAGTGTAAGTATTTGATTTCCTCGGTTTCACGTGGATGCCAAGTCGCTCATCGATCGACAAATAAGGAAAATGAACTTTTTTGTCAGCGGAAATAAATATTTCATGGAGCTGAGCAAAGCAGGTTGGTCTAGCGGTGAAGTCAACAATATTGAAGTAGTTGCCTACAAAAGCAGGCATACGACATTCATAGCCATAGCAACGTGCCAGTGCAGGGGCTGAAGCGTTTTGAAGAAAAACCGTTTAGACTCCATATTTATTCATGTAATCATGATTGAAATAGTAATATGCAGGGTCTTCTAAAGAAAACTTGGCCGCAACCGATTTTTTTCTTTAGAATTCGCCGAGGCCTGTAGATCTTTGTTCTTGGAGGACATGGGACGTTGCCAGAAGAATTTCCAGGTGGGGCAAGAATTACACTTTTTTCTCACAGAGAAGAAACTATCGAAAAATTTGTGTGCTACATTGAAATAGTAGATCATAAACCTAGAGCCTTTCTCTGAACTTTTTGACTAGGTACCAGTGATTCAGTGTCTCAATTTAAGAACATGAAGTGGCTGGTTGAAATATTTGACCTTTGAATGTATAATCTTTCGTTTTATGTAAAGCACTTCTGCGCTCTTAATTATATTCCGCTGAAAACCCCAAATTTTAATTGGTATTTGACAAAATTTCAGTTGAACGCACAGTAGTCTGTTATTTCATTTATAAAAATAATAGATATAGAGGCTCCCTTCTTCCTCGATCTAGGTATTATGCCCTTATCTCCCACATTCTGAAGTTAAGGCTGAAGAAACGACTTCTGACCCGGTATATTAACGACCCTGGCATATTCATATGCTTTCATGGATCTATTTCCCGGTTTGACTGAAATATGGTGTCACCACTTGAGATTATCAAATCATTCATTATTCATTCAAAATTTTTAATATTCGGTGATAGGTATATGATTGTGAAACATTCGATATTTTGGCACTCATAATCAAATAAACAGGGTTTCAGTTTCCATCTTCATTAATTCAATAGGTCAAAGAATACTCAAATTAATAAGAAAAAAGTCCCGTTAACAAATGCTTCGTTACATACAGGGTGTTTTCGTTAAACACTTTTCATCAATATGAAATTTGATTGGGGTGTTCGTAGATATTTTATGTTCATTCAAGCTCGATTTTAAGCAATGACCTTCGCATTTTTAGCCCAATGGCGCCCCAGAAGAAAACGCAGCTGGTATTTTCATAAAAAATTATTGCACGCGACTGCATTTTCAATTTCGATTTTTTTCAAGTCGGTAATCAAAAATGC
Organism: Phaedon cochleariae; assembly: GCA_918026855.4. NCBI lineage: Eukaryota > Metazoa > Arthropoda > Insecta > Coleoptera > Chrysomelidae > Phaedon > Phaedon cochleariae. Next base: position 16,587,702 of record OU896720.1, on the reverse strand, counting down.
ACTATTTTAATAATGTATGTATCTCAATTAGTTTTGGAGAAAACACACAAAGTAACGAATTATTATGCTTCTATACTTCCCCAGTAGCACGAATGTTGGCAATATTGGGCCAATAAGTAATATGGGACCAATTTGGGGGCAATGCCCAGCCGAAATTATTATACTGGGGTAGCCTATGTTTCATTCGAATGGCAGCTTTCAAGTTCCAGTTATTTCTTCACCAACTGTGCAATGTTGGTTGCCAACACATTGTGGTCACGTTGGTACTCAATCATTATTGAATCTATCAAGGTTACGAGCTTCACGTGGATTGGTGATTTGCATCGTATTTACAGTCGTATTTCCTTCGCTAAAAACAATTCATCCTGTTTTATCAATATGGAAGCATCATACTGCATCAGTCGATCATTTTAGCAACACTGAGATCCTATAATTTTGTTGGAAGATAAGAGTTGTAGAAAAAACGAGACAAAAGAGTTGTATTAGATGAGGATTGTAATTGGGTTCTAGGTACATACCACTGCGCACTGCCACTGATTGGTAAGGATCAACCGATATCATTCTCCTGTTTTACGAAAACTATTCGTCCTGCAGGAAGAGCAATTTTTAGAGACCTAATGAATGCCAAGATAATAAGAACCTGTGGTAAACGATTTTATCCACGACTATCGTATTCTACATTGATTACATATAGGTTAGTAATTGATGAATGCAGATGATTCCAAGACACCGTGGATCCCAACTCATTATTCAACGGCACTCGACCAATCACAGATTCAGAATTTTCAGGATCCACAGCAACTGAAAAGGTTAGACTAATGAAAAACCAGCAAGTCTACCAAACAAATTTCTCAAGAAGGCTCTGCTTCATTTTACGGGTCACGTCACGGCTTGACTTTCGCGAATGTCAAATTGACTTAGAGTCTTTTAAGTTTTAACTTTGATATCTGGAGGATATAATGGAGGTTTGCCTTTCCATAGAAATGTACTCTATGAATATTGAAGATATTCAAGATCTTGGATCTGCATGGATGATAACTATTCCTGAGACCAAAACAAAAATTGTAAGGAGGTTCACTGTAACCGGAAAATTTTATCAATTTTGTAAAAAGTACATTGATATACGAGCAGCAAATGTTGTGATTTCCAATTTTTTCATGAATTACCAAGAAGGAAAATGTAGGTACTCTTTAGAAAATTGGAATTAATAAGTTTGCAGCAATGGGAAAACAAATAGTTACATTTTGGAAGCTACCAAATCCCGAGATGTACACCAGGCATTGCTTTGCTTGTCAAATGCAGGTGGAGGTATAACAGCATTGAAAAGACATGGTGGCTGGAAGAGCACATCGGTGGCAGAAGGATTTCTAGAAGATTCCATGTTGAATAAAAAAAAACGGCAGATTCGAATTCTTCAATGAATCGAATAATGTTCATCATCATCAAATAACAGTTCCTTCACACAAAAAACATCAACTAGCAATATGAATAAAAATGTCAGTGTTATTGATTTAAATGCAACACCGACATTAAATTTCACGAATTGTGAGGATATCACTAAAAATTTAGTCACTAAGTACGAGAAACATAATTTATTGACCTAATAATTATTGTGTTGTTTCATCATTGAGTTCGTTGAATATTAAAGATTCCTGTCAATTGTATTATAATATTATTAAAATTCATACATCAAGTATATTATTTTCATAAATAATAATTAGATTACATTAAATTTCTGACTATCGTATAGTCGTAGAGAAAGTATAGTCTTCTACTCGCGTATAATAGCTATTATTCACTCGGATTTTTCCGAAACTCGCCTACGGCTCGTTTCAGAATCATATCCTCGGGAATAATAGCTATCATTATACGCTCGTTGAAGAATATACTATTTCGACAGCCTTGGTATTCTCTCATTACCATTATTTATTTATACATTTGAAAGAACGCCATTCAGTTCATGAAATTCGACATAATATCTTCTTTTGATTCATTGAATAATGAGGTAGTTATAGATAGGTATCAAATGAAAAATTGCATCAGAAACTGGCCAATGCCGATTATGGCTATTTCGGACTACGTCAAGTCTATGTTGTACAATGAATTATATCCAAGATAAAAAAAAATAAGATAAATCAAGGTACTGACGCATCAAGGAGATATGATATCTTTCTGAATGGTTGTCATTTGATTTTAAAACAAAGTTGACAAATTTTAATGTCCTAGATGGTGCTCGCAACGCAAATCATAAATCAGAAAGTGAAGGTATCTTCTCTTGAGACTAGACTTCAGACCGTATATACAGGGTGTTCCATAAACATACCGACAAACTTCAAGGGATGGTAGAGGACATCAAAATAAACATTTTTGCTCGATAAACATAAGTCCTAAAACTCTTCGTTTTCGAGATACAAAAAATGATTAAAAGTCATTAATAATAATTAATGATTAGTGAAAAAGAGTTATTGGAAGTTTTATTAGTTTTTCAATATTTCAATAAACGCATTGGTAACTGGTACTGGTACTGGTACTGGTGGGGGACGTTTCCACGTCAGCAACTAGTCCCCAATGGGACCTTTTTGCAAACCCCAAGTGTTTTCAATGACTGATGTGGTTCGCTCAAGAGAGCTGGCTAACATCCTTTTCAGGCACCGCCCATCAGCTCTCTTTTCAGAGTTTTTCAGCTGTGTTTTGTAGACTAGTAATGTACTCACTACCATATGCGCAGTGGCAGGCCTGCTAACTATCATATCAGCTGGCCCGCTCTCACGCTCAGCTGGTAGTTTTTCCACACCCACCTACATACACCGTCCTACTTCTTCTCTGATGCTCACAACCACATCATCATATCTTTCTGCGTGTTCTGTGTAGGCTTTGTTACTAACTCCATGCGCCACTTTAGGAGCAGCACTGTTAATTGGAACGCAACAGCGAATCGTGCAGGACTATCCCCAGCCGATGCTCCGAAACTTTACAATATTTAATTCGTAAATTAAATATTGAAAAAAGTTCCTGCCCGTGCTGGAAATCGAACCCACGACCTTGCGGTCGTGAGACGGACGCTCTTCCACTGCGCCAATCCCGGCTCAACGCATCGGTAAAATATAAGGTATAATTTTGAAGCATTTAATTTTTTTTTTTCATAGATGTAAATCTAAATCTTCGAAACGAAGGTAGATACGGAAAAATTTCAAGGGACAAAAAAGTTGCATTTCTAGTTGTTCATTAAGAAAAAAAAAAAAATCGAACCCACGACCTTACGGTCGTGAGACGGACGCTCTTCCACTGCGCCAATCCCGGCTCAACGCATTGGTAAAATATAAGGTATAATTTTGAAGCATTTAATTTTTTTTCATAGATGTAAATCTAAATCTTCAAAACGAAGGTAGATACGGAAAAATTTCAAGGGACAAAAAAGTTGCATTTCTAGTTGTTCATTTAAAAAAAAATACCATAATCACAAAAAATCTACTGGGCGATATTTTTTTTGCGCAAAAACTATCCGACATAGCCCGTGTGCACGCTCCTGAAATTATTGGGCAAATTCTGATAGCTCCAAAAGATACCTTATGAATGTATCAATAATCTGTAAGAATTTCATGAAATTCGACTAAATCGTTTTTACGATATTAATAAAATATCGTTTTTTTTTTTAAATTTTAACACCCTGTATCTAGAAAACGAAGAGTTTACGGACTTATGTTTCACGAGCAAAAATGTTTATTTTGATGTCCTCTACCATCCCTTAAAGTTTGTCGGTATGTTTATGGGACACCCTGTATACACTGCATCAAAAGCAATATAGCCAGAAAAGTAGTTGATTTCCATAAATTCTGAACTCGACACAAATCTCTCGTCAGCTGAATGACCAGACAAAAGTACGAAAAAAGTTCATATTAATCTGAGTACGTAAATTATTTTTTGAGGATCACCGCATAAATTTTGTTGTCATAAAAAAGTGGCATTTTTAGACTGTAAAGCCCCCAACTCCATACGTTGAACCGTTTTCAAAATATTCACGAATTAGCGGAATTATACAAAATCAGTAGTTTTTTTGTTTTTTGGAAGAACGATCGGACAAATTGATTATTATTTTTCGCTGCGGTTTTTTTGATGCTAAATTCACTTACACCGAGTGGCAAAAAATAATAAAAGTTACGACCATAAACTTCTTCTTTTGTAAACCTAAATAATGTCCAGCTTTGATAAAGCTATACACTTTAGAGCTGAATGCGATTAACGCGAAATGAAACACCGTATGCTGGTGCACTTCCTGCGTCATCCACAACTTCCATGAACATGGAATTGTTTTGCCATATTGTCACGAAAATGGTAACTGGAGAGCTTTTCTACATAACAGACGGAATATAGGTATTTTAGATGATGACTAAACTTCATTGTGTATTAATTTTATAGTTCATTGTTCATTACATAAACCCATAAACAATGGAATTTCAGTTCAATAATGGTACATAATTAACAGCAAAACATTGTAAAAAAAATTAACAGGTGGTTTTAATAACCAAGCTATACTCAAATTCCTAATTTATGAGATTTATAAACAAAGAATAATTCTTTTTTGCAAAATTTTTACTAGTATATGAAATCATTTAAAATGATTTTATGTTCATAATATCATAATATCTAATAGCTCATAGACTTTCACACCTCCCCACACTAAGAATCCATATCTCAAATGAAAATCATTACTCAGATTATTTCTAGACTGATTAAATTCATGAAACTACTTCAAATTCAACTCTATATGACTATAAGGAGGTATACTATTTGGTGGAATACCTATACTTACTTTTATTTTTTACATTTGGAGTCAGTGATTTCAATAATTTCAAAAGCAGTTCTATTAATATTAGTCATTGAATATGCATTTGTTTGTTACTATCTAGAGTTTTCCTTTTTCTGTTATGTGTAACATCAGATTATGATGCATATTCCGTATTTCGCCTGTGTATTAGGTTAAGCTTAATTAGGGTAAATTTGAAAATGGGTTGAATGTAAGAATAGCTTTGGCTAAATTTCGCCCAAATAAAGACGATTTATTACTATTATTGATTTGAATTCATATTATTCCAGTCACGACTCTGCGGCCTTCGACGCCACGCAGAGTCGTGCTGGATAAAATCCAGTGACTACTCACCACAGCCTGTGGGGTGAATAATCACTGGGACCAAGAACCGTGTGCCCTGGGTAAACGCAATGATCCAACTATGACGGCCTACTGCATTCCACCAGCCAGGATGTGCGCCTTATCACTGCATGCTGGGATTTTCTGGATTTCCGAGAGCAGCGTATGTCGTGTGCCTCCTAGGGAGCCGAAGAGAAGATATCGATATTTAGTCCGTTTCTCCTCCTCCTTCGAAACGATGTTCGGTTCGGCTGGCGCCGAAAACTCGATCACGAATATCGCTTTGGTTTGATGGTCGAGGAGGACTACATCAGGCTTGTTATCTTGTATTAGCCTGAGGGTGGGGAATGAGAAGTTCCAATAAATCGGCACCTCTCATTGTCCCAAGGGGTAAATCTCCAAGAAAAATGTGTACACCAGACTTCCAATGAACATAGACTTCCAAAGACAACCAAAGACTTCCAAATACTCCCAAAGACTTCCAAAGACTTTCAGAGACATCCAAAGACTTCCAGAGACATCCAAAGACTACTAAAGACTTCCAGAGACATCCAAAGACTTCCAGAGACATCCAAAGACTACTAAAGACTTCCAAAGACATCCAAAGACTCCCAAAGACTTCCAAAGACATTCAGAGAATTCCAAAGAATTCCAAAGACTTCCAACGGAGTGTACACCAGACTTCCAAGGAGATTTACCCCTCGCATTGTCCACAACGGACTCAATATCCCCCGGAGCATAGGGCAGCACTCGGGTCTCGTCTATTTAGTAGTAGTAGTAGTATTAGTAGTAAAGCACTCGCAATGCCGCATTGTGTCTATGGATATACCCAATACCCATGACACTGCTACGGTAGACGAAAGTGTTGAAAACCCCATCCCGGCATGCCATGATGAACCCCTCTGTTTCCGATTTAAGCTCGCCTGACTTGAGAAAAGCAAAAGTCAGCTCTTTGTTTAAGCCCCGGTCTTCAATGGTCTTGAGGTAGACCGAATGCATGGGCTTATCCATGTGAAGCTGCAGGAGCTTTCTCACTTCTGCAGCTTTGATGCGGGCCTTTCTATACTTCCTGTCGAGGTTGATTTCCGCTTGAAATTGGTTAGTAGATTTTTCCTCCTACTCCACTTCCCTCTGGGGTTTCAGACCCATCAGTGCACCATTCTCTTATGTTGCTCGATTCCGTGTGGAAGTTTTTCTCGAATCTGAATTTCTCGAGTTTCTTTAGTTGGCATATTTGGAACACCGCAGACACCGTTGGAAACATTCCCGTTTCCTTCAGGAAATATACCAACACTTTCTTGAAAAACATTCAAATATCGACTATCTGCACAGTACAGTGGCAATATCAGTCAAACGAAATCAACAAAACTCAATCAGGACATCCTCCTGTTATCATTCTTGGAATTTGTCAAATAACTGTCGTATCATAGAACGGTTATTTACATCTTTGGAAATATGTTCCTAGGAAAGTATTTCCAAAAACCTTATAACCTCGAAAAGTTCCAATATCTACTCTACTCTATCTTCTTCCATTTCAAGCAGGCATGCACGACCTTTCAAGAACATCATAAGGAGTCCCTTTCGTGCGATCCAAAACATGAAAAATCAATCACAAGACAACGGCATGCGAAGAGCGAGATCTATGTAGCTGTATCAACGGGTCCTTGCGTGCAAGTCACCATCAACCGCAATTGGTCACGACGACAAATTATTAATGCGAGGTTTCCGGTAACTCAAGTTATTTATACGTTAATTACCTGTACGTCTAATTGAAAAAAATATTCACCTGAATAACAATCCGCTTTTCACTAATTTTCAATGCTCAGTATTGTACACAACGAGGTACAAACCCTACATCTTAGTTCAACCTATTCGAAAGTTCTTCTTATAAACTTCTCATCTAAACTCTAATGGTCTAACTGTTTCGAAGGGTACTCGGAAGGGTATTAAGAACTTGGCAACTATACTTGTCGGATTTTAAAAAACAACAAACCATAATTCCCCCTCTCGATGAGACTCAGGAGTTTCACATATATGCTAAAATATACTCGGACAAAATCCAGCCTGAACAACTATTGAAAGAAAAATGTTATGAACAATTACTTATGCCAACCATGGTAGAAATATATATGGTGTGCTACTCAGGTATCTTGAATTCGTCTTTTCTGCGCATACTGTGAGCTCAGACTGCGAGCAATTGTTTTACTCGCAGTGACGTATACGAAGATGCGTCGTAGCAGACACCATACTAATTCCACCATGATGCCAACCAACTTTGGTTTCAAGAGAAACTCATGTTGAGTATTTCCAACTAGAATAACATGATGGTAGTATTGGTAATAATATCTACCTTGAAAAACCCCGAGAGAAACCGTAATTACCAATATTTAATAAATAACATTGAAATCTGTGAAGCGGATAATGAGTAATAAAATATTAACTACTAGGGCCATATTTAGCCAATCGTCATGTTTCGATATCAGGATTCTACCATTGCCTTGTCGTGTACAATTTATTTTTAATCACTCTGTATATCTCTGGGAGAATTCTATAATAAATGCTAAATAAAACACAAAATCACCTTCATGACAGTTTGCTGTAAAGAATCAATCAGAGACAACACGTTTCGGACATATATATGTCCATCATCAGCCATTGAGAAATTATTCCAACAAAAAAGACAAGCGGTACGAACCAGTTACCATGAGATAGCTTAACTTACATGAATATAAGAACATTTTATGTAGAAAACACTTGAGTAACATCTAAAATATGTTGAACAGTTTCGAAAAAAAAAAGCACCCAAACATTTGAGACACAACAAATGAAAAATTTACTGGCTCCCTCTTGACTAGCAATCGGCAAGTAGAGGCAGAAAATCACATGACCATAATGAAGGCCTTGCTGACAGAAGACAATTGACAGATGCCATTGACAGTGTAATTTGAAAATTTGTCACCTTCTTAGCTATCTTATGGTAAGTAACTGGTTCATTTTATGTACTTAATTGTCTCTATTGTATGGCTGTCGTGGAGATGAATTCGTGAATTATCACTCTGTATATGGTAGCCATATCTCCCGATTCGGCTATTTAAGCAGTAAAATGAAATTGACGCGTGAAATTGAGACTCACCCTTGTAATAAAAGAGGCAATACTCTGACAAAACGAACCAGCGTTTCTTCCACAGCATTAACCCTTCAGAACCCTGCTTATGCAACCAACCCTGCATAGTCACAGGTGCCTCGAGCGGCCGCTTAGCAGATGGAGACCTCAACTGTACGCTTCCAGTAGACTTTTTCCTTTCCAAAACTTCCTTGGACTTTCCCTGAACTGGAGGAGTAGGATTGCTAGGTTTCTGAGCCTCAGCTTTCTGGAGCTGCTGTTGATGATAATGTATGGGAGGGGGTTGGTGCGGCACCCAGATTTGGGGCGTGTTTTGCCCCATCGGGTTGTGCGCATGCCCAGCAGAAGGTGGGGGTTGGGTGGTCTGGTATATGGGTTGGTTTTGAAGGTTATTGACCTTCTGATGTTGATGGGGGGCATACTCCTGGTTGGGGTAGTTATTGAACTGCGGGGACGCTTGGAGCCTGTACTGAAGCTGTTGGGTGTGGATATGGGGATGTAAATGAATAGGCGAGTTGAGTTGTTGGAATTGTTGAGGGTGCTGGTGATTGTTGGGGATTTTCAGGCCGTACTGTAGGTATCTGAGGTGCTGGGGTGCCGTGTTGTGCTGGTGGGGATGTTTGGGGAGCGATTCATTCGGAAGGGGTTCGTTGCTTTGGGGAACATGGTTAGGGGTATGATTCGGAAAGGCCCCTTTCTTGTTTTCCATGCTAGTGGGGTCAACCCTGAAACAAACATCAAAAAATTAGAATTAGTGGTATATTGAATATTAAATTGGACAGGGACCTCCTTTTCAAACAGGGAGATCAGACTGATTTCAAACAAGAAATCAATTTTTACAGATATATTGCATCCATACCTCGATCCATACATTATTGAACCAGGTGATTCAGTGGCAACTACAAATTGAAGGGCTTATAAACCTCCCTCCAATACGTAAGTTAGGCAAGTCAATGTTATGTTAATTTATTGTAAGATTATTCTACTTTTAGGAGCTAATGTGTTACAGGGTGGTCCACTTTATCATAGCACAACTCTGACAATCGATATAAGATCTTATTCGAATAATAAAAGTTTCCATGAATATTGGTCATGAGAGTTTCTGTTTTCGAAATACAGGACGTTGAAATTGAAAATAAATTCACTATAATTTTTATAAACATTTTGTATGAATTATTGTGAAGGCCAAACTCAGTCTTGGTATGTGACTTGCTAAAAATTCAAAATGATATCTGTTGTGGTTATCCAGTATGCATAGCAGGTGTCTTGAATTATATATTCGACACCTATATACACCAAAATTTGTGGTCAAATTCGATTTTTTCGTTCTTATTCGAAAACGGTGCGTTCTGTCGAGAAGCGCATTTCTCATATGAGAATCATTCAATTATTTATGATGAAATTTGAAGAGTTTCCATTGATACCTATTCAATAAGTACTAAAAACTATTGTTATTGCCCTAACGACGCCACTGGTATTGAAATCAGCTGAAAATTGCTACGCATATATTTGCTTACCAGATACTTACTTAGTATCACCAAAATATCGCGTGTTTTTATTGGGCGGTTTTCTTTGAACTTGGACGCTATACACGCCTGGCAAGAATAACTATCCAACAAAGAAACGGTGTTAATGAATACGCATATAGATTCATGAGGAACATAGAGAGGAAAAAAGCGTCGTTGCCCCATCTGCTCGAGTTTGGCACGTGTGGCAAACGATAATCCCTTGGGACAGGCCGAAAAATGGACTCACTCGACGAAGGGGTTAGAGTATGGCAACTTCGCTTTTTCAAAATTCCCATGCACACGGTTTCTTCATTAAAAAATCTTTCTTGCCACACGTGTATAATGTTTACAGGAACTTTTCTCCTAAACTGCGACAAATTTCAATGACCCATATTCCAGAAAGTACTATTAGGGATTTTTTTCACGGAACTTGATGATTCTGAATCAGTACCACTTGAAATATACCTGCACCGATTTTCATCATCATAAAACACAGGGTGACCGAAAAAACGAATCATCATTTTCTTCAAATAGGTGATCAGCAAATGTAGTTCTGTGGTTTTTCTAGAAAGAAATAATCACAAATTATCATTGAGGATTATTCCAAATATACCGGTACCAATTTTCATACTAAAGAAGCTAGCAAAGCCACTTTAGATTTTCAACATGAGACACATCTCATAATTTTAGGCTCATTTTAGGCTAATTCATTACCCCATTCCCGAATTTTTTGCTCCTCCCTATCATAGAAAATTCTGTGGCTTTGCTAGCTTCGGCCGAACTCAGCAAAGCCATTTTTGAAAATCTATATTTTTTGAATATCTGATATAGTGAGAATGTAGTGCTCATTTTAGGCTAATTTATCATCCTATTCCCAATTTTCTTGCTCCTCTCTATCATAGAAAAATCTGTGGCTTTGCTAGCTTCGGCCGAACTCAGCAGAGCCATTTTTGAAAACATAGAATTTCCACCGATTTGATATATTGAGATCAAATGGCTAATTTTAGGCTAATTAATTACCCTATTTTCGATTTTTTTGCTCCACGTTTCAAACAGAAAAAATACTAGACAATTTGTCGAAATACGCGTCATTTACTGTACATTATGTATTTCTATCAAAAGCATATTTTATGACGATTTCATGAGGGAAAGTGTTAGTATCGATTGTAAGCTTGATGACTATCCCATTTTGGAATTTTTGGGTACATATTTTTTAAAAGAAACCAAGCAGAAAAAAAACGAAACGATTCGGCGAAATAGACGTTAATTCACTATACATTACGCATATCTATCAAAGGCATATTTTATGACGATTTTTCAAAACAAAGTGTTAGTAGTATCGATTATAAGCTCAATAACTATTGCATTTTGAAATTTTTTGCTGCATATTTTTTAAAACAAACCTGTGGCTTTGCTGGCTCCGGGCGAACTCAGCATAGCCATTTTTTGAAATAATATATTTTTCACTGATTTGATATATCCAAATTGAAGAGCTACTTTTAGGCTAATTAATTACCCTATTTTTGAATTTTTTGCTCAACGTTTCAAACAGAAAAAATACAAGACAATTCGTCGAAATACGCGTTAATTAATTATACATTATGCAAAATCACCTTTCGAACAGATGTTCATCACCTCAATGTGCGGTTTAAGTCACGCTTAACACCCCCTCTTCATTCTACATCATTATACCAGTCATCTTTTAGTTACATGATAACCAGGCTTTACAATAGGATACCCGATAAAATCAAACGAAATGAGCTGCCGTCATTCAAAAGGAAACTCAAAAATATACTTTCAACAGATGCCACTAATTTTTGAATTCATAATAAAAATATTGTATTATATAATATCATACCAGTGTTCATTTGGATGTCAAAATCCTTTCTCCTTTTTTTTTTTTTTCTTCTAGTACACCTCATTAAGTTTTTATAATATTAGTATAATATCATGGTGATACTGTAGGTTGAGTGGAAGAGAATGCTTACTCGGACTACCCATGTATACGTGTAACCGTTAACTCTGCCTTTTGACTGCATTCTTTCTATATTATGGGCAACTGCCTACTTATACAATTGTAATATTGAGTATATACATTGCAGTTAATAAAAGCATATATTATTATTATTATTATTATTATCTATAAAAAGCATATTTCATGACGATTTCATGAGGGAAAGTGTTAGTATCGATTGTAAGCTTGATGACTATCCCATTTTGGAATTTTTGGCTACATATTTTTTAAAAGAAACCAAGCAGAAAAAAAAAGAAACGATTCGTCGAAATACACGTTAATTCACTATACATTATGCATATCTATCAAAAGCATATTTTATGACAATTTTTCAGAACAAAGTGTTAGTATCGATTATAAGCTCAATAACTATTGCATTTTGAAATTTTTTGCTGCATATTTTTTAAAACAAACCTGTGGCTTTGCTGGCTTCAGGCGAACTCAGCAGAGCCATTTTTTAAAATAATATATTTTTCACTGATTTGATATATCCATATTGAAGAGCTAATTTAAGGCTAATTAATTTTCCTATTTTAAAATTTTTTGCTCGATGTTTCATGCAGAAAAAAACCGAAACGATTCGTCGAAATACACGTTTATTCACTATACATTCTGCATATATATCAAAAGCATATTTTATGACGATTTTTCAAGACAAAGTGTTAGTATCGATCATAAGCTCAATAACTATTGCATTTTGAAATTTTTTGCAGCATATTTTTTAAAACAAACCTTTGGCTTTGCTGGCTTCGGGCGAACTCAGCAGAGCCATTTTTAAAAATAATATATTTTTCACAGATTTGATATATCGATATTGAAGAGCTTATTTTAGGCTAATTAATTACCCTATTTTCGAATTTTTTGCTCCACGTTTCAAACAGAAAAAATACAAGACAATTTGTCGAAATACGCGTCATTCACTGTACATTATGTATTTCAATCAAAAGCATATTTTATGACGATTTCATGAGTGACAGTGTTAGTATCGATTGTAAGCTTGATGACTATCCCATTTTGAAATTTTTTGCTGCATATTTTTTAATAGAAACCTGTGGCTTTGCTGGCTTCGGGCGAACTCAGCAGAGCCATTTTTTAAAATAATATATTTTTCACAGATTTGATATATCGATATCAAAGAGCTAATTTTAGGCTAATTGATTACCCTATTTTCAAATCTTTCAATCAATATGTCAATAATGTCAATAGCATATTTTATAACGATTGATTGTACGTTCACTAACTATTTATTTCATTATGGAATTTTTTGCTGCATATTTTTTAAAACAAACCTGTGGCTTTGCTGGCTTCGGACGAACTCAGCAGAGCCACAGGTTTCTTTTAAAAAATATGTAGCGAAAAATTCCAAAATGGGATAGTTATCAAGCTTACAATCAATACTAACACTTTCCCTCATGAATTTTGTTGTTGTTCTAAAATTGTTCTATCCGTCATTCGGTTGCCCCCTTACGAGCAACCCTCAAAAGTCTTCGAAAGTCTTGTGCGAGCAAGGAATGACGGGGGCCTCACCTTTTAAAGTGTGATCCCAAACACTTTCTTGGGCCATCAGAAAAATTTCTGCAGTCGACGGGGATCGAACCCACGACCGGCTAGCGAATGTGAATTAGAATATAGACACTCTGTCCGCACGGCTACCTGGCCACATAATAAAATATGCTTTTGATAGAAATACATAATGAACAGTGAATGACTTGTATTTCGACAAATTGTCTCGTATTTTTTCTGTTTGAAACATTGAGCCAAAAATTCGAAAATGGTGTAATTAATTAGCCTAAAATTAACCTTCCAATACCGATATATCAAATCGGTAAAAAATATAATATTTCAAAAAATGGCTCTGCTGAGTTCGCCCGAAGCCAGCAAAGCCACAGGTTTGTTTAAAAAATATGCAGCAAAAAATTCCAAAATGCAATATTTATTGAGCTTATAATCAATACTAACACTTTGTCTCGAAAAATCGTCATATAATATGCTTTGGATAGATATGCATAATGTATAGTGAATAAACCTCGGAATAAACGCGTATTTCGATGAATAGTTTCGATTTTTTTTTGCTTGAAACATAGAGCAAAAATTAGAAAATAGGGTAATTAATTAGCCTTAAATTAGCTCTTCATTATCGATATATCAAATCAGTGAAAAATATATTATTTTAAAAAATGGCTCTGCTGAGTTCGCCCGAAGCCAGCAAAGCCACAGGTTTCTTTTAAAAAATATGTAGCAAAAATTTGCAAAATGGGATAGTTATCAAGCTTACATTCAATACTGACACTTTCCCTCATGAAATCGTCTCAAAATAAGCTTTTGATAGAAATACATAATGTACAGTGAATGACTGGTATTTCGACAAATTGTCTCGTATTTTTTCTGTTTGAAACGTTGAACAAGAAATTTGAAAATGGGGTAATTAATAAGCCTAAAATTAGCCATCCAATACCGATATATCAAATCGGTGAAAAATATAATATTTTAAAAAATGGCTCTGCTGAGTTCGCCTGAAGCCAGCAAAGCCACAGGTTTGTTTTAAAAAATATGCAGCAAAAAATTCCAAAATGCAATAGTTATTGAGTTCATAATTAATACTAACACTTTGTCTCGAAAAATCGTCATTAAATATGCTTTTGATGAATATGCATAATGTATAGTGAATAAACGTGTATTTCGATGAATAGTTTCGTTTTTTTTTTGCTTGAAACAAAGAGCAAAAAATTCGAAAATAGGGTAATTAATTAGCCTAAAATTACCCTCTATATACTGATATATCAAATCGATGAAGAATATAATATTTTCAAAAATGGCTCTGCTGAGTTCGCCCGAAGCCAGCAAAGCCACAGGTTTGTTTTAAAAAATATGCAGCAAAAAATTCCAAAATGCAATAGTTATTGAGTTCATAATTAATACTAACACTTTCTCTCGAAAAGTCGTCATTAAATATGCTTTTGATGAATATGCATAATGTATAGTGAATAAACGTGTATTTCGATGAATAGTTTCGTTTTTTTTTTGCTTGAAACAAAGAGCAAAAAATTCGAAAATAGGGTAATTGATTAGCCTAAAATTACCCTCTATATACTGATATATCAAATCGATGAAGAATATAATATTTTCAAAAATGGCTCTGCTGAGTTCGCCCGAAGCCAGCAAAGCCACAGGTTTGTTTTAAAAAATATGCAGCAAAAAATTCCAAAATGCAATAGTTATTGAGTTCATAATTAATACTAACACTTTGTCTCGAAAAATCGTCATTGAATATGCTTTTGATGAATATGCATAATGTATAGTGAATAAACGTGTATTTCGATGAATAGTTTCGTTTTTTTTTGCTTGAAACAAAGAGCAAAAAATTCGAAAAAAGGGTAATTAATTAGCCTAAAATTAGCCTTTCAATACCGATATATCAAATCGATGAAAAATATAATATTTTCAAAAATGGCTCTGCTGAGTTCGCCCGAAGCCAGCAAAAATATGCAGCAAAAAATTTCAAAATGCAATAGTTATTGAGCTTATAATCAATACTAACACTTTGTCTTGAAAACTCGTCATAAAATATGCTTTTGATAGATATGCATAATGTACAGTGAATAAACGGGTATTTCGACGAATTGTCTAGTATTTTTTTTTGTTTGAAACGTTGAGCAAAAAATTAAAGAGTAGGGTAATTAATTAGCCTAAAATTATCTCTTCAATATGGATATATCAAATCAGTGAAAAATATATTATTTTAAAAAATGGCTCTGCTGAGTTCGCCCGAAGCCAGCAAAGCCACAGGTTTGTTTTGAAAAATATGCAGCAAAAAATTTCAAAATGCAATAGTTATTGAGCTTATGATCGATACTAACACTTTGTCTTGGAAAATCGTCATAAAATATGCTTTTGATAGATATGCATAATGTATAGTGAATAAACGCGTATTTCGACGAATTGTCTTGTATTTTTTCTGTTTCAAACGTGGAGCAAAAAATTCAAAAATAGGGTAGTTAATGAGCCTCAAATTAGCTCTTCAATATGGATATATCAAATCAGTGAAAAATATATTATTTTAAAAAATGGCTCTGCTGAGTTCGCCCGAAGCCAGCAAAGCCACAGGTTTGTTTTAAAAAATATGCAGCAGAAAATTTCAAAATGCAATAGTTATTGAGCTTATAAGAATCGATACTAACACTTTGTCTTGAAAAATCGTCATAAAATATGCTTTTGATAAATATGCATAATGTATAGTGAATAGACGCGTATTACGACGAATTGTCTTGTATTTTTTCTGTTTGAAACGTGGACCAAAAAATTCAAAAATAGGGTAGTTGATTAGCCTAAAATAAGCTCTTTAATATCGATATATCAAATCAGTGAAATAGTTATTTGTTTAACTAGGCAGCAAAGTAGTAGATTGACTGCCGTGGCTGAATTCATAGCCGAGCGTAGCGAGGCTAGGAATCCAGCTAAGGCAGTCAATCTACTTTGCTGCCGAGTTGAACATATAATTTTTTCTCCGATTGTTCATAATGATATATATCTCTTTATTTTTCTTGTAATGTTCAATTAAAATGAAATTTGATAGAAATCGCAGTTGTTGGAATGGTTGGTTGCTATGGAAATGTTCATAATAATTATAGTTTGACAATTCATGAAATTTCTGACAGTTGTGCGAAAAAATATCGGATTATTTAAATTATTATATAATGGACAGTGATAGCGACCTGGAAGTACTTACACCTCCAGAAATGAGGGAGGTGGCAAAAAATATAGAGTTGAATTTGTTGCTGGAGAAGTCTCGGATGAAATATGAAGGAAATTATAAACGATTTATGGATTATTAATTTTGCTGATACATATCAACCAGCAAAGTAAGCACTTTGCTGCCTAGGCAGCAAAGTACCCACTTTGCTGCCTAGGCAGGAAAAGTAATACTTTGCTGATCGATATGTGTCAGCAAAATTAATATTTGCTGCCAATCGGAGGAAAAATATATTATTTTAAAAAATGGCTCTGCTGAGTTCGCTTGAAGCCAGCAAAGCCACAGGTTTGTTTTGAAAAATATGCAGCAAAAAATTTCAAAATGCAATAGTTACTGAGCTTATGATCGATACTAACACTTTGTCTTGGAAAATCGTCATAAAATATGCTTTTGATAGATATGCATAATGTATAGTGAATAAATGCGTATTTCGACGAATCGTTTCGGTTTTTTTCTGCATGAAACATCGAGCAAAAAAATTGAAAATAGGGTAATTAATTAGCCTTAAATTAGCTCTTCGATATGGATATATCAAATCAGTGAAAAATATATTATTTTAAAAAATGGCTCTGCTGAGTTCGCCCGAAGCCAGCAAAGCCACAGGTTTCTTTCAAAAAATATGTAGCCAAAAATTCCAAAATGGGATAGTCATCAAGCTTACAATCGATTCTAACACTTTCCCTCATATAATCGTCATAAAATATGCTTTTGATAGGATTACATAACGTACAGTGAATGATGTGTATTTCGACAAATTGTCTTGTATTTTTTCTGTTTGAAATGTGGAGCAAAAAATTCATAAATAGGGTAATTAATTAGCATAAAATTAGCTCTTCAAAATGGATATATCAGAACAGTGAAAAATATATTATTTTAAAAAATGGCTCTGCTGAGTTCGCCCGAAGCCAGCAAAGCCACAGGTTTCTTTTAAAAAATATGCAGCAAAAAATCTCAAAATGCAATAGTTGTTGAGCTTATGATCAATACTAACACTTTGTCTTGAAAAATCGTCATAAAATATGCTTTTGATTGATATGCATAATGTATAGTGCATAAATGCGTATTTCGACGAATTGTCTTGTATTTTTTGTGTTTGAAACGTTGAGCAAAAAATTCGATAATAGGGTAATTAATTAGCCTAAAATTAGCTCTTCAATATCGATATATCAAATCTGTGAACAATATATCATTTTTGAAAATGGCTCTGCTGAGTTCGCCCGAAGCCAGCAAAGCCACAGGTTTGTTTTAAAAAATATGCAGCAAAAAATTCCAAAATGCAATAGTTATTGAGCTTATAATCGATACTAACACTTTGTCTTGAAAAATCGTCATAAAATATGCTTTTGATAGATATGCATAATGTATAGTGAATTAACATGTATTTCGAGGAATCGTTTTGTTTTCTTTCTGCTTGGTTTCTTTTGAAAAATATGTAGCCAAAAATTCCAAAATGGGATAGTCATCAAGCTTACAATCGATACTAACACTTTCCCTCATGAAATCGTCATAAAATATGCTTTCGATAGAAATACATAATGTACAGTGAATGATGGGTATTTCGACAAATTGTCTTGTATTTTTTTCTGTTTGGAACGTGGAGCAAAAAATTCGAAAAAAGGGTAAATAATCAGCCTAAAATTAGCCATTTGATCTCAATATATCAAATCGGTGGAAATTCTATGTTTTCAAAAATGGCTCTGCTGAGTTCGGCCGAAGCTAGCAAAGCCACAGATTTTTCTATGATAGAGAGGAGCAAGAAAATTGGGAATAAGGTAATAAATTAGCCTAAAATGGGCACTACATTCTCACTATATCAGATATTCAAAAAATATTGTTTTTCAAAAATGGCTTTGCTGAGTTCGGCTGAAGCTAGCAAAGCCACAGATTTTTCTATGATAGGGAGGAGCAAAAAATTCGGGAATGGGGTAATAAATTAGCCTAAAATGAGCCTAAAATTATGAGATGTGTCTCATGTTGAAAATCGAAAGTGGCTTTGCTAGCTTCTTTAGTATCCAATTTTCGTCATATGAATATACAATGTGTCTGAGAAAAAAATTAAAAAGGATAGGTAAGCAATATTTTTCATCCTGATAATTCTTCACTCAAAATAAAAAGATGAATCACGATCACTTGGAACATACCTGTACCGATTTTCATGATCATCAAACACAAGGTGTTCGAAAAATCAAATTATTATTTTTTTTGAGTTGATGAAAAAATATTGCCTACTTCTTCTTTTTAATTGTTTTCTCATACACATCGTATTTTTGAATGATGAAAATCGGTACAGATATGTTCAAAGTGATCCTCAATAATAATGTGTCATCAATTCTTCTCAAAAATACCACAATACTACATTTTCTGATCACCTATTAAAAAAAAACATGATTCGTTTTTTCGGACACCCTGTGCTTTATGATGATAAAAATCAGTAAAGGTGTTTTTCGAGTGATCGTGATTCAGAATCTATCATTGTTTTTTGTGAAAGAGAATCCCTAATAGTACTTTCTCAAATATGGGTCAATAAAGTTGGTCACAGTTGGCCACGATTACAGTTTTGTAAAATTTGTAAAAAAAAATTGTAAAATTTGTATATCGCTACTTCAAAGTTGGGAACCAACTCCCCAGAAGTCGAAACTTGTGCGGGGTTAGGAAGAGCGGGACCTACAGCTTATAGTGGAATCCGACCCACTTCTAGGGCATCGAGGTGCTGCCAGGATTACAACCATGAATCACACATTTTGAAGAAAAAATAATGCTCAGCCCTCGGCTCAGCCGATAGCCGGATTCGAACCGACAGTACCACCGCATCGTGAACGGCTATCTAGCGAATTTCAGCGCATAGACAAACTCGGCCACGGCGCCCCTAAAAGTGTGAGTAAAATCACTCTCTTGTTGGATGGACATTTCAAATACCTATCCAATAAAAAAAAGTTTTTTGAAATCGGTCAGATAATAACAATTTTACAGGGGTGGTGAGTCCTTAAGGTGGACACACTGTATATCGGGTAGACGAATGTCACCACTCTTTTTCA
Organism: Phaedon cochleariae; assembly: GCA_918026855.4. Lineage (NCBI taxonomy): Eukaryota > Metazoa > Arthropoda > Insecta > Coleoptera > Chrysomelidae > Phaedon > Phaedon cochleariae. The sequence continues at coordinate 16,568,125 of OU896720.1, read as the reverse complement.
TCAAATAAGTTTCATTGTGTATATTTCTAGTTTGAGAAATAATGAATTCGTGTCATAGGTATATACCTATTGGCAACCTCAACAATTTTTCGATTCGATACGGAAAATCTTATTTGTTTATTGATAAGTCAGAAAATAACCTATATTTGTTCAGGTGTATTAAAATAAATTTGTGGATCAATCAATGTTTATGAAGAAAATGCAAAATGTCCAGTTCGACGGCTTTTGGGAAAATATTTGGTTTGTGGCCACTGTTCCCAATTAGTATGGTACAGTGGCCAGAAAAAAATGGTACAATGGCCATACCGCATACCGTCGATATACAACAAAACATATATTTATTGATAGGAATATCTCAATACATGCTATTTGGTTTTCTTGTCAAGACTGCGGAATTCGCTTTTTGTTCGGAAAATCTTATTTGTTTATTGATAAGTCAGAAAATAACCTATATTTGTTCAGGTGTATTAAAATAAATTTCCGTACATGTCTTCCCTGAAATTCTTAATTGGCGCTCAAGGTCACCACACAGACCACAGTCATGAATAAAACGATTCCATAAACATTCTAAAGATACCTTCTCCACGTTCACAAATATCGTACCTACCGACGTCTCTTGTTACCCCCAATTTCCTGTTTCAACACCCGTCTTTCATATTTTCTCACGCCATAATATGTTCTCAATATACGTGTATCTCGACGTGCATGTATAGTCTTCCAATTTTCAGCGTTAAATATACATCAGTCCATCACGCGATAGCACCAGTCTCATCCAAACAAGAACATTATTTGCATCACATTAGTTCATCTGGTCGGTATCCAACTCAATCAATGTACTCATTCCAATAGGGAGTAGTTGAAACGAGACCAGACATTCACCTGGGTATACTACAGGGTGGCGCAAAAAAAACGAAGGGGTTTGAATAGTGAATAACTTCATTATTTCAGTGCCTATTCAAATATATTTTTTCCAAACATACAACATTAATGGGAAATTTATTTGATTTAAACATGGAAAATAACGTCGCGTAGGTGGTGTCCATTTTCAGCTTCGCAAAGTTGCGCTCTTTCCAAGATTTTCTCCATGACTTTGCGCAATATTTCTGGCGTAATTACTCGAATTTCTTCTCGAATATTATTCTCCACTTGGAGTATGGTCTCTGGTTTATTCACGTATACACATTCCTTTAAATATCCCCAAAGGAAGAAATCGGGAGCGGTTGAATCCGGGGAACGCGGCGGCCAATTGAAATCGCTCCGTCTTGAAATGATGCCATTGTTTGCCTTGCTGTGTGGGATGTGGCTCCATCTTGTTGAAACCATAGTCGTGGGTTGTTTTCCACAGCTGGCCTCAAGAAATTTTCCAACATGGTGCAGTATCAGTATCAAAAAAATATGGACCATAAATCCTTTCGGATGATATTCCACACCAAACTGTACAATTTTGAGAGTGCAATTACCTTTGATGGAATTCCCTAGGATTTTCTGTTGACCATATTCGGCAGTTTTGCTTATTGACGAATCCCCATTCAGGTGAAAATGAGCTCGTCACTCATTATCAGATTGTGCACGAAATCATGATTTTCTTCCGCTTTTTGCTGAAAAAAAACTACAAAATCGAGCCGCTGCTAATTTGGCCAAAATCCGTTGAATTGATCTCCGCGACAACCGAAGTTGCGTTGTAAGTCTCCTTGTTGAAGTTGTTGGATGTTCGTGCATACTCTCCTGCACGCGTTGAAAATTTTCTTCGGTACACGCCGTTTTTGGTCTTCCAGTCCGAGGTAGGTCAGAGACAGCACCATGTTGTCGAAAACGTACAATTAGACGATTTACCGTTGAATCTGATGGACCATTTCTATCATGAAAAAAACGGCGATTGGCGCGTTGAGTCAGAATAATTGACCGTTGGTTTTCAAAATAAAATTCAATGATTTTCGTTCGTTGCTCAGTCGTGTAATTTTCCATTTCGAATTTCCCAAGTCTTGTTAACACAAATCAGAAATCTGAAAAACAATAAAATTGAATCAAACAAAACAAAGGCCTTTTAAATCCCTTCGTTTCTTTTGCGCCACCATGTACATCTGAAATGCGGAATAGAAATATACAACCCCAATGATGGACCATCATGGTGTTTCATACGTTACCAATTACGAAATCGTATTATTGTTCTTATATTGAAACACATCAATTTCTTTTATAACGTTCGAAAGGGAATCTTGTGGAGCTAACACGATCAAAATATTGATAATATCACTTGAAAATATTGACAATAGTAATTAACATGTAATGCCTATATTGATGTATTGATGAAAAATATTGAAGCGAATCCGGAATTTCTGGTTTCGGACATCAATAATAATAGCCCAGACAGCACTGGATATTCCTAGAATATTCTCTAAATATGCTAAAAAGGAGGAGTATATTCCGAATATTTATCGATTATTCCTAGAATATATACATGCCTCTGGAACATCTAAAAGGAATATTCCAAAGTGAATAGTCGGATACGTTCAGGGAATATTCAGGTATGAATTTTCTAGGAATATTCCCAAATGAATATTCTCTCTTGTATATTTATGAAATATTCCCAACTGAATGTTCTGTGGGGTATATTCTTATATTCATGAAATATTCTCAACTGAATATTCTGTGTGGTATATTCATGAACTATTCTCAACTGAATATTCTGTGGTGTATATTCATGAAATATTCCATGAATTTCCCTATGTTTCTCAACACATAAATACCAATCATTATTCCAGAGATGTGAGTATCGAACATCAATTAGATGTGAGGGGATTTTGAAACAAAAAGTGTTTATGATCCGATTTCGAACAACGCTCTCACAAGAAATTTATATGTACAACATTATTCAATTCGATTACTGGCCTAGTGGTCAAGGCGTTGCTCTGATAGTCTTGAGGTCACGAGTTCGATCCCTATTTGGGTAACTTTTTTTATTTTAGAATATGTTTATTGGAATATTCCAGGAACATTCAACATAGAATATTCTCTTGGATATATTCTATGAATATCTGAGGAATTCCCATTCGCATATTTAGAGAATATTCCAATATTCCAAAAGGAATATGATAGGGAGATTCATGGAATATCTGGTGCTGTCTGGGAGGGGAGGTCCGCCAACAGTGACCACCCTATTTTATATATTAGGAAATCTTGGAAATCAGATACCTTTGCAGTGTTGGAATTGGATCAATAGAAGTAAAAATTGATTCAGAAAAGCGGAATTATCAATGTTTATGAAGAAAATGCAAAATGTCCAGTTGGACGGCTTTTGGAAAAATATTTGGTTTGTGGCCACTGTTCCCAATTAGTATGGTACAGTGGCCAGAAAAGAATGGTACAATGGCCATACCGTCAATATACACCAAAACATATATTTATTGATAGGAATATCTCAATACATGCTATTTGGTTTTCTTGTCAAGACTGCGGAATTCGCTTTTTGTTCGCCACTCCTAATGAAAATGCGAATTTTCCGAGGAATTTTCGGATATTCTTAGGTGTAAGTCCATGATGCAATTTTATACAAATTTGAAGGAACTTGAAGAGCTCTTGTTCTTCTGCAGTTGAGAATCTACGGTTTACTACATAATTTGGAACTAATCCTGTAGTTACATTCGCTATATCATCAAATTCTTGAAATATTATGACATATCATCTGAGAGTAGTTTTAAAAATATTGTATCGTATTGCAGCTGCTTTCACAGAAAGTCAATTTTCTCTTATACAACAAAGTGCATTTTTCATACTTTCTGCAGGGCCATTTCCAATTGAACCAGGATTTTTGATCTTGGTCGAGGCATGATCACTTTCTGCCTTTAATTCAATATAGGCAGTGGCCACCCAGATAGCACAATGTCATTTATAGAACGTTCATAGGATATTCTTCGAGAATATTTGAATATTCTTAGAATATTCACACAATATGATACAAATATTTTGAAGACGTTCTATGAACATTCGAAATGGACTGTTTCAAATATTCTGAGAATATTCCTTGTATATTGAAGGTGGAAGAAGATTTAAAAAGCTTGCTCCGGTGGAGATGCGAAAAAGAATATTCTGAGAATAGGTATTCGAAAAGAATATTCTAAGAATATGTCTAATTGGATGTTCATAGAATATATGTTGCAGAATGAGAATATTCTCTTATCATTCTCAGAACATTCTATTAGGATATTTTGAAATGGTATATTTGAACGTTGTCAAAATATTCATAGAATATTCTGTGCTGTCTGGGCACTGTTTTATATTTAAAAACCAGTGGCCACTGTTCCCAATCGGATGGTGACCACTGTACCAATAAATTCAATTGGAACCATTTCGATGTAACCTCAAAATAATAGTTTGATTTTACACATCTTCACCCCATAAGGAAGTTCAAATAGATCAAATTTTTATGATAATTATGAATTTACATTAGTAATCTTACTTATGGAGATGTTATTCAATGGGAAATGCACTGATATACGTAACTTGTACCGATCAAAAATTTACAAAATAATAAAACTGCCACAGATAGAAACGGACTGAACATTAGATCAAATATGTCGTATTCCGCAAATCGTTTGTGCCCCTAGCAGTTGTGGTTCGTAGAAGCACCTTCGTAGTTTTTTGTATTTTGTATTGAATAACCCTTTTTCAACGTTCACTCTACACATAATAAAAGATCGTCTTTTCTCGATGCGTTCTTTAATAAAGTTGAAAATGCAGGCTACAAGTGCCAAAAATGGAATAGTCTATAAAATACATATTTCATTTTTATATAATGATCTAGAAGATAATTTACGGTATAAAAATATTCAGCAAAGATAAAGTCCGGTAGGAAGCTGACTCTGCATTCTGGATGTCATCGCATTGTCTCCATACACAGGTCCGGCTTCAGGAACATAAGTTCTATACGAGCTGGCGCGAAAATTATTCATCATAGTCTGATAATAGTAGAGGGTGGCCACTGTACTTGTAATGGCCACTGTTGGCGTACCTCCCCTACTTATAGCGCAAAGTGGGGATATTGACGATAGGTTGATCGTGTAGGGTCGTTTATATCGATACCATCTTGGACTGAGGCAAAATAATGATATAATATTATTGATCGTGTAAGGTGATAGAAATATTGATGTTGTATTGATGTAGTAATGACGAAACATATTATCTAAGGTGAATATTGTCAATATTATAGATCGTGTGTAAGGTCCACATATTAGGTATGTTTGAGGAACATCGTGCGTACCTAGACGGAATCACTATCTCAGCAACCCGAAAATCTCGGGTGAATCCAAGGGCCTATTGCTCGGCCTATTGTTGATTTAGTTGGGCCCCAAGGCCGAACCCACGATATTCTATAATATGACTTTCCAATAAGATTTTTCCTGCTTATCTTTGGCATCTTCAGTTTTTTGTTGTTCCATGATGAAAATAAAAATATTGATGAAACTTTTCCAAATAAAAATCAAGTTATACAATTTAATTTTCGTAGTCTCAGTCGGAAATGGTTCCGTACGATTCACTGTTGCGTTCCAATTAACAGCGCGGCGCCAAAAGGTGGCGTATGGAGTCAGTAACAAGCCTACACATAACACACATGTGCTTCATACATCAATCAGAAGTTGTGCGGCGTTAGCTAAGTGCAAAAGATGTGGATTAGTATCATCTGCAGCTGATGATAAAAAAGTGTTGAGCGGAATGGCTACTGCGCATATCGCGGCACTCAGTTGTTCCTGTACTTTTGACAGAGAACTGCCCTGCTTGTTCAAGTTTTCTGTTAAGCATCCTTGAATTTCGGGGTTTATCTTGGGTGGATTCATAGCTGGCACGTTGTTAGGAGGTGGGCATTTCTCGGTTAGCTCTTTTCGATCTGCCTTTTCTATACCCTTTTCTACACCCTTCTGCAGAAATATGGTATTATTATCTACTTGCAATTTGCTCAGGCATATTCAGGCTTATTGACCTAGTAGCCAACGGGTCCACTTCTAACATCTATATGGCATCCAGCCGTTACCATCGAGAATCGATGATGGTAACGATCCACCGCCGGTTGTTCCATCATTGGTTGCGACTCATCAGGAACAGGAGAAAATACTTCCTGATAACTATCTTGAGAATCATAATCGATCTCAGATTCACTTGAACTTGAACTCGAACCTGCAAGAAAATCTATTTACATAGTATATTTATATAGGTAGGTATATTCGTTATATCCTCCAATCAACCTGTACAATGGAAGACGGGTGACGTCATCAATAATTGTTTAATGAACGCAATTGTGCATGTGCACAATTATCATGGGCATGAAATGTTTCAGCCCTTATTTCCTTCGGTTTTGTTGGTGAAGGTATAACTAAACACGAGACTTCACACATCTGTGTAGTTAGGTACCTTCGGGTACCTTGTTTGTTAGCGTTTGATTTGAAATTGATTTCAATTCTTCTTGAATTTTCGCTGGAATTTGTCCAATTTATCTTTCCTGTGTATTTTATTATTGCCCAAATTCTTGAAGCACTTGAATTGTCACTATATAACTCGATTATATTCCACTCTTTTCACGTTTTCACTGATTTTAGACTAAAGGTGGATTTATGCAGTATCATTTAACAATTATTATCAAGTGACATCTATCATTTAACAAGTAGCAATTAAAAGTTGAAACTCCTGTTTTCAATGAAGGTGTTTATGCAGACATTCAAGAATTATCAATTAACAAGTAAGAAGTTGGCCAACTTATAACTTTCTTACTTCAATTGAGCCAGGTTTTCTTCTAGTGCGCAACTAGTACGCAGATGAACGCGGATTGGTTTCATCGACTGGTAGAGAAGGCATGGATTGGTCAGACCAATGTCAGACCTGATATCTGACAGATGTTATGAAATTTGTTTTAACATTAAACAATCGCACTCAACAAAATAATTGTGAATGAAAGTAACCCAGTCTCCTCCAGATCAGAAAACATTTTGAAATTTGTAATTTTTTCTCCTTATGTAAATTGTAAACAATGAATTTGTAAGGTTATGGCTTTGAAAGCCTTGATTTAGGGCATGTGCGCTTGCGTACTATTCATTCATTAATTGTTAATTTGGTTTGCATTAAATGTCAATATCAGTTGTTACTTGTTAATTGATAATTGTTAATTGATAAATTTTACTTGATAATTGTTGAATGTTGCTACATAAATCCACCTTAATACACAGAAAACTTGTATTTCTTTAAACGTCGTAGGCAATGTATACCGCGCTAGGCTCGGCGCTAAGACTAGAGGTTGTTTATAATCTGACACGAGACTGTGAAATATAATTGCGGTTCGCCATTTGAAAATTTAGGGGTAGTTGCTGTAGCATATGATCATAGATGAAACAGGTTACGGCCTGTTCTAGAATACTGTTCCCACATGTGGGGTTCAGCACCAAAACATACGCTGATGTTCTTAGATTCCATCCAGAGAAGAGCCATTCGCCTGGTGGGTGACGCCACACTCACTCACTCTTTGACATCATTGGAACACCGTAGAAAGGTCGGCGACCTTTCACTTTTCTATCGATACTTCCACGGGAAATGTTCTTCGGAAATCTCTGCTATCATCCCTTCACTAGCAATACGAATCAGACGAACTAGACAAGCCCAGTCAGCACATCCTTTCGTTGTCAACCTCGAAAGATGTCGAACAGCACTTTATCAAGACTCCTTCATCCATAGAACGGCTAGGCTCTGGAATGCATTGCCTGTGGAAGTATTCCCAACAACATATAATCTCCAAAAGTTCAAAAACAATTCCAATACCTACCTCCTGTCCCTATCCTCCCTAGGAACGCACGATGTTCTCTGAACATCATAGGGATTCCCTTTCGTGCGCTCCAAGCGATGAAAAAAAAAAAAAAAAAAAAAAAAAAATAAAAAAAAAAGGTTTGGTTCATCTATGATATGATTAATTCAACTTATATCTGTGACTCTGTGATCACCGAATGCCGAGGGATGCGTAACCGATGTAAAAGAGCAATAGATGTTTTACGTCCGAACAGTGAAGACTGTAATAAAAGTATTACCGAAAACAGTGTTTTATTCCGAAAGTGCAGGTTGTTAGAGTTGCCCTGACGGTGAAGGGGTTGAATGTAATGTAACAACAAATACCTCAAGAGTTGCCCCCCTTGATATATAAGTTGACCTATTTCGCCAAATTATCATTATGTCATCAGTTCAAGAAATATTGAGTGCTGCTAGTTTTGAAATTGTCACCCTACCGAGTAAGACCAATATTTTGCAATTTCATTCAAGCATTTATCAAATAGTTATTTGATCCAGATGATAGGATCTCACAGAAATGAGGTATTCTTATTTAACCATTCCAAATAAAATCAACTCATACATACTGCATCCCATAAATCATGTTATTTGTGAATCGTGTTACGTTAAGCATTATATAAACCCGTTTAAAATACGATGGATAATTGGCGTGTAGGTATTGGAATTCACGAACCCCGCGGAATTATCGAAAAATATAATATTGCAAATATAAATCTTATGTAGAAGTCCATACTTTTCTCTGAGTGGGGTGTTGTGATAAAAGGATTAAAAAACACAAAATCATCTCCACAACGTTCAATAATCGAAATATTATTTAGGGGAACATGTTTCGGACAGTCATGTGTTCATCATCAGCCTTAATCCTTACAAATCAAATGTCGTTGGAATGAAAAAAACATTATTAAAAACTTTGAATAACATTATTGTGCAAAGCACCGGTTTAGGGTCAGGTTAATTGTAAAGGGGTTCTGTGCCCCTATGAGGACGTACATAATCAAGATTCAATGGCAAAACCCATTTTTGAAAAAAACCGAAAAAACGGTGGAGTGATTTTGTGTTTTCTAACCATTTCATTGCAAATATTGTCTCTATACGCTCCTGGTTTGAGTAATCAAATCACCAGTCAAATCATCAAATTAGCATTGAAATAAACCAGAACAAAACCTCATAAAACATCGATAGAACATTAAAAATCGGATTTAATTGCTTTTTTCCAATAATACCAATAGTGATTTCGCTCGGATTTTCAACTTCATTATGCATAATTCATGACATGTGAGTGAGTAAGTCAATTTTACTCGAAAAGTGCGGATTCAATCGTATCTGAAATATTTAAAGATCATCCACACTCATGTACTTCATGTCGAGCTTCATGTGTATATATATTCCCAATTACCCAAATATTTCTTAGGAAAGGGTATTTTTTCAACTATTGGAAATATTTCAACTATGAAATACCGAGTGAAATACTGAGCTCAAAATATGAAGATCACAAATCACCTAAATAAATGTGTCTTTGTCTGTTTTATTATTTATCATATACAAAAATTCAAGAAACATTATGTTATTATGATTAATTTTTTTGATATGGATTCAAGTTGCATTCACGTAATTAATGCAATCCATTGATCGAAAACATCAAAATCAAAATAATTGTGCAGCTTCATGTTTAAATTGAAACATCTCGAAATATAATGACTATATCGCTATGAAGAAAGAGTACGATATGTACGCAGTGGTAATAGGGAATCGAAAAATTGTGATAAAATGGCAATTCCGTCAGTGGCGTAGAATTTGAAAAGGATCACTTGCCCCTCTTTCGTACCCGAGGTCGTACCCCTCTGGTAGTAGCCAGAAACGTTTATTTTTCATAATTCAGTAGAGTGTATAGAATCATAGAATCTACACTTTCCGCCAAATCTGAAAATTATTGATCATTCAGTTTCAAAGTACTATGCACCACAAAAATTCATTTTCAAAGTTTCAAATAAAACACACTAATTCAGACAGGATACACATTTCATCTAAGTTTCGGGTTAAATCTTCATATTTTGAGCTGAGGATTCTATAGTTGAAATATGTTCAGTTAGTAATGAAAGACCCAGAATATTGCAGGAATATTTTCATATTTGAGAAAGTAGTATAGGATTATTCTCAGGATTATGATACAATCATTCCAATATAATAATCTTCAGAAAATGTCTTCATGCACAGGACATTCTGATGAACTATAATTATAAATATTCCTTCTGAATATTCCCTCGAACCAGGAATGTTCCAAGATCATTCAAATCGGGTGATAAAATGGACTTTTCCACTGACGGTATCAGATTGTCACAATCGAGGTCACAATATCATATAGAATTATTCAAATCAATTATTCAAATCAATCATTCGAAACCATGAATAAAAGAATAATCCTCGAGAATGTGAATTTTAAATTATCCTGAATTATTCCAAGATTATTGAAATGGGATGATATTATTGATTATTCCTCTCAGAATATCAATGTATTATTCGAATCATCACCATCATGCCAGTTTACTTCGGAATATTCCTATATTCGTTTCGGTCAGCTTACATTTCGCCGACACTCACTCAATGAGTTTTGATAACGAATTGGTCATGTTCTCACGAAAAAGCGATATGAAGATTGCGGAAGATTGCTAAAAATTTCTTGAATCGTAGCACACAAGAATTCATAGATACAAATATCATCATCAATCACTAGTTCATCACAATTGTTCGTACTATATGGGATCCAGGACAACAAAAATGAAAAAAATTATGGAGACAATACAAAATGAATTGCTGAATTACAAAAAATATAAACTTCTCCCTAGTTTCACTTCATACGGTTCTATTAGAAGAGAATTTAGCTGAGAAACTCTTGAATGTAGACGAATCCTCATAAGCTTAATCTTACTTGCAAAACTATCTCGAAAATTATTGAATGGGTAGGTAGACAGCATGTTCCTAATAAGTGAAATTTCCCTTTACGTACAGTCGCATTAAAAAAAAAGCGTACAAGTATATTACAGAGAGAAATTAACGTCATCCTATTCTGCATAAAACGGGCTATCGGGAATGATTGTTCACCAAATGTTGACAGTAAAGTTGTCATAGTTTCTCGAAAACACAAAGCATTGGCTAAGCCAGTTTTACACAACTAGAACTATGATCCCGAAATCCTCTATTTTTAATACTTACGCTTTTTTATTGAATACGACTGTAACGCGACCAAAAGTTCGACCACGAGTACCACGACAAATATCTTCTACATAAATAAATACGATACCTCAGTCAATCGGATAGACCTCTAGTAAACAAAAATATCAGTATTGTATCAGACAGTCAGGCTGAGCTCCAGCAAGATAAATTCCAAGCTCGTATGGAGCTCTATTGAATCTCTAGAATGCCTGGGTGCTAACAACAGAGTCACTCTGCTATGGGTGCCTGATGGACATCAGGGGGTAGAGGGCAACTAGAAAGATAACATCATCGCCAAACAGGGAACCGAATCTGTGTTCATAGGACCTGAACCATACACTGGGGTCTCCGCAAGTGCGGCCAAAACAACTACCTCGGACTGTTCGGAGGGGACTCACGCACTGGTCTGAATTCCCATGATGAACCCGTACGAAGGCGTTCCTGCCTAAATCAAGGAAATAAAAGACCAGGCAGATCCTAGAATGGAGCAGGAGTAACATGCAAATTCTGACAGGACTGCTTACAGGACACTGTCGTCCATGACACCACCTAGGAATGATGGATCTGAACCAGCAAGCGCACTGTCTGTTCTGCCGTGTGGAAGACGAAACGGCTGAACACATACTATGTTCATGCTCTTGCTTAGAAAGACTAAGGTTCGACATATTTGGCTTTACCAATTTAGAACCTATCGAGTTTAGACAAATCTCCTCAACCATGGACTTTATAAGAAGAAGTGGGTTGTAAACTGTAACCTCTAGGAGTGAGCTACAGTAGACCCATCTAGGGTCGCAGTGGAGGGGTGGTATTCGCCCCACTCACATGGATCCTATAACCTAACCTACCCCAATCAATAGTTAATGCAGATTATATTATACATAATATTCGGCAACCACAAGGTATTGTGCTTAATTCAGTTAGTATCTTGGTTACTATAGTATATATTTTTCGAATTTTATTTCATGCTCGGTTCCAATAAATTGATGAAGCTTTTTGGTGAAAACCAATACACATATTTCTATAGTTTTATACGGTTTTATAAATAGCCCAATTTATTATCGAACATTAAACTTTATCTCATCTCCAGTTTTTATGAAACTTGGCTTACGATCAAACAACTTTTATTTTGGCATCTATGTATATCGTTTCAAACTATCGATTGATTTTTTATTTTTGAAGGTTTCTGTATCACCATCATGGAATAGACCACAATGAATATATCCAGTTTGACAACATTATCTCTTCTGGATTATAACAGGTATATGTATTATACAAGGTGTTTGTGATTCTTCTTGATCTTGGGTCATAAATATAGGCAGCGATATAAATGAGGTGGGTAATATAGGATACTGTCTACGATGGTTAAATGCATTTTGAAAATGTAAAGTGATGTTTTATTTTAGTTTTTTTTTTATTCCAAGTAGAATATCATAAATGTTATGTTTCTCGGAAAGCAACATTTTATTTTAAAGGTATATTCTCGGGTATATTTATTAAATGTGCAAAATGAGATAGATCCACTTTTTTGTTCATTAATCCATGTAGTTTCAGGTATAATAAGCAGATATCAAGAATTCTGATGAACAGGGTGTCCTTTTCCTAGGAGACCTCTCAGATTAAAATTCTCCAAGTTCGGGCCTGTAATGTGGTTACATTTTGTCTCGCATTTTGTATATATATCAGAAAGTTGACTTCGATCAGTAGACTAAGAGTATAAAATTGAAGGAAAATTGATCAAACGATTGAAATGATACGAGGTGAATCAATTTTGGCTAAAAAAGTAACACGACATGTATCTTGGTACCTATATCACGTCGAATTTTTGAATATTCATTTGTTCATGGCAGAGGTATGTTCTATGCACACTATAATATGTACAGTGGCTCGTGAATCACCCTGTATAAGAAGAAGAACTAACTTTCACATAAGAAGTAAACAGTTTCAAATTATGCGAACATTTCTAGATAATCTGAATGGCAGCATGTACAGCAGAAACAAGAAAGTTTTTTCTTTGTATAATATGTACCTATGTGAGTGTACGTTTTTCAATAACAATTGATATTTGTTCATGCACTTATCATAGTACGAATTATTCAACAAATTTTCATATAAAACAACTGTTCTGATCCTGTCTTTACCATCCCCAAAGCTGCCACAAGCACGAGAACATCTCAGCAGGGCCGTTGAAATATCATCTGGTGACACAACCAAGAATTCTACGGCAAGATCACTCGCGAAAACAAAAACATATATAACCTCCACGGCACCAAAATAAAACATCCAAAACCCCACGAACTAGGTCATAATGGCTCTATTCGGCACTATCTTCGGTCTACTATCCGCGGTATCTGGAAAACAGTCCTCTGGTTCCGGCACACATTTTCCGAGATTTTCTTGCACTTTCGCACGAAGCACGACGGATCAGATTTCGGAGATTGTAGGGGTTGTGCGATTCCGTAGGGTAGGACGAAGGGATACGCGGCGCCGGCGCCGATATGAAATCCAAGGGTCGAGAGAGTCATGCGGAACATGTGCGGAACCAAGAAGGACAGTGGCGTTTCCAGTGGGATCAGTGGGTCACTTCCTGTGTCTGATAATAATATGTGATCCCCGGAATGCCCGGTGCGCCTGTATGTTGCGTCTTATAGGTCAATGCTTAGACCGCATATACCCGACTATTTCGATAGAATACATTTTTTTATTAACTAAATTCACATCAGAAGAAAGAATGAATATCTAAATCATCTCCACGACAATAATTAATAGGTAAACATGGCTATGTTACAATAGGGGGCATGTTTTGGGGCTCATAATAAGCACATCATTAGCCAAAAGGTTCTATAATGTCCTACAATGAGTAAAAACTACACCTTTTTCAGTTGAATTTCAATATATCTATTGTATTTAAGAATAGTAAATTCAATTTCAGAAAGCGTCAATTGTATTTCAGAATAATCAATTGAGTTTCAGAAAGCGTCATTTGTATTTCAGAATAGTCACTTGTATTTCAGAAAGCACCAATTGTATTTGAGAATAGTCAATTCAATTTCAGAAAGCGTCAATTGTATTTCAGAATAGTCAATTGAGATTCAGAAAGCGTCATTTGTATTTCAGAATAGTCACTTGTATTTCTGAAAGCGTCAATTGAATTTCAGAATAGTCAATTCAATTTCAGAAACCGTCAATTGTATCTCAAAATAGTCAAATGAGTTTCAGAAAGCGTCATTTGTATTTCAGAAAGCGTCAATTGTATTTCAGAATAGTCAATTCAATTCCAGAAAACGTCAATTGTATTTTAGAATAGTCAATTGAGTTTCAGAAAGCGTCAATTGTATTTCAGAATAGTCAATTGAGTTTCAGAAAGCGTCATTTGTATTTCTGTATAGTCACTTTTCAGAAAGCGTCAATCGTATTTCAGAATAGTCAATTGAGTTTCAGAAAGCGTCAATAATTGTATTTTAGAATAGTCGATTGAGTTTCAGAAAGCGTCAATTGTATTTCAGAATAGTCACTTGTATTTCTGAAAGCGTCAATCGTATTTTAGAATAGTCAATTCAATTTCAGAAAGCGTCAATTGTATTCCAGAATAGTCACTCTTCAGAAAGCGTCAATTGTATTTCAGAATTGTCAATTGAGTTTCAGAAAGCGGCAATTGTATTTCAGAATAGTCACTTGTATTTCAGAAAGCGTCAATTGCATTTCAGAATAGTCAATTGAGTTTCAGAAAGCATCATTTGTAATTCACAAAATAACATTTTAAATTCAATTGACACTTTCTGAAATTCAATTGACGCATTCTGCTATACAATTGACCTTTTCTGAAATTGAATTGACTATTCTGAAATTGAATTGACTATTCTGAAATACAATTGACGCTTTCTGAAATACAAGTGACTATTCTGAAATACAATTGACGCTTTTTGAAATTCAATTGACTGTTCTGAAATACAAACGACATTTTCTGAAATTGTATTGACGCTTTTTGAAATACAACTGAAATAGGTGTAGTAACAGGAATAGGAAACAGTTTGTACCCATTTCACCAAGAATTCAAGCCACCTGGCTTTGAAGCCAGAAAACTCGATAGTGAAAACAGCCATGCTACGTTGTCTCTGGACGATATCGTGTCCTCTCTGACAGACTCATTTTCACCTCATAGGCAGGGCCGATCCTATAATATGGCGTCGGTCGCTCACAAACCGTCGCGCTAAACCCTCTAGAGATTTTTTTCATATTTTTAACCATAATTATAAACTCAACTACTTGTGTTATGTATAAGCATAGTTAACGACTCCCCGTATAAGGATGAAAAGTAAAACCTAAACAAAAAAAAAGTAAGTACAAAATTTCATTTTTTGGCTAGCTATAGCAGCGACAAAATACTTTCATATCATTATAGACAAACCAAAATGTTTACTTTTGAAATGAAAATAGACATTTCATGATAAGGAATGCCAAAGAACATTGTTTTACTCAGAAAATATAATCTAATATAAAAGAAGGTGAAATGCCTTCAGATTTAGAATGAGATTTCTTCCAGAGTGATAACAACTCCATCTCAGTGTATAACAAGGGCGGACAATATTTTTGTATGGTAAAAAAATGCGCCGCAGCCGAAATTTTCGTTGCATGGGATTCAAGGTCAAATGCCTTCAAATTGAACATTTGAATTCTTCCAGAGGAACATCAATTCCATCACATTATATTGTATTACAGTTTATTGTAATTGATATAAAATGGTCTGAAATCTGGAAATAAGTACAATAAAAAGAGCAAGTGAAAAGTCTTTTGAATATTGTCTGTAGCGGTCTGTGTAAACGTAGAAAGGGAATTTTCTCCAATTTTTTTGGGATTTTCCCTCATAGTCTCTTAGTAGTTGACATTGCATAAATACTCTGCCGCCAAGTGATGGAATGAAATATCCTCAAGCATCTGAAAAATATGCCCTTTGGTTATTGTTTCGAATAGAAATTTAAAATTTGGGAAGAAGAATGTTCATAAAAAGTAGACATCAATTGACAATGGACCAACACCTTATGTACCAACATTTTATTTAATTAAAATGCAGCATATTCATTCGACTTATTTGTTTCAAATAATTTTGGCTGATAGAACAATATGCGGCCGCCCCTAGTTTTGGCTGCACACTTGCTAGGTTCGGCCCTGCTCACAGGATCTGTCAATTAACAGAATATGGGTTGTGGAAGCCATCAAAAACAACTTATTTCAAAACTGTCTAAACTTTAATTCCATCTTCAAACCCATGCATCTGCCGCGCACCATCCAGTAGTTTTTCATGTCGGAATTATTTGTCACCAACTAGTTACTACTTATTGTTGATTTTTCTGTTGCTTGTCTCATCTCAAAGCTACATATTTTAGAGGTTAATTGCAAGGTAACATCATTAGAACAAAATACTTTTTGGGTGGATAGGTATCTAATTAGAATCACCTCAGTGTGATTTCTATAATATCTACTATTGAAATCTCGATTGAAATGTTTCCCTTCAGCTGTGAAACACCCTGTACAGCAATCGTCATTCATCTCGATAGTTCAATATTGTATACACCCAAGAATTTATTTAAACATTCACAGGAAAAGTTTGCAAGGTGGAGTTGACTTTTCTGGAATACTTGTTTCATCTTTTATGAACCAAAACGAAATTAATATCCACCAATTGACCTGCAGAAGTATAGGTAGTTGAAGAATAGCTTGACAATCGCCTGGATTTCATCTACTCTGGTTTCAATTCAAATAATCGCTCCTATAAAGAACTAATTCTACCAAAAATCCAACTAGGTTGGTACTTGAACGTCTTGAACTATAAAAAAAAAATAAAGATGAAAAAAGGAAACTGCAGATTGCTGCGAGAATAACTAGAAACTGTTTCCCCTCTTTAATAACATGTCTTTTCTCTCAACCTTCTGGAGATACGAGATTATTAAAACAGGAGTGACGAAAGAGTTGAACTGTTGAAGTGCAATATGTAGGGGAGAGTGGGGCACAAAGGACCATCGGGGCACAGAAGACTTTTCGATTATTTTTGCCACCTGTACCGCCACCTATCTGGCATTCATATATATGTTCATCTTCTAATGCATCTTCAACTATTCATAGTCGTTAGTTGATTTTCGAACGAGATATAGGGCCTACAGATTGAGTTGGCCCTGGATATACTCTGCCAGTGCATCAGTTTGTGTTTTCGGCAGTTAGTCTCATGTAGTTTTTTACACTTTCATAGCATCAAAAAAGTATCATGACGTGAAATTTCGATTGAACTTCTCTATGCATTCAATAAAGTGATCATTTAGCTTCATAAACCCTTAAACAATGCATTTGGGGCAAACAGGACCGGCATCTGGTCTCATGAAATCTATTCAGGTGGTAGAGAAGAAGCCCAACACTTTATATACGACAGCAGTGAAGGATAAATTTAGGAAAAAAATGTATAATTAATTGAACTATTGAGATATTATGTTTAAGTTTCAACCGAGGTTTCAACCAAGACCAACAGTTAAATTCTGTTAAATGTGATCATTGTTGTTTTCTGTTTTTGAAAAAGGTGAAGAGAAACATTAGTTGATTTTACAGATTCATTTTGCTAATCATCATGACTTCAAACAAGATATGTTTGTTGTAACCAATAGGAGTCCTTTGTTGTATGCACCATTTGAATTAATTTCCACTATAATCTTATGTTGGTCCTATCTACCCCGACATATATGAGGCACATCGGACTGGCACCATCACGAAATTTCCATTAAAAAAATCAAAAATAAACATTATCATGTGGAAAATCAAATCAATCAGTGGCATATAGTCATGGCCAATATACATGATGTCCCGAAATTAGCCTGCCATACTTTAGTAGCAGATTCTTCGATCAGAAATAGGAAGAAAAGTTCCAATAAACATAAGTCGAAGAATGACTTCTTTTTTTTATGTTCTGATTCCCACGAAAAGGGATATCCTGTAATGTTCAGAGAACATCGTGAGAACCACCGGCAATAAGGTAGGAATTGGTGTTCTTCTTAAATTTCTGGAGGTTATATGCCTCGGGGAACACCTCTCTTGGTAATGTGTTCCAGAGCCTCGTTGTTCGTTGGATGAACGAGTCTTTGGAAAGAGATGTTCCGCAGGTCTCCAAAGTGACCACGAAGGGGTGCGAAGCCTCAACTCGACGGGTTAATCTCGCGGAGACTGCTGCCAAGAGAGGAACAATTGTTGATATTTCAGAAGAGCCAACTTCTCTACGGTGTTCCAGAGAAGTGAGTGAGTTTGTGAGCGAGGCATCACCCACGAGACGAATTGCCCTTTTTTCGACAGAATCCAACAGTTTCAGGGTATGTTTGGGTGCTGCACTTCAAATATGGGAACAGTATTCCAGGACAGGTCGGATCTGTGCCTTTTAGATCATAAGCAGCTGACTGAAGTGGAATAGCTCCTGGCCCGAATCAGAAAACCAAGTTTTTGGGATCCACTTTTAGCAATTGATCTCACGTGATTTTCCCAACTAATGGTTATTGCTAATGGTAATACCAAGCATCGAAATGGATGTCTTCAAAAGTATGGTTACTCCTGACAAGCTTATGTTGGGCTCAGGGAGATCGGCTGTTTTAAAGAAAAGGCATGCTTGTGTTTTGTTTGCATTGAAATCTATCAAGTTATTGGATCCCCATTCGAGAATTGCTGTCAAGTCCATATTTATGTTGTCAACATTTCTTCCTCGTTCGTTTCTGATTTGCCTGGCTGGTATTGGAGCCCTGGAAGAGAAGGCGGTATGGAGGGTACTATCATCCACGAAGCTGTGTACGGGACATGAAGTTGCTTCCAACAAATCGTTGATATGGAGTAGAAATAGTGTTGGTGCTAGAATTGATCCTTGCGGAACACCAGCATTTATGATAAGAGGGTCAGATGAAACTCCGTCGACCACTACATGGAGAGACCTGTTTTAGAGAAAACTAGCTAGCAGAGAACATAGCTGGGAAGGCAAGCCATAAGATGGAAGCTTGATCGAATGCCTTGGAGATATCAAGTGCCACGGCTAAGGTTTCACCATGTTTTTCAATAGATTGCTGCCATATATGTGAGACGTAAGCGAGCAGGTCACCAGTTGATCTCTGATGACGGAAGCCATATTGCCTCTTATGATAATACCTGAATGTTCCAGGTATTTCATGAGCTCGATGTTGATAGCTTTCTCCATGATCTGTGAAATAATAGATAGCAGTGCGATCGGTCTGTATTTGCTAGGTTTGCCTTTTTTAGGAACTGGTTGTACTCTTGCAATTTTCCAGTTGGACGGGAATATCCCCAATTTGTATATAAGAGTAGTTGAACAACTTGCAGAGAACGAGTGTTAGTTTAGGAGCACATTTCATGAGAAAAATCGGTGGGATTGCGTAGGAGCCACAAGCTTTGTTGGTGTTGAGACCCAATAAAATCTTCCTTTTAGTACGTTGGCGAAAGGCGATCTCGGGCATATGACTGTCAATTGGCGTTATGTTTGGAATTTGTTTTCCCGATGAATCCAGAGTGGAATTTCCAGCAAATAAATGCGCAAAAGTGTTGGCTTCCTCCTGGGCAGTTGTGGTTAGTGTTCCATCTTCCTTGTTTAGAGGAGGAAACGAGCTGGAAGTGATGTTTCTTCCTACAGCTCCTTGAAGGGGACTCCTGGAGATGATATTTCCCGAATATTTCCCAAACGCCATTAAAAAATATGATGCAATCCAGTACGAGAACTATCTTCCTATGCCCAATGCAGTGAAAATGAAATAATTCCAAAATTTCATTCAGAAGTGTTCAATACAGACAGAGTAGGACTACATTAAATATTGCTCAAACTTTCTTGTATGCATATTTTTCGAAAATTCAATCTTGGATTATGAAAGGTGATAGCTCGAAAAATCTGGGAGTTATTCTTGATTCCTCGCTCAATTTCAGTGGCCATGTCAATCTACTCGTTCGGAGAGCTTTCTGTAACCTCAAATTGATATATTCCAACAGAAAAATGTTAGATAAAAACGGAAAAAACTCTCTGAGTCACTAGTTCTCTCACACTTGAATTACGCTGACACTATTTACGGACCCGCCATCACCAAAAGAGACGCCCAGCGGATACAATTGATTCAGAACTCTTGTGTACGTTTAATTTGCGGACTAAGTAGACGAAATCACATCTCATTCCCTCCTCAAGAACTCGGATACCGAAAAAAGAAGAATACTTCACCTTTGCACCTTATTTCATAATATAATAACTTCACAAAAACCACCCTATTTATACGACAAGATCACATTTCGTATGGACGTGCACAACATCAATATTCGGCACAAATCACGACTTACGCCACCTCAGCATTCCACAGCTCATCAGTTTCAATCGTCATTCTCCTTCACTATTACCAGGCTTTACAATATGATTCCGGAACGGTTCAAAACTATATCCACTGCATGTTTCAAAAAAAGACTCAAAAAGAGCCTACTGTCAGGAGAAATATCTCTTTGATGCCTTTTACTTCCTGTACAATTTTTTTTTATTTCTTTATGCCTTATGCCTTATTCAATATGTATTGATTATTCTGAGTAGTTTTATTAATACATAATGTATTGTATCACCTTATATTCAGTTGTTAACATAGTTTTAGATTATTCAGCGTAGTTCAATACTAACTCCATAGGTTGAGTCGAGGGTTGAGTGGAAGAAAGCACTTGTTCGACTCAACACCGAACCAAAGCTAACTCTGCCTTTTGATAGATGATTTCATATGTTACCTTTTCTTGTTAACCATTATCTGTCAATAAAAGCGATTATTATTATTATTATTATTATTATTATTATTATTATTATTATTATTATTATTATCTTGAGTTTATATGATTCCAGTCACGACCCTGCGGCCTCCGACGTCACGCAGATTCGTGCTGGATAAATGCCAGTGACTACTCCTCACAGCCTGTGAGGTGAGTAATCACTGGGACCAAGTACCGTGTGCCCTGAGTAGACGCAATGATCCTAGTATGACGGCCTTCTGCATTCCACCAGCCAGGATGTGTGCCTTATCACGGCACGCTGGGATTTTCTGGATCTCCGAGAGCAGCGTGTGTCGTGTGCCTCCTAGGGAGCCGATTATCAGGATGACCAATTCCACAGAATGGTCTGGATAGAGCCGGTGGAGTTCGAAGAGAAGATCTCGATATTTAGTCCGTTTTTCCTCCTCCTTCAAAACGATGTTCGGTTCGGCTGGCGCCGAAAACTCGATCACGAACATCGCTTTGGTTTGATGGTCGAGGAGGACTACATCAGGCTTGTTAGCTTGTATCTGCCTGAGGGTGGGGAATGAAAAGTTCCAATAAATTCGGCACCTCTCATTCTCCACAACGGACTCAATATCCCCCGGAGCATAGGGCAGCACTGGGGTCTCGTCTATTCCGTACGAGTGCCTCAAGTGATAATAGAGCACTCGCAATGCCGCATTGTGTCGATGGATATAGGCCGAGACTGCATACACCGTGCAAGAAGACAGCAGGTGCATAATTGTCTCGGGCGCCCTGCGGCAGGCCCTGCAATTTGTGTCAGGGACCTCCATACCCATGACACGGCTACGGTAGATTATTATTATTATTATTATTATTATTATTATTATTATTATTATTATTATTATTATTATTATTATTATTATTATTAAAATCCACACCGTCTTAAGAGCTCTTGTTTTGTATCGATCAGATGTATCATTTTCGAGTGGAACGATTTAAAAATATTGTTACACACACATGTATAACGTTGTCAATTTTCAAATCATATACCCGAAATTAGCCTGCCATACTTTAAAAGCAGATTCTCCGATCAAAAATACGAAAAAGAAATTCCCATAGACTTGTGTCAAAAAATGCTTCATAAGGGAGCTACAGCGGCCCCTTAAAGGTAAGTTCCTGTAGACGGTTTTCGTTTAATATCTCCGAAATCAGAAGAAGCAAAATGATACAATTTTGCACATACTCAGAAAATTTTATGCACAATAGGACGGGGTAAAAGTTATTCAAAAATGTTACCCAACAGTAGGGTTTCTTGGTGGAAGGTAGGGTACAAACTACCCTAAAATTTTTGTGCATGTTTTTTTCGAGATTTTATGAAAAATTATAATATTTCAGGGCGTTTCATAATCCGAGATTAAATTGTCGAAAAATATGAATGTAGGAAAGTTTGAGCGATATTTAATGTAGTCCCACCCTGAATTGAACATTCCTTAATGAAATTTTGAAATGAGGCCGTAGCTCTTCAGGACCAATTTTCCGACGTATATATGTTTATTGGGACTTTTCTTCCTATTTTCGGTCGAGGAATCTGCTACTGAAGTATGGCAGGCTAATTTTGGGACATCCTGTATATAAAAAAATACCATTAGTCAATTCGGATTCTGAAAATACGAATTGATTTTTTTCTAGTGGTACCCTTTGCCCCACCCTTCCCTATATACAGGATGCCACAGAGGTAATGTCGCGTATCGATGGTGCAATAAATAACACTATAGCAATCACTGCTGAAATGAAGCACAAACTACAAACAATATTCCTCGCAATAGCCATACGTGATGAAAGACTTCTGAAGCATTGCTACCTGAAAGCCCATTTGCACTGGGTCCAGAACTAATCTTGTATGTACAAGAATAAGTGAAGAATATTCAGCTAAATATGTTCTTGGCGTATTCAGAAAATAAATCAAAATAATGTGTGTTTGTTATTTTTTCTTCACCAGTACAAATTCTGTTGAATATTTTTGAAAATAAAAACGCTAGAACTCGTCAACTATTTTTTTCTATTTTGTTTTTCAGAAGACTTCATTATCAAACCCAAACGCATATTGAAACAGATTTCATTACATTACCCACTTCTCGTTTTTTCAAGGTTGGGAACATCAGAACTCGCATCAACCTGTCAAGCAAAAGTCAGACACGAAATATTCTTAATCAAAAATGGAAATGAATGATCTCAAGAATAATAAACAAAAACGGACACATTATCTGAAATGAAGAGGACAAGAAGAGAAACATGAAGAATAAATTATTATAAAATTTGTATAATAATAAATATTTAACAGGAAGGAAGGAATGCTCGAAGTCATCTCCACAAATTTTAATGATATTGTTAAGTGAAATATTTAATTTGACTGATCTCTAACGAATATGACCAATCGTATAATCCGAGGTATAATCCAATATGACCAATCTCAATCAGATTTGGGTAATGGGGAAACCACTGATTTTTTAAAACGACATCACCGTAAGCTCTATACCAAAAACTAACAGTAGATATAATTTTTAATGTTTTCATTCATACTAGGAACATAAAAAAAGAATTAAAATATGTTCATTTCAGAACACACACTTCCTGCGCGATTTGAAATGTTGTCAATTCATTGGTGTGAATGGTGTGGTATTAATCCCAACACACTTATTGTCCTTGAGCTGACCAATCACGCTGCAACCCCGCAGAATGGCAAGGTATTAGCATGAGACAGATAGCTAGCTACATTTCGGGACTAATACGTCACGGTTCCACCTTCATTTCTGGCTTCTTTGAAATACCGAACGAAATATGCTAATTTCAAAACGCGATAGATTCGATTCCCTTCAACTTAAACTTATAATATTGATTTTACATCAAATGTAAATCCCATCCCTCAGTGGTCTTCCCCATTCTAGTCGAATAAGTCCAGTCCAATCTTCCGCTTGATCCTTGTCCATGTTCTCCCATCTTGCCATTCCGTCCGATCTTGATCCATTACATTCAATATTGGTTCAATCTGGACATTCCTGTCCCAATCTGGAGTTGATATGTCCAATTTTGGTCCCTTCTGCTCAAATTGTTGACAATGATTGATATTCCAATTAGCAATCTAAAGCAGTCAGTCCAATCTCAAGCAGTCAATCCAATTCTGACCAATCTTGACTGTTCTTCTCCATTACTGTCCAATTTCATAGAATAGGTCCAGTCGTGGGCAATCCCATACAATATCAACAAATGCAATCTTTGTGGTACATTTTTTGGACGAGTGACTTATTTGAAACTTTTCAAAGGCATGGCATGCATTCCGTGAAAAATTCGATTATCTGGTGTAAAATTATGTGAAATGGTTAAATCCACGTTACCGATGAAGCCTCAGATGAAGCTATTTCTTCTAAACGATTTACTATGTAGATATGGAACACATGCTAATATGTGAGATTCGAAATATAAGTTGACACATTTCAGCTTTTTTATTTGTTACTTATCGACCGCACTGTATACCTACAAGATATTCATACTTGCATATCATAATACGTAACACTATATGCTAGTTGAGATATATATTGAAGATAGTTTCAAATTACAAGGTAAATGAAACAAGACAACCAACAAAAGCACATTCCTTGTTTGTGATGGAGAAACATTATAGAATAGAAAGAGAACGAAGACATACACAGTGGATTAATTCAATTTAAGTGAAGCAAATTAATGAGCTAATTAATATAGAGTAGTGTCAATAAAAATAATCTAGTACCCTAGTATACTTATCATGACTTAACCAGAGTAAATAAAATAATAATAATAGTACCTACTTTATTTAACAACAATTTCCAAATGGCTATTGACCGAAGTCGTTCTGCCAATATGGTAAATAAAAAATACCCTAAAGGATGTTTTTTCAATTTATCGACAATATATCCATAGAAATTGAAAGAAAAATTTCAGTGGTCAAAATGTAGCTTATGAAATCTGCTCAGATATGGTGCGTATACAGGAGGGTGTTATACAAGTATGTGGCCAAACTTCAAGAGTTGATTTTTCGAGTGATTCCAAGTCGAAAAGTTCCAGTAAACATGGGTCCGGCAAAAATATCGCAAATATCTCTGATCCAATCTTGTTGAAATATTGCAGTGTTATTTGTAGTAGTAAGGTTCTAACTAAGCAATTACTAGATTTACGGACAATCTTTTCGTCTTAGAATCACCTAGAAAATCGTCCCTGAAAGTTTGGCCACATAGTAAAATAACATCCTGTACATAAATTCAAATTTATTCCAACTCATTGGCGGCCAATAAGGCTTTTAGGGTCAAATTTCAAAAAATCAATCATGCACCATCTGAAGCGTAAATTTCAAATCAGTTCTCATCAGAAACTAAATATAAATACAAAAATCTGATATCAAAGACATGTCATAGTCCATCGATAATGTGGTCAAGAGTTTTTCATCTGAAAATAAACTGACCTTATTATTGTGCTCAGGCCAAGTATTTGGCAAATATGTTTAAAAATAACATTTAAGTAGGTAGTGGCCGCAATAATATTAGCAAGTTCATTAAATCACGAAGTCGTGATAAAAATCTCAATATTATTATACTCATACAGAAACTGATTCTGATCTCGATTGAAGCTTTCCACTAGTAGGTTTTCCTTCATCGATCCATTATTAAAGGTATACGTTCACACATATTTACCCTTATAACCAAATTCAATTTTCGAAAATATAGATACATGCACAGAGAAAAACGGGCCAGGTACACAAGTACACTTGAGTAAAATTTAATACCCACAAATATATTAATAAACTTTTGTACCATTACAATAGGTGAAATTTGTTTTCTGATATCGACTTCCAGTGGCAGGTTAACTATGCTCCTGCAACAGGCCATCTTTCTTGTGCTTGATTAATTTTTATCGATGTGTTTAATCCTCAGTATACAACAATCCACCTAACATTAATATAATTGCCCCTCAATCCTTGTTTTCTATGAGTGAAAGGAATAATTCTGCCATTATTACCAGTATAATAATAACAGGTAACAGTTCACTTGATTTCTCTGTTTCGTCATCATTCGGCTAGTTTCGAATACCCACGATTACGCCACGAGCTGACTGCGCAACTCTTCTGCACTTCATTCAGTCTGTATCTGTACTAAGAATATGTACCTTTGGTGTTTGCGAACTCTTATGCGTGCCTTTTTCTATTCTGGAACATTTGTGTTGTGCATGTAAGTTAAGTGATTGTGACTATTCCAAAAACATTTCTCCCAGTGACATTATCACTATGGAGAGACTAGCCCCAGGTCGAGAGTTGAAAAATAGAAGCAGCATAAGCAGTTCATCGACGACACTTTGAAACAGCAGGGTTTGGCAAAACTCTTCTTACTTTCTTGGTGAGTAATATACCATTCCTTTTTCTCCGTGCATGAAAAAATCTCTTTGGGCACAAACGTTTTTTAGTGATATGTTTTTTTTTCTTCCGAAAATGATTCTAAGCCCTCTAGTTCCTTATGTTGGTTGATCATTTGCAATTAATTGTTACATCTGATATTATATATGTCCGTTTTATTCGTGGTTCTTGCCATTTATTTTTCATTTGAAGAGGTTATATTTTGAAAATATCTCCCATTTTGGTTGTGACCTCTCAATATTTTTATCGAGTGTGCTCTTTGATATCGAAATTTCAGTAGGAAGTCACTTGTTAAGTAGTTTGAATTTTGTTGAAGATTAAAGAAATATATAATCTCAGAAAAATTAATGAATTGTTGATCTCAAGTTATTACCCAAACCGAGAAGTTTTTATGGTTATATTTCACAAAAGCCGAGTAATAAATTGGGAAATATCAAAATGAAAAGACTTTCTACTGTGAATGTTTGCAAAAAAATCTTATTTCTGATAGTAGGCACACGGGAAAAAATTTCAGGAAACGGATCTTGATTTTTCTTATTCGGTGTCTCTGGATTTGAGTCAAAGTGAAGTTTTATAAAGAATGGCCTTACTTGGATGGGCTCACGGGACGTTCGCTACCTGTTGAGAGTTTATTCTCCCAATGAATCTCTTGAAATAGGATTATTTGTTTGAATTTTCAAGAAAATAATAGGAGAAATTTAACACATTATAAAGAGAAATTTTCTTATTTCAGGGTGCTGATGGTAATGATGTACCTGATTAGAACTTGATGCCACTTGATCTGAATTCAAGAGGACCTAGTACCCCCGCGGCCCGCAGATACTCCATCAACGTCTGAAATATATTTGTATATGAGTCAGTTCGACAACTATTGTATATTGTAAATAATTATTTCAAGTTCATTTATTCATGTAGTTTGTACTGAAATTACAAATGACTAGAATATATTATATAATGTACCTATATTTTGTACAATGTTTTTTCTCTTCTATAGAATCACCATCCCCATTGTGTGATACCTTGAAAATATTTTCAGAGGTATGCACATTGAATATCCCCAATATTTCAATTGAATTGCACATCTGAGATAATTAAATTATGTTCCAGAGACCAGTAATTTATGATCCGAGGACAACTCAATAATGTTTCTGGAATAATTGTATTCTTCAGTGGTAGTAATTAAAGGATGTACCTAACATCAGTTAGATATATCTCAGAGAATATCACCTATTTTTCTGTAACAGCATGCTTTTTCACCTGTGGCAACTATATAGTATTGAAAATCTATTAAACTATTGAATAACTATCATCGAAGTGTGAACCTACAACAGGTGAAGAAGTCTGTAAGATGATATAGCAATGTTTCAAAGGGAATCACTTAATGTTCAATAGTAATTAAACTGTCTAATCAATGTTATTCAACACTTCAATAATCCTGAGTTGATTTTAAATATATTCATTCATTAACGATAAAATATTTTCAGAGGTATGCACATTGAATATCCCCAATATTTCAATTGAATTGCACATCTGAGATAATTAAATTATGTTCCAGAGACCAGTAATTTATGATCCGAGGACAACTCAATAATGTTTCTGGAATAATTGTATTCTTCAGTGGTAGTAATTAAAGGATGTACCTAACATCAGTTAGATATATCTCAGAGAATATCACCTATTTTTCTGTAACAGCATGCTTTTTCACCTGTGGCAACTATATAGTATTGAAAATCTATTAAACTATTGAATAACTATCATCGAAGTGTGAACCTACAACAGGTGAAGAAGTCTGTAAGATGATATAGCAATGTTTCAAAGGGAATCACTTAATGTTCAATAGTAATTAAACTGTCTAATCAATGTTATTCAACACTTCAATAATCCTGAGTTGATTTTAAATATATTCATTCATTAACGATCAATGAACTATGTAATTGAGTGTCTGTTGCAGGTATACCAATTCAGGTAAAATATTTTATCTACCACTATCATACTGTATATCTGTCCCATATAGTATTCAAGTTTTTAACTGTGACAATTAAATGTTTAATGACCATTATTAAAGTTTTTTCTCTGTGTGGTTAGTCAGGTTTGAATAGTAATCCCTCGAGTAACCCTTTGAAACAAAACACGTGCAAATTTGGACTGACTATATTTTTGTTAAATCCTCCTGTAGAATGCGCGGGAATGACAACTCTGGGAGTGTATTGTATTGTATTGAAAATAATTCGAAAAATCTTTAATGTCACTGTCACATTTTCATTTGTTTACAAATCAAACCTCAACAAATGATTATTCTTCAAATCACTGTTATCCGAGTTCTTATCAAAACACTGACATTAACACATTGAACCGTATTCAAACGGAAGATGTGCATGAATAGGTACACCGAATGATATCGACCAAATCAAGTGCTTGCTGATACCATATTATGTATTGAATTCGATGGATTTTATGCTGTTCCAGATGAGTAATTATTTGTTCTGAAACTATGAGCGAAGAAATACACATAATTATTTCGCTAAGTTTTCTTTTCTAGACTTTCTAGACTAGAACCAAGTAGATTTGTTCCCTCGTTTGTTCCTAAGAATTCACTTCCATGAATTATTGGTTCCAATAAGACTTATCTATTCGAAACGAATATGAATCCATCTACCGTAAACATGTAGACTTTGCAATAAGAAGGCATCTATTAGAAATAAATAGGTTGTCTATTCGTCAAGGATCATTATCATTTTCTTACTTATCAACCTTTTAGCCGTGAGGCGTTCGGATTAAAATAACCCCATGGTAAGTCCTGCCATTGATGAGATAAACCTCTGGTGGGCTCACTCTTCATTTGTTTCGTCAGACTGGTTCTTGATATAAACAATTGAATTTCAGACGATGATATTGAATGTTAGATGGCGTGATTCTTAGAACTCATGATCAACATCAGTTCTACCAACCTTGATGCGGCTAAATCGCAAAATGTATATCTTCATTGGTCACAATTCAGTCACAATTGTCACATTGACGCCTGTAATTTTGGTACGGCCTCGACGGCACCAGACTAAACTTAGTGAGATTCACCCACGCCATGTTATGTTTATCGAAGTAGGCGAAAATCAAGGAATTGTAAAACAGGAAAGGATTGAAATGCGTACACCAGAGGTTTATTTCATCAATGTCCTGCCTGTTATAGATGGCGACTAAAAGGACGCCAATAGGTGGAAGATGGCTAACACCACCGCCCGGTGCGATACCACCACATAATAATAATAATAATAATAATAATAATTTATTTGCAAGATGAGCAGAAAGTAAAATGAGTTGTTTAAATACATTTCATAACATATAAGTCAACTTCCAAAACTGGAATGACAGACAGTAGAACTGATTCAAGTGTCATCCCTGGGTAGCATGAAAAAAATATATGTATTGTATACCGGAATGTGAATAAACATGATGAGCAAAATAAAGGAATTAAATGAACAAAAAAGTGACAAATTTTGCAAAGTTATCATGACATACGTCATCAAG
Source organism: Phaedon cochleariae (assembly GCA_918026855.4). Classification (NCBI taxonomy): domain Eukaryota; kingdom Metazoa; phylum Arthropoda; class Insecta; order Coleoptera; family Chrysomelidae; genus Phaedon; species Phaedon cochleariae. The sequence continues at coordinate 16,538,379 of OU896720.1, read as the reverse complement.
TATATTCATTCATTAGTTTGGAACAGCAGCTTTTTGTAATGGATTCTGACTTTAGGGAGCGGAAGTGTTCTGTGACCCGATGAGACCACATCGACTCTAGGAGCTGTGAAATGGGTTATACTAATGTTACAGTAGCTGGTTCATGATTCCGACCAACCCCACCCAATTCAATTTCCTTTTTCTTCCACACCTACTTTATTTCTCTTCAATACAGAAAAAGCGATGATGAGTTGTTCTCCTCAAGTAAAATTTTCCGCTTTCGCTTTCGCCAGGAACCTACATGAATACCCTATGTCAATAATATCAGGCAGCCAACACACTGACTTATTCCTCACTAAGAATTCAGCACCTTACACAATAGATGTACGAGCTCCATTTGGCGATTCTGATCACACACGCACCACAACCATCCCATTTTTCATTCCATCAACTGCCCCAGCACCCCTATGTCTTGTATGGCATTATAACTCAGGAGACTGGGAGGGTCTCCGCATGTTTTTGCCTTGGCATAGAATATGCTTCGATTCTGAGGATCCTTCACAGTGTGCCGCAGAAATATCCGAGATCATCACGTTTGGGATGGACACACACATACCTCATTCTTCGAGAAGATCATCATCTTCGAAACCCTGGGCCAACAACAACTGTTCTAGTGCTGCTGCCTTGAAACAAACAGCCTACCTTCGCTAGCGCAAAAACCCTAACCTCATGACTAGAGCAGAACATAATATATAATATAATGAAGCCAGGGCTAACGGAAGCCAAACAATAGATGAATCAGAAGGATCATATAATGCCAAAATGTAGGGCCAGACATATATGGTGATGACGTCATTCGGCGCGAGAGAAAGCATGACCGAGGTTTGAGAAATGAATGACATTTTGGCCACCTATTCCCAACGCTTCTTCATGCATTTTCTCGATCAGTATGACGCCATCACCAAGTCTGTTTGACAAGCGACTATACTATTATTGGGCTGCGTATAATCCAAGAGGGGGGAAGAGGAGTGAGGTTGTGGCACAACGTCTGCCTTTCCTACTGGCAACACCTTACTGATTTTTACAGCAGATCTGAACTGATTTGTATCAATCTATAGTACAAGACGTCTATGATAGTCAAATCGAATGAAAATATTCCTCGAAATATTCATACGGTGAATAAAATAATGTATTACGCGAATGCATGATGTTTCAGCCAAATAACAAAAAGTCCGATTATCTTGGCTTTTTCGCGGATGATCAAGAGATGTCATTTATAATTTCAGATATTTCCACTCGAGCTGCCACTGAATAAATTATTGAAAAATCGGAAAATATTCATCTCTATAAAAAAAATCAAATCAGAGAATTCTGATCTGGATCAAATGAAGGAATAAACCTATCAAATGGATTGTTCCGGATTAGAAAACTTCGTACTTATATTATTACACTCGTCAAATATGAGTACCTTTTTATTATTAAATTGAAATACTGAAAATCACATAGGATTATATGAATTTGGGGAACTACTTATGTAGAGAAGCCAAACTATAGGAAACAATTATACTAATAATAATTACTAAAAATCCAATTATGTTTCTGAATTAATGTGCCATTCTCTGTGGACTAGATCAAGGTTTATCGATTGCCGTCGATTTTAACTGTAGGTATTAAGGTGGTAATAATGCCATTCAATTTTTTGTTAAGCAGTGCACTCGAACTTACACCACCGACGGAACTTACTATATAGGTATCTATAGTATTTTCACAATCTTCTAGTCTCGCTTCTAGTAGAAAATAATAAGATTGCATGCATAGCACACATAAGTAAACCCGCCATAAATAAATATCAGATAATGACATTGAGAGTATTCATTTTGCAGAATACAAAATTATGAAATCAATAGTAATTCAGTAAATAACCAGAATTGATATTTTTTTCCAAATGTTTATTGTCAAATTCAAAATGAAATTATAACGTAAGAATATTTATTATAACTAACTACCTACCTACTTGATAATACACCAAATATTTTGTTGATAAACTTTTCAATATTTCCATCACATTTCAGTTTGTTATATTATATCTTCCCTCCATATATTCAACAGTGTTTTTAGGTTTGTCTCACTTTCTAGGTTACAATAAATCAAACCTGATACAAATCATATAAGAACATATTATGTTCATCTGTTGCTGTTTTACCTATAATACCAACACACAGTATGGACAACAAAGTATGATGATTATCACAATCGCAATTGAATTTGTTCGATATAATGGCTTTGGTTGTTTTCTTAATGGTCGAAATTGGGGTTATGGAATCTTGGTGTTTGTGACTAATGGACCTGTAACAGCTGACTACAGATGAAATTATCAACAATCGAGTCCGTATCTTGTGATTATTGCAATCATACTAATAAGTTAGAACACACTCGCGGAGGAATCTATGAAACACTTGAGTCAACTCAGTCAACCAGCTCAATTCCTCCCAACCATCAGCTGGTAGCTGATCTCGTAGCTGATCGTTAACTCTCTCTCTCTCTCTCTCGTTTGTCAAATTCATTGGTTGGTTCTCGCCATCTTCCATCAGGAGCGATCAAGGTTCGATTTGAAATGTCAACGTATTAAGGATGCGTTTTTCATTTCACCAATTTGTCATGCGCATGAATTGAAGAAACCATCAAACTGTTGCAAAATTCTGCTGAAATGTTGATGGAAATCCATAAAACTTTTGTTATAACATGAGCACTTTCAATTTGCTTTGAGTGAATCCAGCGGTTTGGAGGAGATTGACATGACAATTGACACATTTTAAGTACTGTTCTTTGTTTCGATTTGATAGAAACCAAAACAAAAATATGGAGAATTCTCTAGATTCTTGATTGATGTCAGCCTCTTCTGATTCAGAAGATACATGACAGACTGACACACAAGGAAATCCATTTTCCATAAATGTGTTGTATACTCCATTGCAGCATCGGTTCCATCATATACTCCATCAGAAAATTGGTGACGTCACGACAAAAAACCGCATCTATCAGTGCAGACTTTCTTCGATGGAATGAAAAACACCCTAAATGTAGTTTTAATCATCTTCAGTTCTCAGAATTATAGAGGAAACATAAGGTTTTCATCCAGCAACTTTCTTCATTAACTTGAAGTTTCAAAACTAAGTTAGTTCATCACGTAGCAAGTGGTCACGAAATGCTTTCTCAACTTTACCCAACCATTGCGTCATGTTGGTTCTTGCGTCTCTGCCGGTCTTTGCGTCTCACTCTTATGTTGTTTTCAATTACCCTCTCTCTAGGCACTATCTAGTACCTAGTAGTTTGATATTATAAGATCTTTGGTAATAACTCGCTTAGTGGTCAGACCAATGGAATGCGAGGTCAAATACTTCCTATCTCACTATCCGCTCTATTATTAACAGGAATGTAGAATCCACCGTCAATTTCATTCACAAGATCGAACTGACCTAACCTTACTTTTTATTATTCGCTCCATTTTGTGATGGAACAGAAAAATCCTACCGATTTCTGATTAATTTTGCAAACGTTCACATTATTTTTTTCAAACAACCATATTTCAAAATAGTCAACTGGCATATGCTCCTTGGAGACAGCAATGGCTGGTAATCTACCGGACTATGCGCGGTGAAGTCTTCACATGATTATCCTATACTCTGCATCAAAATAATCCTGGTGTAATCACATCACTGGAATACAGTGAACAGACGGCATCATGTTCAAGTCCAATGTGGCAAGGCAAAACTGAGATAAGTCTGTGATTTCCGCGGTGATTTCACTTGAGGCGAATATTCATTTACGCATCTTCTTCTTCTTCTCTGCACAGGTGGGCGGGTGCGTAGACCCCTGCATTCAGGCCTCTTCAGTCGGGCCCATTGTGCGCCCACTTGTCCTGTGAATCAGCTGGGCATGCCGATTTCTTTGACGAAATTCAGCAGCTTCCTCAGCTGAGTCACTTTCACATCCTTTGGATGCAGTACAATGCTCCCAAAGGCAGCTTTCCTCTGATGCACCAGCGCGTGGCATTCAGTGAGTATGTGTGATGATGTTTCATCATCCTCCAAGCACCATCTGCAGATGGGATCATCTTTGATCCCTATGAGTTCTAGGTGCCTGTTGAGGTGGTTGTGCCCAGTTAAGAGCCCAACTACCATCTTGAGATCCCTTCTATTAAGTGACAGGATCTCTCTCGTGAGCCTTTTTGAAGGTTCCTTTATATGGAGCTTTGATTGTCTCATTCCTGGTGTGTCCCACCATGTTTCAAGGAACTGCCTCTGTAGCATTTCCTTCATGAAGGACATAGCCGTACTATTGGGTATTCCCAATATCGGTTCTGGTCCAATGGGTGTCGTTCCTGAACCGATCTTGGCTAGTCTGTCTGCCTCCTCGTTCCCCGGGATACCAGAGTGTCCTGGAACCCACATGAGGCTGACTTTCCTAGTTTTTGCCATATTTTCTAAAGCACTTCTACACTCGGACACCAATTTAGTTGTGATCCTATTGGATCTCAATGCCATAATAGCAGCTTTACTGTCCGAGCATATGGTGACTGGTCCACGTCCACTTCTGCCGAAATTTTCTTGAACACACGTCAGAATTGCAAACACTTCGGCCTGGAACACTGAAGCGTATTTGCCAAGAGGTACTGAGATTCCTTTCCCTGTTCCTCCTTCATATACTCCTGCACCAGACCCGCCACCAAACCTTGAGCCATCCGTGAACCAGGTTGATTCGTTGGCAGGAAGCAAGCCTGGTGTATTGCCAGTCCATTCCTCTCTTGTAGGAAAAATGACATGCGGAGCTTTATTGAAATTCAGAACTGGCAGAGTGCTGTCCCTTACCATCAGCAGACTGGGACAGCTCTCTTCGGCCTTGTTCCATATTAGGGAGTGTCCATAGTCTGCCTTTTCGATCCATTGGTTTGCACCTTTGAGTCTGTAGGCAGTGCGCATGGCTTCATGCTCTACAATCAGATGTAAAGGGGGCAGACCTAGTAGGACCTCAAGGGCCCTAGTAGGCGCTGTCCTCATAGCACCTGTCATTCCTAAGCAAGCCAGTCGCTGAACTCTATCCAGTTCATGTCTGGTTTTGCTCTTTTTAGTACTGGTCCACCATACGATGGACCCGTACGTTAGTGTTGGGCGAATAGTTGCCGTGTATATCCAGTGAAGGGTCTTAGGTGATAGACCCCACGTTTTCCCGAAGGCTCTTCTGCATGCCCAGTAGCAGCATATAGCCTTCTTGGTGCGATTACCTATATGCTCGTTCCAGGTCAACTTGGAGTCGATTGTGACTCCAAGATATTTGGTTGAGCCTTTGTATTGAAGACACCTTCCTGAGAGAAAAACCTCTGGAAGTGTCCCTATTTCACGTTTCTTGGTGAATAACACCAGATCCGCTTTTTCAGGATTCACTCTAAGCCCACCGGCGGAGCACCACTGTTCCACTTTCCTGAGAGCTCCCATCATGGAGTTCCCTAGGTGATTCACCGGTTGGCCTTGAACCATAATAACTAAGTCATCTGCATATGCTTGCGCATATATCCCTCACTCATTGAGTGTTGTGAGGAGCTCATTGACCACCAGGCACCATAGGAGCGGTGATAACACTCCACCTTGAGGGCACCCTCTCGATACTCTGGCGGTCACAGAACTCCCACTTAATTCTGCTCTTACTACTCGCTGTGACAGCATGGCCCGAATCCACCTAATCGAAGTTGGGTTAGTTCCATGCCTCTCCGCAGCGGAGCAGATGGACTCAAATGACGTATTATCAAATGCCCCTTCTATGTCTAAGAAGACCCCCATGGCAGATCGTCCACAAGCTAGCACTCTCTCCACCCTTCGAATTAGATGATGGAGAGCTGCGTCTGTGGACTTTTCAGTTTGGTAGGCAAATTGCTGCTCGTGCAGTGGATTCGTTTGCAACGGCTCTTCTCTGATGTGTCGATCTATCAGCCTTTCCAACGTCTTCATGAGAAAGGACGTCAGACTGATAGGTCGATACGCTTTGGCCTGGGAATAATCTATTTTTCCTGGTTTTGGGATGAAAACGATCCTGACCGATCTCCATTCCACTGGTATGTAGCCCAGAGCCAGACAGGATCGTAGTATCTTCATAAGCAGGTGTATGATGGCATCCAGTCCTTCTTGGAGGAGGGCCGGAAATATACCATCCACACCCGGCGATTTGAATGGTGCGAAAGACTTTATGGCCCATCTTACTTTCTCATATGTAACCACCCTTGAGGCCGTTTTGTAATCCATGTGAGTTTTCCTCACTGGATTCGTTATCATAGGTGGTTCATTGGTAAATTCTGAGTCGGGGAAGTGTGTGGATATTAGGTGTTGTAATGTCTCTTCCGCCGATGTAGTTTTACTTCCATTGGGCAAGGACATCACACCTACACCTTCCCCCCTTTCTTTCGATAAAACTCTACAAAGTCTTGCTGCTGAGGGTATTGTATTTATATCCTCGCAGTAGGCACGCCATTCATTTACGCTGTATCTTCGATTAGAGCGTCTCTGTGATGAACCATGGACATTTGAAATGAAGCAGTGTTAGAAATGCTAGATCAAATAATGTGATGTGCGATTTCATTTAAGGCGGACATTTAGGTATCTATGCCATATAGCTAGTGCTCCTTTGCCGTTACGGGATATTTCGACCCCTATCTCAACCATGATGCTAAATACACCTATGAGTTCGCAAACGTCACGAAAACGTCACCGAAGCGTCACGCACGGGTCAACACATTTTTAACGCCTTTTCGACGTCTTGACTCACCTCTTTGATTGAAACATTTTAAATGAAACTTTGATCAACTGGGCTGGGCTGGGCTGTAGATGATTTTATATCTACAAGCAGATTTACCCATGATTTCGGATTAAAAAATGAGAGTATATAATAATCTCCCATTTGAAAGAATGTCTGTGAAATTTGAGTTATACTCTAATGCAACTAAATGATACGTCTTCTGACCCTCACAGGAAGCTCGAAATGTTTTTTACTCCGCAGGATTATTGCGATATGATAATTACCTCAATAATTACTATAGCAGAGCATACGGTAAATATCGAGGTAAATAAAGAGTAGTGCACGAACATTTCATGTGTTCGAGAACATGTTAGAAAATTTCCTGCCAGGCGTGGAATGGATCCATGAACGGCGTACAGTGCAGACTCGATAATCCGAACTAATAAAAACCAAGGCGATTCGGATTACCAAAAAATTCGGATTACCGAAGCAGTTTTTTTTTAAATTTTTTATCACGAAATGCAAAAAAAAACATAAATACAAAAAAGTAACACTAAAATATGCATAAAAGTAAGAATATAATACTAGTTTCTAAAGTAATTTGTAATTTTTGTTTGCTTAACACATCTTTGATTATTTATAAAGGCCATTTCTTTTAATCTTTGAAGTACAAGAATATCATTTAATGGAATATTATTTTCTTCCTTGCGTAATGTGAATCCCAGATACTAACAAAAGAACAATTAGGGGAATCCCTGAACATTTCACTCACAATTTCTATAGGAAATAAATAGGCCGAAAGGTATAGGTTCGGATTATCGAGTACTATGAAATTCGGATTATAGTGTACTCAATGTATTAAAAATGCTTGTTCGGACTACTGAAGAATTCGGATTATTGAACGTTCGGATTATCGAGTCTGCACTGTATTGCTAAAAATTGGGAGATATTCTTCAGTAGTAGTAAATCGAGTAGAATATTCTTTGGACCTATGTATTAACATAACAACTGACCATCGGCCTCGATAGAGGTCCTTCAGCCCGAGCAAAGTGTTCAGAATGGTGTGTTCTGTGCAGGCTTTGTTACTAACTCCATAGGCAACTCGATACGCAACTTTTGGAGCAGCACTGTTAATTATAACGCAACAATAAATCCTGCAGGACTATCTCCAGCCGATGCTGAAATCTTTACAATATTGAACGAATATTCAATTAGATATTAGAAACATTCCTTGCCCTGGCTAGGATTCGATCCAAGATATTTTCCATTCTTTTATAATCATTATTTATTTTTTAGTTCGAAGGGGAAGAGCCTCGGGAAGAGCCCATTGGAAGAGAATTCGAATTCATAATAAAGTTGTTAATTTACCCAGGTAAGATAAGGTTGTCTATCATGGGGTAAAGTTGATGATGGTTTCTCTGAAACGAAACGTCGTACGAAAAAACTCTTGACGCTGTTCTGTAGAGTTCAAACAGTGGTAATGAGGAAGTGTATTTTGTTTTCCTATCTTTTTTTTTCATTATCATCTCTAGGAGCGTACGAAAGAAAATTCCAATAATGTTCGTGGAACATCGTGCATACCTACTGAGGATAGGGAGAGGAGGTAGAGTATTGGTAGAGTGTTGTTCGACATATATCAAGGTTAGCGACGAAAGGATGTGCTGACTGGATATGTCGAGTTCGTCTGACTGGTATTGCTAGTGATAGAATTATAGCAGAGATTTCTCAGGAACATTTCCCATGGAAGTATCTATAGAAAAGTGGAAGGTCGCCGACTTTCCTACGGTGTTCTAATGAGGTCAAAGAGTTAGTGAGTATGGCATCACCCACCGTGCGCGTTAAACACTATACTTTTTCTACGATTGTAGCAGATGCCAGCGAAATATTTGATTTCTTCGGCGTAGCCATATCTGATATTGTCTCTTAAGTAATGCTCATCTATTAGACAGAGCTGTCATTGCTTGAAATTTGACATTTCATGGGAGATGGAATTTCATGAAATACAAACACAATGAAGTCAATATGTGATATCAGATACGGAAAAAAAATTAATGGAATACAAAGAACCTCATTGATTCATCGAACACAGTAAAACAAGAGCAATTTTGCATTATAGCCGTAGAAAAAATTATGTTCCTTTGCATGTAATTATCGGTCACGCCCCAATACGCAGCACTCTTCGATGACAATAGCTTGTTTTTTGTTGCTAGACAAATTTTCGAATGCATCGAATATACCTACTTTTGTTTCTATCGAGTATAATGGCCATTGTTTGTGACACTTCGGGTAATAAATTTGTAATTATAGGTTTACTGTTGTATCTTTGTTTACCTATCATTGGAGAACGCCGGAGAATTGAAACGGGACTGTTCATCTGAAATTTCCGGACATCAAATTAGGTTTTTTAATCTTTTGGAGCACATAAAAGGAATCCCTATTATGTTCGAAGAACATACATTTCATGTGAACTAATCTACTCTTCAAAGAAAATATAACAAATTGATTGTGCCAGATACTTCGAAATGAAAGGAATTAGTATTTTCTGAGGATACCTATTATTCCAAATACCAACAGCATATGAACGAGAGAGAAGCTTGGGTGAGTGAAGTAATTCTTTGTTTGGTTTGAGATATTATTTTTTACCGTTATCCACATTCTTGTTGAAATAAATCAGTATTACTTCACTTCACAGGTGTTAAGAATTTCAGTATTATAAGATAAGGAATTATTTGATTGTTTGCCAACATAGAACATACAACTTGGTTGAATTCAAAACACAAGCCTGTGTATTTTATTTGGAAAAGTCTGATAATCGACCTGATACGAGACCTGATATAACAACAATGTCAGCTATTTCTAGTAATTCCATACGCTCGATATTACATTCAGAGATACTCTTTCATGTTATTCCTTGAAAAAACCTCCTTTACACATCGAAAGCTTCCGAGACAACTTCTTGATCTGAAAAGCACAGATCTAGACCGTCTTTGCCAGAGGTAGGTAGCATATTATGTGTGTCCATTTAGTGCGTAATTCTTCGATATCTCGAAATCCATTATCACTAGAAAAAAAATTTTGGAAACAAATTTTTTCCGTTATTGAAGGTTCAATTTCAAAAATATTATCAACAATACTGGGTGTTTTATAAAAGCGGAAGGACTCGGAGTCGAGTTTTTTCAAATAGAACACCCAGTATTTTTTATTCAAAATCCATTGCATACAGTAGTAGCAAGGTCTCACGTACACCAATCCAGTAATTTTGCGAGATTATCCTTTACAGGGTGTTAAAGTTAACACTCTGAATATTGTAAGATTCAGACGACGTTCACTAAAAATTTTCAAATGGAACACCCTGTATTTTTCATCACAGATTCGTTTCGACATCATTCGCCTTTTCATCGCTGAAAAAAAAATTGAAATCGGTTGCGGGGTTTTCAAGTTATGAGTAATCTCCTTATGTTCATTACTATTTCAGGGCAACTTATGAGACATGGTTCCGTTATTTGATTTGATTGTGGGAATATTGCTTGCCACATGACATTCGAGGTTCTACATAGATCATTCAGGTATCTTTGCGATATAAGCAATGTCAAAATGTGAAACAAACATGCCAAAAGCAAAACGCCTGCCTTTGAAACAACTTCTACAATACAAACAATGGAGATTTGAATTGCGAGAATGAGGACAATTTTTTGAAATTTGGACCACTTTTATTGTCGTTATTCCCACAAACCAAATCTTCATCAAACTTGAAGGAGGCAAACTCTACATAATGATACAAACAATTTTTCTTTACTACGCGGGTTTCGGGAGGGAATTCAGCAAAATTTCAAATAAATTCAAGATATATTTGATTGTGACGATGTTTGACAGGTCAATACATGAATAATGGAACTGTACTTCGAAAAATTAATTCGTTGTCTGCAAAAAATTTGTGAAAGTAGCATTTTGGATCAATTTGTCAAATCCACTCTGTTTTAAATTCAAACTTGGAGAGCGTGCAAATGTTCCTATTGTTAAAAAATATATGAATGGTCAATGAAGAAATTTGATTATTTGGATGAAAGAACTATGACGTAAAAATTATACTCCGAAATAGTAGTAAAAATAAGGAAATTATCCATAACTTGACAACGCCGCAGCCGATTATGATTTTTTTTTCAGCGATAAAAAGGTGAAAGATGTCGGAATGCATTTGTGAAAAAAAAATACAGGGTGTTCCATTTGAAAAATTCTAATGAATGCTATCTGAATCTTGCGAAATTCTAAATGCGAAATAGAGCACCCTGTTGAAGAACATGAAGCAAAATTACTGAATTTGTATACGTGAGACCTTGCTACTACCGTATGCCAAAAATTATTTCATAATTTGAATAAATGAATATACCATGCCCAATTCAACATGACTCTTCATTAGTGGTAAAAATAGATTTATCGATTATAACTTGGCAACGCCGTAACCGATTTCAATTTTTTTCACAGCGATGTGAAGGTAAACCTCGGCGAAATAATTTCCGAATAAAAAATACAGGGTGTTCCATTTAAAAAAACTCGTCTCTGAGTCATCCCGCTTTTATAAAACACCCAGTGATGTTGAAAATATTTTTGAAATAAGCAACTTGAGTAACTGAAGTAGTTTTTCTCTCAAAGTTTTTTTCTATAGGTTATGGCTTTGGAGATATCGAAGAATTACGCACTAAATGGACACACTGTACAATCAATTCTATAGATATGCCTTATGAAATCGCCATAAAATATACTTTTTCTTGTATACACTGATGTGATGATATATGAACATATATAGAAATATGGAATTTACAGAAATGCAATCATATGCTGATGATACCCAAATAAAATACAGTACCGATTTAGAAAATATTCCTCGAGCTATTCCTGTTGCAGATCAAAGGTTGAACAGTGACTTGGAACTCCTGAACCATTATTGTAAAAGACATACTCTGAAACTGAATCCTAAGAAATCTTTAGCTATGCTGTTTTGCGCGAAACATAATAATTATGAAATAGACATGAAATTATCCTTCATATTGATATGAAGAATACAAATAACTTGTTGTCGCTTCATTTATGGTCTCAGGAAATTTGACCATATCAGTCACTGTTTTCGTGCACTCAGATGGCTGAATATTATTTTTTTGTGGAAATATCATTGTCTTATTTTTGTTCATCGTTTATTGATTACGTCAATTTCAATCTATTTGAGAAACAAATTAATATTCCGTAACCAAAGCATAATGTGAATGCAAGAGAGAACAACTCATTGCGTATATCGCGCCATTCGACTGCACCTACCAGAAATCTTTTTCATATAATGCTGTGAAATTGTACAATTCACTTGATTCCTCTTTCAAAATTGATTTTATCTATTCTTTCAAAAAATGTCGCAAATTACATTTATTGTTGGAGCAAAATGCTATTTGAAATTATATTCAATTACAATATATCATAGATTGTTTGCAAGTTGTCTGCATTTAGTGATTAACGAGGTGATTAAGTTAGTTGAGTTCATGATTTATGTATTAACAATGTGCAGGGTTAGGTGTATGAGGTATGAGTAGCCATGAAGGCTAAACTTCGTTCTGCCATATGTTTGTATAAACATTAAAACGATAAATAAATAGATTATTATTATTTTATCATTAGTATACTCATTATTTATATTGGTACCTACTTGAAATTCTAAGCAAGCACATATAAAGACACTCTGCAACTCTGTGTCAGCAAATTTCTTAGATGGGTATACACATTCAGACACTGAGTCAGTTCACCTAATATGAATGCATAATTCCTCATGGCACACTCGATGGCCCATGGGTTTTCCCATTGATTTCCCTGAATTGAAAAAGAATTGAATGAATAACTCGATGAATGGTATGTCAAAATGAGGATTTGTTGATATAAGTATATAAGTATATATATACACGGCTATACAGGAAGTTTACGATATAGTTTTCCCGAGAGTTTTCCAAACTGCAGTAGCATGTAGTTATTTGAAAAGATTCCTTTGATTTGTAGAAGCCTCGGTAGAAGCGATTACCACTGAAACCATAAGCTTCTGTTTCAGCAATAAATTACAATCTTTTTCAACCCGTCAAAACTGATGACTTTTTGTCACCACCTTCAGAAGACCAACTATCTACAGGGTCACAAAAACGATTATCGGTTATGTAGAAGCACTACCTCGAGCACTACATTATTCTCCCCCATCGGAAAAATAATTCAAATGGTTTGAACAAAATTAACTTTTCCGGCAGAACGTGTTTAGTGTTGAAATCTGTTGGAATCTCCGTTGGGTTGTCTCAATATAGGCTTTTCAGCGATCGACGATTTTTCTTGATATTTATAGTAGGTAAGTACTTATTTCTTCCTGACGCTTCATAGTACTTGGCGAGGTACTTTCTTTCTTCTGAAGTTTCAACATCTTCTAAGGAAGCAGGCTTCAGTGTATCCAACTATCCACCGATATTTTTCCTCTTACCTCCAACTGAAATCCCGAAATATTTGTCAGTTTTCTCCAAAGATTCATAAGGACCAGAATAAGGACTCTGTAGAGGTTTCCTGACACAATCTTTATACTCTCACAAAAACATGTGATGTAGTAATTGTGCAACTCTTTATGAACGAATACCTTTTTCTGTAGGTGCATCAGCAATATTTCTTCTCATGGATAATTGTATTCTTTTCGCGAATTCATGATAGGACAAATCGTTCGTCGTTTGATCGGGAATAATTAAATCTCCCAGAACTCGTAAAGTGGATCCAAATAAATTTCAGCACTACTCAAACCATTCAGGTCCTCTTTGGGTCCAATTATGATTCCATATAAAATCATTGATAAGTGTTCAGACCGGTTCAGACCATCTTTCTGGTTGATAACCTGAACCTGAACTAGGATGGTAAAATGTGTATAGTCCGGAAGTGTTGGAAGCCCATTATTTTTGAAAATTCTTTGAATAAAGCGCATTCGAACTGTAATCCTTGGTCGGTTGTCACCTGTGACGGTATTCCATAACGAGTTATCAGGTAAGACCTCGGGTAAAACAGTAAGAAAATCCATTTGAAGGTATTTTGAATGTCCCAGGCTCGGTCCCAGGTGAACTTACAGTATGTCGAGTTATCCTCGGAGTTATCTTAGATTTTTGACAAGTCGGACAGCATTTTGCACATCTCCGTATATATTTATTCCTCGCTTTATTCATATTTGGCCAGACATATATATCATATCTGCCATTGATGAGTCTTATCATAGCTTTGACGCTTGCATAAGACATTCCATGTATTTCATTGAAAATACCTCTTCTCAATGATTCGGGAACGAACGGTTGGACCTTATTTTGTTGAAACATCACGTACCAAGCTCACATTTGCTCTTGGGATATCTACATTTCTAAGAACAAGTGAGACATCATTTTGATCCAATAGTCCATGTAATTCTGCATCATGAGATTGTTCAATTGCCCACACATCATATTGAGTTTTTTTTTCTAGATCAATACGTGATATCCTGGCGACTATACGTTTTCATTACCAAGAATATGTCGGAGATTTGTAGAAAACTGATAGAGAACTGACCTATGTAATCCAAATATCTGATCTGCCTATATGACTCGAAGATTCTGGGTTCTTCTCAAAGGCAAAAGTGAGAGATTCATGATCCGTGAAAATAAAGAATTCCCTGCCAACATATTGATCTAAAATACCTGATTGATTCATATATAGGGTGATTCATAAGGACTGGGTAATCTCTGAACTACAGATAATCAACATCAAAATATGAAGATTTAGCCCAACTTGCCTTATAAAAATGTTGCATATGCAGTGTTAAACATTTACTTTGAAATTCTGTTTGTCTTTGGAATTGTTAATGATTGTCGTTAGTCGTTATTGTTAAGATTTCCCCCCAGCAGGTATTACAAGAGAATGAAGAAAAACAGAAGAAGCCATAGAGCTGAAGAACAAAAGTCTGGTGATGGTATTCATCTCGGTATCCACGTATTTACCGACTCGACTAAAGTGAACAAGGGTTCGAACCAAATTGTGAAGACCTCGGTTAACACAACCCAGTTAGTTCGCCCGGGGTACCAAAAGACTTCAAGAAACAACTGCGGCAGTGCAGGTATCCGAGAGATATTCGTTGATGAGCTGAGAAATTCTGGTCCAGATTCAAAGAACTCTGCGAATCTCGAGGCGAATGTTGTATCATTAGAAAAACAGTGAACTCTGGGATTGAACCGGATTGAACCTTAAATCATCGTCCACCAATATTGGTGGACGATGCCTAAAAGGTGGGAGCCACACTCATTGACACCTCCAGCTCGAGAGCTTCAATAAAGAAATATGTGTGCTAAGAACCAAGAGAACTAAGATCGGAACTGAGCGATGCAATTATAGAGCCGTTCATAAAAGTCGATAAAAGTCGAGAAAACTACTGTGGGAAGCGGCTTAGGCAACCAGCGAGGCAACCAGTGAATTATACCAGAATTAGATATTCGATAAATAAGGAGGACAGGTTGTTGATAGTACCAACACATTAGTTTTTCCGAGGTTGTCTCACCAGATATGAGTAGTTAGGTCTCGAGTTAGGTAATCTCTTGGATAATATGACACATTCAAATGTGCTGCGAGATGTAAGTATTTACCAGGACCATGATTTTTTTTGCACAGGAAGTACATTACCTTTAGCCGAGGGGTAAATCACATGGGAAGTCCGGTGTACCCTAGACGGGAATTCCTTGGGAAGTCTGGGAATTCTTTGGGAAGTCCGGGAATTCTTTGGGAATTCCTTGGGAAGTCCGGGAATTCCTTGGGAAGTCCAGGAATTCCTTGGGAAGTCCGGGAATTCCTGAGGAAGTCCGGGTATTCTTTGGGAAGTCCGAGGAATTCTTTGGGAAGTTCGAGAATTCTTTGGGTATTCTTTGTGAATAACTTGGTAGTCCCAGCAATTTTTAGAAAATTGAAGTCAAATTTCTCAACGATGTTCAGATATGAGAATGAATTTTGCGCAAAGATTGCGTTGCGTTGATTTTTTTTTGACGGAGAGGTATCGCGAGCACCGAGAGTACCTTGTCCCACTTTAGAATATCATATGTTAGTCAGTCGAATTTTCATTCTCTTCAAGGTTTCCCGTTGGAATCCTGTTAATTATTCGGAAAGATGAGAAGATCGAGAAAAATTTATTTTTTATTGAACATTTTGAGTTCTGTCTGGCGATCGATTTTTCGACGACTTCCCGAAATCCAATCATGCTGAAATTTTACACATATCTTTGGGTCTGGTCAATATGGGTATTATCAGATTCAATACGGTTATTATAAAGTAGAATACATTTTATAACAAAGCTTGAAATCCAATATGGCCGCCGACAAAAAAATTTTCTTTTTATACGAGCGTGCGGAAAAGTTACTTTACCCCACTAGTGCTGAAAAGTTACTTTTCGCCACGATTTTTGTATTGTTGAAAATGGGGATATTTATGACTAACTAAATGATTTATGTAACTATTAAAATCTTGTTTATTAAAAACTTTTTTTTTCTCAAATAATAATAATATGGACAAAAACACTCATGGAAAAACATTATACCTTACTCTTCTTGCGGCAAATGTCTTTTCCACAATTGACGGCTTGCACGAACTCCGCCCCGCGTCGTTCGTGCAACAGCCGTCGCGTGCGGTAAAGTACTACCTTTCGCACTTGTTTGGTAAATAACTACTGAATTCGTTTACAATCCCCTCGACATGGGTACCAAATAAGAGAGAATGACAAGTAGAATACAAAAACCATATGACACTACTTGAAATCCAATATGGGGCCGACACAAGATGTAAATGTTAATCAATTACATTGAACACTTTGAAATACCATACAGGGTGTGCCTAAAAGGTCTATACAAAAAATACCACATATTCCTCAGACCACAACAATTGAATTATATCAAATCTACCTACCTAAGTATAAAATGGCTCAGTTTGGGCGCTAAACGGCTCTGGAGAATTTTGTATACCTACGTTGACATGGCTTTATCAAGCAATAAAACCCATATCATGATAATGATCGAAATTATGATGAATATCATTCCATGCTAGGCGTAGAATTCAATTTTTTCAGTAAATAAACATCTAGAAGGTACTCTTGATAAAATTCTATTACTCTCATGATCTCGAAAAAATTCGTAATTCTAGTAATTTAAAACATGTTGTCTACTTGTCTAGCGCTCTAACCGAGGCTCAAACTAAGCAACTTTGTACTGAAGTAAGTTTGCTTGTATATTTCGTATTGTTTTGGTCTGATGAGGAATATTGAGTATTCTTTTGTGAATACATATTAGGGACAGCCTGTATATCTTTGCAATTCGGACAAACGAGTTCACAGAAATATAAGTATGAAATTTAGCGACTCACTATGAGCCGATCTATAAACTGTAGAGTTAGTTTCATAAACAATCTTGATATAGGGGCCAAAACTTTTATTGCTACAGACATGTGGCATAGAGAAACATCCCGAGAAACATTCTGAAGTTTTTTTTGCACAAAAGCTGAAAAAATACAATATTCTCCTATTCAAAGATGTATACAATAACACAGGTAGGTATTGGAGAAATATCATCATTTACTTTATTTCAACCTTCGCTTCATTTCCTTATATTTTTGTACAATGATAGATCGATCATTTTCATTGATTGACATTTTATTGCCGATTCCTAGATACAGAAGGTTGACGTTTTGTGCACGAGAAATAATACCTAGTAATTTTTGAATGTATGATGAATTGACATTCATCATATACAGGACGTGGAAAGTAGGTAATTCTGAATTGATATATTTTTATCACATGGAGAATGCGAATTCTCAATGTATTTCTTTATATATATATGCATTTTTTTGTGTTCATGAATATATCTGATTTTTTTTTTTTTTTATCGCTTGGAGCGCACGAAAGGGAATCCCTGATAATGTCCATTTCAAATACCTAGTAGATTATTTCAACTCTTCTAATTGTTTTTTTACATACACTTAGTCGTCTGATCTCTCGAATTTTTCCTCTTACTTTCAATTTGGATATAACAAATCTCTGCCATTTTCAATCTCTCAACTATTTTTTCTCGATAGATATTGGTACTTAACAAAAAAGTTGAACAGTGTGACCATGAGAAGGTTGCGCACGAGGTTGCGCAGCATGAGGGTCTCGCGAGGGATCTCGGAAACGGTAAGAGATACGAATTCGGTTAAATGAGAAAAAAATTACGCATTCCAAGGGTCATACCTGGTCATACCAATGGATTTCGAAAATTTACAAAATTGTTAATAATTCCCCATGGTTGAACTCAGAATAAAAAAACTTTCGAAATCTGTGAACAGATAATCAGGGCCGTATTTGGAAAAAAAGTTGTTGATTTCTCTACGAATACGAAACGTCGAGTGGAGAAATCAATATCACCACGTTAAATCTCATCAAGAGATGCCATGTAAGAGTATTTTTAGAGTTTTCTATATATCTGATGATAACGTAGAAAAACAAATAGATATTCCAAAAATTCACTTTCTATATACAAGGTGTTTCTCAAGTACGTGTAGAAAATCCAGGAGCATGTTGCTGACGTCAAAATAAGAAGAAAAGTTCGTATAAATATATGTCCGAAAGTTATTCGTTTCTGAGATACAGAGTGTCAAAGTTGAATTCTTATTTTTGTTTTTTGTTAATAAATTTCAAAATAATTGTGATATTCAAATGAATTTTGGTATTTCGGGGCACCTACATGTCTTTTGAGTCTTTTGAAAGGTCAGGTTAGGTCAACTTTTTTGTGCGTACCTGTATCACGTTCTATAGTAGGAAAAATAGTTTTCTAGAATACGTTCGTGTAAAAAACATATTCTTGGTAAAAATCGCTGCGAGCAACAGTTTTCGAGTTATTGGGATTTTCCGAGGGATTTTCAATAATCGATGCAAGTAATTTGGAATGACGAAGAAGTAGGAATTCAAAATTGATTTATCAAGTAGGTAAGGGAATTTTTTTTTTATTAATACTGATAATAATAACTGTAATTAAGACCAAATAAATACTAAAACAGTTAGTTGAGGGAATTGATTAAACTAATTGTTCAAAATGGCAAAAAAAATAGATACAAAGAAGTAAGAATCATCATTTGGCTACATTCCAATGTTGAATTGTTGAATGGAGGAGAATATTGAATGAAAGAAGAAAAATGCACTGACGTATCTTTTCTAACTGCTTAGAGTCGACTAACGAGCCCAATGGAATTAATTCAAATGCATCGATTGTTTCAAATCCCAATATCTCGAAAACAGTTGCTCGCATCGACCTCTACCAAGAATATACTTTTCACACAAAAATGTCCTAGAAATCTATTTTCTTACTATAAAACGTGATACAGGTACGAACAGAAAAGTTATGACTTTTTCAAAAATTCAAAAGACATGTAGGTAGCGCCACCCCCACGAAAGAGACAAACTACCAAACTTCATTCGATTATCACAATTATTTTGGAATTTATTAACAAAAAACAAAAATAAGAATTCAACTTTGACACTCTGTATCTCCGAAACGGATAACTTTCGGACATATATTTATACGAACTTTTCTTCTTATTTTGACGTCAGCAACACGTTCCTGAATTTTCTACACGTACTTAAGGAACACCCTGTATAACTGAAAAACTAAAAACAATTGTGAAAATTTTCCAAAGCCGTTGGTATGATCATCAAAATGCGCAACTTGTTTCCCATTTAACCGAATCCGTTTCTTTTCCTGTTCCCGAGATCCCTATATTACCTTATCTTGGTTTCACTATATTTTCAACTGTTTCATCTGAAATAAATTGGGAGAATCGACTAATGGTATTCTTCGTGAACAAAAGTGAAACACTTGTCGTAAACACAATTCTTGAATAACTGGTCAAATTAGAGAGTTCCGAACGATATCTCAAGAAGACTTCAATGAGCTGTTAAAATAATTATCATTCAAATCGGCAAAAGATTTTTTTTCATTGTGTACCGGAACTTTTTTGCAAAATCTGTAAATGGTATACATACCTACTAATTTTTTATTTAAATAGGAAGAAACCTGTATAGGCTTCTGTCACTTGAATTCAGAAACACCCAGTAGTGTTAATGATACTTATCCGAGTACTTATCACTTATCCCTACCTGTTTTTTCATTGCCCAGGTTTCGTCCTTGGGTTTGAATTTAACCTACCCATCGATTGACTTTTTTTGCATTTCACGAATGGAACTCATTCGTAATCTACCTATTTTTACGCAAAATTTTGAAAACTCCTTGGGATGTATGATAAATCTTTAGGAAATCCCGGAATTCCTTGGGAAGTCCGGGTAGTCTCTGGGAATTCCTCAGGTAGTCCCAGGAATTCCAGGTAGTCTTTGGGAATTCCTAGGAATTCCTAGGAATTCCTTGGGAAGTCCCAGGAATTCCGGGTAGTCTTTAGGTAGTCCCAGGAATTCCGGGTAGTCTTTGGGAATTCATAGGAATTCCTTGGGAAGTCCCAGGAATTCCGGGTAGTCTTTAGGTAGTCCCAGGAATTCCGGGTAGTCTTTGGGAATTCCTAGGAATTCCTTGGGTAGTCCCAGGAATTCCGGGAATTCTTTCAATAAAGGAAGTCTAGTGTACCCAATTTCAGCCCGTGATTTACCCCTCGCCTTTAGCAATCCCTCAATAAGTCATGAAGCTAATGAAGATAATCAGGCAGTAATTCAAAGCGTATACAACCTGTCGAAAGCTGTTTACAAGACGAAACTATCTGGGTCTGCAGGCATTGTCAGAGGTAAACAAAAAGTCTCGCAAAAAGTCGAGCAAAAAGTTAATGCCTTGGTCGATGCTATATATTTCAGCAAGAATACCACAATGAGAGGGATTAACCTCGGGATTAACGTCGTAAATAGGATCTACTCGAGAATTGGCTGAAAGAGTAGTAAGAGATGGTGGAGGTGGTTGCACACCTAGTAGCCCCCATGGGATATCAGGAAATTGCTGAATATTGAGACTTAAGATCGAAATGGATCACATGAATATTACGAAACACCTAAACACATTTTACTAAGTATACCCACGGCACATATATACAAGCATAATATATGGGTTTATTATCTGCCAAGTTATCTGCTCATGAGCATTTCGAGCTGAGGAGTATTTACATTTATATGACTTTACTACCTCGTTTACTACTTAGATCCCAGATCTTCAGACATTCGCCAAAAAGTCAAGGACCTATACTTATGACCAAGCTAAAGACTTACCTACTCAAAACCACCGTTCGGAGAAAACAGGTAGGTACCACGCACCTACCCGGAAAACCCAAAAGAAATGACCGCGAAGGCCTTCAAAACAAGGTACTGTTAGGTAGGTATTTGTAAATATATCAAATATATGAGAAAAATAGGGTAGAGGTCATATAGGTATACCTACAAGGTAGTGATAAATAGATGGGGATATGATCTTTAGAAGGTTATTTTGTAATAAGAAATCGTGATCAATATATATTGTTTCATATTAGGTAGGTACTCGGGTAGGTATAATAGGTCATAATAGGTAATAGCTCGGGTAATAGAGTAGATAATATTATTACTTAAGTAACGACTTAGGAGCTCTTCATAAACATTCATGTGTGTTCTGCATACGGTGGCAAATATTTTACCTATGATAGGTATAGGTCGAGGGGTGTCTCACTATGACAATCTGGTGTACACTTCCTTTCCAATCCGCTTCGAATCTTGAAAATCTCACCAATCCAAGCTTCAATCTTGGAAATCCACAAATATCTCTTCGAATCCCTAAATGTCTCTTCAAATCTGACAATCCACGAAAATAATGTGTCAATCTTTGGAAATCACAGCTCGATTCTTGAGATTTCATAAATCTCTTATCGAATCTCTCAATCTTTCTTCGAATACTACCAATCCCGAAAATACCGTGAAAATCTCTCAATCCCAAGCAAGAATCTCCGAGGATCTCTCAATCCCACGCGCAATCCGACATCCTCCAGGTTATTCCTCGTCGCGAAATAAGAAAGGGTGGGGGTAAGGGTCCGTTCTCGAGTCCGCTGCTGATCGCTGCTCTCATTTCCATAATAAACAAAACAAAAACAACTTGCTCTCATAAAATGATATGACGTCATAATTGATGCAGTACCTATACCTATTCGCCGCAAAGACACTTTGGTAATATCTTTAACAGATTCTCGAACAAATTATTCGAATTGCAATAATTGTGAATTACTGTGCGAATGCTTATCTACTAGACTATACAGGGTGTTCCATTTGGATTAACAAAGTGATGACCATTGAAAACAGTATACATTGGCAGTTTATTATAAACACTCCACATCCGATTTTTTGAAATAACTCTTATTAATTTGGCAACGGCGCGAAAGTATTGCAACATGGTTGTGTAGACAAGATAACATATTGTTAAGCGAGCACGGACTGAGTCATTTTCCACGAGAATGAAGTTTGCAGCATGAGCAGGCGAGTTTTAATTAGCATTCCGTGCGAGTTATACACTATACTATGTCTACGGCTGTAACAGATAACAGTGAGTAACAGTAATGCCTCCAGTACTGCTATTGAGACTAGTGTATATAATCAAGGGTAATACTCTATTAATCTCTTGGGGCGCTCGAAAGTGATTGCCTATAATGTTCGGAAAACATCGTGCCGAGCATCGTGCTAACCTAGGGATGTAGATATAAGGTTTTTTTGAACTTTTGGAGATTATATAAGTTCTTGATTATATTTCCCTTCGCAAAGAATCCCAAAGCTTTGCCGTTTTATTAGACAGAGCTGTCATTGCTTCAATTTGAATTTTACATTTAATGAGAGATGACATTTATGGTGAAATAATGACATGCACAATGAAGTCATTGAGTAGGTCTTTTATTTCGATGGACTTATAGAGCTTTTCCACACTACGTGGAGACCCGGTAAAAAAAGAACGATTGCTTATTTGAATGAAAATGTCACGAGATTCAATTTTTTTAAATTTTACCTCGACCAGTTGGAGTCAGTGGCAGTGACATTGAAATTAAATGAGGATTCGCTTTCATTCTGTCAGAGAGGTATACTTTCTGAAGGTTATTAGCATTTCTCTTTTCTGAAACTATTGTTTCTCATAACAGTGTATTTTATTCTTGAAAGAACATAATCATTGTCAACCATTATGACCAGAAAAATTCTTTCAGATCTTGAAGACTCTAGCAAATGTTGAAAAAATCCGTTCAAATTTCATGAACCTTGTAAAACATTCGACAGTCTCATGTATACTGAAAATCACCAGAAATTTCTCAATCCTTGATAAAGCTCGTAAATCCTTGAGAAATCCTTAGGAATCCGAGAAATCTTGAAAATCTCTGAGATTTTTGGGAAATCCCAGGAACTCGAGGAATCTTGATAAATATTCAGGAATCTCTCAATCTTTGATAAATCCAAAAAATCCTAAGAAAATCCCTAGAAATCTGGAGAAATCTTGGAAATCTTGCAAATCTTAAGGGATTGCTACAAATCTAATCAATATTGCTTCGAATCTCACAATATCCAATATGGTGTACACATTTTGTTGAAGTGAGACACCCCTCGGTATAGGTATATTTCAGCAAGAAAATCAATTTTCCAACGGTCAACGGTTGGAATATCGGTGTTTTATCGGTTTTCTTCTCGACATAGCTATTTCATTAGGTATGTCAGCATGTCACACCTCATTTTAGTTTTATACAGATTACAGATCAGGTATTATAGGTACCATTACCGATTACGTAGTATACTCGGTAGTATATTAGATATCCAGATACCTACCTATAGATATTGTATTACTTTGGTAGGTAGGTATGTATACCATGTACCTATGTACCTATACCTATCTTAAAGGGGTAAAAAGAAACCTACCTACCAGTTCACTTCGATTGATTCGAGAGTTCATAGACAGCATATTATAATTATACTTATACTGAGACATCGAACATCAACTTGACCAGAAAGAGAAGTACCATTTAAATCCACACTCAATACCTATATTATATTCCTGATGCCTATTCATTTAATTCCAGTATAGAATATCTTTAGATACCAGTAGGTGCCTTGTAGAATGCTCAGTTCTCGGCAAGAACGTTTCCACAATAAATTGTTCAGCATTTATTTAAATTGCCTTCATGTGGTCAAGATGCATAGCATAACGGATCTTACCTATTGACATTTGTACGATGGGTATCTCAAAAAGTGTAATCCTAAACAACGTGCCTTCATTTCACTGAACTGTTCTCGTGTGGACCAGGTAGCTTCACCAGCGTTATCTTATTTACACTACCACACATGTTGAATAGAGTTCACTCACATAATTTTTGTAAATTCGAACTTGTTTTCATTTAAATTGATTGAAACACACGACGAATACCCTGCGTATGTCCATCGCTTAGCTAGTTTCTGTGTACTAAGCAACATTCTCCATTCTGCATTATTACGTTATACGTTCTGTAGAGAGGGAACAGGTAGTCGTGCTCCCTTCTCTGCTTCTCTCGCTTGGTTTCAGTTCAGGCACCTGTCTTCTTATTTATTATATTATCTGAAAATGGGCATACCTATCTCATGATGCGATTATATTTACGATGGTTTACATGCTTTCCCAAACAAACAGAATATAATTTCATAATTTGTTTAGTTCTCCATGGCAACTCATCAAACTCGTCATGCGAAGCAAAACAGTTCATTCATCATTGAGGCAAAAATACAAACAAAAAACAAATTTAAAGACTAATCTTCGCTGAACCTTTCTGGTTTCTGGGGCTTTGGTTATTTAACATATATGTCACGCATTGGCACTCCTATAGCTATTCGAATTCTTTCATTATTGAACAATAATAATTGATCATCTATTCAGAGTATGTAGGTACGTACCTATGTAGGTAAATGTGTGTGTACAACCGACGTTGGGCATAATAATAATGGGAAATCGAATTCACAGGTCAATCGGATTTTGTGCCCGAAAATAAATACCTACATTATATACCTTATATATATGCATATCAGCTCATGTAGATAATATATGCCGCACCCTAGATAGCACGAATATTCTCAGAATATTATTACAAGCTGCGGAAATGTCATCTTGTAGAATATTCTTAGAAATATTCATAATGTTCTCAGAATGTTGCGAATATTTATGGAATTTTCCATGCGAATATTCTAATAATATTATATAAAAGTAAACTCCTAGAAGCTCCTGAGATATAATATTCCAGAATGTTTATGAAATGATATTCTAAGAATTTTGTGAACATTCATGGAATATTCTTTGCGAACAACCTGCCCCTAACAACACAAGTAAATCCTAGGGACTTCCCAGGGACGTCCCAAATTTTATACTAGGACACTCCAGGGATATCCTTTGTCGGGACAAAGTAGGTATACATACTAGGGACGTCCCAGGAACATCCACTTTAGCTTATCAGGCACGCACCTTACTCCATTGGTTAATATGTCTTCTGAAGATTTATGTACTAAACAGATTTATAAACAGTACAAAACTGAAACCTGAATAAATACAACTTTGTTAGGATTTCATGTATGATTATTATCATTCTTGGGTGTTTAAAAATGAGGGGCATTATGCATTTACGATTTCTGTTTGCGAAAAATTTTCATTTCTTAAGAAGTTCTGAGACTATATTCCTTATTTTCATTAAAATTATTTTCCGGAAAAAAAAACAAACATAAAAAAAATCAACTCGATATTTTGATGAAATTCAATGACTCTGATGTGAATGGATATTTGATATTCCAGGGACACGAATAGGATAACCTAGGGATGTACCAGGCGGGATGTCCATTGGACAACCACTGCGGGACATCCCCTGGATGCCCCAATCATGTCCTTGTACCGCGGGACAAAAAAGGGACGTACCTAGGACATTCCTGTGTTGTTATAGGGATGATGATATCCATGAGCCTCTGAAATGGAATATCCTAGAATGTCAACGTTCAAAATATACCTATTTCAGAATTTTCTGATAGAATATGTCCTTATATAGAATGATCATAGAATATTTTCTACATGCTAACAATATTCTATGAACATTATTCAATTCGACATATTTTAAGAATATCCCTCGGAATATCCTTTCGGATATTCTGAGAATATAAAGAATCATTTCAAATTATAATATTTATACTTATTCATGTTATTATTCTTGTATCAATATACAAAGTGTTTTTCCTGTGTGTGCGATTTCAACCTGCATCACCCTTCTAATTCGGAACCCGTCGACCGATTTACAAGAACAAGAATTAATATAATATAGTACTTAACGAGCTCTATTCGAGAATGTGAACAAATTTGAAATATTCAGATTTTCAAGGCCTACTTTTGTTTTTTCAATGGGTCGAAATTTCAAAAACAACTATTAGGCATATTTGTTTTCGAAACTGTGACTAGCCTATTCGATTCCAGCATAGCTGAAATACCCTCTTACGAAATTTGAACGCAAAATCCTGTACGGGTGTTCGCAAATTTTGATATTTTTGATTTTTGATTCACCCTGAATCTAAATCTAATGAGTTGATAAAACCGGTGGAAAAGTCATTCAATGGAGGATCACTTCGAATCCTGAGATACGAAGTTTCATCGTTGTAACTTCTACAAGAAGATCTCTCTGAGTCAACCAAAAATTAATGCAATTGAAGTTGAATAATGTTTTATTAAAATCCATCTTTTCTTCCTGGAAATATATATAATGGTAACTAATTCGCGTAGATATTCCCTATACATAACAATCACCATTGTCATCTCAAATTCCCCTTCCATTTCGCCAAAATCGGTATATTATTATGATCACATCAAGTATCAGTATATCTTCTTGCAGTCTTTGGCAGCGTTGCCAATATAAATGTGAAATTTACTCACATTGCGCAGCTGTAATCCTCACATTACTCGCGCCCATATTTGAAAATCCTCACAAAATCCTCACATTGATGGAATAATGAGAAGTCAATGTGATTTTGTTTCTTTTCATCAATACATAATTTATGAAAATAATATCCAAGGGAATAGGTAAATGAAAACATGTTTGAGTGATTCTTTTATTTACAAAAAGTATAAAAAAATCACATATCAAGTGGAGATTAACAATAATTGAACAAATAAAAATATCTTCTATTAGAAAAAAAATAGAAAAATCAACAAATGAACTTTGTTAATGGGAATGTCACTTTTTAAAAAGATAAATAAAAATTAAATGATAACGCCTTTCCAACGTTCTTAATTTTTGTTTTTCCATATGGACATATTAATCATTTTATCACTGGGCTTAAACTTTGCACAACCCCCTTCTTTTTTTACAGCTTCTTGTGTATATATAATTGCTTTGAGAGTATCAGTTTTCAACCTGTTTCTGTTTCAAATAAATATATTTTAGAAGTTCTAATTTGATCACATTCGAGATCACATTTTAACATTTTGATATTTTCAACCACTTCTACTTGGATTGTTTTGGTGTTTTGTTTTGGATTCATTTTTCATTTTCATTTCAATTTCGTTGCTTGTCACTTGTCGGCTTGTCGCTCTTGTCGAACATACGTCATTACGTCAAACAACCACAGGCCACAGACACAGGACGTTTGAAAATGAAGCACGGAACACGGAACTATATTTGACCTTCAAGATAATTTAGTGCCATGCTAGGTTGGTAGAACAAGTACGTCTGCAAATAACCTTCAGTTCTACCAACCCTGTTGCCATGCTAGATTTTACATGGGCTCTCATTTCATCCAGAGGTATGTTACCCACTAATACATCTCTATATCCACATATTGAAATCCTCACAAAATCCTCACATTTTGGGCAACCCTCACAAAACACTCACATCGATGTAAAATCCTCACAATGTGAGGAATCCCTCACATATTGGCAACGCTGGTCTTTGGAGAGTGTTTGTATCTCGGTTTGTATGTTATTCTTTTTGTATTATATTCAATAGTTCTTTATCAATCGGGGCGATTTTCAAAGTGACTGTGTGGTAAAGTATGTGAAAAACGGTTTACTTGAGTTTTCAAAATGGTGAACCTTAACTTATTTAGTTTAATTGATTTTTGGTTGACCTCGAGAAATCTTCCTGTATAGAAGTTACAACGATGAAACTTCGTATCTAAGTATTGGATTGAATTGAATGACTACTTCACCATATTTATATCAACTCCTTAGATTTTGAAACAGGGTGAACCGAAAAATCAAAATATCAAAATTTGCCACTGAATAACTAACATATACAGTGTGTCCCACTTACCATGCTCACCATGGGTATTTTTTAACAGTGAGAGATACGAGGTCGGTTAAAAAACACCAAATGTGGAGTTTGTCAAGGCCAACTATAATGTGAAAAAATATTTTGATAAAATCTATTCGTTTTTGTTTTATACGCAAAAAACAGATTTTGATCATTTTCATGTCTCCTCCGTAACTTCTTTATCTATGAAAATATTCAAATAGGAATTTCACATTCTCATGGCAGTTTTTCAAAATGATTTCGAAAAAAATATGAAATTTATACCAACTCTTCTAGAATTTGAGATATCAGCACCAACTTTAGTTTTTCAAATGTAGGTCATAGCTCACTATGACTTAGTTACAAATAACTTTTTTTTCTCTTACAGATGATATGTCGCAGTAATAGTTTTGTGTTGATAACAACGGAGTTATCGTCATTTATACAAAAACAAAAAATGATTTGGATGCCGCCATCTTGAATTCATAAATTTTAACAAAAAAATCATGATCTCCGACCTCAAAAACCCTCACTTACCAATTTTGAATGTAATCGGACCAAATCTTGTCCGCCATCTTGGAGCAGCCATTTTTTTTAATTTCAGCGAAAATTCCATAACTTTGATTAACTTGGAATTTGGCAGGTGTTCATAATTTCGGTGACAATTCATTATGGAATTTTTGTTGAAATTAAAAAAAAAATGGCTGCTCCAAGATGGAGGACAAGATTTGGTCCGATTCCATTCAAAATTGGTAAGTGGGGGTTTTTGAGGTCGGAGATCATGATTTTTTTGTTAAAATTCATAAATTCAAGATGGCGGCTTCCAAATAATTTTTTGTTTTTGTATCAATGACGATAACTCCGTTGTTATCAACACAAAACTATTACTGCGACATATCATCTGTAAGAGAAAAAAAAGTTATTTGTAACTAAGTCATAGTGAGCTATGACCTACATTCGGAAAACTAAAGTTGGTGCTGATATCTCAAATATTAGAAGAGTTGGTATAAATTTCATATTTTTTTCGAAATTATTTCGAAAAACTGCCATAAGAATGTGAAATTCCTATTTGAATATTTTCATAAATAAAGAAGTTACGGAGGAGACATGAAAATGATCAAAATCTGTTTTTTGCGTATAAAACAAAAACGAATAGATTTTATCAAAATATTTTTTCACATTATAGTTGGCCTTGACAAACTCCATATTTGGTGTCATTTAACCGACCTCGTATCTCTCACCGTTAAAAATAAGATATCCATGGTGAGCATGGTAAGTGGGACACACTGTATATAAGATTTTGCGTTCAAATTTCGTATGAGGGTAGTTGAGCTATGCCTGAATCGAATAGGCTATAGTCACTGTTTCGACGAAGAATCGCCTAATCTCGTGCCTCTATATGTATTGTAGTTTTCGAAATGTTGACCCTTTCAACAATCAAAAGTGGGCCCCTTAAAAAATATTTCAGATTTGTCCACATTTTCGAATAGAGCTCGTTGAGAAATATATAATGGAATTTTCGTATTTGAATAATGGTCCAAATTAGGAGGATGTTGCGGGTTGAAATCACACACACTGTATATAGGGGCTGTCTGAGTATCATCCTACTAATGAACTGTTGACATCTTGTCATTCATATCATTCATTAAGAAGGTTCGTATATATATTATTATAGTATAAGGAAGGGAAGTCGTCGCTGACACGTCAGAGATAAAACTATAGCCTGGTAGTGGGGATTGCAGCAAAGAGGTGAACTCATTATAGTTTGTTCGAGCTTTTGGGAAATATATATCTTTCCACCATCAGGGCGAATACAACTTCATAACCAAATAAGTTTGATGTTATGTGGTTCAAACTGGATAGACAGAAACAGACCAAATATCTTTGTTGTCTCTACTTATCACCAAATGATCCATCCTTTTGGGAGCTCTTCAAGTTCTTGTCCTTGAAGCTCGACCTAATTCAGCAGAACTATTCAGCATCAGAAATCATCATCATAGGAAATTTCAATGTACATAACACTGCTTGGCTCGTATACACCAACAAAACGGATGGAGCTGATGAGCGACTAGTCGAAGCGTTCGCACGGCTCAGAGTAGCTCTTCAAGAAACCAACGCGAATTCCTGATGTCAACAATCATTCAGCCAACACACCCGACTCATTCCTTACTAATAATTCAGCACCTTACACCATAGATGTACGAGCACCACTTGGCAATTCTGATCGCACACTCATCTCCACAACCTGCCCATTTTTCATTCAATCAACTACTTCAGCACCTCCACGTCATAAATGGCATTATAACTAAGGAGCCTGGGACGGTCTCCTCATGTTTTTCTCAGATTTTCCTTAGCATAGAATATGCTTTGATTCTGAGGATCCTCCACAGTGTGCCGCGGAAATAACCGAGAAACATATACCTCATTATTCGAAGAGACCATCAGCTTCGAAACCCTGATTGAACAGGAACTGTTCTAGAGTTGTTGCCTTGAAACAAACAGTCTACCATCACTGGCGTAAGGACATGGTGGTCCAAGATTCAGAATTTTGATCACCCTGTATCTGTTCCAATTGAATGTCAGTGGATAGTGAATCAAAAGTTAAGATAGGGACATGTAAGCCGTTTTGATCGATAATGAATAGTTTCGACACAAAAAATTCCTGAAATTGAAAAATCTCGATTTTGAACACCCTATATCTCTGTAATAATTCCTGCTAGACCCCAAGTGTGATGCATTGATGAAATCAGCTCTTCAAGAAGAATCTAGAAACGAAAAAAAATACAGGGTGTTCCATTTGAAATAACAAAGTTGCTAGTTGTTTCTGATAGAAGTGGCAACACTGTATTGATGAATATATTTTAGACGGATAGAGAATGTTCAATTATCAAAGCATCTCAATTTTCAGAATATGTTGTCTTTTCGTTCTCCAGATACTTCTAATAACTAATAGGCCATCCACCGTGGATCACCCTGTATATATTATGCACACATAGGATATAACTGACTCATAAACATACATTAATTATAAGTATCTTAGTATTTATATGTTTTGACCTGTTCCTGAATGTTTTTTATATTTGCATGTTTTGTAAATTTGTAATAAATGTGAAAAATAGCTGGAAAATAGCTAGAATCCAACCAATCCCCAAAAAAGAAAACAACTATAGGCCAATTGCCCTGTTATCGGTCACCCCAAAAGTAATGGAGAAAGCCATCAACATTGAGGTCATCAAATATCTGGAAAGCTCAGGAATCATTAATGATAGACAATATGGCTTTCGCCACCGAAGATCAACTGGAGATTTACTTGCCTACGTCATCCATGCAGGGTGAGTCATGACTAACCAGCCATTGCCTAATGGCAGATAGAGAGAGTCGAGGTGAGTTGATATATATGTGAAAAAATATATATTTTGCCTATTCAGAAATATGGGGCATTATTTCAATTCGAAGCGAAATTTTGATGAACGATATTTCAAGAACGTTTCGATGTTATCGCCTGGAATCCACCAGCACCCCACCTCAACTGACACATCACACGATGGCATGACTATGGAACAAAAAATTCATTTTCTTTTTGAATGTCAAAATTTCGACTTTCTGAACCGTATTTTTCAAAAACTCATCAAAATCAGAAAGATCAGGACAAACACTACAAGTGTTGCTTTTCAGACAACTCACGAGTCTCACGACAGTACCTCAATATGAGAATACAAATACAGATAACCAGAACCATAGCACAAATCAGATTGTCGAATAAATACATGCTGAAACTGGCTTTTTATGGTAATATTTACCATATCAATCCGAGAGAGTTCTGCACCATTTACCATTTGTAATCAACAGAGATATGAGACGATTGGACATAATTATCCTCTTGGAATGTCCGATCTATACCTCAATGACACCTCCGAACGCCGAATACCTCTCCAACATGCAAAACTTTGTTTGATGCTCTCAATAATATAACGCCAATAAAAGGAAAAACTATCTATAACCATATGTACATCATGTTACTGAGATCTTTCATCTTAAACGAGTAAATTATTGTAAATGACTGACAAATATTATTATCGCTTAAAATCTCCATCAATTATAATGCCAATTATTCCGATATATTATCTCTTTGTATAACAATGTTTTTTTCTATTCTTGCTAGGCCTTAGGTTACTACACACTTGAATATCAATGTATTCATCTATCCTTGTTTGTTTTGAGTTTACTTCAAATTATGTAATAGATACTGAACCCTGTTAAGTTTGAAGAACAATAAAGAATCTATTTATCTATCTATCTACAAGTGTTGCTTTTCAATTTGTACGGCACACTTCGACCGGATTGGTGAAAAAATATCGAACAAAATACTGATGAACCATTCCATGGTTTCGTACTGGCTTATTGTAGTCACATCATTCAACAGATTCATTCGAATCCATTTCTTGCATATCAGTGTATTATAAGAGTTGGAAAGAGTCACTATTCGATGTAAAATTCCAGGACCTAATTTTCAAAACAATTATTCCAATACCTACCTCCTCTCCCTATCCTCCCTATCCACCCTAGGTACGCACGATGTTCTTCGAACATCAAAGGAATTGTCTTTCGTGCGCGTCAAGGAATTAAAAAATATAAAAAATTATTGCTTAGGTGAAATATTTTTCCGACTCAGATATACGTGCCAACTCATACTACATAGAGAAATTTGAGGTTATATTGAACAGGTATCTCATATCTCATTGCACTTGATCTCAATCAGTGAATCAAATTATGAGTTTGGTGTTTTCATTATTCAGAAAACACTACAAAAGAAGGCTGTCATGGATGTATGAAAATGGATTGAAATAGGTATTTTCTCTCAACAGATATGTTTTTTTGCCCCCTAGGTCTCCTCATCTCACAGTATTGGACTATTATCTATGGAGACATATGAAACGATTGGCCAGGTAGCCGTGCGGACAGAGTGTCCATATTCTAATCCGCATTCGCTTGCCGGTCGTGGGTTCGAGTCCCGTCGACTGCAGAAATTTTTCTGATGGCCCAAGAAAGTGTTTGGGATCACACGTTAAAAGGTAAGGCCCCCGTCATTCCTTGCTCGCACAAGACTCTCGAAGACTTCTGAGGGTTGCTCGTAAGGGGGCAACCGAATGACGGATAGAACAATTTTAGAACAATTTTAGATTGGTCTATCAGACTGAAGTCAACACCAGAGAGGAACTGAGGGAGAGGATTGTTACAGCTTCAGATATGATCACAAATAATATAGGCAAATTATTCGAAGAACCATAAAATATCTTCCGAAGATATGCAGAAGAATCTTCGGTGAAAAATATTAGCATAGAGAAAATTTTTTTTTCGAAAATTATAATGATTTGTAATTCTTTAAAAAAAGTCCGGTCCTGAATCTTTTCAACATTTTCTCAACTCTGCTGCTATATCAATTTGCAAGAAAAAATGATTCGAATACTTTTAGTCGAATGTATAGAGTAATGGCCTGGACGAAATCGAAGAAATATTCAACTGAATTTTGTTTGATATTATTTTAACAATCCGGTCGAAGTGTGCCGTACAAATTGAAAAGCTACAATTGTAGTGGTTTTCCTGATCTTTCTGATTCTGATGAAAGTTTTTGAAAAATACGATTCTGAAGTCGACATTTTTACAATCAAAAAGAAAATGAGTTTTCCAATTCCGGCTCTGGAATTTCCCTTCCATAGTAGGCCATCGTGTGGATTGTCAGTAGAGGTAAATTGCTGGTGAATTTCAGGCAAAAATATCGAGATGTTCCTGAAATATCGTTCATCACCGTTTACCTTGACTCCCTCTATCTGCCATTGGGCCATGGCTGTTAAGTCATGCGACTCACCCTGTACAAACTTCTTTTAAAAAACTTGGGGAATCTCTAGCTGTAGCGCTAGATATAACCATGTTTGGCCACCAAGGACTGCTCCACAAACTACCATCATACGGCTTTCCACCTCAGCTATGCCATCTTCCATCGAGTTTTCTTCTAGGCAGATCGCTCCATGTGGTGGTGGACGGAGTATCGTCAGATACCATAGCCATCAATTATGGCGTTCCACAAGGCACCAACATTATTCATACTTCATATCAACGATCTATAGGGAGGAACCACTTGCCCTATCCACAGCTTTGCAGACGAGAGTACTCTCTATACTGCGTTCTCTTCTAGAATTCCCATTTCTTCCCAGGAAACTAAGAACTTGCGACGAAGGCAGGCCAACACTGTCAATGAAGATCTTGCGGAAATTACAACCTGGGGAACCAACGATCTAGTTGAATTCAACCCCACCAAAACGCAAGCCTGTATTTTCTCTAGAAAGGCGGAACTCAGTATGATGCCTGATATAATGTCTGGTACCAACATCCCCACCAAAACCACTTTCATCCCATGAAAAATTTATGGAAAAAAGGAACTTTTTTTGACAAGAACGAGAATAACGTCCAGATTAGAGACACAATATTTTCATAAGTAATATCACGATGTTCTGAATATTGGAGATAAATCTGTCGCTTCATTGTTCAAGAAATTGTGTTGCCGAGCAACACGACCACGAGTCCGTCAGGACAATTGAGTTAACAATAAAATACAGAAATATGAAAGGATATTCAGAACGGAGTAGTATTTTGCTAGACTATTCCACGTTCACGAATTATATAAAAAACATTTATTGTGAATAAGTAATTCATTCTGTCAAGAACAGCCGTAATTATTTCATGCCAAACTGACAGAGTTTGCTTCGCTATCCATGGTTACATCCAAGCTGAATTACATCGTTGAAAACATCAACGCTGATTAAATTGAAAGACAGCTAATGTTTTCTCGATAAGCACACGTTGTCTCCCAGGCAACCAGATGAAGAATGATCACGTCACTGTGACGTCCTAATTGGTAATTATTCGTCAGAGACGTCACACACCAATTTATGACGTCTCTATGACGTACTTTCGACGTCGAGTGAACGTCACTTAGAAGGGTAAAATGAGACGCCAGTTTTATGACGTTGCAGGGACGTCCTGTCGACGTCCATGTTACCCAGACCATATCTAAACCATGTTCACTTGTACTATCATGTTAAAGCGTTAGGTGTGTGACGTACCTACATATACAAGATGGGCATTTTCAATGTAGCGAAGTAAAAAAAAATTGGTTATTTTATATATATGCTTCTAACGTCGATAGAAGTATATAACTCATTAAAACAAATCAACATGCAAGTTTTATTGGAATTATATATACCTCAATATATATCCAAAAAGTAAGAGAAAGCTTTGCTAAACTTCGACACCCTGTATATCTCGGAAACCAATCAAGCTATATATGTATAAATACAAATGAAAATATATGTGTAACTTTATTGTAACCGTCACTTTTATGACGTTGCAGTGACCTATCTATGACGTCTAAGAATCACGTCGGTGTGACGTACCAATTCGGTGAGCTTCGTCATTCAGAAATTTTTTCAATAATTTGCTATTTAGATTTTTGTTGGGTGACAAATAATGCATGAATATACGTGAAGTGAAGCTGAATGCGCCAACATCCTTTTCATTGCTATCAAACTATTCTTGGTTTGCTTATATCTCGCCGACACAAACTACATGATTTTTGATACAAATACTAGTAACTGATTCCATTCTGATGGAGATGCGTACTGAGGGATAGCGCTGCTGAATAGACGATTGTATGGACATGACACCGGAGGGACCACCAAGCAGACTCAACAATGCATATTCAATATTATATATCATCAGTGGTGGTGATTATCACACCATGTTCGAGGAAACCTTTTTACGTGTCATCACAAAATTTCATTTCGACGTCAATCCGACGTCACAGTTTGGTGAGTGAATGACGTAAATAAACGTGAGTAATATGACGTCATTGGGCTGTGACTTCCCAGCCAACCATGAGATGTATAAGTGATGTATACGCCACATCACTTTGTGACATGCGATATCGCATTTGAAGTCACAAACATGTTACCGATACAACGTGGCGATGTGAAAATGTCCGACTCAGACATGAAATGCGACATCACATGAAAAATCACTACCAGGTCACATACAAGTGTACATTTCATATTACAAATACATCACACTGCGACATCGATGATGTGGTCGCCGTACCTGTGATATTCGTGGGATATATAATAATAATAATTATTCAACTTTACGAAGAAAATGTTTATTTTCCGAAAGTAAAAACAGATGATACAAAACTTATCATGACAATCACCCTAATTAGTAATCTTGAAGTAAAACATGACACATATATACAGGGTAACTCAAGGTCGATGGTACGTTAGACGTTTATGGAGAACGGGACATAGGATCATTCTGAAATTTTGGTTACTCACGTAGTTGCTCTTGGTCTATCGATCTAAAATATTTTCAGCTCTGCGGCGTTGCCGCTTCTATCTAAAAGTAGCAACAACTTTGTTATTTTAAATGGAACACCCTGTATTTTATTGCATTTTCAGATTCTCTCTGAAGAGTTGATTTCATCGATGTATCACACTTGGGGTCTAGCGGAAATGATTACAGAGATATAGGGTGTGAAAAATCGACATTTTTCAACTTTATGAATTTTTTTTGTCGAAACTATTCATTATTGGTCAAAACGGCTCACATATCCCTATCTCAACTCTTGATCAACTATCTACTGACATTTAATTGAAACAAATACAGGGTCGTGCAGAATTCAGAATCTTGATCACCCGGTATATGTCCAAATTAAATATCAGTAGATAGTTAATCAAAAGTTGAGATAGGGACATGTAAGCCGTTTTGACCAATGATGAATAGTTTCGACCAAAAAAATTCCTAAAGTTGAAAAATGACGATCTTTCACACCCTATATCTCTGTAGTCATTTCCGCTAGACCCCAAGTCTCCAGAGAGAATCTGAAAATGCAATAAAATACAGGGTGTTCTATTTAAAATAACAAAGTTGTTGCTACTTTTCGATAGAAGCGGCAACGCCGCAGAGCTGAGAATATTTTAGATCGATAGGCCAAGAGCAACTACGTGAGTAACCAAAATTTCAGAATGATCCTATGTCCCGTTCTCCATGAACGTCTAACGTACCATCGACCGTGAGTTACCCTGTATAGCAATACGAATATACATTATTCATAAATGATACATATCAAATACACTTACATTATCTTGGGATCTTTCATCCACCTTGTTTCAGATTGCAATATTCCTATCTCAGAGATAATTACAACATTACCTATTGTGATTGAACTCACCGTCGTTCCTGAATGATTGTATACCTCCAATTTGAAGCTGCTATAATATATGCTATAAATCATCTCAGATATTTCAACAGAGAATTTGGAAGGAAATAGTCTGTATACGGAGTCGGACTCACTGACTGACTGACTGACTGACTGACTGACATGGCCATGCACAGCTCAACATGGCGTCTGGCGTGTGCGTTCGTTTTGCGCATGTCTGCGTCACACTCACAGGTCACAAAGATATCTCATGAGGATATCAATGTGAATTATTTAGTTAACGTCGAAGAGATGTAGTTTGAAGAAGTCTCTGCCACATCACATAGTTTCCTGGTTGCGATGTCACCTTGCGACGTTGATATCGAATCTACGTCGATAAGATGTGTTAACGAGATATTGCATTTATGCAAGGTTGTTACATCACACAGATGTTGATGTCACACGATGGTTGGCTGGGTTATTATTAAAGTAATCTATCACGTCATACGACGTCAACTTCTGACGTCACCTTGGTAATTGAACTGACGTAAAAAGACTTCACTGAAACGTCATCTGGTCGCCTGGGCTCTGGCTTGTGATTGGTCAGATTATGTGATGAGTGAAATAGTCATTGTCATCGCTCGGGAAATATTCACTCGACGAGCACTGGAAAGAGGAAAGTTAAAATACAGGGCAGCACAAAACTCAATTCAAATTGTCCTGCTTCCATAAAAGTGACCATGGATATTATAACTGGTACTTACAGTCGCATTAAAAAAAGCGTACAAGTATATTACAGAGAAATTAACGTCATCCTATTCTACATAAAAGTTGTCATAGGTTCTCGAAAACACGAAGCATTGGCTGAGCCAGTTTTACACAACTAGAACTAGGATCCCGAAATCCTCTCTTTTTAATAGTTGTACGCTTTTTTATTGAATACGACTGTATATACATGCAAAATTGTTTACACAAAAACGCATATTAGACATAAGAACGAACTATATGTTACCTAACAATGACTAAGAAGCAACGTGAAGAGCTTTGGCTGCTAAGATTGCCCAGAAGATATACCCTCTAGTGACATTTTGAATGAGGTAAATCAGCACGGAATAATATTAGAAAAATTGATACAGGATGCGAGTCGGGTACTTTATAACACGGTCATTCCTTATATTCACAAAGATCAATATACTATATAATATCATACCAGAAAACATGAAAAACATAACAAATATATCAATATTCAAGAAAACTCTAAAAGAGTTCATTCTCTCCTATCCAAGATATTTGATCTCGAGTTACTTTGAAAGTCAAACATTGGTATACCAAATCTCCTATCTAAGTAAACAATGCCTGACTGTCCGTGAACTTATATGATATGTTGTTTCTTATCTATTTTCTCATATGTCAATGAAATTTTGGTAAATGTATATACACCGTATTTTTATTTTCTTCATATTGCATCTATCCACGTATTTGAATTTCATCCAATACTGTACCCAATATGCATTTTATTTATATTATTTTCGTCCTCATGTACTTTATACAGCTTGTGTTATTTTTTTTTTCTTTACTACATTCTATTCATATTCAATTGTATCACTCATATACGAAAAAAATGCAACGGCACTTAATATTATATCATTTATTATCTATTAGTTATGTTAGTAGGTTTCGCATGCTCATGTATGCTTTTTGGAATAGAGTTATTATCAATACAATATTATTACTATATTTATTACAAGTATTAATATTATATCTATATTGTAAGTAGTTCTATATTTCAAATATTTGATTTTGTCAATTCTGAAACAAGTGTTTTCACACTTATCG
Source organism: Phaedon cochleariae (assembly GCA_918026855.4). Lineage (NCBI taxonomy): Eukaryota > Metazoa > Arthropoda > Insecta > Coleoptera > Chrysomelidae > Phaedon > Phaedon cochleariae. Next base: position 16,499,246 of record OU896720.1, on the reverse strand, counting down.
GTTTTTGCTGCTTTGTTCACACTAACAACTCAACCTTTATCATGATGACTGTGTGTGTTTTTTATTGTGATTTCGTGAGTGTGTGATTTTGTGTGAATAAAGAAATTATTATATTATCATTATTATTATTCAAATAGTATTGACAAGATCTAGACTCTCGAGGTATAAAATGAATAACAATTTTTCCTGGAACATCATATGTGGTTCACTTTCTATTATATGGAGTTGAATATTTCATTGAATAAGGTATCATATATAATATGCTCTATATAGTATGAAATCTACTTATTCTTCATTTTGCATTGAAATTTCGAAAATATTTGTGCGTAGAGAATTTTAAATGATCACTCTGTTGAGTATAGGTAGTTAATAACAGCGTGTAATAACATATTTCTAAGAATGAATTGATTTTTTCATTATACAAGTTAAGTATTAATAGTGTGTTTTTGCGATATCAGTGAAACCGTCAGATATATAGGAAAAATTCGAATACAACACAGATATAGGGTTCCATGAGAACTATCACATAAAATTATGTTCACATCTATAGGGTGTTCGAATTCCAATGTATATCGGCTGATGATGAGTTTTTCAAATAGGACACCCTGTATATTCTTTCATTTCTAGTTTCTCCCTGAAGAGCTGATTATATCAGATATAGGGTGTTCCAATCGAGATTTTTCAAATTCAGGTTTTTTCATGTCGATAGTATTCATTATTGGTCAAAACGGCTCACATTTTCTCATCTTAACTTTTTATTCACTATCTACTGATATTCAATTCGAACAACTACGGGGTGGATAAAGATTAAGAATTTTGATCACCCTGTATTTGTTTCAATTCAATGTCGGTAGTAGTGAATCGAAAGTAAAGATAGGAACATTTGGACCAATAATGAATTGTTCCGTCACAAAAAACTCCAAAAGTTGAAAAACCTCGATTTAGAACACCCTAATCTCTATAATCATTCCCGCTAGACCCTAAGTGATGGAATCAGCTCTTCAGAGGCCCTGAAGTTCAGGAAGAATTTAAAAATGCATTGAAATTCATGGTGTTCCATTTGAAATATCAAAGTTGCTACTACTTTCTAATAGGAATAGCAACACCGCATTTCCTAAAATATCTTAGTTAGGTAGAGAATGCCCGTTTATACTATTCATCAAATTGTCAAAGTGATCCGATGTTAGGTTCACCAGAATTCAATTGTCTTTTTTTATACCGGGTGTCAACGAATCTATTAGACAAGTCATAACTTCTAGACCATTAGGTGTATCGAAATGAGATTTGGTATAGGTTAATGGTATCTGAAGAGGAGAGTTTTCACATATTTTTCATTTTCCCGTCACTTCCGGTTTCACCGGAAATGGCTCCGGTTCTAAATTTTTAAATGGAACACCCTGTATATTGTAACATTTTTGGATTTCTGAGACAATTCTAGATCAGAATGTGACATTCTCGAAAGTTTTTATGCCTACTTGATTTTCTCGGAGTCACTTTATATCAGGTACATCAACATTTGTATGCTGACGATGGCGATAGACGAGTAGTGGTTTGTAATTGGTTGCTTCAAAATCATAGAGTTAACCCAAATTTCATCAACTTCATTCTATTTTCCGACGAATCACGATTTACAAATAATAGCTTGTTTAATAAGCAAAATTCTCGGTACTGGGCCCAACAAAATCAACAAGAAATTTGTTGATCCAATCGCAAATAAATTACCTAGTACCTATCGTTATAGATTCGTCAAAATATCCTTTTTTCGGGAAGTGCTTACAAATGTAAATGAATTATTATCCATGGCACACTTGACGAAAGTAAATAAATTATTATGAAGTATTTTCGTCAGTAATATTTAATTTATGTTCTTATTTGTAATCCAATCGCAAATAAATTAGTATCTTTATATAGATTCGTCAAAATATCCTTTTTTTCGGGAAGTGCTTGTCAAAAAATGGTCGCTATTTGAAAAATAACAGTTAGACACGAAATTGTAATTTTGCCAATTTGTCTTATTCATATCTATCATACTTGTCACTGAAATTTCGCGATTGTCATTTTCTGATATCACCTGAGGTCCTTAGATTAGTTCACTTCCGATCATGGCCACCTAGATGTAATTTCAAAGTGACTCCGAAAAAATTAAGTAGGCATAAAAACTTTCGAGAATGTCACATTCTGATCTAGAATTGTCTCCAAAAATTTCACAATATACAGGGTGCTCCATTTAAAAATTTAGAACCGGAGCCATTTCCGGTGAAACCGGAAGTGACCGGGAAGTGAAAAATATGTGAAAACTCTCCTCCTCACATACCATTTACCTATACCAGATCTCATTTTGATACACCTTATGGTCTAGAAGATTTCAAAAACACTTTATATTATACGAGTATTTGGAGTTTGTTTTGTTTTTCAAATATTATTACTTATATACACATAAATATATCATTCACCATTTTCAAGATGTTTGAGGCTGAACGTCACATTTTCTCCAGACTCTCAGAAATGATTACGTCATTCTGAGTGCGGCCCAACGAAACGATCCACCCAAGTTTTCTTCGTTGTTATAAAATATAACGAAAAACGTTCAGATCGTTGATATTATTTTTGCAAGGAAAGGGGGAACTTTTGTGGAATCATATACAGGGTGTTCATTTCAGGACTTCCCACCCTAATTTTCTCGAAATGTGTGTATGTTTTTGAAAAATCCCGAGACACGTCAACTACATTTTCGAGGGGGACATGGTTCTGAAATATTTTCAGCCCCGCGGCGTTGCCGCTTCTGACGAAAAGAAGCAACAACTTTGTTATTTCAAATGGAACACCTTGTATTTTATTGCATTTTTAGATTCTCCCTGAAAAGCTGATTTCATCAATGTATCACACTTGGGGTCTAGCAGGAATGATTACAGAGATATAGGGTGTTCAAAATCGAGATTTTACAACTTTAATAATAATAATAATAATAATGAATTTTATTGACAGGTATAGGTAAATACAAAATAAATGAAAAATGATAGAGAGCTGAGAACTGTATACCTATCAAACGGCAGAATTCAAGTTCAGATCATTTCACCAGTGAAAGTGACGTAATCAGAACTTGCTCTTCCATTCAACCGAGGGAAAAAAATAATTATCGCTAAGGTGAAGTGGGGTAAATGTGATATAGTTTTTCAATAGTTCACGAAGAAAATACCAAAATTGATAATTAAAATTCATAAAGTTTTCTTTAAAAAATTATCAACGATTTGAATATAGTTTTTGATTGATACCAGGACTGACGCCTTCTCAACTCCTTTTTGAAAAAAGTTAGGAATTTTTTTTTAAAACGGTCTCATTATATCACATTTACCCCAGCGTTTGGGGCAAATGTGATAATGATATATGTCTACCTGTGAATAATTCAAGTGAAATAGAATGGGGTAAATGTATAATGAATGTGATTTATTGATTATTCTGGTTTTTACAAAATCAAAATATCTCAATAAAGAAGAAAGTTATGAAGCTTTCAAAGTTTAACTGATAAAATGTAAAATAAACCTTATCTCTTGTTACAACAAATGTGAGGAAGAATTTGGAACACCTTGTATTTTATTGCATTTTTAGATTCTCCCTGAAAAGCTGATTTCATCAATGTATCACACTTGGGGTCTAGCAGGAATGATTACAGAGATATAGGGTGTTCAAAATCGAGATTTTACAACTTTAATAATAATAATAATAATAATGGATTTTATTGACAGGTATAGGTAAATACAAAATAAATGAAAAATGATAGAGAGCTGAGAACTGTATACCTATCAAACGGCAGAATTCAAGTTCAGATCATTTCACCAGTGAAAGTGACGTAATCAGAACTTGCTCTTCCATTCAACCGAGGGAAAAAAATAATTATCGCTACTTATGTTATACATAAACCTATAAGTAACCAAATATAAAGTAATTTAAATTTACACATGAACATTTCAAATATAAGTCATCATAAAGCTGGATGCATAGGTACCTATAAAAAAAAAGAAAAAAAAAAATACATCATAGTAACTGAGGCAAAGAGTTATGGAGTAGGTCAGATTTCAGTTTTTTCCTGAAATTTGGAATCGATAATGTTTTCATTGAATTCGGGAGTCGATTGTAAAGCCAGGCGATATTATAGGAGAAAGAGCCACGATAAAGAGTAGTTTTATGAGGTGGTATTGAGAGATTATTTCTGAATCTAAGATTCAATGAATGTCAGTTCTATAGCAAATTTTATCGTGGAGATAAGAAGGTGTTTTTGTAGTGATAATTTTATGGTAGAGAATACAAGCATGAAATACACGTCGGGCCTCCATATTTAACCATTCTAAATTATTTAGTTGGTGAGTTACATGCTGTCGCCTTCTGGTCCCAGTGATAAGCCTTAAGCATGAATTCTGTAAGGTCTGTAATCTTTTCCTGTCGGCTTGAAGTAAGTTGGGACCGTATACAATATCAGCATAATTGGCATGCGATAGAACCAACGAATTACATAAGATTTTCTTGGAATTTTGGTTTAATATTTTTCTATTAGAGTATATCATTTTCAAATTGCAGTATCCACGCTTTATTATTTGGGACACATGTGATGAGAATCTGAGAGAATGTTCCATAATGAGACCAAGGTTTTTTGAACGATCTGTAAGAGGTAGTTGTAGATTATCAAAATTGATAATTATTTTACTCTCGTTTCTTTTTCTCATTGCAGTTCGGCCAAATAGCATCATAACTGTTTTTGATGGATTAACTGTTAGGCAGTATTTTTTTGAGGTTTCGATCAAAGAATTCAAATCATGATTGATCTGCTGACATGCAACTTGCACTGAATTTTCCGAGAATTGTTTGTAAATCTGAGTATCATCAGCGTAGCTATGAATACGCGTGTGTCGGAGACACTTAGGAAACTGAGACGTGTAGATCACGAATAAGATAGGTCCGAGAATTGATCCCTGTGGTACGCCAGTTGAAGTTTCAAGGAAAGTTGATTTCTCTGTATTATTTAATACAACGCATTGTGTCCGACATGATAAGTAATTTTGAATGAGTGTTCTAGAAGTTAGCGAAAATCCAAGAAATTTCATTAAGGCTATCAAAAGCTGATGACAGATTTTGTCAAAAGCTTTGGAGTAATCAATTAAAACCAGAATTGACAGATCATTACTGTCAACAGCTTTGTGATGAATGTCATCGACCACTTTCAAAAGAGCTGTAGTACAGCTGTGATTAGTTCTGAAGCCCGATTGAGATGAAGGCAGAAGGTGTTCAGCATCAAGGTAGGCACGAATTTGTTTATTAATTATTTTTTCGAACACTTAGTACCTACCCTTTAGGATTTTTTTGAGTCGAAACTATTCATTATTGGTCAAAACGGCTTTCATGTCCCTATCTCAACTTTTGATTTACTATCTACTGACATTTATTTGAAACAAATACAGGGTGATCAAAAGTCTGAATCTTGAAGTTAAAAATCTCGATTTTGAACACCCTATATCTCTGTATTCAGTCCCGCTAGACCCCAAGTGTAATACATTGATCAAATCAGCTCTTCAGGGAGAATCTAAAAATACAATGAAAAATAGGGTGTTTCATTTAAAAAAATCAAATAGTACCCTGTAGATCGTTTGTTCCGAGCACCCTGTATTTTCTGATCTAGCGAAAAAAAACTTTATCGAAAATCATTCAAGATAATATTTCAAATTTTAAAATCGGTTCAAAAATAACTGAGCTAGAGGGGGGGACATTTATGGTGAATCACCCTGTTCTAAGACATCAAAATTAGAAATCTGGTCTCGTTTTCCCGATTTTCTCTAAAACGAAACGTTCTATCGAGTATCAACAAGAGGATGTTTTTTGTACATTATTAAATAGCCTTTCATAGCATTTACCGAAATTTGAAGATTTTCTCGTCGCTGCACACTTTTAAGTAAAATATAAACAATAATATTCCCGTAACGGTGCCACTGGTAGCATAAAAGACATGTACCAAATTTCATGGAAATGTATAAAATATTGTCTCAGTTATTATCAAAACCCTGTATCTCGAAAGTTGAGACTTTTATGACATATGTTCATATGAAGTTTCCTTCTTAAAATGAGTCAAGGATAATCACCTCTTCAAATATTAGCATGTAGCATATATCTATTTATTATGACTTTGTCTACAAGATACGCATCTTTCGGCAATAAAGTATATTTTGATTTGATTTGATTTGATGTCTTTGAGGAACACCCTGTATATATGAAATAATTTCATATTTCATTTTATGGCCACGAAAAGCTCTGAATCCTAACTTCAGTGTTCAAAAGTGTCAGATGTGCTATTAAATATATATGATTCAAAGACGTAATAGGGTATACCTTATATATAATTATGATATCTAATAAGGGATGGAGTGATTGAGATATGATTCAATATTTTAGTACAGAATCATGAAAAGTAGAGTGTTCCATTTGAATAAATTGATTTGTGGTGTGTCATGATTCTAGGGAGCACCCTGTAAAACTTATCTCATTGATAGGGCCTCTTCGATGGATGGATGTACGTGGAAAGGACGTGAAATGAGATGTTTGAGGCACTCTAGTGGTATCAACTAGGAAAGCATTCAGTCGCTTTATGTATCATTTCACAACAAAATATTTTTATAGTTTCTCAGGCAATATTACCACTGTTCAGGGAACATTACATATACCTATGTGATATTACCTCGCTATATGGTCATAGCTATGGTGCTATGGCTATAGACTCTAGTCTAGAGATGCACAGACTTATAGGGATTCGAGGGAAAATTATAAGAAAGAGACGGGCGACGGGCGCCACTACAAAGAATACATAATATTCATACAGATATGTACATATTTTTGAATTATATGAATTATTACAAATGATAGGCAAAAATGAAGGAAAATGCAAAAATGCTTGTTGTAATTATGCAATCGAAATGTAATCTAGTCATTACAGTGTAATATTTCTTGTTTTATTATTTTGAAGCATGACATTGCAGTGATTTAGAATTTTTAAAATTTATTGTTGGCGGGCCGTAAAATTATCGAAATTGTAGCCCTACTCTAGTCTGAATAGAAGATTGAATGGACATGACATGAACGTAATTTTGACTTCATTTTAACGTCACCGTTAGGTGAGTGACTGCCGTCAATAAACGTGAGTAATATGACGTAATTGGGCTGTGACTCATTATTCACGTCAGTTATCACGTCATACGACGTCAACTCCTGACGTCACTTTGACCATTCAACTGACGTAAAAAGACGTCACTGAACGGCATCTGGTTGCCTGGGAAGTTGAGGTTCCCCATTTTGAAAACTGAATTAAACCGTTTTCCTCGCTTTTTTCACACACTTCACCACATAGTATAACTTTCAAAATCGTCTCAATCGATAAAGAGATGTCGAATATGACACAAATAGTTATGTGGATAATATGAAGATGAATAGAATATATGATTGATAAAAACCTACCTGAAAATATAGTGTATATATTATTATGATAGAACATTATATATATTTTATGATGAGACTAAATATATGTTGGCAATACATTTACTCAATGATCTGAAACTCATATATGTTCACAGGGTGTTACCTAATACTGTCGTCTCAAATCCTAGCAATTAGTTCCACTCAACAAAGTATACAGGCGGGTGAATCTGAATGTGATGAGTTTTTTTTTCAATAGGATATATATCTCACCAAAATAAGTTGTTTGGCAAAAAATTGCTCACATGAAATATTTTTAAGATAATGGATGAGGTACAGGTATTTGAAGGTTTGAAGAAGACTCTAACTATGGAACATCTTGTTTACATTTCGGTTAATATGCGCAAAAAAGCCATTATAAGTCCAGCATTATATACCATATACAGTTGCATTATTTCATCACAAAAATTCAGCAAAAACCGTTTTGTACATTTTCAACATATTAATTTTCGTATTAATGTGATTTTTTATCATATTTTCTCTAATGAATCTCAGATTAACGAAATTAGAGTTTTAATTCACCAAACCTTAAAATACCTGTACCTCCGGCTCTTACATTTTTTATATAAACAATTGTTGGTCAAACATCTTCTTTTAGCGAGATATATACCCTGTTAAATAAAGAAACCTCACTTTCAGATAAGGATGGAATAGTACAAAACTATATTATTCCTATATATTTTGATGATTGAAGCTGATTACCGAAGTTTGTCAAAGTACGAATAAGGAATAAACGCCCATTGAAAATATGAGTAACAAATATATATATATATATGACCACAAAGACATGGAACAATAACGTAAATATAGTGGTAACGACAGTTTATTATAAAAGTAGTAAAAGTTTTGAATCAGTAAACAAAAGGAACGTTAAATAAATGCCTTCGTTCAGTTGAAATAATAGTTTTTTTCTTTTGGAGCGCACGAAAGGAAATTCCTATAATAATGTTCGAAGGTTGACTATAGGTATACTATATTATGGAATTTTTGTTTCTGCAAATAGGTCAACAGGTTACAAATTAGGAGGGTGTTGCGGGTTCCAATCGCACACACTGTATGTATATAAAATGAGTGAAAAAATTCAAAATTCAAATCCATCAATTCATCAAAACCAAAAAAATATTTGAATTTTTTATTCCTTTCGTTTGCGCCTGTTTCTTGGTATGTCAGGAGCGCCATAGGCTAAAGGCGCGGAGGGCTAAGCTCTCCTGTTTTATGAGCCAGTCCGTCCCTGTGTAGGTCATTAACATATATCTACCATTTCTATATATGGCGCATCGCCTATACGATATCTCAACGAAAATGGGACCAAAATGAGAGGAACTTTTGAACATATAAGGACGGAAAGTGAAGGATGGAAACTGCTGACGTGAGGATCAGATTTTAAGTTAGGTTAAGTTCGTGAATAATTATTTGATCATAATAAAATATTAATAATCATCAAGCGTTGATAATACCACAGTATAATACCGTCAACTTCGATTTATTCCTTTATAATGTTGTTAAAATATAGCACAACATAATGTCAGTAACTTTGAGGAACAGGAAATAGCCATTGCAGATGGATAATGAAATGAACTGCGATAATGATTTCATTCATTTTGGTGGAATCTCGAAACTAACACGCTTTAATCCAACATCATTGCTTCAGATCGTTGAACATAGGTCAGGGTTATGTATTCTTTTTCAATGTGGTGATTTTATTGATTCAAACTTGGTTTACTGTAAGAACATTTCCCATTATATTATGCTTGTTGGTTTGTTGCTGGACGATTGATAACTCTATTGATAATGTATGAGAAAAATGATGAGGCTGAAGCTCCATTGTCAAACTCATGTTGAACCAACCATTACCTACAAAGCATTGGATTTCATCAAATGTAATCATGTTTTTTTATTAATAGGTAAAAACTCACTCACACAGGCTCTGGAACACATTGCCATGGGAGGTGTTCCCCGAGGCATATAACCTTCAGAAATTTAGGAAGAACACCAATTCCTACCTTATTTCTCTTGGTTCTCACGATGTTCTCTGAAAATTACAGGATATCCCTTCGTGGGAACCAGAACATGAAAAAAACCTTTACTAGTAGGTAAAGTACTATACCTATATGCATCAGATAAGATATTATCATCAAAAGCTTTCTCCTAAATCCTATAACTGCAGTTCTATGATTTTCAGTTTCAGATCTACCTACTTATTTGCAAGCCGCAGCAAGCCCAAGATTTTTTTGAAAATTCAAACTTACTTATGAAAAGAGGATTCCTGTCTATTCTTTGCTCCGCAAATACTGCATTTCGTTCCACTAGACATGGTCAAAAAAGTTCAGTCTAGGAAAAATAAACGAAAACACAAACACTAAAGGATTGTACAACTAAAAACGCAAATACTCGAATTTCAATCACAATCAATCACATACGCGCTAAAGACAATTTAAAAATTTGAAATTCGTAGCCATATTGGTTCAACAAGTTTCGTATCATTCTTTTCCTACGTCGGCATCAACGCTCATTGGTCGATTTCGTTACCTATAGAGACAGAAGTTGGTCGAAACTTTCTGATTGGTCTAAAACTGCTTCGCTACCGAAAATCATGGCTGTCTAAAATTTTCACACCTGACGCCATTGACCCTACTTCGAATATCAAGTTTGACAAATTGACATGACATGTCAATGTCATGATGACATTGTCGTACTATTCCATAATAATAAAAAAAATAATAGAATTTGTAGATTGTCATCATAGATTGAACTTCAAATCAAATAGAGAACCTATTTTTCAATGGGAAAACATGTTTTATTCCAAAATAATGTATTCGTGACATATGGAATTTTCGTTAATCTGATAAGAAACCTTTGTGATAATAGTATTTTCTGTTACATATTTTTTTGAATCCTCTATTCATTTTATTACAATATTATTATGAATCATCAAAAACATGAAGAGTTATGCTGAATATTTGTAAAAAGTGGGTAATTTTCTAATTTTGAATTTGATCCTATAATATAATTATCTTTCAACAATGTAGTATTTTTGTTACAGGCAGAATATAATATACATTGAAATTTTCAATCAAGTACCTACCTAAAAACAACAAGCAAAATGGAAAATGGATATAGTAATAGAGAAACAAATAGAAAAGAAGATATAAATTGGTCAAGATTTGGATTAGGGTCAGAATCAGCACAAAGAGCAAGAGCAAATACAAGTGGTTTTATAGATTTATCAAATGATTATGGAGCAGGAGGGCACCAAGCCTCTGGGGCCAATGAATTGTTTGCAGAGGAACAGGTAGTGTTGTGAATTGAATATATATGATGTGACTAACAGTATCATAACATTTACATTTACCCATTTGAAGAGATTTATATTCTATCATAACACTATTGAAGCATTCTACTTTTATTGTACTCAAAAAGATTTCCATCAGTTGTAGCTATATAGAGTATGAACTAGTTTGATTGCAAACAATTACTAATTTACCAAAGATTTTCAGATGAATATTTCAAAGGGCTAGATTTTCCATTGTTTTCATCACTTTGAAAATCTCTCAGATTTGAACTAATAATCTTAATTTGATCATTTTCTTCAACTCAACCTTGTAAACAAATACTCTAAACCAGCTCTACAGCATACCTATTATTGGCCCCTTGGAAGAGGTTCAGATTCCACCTCAGATTCCACTATATGTATATGTTGTATGACCCACTCTTCTTAATCACACCCAAGTTTCTTTTGACTTGTGGAATTAGTTTGTTATTCTGGAGGGGCAATATACACATTTTTTCATATTTATTTTGTTTATCACTTTCCTAGGTGGATTCATCTGGAAGAATAAATTGATAATTTGTTAATGTAACATGTTGTTTTGCGCAATTTGAATAAAAAGAATCAATGAAATACCTATAACTGCTAAAGCATTCAATTATTTCAATTAATTATTATTATCAAAATTAGTGTTCAGTAGGATGCTGAGTAAGAGACAAATTTAGTAAAAGTATCACATAATTCAACAAATTGAATTTTCAGGTTCGAATCATGACCTTTATTATATATACACAGTGCTCTAGAATTTTTTCCTGATATTTCTGAGGATCTGATAGTGATAATAAGGAGTGTCACACCTTTGGAGGAGGGAATTATGGATATCAGTTTTATGAAGTGTAATATTCAATTTTGAGTTGACTGTATGATAAATGTCTAACTTATTTCAAACCCTCTCAATGTGTAAAAGGGCCAATTAAAATGGGTGTCTAGATAGCCCTTATCTAAGTTATAGATATATAGATACAGGTAAAATTGATGTTTTGGGCTCTGCTAGGATATTGCAGAAAAACTGATATTTTTTATCACCCTTCAGAGGGGTGTATCTCACACATTATTCATTTTCAGAAATGAATTTATGAAAAATAGTTATTCTAGAATGAAGCCCCGGAAATATCAGGAGATACTAATGGTAACTAAGCCCATAACATTGGGCTCTATGAAACCACCTTAGCAGTGGTGTCCATGTGGGGGGTCCATGGAGTCTCAAAAACAAAATAATGTAGTCAACATATCTATGTGGCAACATGAGATTAAAGTGGCAACATAAAAATATGTATGGGATGTTTCACTCCTATATATTCTATAATGTTTATATTTATATAAGTGGTGTTTAATGGGGTGAGAACAGGGGGAACCATACCTCCCAGATAATTGTGGAAAAATAAAATACCTATAGAGTAATAAGATTAGAAGTATCTTCTATACCTATCAGTGAATTGCACAGGATACATGTTCACATTCCTGAAATTTTAGATCTCCCAAATGACATTGTATTCAGCAGAGATATATCAATAACAGCATTATATTATCATTAAGTAATGTCTTCCCATCAAAACCCACTAGTACCTCAACCTCCCATATACCAGGTGTCCCAGTATACCTGTTCCAATGGATTATCTCAGTCATTTCGAAAGTAACGAATTTGAAAATTTCATGATCTCCAATTCGTTCAAGGATCCTTCAACTGAGAAGAACGAAAATTAAAAGTCACTTCCGGTTTGACCGAAAGTGACTCTCACTTCTTCATTTCATATCGCACCCTGTATATTTTTTGCAATTTTTGCTTTCTACTCAAAATTGCCGTTCCAACGATGTATCACACTTTGTATTTCACATTTGATATGATGAAGAAAACGACCAATTGGAATTTGGAATTAAAATCAGTATGATATCCAATTTCTCTTGAATTGTGAAGTTATCATATCATTTTCACGGTTATTCATTCTTGAATGTCGCACACAACCATTGAGAATTATAAACTGTCAAAGATACAAACAAATGTATTCAAATATTTCCATGGCACACTAAGATTTTCATTCAAGAATTATTAATTCTTCCAGTTCTACTACATATTTCTATAATAATTTGAAATTTGACGTTCTCTTCATCATCTCGAATGCAAAATTGTTCATAAATTATCAATTATTGAGGAACAAATCATTATACAAAATATCGTTGTCTACTGCAATTCTTTCGATTTCAAATTTCAATTTGTCGTTTTCTTCATCATATCAAATGTAAAATGCAAAGTGTGATACATCGTTGGAAAGGTAATTTTGAGTAGAAAGCAAAAATTGCAAAAAATATACAGGGTGCTATTTGAAATGAAGAAGTTAGAGTCACTTCCGGTCAAACCGGAAGTGACTTTTAATTTTCGTTTCTCTCAGTTGAAGGTTCCTTGAACGAATTGGAGATCATGAAATTTTCAAATTTGTTACTTTCGAAATGACTGAGATAATCCATTGGAACAGGTATACTGGGACACCCGGTATACTGGATATTTTCAATCACTTTTACATCATTATTATCTACACTAAAAATCTTCTGTTATTGGTAGTATTACCTCAAAGGTTATCTGATGCCTTCTAGGTTTTGTAATTCCACTGGAGTATGCAGATTCTGCGAAATTCTTTCCAACAACTAAAATTTTTCTTCTACAATGGATTTTCAAAGATTAAATATGACTTATTTTCTGGTGGGAGGATATTTGTTCAATTTTCAACCGTTTGACTTTGAAACAATTTCGTCGTCTGCTAAAGTCTGCTTATTTCACTCTGTTCTGTTCCACAAAGGGCGCAGGTAGATAGATTCTGATCTCTTCATCTGAAAAACTGAAAACAATATCCTAGAACCCTTTGTAGCCAAGATGAACCGATTATTAAGTAAATAATGATTTTTGTATGTGAAATGAAATTTCGAAAATATGGCTGTATATGCATGTATATGAATATGAATCTCTTCTTGATCACTGAAAATTCATGAAAAAAATAATGGTATTTTGCTTTAGGGAGATGCACCTTGGTGGAAATCTAATTTTTTCATATCCCAGCCAGTGTTATTTGGGACATGGGATGGTGTTTTCACATCTTGCTTAATTAACATTTTTGGTGTGATAGTATTTTTACGATCTGGATGGATAGTTGGTCAAGCTGGAGTTTGTAGTGCTATTACTATAGTTTTATTCACAGGTAGATGAATTGATTTGCTTCAAATATGTAACCTGGTTTACACATTCAGCCACATATATTTATTTTACTTGTTTATCAATTCAATGATGATATTAAAAATGGTTGGTGATAACTTCCGGATTGATTATTGTTGATTATTGATGAAACATGTTAAAGTATGAGCTTGAGTTAGTCTCAGGTGCTTGATTAATAATACTCTATTCTAAAGAGGAAGTGAGCAATAAGTAAATTAAATATTCACTGATGCCAAAATACTATACATCCTCATGTGTTTTTATGTTAAGTTGTATCAAATTCAAAAATCATTATTAGATCCTCTTAATCCATGTAGAATACGAAATGGGTCAAAAGAGGAGCAAATATGGGTTTTTCATCAACTATTAATTTCAATATGCAGTTAAGAAAGTTGAATAATTTCAAATGATTGGAATTTATTTTTTCTGACTTCATTTCAGAATTTATTTATTTAAAAAATAATTTCACATTCTCATTGCTACTTTTTTCCTGAACAAACTCTGAATCCGACGTCTTGTCTCAAGTCTGTCATCATCAAGTTATGTGTTTTAAATACCAATATACATTTTCAAGTACAATAACGTCTCATACTCGCCTAAAAATTGCCATATTTGGAGAAATCAAATTTGTTAATTCATTCAAATCTGACTACCTCTTTCTAATACATTGAATCATAATGGAGAACATCTCCGTTCATTTATCATGTACTATGTTTTGTATTGTATGCACAAGGGGCGAATACACTGTCACTTGACAGATCTATTGTGCCTCCTTATTTTGCTATACCCGATTAAATTGTTCTTCATAGGTATAGCAATTCCTCCTATCCTATATATCCATCAGAAATTTCAGGATGAGGTGATTCCAGGTAGGGTAGCATCTCCCCTATTATGTGTGCTCCTAGGTTTCTTACCTTTGGGTTTGGTAGTGATACATTCCATAAGTATTGGGATATAGGTTTCCTCCTCCTCCCAACAAAATCTGCGTTTATCTCCCTCTTCTAAGCCGATCTTCCTAAGATATTCTTTCAATAGGCAGTGCCCTGTTAGGACTCGCGTCAGTATAAGAAGTTTATTTTTGCTTAAGCTGGCATCCATATGCGTTCGATCTTTTGTGGTTATATGTACCCAGTTGTATATTAGCCCAAATCGTAGGAACCATCCATATTTCTCAAAGTGGTCCAATTAATTCTCAAGAAACAACAATAAAAGGCACAAAGTCGGTCGAACACAAAAATTATTTAATAAGAAGTGTAACTAGTTTTGGCTTCAGGCCATCATCAGACACAAAATTGATGTATTAAAGAAGTACCTCAGCGATACATATTGAGAACAAAATTACTAGCCAAGGTCAAAATTCATAATATTATCGGTCCTCTAATTCAATATGGATTTAAATCTGGGGAAGGTCCAGTAAAACCAGATTAACATTTCATTATTGAGTACATCAGTAGAAATTTTCATAAATTCAAAAAATTCTCTCGCGTGAGATTCATCAGGCTACAATGCAAAATGCAAATGTACTCCTTTAATAATGAAATGTTAATCTGGTTTCACTGGACCTTCTCCAAATTTGAATCCATATTGAATTACAGGACCGATAACATTTTGAATTTTGACCTGGGCTAGTAGTTTTGTGCTCATGTATTGCAGAGGTACTTCTTCAATACATCAATTTTGTGTCTGATGATGACTTGTGGCCAAAACTAGTTACACACTCTCATTAAATAATTTTTGTGGTCGACCGACTTTGTGCCTTTTATTGACTTTTCTTATGTATATTAGCCTGTCCGAGAACTTGAAGATTTTACCAGATGTCTAATCTTTATTTACTTCCTTCTCTTCTAAGTTTCTTCTGATTCAGTACTACTTCTGATCCCGCAGAAGGGTTCTGGCTCTAATAAGGGTGTTCGAGATCCTTTCTTAGCGAGTTTGTTCCCTACTTCATTTCCTGGAATGTCCCGGAACCTATAGGAGGGTGACTGTATTTGTGTTGGCTATCTTGCTTAATTTCCCAAACCATTTTAGAACTGACAACTATAGAGCTCAGCTCTTTAATGGCTGCTTGACAATCGGACATAATGATGATATCTCATTTTTCAAAGCTTTTTTCTTGATTGAACTGTTTACAGTTCTCTCTAGTGTGAACTTCCGCCTGAGATAAGCTTGGAAATATGCCAAGGCTTCCGAAGTACTTGATTCAAGGTACGTAGACTCATATTCTAGTTCCATCGATTTTGGAGCCATCTGTGTACAACTTTATGGCTCCTTATTTGTGTTCGATGGCCATGGATTCACTATTCCATTCTATTTTACAGTTCTGCCTTGTGGTGCATTGTTTCAAAAAGCTGCACATTTTCTTTATCTCATCCTAAGGCAAATTGTGGAATTGCTGGTTGAGTGGGCAGGTTGGCCGGCCTTTGATCACTCCTTCTTTAATAATTAATTCTGTATGTTATTCCCTCTGCCGCATTCTCCACAACTAGATGTAGAAGAGTGAGGTCTAGAATTACCTCCTTTGTGTGTAGTTCAACTTTCTTTTGGTTCATGGAGACAATACGAACCTAAATACAGAGGAAGTAAAGTCAGTATTGCTTATGATGAACATAAAAACGAAGTCGCCTGATTTTCAAGTGATCGTTGTACGTGATCCAGAAGCATCATCTCTGGACATTCGAGTTAAGGCTCTTGAATATGTTGGAAAGAGATGGACCGATCCAAATAACAAATTTGATTTCAGCAATTCCTTCTAGGCTAGTGTGATACTTTATTTAGCAGACTGAAACCTCTTGAAAAATGCAATGAGATATATATTAGGCCCGTATTTATGAGAATTTACTTTAATGACTGCCCAGAAGCAAAACCCACATTGAAATTTTGATACACCATTTTGTGAAAACATAAAGTGATAGTGAGAACGTGGAATTCATTTGAGATTGGTAAGTTTCGTTTTTTTCCTAAAGTTCACCAACCTATTTGAGATTCTCAAACTCCCTCAATGGCAGGAAACGAATTCGTTACGCCCAGTATTTTTATCATAATTGTTGATATTTTTTCTTCTGTCATTTAAGTTGTGAATTGATGATACAGTGCTCTATAAAATAGTGCTCAATGAAACATTCCTGATGAACTCGAATCAGTTTATTGGTTGTGAAAGCCAGGTTTATTGAAATCTCGTGGGGATACAATAGTTTTGTTGAATGTACAGCGTTATCCAATATTCACGTTATTTTTCACAACATGCAGAACCAAGGTGGATATATACAGGGTGATTGTTTATATTTCACTCATCAGTTATCTCAGTTAATATACAGAAACGGACAGAAGGGCAAAAATGAACTATTTTTTATCAGTATACAGAATGTAGTGTTAGAAAATGAAAAAAGCATCACAAACCTTGTATTTTATTTTCCTAAACGGTAGAGCTCTTTCTTCTGATTTCAAATATATATATACTTGAATGAGGTTATCTCTTGTCAGTTTTTGAAAAATGCTGCGATTTTTGGCGTTCAATATTTTTATTCGAAAACTGACAAAAGATACTTAACCTGAATAAAGTATTTATATTTGAAATCAGAAGGAAGACCTCTATGGTTTAGGAAAATGAAATACAAGGTGGCAATAAAACTCATATCATGATTATGATGAATATCATTCCATGTAAGTAGAATTACATTTTTTCAGTAAATGAACATCTGAAATTTCTACGCCAATGGAAAGGAAGTGGTTTGAATATGAAATTCGGATTGCGTAACATGTTCACTCCAAAAAATGTTATATTGATACAATTCGACTACTCTCATGGTTTTCCACAAAATTTGAATTCTAGTAATTCAGTCATGACTAAAACGATCAACAGATATTTCTAAAATTTGTTTAAAATTTCAATCATTTCCACGTATACGAAGATATTTACTACGAAAAAAATTGAAATGTGCTATCAGCTATTCTTTGTTGTTTTTTTTTTGTACTGAGTTAGCCAGAGCCGTCTAGCGCCCAGATTGAGCAACTATGTATTTAGGTGTATTTGCTTGTTTCAATTTTCTATTTTTGAGGAATCTCCAGAAACAGGTCGATTTTAAATTTCAATTTATTTTTCTTCAAATTAAATATTTATAGGGTGATCATCCAAGTTTGAGTAATGATATCCGCGACAATTTTTTCAAACGGAACGCACTATATTATACAATTTTTGAAATCTCTATGGGAAGCTGGATTCAAAAATATATCACACCTGAGGTTTGTCTACCGTCCGTTAAATTCAGTTGAATTCAGTACTATCGCAAAGTATAGTGGAACAGAAAAATTGAATATACGGGGTCATCCACGTTTGAGTAATAACGTCCGCGAAAATTTTTTTAAATAGAACACATTATGCCAATGAACCCTCACGGTATCCTTCTATCGATCTACATGTTTTGGAAATAACTATTTGAGAATAGTAACTGTAGTATCAGATGATCCTTCGTCCACAATAAATTATTGTTTTTGTGGATTTACAAAAATAAAAGAGGAAAAGCAGAAAAAAAGATATACTGCAGGTATATGTATATTTTCATCACAGATTCGAAAAAAAAAAAAAATTGAAAACATGATGGATCGTGGTTTCTAATTCTTTCAGAGATAACCCTGTACATGTATGAAATTAATCTTGGAGTCATCTATGCAGTTTTCCTTCAGATTAAACTAGATATTATTGTTTTCAGAACAGAGTTAATATACGCCACAAAAAACTACCTTATTTATCTAGATAAATATACAGGGTGTTAGAAAAAAACCTGACCCCCCCTGCAAAATAAGTTGGGTTTGCTCAATAAACAAATTTCGTAACGGCATCCGTTTTCGAGATACAAGGTGTTGAAAAATTGTTTTTTTCACACACTTTTTACGTTTTTTGGAAACTACTGGCAACATTGTGATGAAACTTTGTTTGGATGTGTTTTGAAAGCTGACACATCGCATGAATTCATTTTTATATCTGACTCTCATAGAGGGCGCTAGTCACATGGTTCGTATACCGAGTAGTTAAAAACATAACTAATTTGAGGTTAGTATACCGAATAGTTTTAAACATAACTATTCTGAGGTTAGATTTTTCAATCAAAATTTGATGTGAACTTGAATTTCTCACCAAAAACATACCCTTGGTAAAAATCGAGACTGTGTTCCGTTTTCGGAATATCTTGATTTGAAAATGATAAAGTGATAACTGTTACTGGTATAAAGGTATGTATTGAAGTAAGTATTATGAAAAACTATCACCTTTTCATTAAAAACCGAAAACAACAATACATTTATAATGCTAAACTCATTTATTAAACAATTAATCACAAGAATAACATTTGAACAAATTCGAATAAAAACATGGATTACACAATTCCGTTGTATTTTAAGCAAAAAGTCTATGCCAAGGATGCTACAGAGGTAAATTTACGTCAAGAGTTGCAAGACAGAATTGAACATAACCTAAATGACCTAACAGCTGATCCATAACCGTTTGGAAGAATAATGCATTCTTGAAAAAAACAAATAGGATCGTGTATTCGTGGAAACGGAGGACATTTTGAACACTCACTAACTGAATCCATATTTTATCTTTTTAGTCAATTTTTTCTTAATTTTCTACTTGTGATTCTTTGTTCAATCAATTACTTCAGTCTAAGAATAATGTCATTGTTTTTTAATTTGAATAAATAGTTAATTGATCTATATACAATTTATTTTATAGCAGCGTCAGCTATTACTCCATTATTTTGAAATCTAATATTGCGACAACGGTATCGAGTTCGATCAAGGGTACCTTTTTGATGTTGAATTCAATGATGTTCAAGGTCACATCAAATTTCGATTCAAAAATCTAACCTCAAAAAAGTTATGTTCAAAACTACTCGGTACGAACCGTGTAACTAGCGCCCTCTATGAGAGTAAGATATAAAAACAAATGCATACGAAGTGTCAGCTTTCAAAAGACATCTATACAACATTTAATCACAATGTTGCCAGTAGTTTCGACATAATCGTAAAAAATGTGTAAAAAAACATGTTTTCAACACCTTGTATCTTGAATGCCGTTACATCATTTTTTTACTGAACAAATTACCCAACTTATTTTGCAGTGTTCTACCTACCCTAGCAAGGGGGTTTTGAAACACCCTGTATAATTATTAATGTTATTTCTTAATTCAATTTTTGGGGAAGAAAAAAACACTACATAATAAGTTGAGTTGAGGTACCTACCTACATATTATGGTATCTATGTGGAAAACTACATAGTTTGGTCTAGCTAGAACTATAGGATATCCTAATTTCAAATATGTCAGATAATAATTATATTTTCTCCCATATTTGTGGAATTGACAGTAAATGCTATTCCCACCTGATTTGAAATTCAGTAAATAATCAGTGAGTGTGGTTTTGATTTGTTGTCTTCTTGAAATGTATATGAAAGGATACGGTATATACATAACTTGATAATTTTTTCAGTATTTACCGCCTTGATATCAGTTCTCTCAGCTGTAGGTATTTGTGAAAGATGTCGAATCGAGAGTGGAGGTGTTTATTTTGTTGTTGCCCATACAATGGGTTCAAGATTTGGAGGATCTCTCGGTTTGCTGTATTGCTTTGGTCAGGTAAATATTTAATTCATTAAATAAAGTATCCTTGCAACCAGATGTTGTATTATGAACTTTTTCCACGTCACTAGATGATCAAAGTGACGTCATGAGTTGACGTTTTATGATGTGGAAAATGACGTGAATAAGCCCAATTACGTCATATTACTCACTTCCGTGACGTAGAGATGCCTTCGACGTGACTTCAAAAAAATATTTTCTCACATGGTATAGTAAATACATCACGGATCAGCCCAGGTAGCAGAGTGGTGTCTAACTGACGTCATTTTCTAGTCATAAAATGACGATGTAGACATCCTTAAATTACGTCAGAGACCCTATAATGAGGTCAAAATGTCATAATATAACAATATCCTCAGCTACTTATATTTGTATCTAAGACGTTAAGGACCAAAAATTACGTTAAATCGACGTCAAAATGACGTCTTTTTTGGTCACTCTGCTACCTGGGAGCTATCGGTGGGATGTAAGCGCACCGATAATAGTTTGATAGCAATGCATGTATGTTGGCGTACGGAGATTTACTTTGTTAAGTAACGATTATCCATCGAATCTTTGTCGCTGTACAGAAATCCGAAGAACAAACACCACCACCAAATTGGTACGTCATACCGAGGACACAACATTAGACCTATAAATGACGTGAAATTGATGTGATGATCGAACAGATCAAAATGTCACAGTGACGTCAATAGTTGATGGTATGACGCTACTGACCAAGATTCACAAAATTGGTACGTCACACCGATGTGGCCCTTTGTCATGTGATGGTCATGTGGTTGCCTGGGTAGTTTCTGAATATTATTTTGCTCGTGGCGATATATTCTTCTTCACTTCAGAATATAACTTTCTGAGAAATCAATCGGTTATTGATTGATATGGTTCATAACACTTTTTGGCTGAAACACATGAACTATTAATTATTAATGTTGATTTTCGGAAACTCTTTCCATATACATATACATTTTGGAATATTTTTGATGTAGCATAACCTGGATATTATGAAGAATTCATATATTTAGTGAAGCGGTGTAATCCATTTAAGTGGATAAGAATACTTAGCTGTGTGTAGAGCGCTTTCGACTATACAGTCATTATTAGTGCATACCTGTAAGTAAGTAATCAGCTTTTAGCTATTGAAAAAGACATTAGAGAAAATTGAAATTTATTTTTAAAAAAAAGTTGAATCTAAATTTGAAAATTAGTGAAAGTTAATGAACTTTTAATTATTGAAAATACATCATGAAATTGAAAATTGAAGAATATGAATTTAAAAATTAGTAAAAGAGAGGTTACTTACTCGTCAGGCTGACAAGAAAATCATCCATCTTGTGAACCTGACGAGTAAGTAACCTCACTTTTACTAATTTCTAAATTCATATTTAACATTTTCCAATTTTATGATGATGTCTCTTTTCATTAGCTGAAAGCTGATTAACTTTCACTAATTTTCAAATTTAAATTTAACCTCTTTCGAAAAATAAATTTCAAGGTCCTCTGATGCCCTTTTCAATAGCTAGAAACTGATTATTTACTCACAGGTACGCACTGATGATGACTGTATAGTCGAAAGCGTTGCTGCCATTTGAAAAAAATCATCGATAAATCAACAGAAGTGAAATGAAGAATTTGAAAAATTAATTGACACGTTTTAGCATTTTTTGTAAAGACTTAACCGGAATTCTATGAATAAATCGGTTCCAAGATTTGTATTATATTTTGTTATAATTTCTAGGCTGTGGGTTGTGCATTGAATGTTCTTGGTTTTGGTGAATCAATGGCTGAATTGATTGGATTTGGAGATTCAAAATGGGCTGTTAGGGGAATAGCAATGGCTGCTGTTCTACTACTTAGTGTGATAAATGTGGCAGGAGTAAAATGGGTAATCAAATTGCAGTTTATTTTGTTGCTGATCTTACTCTCAGCAGGCCTAGATTTTATGGTTGGCAGCTTTGTGCATACTGACGATGGTAAGACGTGGAATTGAATAGAATGTACAAAACTATTATAGAACGACTATGACAGTTAGCAAGATATACCTGCAAAACAATTATATCCAGAATACTCTCAAGTATTTTGTGGATGATCCCAGAGAATATTTTTGATAGATACAAAGGAATTTTATATATACGTATTTCTCCTTTTTTTTCGTAAGATCAAATTTCACTTCAGAAATTCACTCTTCCTATGACGAACTGTATGAAAAACAACGTTCACACAGAGTAAAAATACGATCCTTGTGTCAGTACGACTTTGCTGGCATCATCAATATGTCTACAATTCCGGAAATTGTCCTTTTAATACATTATAACTATATCATAACAACAATGGGATATAATCGTTTTTTTTATCCTACTTCGTCTAGTATTATGAACAATTTTCATAAATCTCTTATTTGCTGGATGGACTTGATTACTAATGAAAATTCATGTTCATTATGATATGTTGCAATAGTATATATCTATAATTTCACTCTCGGTATATTACAAAATGATATGATCATAACTTGTCAGTCATTATTTTGCAAATCAATTCGTTCCTTTATAAAACGGATCTATTTTCTAGGAAAGTTGCAGATGATATCTTGCAACAGCGCATAATACTTTAAGCCCGTCCACACCACACAAAATACTAACAGGCACACGAAGAGATAAGATCTGAACTAGGGGGGAAGGGGGGGGGGCAGCTCATATTTGTTTCCAGTAAAGGATAGGGAACTTGAGACTACCGAGAAACTTCATCAATAACTAGACATGTCATACTACAACTGAGACGGTTTTTCAGAGGCGTCATTCCAGTGAATACGAGGTGTCAAGAACCTCGAGACAATGCAACGTAGGCGAAACTTTTTTTGGGCTCAAGGTCAAATGGCTTCAGATCGAAAATAAGATTTCTTTCAGAGTAATAAAAACTCCATTTCAATGTATCCAAACTCAGAAAATATTACGGTATGATGAAAAATGTGCCGCAGGCGAAATTTTCGTTGGGATTCAAGGTCAAATCTCTTCAAATTGAAAATTAGATGTCAGCCAGAGTAACAACAACTCCATCACATTATTATATAAATTAATCAGTTTCACGTTCTGAGTTTCCTGTAATTCATATTGAATCATGTTCTCACATATGGGGTTCAGCACCCAAATATACACTGATACTCTCAGATTCCTTCCAGAGAAGAGCCATTTGCCTGGTGGGTGATGCCACTTTCACTAATACTGTGACTTGATTAGAATGCCGTAGAAAAGTCGGTGACCTTTCACTTTTCTATGGATACTTCCACGGGAAATGTTCTTCAGGAATCTCTGCTATCATACCATCACTAGCAATACTACTCAGGCGAACTCGACAGGCCTAGTCAGCACATCCTTTCGTCGTCAACCTTGAAATATGTCGAACACTTTACCAAAACTAGTTCGTCTATGGATCGAACGGCAAAGCTTTGGAATACTTTGCCGTTCCAAGAACGTATAACATCCAAAAGTTCAAGAATAATTCCAACACCTACCTCCTTTCGCTATCCTCCCTGTAGATACGCACGATGTTCTTCGAACATCATAGGAATTTACTTTCGTGCGCTCCAAGAGATGAAAAAAATGTTCTGAAAATAAGAGTAATAAAAAGAGCAAGTGAAAAGTATTTTAAATAAGTACTTTTTTTTTGGTGGGGAGGAAATCCATCATGGACGCCGGAAACTTTGGGTCTATCGCTTCCGGCAGTGCCGGACTCCTACCGGCTAAAACCTCCCCTTCGCTCCGTGACTATACGGTATCGTCTCGCAACATTCATCGTATAGGCACGCGGACTATTCTCTTTCATTTCTCTCTGTGCTCTGTCGCTCTCTTTCATCCATTTCTTTCCTTGTCAAGATGTCTCTCGCCATCTTCCTAATCTCCTCCCATTTATCTTTGCTCTCGAGTATAGCTTCTCCTAGATCCCTTGCATTTGGCGCTCCTCCAATCGCCGTGAAGGCTCTTCGTCGTCTATCTTCCCATCTCCTGCATGCGAATATTGTATGTTCTGGGGTATCCTCTATTCCTTCTCCGCAGTACGCGCACTCGTCACTCGCCTCCTTACCGATTCTTCTGGTGTAAGACCTGAAGCAGCCATGTCCTGTTAGGAGCTGGGTTAGGTAGTAATCCAGCTGCCGGTGCTTGCATCTATATATTTGGTCAACTTCTGGAAATAGCTCCTTCGTCCACGTAGCTGTAGTCTCGTTTTCCTGCCATTCAAGTTGCCAGTTCCTCAGAGATACTTCCCCCTCTTCCGCCCTCGCAGCTTTTCCATCTTCTCTTCTATTCTTCTTCTCCTTTCTTCTTAAATAAGTACTGTCTGTAGGTTAACCGAGCTGGTGGATGTTCTCCAGATTTTTTGGAATTTTCTCTCCTAGTTTCATTAAATCAAAATATGAATGAGGTTGAAGATTATGTCAACTACTGGTTGAGTGATGATGATGATTTTTATCGAGCAAGGGATACTGACTCATATTTCTATTTAGCGTAATAATTCAGAGATTCCCTTATTCACTCAATTTTTTCATCTCATCCGAATCAACCAGGCGCGAATACAGGTTTGTTCCAAGGGGTGGGGGTGATTCGTGGCGCAGGGTGACAGAATGCAAAAAAGCGCCGCAGGCGAACTTCCTTTTGTTGTTCAAGGTCAAAATGCCTTTGAATTGATCGTTAGGTTCAAATTCAGTTCGTTTTATTCACCTGGAAATTTGAATTTCATAAGAGAAAAAAATCAAATTATGAATTTTGACTTTACTTCCACTAAAAAAAATGCTAGAGTGTAATTTGTTAAGACAATTCAATGAATACGTGAATCATATTATTGTTGTTTGTTTTTTCAATTTCTCCACTCCAAGACTCTAAATCAAACACTTTTCTGACATAGGAACTGAGAAAAAATGACATAAACACCATAAATATTTACAATTTTGGTTGTCATGCTTTTTATAATGTTCAAGTTTCCGTTTTGTCGCTGGAAAAGTTAGGTCAAACTTTTTTCGGTGCCCCTTGTTACGCGCCTGTCAACAACTATCACTCATAACAGCAAATAAGTTACTCATCAGTCTATTATAATGTTTCCTTAATATTGTCGAATTGCTAAAGGCGTCAATTTTTATATTTTTGGTAAATGTGTCATTTTATTTCTTATTCAGGTGTATTTTATGTGTGATATCTACTATTACACTGAATGAGGTTTAAACATTTTTTAAATAATATATTATGTTTGTCAAGTACTGGTGCAATGCAATGTGTTAAATCAATTTTACAAAATTGTATCAGTAGGTTGTATTCGTATAATTTCATTGTTTTCGTATCTTTCATTGTTTTCGAGATATTCGCTAGCAAATCATGTGAGTAAATTTTTGATAATCGCCTTTTTTATCTAGCGTATTTTGACGGCTCAACCTTCTGTTTTTACGAAAGTCCTCGACGAAGTAGTAACAAAGGATTCAATTAACTTCAAAATGTTATGTAACCTATGTATTTTTTAAGTATACATATACATAATAATGTGTCTCACTTCTAATGGAAGCACCCATATGAATCTTTCGTTATTTTGAGTTAGGTTTCTGAAATATGTAGGAGCAGAAAATATACCGAAAATACACACTATGGCCAAGTGTAGTCATCTTCAGTGATATACACCGCTCTCCAACAGCCATGGAAACAACCACATTTCCGGAAAATGATATTAGAAGGAAAGATTTGCTAGCGAAAAACCCTGCTGATATAATTTGGTAGATAATTTTATCAGCTACAATAATAATAATAATAATAATCGTTCTTTATTGAATTGAATACATATGATATAACATATAAGTACAATCATTACTATTCAATTCTACCGGCTATCGACCTAGGTCCTTCAGCCTTTAAGTTTATACTAATAAAATATAATCATTCCTGCTTGACTTTTTGAAAAATTACTGTTGATTGTGAAAAAAAAAGTCATTTTTGTTATGTTAAAATTGTTGATCCAATCGGAGAAGTATTTCAATGAGCGGTTCTTCTGGATGCTTGTGTATGGCCTGTACTTCTGGATTTCTTCTTATACAGAATTCTTGTAGTATCTCCATGTTGGTGTGTTTTCGACAGAATCTCTGGGCTAGTTCGTGTAGGCGTGTCTCAATAGGTTTTATGCCAGTCATTTCATAGAGCAGTGGGTTAGGTGGATTGTGTAGTGGGTTGTTGGGGTGGCGAATTTTTGTTATTTTTCTGATTGCAGATGTTTCGGCTACTTGCAGATTTTTCCTGATGCCTGCTTTGCAGTTTAAGAATATCAGATGGGCGTAATCTATCATTGGACGACATATCATTTTATAAATACTGCTTGCTGTTGTCAGATTTATCCCTTTCTTCTGGTATGTCAATCCCCTAAAGTGGGTTGCTCTTGAGATCATATTTTTCTTTTTTTGGTTTATATGCTGTTTAAAACTTATCTTATTGTCGAAGGTAACTCCCAAATATTTAACTTGCAATTCTGGATGAAGATTGTGCTGATGAATAATGATGGTAGGCGATGAAGGTGAAGGGTGATGGTTGAAAATGATGAAATGGGATTTGGTTGGATTGGGTTTTAGTCTCCATTTGTTGAACCATACTGTGGTTGAGTTCATCAGGCTTTGTAGGTTTTCTACCGTTTTGACCAGGGATTTTCCATGTGAAACTAAAGCTGTGTCGTCTGCATATTGGAGTATGTAAGTTGGCATGGGGAATAACTGTGGGACGTTATTGGCGTGAGTATAGATGTCGGCGCAGTATGCATTGAACAATAGAGGAGATAATGGAGAACCCTGTGGTAGTCCTTGTTTTGGGGTGAATTCATTGGAGAGACTTGATAAAATCTCCACTTTCAATTTCCGGTTTGTTAAAAAGCTCTTGATCAGGAAAATTAAATATTTGGAACATCCTAATTGGTTCAGTTTGTATAAAAGCCCCTTGTGCCATACACTGTCGAAGGCTTTGTTTATATCCAAAAATACTGCTGCTGTTTTACGTCTATTAAGCTTGCTGGCCTCGATATTGTTTGTGAGTATACTGAGAGGGAGTAGGGTAGAGCATTCATTTCTGAATCCGAATTGATATCTTGGAATGTTGACGTCTATTTGTTGGTGTATTCGATTTCTCAGTATTTTCTCCATGTTTTTTCCCAGTACTGGAAGTAGAGTAATTGGTCGATAACTTACAGTTTTAGAGTGATCCATATTTGGCTTTGGTATAGTGATGATAGTGCCTATTTTCCATTCACTTGGGATATGGTGTGTCTTCATACAGTAGTCAAAGATCTTGATGATGTATAAATGTATTGAGTGGTCTAGTTTTCTGAGCATGTTTTTTGTTACATGGTCGTGTCCTGGCGAAGTATTTTTGCCTTGACTCAATATCTCAAAGTATTCTTCTTCGTTGATGTTTTCATATTCATCATCAGGAGCATTTGAAAAGTATGTGTTGTACCATTCACTTATGAGTTCATATTGATCATTATCAAATTCGACGTCTGTGCTTTCTTCATAAGCCTTCTCAAAGTGTGCAGCAAATATTTGTGCTTTTTCTGATGTGCTTTCATATTTTATACCATTTTCTTCGATACTAATATTGTTTGTTGTTTTACTTTTGTATTTAGATAATTTTCGTATTTCTTGCCAATATGTTTTCCCTTTTTTGATATTGATTTCTTCACATGTTTTTAACCATTTATGAGTTTTGTATTCCTGTATCAATTTTTGTATATTTTTGTTTAATTGGTTGATAGCAATTTTGGCAATCGGGTCTTGATGAGTTCTGTATTCTCTATATATTCTCCCCTTTTTCCTTATCAGGCTTACGATGAAAGGTGGAAGTTCATGTGAGTAAAAGTTATATTTATATTTGGGTGTTTGTTCCAGTATTATTGTACTAAGCTTTTGGTTGAAGAGGGTGATTTGTTCATCATCTATTTCATTGGATTCCAAAGATTGAACATACTCCATCATGTTTTGGTTCACATTGTCCATGTTGGTCTGTTTGAAATTGTATCTTATTATGTCTTCTTCTGCAAGCTGTGTTTCTATATCTATTGTAATTTTGAAGGCCAGATGGTCTGAACCTAGGTCTGCAATTTCCTCAACGTTTATTATGTTTGTTGCAATATTTTTAGTGTGGAGTATGAGGTCTGGGGTTGTGTCATTATTATTTGGCAGAAGGAACGTTGGTTCTGTTTGCCTTTTTTGGAAGTTTGAATTCTGCAAAAAATTATTGAGTTGTCGTTTCTTCGTTCTATTGTTGATATTGAAGTCTCCGATTACTAGTGAATATTTGAAGAGGTTGGCTTTGGTGAAAATATTTTCTTCAATTCTGGAATGTGGATGTATGTACACTAAAAATATGTGTAGTTTGTCGTTATTGAAGGGGATGGTTACATGTAGACATTCATTGAGTGCGTTATTCAATGTTGGTGGGTTGGCTTTTCCCAATTTTATGCCGGGTCGTGCTTGGATTAGGCTTCCTCCTCTAGGTCTATTATGTATTTGACTTCCATGTTTTTGGACCACTGTCCAATTCTTGTAGGTGGTATTTGAGTCTTCTTTTATTTTTGCTTCCACAAATAGTGTACAATCTATATTGTTTGCTTCAATGTAATTACCGATTATTTGTTTTCTCAAAATGTAGCTGTTTATGTTGTTATACAGCATATTAATTGTTTGAGCCATGAATGTGCTGCAAATTTTGAGTGGAGTTTATAGGTTCTGTGGGAGATTCTGGGTTCTCGGAGTCTAATTCAAAGATCAATATGTACACCCTATTTCCGGAAAAAACTGCAATAGAATCCACATTATAGTTGTGGATGAATTGTTTTCTGAGTTTTTGCAGTAGCTCTTCTCTGTTATTGTTTGAAGGTTCATTCAGCTCGTTCACGTATGTGTTGATGATAAGATCATGAATTGTGACTGGTGAATGGATTCTTGATTTGTTTTTCTTTTCGATTGGAATATCTATGGATTTTTTGTTCAGGGGTTTTATCTGTAGGTTTGGGACTCCTTGGATTGGTGCTGTTGGTCTGTTGGGGCACTTGAAAGACCATGCTAGGTGATTTTCTGAGCCGCAACTAGTGCATTTAGGGGCAAGGGCTGAAGTGCATTCGCTGAGATTATGAGGCCCAAGACATTTTGGGCATTTAGGAGTGTTGTTGCAAGATTCGGTGGGGTGTGAAAATTGTGAACATTTGCCGCATGGCTTAGGACTTGGAGGTGGGGGTTTGCTAGGGGACACTGGATAGTGTCGGTATTTGAAGAATAATCCTTCTTTGAGAAGTGTTTCAAAAGTATGTATTGAGCTGGTAATAATTCTAATTAGCATGGTGGGATTGTTGGTTGCTCTAGATATTATTCTCTTGCAGAAATGGTGTTCCAGATGTTTTTTATTGAGATGTTCACTTATGTCTTTGTCTTCGATTTCTTGCTCTATTTGGGCTAAGACTACTGAGTAACTTTGGGTGCTTGTTGGTTATTGGGGTCTGGTGTTAGGGGCTGTTTCTTTGAAACTAATTATTCTTTTGAAGGCTACTAGTTTCTGTAGTGTTTCAATTATTTTGGTTTTGTCCTCATTTGTTTTTAATAGGAATCCGATTTTTGTTTTGATTATTTCATCCATGGCATTTGGAAATAATTTTTCCCAAGTGTTAACTAAAGTAATTCTAGCTAACCCTGTATCTGTTGTTAATTGGAATAAGTGTTTGTACTTTTTTTGTTTTTGTTGAGACATATCAGTCTTTATTATTGATGTAGAAGGGTTTTTGTAGGTGTTGGTTTTTGTGGGATTGTTACTTTTTGTTGCCTCAGGTGTTTTTGTGGGTCTTGTTGAATCCTTAGTACTGGAGCTCTCGCCCAAAATTATGGTGTTTATTTCATCTTGGGTAAGGGGTTTGTTTTTCTTAGCATTGTTATCCAATCGGCTAGGTTTTCTTTTGTGGGTAACTTTGTTCCACGATCCATCATCTGCTATTTCCATTTCACTGTAGTTACCGTCACTTGAATCAGGCATTTTCGAATATTGCTCGCTGACTATTTATTACTCTAGCTAGAGGTTAATATGCTCTGGTATACGTCTATACTCTTCCGCTGTTGCTATCGTACTATCAGCTACAATTTTGATTAGATTGACTTTTTTGCTGTGACGTACCGTTTTCAAGATTTATGTCACCACTTGGCTCCCACTAGGTTCGGGGACTTCTGAAATGTTTACTTCCTTACTCCGAACATATCTCTAGTCACAAAAAAATTTCATGGTTAGGTCAAAACATCTAAGCTAGGGTGAGGACCTTAATTCGAACATATTCGCTAGAAATTCAGAGAAAATATTTGGGTGATATGTAGAAACACTTTGATTGAAATTTTTTCTAGGCTCCATATTCATAACCAGAGATTCTCTTCTCAGCCCCCTCGTTTTATCAAATGGGGTAGTATGCCTTGTGGCATCTTGTTGGAGAGCTCATACAGAAAACAAAATTGACTGCAATTGAAAAAATGTTATGCGGATGAGTTTTGATTTGAACAAATATTGTTAGCGGTCCTAAATTGGGGGATAAAGCTCAGTCCTCCAAAGAATTTTCCTTCAAAAAAATCCAATAGTTTTGGAAATCCACATACATATTTGTAGGTAACTCTATTAATGATAAAAAACTTGATGTATGAGAGATGAGTTGTAGTGATAGTGAGCAAAAACAATTTTTGGTTTTTCTTTTATGTCATAAACTGCCGGAAAAATCTGATAAGCTTGATAAAAAAATGGAACTGATTAATAACTGGTAAAAAACTGACTTTATATTTTTTATATTCCTGAAGCCAGCCAAAAGTTATAAGGCGTTGAAAGTGTTTTCCAAAACCTCACGTTAGCGCTGCATACATAGTATAAATGCGAAGATATCCTTGAACAGTTGTCAAAATTATTAACGAATATACCCAATTTCAGGAAATGGTTTCGATGGTTGGGTCAGCGACAATATTATAAAAAATATGTGGTCAAAATACCACGAAGGATACAGCTGGTTCACAGTGTTTGGTGTTTTCTTTCCAACAATAACTGGGGTACTTTCTGGAATAAACATGAGCGGTGATCTCAAAGCCCCTTCCACAAACATACCTAATGGTACCCTGTCTGCATTGGGTACCGGTACCTTTTTGTACCTTGTATTCGTTATTTTCTTGGGGGCCACCTGTCAGAGAGATGCTTTATTGAAGGACTTCACGATAGCGAAAGACGTTTCTGTGATACATGTGCTATTTCTAGCTGGATTGTATGTATCGTCCATGTCTAGTTGCTTAGGAGCCATGTATGGTACTCCAAGAGTTCTGCAGTCAATTGCTTTAGAAAATGTGATTCCTGGAATTGGTGTATTGGGCACTGGAGTAAGAAGCACGTGATTTGAATAAGCTTATATGAATATATCCCGTCTACTTTTCAGAGAGGACCAAATAAAGTGCCGTTATATTCTATGGTTGTGGTAGCTGTTGTTACTTTTGCCTTTATATTTATTGGAGAGATTAATACTTTGGCACCAATCGTCACTATGCCTTTCTTATTAACTTATGCTGCTATAGACTATGCATATTTTGCATTAGCACAAACTTTTGATATTCGTCATCAAAGGGAACAGAGGTTCCATAGACCTAGGATGCAACACCAAATATCTAGCGATGACAGTGAGTTGGATAGGTTGTTCCCTGAACGCACTAGGCATAAAGTATTGCGGGTGAGTTCATGTCTTGAAAATTTTTGAATCATTTTCATAATGCCTGTTCTAGGGAGAATCTACTTCAAACTCAGCCAGTCCTGAAGAGAACAGTGAAACGATACCAATTACTCCAAAAATAAATATTCATTCTAAACAGAAAAATTGGTATTCCAATTTGTGCAATCGATGGCTGTCATTATTCGGAGTAAGGACTATTTTCCTGCAAATTTAATGTTACACACGACATTTTACCTTACCTACTAATATATCATCGAACAATTTTCCAGGCTGCCTTAAAAATACTTATCATGATGTTAGTGAACTGGTATTATGCTTTAGCATGTATCACAGCAGTGTTTCTTGTATGGTTGTATATTGGAACAGCAAATCCAGCTGTGAAGCCTGGAATTGCCTCCGAGTTTCGTTTCTTGAGGTGGTTGAGAATACTACTACTCAGGTGTATTGGGTAAGTCACCCGATTACAAGTTATATGCAGGGTGTTCCAGATATATGTGCAATAATTTCAGTGAGTGTAATGTTACTCAAATCTCTTTGTCGTAACCTCCATATTAATTGCATAATCTTGAATAATGACAAAGGAATTACAAATTTGGTACATGCAGAGTTGATTTCTTCGAAAGCGATGACGTACATTTCGTCGATGACAATACCCGTACCTATTTCAAAAGGTAGGTAAGCACATTGCCTAAGAATTTGTGAATAAAATGGCGACTGATGGACTCACAATGAAGTTTGAATAAAGATAAACCTTTTCCTTGGTTTTTAATAGTTCATATTTTCGTTCATCTTTTCTTTCGTAAACTCCAGTTTATCACATTCCAGATCAAGAATGAGTAGTAATGTCATTTTCTCTGTTTATCGTGTATGCGACTCAGTGCAATGAAATATATAGAGATAGTTTCCGTATCCAATTACAACCCATTGTTTTGAGCAAAAGGAGTGGAGCCACGGTGGAGGAAGGCGAATAAATTATACAGATTGCAAAACGTAACGAATAAAAGGTTAAAACAAAAAGAACTGATGCCATCCGAGAGCGGCTAATCTTGCCTAGGTTCATGAACCCAGGGTACTAACAAATCATAATATTTATTAATTAACAAGCCCGATCAGTTCATTCCAAGAATAGGGAGGACATTTCTATAACTTATATTGTACTGAGGTGTGCTGTGTGTATTTTCAATGAATCTGGCTAATAGAAATTTCGAAACTAGCATCTTGCCTGGAGAGAAGAGAATGATTCAGATAATAATATGTCCATTATTCACATTCACACGGAATAATGCAATTAAATAAATAAATAAATAAATATCTTTATTTTCCTTTGGACTTTCTGAAAAAGTATAGGAATAGTCAGGTTGTTACAAGTATATAAATCTAAAACTAGATAAATGACAGATTACATAATATGATAGACGAACATTATATAAAAGAGAGAAACATGGTCATTTATGAAAATATTCGTTAAGCGAGTAGAAACACTTTTCAATGAGAAATGATTTCAAGCATTTTTTGAAAGAAGATACTTTTTTTGCGTTTTTCAAATATTCAGGTAAGTTATTGAATATTCTAGGACCTAGGATATTTGGTGTATTACTCAAAATATTTGTTCTGCTTGGTTGAATATAGAATTCGTTCCTCGAGCGAGTATTCACATCATGTTTATCACTGTTGCGAGCAAACAGTTGCTTGTTAACAAATACATAGATACATAATTCAAATATAAGGAGGCAGGGCAGCGTTAATATCTTCAACCTTACGAAAAAAGGCTTGCAGGAATCCATTCTCTGAATGCCCATCATACTTCTTAAAGCCTTTTTTTGAGCCAGAAAAATATCCTTTGCTGATGTAGATGACCCCCAAAAACATATACCATATCGGATACGTGAGTCCACTTGAGCAAAGTAGAGACTGCACAATTGATTTAAATTCAAGGTATTTCTCAGAGTTCTGAGTTGAAAATGTATAACATTAATTTTTTTCACAATGTATTCACAGTGCTTATTCCAGGTAAGACATTCATCAAGAAATACGCCTAAGAATTTAACAACCTCCTGATTCGTGTTTAGGGTTGACTCACCAACCCTAAAGCTCAGATCATTACATTGTTTTTGTCTCGTATGGAATCTAACTTATGAAGTCTTGCTGCTATTAAGAAACAAATCATTGTTTGCAAACCATTCCTGTAGAATAGAGAAAGTGTTGTCAATTTTGCCTATTAGTTCTTTGTCAGCCCTATCAGAGATCATTATCGAGGTATCATCAGCATAACAGGTGAGGGATGCTGGAACATTCAATTGATTTATATCATTCGTATAGAGGTTAAAAAGTATCGGAGCGAGGATGGACCCTTGCGGCACTCCCAGGGTTACGTTCTTGGCATTAGACCGAGAATTCTTCAAAGAGACAAATTGTGAGCGATTTGATAGATAACTGGATATCCATGCGAGAGCGATTCCTCTTATTCCGTATCTGTACAGTTTTTCGACAAGAATTTCATGATTTACGCAGTCGCATTACTTATCTGAAACCCAGGATGGTAGGTCCTTCTCTGATTCGTCTAGATTCTAGATCCACTATGATAACAAGAGTCAGGTATCTATTCTATGCTGTCGCTTGATAATTCCACGTGTATATAGTGGCCTGCTATGCAAATGATGGCTAGATCCTCTCCTCGCCGTTTCGTCTGCCCTGTTGTTGTCTTCCTGGCACCCATATTAGCGTTCCGTTTCTCTACAGACATCTGGGGGCAGTTCCAGATTAGTCTGAATTGTTTCTGATCGTATGCTATGCCATTATCGAGACATTATTATGAGATAGGATGTTAATCATCTCAACTGAACATGTCCCATATCTGTTCTCCTGGACACAAGCTCCCCTAATGAGCTGATTTATCACATCTCGTGTACACCATTCCAGCGCCTGTTCCTTTATTTGTTTACCAGGTTGTTGGATGGTTTGCCAACCAACAAGTGAGTACTTACTTCAGTTCAGAGGGCCTGTATGTTCATGCATCATTCAATAAATTCTGATATGCAAAAATGCACCCGAATTTTTTGCAGAGTATATCCAGTCCAGAGTATTTTTTCATTTGATTTCTCTAAATATATACACTACGCCGTCCACGCCTACCAATCTCCTAGCAATTATAATCCAATCTCTGAATTGGCAAGTGTCAACTTTGCATGTAGACCATAATTATTATTCATCATAAAAAAACATTATTTATCTTAACAAATTTTGAATTGAGATTAATTTACGAGAATTTTTTTTTGTATAAGTACATATAACCCAATTTATAGTACGTATATCTGGAACAGTGTGTATATGATGATATAATGATATATAATATCAAAAATATACAACATAATTTGACGGATTAGTGTTGAATTTAGAGGAATAAGCAAAATAGGGGTAACAAGTTTTGAAAATGCGCCGCCAAAGAGAATTTTGTTTTCGAGCTCAAATACCTGTGTAGATATAGATGATATAGAATAATCATTTTGCCTAAGGTGTGGAAACATCATGATATTATGCAACTTGAAGAAGGGGTAGTCAGGATCTTTATAACCTTTCGTCATCTTGACCAATTTGAACTCTTCTGGAATTATCCTATGGAAACGCACATTGAGGATATGTTGATCATATAACTGTTATCAATGAATGATAATATGCTTGTGAGAAATATCCAGTTCATTGTTTATCAAGATCTTTTAATACACTGAGAAGGGCAGAACCATCAACGCTAAGAATTGGAGAATCGAGACTAACATGATTTTGCACAGAAGCAATCAATATATTCTGTGAAAATGATGAAAGGAGACTGCAATTTGTATTAGAATTGTAGAATGAAAACTGAAAACTAAAGGTTCGTGATATCATGGTTTCTATGTTCCATTTTCCTTATCCAAATGTGATTTTTGATTGTTATTTTTTCACAATGTCTCATAATTTTGAGAATGTTGTACACAAATATAATCAGTGGTTCTAGTCGTAAGTCATGATTGTAGAATGTTTTCAACATTTTGTCTCATCCGCCCCCCCCCCAGCATTTTTTCTCTGGCGGCGCCCATGCGAATAACCCTTATCATTGTACCCCTCTCATGCAAACGCCGCCCCTGCAGTGAATAATGACAACATTATTTTGCAGATGGTCGAAATCTATCATTCCGTCACATTTTGTGAACTTGACTTTTGGCTTGATATTTATTTGGGTTGATGAAGAAACGATTTTTTAGGAGGCGGGTCACAGATTATGAACAAATAGTCAATACCCCTGTACATTCGGGGTTGGAGGTAACCTCTACGCAGTTGAACGAGGACAATCTGGACTTCCCTAACAGGAGAAGGTACCATCAGTCTGCAACTGTCGAAGGATATACTGTCAGCATCGATGACTGACATCTATTTGTTGGAATAACCAGTTTACTAACTTTCAATTCCTAAACAAACAAGAAACAAGTATAAATTAATTGGACACTTCATAAACTGATTACCTCAACTGTCAAGAAATTTGAAGGATCTTTTTGAAGGCTCAGCATATTAACGTGGTAACACCGATAGTATAATACGGAATACCATTGGGAAAATAGTGCTGTAATGATTGAAAATTGTGTTGCAATGACACTGTATCAGTTTTGAACTGATGCAATCCCAATCGGACT
The DNA here is from genome assembly GCA_918026855.4 of Phaedon cochleariae. Classification (NCBI taxonomy): domain Eukaryota; kingdom Metazoa; phylum Arthropoda; class Insecta; order Coleoptera; family Chrysomelidae; genus Phaedon; species Phaedon cochleariae. The sequence goes on along the minus strand of OU896720.1, from coordinate 16,462,175 downwards.
CACAATTTCAATGTTGAAACGTCAAATTGAAATAACCATTCGCAGTAAGTTCTTGTGAACATTTTGTTTCAAGCAACTCTTCAAAATATCCGTGATTTAATTTTTGATCACATAAACTATATAGGTACTTACATACAAATTGATCAATCATTCCATTAAAATAAACAACATGTGTCTCTCAGTAGATATAGACATTCCTCCATCATGCGTCATATCTTCGTAATAGAATGTTGATTATCTAAAACTATCAGTTGATTTTTATGCATATTATCCCTCTGCATCCTATGATTTTTTTGGAACTACAAATTAACAGGTTGAAAAATACTTAACCTTTAACCTTTAATCACTTCTTCATCCCTGAATTTTTGGATATCTTCAACAAAATTATTCAGTTTTGGAATTGAGTTTATAAGGGATTTTTCAGAATTATTCATTAATTAATCGGTCATTTTTCATCGGTCAATTTGACTGATGCACTGACATTGCACTCGGCTCGCACGACCTCCTAGAGTATTTGCGAAAATTGTTGCACCGAGTGCAACACCAGACGCACCAGTTTTTCGATGAGGCACAGAAACCATAACTGGTTTTACCAATGTGACGCATTATATGGACTCAGTGCGCACGAGTTTTCCCAATGGTATTCGCTATAAATGAAGTTCAGATTGCGGGAAGAATATAAAGGTTATGTACTCAACTGAACAGATTTTACCTTCATATCAAACTGATACAGGAAAAGATACGCACAATTTTGCCCGGAAGTTCCTCGAGCAGGCGCATATATACATGAGGGCGAATTAGGGAAGGTAATAATGAAATACTTCCGCTACTTTCAAAATGAATAATAATAACACATAAAAAATACGAAATCAGCATAAAAGTATCTCAATTTTTTTTGCCTTCACCTTCTTCATATCCATCATGTTGTAAGATAATCAAGTTTTCGGTAAATTGCATCTAGGTTTGACCAAATGATCGCTTATTGGTGTGATATATTCCTGATTAGTACTATCAAAGAAGGTAGTCATTAATTATTCTTATATTTTTCATCGAGTAGAAACGACAGCCCCACTTGCGAACAAATCAAAGCTTAACATAATAGTAATATTTCCATTATTTTTTCGGTCATAATATAATATGACTAGCCTTTATAGAACTAGTGGAGGAGTATTACTAGATCATTTATGCATTTTTGAGTGAAATGTTTTTGATATCCTCATAACATCTTGTTTATGGTCGCCAAAACGTAGGTTAGGCATCATTTGATTAACTTTCATTTGAAATGACGAACTGACAATAATACTTTCCACCTACCCTTACAGAATCCTAAAGGAACAATCTCATGGAATGATGAAATAAACATTTCAATTTTTATAAGCATTTACTAGAAAACAGGTGTAACGACCAACTGTTTTCAAATAATAGAATGTGTTGCACGAAAGTAAGTCATCAAAACGGTTATACCATACATTATCCTCATCTTCTATACCCGCCACATTAAATCCGCGACATTATATCCGCGACATTATATCGGTTTCATTATATCCGCGACAAAGAAATATGTGATTGAATGAAATCAATATCAAAATTTGTGATACAATAAAATACAATGAACGCGACAACCCGTGCTGGGGATTTGCCCCTGGACCACTTACCTAACCTCAACTAAAATACAAGATACAAAAAACATATTTATTGATACAGTAAACTTTTATTACCGATAGAGAACATGATAATGATTTCTGCTAAATAAATACTATGATGATCGAGATGATGAACCTATAGAATCTCAAAACTAAAAGATTGTAGGGGCATGCCGCAGTCGAACACAGACCCTCACGTCTGTGCTCTACAGAAAGACAAAATGTCATAACTTTGCTGTCTGTGAATATCGAAGTGGTTTGATGTCCCACTGACATGATGACGAACCTAGAATTTGACTAAGAGAATCTATAGGAGAATTTCGTGAATCGATTGTCAGCTGATGCAACGCACACTGTTTCGGCTCGCCAAACCTCATCAGTTGCACTAGGCCAGCTGACAATCAGTTCACGACAGTTACTTCTATATATGCTACACTTTCTTCTTAGAAAGAACATTGTTCGGAAATTTACTTGAGCGAAAAATGAAACTACTTTTTCTAGATAATCTAACTTAACTCGTCCCAAATGAATATTCTTCCTAGAAAGTATATTCTGGATTCGATTAAAAATAAAAGAGCTGGCCTCCGCAGGGATCATAGAGTCACCGATGAAAATGGTATACCTAGACTTTTGTCTTCAAATAGGTGAGAAAAAGAGATATAAAACAGGATGATACATAGCCATTGACATGCGGATAAAGGGCCATGAATATAATTACGCTGATATAAGGACACGGATATACTGTCGCGCGGATATAATGTCGCGGATATGACATGTTACCATAAAGGTTACCTAGACATTTCACCCCTTGAAACACACCTCTAAGCTTTAATTGAATCATTTTCTATTTCTGGATATCGTGTTAGCTCACGACCATAGATATGTATTCATAACACATTTAACATACATGTATCGTAGCGTCTCAGATAAAAAATTTACATTTGCCTATAATGAAGATTCAAAAAGTAACTATCATTTGCCAACACTCACATAGTTCACGCCTTCGAAGAACTTTCCTCTTTGTAATCAAGCTACTGTAATAATTGTCTGAGTGATGTTACTCGAGAAAATACTCGTAAAAATGAACCTATTTAAAGTGCTATTATTGATGCACATCGTTAGGTCCGTGTAGATAAAATGCGATTGATATATTTTGTATGGAGAATTTTTATAGTAAATAATGTTCCTGTATATTTTTATCTAGTTTCACTAAAGTATACTTATTTGTCATCAAAAGCATAAAATATCTCGATGATTGCCGCCCCTATGTATGGCTCTAATATGAATTATCACCCCAGAACACAAAACTGTTAATCTACCTGTAGGTACTGTATATGCGATGGTCCTTGATAAGTACATCTAATGTTTCATCATGCTGACCTTAAACTTATTTCACTTCTGTTCTGTTTTGGGTACATAATTCTGAACTTCAATTGCTAGATAACTTAGTTCTGCAATAAAGTACTGAAAGAAATAATATATTTATATAAATGTACAGCAATGCATTTTTACAGTACACTAATTTTATTAAATATTAATTTATTATTCATGTGTTTCAATGACTACAAAAACAGATAAAAAAAGATCGAGTATAGTACAACAAGTCAACTTCGAATTTTAGTTTCTCGATAACCAAATACCTTGATTTCACATCCCAGGCAACCAGATGACGTTTCATTGGATTTTTATATACAGGGTGTAACTGAATAAGTGTAAAACATTTAAGGAGGTGATTCCTCATCGAAAAAAAGATAGGATCTTTCATATAAAGAAACTTCATTGGAGCATCCCTTGTTAAGATACAGCCCCTTAAAGGGGGTACATAAAATTTGTGTAACAATTTTTTTCACAAACACTGAAAAAGTTACAATATTGAAATTAACCTGACAGCGTCATACCAATTTAATTGTCACTATCGCTAATAGCGACCTACTAGATAGATTAGTTTCGTATTTTCGCATTTATGACGATGTATCTCTGTAGTTGTTCGTAAAATAATGTTTTGCTGCTTACTGGTTTATTTTGGGCAAAAAACCCAAGAGACATTTTTTGTTTAGAATGAAACAGGCTATCGGAAATAAATTTTTAAATGGTAAACAAATAATAAGACAAAAAGTTACATTGGAAATAAATTTTAGGGGTTGCGTTTTTCACCCCTTACAACCATGGGGTAAACCAAATAAATTACTGGCTAAGTGTCTTTTTGGTAGTACAAAACGTCAGGTTAATTTTAATATTGTAACTTTTTCAGTGTTTGTGAAAAAAATTGTTATACAAATTTTATGTACCCCCTTTAAGGGGCTGTATCTTAACAAGGGATGCTCCAATGAAGTTTCTTTATATGAAAGATCCTATCTTTTTTTCGATGAGGAATCATCTCCTTAAATGTTTTACACTTATTCAGTTACACCCTGTATATATGACACGTTAGAGATGAAACTAGCTTGCTAGTGGGGATTGCAGCAAAGTAAAGATGAACTCATTACAGTTTGTCCGAGCTTTCGGAAATATATATTTCCTTCATCAGGGCGACTAACAATAGAAATTGAAATGTGTACATTGACAATAAAATTGAGGATTGATCAAATGGTATTTACACTATTTGAGGATGATTAACATGGTGTTAAGAGTTTTTGAAAGTCGATGTACAGTGTCACGAAACATTCAAAATTTTTGAGAAGGACGAAAAAACGTTAATTCAAAAATAGTTTTATCACAAATTAAATAACTGAAAGTTTTGTACAACGTTTCCATAACGTTGGTCAACTTTAAGATTTACTCCTTCTTCACGCCTGCCTAAAGATGAATTATAGGTTGATAGTACATCCAACTATTTGTGCGTCTTTATTGGCTCTTTATCAGGAATTCTATAAAACATTGAAATTAATATGAAAATTCAATCGTTATTATCGATTACTGAAATACTTACGGAAAATGAGGTAATGATTCCAGAGATATATCGAGATTTTTCAACTTTGGGATTTTTTTGTGTTGAAACTATTCATCATCGGTTTAAACGGCTTCCATCATGGCTCTATTTTAATTCTTCATTCACCATATATCAATTGATATTTAATTGGAACAGATACAATAAGGTGATCAGAATTTTGAATTATAAAGCACCCTTTATTTGTTTCAATTAAATGTCCATGGATCATGGATGTAAATCAAAGGTTGAGAAAGGGACATGAAAGCCGTTTTTACCAATAATTATTAGTTACGACACATAAAATTTCTAAATTTGAAATATCTCGATGTTTCACCCCCTATATATTTCTGTAATCATTCCCGCTAGACCCCAATGTGTGGATCGGTAAAATCCGCTCTTCAGGGTGATTCCGAAAATACTATTATGAATTGTCTGTTATTCAATCTCCCGAATACATACAACATTTAATCGACTACGAAACGCGGACACCACATATCAATTCATCTTTTCGATGCCGCTGCCGGAAACTGAGTTCCCCTTTTGCTGCTGTCGACCTCGACCCTGTCCTTCGCGCTGTGCACTTGCCGTGCCAGATTTGCATCATCATCACAGTTCCATTCGAAATCACATAGTTATTGCTCTGTTTAGATAGAAGCGGCAACGCCAAAGCTCTGAAAATATTTTAGATTGATAGAACAGAACTCATTACCCAAGAAATCAAATTTTCAAAATGATCCTATGTCCCTCTCTCCAGAAACGTTTAATAGGCCTTCGAGTTTGAGACACCTTGTATATATATTATACACATACATACCTAACTATAGAGAAACATGACGTTGACACGACGTCCCTGCAACGTCATGATACTGAAGTCATATTTCACTCATTCAATCGACGTTTACTCAACGACGTCATAGAAAGTACGTCATAGTGACGTCTGAAATAGGTGTGTGACGTCTCTGGCAAAAAATCACGTATTGGGTATGTCACAGTGACGTGCCCATTCGTCATCTGGTTGCCTGGGTTACTGGTCTATAGGCCAAAGCCCCCGGGGTTCGTATCCTGTTCCACATATACTATCTTTTGTGTTTTCGAAGTGATTGAATTGAAAAAAATACTGTGAAGGCATTCGAACTGTTGAGGCCGATAATGATTCGCAATTTCGATGAATTTTTTTTCAGGATAGGACATCGTAGACCCATGAACTCTGAGTTCATTGTCGTAGACTAGCTAACAAATTAAAAATTATCGCCATATGCATTTTAATTTGTGGCGCCTACGATCTAGACGCAATGTACACGTATCGATTATGCGCCATCTATCGCCTGGAAATATCACTATAGCGTATTGAAGATTCCTGTTAGATTCTATCACGTACTACAGTGACGGAGGATGGAGTCACTGTACCACGTGCTTACTCGAAAAGATTCCTGTTGTATACCACTTGAAAAGATTTCTGTTATATCTCCCTTGAAAAGATTTCTGTTGTATCCCACCTGACTTCAGTAATGCCGCTTTGTGAGTATATGCTCTTGGGTGGCGCCAGAGGCAAAGTTGGCCAAGGTTAGTAGAATTCTTGACTAGTGTGAAAACTCAAAGGTAGAATTTATGATTATTTGGAGAGAAAGGTTGCCACGATCAGCAAAACGCGGTGAGGGGAGGAGAAGTGGTAATTCGTAACGTAATCCCATCGAAAATTCCATTTCAGACTCATGGGAATCTATATTCCACAACTATTCTCAATTAAATTTACCTATACAGGCCGATTCACGGTGGATGGCACATTAGACGTTTCTGGAGAACGCAACTCAGGATTATTCTGAAAAGTTGGTGCCTTGGATAATTAGTTGTGTTCTATCGACCTAAAATATGTTGTGTGTTGCGACGTTGCCGCTTATATTGAAAAGTAGGAACAACTTTGATTTTTTAAAAGGAACACCCTGTATATTATTCCATTTTCAGATTCTCCCTGAAGAGCTGATTTCATCGATCTATCACACTATCATATAGGGTGTGAAAAATCAAGATTTTTCAACTTCAAGAATTTTTTGTGTCGAAACTATTCATCATTGGTCGAAGCAGTATCCATGTCCCTATCTTAACTTTTCATGTACTATCAATTGATATTTAATTGAAATAGATATAGGGTGGTCAAAAATCTCAATTCTGAACCACCCTATTCAATTCAATTGTAATGTTGCCGGGGTAGCAACGGGTGAGACCAAGAACTGGTCTCACCCCCCTTTCCCAAGACTCCCCTAGGGGATGACTGCCGGCCACCTGTCTCTCAACTTATACCGACAGCACACCCCAGAGAGAAATGGAAGATTTGGATACGCCAAATCAGCGCGCTAGAGCCATCTCCGTTATGTAACGGCATGTTCTCCTGCTAACATTTCATTATACCAATGGTGAGGCCGTCTGACAAAACAGACTACTGGCTCTGCAGTGTCAGTGCCCGAGCAGAAACGCTGCTCACCCGCCGAGGCAGGCAAGATATCCTCCCACTTGACCCATAGTGGGATTCTTCTTCACCTCCTCTACCGTAGTCCGGTGGTGTTTTTTGGAAACCGCTGCCGCCTGAAGTCCAACCCAATTGGTGAGGCACCAGGCCGTATGTACGGCCTGATGGGGCTATCCTTATCACCCCAGGTACCCATGTAAACAAGATTCCTCTTGTTACGTTTGATGGGTCGCCGTCGCAAAAGGCTTTCGGCTAATTGCTACTCATGTTGACAAGAATCCTCTCGTCCCGTTGAATGAGTGATCGTTCGAGGACTTTTACACGTTCCTCTACCTCGTTTACAGCTAGGAGAGGACCCGGCTTTACCTATGATGACTGGCGATAGGATTGCTTGGGGCTGCCCTCTCCCTGTCGAACTGAGGCACAAGGTAAACCAAAATTCCGGTTTTCGCTGAGCAAGCCCAGCTACCCATGTCGACCAGAATCCTCTGGTCCCGTTTGATGGGTGTCCGTTCGCGGCCTTTCACACGTACCGCTACCATGACTAGAGTGAGGACCTCAAGCTTTTAACCAGTGGACTCTGGAGTCACCATAGGCTATCCCTACCGCGACGCCGTGAGTACATGGTGGGCCCACGGCCGATTCTGAACTACCCTGTATTTATTTCAATTAAATATCAATTGATAGAGTGAATACAATGTTGGGATAGGGACGTGAAAACCGTAATATAAGCGGCAACGTCGCAACACTGAGAATATTTTAGGTCGATAGAACACAACTAATTATCCAAAAGGCACCTACTTTTCATAATAATCCTGAGTTGCCTTCTCTAGAAACGTCTAATGTGCCATCCACCGTGAATCAGCCTGTACCTGTATAACCAGCAGTGATCTAGAATTATACATACATTTCTATATTACCAACTTGAAATTTTTGGATGCGATTACGTCACGAATTTCTACTTCCCCTCACTGCGTTTACTGAAAAGGCAACCTTCTTCTACACTAAAAGGTATACTATATATTGAAATTACTCTACACATAATCATCAATTCTACCAACCTTGAAGTTGACATGAAATATATAGGGTGGAATATCATCTGCACAGAGAAAAACGGTCCAGGTAAACAAGTACACTTGAGTAAAATTTAATACCCACAAATATATTAATGAACTTTTGTACCATTATAATAGGTGCACATTTTTTTCTGATATCTACTTCCAGTGGCAGGTTAACTATGCTCCTGGAACAGGCCATCTTTCTTGTGCTTGATTAATTTTTATCGATGTGTTTAATACTCAGTATACAACAATCCACCTAACATTAATATAATTGTCCCTCAATCCTTGTTTTCTATGAGTGAAAGGAATAATTCTGCCATTATTACCAGTTTAATAACAACAGGTAACAGTTCACTTGATTTCTCTGTTTCGTCATCATTCGGCTAGTTTCGAATACCCACGATTACGCCACGAGCTGACTGCGCAACTTTTCTGCACTTCATTCCATTAGTGAACTCAGTCTGTATCTGTACTAAGAATATGTACCTTTGGTGTTTGCGAACACTTATGCGTGCCTTTTTCTATTCTGGAACATTTGTGTTGTGCATGTAAGTTAAGTGATTGTGACTATTCCAAAAACATTTCTCCCAGTGACATTATCACTATGGAGCGACTAGCCCCAGGTCGAGAGTTGAAAAATTGAAGCAAAGCAGTTAATCGACGACACTTTGAAACAGCAGGGTTTGGCGAAGTTTACGCAAAACTCTTCTTTATTTCTTGGTGAGTAATATACCATTCCTTTCTCTCCGTGCATGAAGAAATCTTTTTGGGCACAAACGTTTTTTAGTGATAGGTTCTTCTCCTTCCGAAAATGATTCTAAGACCTCTAGTTCCTTACATCTGATATTATATGTCCGTTTTATTCGTGATTCATGCCATTTATTTTTCATTTGAAGAGGTTATATTTTGAAAATATCTCCTATTTTGGTTGTGACCTCTCTCAATATTTTTATCGAGTGTGCTCTATGGTATCGAAATTTCAGTAGGAACTTGTTAAGTAGTTTAAATTTTGTTGAAGATTAAAGAAATATATAATCTCAGGAGAATAAATGAATTGTTGATCTCAAGTTATTACCGAAACAGAGGAGTTTTTATGGTTAAATTTCACAAGAGCCGAGAAATAAATTGGGAAATATCAAAATGAAAAGACTCTCTACTGTGAATGTTTGCAAAAAAATCTTATTTCTGATAGTAGGTACACGGGAAAAAATTTGAGGAAACGGATCTTGATTTTTCTTATTCGGTGTCCCTGGATTTGAGTCAAAGTAAAGTTTTATAAAGAATGTCCTTACTTGGATGGGCTTACGGGACGTTCGCTACCTGTTAAGAGTTCATTCTTCCAATGAATCTCTTGAAATAGGATTCTTTGTTTGAATTTTCAAGAAAATAATAGGAGAAATTTGACACATATTATATAAAGGAATTTTCAAATTTCAGGGTGCTGATGGTAATGATGTACCTGATTAGAACTTGATGCCACTTGATCTAAATTCAAGAGGACCTATAGTACCCCCGCGGCCCGCAGATACTCCATCAACGTCTGAAATATATTTGTATATGAGTCAGTTCGACAACTATTGTGTATTGAAAATAATTATTTCAATTTCATTTATTCATGTAGTTTGTACTGAAATTACAAATGACTAGAATATATTATATAATGTACCTATATTTTGTACAACGTTTTTTCTCTTCTATAAAATCACCATCCCCATTGTGTGATACCTTGAAAATATGAAATATTTCTTGCTCTAATATTCAACAATAAGCACATATCCAAATTGAACGATATGCAACTGCTTTCAGAAATTGATTCTGTAATGTTGATTAATGATGAAAAGTTAACCAAAAATAATACCTAATGATTTGATTTTTCTCATTCATCATTTTTTGTTTTTCAGGAATAAATGTCTATGGGTCTGCATCATCTAAAAAAGTGGACCAGAAATGATCATTCCGATTCATGATTTTCAATGTTTTTCACGGGTGCACTTGATACTCGTAGACAATATCTTTGATTTTTCCTATATCCAGGCCATTGAAAATCAGGAATCAAAATGATCGATTCTGAACTCCTTTTTCAGAGGTATGCACATTGAACATCCCCAATATTTCAATTGAATTGCACATCTGAGATAATTAAATTATGTTCCAGAGACGAGTATAATTTATGATCCGAGGACAACTTAATAATGTTTCTGGAATAATTGTATTCTTCAGTGGTAGTTATTAAAGGATGTACCTTACATCAGTTAGATATATCTCAGAGAATATCACCTATTTTTCTGTAACAGCATGCATTTTCACCTGTGGCAACTATATAGTATTGAAAATTTATTAAACTATTGAATAACTATCATCGAAGTGTGAACTTACAACAGGTGAAGAAGTCTGTAAGATAATATAGCAATGTTTCAAAGGGAATTACTTAATGTTCAATGGTTATTAAACTGTCTAACCAATGTTATTCAACACTTTAATAATCCTGAGTTGATTTTGAATATATTCATTAATTAACGATCAATGAACTATATAACTGAGTGTCTGTTGCAGGTATACCAATTCAGGTAAAATATTTTATCTACCACTATCATACTGTATATCTGTCCCATATAGTATTCAAGTTTTTAACTGTGACTATTAAATGTTTAATAACCATTATTAAAGTTTTTTCTCTGTGTGAGGTAAAACAAATAAATGTGAATAGTTCACAGTCATTTCCACCCAGTGTTCATAAAAAAATGAACAACAATGGTAGATTTCGGGAGAAAAACAACTACTTCCCTGGCTAATGCCACGCAGGATATTGAATTACATCCTCCCGAAATCTATGCATCGACTCGTTTAAACGAATACTGATACAAGTGATTCTTTCCTGAATGCCTATTGATTTTGATTAAGCCAGGCCGCTAGACAACCACAGACCGGTTTCGAGCTCTTTGACTCTCATCAGTGCAGTGTAGTCTCCAGCCAGCAGTCCTAAGACCGCCGACTGAGCGAAGCCTAGCCAAACAAAAATCAAGTTGGCATTATATCCACCCCGAGGCGTCTTTCATCGATAAAATGAAAGTAACGCCATCTGAGTAGAACCGAGGAAAGAATCACTCCAATTGTTTGGCTAGGCTTCGCTCAGTCGGCGGTCTTAGGACTGCTGGCTGGAGACTACACTGCACTGATGAGAGTCAAAAAGAGCTCGAAACCGGTCTGTGGTTGTCTAGCGGCCTGGCTTAATCAAAATCAATAGGCATTCAGGAAAGAATCACTTGTATCAGTATTCGTTTAAACGAGTCGATGCATAGATTTCGGGAGGATGTAATTCAATATCCTGCGTGGCATTAGCCAGGGAAGTAGTTGTTTTTCTCCCGAAATCTACCATTGTTGTTCATTTTTTTATGAACACTGGGTGGAAATGACTGTGAGCTATTCACATTTATTTACTATTTCATTCCACTGTGAGCATTGTGGCTATTTCGTAGTTCTTATCACGCCAGTGAGGTAAAACATTTCAAAACAACTTTTTCTAACTGAATGAAAACTCTAATGTTATTGATCGGTAAAAAGAGTGAATCAGCATGAGTTTCGGTAGGTAAGTATATCGAAGACAAGATAGAAATTGAATAAATCACACTTATTTAAAATTGTTCTATCCGTCATTTGGTTGCCCCCTAACGAGCAACCCTCAGAAGTCTTCTAGAGACTTGTGCGAGCAAGGAATGACGGGGGCCTTCCTTTTAACGTGTGATCCCAAACACTTTCTTGGGCCATCAGAAAAATTTCTGCAGTTGCGGGAAATTGAACCCACGACCGGCAAGCGAATGCGGATTAGAATATTGACACTCTGTCCGCACGGCTACCTGGCCTACCTATACACACTGCTTATTCGATATTCGGTATTATTCTAGGGTGATTTATTACCTACCTAAGGTTGTCATGAATTATTCAGTGGATTGCCCCACCAAAATAAGTTGAAATAATGAGAATTAAAAAAAAAATTGCATCGAATTTTTAGCCGCAGTCCAAATATACAGGGTGTTTCTTAAGTACGTGTAGAAAATCCAGGAGCATGTTGCTGACGTCAAAATAAGAAGAAAAGTTCGTATAAATATATGTCCGAAAGTTATTCGTTTCTGAAAGATACATAGTGTCAAAGTTGAATTCTTATTTTTGTTTTTTGTTAATAAATTTCAAAATAATTGTGATATCGAAATAAAATTTGGTATCTAGGAGTATTTTCCAATGACAATATCAAATTTTATGTTAGTTTGTCTCTTGTGGGGGTGGCGCCATCTACATGTCTTTTGAGTCTTTTGAAGAGATAACTTTTTTGTGCGTACCTGTATAACGTTTCATAGTTAGAAAATAGATTTCTAGAACACTTTTGTGTAAAAAATATATTCTTGGTAGGGGCCGCTGCGAGCAACTGTTTTCGAGTTATTGGGATTCGAAATAATCGATGCATTCGAATTAGTTCCATGGCACGTATTCAAAACGCCCCGATAACAGGCATAGGCAAGCTTTTAGACCAATCACAACATTGAGTTTTTGAGCTCTGATAAATTAATCAGTAAATGCCAGTAGCACTAGTGGGCCATCATCATCCTGTGGCGGCAATGAAGAAATTATTATATTATCTACAAAAATATATTCCGAAACCGAAATTGATGAGCCATTTGTTGGTGAACCATATCCTGATGTGAGAGCGGCAAATATGTGCAATTATGTGCAACAGATGTGAAATATGAGAATACAACTACCAGTAAGTTGATTTATCATTTAGAAAAACGTGTATCAGAACAAGAAATGCTGATCGATCTACTTAAAAAGTCTGTTGACGATTATAAACTGAAAAGCACGAGACAAACATTCAGCGAAATCGTACAAAGGCCGACTACCAGTACAATAAGCAGCCAAAAAACAAATTCCATTCCAAACGCAAATGTGAAGACGGACTGGGCAAAAAACAAACCAACTCATCTGGCTGATAAAAACCTATCAACGAACGCACAGGTTGGTGACCTGCCAGACACAGCAGCAAAAAACAAAAACAATAGCAATGATAAAATTTCCCAACAACAGGTGAAAACAGCTGTTGAAGATGCAATGGCTACAATGAAACGGAGGTTTAACTCAAAGCGTGTTTTCGGAACAAATAGTTCGAATTCAACAATAAGGTCAGTACCTAAACTAGGTTATCTACACGTTTCTCGCATACATCCCGACACGAGCGAAGAAGACCTGAAGCAGTTCCTGAATGAATCAGCGCCAAACATCAATTTTGATTGTAAAGTATGGAAAAAACGGGAAAATACCGCATCCTTTAAAATTTCTTTCCCCATCAAATTCGTCCAAGAAGTCTATGATCCCTCTATTTGGCCAGAGGATGCTGCCATCCAGCGTTTCTCCTTTAGAAGTGGAAATTTTCGACAGGACAACCCCCAGATTGCCCCAATGAGCTGACTCCAAAAAATGCGTACTCTATAGACGAATATGGTGATACAAATCATTTGCTTGAAAACATTTCAAATTCCCTAGTGAGTATTTTCCATATTAATGTTCAATGTATATCTAACAAGCTTGAAGTCATAGAACTATTTGTAGAAAAATTTAATTTCAATGTCCTATGCATATCCGAACACTGGCTCAAAATTTCAGACTTACAAAATATTCAGATTCCTGGATATCAATTGATCAGTAGTTTTTGTAGAAGTAGTAACCTACATGGCGGTGTTGCAATGTTTACTAAAAGAACAGTAAAATATGAAATCTTGAACTTAGAAGAATTCAATGAGGAAATTCATTCAGAATTTTGTGGCATTAAATTAGCTCGCATAAATACTTTAGTCATCACCACGTACAGATCATGTTGTGGAAATGCTGATACATTTTTGTGTAACTTGGAGCGACTACTTACGAAACACACAAAACCTTTTATGCATATAATCGTTTTGGGTGATTTCAATATAAATTTCAAAGTTAACTCTAGTATTCTCAGTAGTTTGACAAATTTAATGCAATGTTTTGGACTTGTAGCAACTATCTCTGATTTTACTAGGATAAGTGCAAACGCAGCAAGCTGTATTGACAATATACTGACTGACATAAACACTGACTCCATCATGACAGGTGTCCTGGATCCATGTATTGCTGACCATCTGGGACAGTACATTATATATGGAAGCCATGAACCTGCTTATGTGGAATCTCATGAATACAGGCCATTCACAAATAGCGGCATAAAAAAATTCAGGAAGGCATTACAGGATATAAATTGGACCATTTACGATGATTTAACCTGTGTAGAATATCTGGCATCCCATTTGACAACAACATACAACAATCTAATCCAAAAATATTTTCACTGAAACGTTTTAGTGAAACTCACAAGAAACCACCGATAAGAAAACTTGAAATCAGCTCGAGAAACTCTCTCCATAATCAAACACATAAGTAATGTGAGTAATGATCCTGATGCAGAGTCTGCGTACAAGGCGTTAAAAAAAGACTACAATAAACAGTTAAAACTAACAAAAAAAGCATCATATGGAAGTTATATTACCCAATCTGAAAATAAATCAAAAGCCAGTTGGCAAATCATAAATTATGAAACAAACAAGATCAAAAAAACGCCACCCACTAATAATATAACAGTAGATGAATTCAATGATTATTTCGTCACTATAGCTGAAACGGTCATAAAATCATTACCCAACTTGCAAAACCAAGATTTTCTCAACTCAAACTATTTTCCAGATCCCTGTAGCTCATTCTTTTTACCGCCTGTGACAGTTTACGATGTCAGAGAAGCCATAGAAGCATTGAAAAACTCAAATGCTGTTGACTGTTTTGAACTCAGCAGTCGTATAATAAAAGAAACCTCTGATATATTGGTGAAACCGTTCTCTACTCTGATAAATCTGATATTTTCAACAGGCGTTTTTCCTGATGTGTTTAAATACTCCAGGGTTATACCTGTTTTCAAAAAGGGTCAATCTTCTAGTTTAGATAACTATCGACCCATCTCCATAATTTGTATTTTTGGCAAAATAATTGAAATAATACTAAAGAGAAGAATCACTGTATATTTTGAGGATAATAATTTCTTGAGTGACAGCCAGTTTGGTTTCAGAGCGGGTCGCTCAACAATACACGCTCTATAAGATACTATTGGGAACATAATCGAAGGACTTGAGCAGGGGAAAATCACTGCACTCACTTTATGTGACCTAACCAAGGCCTTCGATTGTGTCTCCCATGATATCCTCTTAGAAAAGTTAAATTTCTATGGAATTAGGGGAATTGCCCACTCTCTCATAGAGTCCTATCTGAGAAACCGTCAACAATGTGTCAGTTTGAATCATGTCAAGTCTAACTACAAAATGATTAATTATGGGGTACCTCAAGGCTCAGTACTTGGGCCTCTATTATTCGTCATTTATGTGAATGATATCTGTAAGTACTTGAATCACAGCAAATGCACTTTGTTTGCAGACGATACATCATTCATAACCTCAGAAAACACAATAACAAAGTTGTCAACCTCAATAGCAGAATTAGAAAACAGGGCTGAAGGATGGTTCTCAGCAAATAATTTGAAAATAAACAGAAATAAAACACAGAAATTACTTTTCTCAACGAAAAAAACTCCAGGTATTTGCTATGAACCAGAAAATAATGCAAAGTTATTAGGAATAACAATAGATGACGAATTAAGTTGGAAAAGTCATATTGAAAATCTGAGCAGCAGACTATCTAGCACAATATTCCTGTTGAGGCAATTGAAAACCATCACCAATTTATCTACAGTTAAAACTGTATATTTTTCCATGTTTCACTCTAGAATGAGCTATGGAATCATTCTTTGGGGCAACTCATCTTATGCCATTAATATTTTTCGACTTCAAAAAAAGGCATTGCGGATAATTGCAAACGCTGATTATCGCGAACATTGCAAACCACTCTTTATCAAATACGGAATATTGTCCCTCCCTTCACTGTACATTTATCAAACGCTCATTGAGATACACAAAAATGTTGACAGCTTCACCCGTCAGTCAGATATACATAAGTATCACACGAGACATGCTAACCATATTCAAACACCACGGTATAGATTAGTAAAATCCCAAAAAAATTGTATGAATATCCAATTATACAATGCACTACCGACCACAATAAAATCTACGGGAAATCGTAAGTTCAAATCAATAATGAAAAAATATTTCCTGCAAAAATGTTTTTATTCCATCGAAGAATATTTGCAAACAATTTTTGATGACATGAGTTTTTTTTTCTTTTAAAATCTCTGAGTTCTGATAGCTCCTGTTTTCGATTGTGAGTCTTTGAAATTATATACCTATTTAATGTTATGCGTTCAAAATTTGGTGTGTCTATATACTATATACTTAATTTTATTTATACTTGTAAATGTTTGGAGGTATTTAGCCTATCTTGACTTGCTACCAATATATGTTATATATATAATGTAGTTAAATAAAGCTCTATCTATCTATCTATCTATATTAAATGAGGAGCACTGCATTTCAGATGGTTGTGAAAGTATGACCGAAATATTTTCTCAATATCTGAAACGTTCATCAATATAAAAATTTCAAAAGCCTTGACTGTTTTTGTTGGATAGTTGAGAGACATCAAAACAGTATCTGGATTTGCAAGTGCATGTCACACCGGCTTCTCTTCAGGTAGTTTTATGTGAGATATTGTACTCCCCCTTTTTTATTTATTAATCACTTGAATTTACAATCACTATTTATATTTATTAGGAATAATAAATCAAAGAAACAAGTTGAGGTCTAGAATTCCTATCCAACCAACTTCACTATCTAGGCGTAAAACCTGCCTTTCAGGTAAAAATAGTAGTGTTGGTGGGCGCCCCCGAAAATCTACCACCAAGAAGCAGAATTTCAAAATTAGAAAGCCAGCTTTCCCGAAAATGGAATAAAAATAAAGGCATTAGAATATAAAATATATTTTTAGTTACAGCAATTTGTCCTAAATTTCATTTTCCAGTTCCTATCACATGCTTCATCAATTGCTAATCAATATTAACAGACACTTGGGAAATAATCCCACCGAGACCTAGGTTCGAATCCTAGTTAGGCCATGGATGTTTGTGTTTGTATGTATATCTAACCCCGCACAAGTTTCGACTTATGGGGCGTTTGGTCCCAGTGCTGGGACTAACGAGGTATGCAATTGCGAAAAAAAAATTCATTGGTCATTATTTCATATTCGATGTATGACTCGGTGATTCAAAATCGCCAAGATCGGCGATTCGAATTTACCGCCAAGGCCAAAATTGACCTGATTGGTCTAAAAGCTTGTCTATGCCTGTTATCGGGGCGTTTTGAATACGTGCATTTCCATGTGGCTCGGAAGTCGCCTCTAGTGAATATCAGAAAAGATACGCCAGTGCATTTTTCTTCTTTCATTCAATATTCTTCTTCATTCAACATTAGAATGTAGGCAGAATGATTCTTACTTATTTGTACCTGCTTTTTTGATTCAATAAGAATTCAACTTTGACACTCTGTATCTCAGAAACGGATAACTTTCGGACATATGTTTATAAGAATTTTTTTTCCTATTTAGAAGTCAGCAACATGCTCCTGAATTTTCTACACGTACTTAAGAAACACCCTGTATATCTGAGACGCATGGCAGCCAATTTCCTATAGGTACGAGATGAAAGCTAACTTATGCATTCTATACCAAGAAGTAATAACCTACTGAACATACTTACATAAAAAACTCTGAAAATTTGTTATTTAAAAAAAAACGGGATTTGGGGTTATGTCAGACGCTTTAAATTTTACGCTGAAAAAGTATAGGTACCGTTTGAGACTGGTATTTGATATAGGTTTGATCAAAACTCTTTTTCGAACGATTTCATACGAACTAAAATTAAAAATTGCCATACAGGGTACAGGGTGGCGTGTAGGTATAATGAAAGTGAAAGTATAATCGTTATAATGCGAATAAACGTCTTTATTCATAGAAAACATGTAAGAACAAGACATAAAAAAGAAACAATGAACTTCACATTTGATAAAAAACTACTACAAATTGTTCCTGAATTTGATGGAAACCCCTGTAAACTCTACAGGTACCTCCAAACGGTCAGTGATTTATTGAATGAATATTACGAAGTAAGGCCAGGGTATGAAAATTGTTCTAAAAACTCTCGAAAATTTTACTACATAGTGTACTTTTCAATCTAACCGGGCAGCCGGAAAACTATTCGCTCATAGTGTGACACTTATAATTGGCCAACCATTAAAGACTTGTTGATCACTCATTTCGGTGATCAGGGAAACGAAAGCAGTTAGATTTCTGATTCAGGCTCACAAAGAGAAAATTAAAATGAAAATTCCTTATAGTTTTATTCTAGAGCACAGACAACTCCTAATTTACTTCACAATTACATAAATTTGCACGAAAATAATGATGAAATAAAAAGAAGCAAAAACGCTTTGTATGATTCATATGCACTGCTGCACATTTTACTTGTCGGACTGAGAGAACCCCAGAGGTCGATGATTCGTTCTATGAAACCAAATAATGTAGCCGAAGCACAAAAATATATCATTGAAGACAACCTCAAATGAATAAACCACGAGCCCAAGTACCACAAAATCATTTCCAAAATCCGTCTCGAAATCATTCAAGATCATCGTTCCAATATAATCACCATAATTTCAGGGATACTATAGACCGCAATTCCCGGTTCAAAATTTCAATTAATCGCAATTTTTGTCTCAAGGGGGCTTAGCTAGCCAACCACCTGCATCTGCAGCTTTTACTTTGCAGGAATATTGTGTTTGATAGTTTGAATAATCTTTGAATATTACAAAGTTGCCAATGGTGGATAACCTTGTAAGTATACAGTGTGTCCCACTTACCATGCTCACTATGGGTATCTTTTTAACGGTGAGAGATACGAGGTCGGTTAAATGACACCAAATGTGGAGTTTGTCAAGGCCAACTATAATGTGAAAAAATATTTTGATAAAATCTATTCGTTTTTGTTTTATACGCAAAAAACAGATTTTGATCATTTTCATGTCTCCTCCGTAACTTCTTTATTCATGAGAATATTCAAAAAGGAATTTCACATTCTCGTCATGGCAGTTTTTCAAAGTGATTTCGAAAAAAATATGAAATTTATACCAACTCTTCTAGAATTTGAGATATCAGCACCAACTTGAGTTTTTCAAATGTAGGTATATATAATAGCTGACTATGACCTAGTTATAAATAACTTTTTTTTCTCTCACAGATGATATGTCGCAGTAATAGTTTTGTGTTGATAACAACGGAGTTATCGTCATTTATACAAAAACAAAAAAATATTTGGAAGCCGCCATCTTGAATTTAAAAATTTTAACCAAAAAAAACATGATCTCCGACCTCAAAAACCGCCACTTACCAATTTTGAATGGAATCGGACCAAATCTTGCTCGCCATCTTGGAGCAGCCATTTTTTTAATTTCAACAAAAAATTCCATGATGTATTGTCACCGAAATTATGAACACCTGCCAAATTTTAAGTCAATCGGAGTTATGGAATTTTTGTTAAAATTAAAAAAAATGGCTGCTCCAAGATGGCGGACAAGATTTGGTCCGATTTCATGCAAACTTGGTAAGTGGGGGTTTTTGAGGTCGGAGATCATGATTTTGTTTTTTAAATTTATAAATTCAAGATGACGACTTCCAAATAATTTTTTTTTTGTATAAATGACGATAACTCCGTTGTTATCAAAACAAAACTATTACTGCGACATGTCATCTGTAAGAGAAAAAAAAGTTATTTGTATCTAAGTCATAGTGAGCTATGACCTACATTTGAAAAACTAAAGTTGGTGCTGATATTTCAAATTCTAGAATTATTGGTATAAATTTCATATTTTTTTCGAAATCACTTTGAAAAACTGCCATGAGAATGTGAAATTCCTTTTTTAATATTTTCATAAATGAAGAAGTTACGGAGGAGACATGAAAATGATCAAAATCTGTTTTTTGCGTATAAAACAAAAACGAATAGATTTTATCAAAATATTTTTTCACATTATAGTTGGCCTTGACAAACTCCACATTTGGTGTCATTTGACCGACCTCGTATCTCTCACCGTTAAAAAGATACCCATGGTGAGCATGGTAAGTGGGACACACTGTATATCCCAAACGAAAGATAAGAAGGTTATTCAGACTTGCCGATATAGATTTCCCTTATTCTCAGACCCAGTTTGTCCCTCTCGTCGTGGAACATCCTGTGTTCATACAGATCATTTGTCATCTGAAGGTCCAATTCAAAATAATCGATTTCATTCTAATTCACGTTTTGTGGCGGCGGAGACCAGGGGTTTAAGAACTGTCATTTATATACTTCGAGATGGCTTTGAGCACATCAATAATAGTATTCACATGTCAAAATAGTTTGATATATGGAAGTTATATACTTATATGGATATCTTCATGCTATAGGGATCGAATATATCACATACTTACATATCCGATGAGCGATCAAATAGAAATGACTTAAGTTGGCGTTGGAATAATATTTGAAATCGGATATTCTCATGGATTATTAGGCATGAGGTACAGTTCCCCAGTTACTCACCTGCAATTTACATACCTATAGCATAGATTAACGACTCCCGTTAATCTATGCCTATAGGTATAGTTGCTCATAAGTTATATCTACCAGGAGAACACTTTCAGCATTTTCGTGATAATGGAGGGTGCATAGGGTCTGGAAATTCCCCCCAGATCTGTCAAACTGAGGAAAATCTACTCTTATAAGTTTCGGTTAAGAAAAGGATTATGTCTGCTGATAGATATTTTTTTAACACTAAATGTTTCCTGATGATTTTAAAACCAATATTATAACTGTATATCTGTCCCAAATAGTATATTCAAGTTTTCAATTGCTACTATTAAATGATTAATAACCACTATTCAACTTTCTTTCTCTGTGTACTAGCACATATAGGTTTACTAATTAATGGTTATTTATGATACAAGGGAAACAAGTAGGTATTAGATATTAGATTTTAGCTCTAGGTTGCGTTGTCTCCCGATCACAAAACACCGAGATAAAACAACTATTTTCTTCTGTGTCAGGAAAAACGACGGTTTAATATGGAAGAGAAACTGCAATACAGGGTGTTATTTAAGTATGTGTCCAAAGGGGCGATTATTTGGGTGATTGTAAGACGAAAAGTTCATATAGATAAACATATGGGTCCTGAAATGCTTATTCGTATTCTAGGTACAGGGTGTTGAAGGTGAAGGTGAATAATGGCTTCTCATGTTTACCCTGTATAAGCTTTCATGATGGCAAAATTCATTCTGGTTGGTGACTGTAAAAGTCCCAAAATTTCAGAATAATACTCATTGAGGTTATTATTTGGGTGATTTCAATGGGTGATTTGACGGCACCTACACGGAGAGAAAAATAACTATCCCTAAGTGAATATTTAATAGTGCCAAGTAAAAACTTGTATACTATTCGGGACATGGAAACATGTTAATACCCACAAAAATGTTTGTGTTCTTGTAAATGTACAGCTACCACTATTAACCTGTTTCATTGAATTTCAGATTGATAACCGTTAGTTAACACAGTCATTGTCTTCAGTGACTTATTCACTTGTCATTAGTGACCTGATCACATATCATGAGTGACTTATTTATTTGTCATTAGTGACTCATTCACTTGTCATTAGTGATATATTTATCTGTCATTAGGTAGGTACTATGAAAAATTACATGTATGTTAAACTCATGCATTCAAAACATTTATTGTATAGCTATGATGAATCCAGAAATCACAAAAACGTAAAAGGCTGACGACAAATATTGAGATACTAAAAACCGTGTATATCTGGATCATGCGTTGAGAAAAACGGTCCATCATCAGATGCACTGGTACACTCTTTTTTCCTTCAGTAATGAAGATGAAAAAGTGAAATTTGAATTAACTTCTATACTCATTAAACGTCATTTTCTCACACGTCGAGTATCATCGGAAGTGGAAAAGAATCTTGTATATGTTAATTATTATGTACTGTTCTGAGAGAAATATATGACATTATCTTTTCCAAAAAATAACAAATCAAGAACTCAACACCCCACAGCTCGGAGCGCGGCACACAGACAGAGAATCTTCACGAATATCAAATAGCATTTGCTCAGAATGCATGACTTGGAATTCCAATTTTACTAGCGGGAACGCATGTATACTTCACAAATGCAAAGATCATAATGAAACCGTGGACAGTGGGAGCGGTCGCGTTGGGCATGGGTACCCGAATAATGTATCTAAAGAAACATACAATGCCAAGATAAGATCGAAACTCATAGATTGCCCCAATGGCTCCCGTTCGTTTTGGTCCCTCGCTAAAGCGGTCGGAAGAAATTTCACTAATAGTTCATTTCCACCACTGTCCAAATCCGACGGAACATAAGCAACAACATCGCAGGAGAAAGCAAATATATTCGCAGAGATGTTCGCAGCAAACTCTACTTTAGATTCCCAAGGAAAAGTGCCGCCAGACATTCCACCCGTTGAGAGTCGAATGCCCGAAATCGTCTTCCGTCAACGCACTATCAGACGAATTTTGCTTGGTCTCAAAACGAATAAGGCCAACGGTCCTGATGGAATTCCACCCATTATCCTCAAAAAATGTGCACCAGAGTTAACACCGATTCTCTGCAAGTTGTTTACCGTCTCGTACAGGTCGGGTATTTTTCCATCATGCTGGAAGACAGCTAGAGTCCAACCAATCCCCAAAAAAGGGAACAAGAACCTGCCCAATAACTACAGGCCCATTGCCCTGTTATCAGTAATCTCCAAAGTGATGGAGAAAGCCATCAATATTGAGCTTATCAAATATCTGGAGAGCTCAGGAATCATCAATGATAGACAATACGGCTTCCGCCACCGAAGATCTACTGGAGATCTACTTGCCTACGTCACCCATTAATGGCAAGCTTCATTAGAAAAACATGGGGAATCTCTAGCTGTCGCGTTGGACATATCGAAAGCATTCGACCGTGTTTGGCACGAAGGACTCCTCCACAAACTACCATCATACGGCTTACCACCCCAGCTATGCCATCTCTTATCGAGTTTTCTATCAGGCAGATCGCTTCACGTGGTGGTGGACGGTGTATCGTCTGATACCATTGGCATCAATTCCGGCGTTCCACAAGGCACCAACTTTATTCCTGCTTCATATCAATGATCTGTTGGGAGTAACAACTTGCCCCATCCACAGCTTTGCAGATGATAATACCCTCCATACTGCGTTCTCTTCCAGAATTCCCATCTCTTCCCAGGAAACTAAGAACTCGCGACGCAGGCAGGTCGGTGCTGTCAATGAAGATCTTGCTGAAATCACAGACTGGGGAACCAACAACCTAGTTGAATTCAACGCCACCAAAACTCAAGCCTGCATTTTCTCTAGAAAGGTGGAACTCAGTATGCCCTATATTGTAATGTCTGGCTCCACCATCCCCACCAAGCCCACCATATCTATGCTCGGTATTTCCATCAGCAACACTCTTTCATGGGATAATCATGTCAGATCCATCGCAAAAGCTGCTCCACAAAAACTCGGATTCATGTTCCGTGCGAAAAGCTACTTTACACCTCAACAGCTTCTCATGATCTACAAAGCGCAGATACGGCCTGTTCTAGAATACTGTTCCCACATATGGGGTTCAGCACCAAAACATACGCTGATGCTCTTAGATTCCAGCCAGAGAAGAGCCATTCGCCTGGTGGGTGACGCCACACTCACTCACTCTTTGACATCATTGGAACGTAGAAAGTTCGGCGACCTTTCACTTTTCTATCGATACTTCCACGGGAAATGTTCTTCGGAAATCTCTGCTATCATCCCTTCACTAGCAATACCAATCAAACGAACTAGACAAGCCCAGTCAGCACATCCTTTCGTTGTCAACGTCGAAAGATATCGAACAGCACTTTATCAAGACTGCTTCATCCATAGAACGGCTAGGCTCTGGAATTCATTGCCTGTGGAAGTATTCCCAACAACATATAATCTCCAAAAGTTCAAAAAAATTCCAATACCTACCTCCTGTCCCTATCCTCCCTAGGAACGCACGATGTTCTCTGAACATTATAGGGATTCCCTTTCGTGCGCTCCAAGCGATAAAATAAAAAGAAATAAAAATAAAATATGTATCGAAGATGTCCGAACGCAGAAAAGATGTATAACCACAGCTGTCTTCATAAATGAGTTCACTCAGAGCAAGTGATTTTGTCTCAGAAAGATAATTTAATAATAATAATCTAACACTAGTTCAGTGTTCAGTTATTATTAGCAAACTCAAAATACATATCTATTTGATCAATACCAACAAGTGTCCTGAACATTGCTCCAGAAATATTGTTTTGCCTACTCCAAGTACCTTATTTTCCTACCGTTGTAGGTGTGAATGTTCTTGTCACAATCAACTTCTTTTTCGAGAAAACGATTTACTTGGCCGAGTTTTCTTAGACGCCCATCATGTTTGTAAAAACTTCACAAAATAGAAGTATAGGTACATTAAAATTTGGAGACAAATACATTTTTCATTATTTCCTCAGTAACTAGGAGATATACTTACACAAATTCAATATGGGACAAGAATGTTGTATTTTCAACTTTTCAATCCGATAAAAATATCGAACTTGGAAAAAACTATGACGTAGGTACTTTATTTACCATAAATATCGAAAAAGTAATCCACTGCGACGCCACTGGAATCATTATCTCGAATCTAATTACACCAGAAGAAGCTTCTTGATATAGTGTTAACGCAGCATTTCTGGACCTATCTTCATCTGAACTTTTCGCCTTAGAAACACCAAATAATTACCCCTTGAAGTTTGGCCACATACTTGAATGACACCTTGTATATTATATTATATTAGAATCTTATCGATGTGAAATTTGAAGATTTTAACTGGTCAATTAGGTCTCCGTTGCAGGCATATTTGTTGCTATAGAAACCTTTGAAATAATAATAAATATCTGTCAGTTTGATTATGTGATTTGATTTCGAAAACTTTGAAGTCAGTGGTTGTTCATCAATTTACGAAACCGCGAAGTGGAATCGAAAGATATAATAGGACTTGCAGTTCTTTCTCGGAGACGGTGTTATTGGCTTATATTTTGGGACTGGCACAACAAAAGTCATCAACAGTATATATATCTATATCTGGGAAAAATATCCTCAATTTTTTCCCAATGGACAAAAGTAATTTCAAGAAATGCAACATTTTGTAACCTGTCAACAGATGAAATGGTTTTCCCGTCACAAGAAAAATATTTTCACCCACGGTTTTCTTCTTGAATCCTAGTTGATGTTGTATGTAATACAAGAAGTGTATTGATTATTATCAACATAGAAATTCTTTCGATTACTTATGCAAAACAAAATTAGCGCCGTATTTTCATTTTTTGCGTTATGCAACTGACGACATATCAAATAATTCAGCATTTTCAAATTGGCTTGCCATCGACTGACCTGCCATCGTTGGAAATTCTGAATGACTGGTCATGTCGCACTCATGAATTTGGGTTGATATTGAAAGTGTTTACTTGGAATGGCTGAAGTTTAGCGTTGAGCTGAACTTATTCCTGAATATAAAAATAAGACATCCATGACAACCTGCTGCTGGGGAGTCATTTTGTTTCATTTTTCATTGAACTATACCAATGAGGAAGCGAAATGCAAAAAAAACACAACATGTAGGTTCCCAATAGCCCAGTACCCAATCAACAGCCGAAAAACAAAAACGAAAACATTGCAAGTAGGTTTCCAGTAGCCCAGTACCCAATCAAGAGCCGAAATACGAGAACGAAAAAATAGTATTCTCGATGATCAACACAAATATGCCAATCACTTAGAAACATATGTTTTGAAATGGGTGAATTAAAAAAAATACTATGAAGATTCAAAAAGTATATGGCAATACCAGGGACGCTAGGTATCGTGCCATACCTGTTACTTCTGCATTATGTAAACGGATTCTTCTAAAATATGCGACAGTTATATAAGCAACCATTTCGAAAAAATGACATTTAAAATAAAGATTGCACTTTTTCTGACCTGTTGAACTTGAATATGTAAAAATTTACAGGGTGTTCCATTTGAAAAAAACAAAGGTGTTAGCATTTCCAGAAAAATCGGAAGTCTGCCATATTGGATATTGTAAAATGTGATCGAATTTGGAATGGTTACTCATATATAACTGTACTAAATTTCAGAAACATCCGTTTACGAATGCAGAAGTTAGAGGGGTGGCCCGATACTCTGTGTCATCCGGTATATCGAAAAATGTTATTTGAAAAAGTTGCTTATATTCTTATATTTATCGATCTTGTTACAATTATCTATTTTTTTTTCTCCTGAGGAAGTTTTTATCACCACAGTATTTTTAGAAAGATACCTCAACTTTGAGTTCACCTGCATCTTCTCATAGTTTGAATTAGTTTAAAACAATACCCCATATTATCCTTTCATAACATCCCTAGTATTGTTAACGGTCAGGAGACAGCAGTGTTAACTTTCTGTAGATAACGTGAGATATCAATATAAGTTATAAATCAGATAGCACGGTCAGTAAATAACGAAAGTAAGTACAAGACCAAGACCCAAAGTAGCGGAACTAGACGCGATATCATCTTCGCTAAAGTCCGATGTCTCTGAGTAAAATATAGCTTCATATTTCATTCTTGCTGATGACATCAAATTCGAGAGCTTCGCTCTCATACACTGGCATTCTGAAGAAAACATTGTGTGTAAGAGGATCGGTCATATGAACGCTTTCTCTATAAAATGTATACAGGGTGTTTTCAAAGAACTCGCAGGGTAATACATGATGATCTAGTCATGTCGCCATCTCGTGGCATTAGTTCTAAGGTAGGATCGCAGCATACTCTATATATGAAGCTGCCATCTATAGTCAACACGTGCAGACACCTAAACGTCTACAACGTTGCGAAGTGGTACCACAAGCCTCTCTCTTCTGACCATATGGCACTACCGACTACTTGAGTGAAAAATCCATCAGTTCTGTTCATTGAGCTAGATCTCATAACTAAGAGATCTAGGCTGAGCTGTGTTCCCCTATAGTCAGCAGAAGCGAGACAGTACTGTTTCCGTTCAGCAGGCCTCATCAGCCGCTCTCGGTCTGCTGACAACTGGGCTGGGGATAACTCAACACTTCGGGTATATCACCCATTTCGAAGAGGCAGGCTAATACATGATGATCTAGTCATGTTATCGCCATCTATAGTGGCGTTCTAACACCACTAGATGGCCGAAACAGTACTGTCTCGCTCCTGCAGACAATTGGGGCAACTCAGTTCACCCTAGATCTCTTATAGTTATGAAATCCAGCTCAATTCAAAGAACTCATCAAAATAAACCATGGGTGTCAAAAAGCGTCAATATAAACGTTGCGAAATAACGAAAAACTTGCCGATGAAATCAAAAGTTTTGTAATCGCTATGGTGCCTCACTTCCAGACTAAGATGGAAGAATGTCAACAAGTTCATGTTATTATATGCCGTGCTTAGCGAAAGTGCCATATGGGTCACTTCAAAATACATTTAATTATCTTATCTAGAACGAATTGCCGTATACAGATTTTTCACCGAATCGTTACATATATAGGAGTATTGTGAAAAGAGGCCACTTGGCAACATGGCCAGTTACGGAGAATTGCGGTTGTTCCACTGTGGCGGCCAGTGTTGCCAGGTCTACCGTTTTTGGGCTAGATCTACCGTTTTTATAGTGTGAGTTTTTTTAGATCTATGATAGTGTGTGAACTATACCACTCTACCGCAGAGCCTCAATATCTACCGCTTCATTGGTATATTAAGAAGAACTTTTCATTCCATTTATGTATCATTTAACTTAATTATTAAAATGGTGATGATAATATTCACGGATATATTGAAATTTGATTGCATGCGGCCCCCAATCTCTATTGCAGTGACCACACTATGCATTGAAACGTCGGGAATAGGTGAATATTCAAAATTTGTGGCTATCACAAAATTTTACTGATTATTCGTACGAGTTTTCTTTTTGAATCAGTCTCCCTAGCTATGTTGCTACTTGCTTTCCACATGCCCTATGTGTAACGATTGAGTAAACGATCTGTATGCAGCCAAATAGTCATAATAATATTGCCGAATCTAACAAAAATAGCGACCCATGCTTAGAAAGAATACAAATACAAAATTCTATCAAATTATTCTCTTCCATTCTCTTGGTCAAGTCGATTGTATGCGTGGTTGTGCTAGATTTTTATATTTATTGAAGAGATGTCTGAAAGGATCTAATTGTTGTTGTTGTTCTATCCGTCATTCGGTTGCCCCCTCACGAGCAACCCTCAGAAGTCTTCGAGAGACTTGTGCGAGCAAGAAATGACGGGGGCTTTACGTTTTAACTTGCAATCCCAAACACTGTCTTGGACCATCAGAACAATTTCTGCAGTCGCGGGGAATTGAACCAACGACCGGCAAGCGAATGCGGATTAGAATACTGACACTCTGTCCGCACGGCTACCCATTAGAAAAAGTTAATGCCAGTAGTTTGAATTTGTTCATCTTGTTTCATAATTCCTGCAGAAAATATGATTCCTATGATACCAAATAATCATTTTCCTAATGAAAATATATATATTTTTTAATTTGCAACAGCAATGAAAAATCACGAACAGCTCTTTATCTTCATATTTACTTATCTATACAAATAAGGTACTTCTGCAGAGCAGAATGCGCTCCATTTTTAACAGATGCACATACGTCTACATGAAAACACAAACTGTACAATTCGACTGACGTTATTTTGCAAATGTTATACTGTGTGTTGCCGGAATCAGAGCGATAAGTAAAATAGGGTGTTGTATGAGACATGATGACACAATGTAAATCGCGAGGAAAATTGAAAAATGTTCGGTTGAATTCAAACAATGAATGTACGCTCTCATATCATACCACATGATTGATGATTATTGAACATCCAGGAACATATTGCAAGAGTAAATATTGATATTTCCGGTGCATTCTGCTTTCGCAGACGAAAACGCTGATGGGGTTTGGTTGTTAATAAACTCTGAACCATTATTTACAGTTTGAGGCAGAATTCAAAATTCCATATTGTTCAGAATATTTTTCTTATGAATATTTACTTTCGTTCTTGTTTTTTGTCTTTTATTGCTTCAATTTTGGAAACATCCTTCAAAGGCAACTTAGAATTATCTTACAGAGTGATTTATAATGAACTGCCAATGTGGACTTTATCGAATGGTCATGCATGTTCATTCAGACGGAACACCCTATGTATTTCGTAAAAATGCATACCCATATTCATCCTCTTTCTGACTCACTTTCTATAAGTCTATATAGTATGTGCATCAGTTCTTCATGACTCACCCTGTATTCTATCGTGATTGTTGAACAGCGTATTCTAATCTTTCAATGCCTGAATGGTGAACAAAAAGTCGGAGTTTTTTAGTGTCAAACATAAGGGTGTCGAAAAGGTCAATCTTCGATCTGAGAGTACGAAGCCCAGCATTCAAAGGCTGATACATTTTTATCTATCCTTTGGGACCTGCTTTCCCCTTTCTACGTCCAGTTCACCTAAACCGGGATTTTCTGAAACAAATCTAAAGCGACAGCCCCGAAACGGGGATTACCCCCGGTCGCTGTCCATTGTCAAATCACCTAAGTATTATTTGAAATATTCGAATTCTCGGCTGAGGATCTTTGGACTCCAGTGGCGTTATTGGGGGGTTCATCGGGTCAGGACCCCTACCAGAGCTGTCTGAAAAACCGAGACAATCTGGTAAACAATTCTAATAATGGAAAAAAAGACATGAGTATAGGGACTATCAGAAGAATTTGATTTGTAATTTGTTAGAACCTCCGAACGGATATCGGAGGTTAGTATTGTCATTGCATGGAAACGTACGATAACTATGTAGTTTTGGAGAGATGGAGAAAATAAGAAAAACCATGTGTAAAATGTCTCATCGACAGCATCTCGGTTCTCCATTATTTTTGAGCGGAAATTGATTTCCCCATTATTTTTACCAAATATCTTTTTTCAGATCGATAGGAGATAGGAGAATTTTCACCTGTGGATTCAGAGCTGGAGCTTTCAAGTATGTACAGTATCTGAACACTTCCCATTTTTCTAACTACATTTTCTTGGATTCTTTGTCTAATCCTGTTGTTAGGTTGGAATTCCAACGAACTCTGCTGCTATTTCTGGTGCCCCTACCGGCACTGTTCCATGCTCTAATAGCACACAACGTCCTAGGGACGTAGCTATTCGGTACAATTCACGTCCGAATGTCCCGAACCAAGAATAAGTGTCCTTGGGACGTTCCATCCCGTACATCTCATGCAATGTCCGAGCAAGGACGTCCACGGAATGTCCCAGCTGGTACATTATTTCAAATGTCCTGGAAATAGCATCCCTTAGACGTCCCACGTGGTACATATTGTAGAATGTCCATGCAAGGACGTCCTTGGCATGTCCCTAATGGGATATGATTTTAAACGTTTCTTTAGGGACATCCATCGGATGTCCCGAGTAGTACATATTCTGGCATGACTTCAGATCTCATATAATGTCCCTTCTAAACAACCATGAAATGTCCCTGATGGTACATTCCTTCAAATATCTCTGCACAGACGCACTTGATATTTCCAGGATCGTATAACAATCGAAATGTCCCTCAGGGACATCCTTCGAATGTCCCTTAGGGATATCCATCGGATGTCCCAATTGGTACATGAACTGTACTCTTCCAATGTCCTAGAAATAACGTCCTATGGACGTCCCAGTCGGCACTTTCAAAATGTTGTCCCTGCGAGGACGTTAACTTACACCTCGCCGACGAATGATTGCTCGTAGGCTATAAGTACTTCTCGTGAATGTCCTTCACGTAAGTCCATTGGACATCCTTGGGAAACTTTTTGGGGACCTTCTACGGACCATCAACCCAACTGGATGTCCTAATCAGTTATGCAAGATCTGGTCCTAGAGGGACCCAGAAAAATTCAAATTCAGGAATAATTCGTACGTCCCTGGGACATCCTATAGACATCCAATCGATATCTCTCAGCGTTGCTGATAGGTTGTCCTATGGATGTGCTAAGGATGTCCTCTGTAGTGCTTGATGAGGACTACTGTTGGATTTAGGTATTCGATAGTTATCCCAGGGACATCCCTCAAGGACGTCCCTAGTTGGTCCTCAAGTGGGAAATCTGTGCGTCCCACATACGTCCAATGGACGTCCACGGTATCAAATTCGAACGTCCTATGGACGTACTGAATGTCCCGACAGGACGTCCTAAGGATATCCATGGGACATAAGTGTGTTATTAGGGATGGTGAGCCCCCAAAATATTTTCTAAGGAATTATATCTTATGATATTTCTCCCTTTCTGGGGTTGATTCCACGGGAGTCTGTAGGGCATTCTGAGAACAATAGTTCGTCGCTGCTGTCAAGTAAGTCATCGAGGCCCGAAGACCCGATATCACCTGTGCAGCATGTCCCCTTTCATTCAGATCAGGAATATTCGATATATTCACATTGTTGTCGGGAGTTTCAAGCAGAGAAAACTAATTTTTATAGTGGTGTATTATTTCAGATGGTCAATGACCAAGCTCAGTCTGTTTTCAGTAACAGATGATCGATGCCAACTATTATATCAGTTTGTTTTGGTTGTGACTACAGCACTTCTTAGTCTCTAGTGGTTTTCCAAAGGTGCATGAGTTATGACCCAGATAGCTATCAGTGATATTTATTTTCATGACACGCTTTTTTTGCCATTGGGCTTATTAGATAGATATCACTCATGTCCAGGTATACCACATTTTTGATAGGTATAATGGACATATATTATTCATGTCTATATGCCATGACTGTGACATTACTGAGAGGCTTTTTAGACAGATATTTCTAATGTCTGCATTATCCCCAAAATCTGTGGCACTGCAGAGGTTTTTTGTACAGATATTACTCATATCTATAAAATCTGCGTTGTGGAATTTTCTGGATAGATATTACCTCGGATATTACCCATATCTATGAAATCGGCCAATAGAGCATTTTTGAGCGAGTTTTTGAGGTAGTAGCGTGAACATATTATGTTCCATCTTCATTTGGTAGGTTATCCATCTTGGAGAAGTATACTTACATGAGAAATTATTCAACGCTTGTTCAACTCTTCTCATTTTCTTTTTAATTTTGTTTTTGAACACTTCGAAATGACGTTTTCCCATATTTTCGTGGTTTGAAAACGAAACACTAAAATTTTAAAAAGCCCATACTGTCGCGCACTGGAGCGGAAGAAATATAATGAAGATGACACTCTGGAGCCTGGACTGGTGGGAATACACAAGCCATAAATTAACTTTCTGTAAAACATTCGCCGAAACGAGCAAATGAAGCATAAACTACAGTGTGATCTTGAGGACTGGGCCATCGAAGTATAATCCTCTAGAAGGATGGCATAATGCATTCACTGACAAAGTACCTACAGACTAGTCATGTTTCAATCACTTAATCTCTACAAGTGTGGCAAGAGGAAAAAATGATCACGTGGCATTATATAAAGAGAAGTTAATAGTATATTATTCAACGAGCGCATAATGATGGCTATTACCCACGAAGATGAAAGTTGCAGTACGAGCCGAAGGCGAGTGCTGTAATCATCTGAGTGGGTAATAGTCATTATGCACAAGTAGAATACTATACTTTATCTACAACTATTAAAATATCAAGTAACTCTGAGAGTTCAGAAATATTGCAAAATCATACTAAATCTGATTTGAAATACTTATTAATTCCATCGAAAACTTATTGACAAAAATTTCATTCAACGAACAGCTTATAACTTATTTCAATAATTTTGGTTGTGAAAATATGATAAACAATGTTGGATATAAATTTTATTAACAGGAAAAAAGTCGTGCAATCACATATCAGTCAATCTTAGCAGGTATTATATGCCATTTCACTTTTCAGTAGTAAAATGAATCATACTATTGCAGATTATTCATTAACTTGCTTGCGCTGTAGCGTTCCCCCACCGCGATGATTAACTGTAGCACCCTGTCTCTAGAAGATAGTTATCAACAATTAAATTCCATGGTTCTGATTGGTCTGTAATGGTCTGTACTAATCTATTCGAATAGCTTGTAGCCATCCTAGTGTTAGTGTGAGCAAATCTGCAAGTGTCAAGTCGTGTCAAGTCCTATTTTCTGGTTATGGTTACTCATGATGTTAGTCACTGTTGAGGATGGAAAACATTGAATTCTCATTTTTCTGTGTATTTGTAGAATTAATAAGATGATTAAAACTATGAGAACCAAGTGAGTCTTTTGAATTTGCAAACTAGTAGAAAGAATACCTACCTAGTTGAATTTGACAAGACGATGGGATGTCAGATTATTACGCCACCCTACTGTCATTATTACTCTTATTACTTGATTCATCCCAATAATGTATGTCATTAAATGTCGAAAATCGAGTAAGCAATGTATGAATGGCTCCATAGTTGTAGACAAACATAATTATTAAGATCTAACAGCGGCTTTAAAAAAATCATAATTTTGGTATTTTTCCTACAACCTAACTTTATTCGTTGATCAATAATTAAATTTGATAATATTGTATGAGTGATGAGATATTTGTAATGATCAGTATTGTCTCCCGATAATAATGAGTGATATTGTCTCCTAATGTGAATTATGATTGATGATATTTTTTATTATTATAATTCATTGATATTGGTATTTTTTTCAATGTTTATTTAGGGAAATAATTACAAATCCCGTCCCAGCAAACAATTTTGGTCGGTCCTATGCTGGCCCCTATTATGCAGGCCAGAAATGGCCAGAAGGGCAATTAATATTCCTGTGAACATTGATGGGCCATTACCTAGACAGCACAGAATATTGTATGAATATTCTAACAACGTTCAAATATACTCATTTTAGAATATTCTTATAGAATATTCTCAGAATGATCATAGAATATTCTCATTCTGCAAACAATATTCAATGAACATTATATTTGACATATTCTCAGAATATTCTATTTGAATATTCTGAGAATATTATTTTCGAATATTCTGAGAATATTAAGAATAGTATCAAAATATATGATAATTATGTTCATCAGCATTTATAATGTTTACCCTGACACAACCTATTATTCACTAGCCTCAATGCTGATTATCCCACTACTACCAGTATTGTCATCTTGCTATTAATTTTATTTATCAATAAGATTCGTGGCGAAGTGGTAGGATTTCAGGTTCGTAGAATTTCTATCACAAGATACTATATAGGTCCGCATCTCCACCGGAGCAAACTTTTTTTTAATATCCTTCCTCTCGTTCAATGTACTAGAAATATTCTCAGAATATTTAAAACAGTCTATTCCGAATGTTCATAGAACGCCCCTAGAATATTTGAATCACATTGTGAGAATATTCTGAGATTATTCAAATATTCTCTAAGAATATCCTATGGACGTTTTATGAATGACATTGTGCTATGTGGGTACATGTCGGTACATGTCTGTCGATACATTCGAATAAAAAAAAGATGACCGCCATGGGATTCAAACCCCGTTCCTTCGCTATCACTTGGTTACAAATCGAATGATAATTATGTGTGTATGGAATTTATTTGCGGTTAACTTTGGAATAGGAATATTTCATTAATAATTACCATCATCATAACAGATATAAGCAAACGATGAACAAGGAAAAACATCCGATTCTCCGATTGAATAACGAATTTCTGTCATATACCCATTTTATGAGTCAGACGACTTACTATTTTTTTATGTCTGAATTTGATGATTTTAATAATACTATCTAAATTCAATGAATAAACATTAGTTGTAGTAGTAATAGTAGTAGTAGTAAATGTATATACTTGGTTGGTATGTATGTACTTCGTTGACCAATATCGACCTTACGAGAAGTCCTTCAGCTCCTGGGTGTTCTGTACAGGCTTTGCTACTAACTCCAAACCCCACTTCAGAAGCAGCACTCCTATATATAAGAACGCAGCAGCGAGTCGCGCGGAATCATCTCCGGCAAAGGCTTCGAAAATTATAATTTATAACTCGTACTATAAAATAAAAATGCTTTGCTCTCCCGGGGATCCGAAACTAGCAACCTTTCGATGTTCTGATCACTAGTCAAGCATCTCAAACACTGTGCTATTCCGCCGTCACAAAAATCAGATTTTTCTGCAACCGACACAAAAGTCGTCCATTTTGATACCAAAATTAGCTCTTAAATTGACGTTTCTATTACTGACACAAAAATAGGTATGTTGCTAGGCAACATATTTAGTTCCTAGGAGCTAAAGTTGAACTTTAGCTCCTAGGAACTAAAAACGATTTACTGGACGTCATCAAGAATAAACAACATTGTTATCGTTGGTTATTTGGGTTGAGACGCATACCTGATTTGTTTCAGATTTCGGCAGATTTGGCATTTCATACCGATGCTGGAGATATAAATACACCTTATTTATAGTTAAGTATTGGAATTATAAACATCTCAGTTAAGTAACTTTGTTTCGATCAGGGAAGCCTTCAAGATTCAAATACTTGCTTGATATGTATTTCAATCGTTATTCTCGGGATGGATTACTTGTTTTTGAATAATCACGGCAAGCAATAGTTTTTTTGTCTCAAACAACGATATTGTTTAGAACTAGGGAAAAAGCCAAATACTCAAAGTGGAATGTTGTTCACAAAGGGGGAAACTCAAAGTCATTACCACAACTAGTTCATAAAATGAACGACAATGGTAGATAACGAGAGAAAAACAACAACTTTCCTGGCTGTATGCCACGCAGAACATTGTATTACATCCTCCCGAAACCTATGCGATAGTTCGTATAAACGAATAAAATCGCAAGTGTTTCCTTCCTAAACGCTGAGCTGCGCTTAAGTGGTTCAGGGATGCTGACTACCTGCAGACCGGTTTCGAGACAAGAGTCTCGAGATCATACCCGTGTGTTCACCGAACACGCCCGATCGTTACCTAAGCGGTGGGGAGACCGAGACGTAAGCAGGCAGTCATGATACAATGAGTGGGCAGGCAGCTTCTCTCATGCTGTCTTTGTTTTTGTAGTACGGGGTGGGCCACCAACAGTTTTCTTGATCACATTTCAACATTTTTTTTTCGATAGGCATCAAGTGATCTACTGCGACCTATCAGATAATGAAAGCGATGATTTGATTTGCAATAATTCGCTATGTCACGACGAGTCCTACATGTAAATAGCGAACCTCTCATCGAAAATCATGAAACTATATGTACATATTACATGCTTATGTTTTGTTGGCGAGGACGCTCGTTTTATTGAAATTATTTTCGATAATGTTCATCTGCTTCACTAGAAATTATTATTAGTAGTTATGTAGTACTTATAGTAGTATAATAGTAGTAGCAGCTTTGTTATTCAAAATGGAACACCTTATTTTTTATTACATTTTTCGATTCTTCTAATTGAGCTATGATTTCGTTGATCAAGCTCAAAGTATACCTATACGTAGAATGTGGAAAATCGAGATTTTTTTTGTATCGAAACTATACAATACATATATTGATTTGTCAAAATGGCTTACATGTGTCGTCCCTATCCTAACATTCTATTTACTATCTACTGATGCCATTTAATTGAAACAAATACAGGGTGGATCAGATGTCAGAATTATACATAAAAGAAATACTAGTAGTAGTAGTAAAAATATATATATTTGAAATAAACAAAACAAATATATCACATAGAAAAACACACTCTAATATTCAACATAAAATAAAATTCAATCCCACTGGATGTATTTAAAAATATAAACAGTGTGCATGTCACTTCTATAATGGAATATCAACCCGTATATCTAACGTAACTGTTCAATTTTAAGGAGCGATAGATATATATACCAACTATGACCAGAGTGAGGTAATCTTCAGTGAAAAACACTGCTCTGGTCATGGACCCACCAACATTTCCGGAAAATGATATTAGGAGGCAAGATGTTGAAAATCACTTCGGATTCGAAATCAGGACGTAACCCTGTACCTCGGAAACGAAACAAGTTCAGGACACATGTTTATATGACCTTTATTCATCATATTACATCACAAGGAATCATCCCTTGAATTATTTCGGTGTTATTTAGATACACCCTGTATAGATCACTAGATCAGTCTTCATCCCAATATAGTTATTCAACATTTTTCCCATAGCGAAGTTCAGCAAATACCGATGGCGAGAGCACTATGTTTATTGATTTGATGTTTACCTATAATATATGTAAAACAAGAAGGCACAACTACTAGTGTTCCGTTTCGAAGTACATTAAATTGACAAATTTGACTCCGAAATAATTCAGGCACGCGCCAATATTCATAACGTAGTTACTGCTGCCCGTTTACATTCCCCACCGCTTAGGGAACGATCGGGCGTGTTCGGTGAACACACGGGTATGATCTCGAGACTCTAGTGGTTTCGAGCTCTTGGCTCTCATCAGTACAGGGCTGTCCCAGATAGCTTCCTGACCGCTATCTGGTGCGAACTTGACCCAACGTAAACGCATCTCAGCATTTATACCATACGAGGCGTTCGACGTCTGCGATATGAAAACGCGAACGCCGAACGCCACCTGGCAAGGAAAGAAACACTCCAAAACAAAATCCCATTTCAGGTGAAATGGGAGTGGCTAGTTGCCCGACTGGCGTATTTTCAACTAGGGAAAAAGTTCCCAATCGTATTACAACACATGGCAACTCTATCGGTGGCTCTCTGATCCCAAGACGTGAATATAAGAAAGGAAAACATCCTTCTGAACAAAAAAAGGAGTGAGCTTTTTTTAACAAACTAACCTAACTCGGCATAAATTAACCTTTTTTGTAATAAGTATTTCCTATTAGGTATATTTTCACTTGACTGAAGAAAAATAAGAAAAGAACGCATCGCTGAGTTCGAACCTGAGCCACCGCCGAGATATTCAGTTACACAGTCCACTGTGCTACCGTCTTACTCGAAAGTTATTACTATGGAGAAGAAAAAAATATTGTGTGTTGTATGGTGACGTCACGTATACGCGAGATTTCAGAGAGCTACAGATGAAAGTAGTATAACTAGACGCTTGTCGAAGAAATTCATCAAGGTATAGCGGAACCATATAGATAACACAACTCGCTGTCTCGTCAACATCAGCTTGTTTGCACCCTGCTGCACAAGTACTGGCTTAAGCGAAGCGTTACAAGAACAATACCGAAATACAACGATACTTCGCGAATCGAAACGAACCATGATTATATTGTGCTTTCATACTAATTTCATATTGATTTCATGTTGATTACATGATGATGTCATCTGATTTTATTCTGATTTCATGGTGATTACCTGGCTTTCACGGTGATTACATGATGAGCACAAGATGATTATATGATGATTACATAATTATTACATGATGATTACATGATGATTACATGATGATTACATGATGATTACATGATGATTACATGATGATTACATGATGATTACATGATGATTACATGATGATTACATGATGATTACATGATGATTACATGATGATGACATGATGATTACATGATGATTACATAATGATTACATGATAATTACCTACATACTGATTACATTGAGCCTGTCACAAGATTTCATGAAGTGGTTAAGTTAGGTTACTTATCACGATGATTGTTCTCGAAGAAGAATATCAAATCATACAAGTACATTCGTTATTTCGATTTGATGAGATTGAATAATAATAATGATGCACTCATACAACTTTCTATTAATTCACTTGTTCACTTCACATCTCACAATAACAAATGACTGCTCATGCGCGAAAAGATAGAAAAAACAAAATGGAAGACCTAGTAAATACACATCGATTGTCAATTGTCGAAAAAATGCTGTCAATAAAATGCATCTGACAGGCTGATGGTCCATTTCATTGATGACTTTATGACATTGAGAAACATATATCATTTATTCATCGTTCAACCAGTAATGTTCCAGTAATCTTTGTGAAATGGATTATACCTATTAATTTCGCAATGCCGTAAAAATAGTGTAATCTTGATACATGGGTGATACCTATTGTACCAGCACAATGGAAGTGCAACATACGTATTAAATGATTGAAACAGCAATGAACATGTACTTTTTCATCACCGAAAAATAGTGCCAGCAGTACGCCATCGATCAAATCATTGAACCATTGAATCGCCACCTATGTCGTATTTGCTGGGCTATTTCTGTTATTAGGTAATGTTTTATTCAATACTTCGAACTCATTTGTAAGATGACTAATAAAAACGACAAAGCAGATGAAATGTTGATTCTACTAAGAAATGAGCAAACGGAACAGAAAGAGGAAACTCCGGCAAATAGAAATCAAGCTTTTTCAATAGTCCGAAGTAACAATGACTCTACATTATTCTGAGAGCAGTATCCATAAATAGGAAATCAATCTATCTTGCGGTCAAGGGATGTTTTGCATCCCCCAACTCTCATTTACATTTTCAGTTAGTTGTGCAGAACTCTTGAGAGCTGCAAGCACAATTGAACCGCTGGACCAAATAAGAATCTTTGGAATTCTGATGAGAGGAAAGCAGCCTCATGACAGTAGCCATTTGAATAGCATTATTATTTCATATTTGGGTATCCACTAATTGATAACACAGTTACGTTTTTCCTATACGTCCTCCAAAATTACATACATTTTGCATATGTGGTATCATCGTCAACAGGAACAAAGATGTGATCTCTGTTATGAACTATTGTTCTGGGTCCAAAGTTCACAATGGACATTCTTTTTATATATAATAAATAATATACTCATGCACTTGACGACTCGCAACTTTGAAATTTTGAATTGACTCGGCCTTTACTTGATGGAAATCCATGGCAAATGTAAAAACTTTACAAACGATAAGTTTCCACAAAATTTTGTGGAGATCTTATCGTTTGTGAAGTTTTTACAGTTATAGAAATTGATGAAAATTAGACAATACTACTGATGTTCAATATTTTCAGGGAACATACAAGCAACAAACTTCAAAAACGATTGGATAAAATGTAGCGTGATAACTACGTTTCATGAACTTGTAATATCCAACTATGAGGAAAAGAATTAACATCATTTACTTGTTAACTTATTTTCTAACTTAGGTAACGAAACATAAAACAGAATTACATGCATATGGCAGAAAAACATCATGGTATCGTTGAATATAATAGTTAACGGCTCGACATGTGTTTCGCTAACTGTTACCAGTTTCAATCTCCTCCTGAAGATGCTAAAATAGTTAGCGAAACACGTGTCGAGGCGTTTAAAAAAATATGTGTTTGGTTAGTGGTAAAACAGTGTAGTGAGTTATTTATTATACAACGGAAAAAAGTAGTAGATTTTAGCACCAGGTTGTGTTGTAGTGGAGCGTAGCGAAAAAAATAACCGTGAGCTAAAATATAATATTTTTCCCGTATATAATACACTATATCTTTCTGTCACAGGGAAAAGGACGAATCAATATCGAGGAACTATTACATTATATTAAAATCAGAAAATTATCCACATAAAATTTTGAGTTTTTAACAGGAAAGTCTAATTCTGTGATTTGATTTCCAAAAATTGCGACTCACTCCTCTTCCGTGGGCAAAAAGTAATTTATGAAAAGCGACATTTCATAACCTGTCAACAGCGATGAAATTTTAAACTTTTTTCCCGTCACAGAAAAAAAATCAATTAGCAAAAATATTATGGCGCCATTATGGTAGAAGCGTTAGTATTCTAGACAAGCCCAGTCAGCACATCCTTTCGTTGTCAACCTCGAAAGATGCCGAACAGCACTTTATAAAAATTCCTTCATCCATAGAACTGCTAGGCTCTGGAATTCATTGCCTGAGGAAGTATTCCCAACAACATATAATCTCCAGAAGCTCAAAAAAAATTCCAATACCTACCTCCTGTCCTTATCCTCCCTAGGAACACACGATGTTCTTTGAACATTATAGGGATATCCTTTCGTGCGTTTCAAGCGATAAAAATAAAAAGAGGTTCAAAAAAATTCCAATACCTACCTCCTGTCCCTATCCTCCCTAGGAACGCACGATGTTCTTTGAACATTATAGGGATTTCCATTCGTGCGCTCCAAGCGATAAAAAAAATGGTTAAAAATATTATACCAACTTACATGTGCAACAGGAAATCACTATACATTAATTCTTTACACTTCATTACACCACACCGTGTCTGATTGCCCGCATGTCAGCAATCTATATCGTTACAACTTCATACTTCTCCTACTTCCTCTAATATTTTTCAAACAAGGTACGTTCATTCGCATTTCTCCCTCATAATTGATTCTATTATATTGAAATTTTGAGCGCACTGACACTTTGGGGCAGATCATCTGATTCGACCCCACTACAAGTATGACAAAATACTTATTAATACTGATATTTCTATTTATTGAGACGAGGACAAAAATCCCAGAAATTTAGGGAAATGATTATTCCACCTCCCCGATTAACCTACAGTCAGTACGGCATATCAATCACATAACTTATAAAGATTACCGCAAAACTTGGAAAATATAATCAAGATATATCTATATATCTAAATTGGAATTTTGATGCTTGACCAGGAGGGTGTATAAGTATCCAAAGTATCGGGGCAAAGGCCATAGGGATTTCAGCCATACGTCATCGTAGCCACAGTTCCATATTTCACGAGTATGATAGTGAGTTATTGATGAGGACGCCATTACACTACTCACACAAAGTTGTGACACTGAAAATAACCATAATACGCGTACATGATTGATTTCATGATGTGAATATCATTGAAATTTAAGTGTATTTCAAATATATAATGTTCTTATCAGTTACTATATAGGTTTTAATTGTCAATTATGTAGAGTATATTCATGTCTTACTAGTTTTATAATGTTTTTATTCTATATTATGTGGCAATCTTTTTGTAACTGATGTGTCAACATGCCAGCATACAATGACCTGTCAGCTTTTTATACGGCATTTTGATTTGGGGTAGCTCATCTTGTATGAAATATGTTTTCATAAGTCAGAAAAGAATAGTCAGATGCATTGCCAATGCTTCTATGAAAACTTCCTGTCGAGGTTTATTCAGAGAATATAATATTCTGTCAATTTATGGTTCATACATTCTGGAATTATTAGTGTATATATGTTGATCGATTGCAAAAAATGAAACCGTTCATAATTACGACACTAGGATAAAGGAACATCTCCACATACCCAAAAATCGTTTGTCATTTTGTCAAAAAACTTACCAAACCATCGGTCTTAAGCTATATAATATAATACCTGAAGAGTACAAATTGTTGAGAAAATTGAAACATATCAAAATGAAGATTAAATCTGTGATATTGACGATAGTCCCATATAGTATTGAAGAGTTCATTATTATTTCAGATAATGCTTGTTCAATGTCAATGTAGGTATATTATGTTTATTTTGTTTTATACCAATGTATATGTATATTTTTATCTGCAATTCCTGTATGAATTGTTTCATGACTTGTCCCATCCCATAAATTGTATAAGTTCTTTGAAAGTGGACCAATAAATCTATCTATCTATCTATCGTCATGATGCCTCCGTCTCATACTCAGTCAGTATGTCAGCATCGAGATTAATCTATCAACTCTTCTAAAATCTCGTTTGCTCAGGGAACGAAAAATCTCTTTTTTCTCCTAACAAAAATATCAACAAAGCCATATATGTTTCTTTCTACGTTTCTCTCTGTCAGCACACCTCTTTTTTTTTGTTTATCGCAACTTCGAAGTTGGAAACCAACTCTACAGAAGTCGATACTTGTGCAGGATTAGGAAGAAAAGGAACTACAGTTTGAAGTGGATTCTGAACTACATATAGGTCACTCAGTCTCGAGATATTACAAACAACTAATAATATCTGTAAATCTGTAACATCTGTATTTTTATTTTTTATTTTTCAATTTTTCATTTTTCCATTTCTTATTTTTTCATTTTCAGAAGCGATTGGTCTCAGTTTCAAACCTAAGCCAAGTTGCTACTTTGCAGACAGGTTTCCTCAAAACTTGAGCAACGTAATCATCCCAAACTGAAGAATAGATTAAATAACATATGAACTATTCAACTCAATTTGAGGACTGTACAAAACCCACTCGCTATACATATTTATTTATACATATTTATCAGATCAATCAGATCACCATGATGTAAATGAATTAATGTTACTCTTATATATATATGTACAAATAGTTGAATCGAGCTGAATAAAAATATCTATATCTATCATATATACGAGTTGTTGAATGAATATCGTAATTTTATCTATATGTATAAATAACAATTGGATAAAAGCTATAAATAACGTGAAAGAAAGAAACTGTCTCCAACTAGCAATTCATCTTTTATAAAGATTGTTGAAACTGCCAAACAGCAATCCTCATGGAACTGTTGAAGTTGTTTCTCGACTATACTTTCGGAAAAACCTACTATGAAACCAATTTGAGAGAGAATGACAATTCTCAATTTCAGAGGATTTTCATTTTTCATGCTCTCCTTTTGGATGTTCAACAGATATGATTCAATGTTCGACGTGGCAAATAGCCATCAGGAAAGTAATTGTTTTCTGTTGAATATTCAGAATGATATTATGTGCATGTATATATTTTTATCTGAAAGAGAATGCAAATTCTCAACTTATCAATAGAAATAATTCAATGTTCTTCGTGGCATTTAACCAGGAAAGTAGTTGTTTTCTGTTGAATTAACCAAGAAAGAATTTATATTTTCATCACATAGAGAATCGAATTTTCGAATGTTTTTCTTTATATATTATGTACCCATTTTTTTATGTTCATGATTTTATCTGAGAATATTCCTCAATACAATGTATAGAAGTTGTGTAATGCATTTTGAGTATCAAAATATGCGAGAAAATTTCCCTCCACACTGGGACGAACCGAAGGAGATTGTTGCCAACTTATTTTTGAATTTTCCAATTTCCGTTTTTGATGAAATGTGAATTTTGCCAACTCACAAACAACAACACAAGTTTCGTTCTGACAAAAAATTAATAATACGAATTGATCACCCTAGCTGGATTATTAAAAAAAGTTTTCACAAAGCTTATTTAATCAGACACATATTTTATTCATATTTATATTTA
Organism: Phaedon cochleariae; assembly: GCA_918026855.4. Classification (NCBI taxonomy): domain Eukaryota; kingdom Metazoa; phylum Arthropoda; class Insecta; order Coleoptera; family Chrysomelidae; genus Phaedon; species Phaedon cochleariae. The sequence continues at coordinate 16,417,752 of OU896720.1, read as the reverse complement.
TTCACAATATGAAATTTCCACTCATCAGTAGGAAATTTTGAATTCCAAGTTTGAACTATGGGAATATTGAGATACAATAAACTTAATTTTCTATGAGCCTGGAGTCGGGAATTCAGAGTACGTAGTCGGAAAGCCTAGGTTAGCAGAGGGAATTTCATTTTCCGAATTGAAACTTGATAGTTCCAACTCGAAATTCGGATTTTTTTCCGCCTTCAAGCTTTGAATTCTCACTCATCAGTCGAAAATTTCGTAATTTTGTGTAGTTTGAAGTCGTAAAAAATAAATACTCAGCATGAACGTTTTTTTTTTGTGGAACTAGCCAAACTTCCAAACCTCAATTTGCAAACTCGCCTAAGATTGGGATTGAAAAATGATTTATTTCACAGGGAGGTGTGAAAATCGTAACCAAAATGCTATAAAAATGCTCCAACTTTTCTTGTTCCAAGATTCATCTCATTTCTTTTGTATAAAAAATGTATTCTTGTTATAATGCTGTAAAACGAAATGTTTTCGACAAAAGTGTAATTTTTCGATATTATTTTTTCCACTAATGACACTGAAAAATCAACATCTTTTATCATTTCAGATTTTCATTTTATTGAAGGAGCAATGCCATTCACCGTGTATATTCACCTTTATTCAGAATATTAGTAAAATTTTGATATATCATGTATAGCCTATAGGAGCTCAGTTGTTAAACAAACTAAAAGAAAATTTGACTTGGCTGTCAGAAAATGGACGCTGTATAAAATCTCGATTAAAATTTCAGGTGAAATTGTGAATAACTACAAAACTGAGTGGGAATTTGAATGACATTCATTTTGATAGGAAGCTGGATTTTTGCCACTGGTTTCATATTATTATGTATTAGATGATGAAAACTTTCGCAACAGAAATCAGTGAAATGAATAAATGAAAGTTAACAATAGAATGTTCAGTATCACTAAAACTATTTGTTCATTCCGTTCTTTGAATATATAAATTCTTATTCTCGGTATATAATATATATATTATTGATTTTTCACTCATATTTCATCCATTCTGCCACACAATATTCCTGGAAAATAAAATACCAAGATCATCCGCAAAGTATATACAGGGTGTTTCATAATTGAATGCCGATCCTTAAGGGCGATAATCCTTGGATGATTTCAAAGAGAAAAGTTCATATCAACATTATGTCCTAAACCCCTTAGTTATTGAGCTACAGGGCGATGAAATTTCAAGAAAAAAATTTGTTTTTCATCATAATTTTTTATCACTCTTAGATATTGTTATGATATTTTGTATACACCTTTTCATTATTAAGGACAATTTTCTTACGTGAAAGATATTTAAAAATTCTCACCAGTGGCGTCTGTACGGGGTTTGAACTGACCATTTTTGAAGAAAAAAATAGTACGCCACTGATTTTTCTGAGAACCAGATTTTTTCAATTCTCATTCATTTTCGACTTACTTTTATACAACGTACCGTTTCCGCGTAAAAAAAGAAAAACCAAAGAATTTTGTTCCTTTAGTTCTTGGATATTGTTTTTGGTAATTCAGTAGATACTCACTATAAGTGGAAACACATTTTGTTCTGGGACGAAAATCAAACTTTTACTTTTACCAGTGTTGTCCTCGTAGCCCTGATATTGAATTTTTTGTTTGAAACAAAGCTGTACGCTTCTGATTTCGATATCCTGTAGCTCAAAAACTAAGAGGTTCAGGACATATGTTCATATGAACTTCTCTCATTGAAATCATCCAAGGATCGTCGCCCTTTAGGATCAGCATTCAATTATGAAACACCCTGTATATTCACACAATATTGTTATCTATATGTATAGTTTAACCATAAAATTATTTTTACTCCTCAACATTTTCTCAATGTGCCTTGACTGATTCATGAATGCTTCTTGTTGTCCTAGCTAAATGCAAAGATTAAAAGAAGTCCTAACTTTTTGAGTATAGTGTGTATCGACTCTTGGACTCCGCTCTGTTCCTTTCGTAGCTATGCTCTCCTTTGTCACTAATACCCCTATATATTCTTATGAGATTTACACACTCTGTTCATGTCCATGCGAAAACTGAAGAAAATATCAAATTGACGAATCACCTCCTATACCGGGTATCAACAAAACTATTAGACAAACCTTCTAGAATATTAGGTGTATCAAAATGGAATTCGATATGAGTACCTATATAAAGTTTTCGCATATTTTTCACATCCTGGTCACGGAAATCGCTTCGGTTCTGAATTTTTAAATGTATATTATAAAATTTTTGAATTTCTGGGACAATTCAAGATCAGAATATATTATATTTTTAGATAGGTGCGGCCATGACCTGACGTAAACTTATCTAAGGACCTCAGGTGATGTCAGTAAATCATAATCGCAAAGTTTTAGTGACAAGTATGACAGATATGAAGAAGAAAAGTTGACATAATTGATTTTCTTTACTTAACTATTATTATTCAAATGGCAAACAGTTTTTGACAAGCATTTCCCGAAAAACGAATTTCTTGGCGAATTTGCGATTGAATTGAAAATAAGAACATTAATTTAATATTAATAAAGAAAATATTCATTCACTTTTGTCAACTGTGCCATGGATAGCCATAATGAATATTTTGTAGTTATTTTTTTCGAGACCTTTGGGAAACAAAACACTTAGGTTGGGACTTCTCACTTCGATTATACATTATTCTGACAGCGTTGACCTGATGTCGTTGTGAGTTCTCAGTTTCGATAACAGATGGCATAAATGAGGTGGTAAGCCCTATGATGGTATGACGGAGCCCTTCTTGCCAAACACGGTCGAATGCTTTCGATATGTCGCTACCACAGCTAGAGATTGCCAATGTTTTTTCTAATGAAGCTTGCCATAGATGGGTGAGGTATAGGCAAGACGATCTCATGTTGATCTTCGGTCTATCATTGTTGATTCCTGATGGGGTTTCCAGATATTTGATTTATATAATCTCAGTGTTGAAGGCTTCCTTCATCACTTTGGAGATAACTGATATGATAGGGCAATTGGTCTGTAGTTGTAAGGCAGGTTAGGTTGAGGAGCAAAATTATTTTTCCTAGGGATTTGTTGAACTTTAGCTATCTTTCAGCAAGATGTAGAAACACCCAACTTGTACGAGATGGTAAATAACTTGCAGATTCGGTGTTAATTCTGGTGCATATTTTTTGGGTTTATTGGGTGGAATTCCATCAGGACCGATAGCCTCATTCGTTTTGAGACCAAGCGAATGCGTCTGATGGTACGTTGACGAATGACGATTCCGGGGATTCGACTATCAACGGATGGAATATCTGGCAGATTTTTTTCTTGGGAATCTAAAGTAGAATTTGCTGCGAACATATCAACAAAAATGTTGAAAGTATTAGTGAAATTCCTCTCGATTGCTTCAGCGAGGGACCAAAATGAACGGGAGCCATTGAAAAAATCTATGAGTTTCGATCTGATTTTAGCATTGTATGTTTCTTTTGATGCATCTATTGTTTGACTGCAGTTATTCCTATTCAGCAGTAATATGCCAGTTTCAGTACCTTCCTAATCTTAATGGATATGGTATAGATACATGCCATTTTGAGACATAGGTAGTGAATTACATGTAAAAATACTGATTTTATATGGGGTGTCCCATTTTATATTTCATTCATGTTCCGTGGTAAGAAAGTAAATCATCAAGGTCCAATAAATAAACAAATATAAAGTATTCTTTCACATTACCAGGTTCCGAGATTGTACCCTGTATAAACAGCTATTGAGACTGTTACGTACATGTGTATTTAAATACTCGATTTCACGGTACCTGATAAGACGCAATCATTTTATTAGCCCATTCGCCAATTCCTACAATTTCTACTTTTCAATAATGGCGAATGCGCCGAATCAATTGAGTATGTAAATTACCGCGATATCAAAAGTTATGTTTGTCCAAGTTGACTGTTGAATAAATCATAATCTATGTCAGTCTGTATGTCTAGACTATTATTATAGATTGTGAATTGTAGGTGAGTCGTGATGGCTAGGAAACCTCTGCTGGATCACTGCGATATACCTACATTGTGATAAATCTTATCTAATTAATCGTCGTCTAACCCTGATATTAAATTATCCACCTCAGTCGACCTCTCGTAGATCTGCTTTAGCTGATTTCACAATTCAACTTCTGGCGGAGTTATATAAACTTCACGGGAGCAAAATGAAATAAATGTGCCTACAGTGTTTTCAGACAGTGCCTGTTCCATCTGTAATAATGTCTTCCCTATACTACAGTAGCACATATAATTTTGGCTGGAGATTCGCTTCATAAAAAAAAGAGTTAGTGATGTGTCAATATAGAGCTAACATCCTGCCAAGATTCGTGCTACACAATCACCCAGGCAACAAGATGGCGAAGGATCACGTCGATGTAAAGATCGTGATAATGACGACATGAATTCAAGTACCTGTACAAGGTGTATTGAGAACGTTACTATTACGTGATGCATGTGTTGGTGACGTTTGAAGATTACGTTGGTGTGACATACCGTTTTGATGGACTTCGTTGTACAGAGAATTTGTCGAAAATCTGCTATCTGATCTCCTCTTCGATGACAAGGAATTAATACATAAATGAACATACCCCAACAAATGATTCACCACCATTCATCAAATTTGCTATCAAACAATTATATCCCTCCATCTCGCCGACACTCACTGAATTTAGTTTGGTTTGTTATGCCATATTTGATTGATTTTTCTCATACGTTTCATGACCAAATTTGTACGTCATTCCGACGTCACCGTTAGGTGAGTAAATGACGTGAATAAAGGTGTGTAATATGACGTCATTGGGCTGTACTTATTCAATAATTGACTTTATCTTTGGACTTTCTCTTCCTCCGGCAAATTTCAGAACCCTACCTCAATAATTACGTGAGATACGGGGGTGCTTCCATTAAAAATGCGACAAAATTTCATTTTTCCGAACTGGAAATTTTCTAGGAAAAATTTGAATAGTTAGTAAATTGGGCGTCCTGATTCCAAATCTGAAGTGATTTTCGACCTATTTTGACTCCTAATATCATTTGGGAAGAGGCTCTATTCGATATAAAAATCCAGGACCGGATTTGATTTTCTGGAAGAGACCTTTGAAATATGAACATAAATAACTTCCAATTGAAATCTGTTTCTACATGTGGAAATGTGGAAACATTGTACTCAATATGAGGAACTATCGCTTAGTTGAAAGATTTCTATCGGAATCAGATAGATATACGTGCCTACTCATACTACATGAGGGAACTTTTGAAGAACTATTGAATATGATCTCATTGCATGTGAACTCTCTCAATCAGCGAATCAAATAGTGAGTTCGGTGTTTTCACGATTCAGAAAGCACTAAAAAAGAAGGCTGTGATAGATGTAAGCAAATGGATTGAAAGAAGTATTTCATTTCAACAGGATGGGGCACCTCCACATTACTCAATACAAGTTAGAGAATACCTAGACACCTAATTCTCTAATCGCTGGATAGGCTCTCATTCTTGGCCTTCTAGGTCTCCTAACAGTATTAGACTATTATCTATGGAGACATTTGGAATGATTGGTATATCAGACTGAAGTCAACACCAGAGAGAAACTGAGGAAGAGGATAGTTAGATATAGATAGGATAGTAACAATAGGCACATTTTTCTAAAAACCATGAGAGATCTCCTGAAGAGATGGAGAAAATGTTAAGAAATTGGGGAAGGACATTTCGAGAAACTTCGTTGAAGATTGTTAAGGTATAGCCAAAGCTTTTTTGAAAATTATAATTGTTTTGTAGTTTTTTTCTGAAAATCAAGTCCAATCTTAAATTTTTTTATTGAAAAAAACCTATTCTCAACTTTGCTGGTATATCAATGTGCAAGAAAAAATGATTTCAATACCTTAAGTCGAATGTAGAGAGTAATGTGCCCAGACGAAATCAAAGAAATATTCATGACTAGGTATTTTGTTTGAATTTTTTGAAAAATACCATCCAGAAACTCGAGATTATGACATTTATAAAGAAAATGAATTTCCCAAGTCCGTGTCTGGATTTTTTTTCCATAGTAGGCCATCTTATGGAGTGTTAGTAGAGGTGAGTTGCTGGTCAATTTCAGACGATAACATCGAGACATCGAGACAAATAATGCCCTGTTTTTCTGTTCGAATAGGCAAAATATATTTTTTCACATATATATCAACTTACCTTGACTTCCTCTATCCGCCATTAGGCTATGGTTGGTTAGTCATGACTCACCCTGTATAAAATGAGTTAATTGTGTTTTATTTAACCTAACAATGAATGTTATGTATATATTGATATTACATACAGTCAATTCCCCTGTAACAAAATAGATATATTTCCACCCAACTTTAGTGGAATAAAGTTGATCAAGAATAATAGTTTGAACTATCACCAGCTGCCTTTTTGATATTTTGTGTATAGTTATACGTATAAACTTTAAGTCAGTATTTTGTTTTCTATTCAGCGTAATGTTATCCCAGTATTGTTTTGAATTTTGGTGTGCAATTTTCTCACCGAATACCACTCTAGCTTCAATTAAAAACTGGAAATTCTGTCTCGATCACGAATATTTAGAAACTTCTTCCTCGACTTCAACACAGGAAAATTTTCAAAATATTCGTGCTCTCGAAGCAATTTCCGGTAATAATTAGAGCTCTTGTGGTATTATAAGTGAAAAAATTGAATGGATTGTCTGCGTCTATAGACGCATACGGTTCCTTAGTTGTTTCAACTTGCAGGAGATTGTAGACAAAATGAGACAGAATTAAAAAAAAACTTATCAAGCTAAACTGAGGGCTGTATTCTGAAAATGATTGACTCAATCAATCCAAATTATTTGTGTCTACCTACATCACGAGATTTCAGAATATTTTGACTTCATGCTAATTCTGTACACGCACTAACGTGGCGGAGGCATCCTATAATCCAAACAAAAAAATATCCGATAGTCCACTTTGGAAACTGATGGATGTGCACATAATTTGGCTTGCAAATTTCATATGCCAACCACTAATTTTGATAAAAACTACAAAATTTTAGATTTCTATTCAGCCAAATGCAAATGATGTCATGTAAAATTGCGAACAATTTGCAAATTTTACGCATGCACTTAATTATATTTAAAACTTGGCAAATGATCTATTATTATTTTCTAAATAACTATGTCGACTTCCATTGGCCGACAAAACTTCTTAAGGTTCCCATACAATTAGGAATTACGCAAAAACACGTATTGTAATTACATCAGTTACATCCATTTGGAGAAGCGAAAACTCTCCAATTATTGAGCAGTGATACATAATTTTTGCTCATCGAATAATTGTGATTTCATCCCTTTTGTTTCATCGCAGTCTCCGCACATAATTCAGTACAGGGACGTACCTACCCAAAATTCAGATGTACCACTACACAAAAACCTCATTGCGTTAAAGTTCATCAATCTTACACAAGGTGTTCCACGGTGGATGAAACATCTATCGATACCACGGGAAATGTTCTTCCCTTCACTAGCAATACCAGTCAGACGAACTAGACAAACCCAGTCAGCACATTCATTCGTAGTCAACCTCGAAAGATATCGAACAGCACTTTATCAAAACTCCTTCATCCATAGAACGGCTAGGCTCTGGAATTCATAGCCTGAGGAAGTATTCCCAAGAACATATTATAATCTCCAGAAGTTCAAAAAAGAATCCAATACCTACCTCCTGTAGGGATTTCCTTTCGTGCGCTCCAAGCGATAAAAAAAAAGAAGTATCTGGAGAACAGAACGACAGCTGATTTTTTCGAAAAGTTGTTGACGTGGGTAATCAACATTCTCTATACGTCTAAAATATTATATATTTCTATCAATACAATGTTGTCGCTGATATAAAAAAATTGTATAGCTTCTTTGTTATTTCGAATGGTATATTATATCATTTCGGTGATTCTTATAGGATTCCTCTTAACATTTCCTGACGATTCCCTATACCTATGTGACAGTGTTAGCGATAAAAATTATCTTGTCGAATTATTTTGCATAAAACCTATATAACCCTCGATAAATGAATTTTTTTTCACAATGCAGTTTCACGAATCATTGCAAGTCGGTTCATACCTGCATTAGACCAATAAATATTTCGCCGACGAGCAGATCTCAGTAGACGAGCAGATCTCAGTATCAGCATACATCAGAGAAGCTCAGAGGCAACTTCCTTCCGGGGACTCATGAGAATGATATACTCAGTTATTTTTTAATGGAACAGAGCATCGTAGTACATGATAGTAATGATAAAAGAGTGTCAGGTTTACAACGTTTCCTCGATGTTGTGAGGGAGAAGTGGTTCGATTCCACTATAAGCTGTAGGTCCCGCTCTTTCTAACCCCGCACAAGTTTCGACTTCTGGGAAGTTGGTTACCAACTTCGAAGTAGCGATATACAAAAAAAAAACTCCAGGAAATGTTATGCGAACTAATGCCACTAGATGGCTCTAAAGGATAGATCGGCCTTTTCCCCGTTCCGTGCTTTGATCAGAACTTTAGATATGGTCGAATTTGAGCTCCATGAAGTGTTAAAAGTTGATTTGAGGTGGCAAATTCCTTGGTGCCAAGGCACTGATTGATATACAATAATATACATACACCAGCCAAATTTAGGCAAATTTTGACCTCAATCTCCTCTTGAACCATTTGTAGTTTCTCTATTAGCCATTATTGCGTATAAAACAAATTCGGATTGTACATTAGTAACGGGTTTTGAAAAAATAAATGCGAACTACGCTGAATAAACAAGTAGGACATCTACAAATTATGTTTTGGGTTTTTACGTTGGAGACTTTCTGAGGAGTAATAAGGGATCAGGTATCTTGGTTGGCTTCCCTGCTTGTACGCTGTTACAAAGCTAATTTTCAATTAATCCTAATATCTCTATTTTTGTAGAATATACACGGTTTATAATGAAACTTCGACAATACAATATCATTTTCTGAGTCAGAGACGGAATATGTCTTAAACAGGGTGTCCCAAAATTGCTGGGACACATCAGAGCTACAACGTGTAATAGTAGTAGAAATAGTAATAGTCTTTATTTGAAAAAAATAACCTTATACAAATCTACAGAACATGTAAAAGGTTATTGAAACAAACAGGCGTCACAAAATAATTAATAAAGCTAACTCAGTCAACTGAGGTACATACAATATGAAATATTTACCCTTAAAATGTTGTGTAGGTTTCCAACTCTAATAGAGGTCAAAATAGGTTGATTGAACCTAATTTATTTACATACCAAAATGTACTGTTTATCCCTGAGAAGAGTTATAAGTTTACATAAAAAAATAGGTGCAGTATTTCAATTTTTTACATCGAGTTGACCTTTATATTGATGAAGGTGGCCGTTATATTGAACATTTATCATAAAAAACGTTTTGCCTTTGCCACATAAATTTTGTATTCTGTTATTAAAACTTGTACTGGAAATATCTGTTAGCATTATTGAGTAAAACAATTTTTTCCTTCAGTAATATGGGGAGTACGAAGTTTTAACGGGAGTAACAAAATGAAGATAATTAATCTGTCTTCTCGTTGAAAAAAATTTTGTTAAATTTCATCAAAGGACCCCGCACTTTTTCTATATAAAAATGGCGTTCCGTCGAATTTCCCCAATTTTTGGCAAATGATAGTACTCGACATACTGATTGAATATGCCAAGTCCCAACTCAATCCTATGACTAGTTTACGAGATACAGGGTGTTGAAGTTGAAGAATACCTAATTTTTCTCGGCCTATATCTCTAAGATAGGACAAATGAATTCCAATTTTTCGGGAGCACGTAATAGTTATGCCCTTAGGCGCAAGAACTATATAGGTATTCGACCAAAACTGATTTTTATTACAGGGTGATTCTCATTTCAAATAATGTGTTTTTTTGAATATCTGAATATCGATGCTACAAATTGATAACAATTACAAAATGAGATTTATAGCCAAGTATGCTCTTCTTACATCAATTGAATTCGTAAAATATAATAATTATACATGGTGTTTCATTAATGCTGTTGATTGCATAATTGGTCTATCCTAAAGTTCATTGGGCCACCTCGTATTATCGGGTTGATTCCAGACATTCAAAATATTTTTGAAGGATGTATCCCAATGAGTTCCATGATATACAGAGTGATTCATCGATTGAAAAAATTGACAACCACGAAAAAATATTCAAAAACCACTATTTTTTTCATCACCCTCTAATTCGAAATTATTACCGTCGATGTAAGATTTTTTTCCACCAATATACTCAGTATGGATATTTCAATCAAATTGGGAATTTTCAGACCCATGCTATGACTAGTTTTTTTTATACATCGAATAATGTGAAAATAATTATGGAAAAGTAATTACATAATAACACGAAAAATTGCTCCGAATCGCAAAACTAGTAGTCACTAGTCAACTATGTCAAAAAATGTGATTTGTTCGTAAACAAAATCTAGTGGTCTTATTATAGGTCCGCTAGCAAAACATCTCGAAAATGTTTTTCAGAAAACATCAAACAAATCACAATATGCCCCCGAAAAAATCTCATCAACGACACAACTATTCTACGCACCCCTTTCATCAACTTTCAACTCATCAACGATCCCACTCATAAACGTGCTAAAACTCATGAGCGTTCGAAGTCGACAGCGGTTTTTCCCAACTCAATCCTATGACTACTTTTCGAAAAAAGTATGAAACTAAACTTCCGCAAACGCCTAGTAAGAGGTGCGCGTTAATATATTTTGCAACTCTCCTATATCCAACCAACTTCCAATCTTTTGACCATACTGTATATTGTTAGAATCGAAGTTAGTATATGCACATCGCAAAGACACTAAAGTTGGAGTTTTGATTATGTAGATATTCGTTACCGGGTTCAGTATAGGCCTGAAAGAAAAATGTCAATTAAGAATTTCAATCACAGATTTTGAAAAAATAGACAAACCAACTCGTTTTCCCACCACCTGAGAGGTAGAGTTTCAGGCGCGTTTTTTTTATTGTGGTATCCCCTGTAGGCCTAGTCCACGTTAGAAAGTGAAAGTTCCAATACCTATAATATGATTGTGTGTAGGCAGGATTGGCGCAGTGGACGAGCACCCGAGTCAGGACTGCGGGGTCGTGGGTTCGATTCCCAGACAGCGCAAGGAATTTTTCGAATATTAATATACGAATTAAATACTGTGAAGTTTCGGAGCATCGGCTGGGGATAGTCCTGCACGATTCACTGTTGCGTGCCTACATACAATATAGATACATGTTCAGAACACTATGGGCTAAAGGACCTCATTAGGGATCGATGGTTGGTTGGTATGTACATACCTACCAACGAAGGACATATACTACTACTACTACTATAATTATGTTTCACAAGGAACACAGAAATCAACTAATCGCCAGATTCAAATCAGTTCCGGACCGATGTTCATATTTTCAGGATTCAATCGATTTGCAGCATCGTCGATACAATTCAAAAGGCGATCAGATGGAAAGGTAATATTTCCTTGGTTTCTTGCGTATCCAAGGAACCATACCACACTGGCTACGTGTGCACACGTCCCTAATGTTCTAGCACCGGACCTACAAGTACAGTAGTACCCTAAAATGGGCGGATCTTGTAAATTATTATCATCGATTTCTCTGAATACTAACCACAGCATATGTTTAGTGGCATTTCTGAACCGAGAAAATACTCGAAATCTTAAAAAATTGGGTTCCTCAATGAGTTCGTCAATATCGAGTGTATTTTGTTCCCCTCCATCTTTTTGTATCGTGTCTTGTATGTAGGAGGCAGCTAAGTGAATGTGATATGACCCTGTGAGTGTTTTCAAATATTCTAAGTCAAGTCGAGGAAACGTCGGTACATGTCTATGGTTCAAACGAAACCATCGACCATTTCTTGTACGGAGGTTTTCAGCCTCAACTCGGGCCTGAACAATGTTGACTTCTTCGATATCATGCAACATTTGTGTAGCTAATTCCAATGTGCCCGGCATCCTTATTGGAGGATGGTATTTGTTTATTAGGGCGCCAGCAATCAAATAGAATTCGCGTAATTTTGCAACATGTGTTATTGATATCGCTCCTCGGAAAAATTTGAAAATCGATTTGAAATGCCCATTTCTAGCCTCTACAATCCATCTGGTGCTAGTAATAAAGCGTGCCCTATTAGTTTCGATTGTTGTGAGTTGTCTTTGGTTTGGTGGTAGAAATGGTGGCATATGGTAATGGAGACCAAGATCCTGTAAAAGACCAATAGAGTCCCTATAACCCCTATCGACTATCACTACATCGCCTTCTTGAAACCATGTCCTCATTCTATTTATATCATTCTGTAGCTCATGCTGCAGAATGGTGGCATCATTATTTCTAGCATCAGAAAAGTATGGACCATTAATTGCCAAGATGTAGCCATCAGGAGCGACCATAATTTCAGGCTTAACCAGGTTCTCATTTTTATGGAAGCAGTAGGATTGTCTCAATATCCGGAAATTACTACTTTTTTCTATTTTGTTATATGTACAGTCTATATACACAATTGCTTTTGGGATATTGGGAGAAGGGTTGTATAGCTGATTGGTGTATACAGACACGTGTCTATTAATATAATCGTCTCTTGTAATAGAGTCGAAACCAATATTATTAGTTACAAATCTTTGCATTAGAGATATCCTCACATTCGATATTATCAAGCTAGTTGTTTGTCTTGAAGAAAAATGAAACAAGATTTTCAAAAACTCATCTGAAACTCCATGTTTCATTTTGATTAGAAATGTCAGTAAATGTTTCTTTTTGATATGCCTTCTATTTCCCCCTTGCTCGATTGTATCACAAAATCCATAAAGTTCTTGAAAATCTTCTTTTGAAATCGACGTCAGAGCTTTGAACTCTTCTTCTGTAAAACTATCAATATCATCCCAGTTTCTAATACGTCTATTTTCATTGGCAACTGTTCTCAAACACTGTAGAAATTGAAGCATATTTGATATCAAATAGGGTTTGTTGATAAAATTCAAACCTCCATGCAAATTATTCAAGAGAAATCCATGAGGGTCAAGATGATGACCACAAATTCTCAGAAAGTCCGGAACATAAATATTCGTTACAACAAAAATGTTCACCCTACATGCAAGAGTTATTCTCTGAACATGTTGACGAGCATTACAGATTATGCAGGCACGGCTCATTACTGGACTCAATACATTTAGGCGAAGACAGTTTGGGTTATTTTCCATCTCATTGATATCAATTATTACACTGTTATGACAATTGAAACAAACTCTGGTATCATCAAAAATGTCAATTGGAGGATTTCCAGCAGCTTGTCTTCTAAATGTTGCAATTTGCAGAAAATCAACATTATCTTCACGATTTATACGAATTGTGAGTCTAGGAATGAAATTCCCTTCGCATACATAACATCTTACCCTATTTGCAAATGCCATAATGCGCACTAAATTCACTAAACAATTACTGAAAACGACTTAAAAAACACTCAGAATAAAGATATACGCTGATATGATATTTTAAGATACTGACAACCCGAAAGTTGCTGGATGACAGACACATTTATTGATATCATGATTTTGTTTTCTAAGCCTACTGAAAAATATTCTATCTGGTTGCGATAATCCAAATTCGACTTCTACGAAGTAAAACATACTTATTAATTCGTGACAACCCAAGTTTCTAGACTAATTCGACCCCGCCGATTCCGAAAATATCAGTTGTCAACTTGAATTGGGACTAGAACTTACCCTAAAATATAATTTTATAGTTATTTGAGGATGTCTATCGATCTATTACGGTATGTATATCTTACGATATACATTACCTAATGCCACTATTTCTTCCAACAAATAGATGTTGTTGGAAAACGAGTTGGTTCATGTATTTTTTCAAAATCTATGATTGCAATTCTGAATTGATATTGAGTGGAAGAAAGAGGCTTCGAGATTGTTTCATTATTATTTTACTATATTTTTGATGTGTTGGATAAATGATGATTCCTCGGTACCTACTGATGTTCCTGTATTCCATTTTTCTTTCAAGTCTATACTGAACCCGGTAACGAATATCTACATAACCAAAACTCCAACTTTAGTGTCTTTCCGATGTGCATATACTAACTTCGATTCTAACAATATACAGTATGATCAAAAGATTGGAAGTTGGTTGGATAAAGGAGAGTTGCAAAATATATTAACGCGCACCTCTCGCTAGGCGTTTGCGGAAGTTTAGTTTCATATTTTTTTCGAAAAGTATAGTCATAGGATTGAGTTGGGAAAAACCGCTGTCGACTTGGAACGCTCATGAGTTTTAGCACGTTTATATGAGTGGGATCGTTGATGAGTTGTGTCGTTGATGAGATTTTTTCGGGGGCATATTGTGATTTGTTTGATGTTTTCTGAAAAACATTTTCGAGATGTTTTGCTAGCGGACCTATAATAAGACCACTAGATTTTGTTTACGAACAAATCACATTTTTTGACATAGTTGACTAGTGACTACTAGTTTTGCGATTCGGAGCAATTTTTCGTGTTATTATGTAATTACTTTTCCATAATTATTTTCACATTATTCGATGTATAAAAAAAACTAGTCATAGCATGGGTCTGAAAATTCCCAATTTGATTGAAATATCCATACTGAGTATATTGGTGGAAAAAAATCTTACATCGACGGTAATAATTTCGAATTAGAGGGTGATGAAAAAAATAGTGGTTTTTGAATATTTTTTCGTGGTTGTCAATTTTTTCAATCGATGAATCACTCTGTATATCATGGAACTCATTGGGATACATCCTTCAAAAATATTTTGAATGTCTGGAATCAACCCGATAATACGAGGTGGCCCAATGAACTTTAGGATAGACCAATTATGCAATCAACAGCATTAATGAAACACCATGTATAATTATTATATTTTACGAATTCAATTGATGTAAGAAGAGCATACTTGGCTATAAATCTCATTTTGTAATTGTTATCAATTTGTAGCATCGATATTCAGATATTCAAAAAAACACATTATTTGAAATGAGAATCACCCTGTAATAAAAATCAGTTTTGGTCGAATACCTATATAGTTCTTGCGCCTAAGGGCATAACTATTACGTGCTCCCGAAAAATTGGAATTCATTTGTCCTATCTTAGAGATATAGGCCGAGAAAAATTAGGTATTCTTCAACTTCAACACCCTGTATCTCGTAAACTAGTCATAGGATTGAGTTGGGACTTGGCATATTCAATCAGTATGTCGAGTACTATCATTTACCAAAAATTGGGGAAATTCGACGGAACGCCATTTTTATATAGAAAAAGTGCGGGGTCCTTTGTTTCACACATTTCTGAACAGCGAAGAAAAATGTGTTTTTATGTAACTTTGAACCCTTCTCAGGGACAAACGGTATTTTGACCTATATTACACGTGGTAACTCTGTGTTCCAGCAATTTTGGGACACAATGTGTAAGCAATGATCCATCATCTATCTATTTTATCAACCACCTGTTCCATCAATTATATTTTCTGTACCATCTTCAGGAGGATATCCCATTCTGAAATTTAACTATTCACTGTACAGGAAATGAACTATTTGACCACCTCATAAGTGTGACTACCACAAGTATCATAAAATTTCTAAGATCCAGTCCTGTGAGCCTGTGCGCTGATTTTCAATGCATCTAGACAGATTTATCAAATTATACAGTCGTTCGTTGATAGCTCACATTTTTATTTTAACTTAATGTATATTCAGCAAGGGATAACACTTAAGTACAATAGAGAAATTATATACATGTACTTTCGATGTTTTTGTTCATAGGTAGGATAGATATAGAATCTGAAAAATTTTTTTGAGATAATTTCCTTTACAGTTGTGATACATGTTATGAGAAGACCTTGGGGAAAGAATCTTCAATTTTTCCTAAATGTTCATTGGTGATGTTTGCATGTATGTATGTTTGTATTTTCAGACAAATTTTGCAACTGAATTTTGACCCACTTCCATCGTTCGATTAATTCGAAATATTTAAAAATGGCGGCTCCAAGATGGCGGGCGAGATTTGTGATGATGATCCTATTCGATTCGAAATTGGTTTGTGGAAGTTTCGTGGTCAGAGCTTTGGAATCTTTTGTCAAAATTATAAATTCAAAATGGATTATGATCCCATTCGATTCGAACCTGTTTTACGGGGGTTTAATGGTTTGATTCGATTCAAAATTCTTCTGTGTGTATTTTCGGGGCCGTAGATTTCAAATTCGTTCTCCCAATTCATAAATTCGATATGTCGGCTCCAATAAGATGGCTGATGAGATGCGTGATAATGATCCGATTTGATTCAAAACTGATGTGCAAGGGACAAGGGTTTTTGGAATCAAAGATTTCGAATTTGCTTTCGAAATTATTAAATTCGAAATGGCAGCTCCAAGATGGCGGACCAGATATCTGGTTTCGGAGATTATAATTTCTTGGGATTGGGAATGTTTCCTTTGGCGAAGAATTTCAAAGCTTTGTTGTTCTATGTAGACAAACGAGTTTTGGTAAAGTCCAGTTCGTCTGACTTGTATTGCAAGTGATGGAATTATAATAGAGACTCCTGATGAACATTCTATGTGAAAGAGTATCTATAGAAAAGTGAAAGGTCGCCGAATTTTCTACGATGTTCGAATGATGTCGAAGAATCAGTGAGTGTGGCATCACCCACCAGGCGAATGGCTCTTCTCTGAATGGAATCTAAGAGCATCATTATATGTTTTGGAGCTGAACCCCATATGTGGAACAGTATTCTAGAACAGACTGTATCAGTGCTTTGTATAGATCAAGAGAAGCTGAAAGCTGTTGAGGTGTAGAGTAGATTCTCGCAAGAAATGAAAATCCGAGTTTTTGTGAAGCAGCTTTTGCGATGGATCTGACATGATTTTCCCATGAAAGAGTATTGCTGATGGAAATGCCGAGCATGGTTAGGTTAGGTTAGGTTAGGTTCCATGCATGTGAGTTAGGAGAATACCGCCCCTCTACGGCGACCCCAGATGGGTCTATTGTGGCTCACCCCAATAATAGAGGTTACAGTTCACTATACGATCTACATCTTTTTACGAAGCCCATGGTTGAATTAAAAATTCCGAGCAAAGATATAGTGGACTTTGTGGGAATGGTGGTATACCTGACGATATATTATGCACACTGAGTACCGCCATCCTAGAGAAAATACAGGCTTGAGTTTTGGTGGCGTTGACTTCGTCCTGAGTTTTTAGTTTCTTCAGAAGAAATGGGAGTTCTGGAAGTAAATGCAGTATGGAGGGTACTTTTATCTGCAAAGCTGTGGATATGAGTATATCAATGAGGAGAATACGGAGAAGAATAGAATTACGTTACTCTCAATTCAATAAGTATGACAGACTAATTCATTATGAAATAAATTCCAAGCAAAAACTTAATAATGAGAAAAAATTCACAAAAAGACACTATTGAAAACAAGGTTTCATTTCAATGCTCTGAAATAATGAAAATAAAATTTAAATTGGACCAAACCCATCAATTCATTGCATTCATATGTCATGAAAACTTGTGTGAATGAACATTTCATTGAATGAATTCACACAGACATATCTCACGACAAGCTTTCATATCATATGAGTTGTATGATGTACCTGATAAATCGATGGGTTTGATTTAATATGGAGTTTATTGCTTTTTTTTAGTGCATTTTTGTGTATAATTGTATTTTTGCTATCAATTCAATTCATCCCAATATCAGGTAAATACTTACATTTGTGAGAAAAGTACATACTGGGTGTTTAAAATATTTTACTAATAAATTGAGTGAATGATACAAAAAAAATCTATGGAAGAATATACTCTGGGCAAATAATTTGTATTTTTAGATATTCTGAAATTTCTGAAAACGAATTCTTCTGATGTTCTCATAACCCGAACGATAACTTGTGATAAAAATTTGTCGTAGAAAACGAATATCTGCAAATAGAAATGAGGGATGTTCCGTCGATTCAGGAAGGCGAATCGCTCGAGAATTTATTTCATATTCCTTCAACATTGTTTTACATCTGTAAGGATATCCGCATCTCGAAATGCGAAGGCAAATCCTTTCGACATGTGGGCTAGCGCAAAATTGTCAGGTCGCATTAGGATTTGCATTGGTCCGATTTCATCTTTCTTTCAAATGGAATATTTTAAACTTCCTGACGGGCTTTCAATGTCCTCTTCCGCAGGGTCTAGAGAATAAAATAATATATAATGATTATGTTTCTTTGCTGACAATGTGTAGATTTTACGTAGGCCATATGCATCAGATATTATCTGAGAGACCTTATGATAAGGTAAAAATGTCACAGTTACTAGATGTCATACTAATGAGTCGAAAAAACGTCTCAGAATTATCTATAAGGGAAAAAATAATAAAGATTTTCCGCAGGTATGATTCATAAATTGATGTAATAAACCTTTGGTGTATGCACTTCAATCCTTTCCTTTTTTACAATTCCTTGATTTTCGCCTACTTCAATAAACATAACACGGCGTGGGTGAATCTCGCTAAGTTCATTCTGGTGCTGTACCAAAATTACAGGCATCAATGTGACAATTGTGACCGAATTGTGACCAATGAAGATAGGAAATACATTTTGCGATTGAACTGATGTTGATCATAATTTCTAGGAATAACGCCATCTAAACATTCAATATGTGAACCCCACGTCATCGTCTGAAATTCAATTGTTATCAAGAGCCAGTCTGAAGAAACAAATGAAGAGTGAGCGCACTAGAGGTTTATTTCATCAATGTTCATAATAGAAACACAATACACCATGAACCTTGTAGTTGAAATAGAAATTTTCAATTGGGAATACAGAGTTTTTTTGAAGGTAAAGCATCTTTATTATCAACAGGATTTTGAACTCATGAAAATGAACGATTTCACAAAAAATCGTCTCAGGAACGGTACATTTCACACTTGATATGAATCGTAAAATACTTATGAAAATATATCGAACTATCAGGTCCTTGAAATTCACCAATAGATCTTTTTGGAGACGCTGACCATTTCATATTTCGACTTTTTTCTTCATAATCCAGTAATGTCAATATGAAACAATCAGAAAGAGAATTCACAAGCTCTTGATATATGGTCCAAATCAGATGATGTAAATAACTAGAATAACTGAGTACTAGGAAATCTACTTTTTGTTGTGATTGTAATGTGTTCTATATAGTTGATTTATGAATCATCAGGCAACGTCTATCCATAAACAATAATCTGGCAATCAGCCACTCTCATTTCTATCCAAAATGAAAATTTCAGCTTTGGAGTGTTCCTTTCATTCTGCCCTAGATGGTGTTGTGTCCATTTCGCTGTGGCCGAGCGCCTCGTAGGTATTAAATGCTCAGAGGTGTTTATGTTGAGTCAACTTCGCTTCATGAATGCCATCTGGGAACACCCCTGCACTGATGAGGGCAAAAGCCCGAAACCGGCCTGTAGCGCCAAGGCCGTCAAGCGTCCCTGAACACTTCAGCATTCAGGAAAGAAACACTTGCGATCTGTTTTCGTCTATACGAATCAAATACGAATCGGCGCATAGATTTCGGGAGGATGTATTTCAAGGTTCTGCGTGGCATATAGCCAGGCAAGTGTAGTTGTTTTTCTCTCGTTACCTAACATTTTCGTTCATTTCATGGAATTATTGTGGGAGTGACTTTGAGTTCCTCCCTCATTGTGCTACTTTACCGCCCGGGTTTGCGGGCGTAAAGTGGCACTTTACCGCCCGCGGAACAACTTTACCGCCCGGCGGGCGATAAAGTCATTGAGCTGGTGGTAAAGCTAATGTCACTGTCATATCGATAGAAATCTAGATTGACATTAAGAAAGCATGAAAATAGTACTTACTTTCATCATAAGGTACGAATCGTCTGGTGCTTCACTCAAGAATAACTCTATTTCTTCTCTGCTTTGAATCTTCGATTTCTTTGGTTTATAACCGTCAGATTTTCTATTCAAAAAAGCTATCAATCTTGCATATTTTTACTTATATCTCTATTATCATGTACATTTGAAGTAGCTTTCAACATGGAATAATATGACCACATGGAAGAGGGCTTACGAGATTTTGATTTTTCCAGACAATAGGCAAGAAGCATACTTTCAGTGTAGTTCTTATTTTTTACATCATTATTTTCTGTCGCACCAGCTTACGAATTCTTCGTATACTTTGTCGTATATTTTTTTTGATTTACTTGGCAATAAACTCGATTTTGCTTCCTCAGCTGCCTCACTAATTTCTGGTGGAGTACAATTCACACTTTCTTCATCACTAGAATTCATTTTGAAATCACAAATGAATTATGTATGATTACACAAATTGACAGTTAATATGGCTACTGGCCTATTAATTCCTATTTCGAAAAATTGACTGAGTTGCCATGGTAACGTTGATTCCATACTTCTTGATTAATGGTATTTGCGATATGGATACAATACAGTCTCACTGCAACCGTGATGTATTTTTATTGTGCTTGAGGGGTGAAGAGATACCTACATGAGATATCAAATATATACAGGTCGTGCATAAAATGTTGTATGTATTTCGGGCGTAACTAGCTTTTATGGACCTAAGGCGTGTTAACGGTTAATAACCCTCGCTATCGCTTGGTCTATTACTTACACGCTGCGGGCCATAAAAGCCTATTTTACGCCCTTGATACATAAATAACTATTTTACACATATAACCTCGAAGTCGTTGTATTAGATGGAGATTCTCAATTTTGATTATCAATTCAATACGGCAGTTCGTTATCACTGGGCAAACAATTAATCATCAATAAATGCAAGTATTCTTTCGTCAAAATGATAAAGCGTTAAGTCACGTTTGAGATTCACCATCGAAACATGCCAATATTTTGCCTATATGATAAATTAGTTGTGTCATCTTCCAAATTTTTGCTGATGGAGCCAGTTATCAGGTATTAGTCTAGGAATAACTGAACGCGTACAAAATGAGAAAACCGATCCCCAAACGTCAAACAAGAATGTATAACAGTGACCAAGAAGACAGAGAAGTAAACATACCTATATGGATGGAGGAACCACTCTCGAAACAAAAAAAAATCAAATTCAACCGAACTTGAAATCGAGTTCCCATAGCATCGATAATAATTTATAAAATCATCCACGGTGCTTCGAGAGTTGTCTATCCTCTATTCATTCAAATAAGCCAAGCGCAGAGCCGATCTACTTAGTGACCTTGAAGGCAGTGACGAACTGGCTCAATAAGACCGGTCAGGAAAAATGCATACATTTTTTATAATAAGTCGACCGATGTTCTTTCATCAGAAACATACGATATTCCAGATATCTGACCTGAACATTTGATCTCCGAATGACAACCTATATACAGCATTTCCGTCATGTCATTCAAATATATCAGATAGGAACTTTATACCCTTCCATGCCAAATCGATTACTTCTGATGACTATTCCACTTATTTCAAAATACACGTTTTTGATTGATTGGAATATCTAATCGAAAACAATATGTAAAAACTCCACAAACGATAAGGTTTTCACAAAATTCTCAATCACACGACATGTTTCGCTAACACAGTATAGCTTCATCAGGTGAAATACTGGATGAATGTTCAATGTTCATTGTACCAGTTTTTACATTTGCCATGCATTGCCGTCAAGTAACGGCCGAGTCAATTCAGAAAACGAAAACAATATTTTTTTCGATTTTCAATTTCGGCTGTTGATTAGGAACTGCGTACTTACCAACATGCTATGTTTTCGTTTTTGTATTTCGCTTCCTCATTAGTAATTATAATCAAAAATAAAACAAAATAACTCAGCAGAAGTAGGCTGTCGATAGTAGCCTATGCTAGTGAGGCTGTCATAAATGTGATAATATCTACATATTCAGGAATAGATAATATTCAGACTCGTGATGGGCACTCACTTTTAATTTGCATCGAAGATTTTTAGACCAACTTTGGAGTACCCAAACATACCCTGAAACTGTTGGATTCCGTCCAAATAAGGGCAATTCGTCTCGTAAGTGAGGCCTTGCTCACAAACTCACTCACTTCTCTGGAACACCGTAGAAAAGTTGGCGATCTGGCTCGATTTTATAGATATTTTCATGGACGATGCTCTTCTGAAATATAAACAATTGTTCCTCCCGGCGAGATTAACCCGTTGAGTTGAGGCTTCGCACCCCTTCGTGGTCACTTTGGAGACCTGCAGAACATCTCTTTCCAAAGACCCGTTCATCCAACGAACAGCGAGGCTCTGAGCTACCACCTGATCTTCTTCATTCTTCGATGTACCATTGTTTACATAACGCAACGACTGCAAATGAGAATACGACATAAAATTATTGTTTTATTCATGAAATAATGAGTGAGATAAACTCTACGAACAGTCGTTCTAATGATAATAATTATCAAAAATTCTTTCTCTTTTCTGAAACAAATTATGTTGGTATAGAAAACCACGTGTGGTTGCCAAGCAACTTAATTTGTTTCTCATAATCGAAGGGATTTGTATTAAAATAATCATCAATACACTTGCTGTATTATATACGAAAATCTCACGCCTTCACTTGATAACCACCAATAATATGCCTCCATTTTGACTTGTTACCATCATAGCAACCAGGAGAATTTCCAAAATTTTTTTCGAGATGATAATAAATTGGACATTTTCTGACAGTTGACAAGGTGAACATATATGATCTACACATTGCCATTTTACTAATCATCTTCACAACCACAATCGACTTTCTTCGAAATCACGGTGATAGACAAAATCGATCAATTCTCTCCACCACAAGGATTTCTTTCTGAAATTGAATCTCGAACAGCATATCTTCGACAAGTTCTCAATAATTTTCACAGCACACTTCGATAAAAACTTCGCCAAACTTATTTGAAACTCTCACATCTCGAATATTTATCTATATTAAGCTGTCCATTATCCAATTCAAATTTGGTATGAGAAATACGGATATTTCGAAAAATAAAACGGTGTTATTTTCAAAACCAAAGTCGGTACAATAACTTTCAGAGTTAGAATGCATCATGCCAATATGTCTAAAATTATAATTCCTCATAAACATTATGTCAAGTTAATTTGGTAAACTGACTTCATGCACTAAATAATACAGTTACATGCAGAGGGGGATACCTAGTTCCTGGATCAATGTGGATATAGTCAGCTTGCAATCGTGTTTTGATATTGTTACCTGACTTCAATTCAAGCACAATTCGGCATCTAGGAGAGACACACTTGCAATTGTAGTTTTGATTATGAGAATCATTGCGAAGACTTCTGGAACATATAATTCAATATTCTGCGTGGCATTAGTTGGGCAAGTAGTTGTTCTTCTTTCATCATTCAACATTATCGTTCGATTTCTTCAACGTTTTGTGGAAATGACTTTGAGTTTCCACACTGTTACCTAATCTTTCATATAGATCTAGAGCATTTTGGCTATTTTGTAGTTTTGGAATATGCCAGGCGGGCAATCAGCCATTTCCATTTCTCATCGGAATGGGAATATATTTTTGAAGCATTTCTTCCTCTCTTTTCTTTCAAGTTTTTTTTCAAACTGCGGCGCTACAAAGATGAAATGCCGGGTTTGGCTTTTGTTGTGTCAGGTTTTTCCTTCAGACGGAGGTCTCCCGATCGAAGTCTGGTGATTGCCCTGCACTGATGAGGGCCAATTGCCCCGAAACGGTCTGCAAGTAGTTAGGCGATATCTAACGACAACCAAATCACAAAATGGCATTTATAGGAAGAAAACCGTGCGAATAGTATTCGTTTACACTGATTATAACATAGATTTCGGTCAGAGATATAGTTGTTTTCTTCCCCTATACTTTGAACATGTTGTGGAAATTATTTCTCCACTCCACAGTTTAATATTTTTGGAAAGAATACACGGAATTATCATAGCAATCGTTGTTTATATTGACCTCAATTTTGCGTAGCATTGAGTATAGCGATTCGTTTCTGGAGCGTTACCTACAATTCGAAAGGAATCGTCAAAATTTCACCAAAAAGCCAATTCTTCTTCTTACTGGTGTGTTATTTTTGCTGGCCAATGTATTTTTGATCATTATTATGAAAAAAACGGTAAACGTTGTAAACAAAAGAATACTCAATATACCGGGCATGATGAGCAAAAAATTCGCGAGTTCAGATCATTTTTCACTTTCAAATTTATAGTCTATACAGGGTGAGTCAATAGTGTATTCTCCTTCTATATTAGCCAAACCGTCAGATATATAGAAAAAAATCGAATACAAACGTTATAGGGTTTCTTGGGAACTATCACTTAAAATCACTTTCATATCTATAGGGTGTTCGAATTCCAAGATATCGGTTGATGATGGGTGTTTTCGAATGAGACACCCTGTATTTTATTACATTTTTAGATTCTCCCTTGAGAGCTGATTTCATCAATGCATTGCACTTGGGGACTAGCTGAAATTTTTATAGAGATATAGGGTGTTCAAAATCTATATTTTTCAACTTTGTGATTTTTTGTGTAAAAACTATTTATTATTGGTCGAAACAGCTGTCCCTATCTCAACTTCTGATTCACCATCTACTGACACTTAATTGGAACAAATACAGGATGGTTCAAGATTCAAGATTTCTGATCACACTGTATCTATTCTAATTAAATTTCAATAGATAGTGAATCAAACGTTGAGATAGGAACATTTAAGCCGTTTCGACCAATAATGAATAGTTCTGACACAAAAAAATCCCAAATTTGAAAATTTTCGATTCCAAACACCCTATCTTTGTAATCATTTCCGCTAGACCCCAAGTGTGATACTTTAATGAAATCAGTTCTTCAGGAAAAATTTGAGAATGCAATAATATACAGGGTGTCCCATTTAAAAACACCCATCATCAGACGATATCTTGGATATTCGAACATCCTATAGATATGAAAATAATTTGAGGTGATAGCTCTCACAAAATCCTATAACTGTTGTATTCGAATATTTTTTATATACCTGACGGTTTGGCTAATATCGAAGGAGAACATACCATTGACTCACCCTGTATAATTCCTCCAATTTTTCATTGAAACTTGAAATAACAGCTTTACAGTCCCAATTTTGTATACTTCTTTAATTATATTATTCGAATAATGAATCTTTTTTTTTATTATATATTTTTCTCATGATCAATAATGGTCTAACCAGTCCCAAGGATATACTGGTCCAGAGGGAGATTCCCGATGAGCCAGTCCGTCCCTGTTTGAAGGCCGCAGGAAAGACCGTCCACCGGCGATCCGACTTCGCAAAGGCCCTTTGAAATAATGACCCTGTGTGACTTACGGCGGGGGGCACGCAAGACCTGCCTCAGGGGGGGCGTATTCATTTTCAATCACCACTGGATACTGACTGGATCTGTTTTAATTTTTCATGAAGAAATATATTGTTTTATAACACTTTGTTAACTAATCATTCGATAGTTGGTATTGGAGACAGATAGAGATAGATAGATAATATTTATTTGTTCTCTGAAATCAAAGCCTAGAAATAGGCGTAGAACTTGTCAATACATAATACATGGTACATTAAAAATACCAAAAGACTATAAAAAAAATGATAGTACAAATACAATACAGAAATATTATAAGTGTATGTAGGACATCAATTCACAAATATAAAAATAACACATAAATGATAACACATAAATGATATATAGAAATATTTTAAACTGCAATCTATAGTTGCCAACTGTCAGAGAAATACTCTTCTATTATATGCTTTCGATATAAGAATATGTTTCAGTTTGAGTTTGAGTTTTTTTGGGGGCAATGATATGAGCGATTTTGGAAGCTTATTATAAATTTGTATCACAGAAAATGGGATATTTTTTTGAACATATGTCAAGTTAGTTTTCATATTCAATAAGTGATATTTGTGTCTTGTATGATGCTCATGATGATCGCTATATTCTGCAAATAAGTCCATGTTTTCGGAAACCAACATTACTGACTCATATACAATGAGACATATCAGAGTCATTATTTTCTTTTCTATGAATAAAGGTTTACAGCTCTGAATCATTTTCTTATTAAATATTCTTTTTATGCATCTCTTTTGTAATATAAATATTTGAGATGCTGTACTACTAAAACCCCAAAATATTACTCCATACCTGATACGTGATTGTACATAAGCGTTATAGGACAGTAAAGCAACTTCTGGGGAAATATGTAGTGAAATAACTTTCAAGGCGTAACTATAACTAGATATACTTGACGATAATTTTTCAATATGACATTTCCAGTCAAGTCTTGTGTCAATTGTGAGGCCCAGAAAAGAAATCGACGAAACGGTATCGATGGCAGTCTCGTCTCTTCTGAAAGTTTTTTCAATGTTGGATTGATTTTGGTTGAAAGTTATGATTTGTGTTTTATCTTTATTGAGCTTAAGCCTATGTGCATCGAAGTAAATATCTAGGGAGTCTAGCATTGAAAAAATCGTCCTATGCATATTTACATGATCAATGGATGATAATATTATAGAGCAGTCATCTGCATATTGAACAATTTCTTCATTTGTTGCATTGCATATATCGTTCGTATAAAGTATATACAGTAATGGCCCAAGAATGGATCCTTGAGGTACACCCATTTTTATTATTTCATAATCAGATCGTATTAGCTGACCTTCTTTAACATACTCGGCAATGTATTGTCGTCTATCAGTTAGGTAGGAAGATATTAGCTGGAGAGGTTTTCCTCTGATCCCAAATGAATCTAATTTCTTCAATAAAATATTATGATCTACACTATCGAAAGCTTTAGACAAATCTAAGTTAACAGCCGTTGTATATTTTTTTGAATTAAGTGAGTCAATTACTTTACAAAGTGCATGATAATTGGCGCGGGTCGTCGATTTATTTTTCCTGAAACCATTTTGTGTATTGCTCAACAGTTGATTGTTTTCTATGAAATTTATGAGTCTGCTGTAAATTATTTTTTCCACAATTTTGCTAATATTTGATAAAACAGCAATTGGTCTGTAGTTATTTATCACACTATTATCTCCTTTTTTAAACAGCCAGGGGAGTCATTTCAATTTTCTCTAACGTGTATGGGTGCGGATATCATATAGTTATTGCAGTTATTGGGCACTACTTTTGAAGTGAAATGAGATAGGTATTATTAACAATTAATTATTGGTTGTTGATGCGCCGCGGATCTCAGGGAAATGTGGGCCGTGTCCCCGTGTCTAAGAAAAAAGAGCTTCGTTCGGAACAGATGTTTTATTAGTGCTTCGATGGAACTACAAAGACACAATTTTCCCAATGGGCTAGTGAACTCTCCAATCGACGAATTATACCTAGGTATAAGGTACTGAATATAAAATATTTTCATTAAATCGTTTCATCGAAGCCACTTACTCCACTGAATATGAGAAGATTTGTTGGACTATATATTCTATTGTCACAAATTATACCATACAAATATTCTATAATATCCATTCGAATGCCCCTTTCCTACTCAGATGCTTCTTCATCTCCAGGTTTTGTGTTCATTTCCCCACTTCATATTGAGAACTACACTGAAGAGTCTGAAATTATAAAAAAAAAACCAATGATACCTATGTAGAAGTCCATACCTTTACAATTAACCTGACCTTTAATCGGTGGCACAATAATTTTATTCAAAGTTTTTTCCATAATGTGTTTTTTTCCTCCCCACGTGAGTAAATTCTCTATTTCATACATTTTTCATGATTAACTTGTATCATATTATAGGACCTTTGGTTTGGAAGGATTAAGGCTGATGATGGACACATCCCTAATAGCACACAACGTCCTAGGGACGTCCCTATTTGGTACAATTCACCTCCGAATGTCCCGAAACAAAAAAAAGTTTCCTTGGGACGTCCCATCCCGTACATCTCATGCAATGTCCGAGCAAGGACGTCCACGGAATGTCCTAGCGGGTACATCATTTCAAATGTCCTAGAAATAGCATCCCGCAGACGTCACACGTGGTACATATTGTGGAATGTCCATGCAAGGACGTCCTTGGCATGTCCCTGATATGATTTTAAACGTTGCTTTAGGGGCATCCATCGGATGTCCCGAGTAGTACATATTCTGGCATGACTTCAGATATTATATAATGTCCCTTCTAGACAACCATGAAATGTACCATGACTGTCCGGAACATGTTCCCCTAAATAATCTTTCGATTATTAAACGTTGTGGAGATGATTTTTTGTTTTCTAACCCTCTCAATGATACCTATATTGTCCCCACTTTTAATGTCCTGTCCCATTCTGAAATGAATTTAATTACTTTTGACTAGGTATATATGGAACAGTTTTCATAGGAACGAAAGTCAACTTCTTGGTCATTCTTATGCTGAAACTAATAGTTTCATTAAAAATAATGAATAATAGCATCTGCTTGTAGATGACTGAATTCAAAATTTCCAGAAAATTAAAATTATGGATTTTCAAGGACCCATATTCTATTATTGAAAACAATTTCAAGTCTTCCTCCCTTGATGTTCTATGAGAGTATATTATTTACGAATATTATATATATGTCAATGAAATTTGAACGCTCATTTCCTAATTTCAAAACTTCTGATAAGGATGAAGAAGGTTGGTGAAAAAATTTGTATACCTACCTTTCTCTTATGCTCTGGTTCTCACGAAAAGGGATATCCTGTAATGTTCAGAGAACATCGTGAGAACCAAGGGAAATAAGGTAGGAATTGGTGTTCTTCTTGAATTTCTGGAGGTTATATGCCTTATAGTTAAATGTGATTTCATTTATATACCCACCTTGAACAAAGTTGAAACAGCAACCTTCTTCAAAAACCGTTTCCCATTCTTCATTGGCAAGAAACAGTTTCCTTGGAATATTGGGAACATATAGTATACCGTATCATGTGTTATTCGCTTACCCCATTCCTGAAATATCAATTCATTTAGTTTCGAATAGTATGTGATTCAAGAGACTATTTAACCTTGGTATGCAATGAATATTGCATAAACCCAATGATACCTCAGAATTTGAGGCTCAAATTCACATCACTGGGGATTGGGGAAACTGTATCTTGATGATTTCACACCTCCATCTTCTGGAGTGCAAAAATGCGTACAATTATCAGATAACATTGCAAAATAACACAATCGCACTCACAAACCAATCAACAAACTTCAATAGAACAACGAACACCATTTACTAGAAAAAATAATTAGGTATAAGTGTAATTTTTGAAGATTCGATTAGAAACACATCTGGATATCTCCTTGTCGGCGTCAAATAGTGAAAGTCATCATTTCCTGAAATGCCTAATTATTTCACTCTTTGCCGTAACAGTGTAACTTTCATGTTCAGCCGTTACTCTGTTTGCCGAATGATTGAGGAAGAAAAATATCATTTCTGCATAAGCATTACAAACGGACACTATTGTTCCTAAACAAAATCTAACCAAACTTGGCCAACATCAACCTTCTTCCTAGAAAGTTTATATTTCGGGAATTACGTGAGAGAACAAAAGAGACTACTGTTTCTAAACAACCTAGCCTGACTGAGCCTCATTGAACCTTCCTTTTGTAATTACAGGGAATGCCTGAAACTTTAGGCAAACGGTGTATGAAATTTACAGTTACGCTGTTTGCCGGCAATACGTGAAATGACTAGGCATTTCAGGGAATGACGGATTTCTCTGTGTGACGCCGACATCCACATCTGGACCAATTTTATACATGATAGTCCGGCGGGTAAGAGAATCCACCTTGCATTTCATGTTCAAAAGGTGACACGTGGCTTAAATTGTTCCTTAGACCCTATTCTTCGATATGAGAAATGTTGCCACGGTCCCACCCCCTGCAGACCCCATATTTAGGCATGTTTGCCTACCTTCAGGGGCAAAACGCCCTTTTCCTCATTTCTCGCGTAATAAACGTTGTAGATGTCTACTTTTTCCACACATTTGAAGTGTTTTGAGTGCCCAAGGCTGAAAAACGATTATAAAAGGACCACGGCCACACATTTCAAAATGGCGGCGTCCGAAATAGAAAAATTTGAACATTTTCAAAGAAACAAAAAAGAGGTAACATAGTATCGTGACGGGTGTCGTTTCATATGTTTTCGGGGCGTCTGATTACGAAAATAAAAGTTAAAATCCATCCTGAGAAGTCATTGACGGAGGGTGCATTATATTTAGAATTTATGGGGTACAGAGTTGGCAGGTACACTTGCACAGCCCGCAACATTTGAGACCGTTTTTCAGGCATTTGCAGCGGGCCGGTACGCACTCCTTTCGACAGGAACATTTAATTAGTGCCTCACAAGCTCCAGATGCAACAGGAATCGTGCGCCACACAGGTTCCCAACCCTCTTCACATTTTTTCCAGCCAAAGTCCGCTGGGTCAAGAAAGTTTTGTTCACGCTCCAGAGATTGTCTCCACACTTGACTCTGAATGAAAGCTCTCTTAGCGTGTTGCTCCAGAGCGTCTCTTGTTGGTGGAATGGATTCCAGCTGACGGTCGCTCTTTGTGAACAACACTCTCCGGCACTCGTTCACAGTCTTGCAAGACGCAGTCCTGGAATTAGAATACGTAAATTAATATTACTTTCGTATATTATACGTAATTTTTCTATATTTTACGTTCGAGGAGAGTCTTGTTAATTTACCTGGTGTAGGTTGAAACAACAAATACTTCTAAATTGCCCATAGCCTGAACAACTGTCTCGTCTTGAAGAGCTTTAAATCCATCTGTTGCTCCAGGATATTTCAGCCAAGCGTTTACGGCTGTGAGTTTTCCGATTCCTTCAAAATAGGACACTGTGTCGCAGCCGGTAAAAGCATGAAAACCCAGCAACGATTCTGACTTTTCAGGACCTAAGTACATAAATTGAAGAGAGAATTAATGAAAGTGGTTCGGTGACGACCAATCCCTGCAACAAAGACCTATCTGTGTAGGAATTGCCACACAGATAGGTCTTTGTTGCCCGGATTCGTCGAAAAGCAGTAATTATCTTTTTGTTCACCCACCTAGAACATTGGCAATTTCGTGCGCAGCCAGAAATTTGGAATGCTTGCCCATGCCAAAATGCACCCAACCGATAAGTAGCATCAACTAACTGTTTCTTTCTCGTTTCACCATACAGCTTAGCTGCAACGTATACGGGAACAGGATTTTCTCTATTTTTGTCGTGCCTCTGAATGAGTCCGTTTCTGGTCCGTTTCACAGCATGGAAAGAAATAAAATGAGCCAATGAAAGTACAATAGTGTCAACATCTTCTGAATCTGCTGAGTGTGAAGCTGTTCCATTCATTATCATTCTCAAGAGCGTAATTAGAGATTTTGGTACACAACACAGTTGATTTTCTTTAGACATATCAATGGACTCTTTTCCAGAAATTTCAAACATGTCTTGCCGTACTATATCAGCAGCCTGTGCTAAATTAGTTCCCACGGTGTCGAAAAAACGAATGTCTGCACGGATAGAAAAGTCAATGTCTTCTCGAAATGCAATGAGCACGTCTTTACCTTGAGTCCCAACATGTTCAAGCTCTGGACATTCTTCTAACAGACGTTCTCTCAGCCGAGTAGAATGAACATCTAAAGTTGGTTGATCCATCTCTGCTAATCGTTCTGAATACTCTCGAGCTAGGTGCGCCATTTTGAAAACGGGCATTTCATCACTGACTTCCTTTGCCGTTTTCATGTTGGCAATCAAGCCAGCAAGAGCAATACCGTGAGCTCGAGCACGATCCGAGCCTGAAAAAGGGATGAAAAGATGTGCCGTTTAAGTAAGTTCATGCACACATGCTTGAATCGAGTGTATGATCCCACTCGATACACTCAATTCGATCACTACCATGTATCAACTCTGAAAGTGGAAACCTGCTTAGGGAAGAGAGAGAGAGAGAGAGAGAGAGAGAGGAAAAGACAGGGAGATGGGCTATAGATCACCTGTTTTATCCAATGAAGTGACTCTCTTAACTCTGTTAATGTACTTTGCTCTGCATCTATTGTGGTACAACGCCTCCAGTGCTACAAGATCGCCAGCCCCCGCAATCTTGGCCAGCATTTGCGTGTCTGGGCAGAAGGACTCTTTACTTCTTCGGGTCTTTACGGGTGAGGTGGTTGAAATTGGATCCGTGATTGGCCGTTTCTAGGCCCGCTCTAGTTTGCTGGTGCTGAATTTCAGGTAGCACGATTTATGCCACTTTGCTTCCCGGGCAATCAAGGTTTCCTTTAGGCCGGCACCTTCATCCAGCGCTGAAACATCCACCCCTAACGGCACTTGCTCAAGCTTTTGAAACTCCTCTAAATTTTCAGCCAATTCAGAATATCCGACACTTTGGTCCGCTTCCAGGCTCCTTCCTGGATGCGTCAGGTCCTCACTCGTGTCTTCTTGACATAGCACACACGCATCCCAGTCGGTCTGCCTATCCCTCGGCAAGCTCTCGTTATGGACGCTAACATCACACAATTCAAAGCTCTTCATTTCGGAAGAAATCTGCAAAGTATGCACACGTCAAAACTACCTCGCCGTGGAACTGCGACAAACGCGGTTACAGAAGGTAAAATCGAATCAAACTCACCAAAACGTGGAACGCCTGCACAAATATAACACTAAGATGCACCTGTTTGTTTACGTCGAAGCGGGGAATACACTCGGCAAGCCACCGCCTGCTACAACAAGTCACAACAGCTCCGCCAAGAGACCATTGTTGCCGAGCGCGCGAAATCAAACGAATGCGCGGATCTCTTCCCCGCGTGAGCGCGCGGAAATTCAAAGCGAGATTTGATTTGTAACACACTTCCGTAGCCTCATTGCGGCATTTATCCAACTTTCAACCTCTATATATTTCCGTAATCAGACGCCTCGAAAACTTATGGAACGACACCCGTCACGATACTATGTTACCTCTTTTTTGTTTCTTTGAAAATGTTAAAAATTTTCGATTTCGGACGCCGCCATTTTGAAATGTGTGGCCGTGAGCCTTTTATAATCGTTTGTCAGCCTTGGGCACTCAAAACACTTCAAATGTATAAAAAAAGTAGACATCTACGACGTTTATAACGCGAGAAATGAGGAAAAGGACGTTTTGCCCCTGAAGGAAGGCAACCATGCCTAAATAAGGGGTCTGCAGGGGGTGGGACCGTGGCAACATTTCTCATATCGAAGAATAGGGTCTAAGGAACAATTTAAGCCATGTGTCACCTTTTGAACATGAAATGCAAGGTGGGGTCTATTCCTGCAGATTACCGTCCGGACTATGATGAGACTGGAGTGCGGAGCGTTTGCTGCTAGCATCTATCAAATAATAAATCCCATATCAAATCGTGCATCGATTCTCCTACCATTCTTGTATAATGTATCAACGCGCTGCTTTCATGTAAGCATGTAAGAAAATGGAGCAGCGCTGCTCAGCTCGCTGCTTGCAGCTTTCCTCTTTTTTCAAATTTCTCAAGTAGTCCTGAGGAATTGCCTTAAATTCTTCTCGTCGGGTGATTCGTAGCTCTTGTGGAGTCTCTGGCAAGGCCATATGGAGACGAATGTACTTCTGGAGTTGAAACGTCATGGATTATTGTTTTTAAAAATTAAAAATGTCCCTATACTTCCTCAGAACACTTGCATCTTCTCTTGAGAAGGAGGAATTGACGTGAATCAAAAACCGCGTTAGGGGTCTGGAATTGACCAAGTTCCTCAGTTCATGTTGTGTAACGAGATAATACTCCTGTCTCATAAAATTATGATACAATACGTATTTTGAGTTGTTTCTCTTTGACTTCATAAAACACTTTGTAGATTACAAGTTTAGGCAAGGAAATAATAAACCATACCTATATATACTTATATTTAGATAATGCAATTCGGGTTACTGCGAAATCATCATTATTTTCTGTTGTTTCTCAGTACACTAATTCAGTCCAACCTTGGTTCCGAACACTTGTGGATGACTTCGGAACGTTGGCAAAAAATATTAAAAAGATTGCGACTTTTTTTTTATGTTTCATCTTCAAAAAATACGACCTATTATCTTACTATCACGAGATACAATATCAATCAGGTACACTGGAACAAAAGGAAGATCAATTCAGGTATAAGTATATCTGTAGGTATTTAATAAAATTATCTCAACTAATGCATGAAAATAACTCAACCTTGCGCTCACCTATATATTTTCGTTCTCAAAATATTGTGGATATGTCATAATTTGGCGAAAATCGAATCATGAATATGAAGAGAGTAACAATAATTTACGATCAGCTGACCCCAGCAAGATATGGCCTAAGTATGACCACCCTGTATACTCCATCTAGTCGGTCTACCTCGAATCACGTTCATTTCCTGCTTTCTACAGCTTTGAAGATCATATACTAGATGGCGCCACATGTACCAAAGCTGAGGACTACGAACGTAGCTAAGTCTGAGGTAGAGTTAGTTTATTTATATATTTTCTTATTAATTTATTAATTACCTACTTAGGTAATGATTCACTTATAATTCGATTGATATTCACCTAATTTGAGTTGACTTCGATCATTATTGTTAGACAATATCATCGTATATGTCAATAATTTGCAATGATTTAAAAACAACGCTGATGAAAGCAGAAAGAATTAGGTTTCGAAAATTGGTCAAAACTATTTCTGTGTAGGATATGGAAAAGATGAAAAAAATACCCCCCCCCCCCTTACCTATATACTTCCGATAGAAGTTTTTATTTTTAAATCAATGTACCTATCTACTTACCTATACTTCTGATGTTGATGGTCAACACTATGCCTAAATAGTAGGTAGGTATATACATTCATACGGCTTACCCTGAAGGGATTAAAATGTCATTCATGTCCCCGATTTAGTTTTGAACAATGTTTACCTATATCAATCTCGTCATGAAATATTAAATAGTTCATTATTGCACCATAGTTTAACACTAAAGCTGCAATCTTAGTTTAGTACATATTTTGACTAGATTTCAGATGATTGTACTGTTTTTCTCATGATTTTGGCTGTTTTTTGTTCTCGATCGGTATATATAGGTGTCGTGGGATATAAAAATATATAGGCTAGTTAAACAATTTCCATTACATGTTGTTTCTGCAGGTCCTTATAGGAATAGGTATACCATGGGCGCCGCCAGGAAAAAATGCAGGGGTGCGGATAGGACGAAATAATGTTGAAAATATTCATGAACCATATGATTCACGACTTGAACCACAAATTATATTCAAACATGAAAATCGCAGTCTTCTTTTATCGTTTTTGCCAAAGATATTGATGATTATAATTTTCGGGTTTTCATTCTCTGCAGTTTATCTGTGAACACTCAAAAGGCCTTGATTTTCCAATCTCAGCCATTTTTGTCCTTCCCAGGTGGTACAGGTGGTGAGAGATATTGATAGAAAAATTTGAATAGCCTTGAGATATAGGCGGTAAAAATTCACATCCAAATCAGTGATCCCTCTTCAACATTTTCAATATTGTAGGTTCTAACGATATTTTTATGCGGGCCATGTCATTTTTCTCTTTTTGATTTTTGAGGTGCTAACAGGATATCGATAAAGCTGGTTGCTTCTATCTTAAAGAGAATCTGATTTACGGGGAAGGTTATCAGTGATCAATACATATATTGATCTGATGTCTTGCTATGAGAGTTGCTTATAATTTCTATTCCGAATTCATCAGTAGTTCCCATTGATTTTGTGGAAATACTCCCAAAATATTCATTTAAATATTTCTTATGTTTGAGAATATCTCCAACGAATTATATCTATGTGTTTTTGAACATATAACTTATTCACAGATTTCCACTGCAAGCTATTGGGCTGAGTATTTAGAAAAGATGTTCAGATGAACAATAAACTTTGAAGTTTGAGCACCTATAGGTATATATAGATGACGAACAAGAGAGTTGCTCAGCTTTGGTTCTTGTGGCTTGGTTGAAATTTCTATAGTAAAACAATAATCTTTCAACACAGATTCAATTTTAACGAATATTTCGAAAAATAAACGTATAGATTCACATTTCGTTTGGCGGTCTGTCCAGATGCAGAAAACGAACGGATAGATATGGGAAACTAAAGATCGGCAGCGTGGATAATCTTGAGAAACCTCATATTTCTTATAAACATCTATATTTTATTGGTACCGTTTATGATCTAAATCTTCAAAGTGCATTTCTAGAGGAGGGGGGGCATCCGCCCCCCCTGCCTTCCCCTTCCGGCGCCCATCATAGGTACTTTTCAACAGATCAAAAACTGATTTTTTAAGATTGAAAAAAATGTTCCATCATTTGCCAGACGATATCAAGAAGCTCATACTGTCTCAAAGAAATTTGGAAGTTCTGTAAGGACTATATTCTAATAAAGACAGCTTCAGATACTAAGTACTCTTTAGAACTCAAGGGCGTCATCTCAATTAATACCAGGGGAGGCTAAAGAAACGCAGGTGAAATTTTGCCTTGGTTCAAGGTCAAATGGCATCAGATTGAAAATTAGATTTCTTCCATTTCCCCCAATGAAGGGAGGGGGTCAAGAAACTCAGACAACAGTTTCGTATGGTAAAAAATGCGCCGCAAATGCATTTTTTTGTATCATCGAATGTAACCTTTATGTTATGACTTTTTTATTATCATTGTTATCTGTATTTCACCCCTATACCCTTTACCTTAGCTACTTACATGTTTTACAGTTTCATCAGTTGATTCTTATTTCTGACTATGATGACTGCTTATTTCTCGTTGAGAATTTCATTTCTCCAGGCGATAAGGTTTAAAGGTTAGTATTTGGTTCGATTTGAACTCACTTATTCACAGTTCTTTCAATAAATTTCCAGTATTACTGCAAAAATATCCAGGGGCAAATACCTATGAGTTTGACGAATATGCATTTGTAATATAAATATGTTTCATGATGTTATTAAGTATCTCGTTTTACTGAAAATATTTATGTCTAGTTTCAAATTCTCGAAAAATATATTGGCAGTTTGATCAGATGAGTATTTCAAAACTAAACATACCTAAACAAATGTTATTGTTGAAGTGAGTATAAGTGTTCGAAGAAAATTTTGTTATTTCTTAGGCATACCTATATATATTTCAGGAGATCAAGTTTTTCAAAAATTGAT
The DNA here is from genome assembly GCA_918026855.4 of Phaedon cochleariae. Lineage (NCBI taxonomy): Eukaryota > Metazoa > Arthropoda > Insecta > Coleoptera > Chrysomelidae > Phaedon > Phaedon cochleariae. The sequence goes on along the minus strand of OU896720.1, from coordinate 16,380,529 downwards.
CTACAAGGATGAAATATATGACAAAAGCTATAGTTGTTTTATTATAATCACAATTTTTAAGTTCCAACTTTTATTTGTGGTCAAAACAAGAGCAAGATTTAACTTCATATGGAACACTTTTGAGTGTAAAGTAACTTGAACTAGGTTTTTGAAAATATGTACATTTTGTGATAATGATGAATTCGTTTAGGTATCCAGTGAAAACCTACGTATGTTATGTATATGTATCGACTTTATTTTGCTAACCACCTTTCAGTGATTCGATAGTAAAATACATAATAGGTAATAAAATAATTGGAATACCTATAGTTGAATTCCTAAAAGGGCAAATAAAATATTGATGTTAAAAAAAAACTATTTTGTTACAACTTTTTTGTAGCCAATTCCCTCCAACTTTGAGTCTTGCTATGATCATTTCATTGAGTGTGAAATTGGTAATCAGGTGGTTGAGAGAAAAAAAAAACAATATACGACAGCTATGAGTTTTAATGAGTCCAGGAGCAATACATGTTTATGTTCGACTGTACAGGAGTTTTTGAATATTCAATAACAAAATGAGATTCACAGGGGTGCTCGAAATGAAAATAAATAATATTTGATTATAGTTTTTATACATATCATAATTCAAACTTCAATATGCCCAACTGAAAAAAAATTCTGAAACCTGTACTCAATATACCTACAAATCTTTTTAGGTTGTTGAATATCATTTAGGACTGGCTTCGTATACATTCAAGATTTGAATTTCGATATTAATTCAATCATAACAGGTTGGTATATATACATCTATACATTTACAAGCAACGTAGCTTATTTACAAAGTTATTGCACATGAAATATACATTTTTGAATATTACTAATTTGTATCACCAATAGAATATAACCAATAACACAACTGTTATACCAACAATTTTCGTAATTATTACTGAATAAGCAACATGTATTTCGACAAGAAAAGAGATATGATGGAGTATTTTGATAGACACAGTTCTGTAAATTTTTCTATTTGAAACAGTTTTGATTACAAAAACTGAGCAATTGTATATTCACATTTATAGCTTTTATGCGAAATCACAACTCGAAGAGATCACTAAACTACTATATATTTACAAATATTTGAGTATTGTATCAAGACTGGCTGAATTATAATACAAAATTAAAAAATATATAATCCAAAATAGTGGTGCAAGAATCTCTGATAATAAATAAGAATACAGAAACTGGCTTTAGGAAAATTATAAGACTATTCTATAATCACATATATGAAAATCATTCGATAAGTACCAACCAAAAATCACCACCAGGATGGTATTACGCTAAAGTTTGTGTTCTTTATGGGTCACGAAGATATCTCCGACTCTTTAGAGGGATTTGCATGTGATGACTCATTCTCTGAATGAATATTTCTCCTTGTTCGCGACACGAACACTTTCGGGCATCCCATCACAGTGCATTTGAACATCTCTGAGATATGGTGGTTTTCACAATGTTCTTTCAGTTGCGAAGCACTACTGAATGCCATTTTGCACAGCCGGCAAGGGACGTTTCCGTCTTTGTCAGGCGTGGGAAGATCTTCCTCCACACAGTGGATATATTTTGTAGGAACAGGAGATATGTTAGAAGAAGGTGGAAGAGGTGGTAGAGGAGGAGGAGGGGGAGGAGGAGGAGACCCAGAAACTGGTGAACTCGAAGTTGAGGAATGATCTTTGTGGGTTGTTGAGATAGAAGACCCATTGAACTGGCTGAAATGATTAAAACTGCCCAAGGGGAAAGGAAGACCTCCCAGAGGAGGCAATAGGAGAGGAGGGTGAGGTATTCGATCACTATTCAACATTAATTGGTCCAAATTTGGTGGTGATAGATGATGACCTTTGAGAGCTTCTTCAGCATACAGTCGAGTCAAAAAATCACCATGGAGTGATGGGTTTGTCAAATGGGCAAACGGAGATTTTTCTAAGAATAAATTAGCGGCAGTCTTATCCGAAGAAGTTGATAACAGCTTCCTATGTAAATTTAAATTAGCACTATGTCTATCTCTACTCCTCTTCGAAGGAAAAGCTGCATTACAACCATCTACGTTACATTTGTGCATCAGTTTCAAATGCACATTCTGATAGTGCGTTTTTACACCAAAGTGGTTCTGAAAAGTTTTTCCACAGGCTGTGCATTTCCGAGGATTATCTTTATCGACAGGTACGTCCATGGTAGTGATAAACTGACCGTCGTCAAAATGTCCGTATAAATGGTGTTGACTATTTTCGTCTGGAGATTCCCTTCCATTGCTGCTGCCAACTGAAGAAGTTTGAGACCGAGCTGGGCTCGGTGGCCCACCACCCATCATAAACCCCAATGGAGGAAATTGAGGGGCTTGTCCGCCTAACCCAAGATGTAAACCTCTTGCCATAAGATCACCAAAGTGTCCGTGGGATAGGCTTTCTAGCTGTCTCAACGGATTGGTGGAATCGAAGGATTCGTCACTTTTATTACTTTCCACAGAACTAGCAGGTCTTTCTTCTGGTTCTTCATGACTTTCTGAGTCGAGAAAGGGTTTCTCTTTTTTCAATTTGTCTATAGTGAATAATGGAGCTATACTAGTCTTTATTGTCTGCCCGGTCGAATTTTTTTCTGGTTCATTGGCATTAACGTCTGGACTCCTTTTTCCTAAATCCAAGGGTAGATCAGATATATCTTCCTTTTTTGTTTCAACAGGAACTAGTTCCTGATTTTCTTCTGGTTCCATTTTCACTTGGTCTAGTAGCCTTTCGGAAAAAACATCATTAGAAGAATCACCATCACTAACGGTATCTTCCATTACTGGTATCACAGCAACTCTTGTGGGATTCTGATTCTTTCGCTTCCTTTTATTTATTATTACATTAGGTTCATCTTTGAGACTGTGTGTGTCGATAACACTGAGAGAATCATCATTACTATCTACATTACTGCCTATATCTTCATCAACATCAGATACTGACATTTTTTGTTTTTTGTTAGGCATACTGAAATCTTCTGGTTCATCAGGAAGAGAGTTGCCATTCGTTGTTTCCGGTTCCTTCATCTCGATTTGTTCATCTTCTTCTTCGTCTCCACCAACAACGACTATGCCATCATCGTCGTCATCATCTTCCTCCGACTGTTGTTGGTTAGCCAAGGCTGCTATCGAACTGAAGTCTTGAAATGGAACGTTGTTCTCTTTCATCCTCTGTAAGCTCAGGTCTAAGGTTTGTTTGAAGTCAATCGAAGCCAGCGAGTGATACTTCATATCAGGTGGAGGAGTGAGAAGTGGGAAAGGACCAAAGGGATTCAGAGGATTGAGAGCAGCAGATGCAGGTAAAGCTAACCCAGGCTGAGGCGGCATGAGAAGTGGATGGGATTGCGAACTTCTGCCATCATGCGGTGATATCTTTCTCCTGAGGTGGGGAGAGTGCAACTTGGGGTTCGGATTTGCACTGTGCCTGTTACGTGATCTCCTGGAGCTGAACATCATGTTGCATCCTTCGACCGTACATTTGTGCATCTCGCGTAAATGGACAGCGGAAAAGTGTATTTTTAGAGCACCTTTGTCACAGAATGTCTTCAAACACACATTACATTGAACTCGTTTCTTTCCCGTTGCAGGATTTATAAACTGCGTTCCGAGATTGAGGGGCAAACCAGGAGAGCCCCATTGTCTTTTGGTGGGAGTGGACGGTTTCCTACCATGCAAGACCCTGGATTGCCTAGGCGTTTTCATGGCGTCTCTGTCCCTACTCAAGTTGAGGGCACTATAAGAGTTATCATCTATGTCATCGTCATCTTCACTGTTGATATTCCCACACAAAATATCTGTACTTGAAGGGGATTTGCTGCCGGTGGACATCCTGGTTGACATAAGACTTGGAAAGGAGGAGGCCACTAAGCTGGCTGCAGCTAAGGAGTTCACTGACGCAGCTACCATAGCAGCGGCTGAATGACTCAGAGAGGAAGGTGGTGGTGGCGGAGGAGGCAAGCAAGACGGTAATGAGGTCCTACATAGATTCAGGCCGACAGATTCGTTTTCTGGCAGTCTCCTGTGGTCAGGACTGACCCTGGAGGAAAAGACAGGTAGGCCAGCTCCCAGTTTCCTGTAGTCAAATGGTTGCATGCTTTGGAGTCTATTCAGTGGAGAAGTGTTCAATGGACTAGTATTGATGGTCCTCGGAGGAGAGTTCGAGGAAATGGGACCATTAGCAGGCATTTTCATGAAGTTGAGCGGATGTTTCTGATGCGGGGGCATCGTGGGCAAGCGCGCTGGGTGGAAAGCAGAAGGTTGAAGACTCTGTGGTGATGGGCGATGATTGGGAGACATCGCCCTACGAGGGTGAGCCGAAGTGTGACGCTCTAGACGCTCCAGGGTGGGGTCCTGAAGTGCCTGTTGCGCCAGAAGCAGTTGCTGCGTTATGGTTGCGGTGTCACCGAACCTGAAGAACTGTTGAAGGACCAGAGGCTCCTTCTCAGGACAAGTGAAGTTCCATCGGTCCAGAGTGGTGCCGTATGTGTCCTGAAACAAAACATCGATCAGCGTCGTGTTGATTGGAGATGAATGGTGTTTTCGGTAGATCCTGGCGCGAGGTTTATATAATAAAGAAATCAACGGGTTCTCAATAACGGAGCAGTTTTCGCGTCCATGAAAACAAATAAGTGAAATGTACGGAGACCGACGTCGAATGTTTATTGAGGACGGTGTATAAAAATATACGCGTTTCGATAGCGCTCGTTGTTTAGATATGAAGCCTGCAGAATGTCTCCCGCTCGTTTATAAATAAACGGGGTGCTAGTCACCTGCCCCTCTCAAGTTCAATCTATTGCAAACAAACACGCGTTTCTATTACAAGAGGACGTTACCAGGATAGCCTCTCGAACGATAATCAAACTACTATTTATATATGACATTCATTAAAGTCTTTCCTGCCTGGTAGCTGTCTGTCGATATGACTCCGTTACGCTGGTGGGTTGATAACTATTTACTTTGATGGATATTTACCAAAGTAATGATGGTGACATCTTGTTGACCTAATGAAATTAATATTCATGAGTACAACATATATAACACTATATATATCGACATATAACCACTATCATTCACTACTGTCTATGCCAGAAGACGTATATTTAATGAAATTAAAAGTAAATATTACTGTTCATGTTGAGATAAGGTAATGCAAGGATGGATAACACGGGACATTTTGATCAGAGATCTTGACTATCATTCCACCACCAGTCAGACGAACACAACAAGCTCAGTCAATACATTACCCTGTCATCAACCTCAAGATATGTTGAATAACTCTCTACCAGAACTCTGTGGTCTATAGAACGGCAAATATTTGAAATTCTTTTTCTAAGAACTTATGATGAGAACTTATGACCTCCAAAATATTTTACTAAATAGCAATATCTGTACAAAATCAGTATATATTATTTCATCGTTATTCAGGCATCTATATTTATTTATTTATTTATTTATTTATTTATTCATTTATTTATTTATTTATTTATTTATTCATCTATTCATTTATTTATTTATTTATTTATTTATTTATTTATTTATTTATTCATTTATTTATTTATTTATTTATTTATTTATTCATTTATTCATTTATTCATTTATTCATTTATTCATTTATTCATTTATTCATTTATTAATTTATTTATTTATTTATTTATTTATTTATTTATTTATTTATTTATTTATTAATTTATTTATTTATTCATTTATTCATTTATTCATTTATTGATTTATCGATTTATCGATTTATTGATTTATTTATTTATTTATTTATTTATTTATTTATTTATTTATTTATTTATTTATTTATTCATTTATTTATTTATTCATTTATTTATTTATTTATTTATTTATTTATTTATTTATTTATTTATTTATTTATCAATTTAACAATTTGGCGAGCCAACAAACAATAAACCAGTTGTACTATAAAAGTAATAGCAAGAGAGCAATGCTAAAAAAATGCCGTAATAGTAGTAGATTTTCATGTGATGCAATAGATAAGTATTTCAATTTTAAACAATTTACATTCTATTATTTGAAAATATTTAATTCACTGTCACTGTTGCTGACCCAGTATAGAGTAGGTATGATATAACTTTCAAGCTACGCAAGGTGATATTGAATATATCAATCTGACTGAAAAAAGAGATATAATTATTTCTCTGTAGTTTGCTGATGGGTGAATTATTTCCATAGTTAGTAGTGAAATAGGGTGCATAAAACAAGTACCATAGGAGCGAGAACAAACTGATTTTACTCGTATATCTATTTTTTCCAATATTTCGGTACCATATCAATTATATTGTTGAATAACTTGTACAGAAATATGATACCTGCAACCAGTCTCCTAGAGGTTAATTTGCAAATTTTGTAGTGATTCAGTCTACGTTCGTAAAGCAAAAATTAAAGATCTCTGTCATATCTGTAGTTGAGAACATTTAAACATTTTTTTTTGTCTCTTTCGATTCTATCTATATATTTGTAATGTAATAACAAAGATCCATATTCTAGGTGACTCCTCACAAATGAATTGTACAGTATTATTAATAAATGCGGATTTTGAAATTTTTTCGTTACACGAGATAAGAAACCAAGATCCTTTAGTGAGTTTCGAAATATGGAATCTATATGGTGTTTAAATGTTAACTTCTCATCCAATACTATTCCGAGATCTTTAATTTTCCGACTCTTGATAAATTATTATTATTAATATTATATGTGTGATGTATGGATATATTTGCGATATAGACTTAGACATTTGACATGACAGTCAAAGTCAAATCAACATTTATAATTATGCTTCTCTGTATTTCTTTCCTTTTGATGGCTTGCCTTGAATGGAGATGAAGCTCTTTGAGTAGATTTTTATTAATTCTAGTTTAATTCAATTACCGATATTGAACTTACGCCTAGTCAAGTTCTTTCGGCTTTTCAGTCGTTTCAAAGTCATTTAGCCTCAGTCTTAGTTTGAAGATCTTTGTAAATTCCTGGTACTTCTTCATTACTATTGAGTCTGACGATGGCCATGGTGCCAAAACTAGTCACACACATGACTGTTTTATATCAAATTGCATTCGTTTCTTGTTTTCACATATACCTAACAACTTTTATACAGGCTACTCTTTTGTCAAACGCAGAATTTCTTGAAACCAGAAAATATCTGATTGTCTTGAAATTCCGTTTGTTTTCGACAATGCCTGGCTGTGTAGAATGCAAATGTTGTTTCTTCTTAAGCCAAGTTCTATACATTTATACGGTTACTGATTTTGTGAAATACATTTCTGAAATTATGATTTTACTCCATTCTCTAGGTTTTCGGGGGTCAACATTCAAGCACAGTCACATCCTGGAAAAAAACAGTACCTATTTGATGATTTCACTATTATATGTATCTGTTTTCATCAATATTAAACATGTTTCAATTTTTGTTATGTTATAATAGTATGACCAAGTTTTGATAATAAAGACTTTTGTTCACCAAAAGGAAGAGTTTATTTTATTCCGTTTATGGTAAGACCATATTATGTATTTTGATTTCCTTCAAAATGATATGCTCTTGGCTCAAGAAAACAAGGAACCTCTGATGAATATCCACTCATTATAATGAGACATAATCTCTTTATAACAAGCTAGAAATTTTTTGATTCAAGAACAACATTGTTCAACTATGACGGGAGATTTACTTTTCAATAGAAAAATTTTCTTTTTTCGAACTGATTAATTCTTTCTTTCCGACGGAATCCCACCGATTGTTCTCAAGAAATGCGCTCCCGAACTGACTCCTGTTCTCTGCAAGTTGTTCAACTACTCTTACCAATTTGGGATATTCCCGTCCAACTGAAAAATTGCAAGAGTACAACCAGTTCCCAAAAAAGGCAAGAGGACCCTACCTAACAACTACAGACCGATCGCACTGCTATCTATAATTTCAAAGATCATGGGGAGAGCTATCAACATCGAGCTCATGAAATACCTGGAACATTCAGGTATTATCAACGATAGGCAGTATGGCTTCCGTCCTAAGAGATCAACTGATGTTGACCTGCTCGCTTGCGTCTCACATATATGGGAACAATCTATTGAAAAATATGGTGAAACCTTAGCCGTGGCACTTGATATCTCCAAGATATTCGATCAAGTCTGGCACCACGGACTCCTCGCCAAGCTTCCATCTTATGGCTTGCATCCCCAGCTATGTTCTCTGCTAGCTAGTTTTCTCTCAAACAGGTCTCTCCATGTAGTGGTCGACAGAGTTTCATCTGACTCTCTTATCATGAATGCTGGTGTTCCGCAAGGATCAATTCTAGCACCAACACCATTTCTACTCCATATCAGCGATTTGTTGGAAGCAACTTCATGTTCAGTACACAGCTTCGCGGATGATAGTACCCTCCATACCGCCTTCTCTTCCAGGGCTCCAATACCAGCCAGGCAAATCAGAAACGAACGAGGAAGAAATGTTGACAACATGAATATGGACTTGGCAACAATCCTCCAATAACTTGGTAGATTTCAATGCAAACAAAACACAAGCATGTCTTTTCTCTAGAAAAGCCGATCTCACTGTGCCCAATATAAGCTTATCAGGAGTAACCATACCTTTGAAGACATCCATTTCGATGCTTGGTATTACTATCAGCAATAAACTTTCTTGGAAAAATCACGTGAGATCAATTGCTAAAAGTGCATCCCAAAAACTTGGTTTTTTGATTCGGGCCAGGAGCTATTTCACTTCCAGTCAGCTGCTTATGATCTATAAGGCACAGATCCGACCTGTCCTGGAATACTGCATATTTGAAGTGCAGCACCCAAACATACCCTGAAACTGTCGGAATCTGTCCAAAAAAGGGCAATTCGTCTCGTGGGTGATGCCTCGCTCACAAACTCACTCACTTCTCGGAACACCGTAGAGAAAAGTTGGCGATCTCGCTCTATTTTATAGATTTTTTCATGGATGATGTTCTTCTGAAATATCAACAATTGTTCCTCCATTGGCAGTTCCCGCGAGATTAACCTGTCGAGTTGAGGTTTCGCACCACCACGATGTTCTCTGAACATGACAGGATATCATGCCAAGAAGACGAAGAAAATTCATTTCACATCCTCGGAGAGTATGAGGCCTTTGGAAGGATGAGATCCGAAGTCTCTGGGGTGGATAAACTATACAACTAGATAGCTTAATTGAATTATAGTGGATAAACACCTTGGCCTTCTTCAGAAGGTCAGGAAGGTACTGCAGAATAGAAAACTAGGCGAAGGGTGTGCAGATATGTAGGGAGCAGGGATTGGCAAAAATAGCTCATGAGACTTGCCTTGCAGTATAGCCTTCCCACAATACTGCAACTATACTAGGTACTACGATTATAATTTCAGCATAATAATTCTTCAAAATGTACCTACTCGATATCATTGTGCATGAATGTGTCTTGATATAATCAACACCTGCACATTGTTTCCCTTTTGAACATGCTGCATATTTATTTCTTCAGTGATAAACAGTGAACAAAAATATCATGAATCAAAATGAGTGTGATTCAACAATTATTCATCAAACTTTAAAAAATCGAAGAGATCATATATTTTTCAATTTCGAAACCATTGACTATCCCTTGATATCGATAAACATCAGGTATACAAAGCTGACACCTTCCGTTTCATGACTTTCGGATAACCCAAAAATCCAATTTGCGAAACTGATGCCAAATTTGATGGAATGAAATATATTTTCATCCTCGTTTCTATCATACAGAAATCATATAAAGCGATTGGTGTTTGAGAATCACGTCAAGAAACTTCGATAGGCGGGTAATTAGTTAATTTGAAGGAAAACACTTCGCTTCAACCTAGACCTTTATATATTCTGAATTCCGAAATACTTCATTTCCGATCTGTAAGACCTAGATTTTGAATATAAGAGAAATTATAGAATTAATATGGTCTGATCATCAATAAATGGAATTCGTTGGGCGGTATCATATGGTGTTGAGAGATCAGAGGCAACGAAAATATAATCTAACCTCATAGCAAATGTTCATAGCAATGCTGATACATGATTCTACCGAAGCATAAACGACTCGATAAACGATTTTGTAGGTAAAAGGAATTTATCGACTCAATACGTCAACATGAAATTATCGAAGTCTGTTCTTCATGAATAGATTTATGGATTTAATGATATATGAATACATTAATTCGTCTATTTGGCGCTCATACATAATTAGCCGCATATTACAGGAAATTAGCGGCAGCATAATCTTCCCAGAAGATGATTACATATACGCCACTTAGACGAGGGACACCTGAAAATCTCTTCTCAAATTATATCGGGTTTGACATTATTTTGATTTATGGATGCGAACATTTTGATGAAACCCAATATGGTAACATCAGTGCCATACACGGTAAAACAAATTTTATTTGATTTTAGCTCTATAGGTCCACACAACTTTGTATCAACCCATCAGGTCCACACCGGTTTTTGTAATTATTGTATTGCTACTCTTTGGATCATACTGACACAAAATATCTCGGACGTATGTAAAATATTCGAGAAATCACGTACCTACACAATTTTGACTGACATTCATCGCCACCTTAAGGTGGCGCTGCTTTCTCTTCAATGGTGTTCATCTATGTTATCCACGAGATTATTCAGCTGAGGTCACTATATATTCCATCAAACATTCCCCAAGAATATTCGCTACACTAACAAAACTCTTTTCGGTATAGATCAATTTCAAAAGTTATTCAATCCATTAGTGGAATTTGGCGCATCAAAAGCTGTTTATATATTCACTGTAATATTCAAACATTATAATTAACTATATTTCAGAACTGCTCTAACCCAAAAACATTTTTTTCAATTATGAATCGTTTTTTTAAGTTTTATCCCTATTGCGATGCACTCAATACGTCTTCGTTCTGTTATCAAATGTGCTACTTGAAGCCATCATTTATGATCCTCTAACCAAGATGAATTGAATTTCATTTTCAGATCGGAATGGGTAGGGGGTAGATGACATATACTTTGACGCTTCATGGAAAATGTTATTGGTAAAACACAAAATTAATGAAGTTATATTGACAAAATTATATCAATATTATGATTCTATAGGACAAGACAGACATTAGATTCAACTTCAAACATATATTCCGACGTTAATTAACGAGTTAATTAACCTTCTTGACTTTTAGGTTTCACCATTATGTAACAAAAATTATTCTTGACTTCCCAAACTATCTTCATTCTAATTTCGAGGTTTTCAAAACTCATCAAATTCACTGTTTGATAACAAAACTGATTAGATCCGTTCGTTTCATCAAAATAGTCCGCCGGTTAGCTTTGAAACGTGTTACAAGTTTTTGCAATCTTCTACAAATTCTACCAGAATGGATTGATGTAGTTATGAAATCGAATTATTTCTCAAACAGTTTTGATTTTTTCATTTATATGCAATGACAGCATGACAAGCTCATTAAACCTCACTTGGGTGGTATATATGAGCGTATATGAGTTCCAGAACAGATTTTGATGCGAAGTAGAGAAGGTTCTTCCCTCGGTTCTTCCTTGTGTCCTACTGTCCCACACAGCAATCAACGACACACCGGGATTCTTTAAGGACATTAATGATGGATTTATGCAGGTATATCACAATCGCAAGTCTTAGTCGCCAGTCTAAAAATTTCAGTCGTAAGGCGGCTAACGACTCGCGACGATACTTGCATGAAAGCTTTGAATAAAAGTGAAGTAAGTTGGTATCTCTCAATCGCCCAATCGGCATAATATGAAGGGAACCTCAGAGAATACATCCCCTCACATAGGTACCTCTATATGGTCCTAACCAGAAGTTTCGGCACACTAACTTATTTTTGAAAAGATTGCTGAGGTAGGCCATCAGAGATGAAAGCAATGACTATATGCACCCGTTGCCCCATAAGTATATATACGGCCAGGCTAGAAGTTGGGTAGTAAATAGAAATCATAATACTGGGAGTTCTAATAAATCTCTTTCCCGATCAAAGTCGGTCGTTTTCGGAGATATTTTAAGTGGAAAGTAAATATATCTGAATGGAGTTTTCAGTTGATAACAATTCAATGGTATAATAATAACATTCTGGTTACGCATGTAAACTATAGTAACTAGATTAGTATGTATGAGATCAACTTGCTGATATTGATGGAAGTCCTCTTCGACAGCAGGGTCATAACTTATTAGTCCAAAAATGTTGAACAGTACGTTGAAAAAAATTAGGAATTCGAAACCTAGGCTGGAATATAGACGCTGAAACATGCAAAGGCAGAGGTTCAAATACTCTACTAGAGTGAGATAGGATCATAAATATTTCGGATTATTGAAAAATTAAAATACTCCAGGTATACCTGTAAGAGTGCGCTCATTAAGGCAAAAACTTGTGACTAATACTCAGGAATACTTCTTGGCCTTACAAACCTAATGCACCAGTGTCGCTCGGTATTATATGAATAATCACAATATCACAGCTTCCTGGTCTATTCTACAATTAATTTGTTCTGAAAAGATTTCACATAGCGATGAACATTTATTTTAGAATTTATTTTTCGAAAAAAAAACAACAATTTTCTTTTTCTGTCTATATAGTTGGGAGAGAATCCTTATCCCTTCAATTGAATTTTTAAATTACTTCGGTGATTTGAGTTAACAGAATGTTATCACCCACTTGTGAATGAAGTTGATCATCAGAATATTTGATAACAACTAACAAGATGATCATCTGTACAACTTGTCCTGATTATTATTTCTTGAATCTGTTTTTTTTTCTGTTCTGCCTTGGAAAGTGGAGGTGATCTATCCAAGGACCTATTGAAAGATGTATATCACACTTGACCCGCCTATTAATTTGAAATTTTATTGTTGGTTTATGTAGGTAGGGTGAAGAAATGCATTTTTTTATCAACTCCACCATTACATGGTGGAAAGCTCGTGGGAAACTATAGTGAATGTAAAAAGCTCATCGTGTTCGAAATTTTGACATTCATGAAGATATTTATAAATTATAGTGAAATAAATAAACTGGTCATTTGAGCTCAAGATTTTTGAAGAGTATAACATTATCTCTACCTTATAACAATTACTCCGTTAGTTTCTGAATATAAGTTTGTATCAAAGTATATGATGTGCAAACTTCTGCATTACTTGGCAGTTTTGAATACTTTATTATCATTTTTCCATGTGAAAGTTATATTCATTTAATAGGTATAAACAAGAGGATACGAAGTACGAATAAGTAGTAGGTATTCGATTACCTACTTGTTCAGAAAGTCTACTGGATTAAACGGTTCATGATCAAACAAAACTGACATTTTCATTATCTTGATTTATGAGAATAACTATTCACAATAATATCTTATTTTAGAACTTCAAAAGATCAAATTTTGAAAATAGTCACGCTTATGTGGATGGAAATATAATAGTTACTCAACTATATTTAGTGAAGGGTGAAGGGAGGATGATGGAGAGAGGCTGGTGATGTATACCCAAATCATGTTGAGGTATATATATGGTTCTGATTTTGAGATTGTTTTTCAATTTCAACAATATATAGCTTAGTCCCGATTTAAGTTGCTTTGAACTCTATAGGCACCATAAAAAACATAATACTGTTGGAACTTTCAACTTTTTATTATCGACAACTTTGAAACTGGTTGATTGTATCCGAGATTGTATCCTATAGATATTTTTTCGAGGCATCATGATAAAATGGATCAAAACGATAGGTATGAATATTGTTGGATGTAGGTATACAGTTTGTATAATTATATATCGCATATTTGGGTGGTTCCGAGGGTGGTTCACTTTAAGTAGTATTCATGATTCTGAAATCAATAAGTCCGTAATAGGTATCACTCATTCTGAACTCAAGGGACATCAAATGAGATTTCCGGTTGTTTGACTGAAATATACTTATATATTCTTTGCGATCGGGATCTACCTAGTATCAATTCATCCCAAGAACAGAGCTTGAATTAATTCGAGGAAGTGCATATTCTGCTACACACTACATTTTTGAAGAAGGAATTCATTCGTGAAATAGAGTTAAATAAGCTGATCGAATATTAGGTACAAGCTAAGAATTGTGTACAGAAATAGCACCTAAGTGACTTAACACTTGTGTTGTGCTACAGATCGATATCATTCAATTCACAATTGCAGTTGTTTGCAGAAAGCTAGAGCTAAATAGTGGTATGACATAGTGCAGATAGAATTATTGATGTTCCACTATTGCAATAAATTGAGAGTAATTTTCGAATATGAATATATACGCCACATTATATGTACTTAGGCTATTCTATATCGATCGCGTTCCATGTTCCATTTAGAAAATATACAGAGTTCTGAGAGAAAGAAAAAACGGTTTGCCACAGAGAGCGAGTTTAGGTTAGTGTACTTTTAAATAATGATATAAAATTGTTCACTAAAACATCCCTAGTGTTGAGCGCCGAATGGCCTACTCGATATCTTGAAATTTCCGAATTATCTCATTCTAGTACCTATGCTTCTCCACTTACAGAAGATGTCAACTTCGATAAGTTACTATTTTTGAATCTTAAATCTTGAAAGCGCTTTGGTACATGAATATCTATATATCATTTATTCGCAATTGAATTATTTTTTTGAGTATTGTCAGGGATTGTGAAGTTTCTGCCGGTATAGAAGGAATGTAATAAGCTCGGTTTTATTCGCAATTGAATTATTTTTTTAAGTATTGTCAGGGATTGTGAAGTTTCTGCCGGTAGAAGGAATGTAATAAGCTCGGTCATAAGTATTAGATTCTTGTTTAAAAAACGGATTATTCAAATAGTTGTCTACTTATATTTCGAGGAGAATGTGTCACCATCATTAGATATTGTTGCTTGGTAATTTTTTGTAATTAAATAAAAGTATACTTTCTGGTACAGGTAGTAATTTTTTTTTTTTTTGAATTTTTTTTTTTAATTTTTAGGTATATTCAAATAGTACATGATTGGCAATATAATCAAATTAAAATTGTATATATTTGAATCTTCTTGGAATATCTGAATACTTGGTGTGAACTACTCAAATACTTTTGCATTAATTAAATAATTCTTCAACTTTTGGAAATATTGATCAAATACCTTCTACACCTATGAGTAGTGAGGTACCTACTACCTATATTAATGGAATTGGAAAGAGACCACATAATATAATAGGAAAATGCGTTATTAAAATGGAGGAGTTCTCGCGCCTTCTGGAATTCGATATAAATGTAATCATTGAGTACCTACCTATATCAGTTTGAGATAGGTACTTTTGGTTTAGTTGCGGAACTGAGAATCAAAGTTCCTACCTAAGAACATGATAATTTGGCAATGTCACATGTATAGGTTTTTTTTATGTTCTGGTTCCCACGAAAAGGGATATCCTGTAATGTTCAGAGAACATCGTCATAACTTTTCCAATATACCATTTTGAGAGCGGTACTCAGCGGTATATAGGTATAAGTTCATTGAAGTGCTCGAATCTAAATCCTCGTTGAAACCATGAAACCATTATTTGAATATCTTGAACCCGTTCTTGATCTAGTATACCTACATACCGTTTGTGCTGAAATTTCTTTGGAAATTTTCCTTGTAGAACAAATAAATAGGTGAATTCCAACCAATAAATAATTTGATCACATCATTGATCATTAATGTTCATGTAGATTTGATATTTTTTCATCCGTTATATAGTCTCATTTCTTCAAAAATTTCATTCATTTCTGTCATACTATGAAAATACATACTTGCCTACATATCAATCTCGAGCTAAATATACCTACTTCATTCCGAGGAAATGTGTTTTCACAATTTTGAAAAAATACCTATGGTCTCGTCGATAACTTCGAATAGACAAAAATTGGGGAGCACCGATTAGACATCTCTCTCTGTTCCTACCGAGGTTCCTACACTATTGTATTTTGACACAATCGGCTAAAGATCAATTGAAATTTGAAAAATTCGTAATTGACATTACCCAAGTCGAATAATACTTATAGGTAGGCATACATAATGAAAAAAATATTATGAAATAGGTAGACCTATACCTAGGACTTTTCAGAATTCTCTATTGCATGCGGATTGCGGATGCATAACATAGACAAAAGTACGCAAGACTACATACCTACCTATTCGATAGCTTATTTCATTATGATTACTGTAAGAGAAACGAGACATTTCTGTAGTCATTTATTGATACCAAGAAACATTCATTTAAATACATCGAGCAAATTTACATATATTCAAAGATATAAAAGACTTATGAATTGCCGTCGGAACACTCAGATAGGTAGGTATAGTTAGCTACCGTCAAGTCACACAATCACACAAATAGGGACATTCAATAACCTACTCGATAACATAGGAGCCCAATAAACTAAACATCTTCCAGTTTTTTCTTGAAAAATTAATTGAATTGGAATCTATTCCACCAATAGGTACTTTCACCACGCCTCGGTGGGAATTTTTTTTGCCTCTAATCCTCGGAAAACAGTCTAGTCAGGTTGTCTCTAAAGACGCGTAGCTAATTTGTGTTTCACAATCTTATTTTTGTAGGCGAGGTTTTTAATACTCATGATTGAAAATACATTATTGTGAAATAAAATGAACACGAATTAACTGATATTTTTAAATTCAAAATAATATATACCTACCTAGGTACTTTATCGTGTAGGTATCTATATCTAGTCCAGGGTATAATGTGAATGAAACCCATAAACACATAGGTATACCTATATCGACATTAAAATAGCAAAGAACTTCCATACGCACAGTTTAATAACATCCCACTCGGTATCTGAGAAACTGTATCATTAAATACCCGAATTCGACATTAGACCATGATAAAAAGAAGAAGACCCAAATGCCCATTTTGAAAATTATACCTAACTAAAAATTATTGCTTCTCGCAAAAATGATATGCAAAACACTATGTAATTTTAGTGTCTGTGATTCTGACCACTGCACGAAATAGCTGGTTGAAACATTTTAAATGTTAATAAGGACCAAAATGCATTCGTGCCAAGTAATTTTTTGTACTATGCGTTTTTGGACCAACACTTAAATCACAAAATAAAATTAAAAGGACGTTTAAGAACTAAAATGCATAATAACAAGTTCACATCTCAAAATTGTAGTGGAACCAAAACACTATAGGTAGGTACGTAAAGTAGGCGCATATAGGTATCAACACCATCATTAAAAACACATATATACTTATAGCTATTTTCAAATTATTTACAGCTACGACATAAATCGAGACATAAATGTAGTAACTTTACTATTCAGTATAGCGACGGCAACACTCCAGCATCACAAACGCATCCAATTATTATGATAAAATTGATCAAAAAAATCCTCAAACTTAATCTTTAATACTTTATATATTATTATGGTTGGGGAGTTTTTATTTTCATAATGACATATTAGAACATGTGTGTGTGTGTGTCATTGAGATATACAAAATTACTCTCTGAATGACTTTTAGCATCATTATTATTGTCAATTCACTTGATGCCATTACTTAATTAGGATTCTCCTCATTTCGACATAAATAAAGTTTATTTTTGTTGGATACGAGAAAAATATGTGTAAATGAATAAGGACATTGCCAAATTTTCATTGTCATTTTATACTCTCTTCCTACCTATGATCTACCTAAAATATTACCATCAATGATGACTTGGGAAACATTCCATAAATATTACGATCGCATCAGCTTCATTGTTAAAATCGGATTGGATATCAATGATATCATGACATACCTAGGTAAGCATCTTGATTATTTTGTAACCAAACCCCATTTATTAAATATAGGTATTTACATGTATAGATACTCATGATGCAAGTTATCAAATCTCAAAGATCGAGCATATTGTATAAACCATCGAGTTGTTTAGAAACTTTAATGAGGCATCATGATTTCTGAATGTTTGGATCTATCGAATTCGTGATCCACTTCGTCTATTTATTAGGTTTATTCATTAGAAACAATTTATTTGTATTATAAATTAGTACATTGAGATTTGTTTACACCTCGTAGTTCGTGATGTTTCCTTTCAGTACAAATTGGTTTGAGTTAGTGTTAACCTGGGCGCCAAATTAGAATCACCTACCAATTGGGATTTCGTCGAGAGAAGGAAAATCGAGAAGAAAATTCAAACCTTGTTAATCGCTCTGCTTCTCGAAATATCACATTTATTTACTTATTAATGTAAAAATCACTTAGATAACGTCTACAAAAATGCATGTTGTGAGTTAAATTGAGATAATTCACATGTTTTCTGCAAAACATGCAAACTTTAAGGCATCTATGATGATATTGTGGAAATGACATTAACACTGCTGATAACGTTACAAGGACTATTTCAGCTAAATGCGTTTTGTATCGACCAATTTGTTTTGGATACAAGATAAAATTATATAAGAGGCAAAGCAACATACCGGGCAAGTATAGGTATTCCTCGATTCAAAATAGTCTTCTAAAACCAAGGTGGGTATCTTCTGCCATGTCAACCACTCTCATCTCTTTCCATTTAACTATACCTACTTAGTTTTTTTTTTATTATCAATAGGTATACTAGGTACTCAGTTTTGAAAAATAACTGCTCTCAATTTTTTTCATAGATTCGTTTCAATCACCTTCCTATGCAATGATGAATCCTCAACACTACCTACCTATATCAGCATCAGGTGTTATAACTCGGTGTTATATCATCGTTAATGTCTTTTGGCAATAATGCAATCAATATTGACAAGTGATGAAAATATGGATGATGATACCGGTTGACAGATAGGTACCTGATTGAGTAGTAACCAGCTACTAAGTTAGTAGATATAGGTCTCGATATAGGTATTATTATGAACTTTATTTAATCCTCATCTAGACAGATGGAGATGTAATATTTTATTCAAATTGCTGCAAATCTTCAGGAGTTTCAAGATAACAGCTAGATATATATTTCGCGCACCTTCGCATTTCAGAGAATACCTATATAATGATCTATCTACCTATGTGCTCTTCGATACTATTGTGAACGTGTTCTTATGCTTGTCCAATATAAGAAAAAATCCCACAGCCTATCAATCGTACAGTGGTCACAATTTCACAAATCGCCTGCATGTAAAACTTTGAATGACAATCTCCTTTAGCCACCGGTACGAATAAAATCATCAGCAAACATACCTGTATATTTTATCCTTTGGTGTTGTACACACTTTTCCACCCAAATCCATCCAACACACAAAACACTGAATGCTGTGAATCACATAAAACAATCGGAAATCGATGTATACAGAACACTAAACTGGCGAGATGTCAAATACCCGCATCAGGTTGCACCGGTCCAGAAGCACTGTTACTGAAGAGATGTCGCATATCGCATAGCCAACTTGTCCCGAGCTGTAACAAAAGTGGGGATAACTCAGCGTGCGCACGGGAGGCGTGGCCTCTATTTTAAGGGGGGTTGACAAGGTGGACGTACGGTGTAGGTGACGATACCCCTTCGTAGGGACATACTGTACCCCCCCGTTATTCCTCTGTCTTACCAATCGGTCTCTGTAAGGCACATTTATCTAAGCTAATATAGGTACACTATCTTGCCAAATCAATTCCACACGAGGATTACGTAGAGAAAGTGTAAGTTTGCTTCGTAGGTAATTAAGTAGGTAGGTATCTTTCGTGAAATATTAGCTTTTCTTTTGTTGAAGTATAGGTATAATGAGCAAATATTTGAAGTGTTGTGCTGTTGTGGTAATTGGACTAATTGTTTACATGAACGTGCTTCTATTATGGTCGTCTTCATAATGATATCTTGATGATCAGAACTTACCTACATTCACCCGAACTATATCGATTTTTCGATGACAGAAAAATAATATCGGTATAGGAAGTATTCATTGACTCAAATATATATATATATATTCTCTATATAAAAACATTACCGCAATCTGATGATTCGTAATATGACACTATGGGCGTATAATAATAGTAAAGTAAACATAAAGCATATATAGGTAGGTACCTACATATAATGTCTGTTCTTATGTTGGATAATAATTTGATAATTATATAGGTATTATGAGCTGTGAAAGAACTGAATTTTTGCGGTGATTTACTCAACAGGTATAGATATGTATAGTTCCTACTGTATATAAGTAGGTACTTAGTTGAATATAGCAATAACAATAATGTGAATAATGATGTACCTAATCAAGAACTATTATTAGATAATCTCTTATCAGAAATAATGCACTCAACAATTTAATTGAAACCATTTCAAGATGAATGTCGTTAAAACATTTGTTAATGAAAACGCTTCATTATATATATAGATCATATAGAGGGATACCGTTTTTTTAATTCGCTGCCCGTGCCTAGGTATATTCAAAACCAATTTGACATTGTTATTCCTCAGATGGCTATATAACTTAATTAGTTTTCCATCGAAAGAAATTCAAACGGATTTGAAAAATTCTGTTATTTGGCGATAATTCGGGACATAAATGAACAGATCTCAAATTATTAATTAATACAAAAAAGAGCAATTTCTACCCGATTTATCCATACCAAGTCGTCAACCAGGTTTTCTTCTATAATTATTCCAATTTAGTACCGCACCAATGTTTTTTATAGTTTCGAAAATATTTCAGAAGAGATTTTTAAATTAATATTTTTGAACTCTCGATCCATCTCTATAATTTTGCTGTGAATAAGAAATTATATCTCTGTTTACGTTTGATTCTTCAAAATAGTTTGCATATACCTATATAGAGAATCATTGTATAAAAATCTTGGTCCATGCGTCTCGCATCGAGGCTCAGCATCACTTTTGCTTAGATCCTATTGCTATTGAAAAAACTCATTTGAACCTCTCTATTATGTATATATGTATTACATAATATATGCGATAAATATGTTCTTTGAGTTCTTCTATATATGTGTTTCTTATTGAAACTGAAACGTATATATATATAGTAGGTACTGTCTGTCATCATACTATTATTGCCTGATACGTCGGTTCGATTATCAACATTGCCTATATACCTAGGAAAGATGGTATATAGGTACCATGTACAACCTACCAATACTATATATATGCCCCCGTAAAATGCCAATTTTCTTGGACAAGATATCGATAACCTTATTCTTTGATGAGAGCAAAATCCTCAATTAAAGGAATGATACAAATGATGTGTGCATAAATGTCGCAATAAATTGTTGAATCAGTATGTAATTATATAATTTATCAAACATGAAAGCTTTATATATCTCGTCGATGTTCGATTCCCATTGGGACAACAGATTAGATAAGGAATTTGGTGAGAAATCTGTGGCGCCACAATATCTACCTCGAATTTTATTTAAAATCATCATTAGACAATTATGAAATGATACAGAATACTAATCAACAATGACTGTAGTGTATATATTTGCTTCGAATCATATTGACTTTAAACACCTGCATGGATGATTGACTATTTGTTTGTCAAATTACAAAATAATTCATAAGGTCCAGCAGTCAGCAGTATTCTCAATAATAATAAATACTTCATATCACGATGAAACAAAATGGCGCAAATTGATAGAAAATGATGTTCAACCTGGCTCAGCTAAAATAAGTGATAAAGTACCTATGTTTTCACCGACAAACATCTTCAGCCACATGTTTCGATAGCGTCGAAAAAACGTAAGTAATGTGAAAGATGCTTGACGCATGCGTCACGGTTCATTATGGGACTAATTTGATGCATGCGCATACGATTAATAATTATTGTGTAAAGATGCATGTGTTTGGCTCGATATATAAGTATAACCCATAAAACATCACATTTACGTAACTAACGCATAAATATTACATGATTTCGATGATGAGGTACTTAACAAAAGATATGAGTATACATATCGGTTTATATATGAGTTGACTGTGCATAATGCCCGCATCAACACGTTACATCATATACGTGATATCAATTCTTTGTAATACTAGTTACATTATTGTTACATTAATGAGATGTCAATGTGACGTCAGAATCTAGATAACAATTATACGTCTCACTTATATATACTCAATCGCAAGGTGACTATTATATATACTTATATTTATGAATAAAAAAGATCAATCAGACTAATTAATATTTTATTGAACATAATATACACCATAATCTCCGTTTTAATCTTCTCCTGAAGATGCTAACATGGTTAGCGAAACACATGGCGAGGCGTTTAAAAAATCGGTTTACCTAGTGGTAAAACAATGTAGTGTACCTATCATCGTGCCAAAGGTTCCAGTCTTTGATATAACACCATAATCTGTAAAAATTCACCAACCTACAAGTTGTACGATGTTTTTAAATGTTGATGCCACTTTTTCCATACTTATACTAATAATATACCTCCTGCTTGAACTCCATATTCGTTTGTGATGGTTGCTGATGATGCCAAGCATAATTTAATATTATTTCATCTTCATATCCCTGCTTCCTGTGGAAATCATATTGGTTATCTAAATCCATGACACAAAACAATAAGAAAATCATTACTCAAAATATCTTCAACATTCTCACTTGACTGATATAGGTTCTTCATTAAACAATTAGATACCTTGTTTTCTTCTTATATGTTGGGGAGAACCGCTATGAAGTGGACACTTTAAGAAAAACAACGGAATCAAAATTTTATAGACCATTAAATCATTCAAAACTGCATGATCGGAAAGTTCCATCAATATGTTGTAAAAATAAACTGAAAAAAAAAAACTCAGACAACTTCATGGTCTGAGTAATATTCAAATTCGAAAAAAGTTGCTTTCGTCCATTTCAAAACATCGATGTACCTATTGAAACGGACAGTGAAGGTTTTGAAGAGGACAGTAGTGGTTTTGAAAATTATATTCGCAATAAAGAACATTAATTGCTTCAAAAATAACTTTTATTCGAACAGGAACTTTCTTAGGAACAGTTATTACAATGAAAATGTCGAATACCCTGAAGGCCACAAGTTTCATGTGCCCATGAAGACCATAAGGAACACTGTACCCAGTCTGTCTTGCTACGCTGATATGCTTTCTTGCAACAAACACAGTTATCTTGTTCAATCGCAGTGTTCGAGTATTAGGGTTTTTGTTCTCCTTTGGTATGAATTGGTGTTGTTTATTGTTGGGTTTAGATTTTGGAAGTCGGTAATGTTGACTCAGCGGAACTTCATCATCAGAATCAGACGTCCGCTTCAACACAGCGTCTGATGTCCACTTCAAAACAACACACGGTTAACCTAAAAATGACATTACGAAAATTAAATTGAGAAATATTCCACAAGATCTATCTCTACATTTAAGTACTAGAGTAACTTAGTTTAAATCTCATCAATCTGAAATTGACTTAATTTCAACAGCTTATACCTGTGACATAGTTCACTATTTTCACAAATAATTTACTTTTTCACCTGATAATAATAACATGCATGCTGTCGACTCATAATCAACTGCGTCGGCGCGCAATTTCGGTCGTAGTGGGATCTGGGTACGTACAGGGTTGCCATAAGTGAATGTGAAATATGCGGTCATACAAACACATAGCAACTACGACAACTGTCCGTTTCAAGACCCGTCCATTTCATAGCGGTTTCCCCCTAGAAAATAGAGTATTTCACGTTCCAATCAATTTTCTGAAACTTGGATGATTTAATTCTCAAGGTACTCGCTTAACTTGCTGATCAAGTAACAAATAACAAAACACATAACAAAACGTGACAACGCTGACGCCATTTAATTTCTAACTTCTGGACGATTAGACGAGAGTGACGAGACCTCCTCTATCGTTCGTGTTTGTTCGCGAAAACTCGAGAGATACTGCAATTGGATTGGTTGTTGTCACTTCCGTGTGTTGAAGACTAATTTATTGTAAATAAATTGATGTGACATTGAAATAATCCCCAAGATATTGTGTTAACATAATCAAAGTTACCAAGATGTTATATAATTATTACGTAAGAATGTTATCACTGTTATATGGAACATGTTGCTGTCAAGGGGAATAGGATAATGTAAGTTTTGTATCTACGATTTACGGTACATTGACGTCAATTTGAAAGAATTGAGTTATATGATATTGACGGCATATGTATATAAATATAACGAGTGTGTTTACCGGATCGGAGGATATAGGTGAGGGTCGACCAAGTGATCAAATCAATATAAGTACTACCAAACAGGACATTCAATGAGATTTAAATATGTGTGTTGTTCCAACTTCATTGATTTTATGCCTATTCAATAACTAACTATAAGTCTTCATTGACGAAGATTGGAGAGGTGAATCACCAACCACGGAATGAGCAAATCGTTTGTAATTTGCTGTCCTCAAATTTCTTGGGGGAAAGTATGAATGAATAACGTTTGAGCAACGCACAAAACAGTCTGAGAATTCAGACAATCTTGTTTTTGAACGAGGTAAATGACTACCTCCCTAATTTCTGAAATATTCATATACACGGTAGGTAACAAATTCTCTTGTCATCATATAGGTACGTCGGTTCAATAGAAGCCAAGTTGAAAGCCCCATATCATTGGTATGTTCCATGAGAAAGTTGAATTTGAGTGGTTTCGGGGATTTTTGAAGAAAAGTGGGATATCGACTTTTTTTTTCAAAATAAAATTAACCCTCATAAACTCTCAAGGTCGGCGTCATTTTTAATATTTTGTTAAAATAATAATAATAATAGTACTTTATTGAACCAAACATGATCATATTTCGAAAGCTTTTCTGTGATATTATACGAAATAAGGACACATTAAAGAGGAAAGACATCTCCGCGATTTTTGAATGTGTCAAAGAACAGTATTTCGCTATAACTTCATACCAATGTTATGCACACATCACATAAAAAGTATATTTCGGTTCAAGAAAATATATTTATTCCCCAAGAAAACATCTGAATGAGTATATATAGGTAAAGGTGAGGTAAGTATGTATACTATGTGATTCTGAATAAATATACTCGAATAGAGAATATTAGTTTTTTCAAATGAATATTAAGGTAGGTGAATACAATATTTTTTTATCAACAAGATGATTTTCAATAACAAGTTATGGCAATTTCTTCATGATGAAATTCAACATGATTGTTCATATCCCAAAAACAAATAGTTGCCATGAAAAATTGGTTTGTAATATTTCTCATCCATGGAATTTGAAAAAAAGTGTGAATGGCCATATTGCCAACACGGTGTCGGAAATATAGCCGTGCATGCAGAAGTCGAAAATTATAAAAAAAGATGTCATACTTACTTTCATGTTGAACTGAATACAAAACCTGAAATGAACCTTAGTTATTGTTATTGAACCTATACACAATCCTCATCATATAACGTAGATAATATGTACAATCGCATATCAGAAATTTTATTCATCTGACACTTCTTTCAGGTAATCACGTAGATTTAGGTACTGTAGTCCATTTGCATATTGCCAACTCCGCATGATGGGCATATTGCTACACATGAATAGTTAAATTAGGTTAGGTTATGGTTTTGTCTTGAGTGTTTTGTGTCGATTGCTTTTCACCACAATCTATAAGCTTCGCAGCCTTCAATACCCATGTATCGAACACAGAATATTGCAATTCAGTCACACTTCCTTTCATAACTCTATAATAAGAAACTTAACGTTGAAATATCATACCAGCGTTTTAAAAATATGATTTTTAGCGACAGGTCTGATAACACTTTCAACTTGCTGTCTGACAGTATAAGGTTGACAGAAAACTGTGTGTATGATGTGTGCTGCCATATTGCAAACATGCGAATATTGTATTCTTCTATTCCTCATCATATTATGATTCATACGACATATATACTTCATTTCTTGAATAATTGATAATATATCGTAAAATAATATTTGTTCTTGTTTCGAGCACCACCGTAATTTTGATTTAATATATATCATTAATTTACCAATTTTTTCTTTCGAAGGGAACATGAATAATCTATACCAATCTGAGTATTTCTTAATCTGCATATAAGAGATATTTTCATTTAAGAGATATTGAACCTTGCATGAAGCAGGTGAAAAGTTCATTAGCATGTGAAGTATACATTTCCATCATATTATATAATATACTTGATGCCTCAATATACCTAATTGATTCACCATATTTTTCATTCAAAAAAAATTTACAATTTCATATAAAAAATGTATTCTCGACTGAAGCATCATCATAATCTCGATTCATGTCACCTCATCTTTGTTGAGATGAGGATTTTTCCTTCATATCATCATTAGTAAAGCAATATTTTCTCTACATAACCGCAAAATTCTCAATTTGCATTGAGAATGCACTGAAAATACGTCAGTTAATCATCACTGGGCCAACAATGAATGAGCCCAATAAGTACCTATTCAGCCAAAATAGGTTCACTCACAGGGTTGACATTGTCCAAAAAATGATAGCCATGTATTTAATGTCTGCTGGGGGATTTTCAAATAAATATCTGAAATAGGTATAGGTATAGGTACTTACATAACAAGTATCTTGCTTGTATTTTCATGTCAGTCATTTCCGTTTTATGAAGAGCGCCTCTCTGTTGTTCTAGGACTCCTATAGGCCTTATATACAGATAATTGGTATTTTTATTATGTACCCAATAACATCAAATCATTTACTAAATAGCTATATATAATCAAAAAAATTGAAACGTTAGATTAGAATATTGAGATGGTTGGTTGATATATGGCGAACAACAACTACGCAACTGTTCCGTGTCTGCAATCATTTAAATTCAAAATTCTATTGCTGTCTTCATGGTGTCGCCTTCTGAAATTATAATGGAACATTAATTGGTCATTAAGCATTGTGTTTTTAATTGAAGGTATAAAAACTGAGACGATTTCAGCGGTATTCCGAAGAATAATGCATTTCATTACGTGGTCGAGATCACGCCGCGGGGAAACGATTCACAATTCCGTAGTGAGTTACGCGGCCGCTAGATGTCGCAAGGTGTTAGGATCTACTCCTTCAATCTCTTGCACGGAGATTCTAAACGCTCTCGGGCTCGTGTATGGTGTGGGGATAATCGACAGTGAAATATCGGCACAACGGTAGGACAAGGCGATTATCGTTTTTACATATTATACCCGCACTGATTTAACATTGATGTGGGTATCTATAAAGGCATTGAGTATTAACAGCAAACAGAGAGTGAATTCATAATAATGTGAGAGATATTTAGTTGTTGAAGTTGATACCTACATTTTGGACCTGATACCAGTTGCGGTTTTAGGATGTTTCAGACCCTAATAATATGGACGCTATACCTAGGTACCTAATATGTTATAGTATCGTATATAGTATATAATGAGGCCCTGACTGCTGTATTGTTTTATACACGTAATACGTATACTTAGAGTAATGATCTATATAGTGTTTTTGTTTTCAATAACAAACAATCGTAGTAAAAGACACAGTAAGTAAATTCAAGATAATGAAAAGTATTACAACGATTATAGTAATATTCACTACAAAATTACCTACTTTTCCAGAACCGTCTCTCACCTTTTCGAGGCCCTGGGCACATTAGAATAATGGGGCCCCTACGACCATATTAAAGTACTATCTTGGTAGAATAGACAAATAACGTGAAATGCAAAGTTTTAGCATTATTTCTATTTCTTTACAGTTACATTAGAAATGATGAATAGATTATATCATGTAATCCACACTAAGTAACCAGCATCCACGATTAGTCGTTACAATCCTTATACATATATATAAGTATCTATGCTGATTGAAGATGTACCCTTCTAGATTTGAGTGGAGCAAAATCTTTATTTTCGAGCATATCACATTCTATCGACATTAGCGACAAACTATTCAATCTCTCTTGAAGCATTGTACTCGATTTCACTTCTTGCACTGCAGTTAGTTACCATCATGCTTTGAAAGATTCTCAGTGCCATTTATAGATTGGGAAAGGTGTCTTAAATTTTTGGTCTCTTTCAAAAGGTGATATATTTCCAGCATACTATCCAATATACTATCAGTTTTTCCATTTTTACTTTTTACTCTGATCAATGTTCAAGTATTCTGTTAAATCCAGACAATCCATTTCTGACTCTTTCTCATTCACGTCTTCATAGGAGATTTCAGCAAATTCTTTGCAACTTTGTCTCAACTCTTCGGTATTCAGAGTTTTCAAGTGAAAAAATAAACCAAACTTCTTTTTTTTTTTTTCACTTATTTTCAGGTAAATTATTATTGCGAAAGGCAATTGAAATAAAAAATTATATAGAAATTTATTAAACATGCTGCATTCGGTAAGCCTGATTTTCAGGCGAGAGTAGAGAGTAGCTATCGGGACTAGGGGGCCCCAATCCTCGCGGGGCCCTGGGCACGTGCCCAGTGTGCCCAGTGGGGAAGAGGGGCCCGACTTTTATATTAACGTAGAAAATAGAGTTGTTTGAACAAAGATTCATTGATTTGTGATAGCGAAATTCATCTCATCCTGAGTAGATATTTTTTAAATGATTGTACAAAATTTTGTATTTCGTGCAAAATAATTCATTCCAATTTCTTGTAGCAGAGCGATTTTGACTTATCTGCTAATCAGCATTTTATCCCATTTTGTGAAACAAATTTTAATCTGTTCGTACCGTATTCATAGCTATTATATGAATAATAATAAACAGGACCAAGCATATTTGTATGGATAATATTCTTAACATAACGAGTACGCACTGATATGATGACTGTATAGGTAGTCGAAAGCTCTCTGCTATGAAAAATTTCAATAAATTATTTTGCACGAAATAAACATTTTGTGAAATCATTTGTATATCTGCACGTGCACGCAGTCAAGTATAACCCTCACTTGAGTATTTTTTTGCGAAACTATCCAAATATAATTGTTAAGTCGAAAAGTACCTAGGTACTTATCAGATAAGGACGACAAAACATGGCTGCGTGTATGAAAATATGAAAGACTAAAATTTTGTGCAAATTATGTTTAGGTATGGAAAAAACACATCATCAATAAGCGAAACAGTTTTCCAGGAAACTGGAGAAAATGATGGTTCGATTCAAAATATTGGTGAAGGTATCGGGCATAAAACACTCAAGTATAGTTCATCCAAAATCAATTGCAGATTCTCGTGCCGCACCTGCAGTGACTTCAAAGGAAACTTCAAACATGCCGACGCCGCACAGTCTGAGATATTCTGCAATTGATATTGGATATACTTTTAACTATCATACCTTAGTAGATAAAAGATTGAATTCTGCAGTTACCATCAAAGCTTAATTATGCAGTGTATACAAAGATTCCCCACGCATTCTGCCAAAAACGTAGCGTTTTAGAAGAAGTGATGACGTTTTTCTTATAATGAACATGATTCCGAAGTTTGTCACCCTGAATATAGGTTTTCCCATTATAGTTACCAATATACTGATGAATGGAACTGATTTTTCAATTTTTTATCTGTATTATCAATTGAGTTGAGAATTCACTTCATTAGACTAGTTAGTTAAATGCGCCAAACATTGAGTTGAAATTGGGATAATTTCATCAGTTCAAATCTGAATGAAGGGCTATATATTTGTGGAAGATTCTATGACATTATTGTACCTATACCAAACATCTAGGTACAGGGTGATTGTTTAAAGTCTATACTCAATAGCTATTTCAGTAAATATTGGCCTTCCAGAAACGTTCAAATGGGCAAATATGAAGTATTTTTTATGATACGGTACCTACTATAGATAATAAAAAAAAAACATCGTGAACCTAAAAATTTCACATAAATTTGTATTTCCTGAATGAATGTATTTCAGTTTCCCCAATGGTATATATAGAGCTTTTTTGTCTGATTTCAAATATATAACGTGTTTCACTTTGAACGGCCCTCCTCTATATATCAGCTAATATAGTCATGCAATTCGTACCAAATTTTGACCATGACTATGATAAACCATCTATATGAACTGTTTTTCAGAGACGGACATCCTTTTCGACAGTGCCGTGCGTTCTTATTGAAATAAAAATGGGTCGATTTTTTATGAAATCGTATTAGGAATATTTTTGCAGGAAAACTAACTTCATATTATTGTTCCCATTGCTTTCGATCCCCCATGTGCATATAGAATCAATTCATTCCGAATTGACAGTATTGAATTTTTTTCATTTTCTGCCTCGTATATAAAAATAATGAATTCAGATTAACTGCTAATTTCGAAACGTTCAATGGCACCAGTAGGTAGAATACTCGGTAGAACATCATGATTCGAAAGAAAAACATGATATACTTTTTTTTTTGTTTCAGAGTATAAATAAGTATTTACGTTCGCAAAGATGCGCTGTTTAGATCAGCCTGTTTTTTCGAAAATCCACATATGAGATTTTTTTTTTAATTAACTCGGCCGTTACTTGATGGAAATCCATGGCAAATATAAAAAGTTCACAAACGATAAGATTTCCACAAAATTCTTGAACACACGACATGTTTCGCTAACACAGTAGCTTTATCAGGTAATATGAACTGTACTGTACCCAGAGTATATCGCACCTAATGAAGCTACTGTGTTTGAGAATTTTGTGGAAATCTTATTGTTTGTGAAGTTTATACATTTCACATATTAGGAGAGTTCATGGAAACCATGAATATCATCAAAATCATGAGGTCCAGCCTACTTCACTCTGTTATCTCATCTGCTTGTGATATTGAGTTGAAAATTTGTTCAGAACTCCTCTATAGTCTCTGATGATCACAACTATTTGCCCTGAATATCCATTTCATTGAGGAAGGTAACTGATTTTTAATGAGTTGGATGATGATGGGGTAGTTATTGAACTCTCGCATGCGGAGATTATACAGGGTGTTTTAAGAAGAAAACTTCATATGAACGTATGTCCTTGAAGTCTTAGCTTTTGAGATACAGGGTGAAGTACAAGTTTTGAAAAATATTCAGTTTTCTGATAATAACTGGGACAATATTGATGTATACATCTTGATGAAATTTGATACACGTCTTCAATGCATCAAGGTGCATTCATTGATGTACACAAATTTTCATTTTCTCTACCAGTGACACCGTTACGGGAATATTATTGTTTATATTTCACTTGGAAGTGAGCAACGACAAAAAATTATCAAATTTCATACAATGCTATAAAAGGCTATTTAATTATGCGTACAAAAAGAAGCCTCTTGTTGATACTCGATAGAACGCTTCGTTTTCGAGAAAAAAGGGAAAAACGAGACCTCAAGTTTTGATGTCTAAAGTACTCCATTCAGAACATCCGTTACTGGATAATCAGTAATCACAGTATGTAACATTTTGAAATTTGTATACCGATTCAGTCACAAAGCAGACTGAATTGTGCCATCACGAGAAGCTATACAGGGTGGACAAAAAAATAATCTTTGCATATTTTCAACATTGACACCCTGTATGTAAGTTTCATTCTTGAAATGGGTCGAAGAATCGGTCCCTTGAATATTAGCATATCATTAAGGAACACCCTGTATAGCAATATGAATTAAGATCAGTATAATATGGGTTGCTTGCTATTATGTCTTCATATGAGTCACTATATAGCTTATTAAATAAAAAACTACCTTCTAGTATGAAAATAAGTATAATGTTGGGTTCTAGGGCTAGTGATGAGAAAACTATTAGTTGACATGAGAAGATTTTGAAATCTATTGAAATTGAATTGACAGATCATTTCCATTGTCGTAATACAGAGAAGCAGAAAAAAACAAAAACTAATGAGATTTGCGTTCATTCAGTCCATCCGTCAAATATTTCTTGAATAATTTCTATTGGACCATCTTTCCTACTGGTCCATCTCTATTATGTTCACCCTATGTAGAAAAACGAAAAAGTACGTATATATCTGATATTTTCATTTATTCTATCGATTCTCACCCTCTGTAATAAACGTACCCTCCCTGCTGCTGATGGCCCAGAGCTACCCTTGCCGTGCTTGCTACCCACAGAAAATAGGACAACAAACTCGTATGACGACCTACTTGTTTCAATTTCCCCCAATATCCTTCGATGCAGTATTGAGCAGTGAGCAGCCCACATAACCAGCTGAAACGTAACGAAACAAGATGTTTATACAAGTTGGTCACAAAATTTTAATTCATATACTCAATATGCCAGGGGTGCATGTGGGGCCCTGTGGACTAATACTACTCGGGGGTCTGTCTGATTAACCATGATTGCCATTTTGTCAAGAAACGATATGGTGTACTAGATACAAGATATACTGATAAAAATAGATGGAATAAAACAGTATATTATCTGTAAAATAATACAGGATATTTACTGCATTTTCGCAGAATCCAGTAATTTCACCAGAAATAGGTATTTGTCCCATGTTATAAAGTACTTTTCTGCACCGAGAGAAATATCTATTAGCTGTTATACGAAATTGTATAACCATTAAAAGATTTCTGAATTGAATAGGCGCCAGCGTAGTTTCCATTTCACTGTAATCACGTTCATCATTTCAAAAAAATCATATAACTGTGAAATATCACTTATATGAGAATGAAATGACACTCATATAGGGGTCAAATGACTAGCATTTCAATGCTATACGATGATATTATAAAAATGAGAAGATACTCATATAAATTTGAATGTATTCAATTTGATAGTCAAATAAAAAGCATTTCAATATTGAATAGTGATATTATGAAAATGAAATAATACTCATATCAATATAATTTGCTTTCAATTTCATAGTCAAATGATTGCATGGTATTTCAGTATTAGGGTGATTAATTCCTCTCTAGAAAAATGATGTGGGTTGAAACTCTTCGAGAAATATTGAAGACATATATACTTGGTTTATATACTTACCCCCAAGTAAAGTTTTTTTGAGGAACTACAGGGCATTGAAGTGCATCACAAGGACTATATACTCAGTTTACAATATCTCAGTTTAGGTAGGACGAAAATGCTTCCAATTCGGACTATTTGTTCTCATTGTCAGTGCATCGGATTATTACTTAACATAGTGGCCAAAAATGTAATTACACAGTATCGTCAGTAAATTAGAGATCACATTCGCAGATTTCGTTTTATTTTATTTACCGTTATTGCCCCTTGAGCTTTACAAAAGAGCGTTGAGAGACTTTTCTTACGACGTTTTCGAGATCCCCAATCCCCATGATAGTAATCATCAATCTTGGACACAATGTATACGCAATACAATCTATCACCGATAAAACTGTTCAAATCCAAGCTTTTGCCACTCAATGAATAGTGAGGTGAGTTAAAAAAGTAAAAGTTTCCAATTTG
This sequence comes from Phaedon cochleariae, assembly GCA_918026855.4. Lineage (NCBI taxonomy): Eukaryota > Metazoa > Arthropoda > Insecta > Coleoptera > Chrysomelidae > Phaedon > Phaedon cochleariae. Next base: position 16,347,157 of record OU896720.1, on the reverse strand, counting down.
GAAGACATTCCGATACATACACTTACCGATATATCGTGAAAACACTATAACGCCCAGAGGCAGTTCAACATTCTGTAGTTCCTCAACAAATCTTAGAGGATATATGAACAAATATGTCCCTAATATTTCTAGAAGATCTCTCAACCACTTCACTTTTTCTAAAAAAAAAAATATCACTCTGCAAGAAGAGTTCACGAGCTGCCGCGAGCTAATATGTCCTTTCATATCAGGAATCCGGAGTGTTCATAGGTGAGTGAGATGACTCATTGAGGTAAACGAGTATGACAAAATAATAGAAGGGATGAAATTAAATGATAATTGTATATAACTGTGAAATGACATCTTTTAGGATTTAAATGATTATCTTCAAATTTCCATCTTTCAACTATAATCCTGTCTCATTTCGAATCTAAAAGATAACCTTTTTGAAACAAAATGAGTGATTTGAAAGGGTGACCTGTTTCAAGTTGAAAACGTGAACGTTTCACGTTCATCAGATGACATTTCGTTGTTAAAATGTTCCATTTGGCGGTTATAAGAAGTTTTTGAATAGAGACATGTATAACTGGACTTTTCTCGGTGTGGTATTTATTACGCATTATTAATTTTACTACTTAAATTTCAGTTCGTTACTGAATTTTCCTTGGGAATAACGTGAAACTACAAGAGTTCAGTAAAATTCAGGTACGTATACTGGAATTATGCACGTCACGTCTACGCCCGCGCGCCGAACAGAGAACGCCGCAAACGGATAACCTCAAATAAATTAGTTGGTGATGTCGGTGACACGGTGACCAGTGTGTGTAAATGTTTTCACAGTTCCAAGTGTTTTTCAAAGTGGAACAATTATTTCATCCATATAACTATAGATCTAAACACAATAACCAATATGTTCACGTGTAGAACTTGTAATTACAATTGTTTGATAATAGAAAAATTTAATAAACATCAGTATTTGCATAGAGAAAATATAGAGGAGCAGAATTCCCTTGCTTATATATCAATTGTGAAGTAGTTTTAACAAATTATATTTCGTTTAGACAACATGTCATCAGGAACCATACAAAAGATTCTGAAAAATCAGGAAATATCACTAAAATGATTTGTGAAATCTGTATATCTCTTAAGAGATAATTATTTGCTTTTGTTTGTTATTCCTGTGTGATGAGCCTCTTATTTTCATTTCTCATCAGAATGGATGAGACGATTTTTCATATTTGTTTTCTTATTGTTACAAAATCTCATGTATACTTATGTATAAATGTGAGCATCGTTAGAATGACTCATGTATATATTATGAGACATTTTATTTTTGTTTATGTTATGTTGAATAAATGTTTCCCTTGGAATTGGCTTTTCTAGTACAAAAATCTCAACACGGAAAAAAAAGTTTTGTTGCACCACCAAAATAATTTTGGTCATTTTTTTTTGTTAAATTGAACGTAATTTTGCGGAATCAAAAAAATATATGTTCATTCCAAATATAAGCAACCTATTCAAAGAGACAAAATAATTTGATTGAAATATTTGCTTACTTGAACAAAAGTTTCATTTCATTCAACAACATTTATAGTTGACATGAAACGAATTTTGTTGATCCAACTATTATCTCATTGTTCAATCAATCCTATGCATTTTGTCTATTCGACAAAATTTAATTGATTTTGACACATATTTAACTAAATACAACATCATATTTTGTCGAGTCAACAATCATTTCATTGTGCAACCAATCAAAGGTTTTGTTCTATTCGACAAAATTGAATTGATTATGAAAACATTATATTTTGTTGATTCAACACATCACTATAAAAAAATATGTAGTTATTTCAAACAAATTAGTTTGTTGAACAGAACCCACAAGAACATTATATCAAACAAATATTTTGTTGAATGATTATCTTGTTGCATTTTTGCCACCAGGTGGCGTTTCTTCCAACCTTCCTACGCTCGCCTCGTTTGGGGTGTACATATACTTACCTAAAACATCCGTTTATATAATTATATTAGGCTGTCCTAGGATTTCTTATGACGCTTATACAAGCTAATAGTCTTGAATCAACTGAGGAAATTGATCTCTAATTTCTCTTAGTTTTGAAATCCAGTTATTGGATTTTTTTATTATTCAGCAAAATATTTTGTCAATTCAAAATACAATTTTGTTGATCGAAGAATATATTTCGTAATTTTCAACATATTCACTCTCTGAAGAACTGAAAATTTTGTCACTTGAATAAAATGATATACTTAATCATTTCAATCGACAGAATCGTTCATAAGAGCAGATATTGTATTATAGGAACAAAATAGTCTTTGTTTATTCAACCAATTCCTGCTGTTAATTCGAATCATCAATGAGTTACATCAAATGAATTTTGAATTGAAAACTGACAAAAAACATTTGTTGCTGTGACAAAATATTTTGTCGTGGATATATGACACTCAGATTTTGTTGAATTTACAAAAATTTTGTAGTTTCAAACAAATTTTCTTTTCTGTGAACCTTCCAAATATAGAATTTAATAGTAGAAAAGTACATTGTACATTACCTAATAAACCAATGAAAAAGTACCTGGTGAAAACAGAGCTAAATCACACGTGAAATGTCCTATAGTATATATCCAGAATAATGAAAATAACTATGTGAAAATACAATATATTCACCTGAATGAAAATGTAAGAAAGCGGTTTATATTATATATTATTATACGAAATAATCGAAATAACCATGTGAAAATACCGAATATTTACCTAAGAATCGGGTAGTAATAAAGCAGTATTTATTATGTATTATCTTCACGGTACAGGGACTGTAAATGCATTTTACAGATTAGACTGTAAAATTTCGGTAAATAACGTTTGGTTATAAAATAACCAACGTTATTTACCGAGATTTTACATACCTATCTGTTTTTATAGTATAAACGAAAATGAAAAAGAACAATGAAATATTTTATTTTTCGTGGACTTCGTATCAACAAGTTTGTATACACGGAAAAGGCTACTGGACTGATAGTGAATAATTGGCATTCAATTACTCCACTGTGCCGTTTGCAACACTTCCCACGCGTTTTCTATGTAAATAATATGTCTATGCGTTGTTCGAAATTTCTGAATTTCAGAGTTTATTTCAAACGTGCCGTCATGACCACCATTTGGGCATTTTCTGTGATACGTCTAATGCGGAAAAAAATAGTAGATAGTGAATACCAAACGTTTAGTGAAATAGGCGCCAGTCACTACATTAATCTAATTATATTACTACATAATTGTATAAAGACTATACTATATCGAATATTACCACTACAAAATTGTATATTACTATATACTTTATCAAATATTATCACTACACAATGAATAGTATGATATTTTCATTTTTCTTGATTATTTGGGATTTTCTCTCCTCGTTTCTACAAAATATTATTATTATTATTATTTCAATATATGTGTAGCTGGAAAAATCAGATGATTTGCCCCAAAATGTCACTGCATTTAACAATTTTTTCTATCAGGAAGCCTAAAAGGAAAATCCAATAGCTTGTCAGTGACACTTCGTTTGGAAAAAAGTTTGAAAAGAAGAAATATATATATATTGAGAAAATATCGCATTTCTACTCAGAACGAATCTGCTCCCGTTCTCAACATGAAATGCAAAATATTTTCGAAAATTCTGTTATAGTTTGACACTTCCAAGTGTCATACTGATGTTGGCATATGATGAGTGATGATGTTAGTATACAAATGAGTTACAAGATGTTTTCATGAATTGATCTTGAATCTACCATTTTCATGTTCAGTTTTCAGTAGTGAATATCATGTTTTATCTATATCAACTGAACAGGAAGCAATGCTATTGTCTCCGTTCAGAAGAATCCAAACGGATTCTTTGTTTTGTCTCTTTTGATTGTTATCTTCCTTTCCTATGATTTTAATATTATTTCACTCTGGCATATGATACTTATAGCATACATACAATTTTGTTGTGATTTTATATTTGAGGAATGTAGTGACTGGCGCCTATTTTACTAAACGATTGGTATTCACTACCAACTATTTCTTTGAGTATGTATGTATGGTGAAGTCAGTTGTTATGCTGCTTCCTTATTGGTCAGATAATCTTTCATTCCCACTCATGAAGCAAGGTAGTCAAGTCCCCAATTATAATCAAGTTATCAAAAACATGTTGAGAATCATGTCGTTGAACGAAACTATACCGGGTGACACAGGGTATCGGGCAAACCCTGTAACTTCTGCATTTGTAAACGGATTTTTCTAAAATTTGGTATAGTTATATAAGCAGCCGCTTCGGATTTGATTACATTACAATTCAATATGGTGGACTTCCAGTTTTTATGGAAATGCCAGCAATTTCGTTTTCTCAAATTGAAAGCCCTATATATTTTCTTCATATCTCAGTTCATTAGATGAAAACAAGTGCAATCTTTATGTCAAATGTAATATTTTCGAAAAAATTGAATTGCAAATCTTTTTTTTTTAATTTTACCTCGTGGATAAATGATATGTGGTCAAGGCTAATCACACTGAGACGCACATAACAGAGAAACATAATTTTTTCACAATTAGTTATAGGTGTAGATGGCTCATAGGGGATCCATTTGAAAAAAATGATTTTTTTATCTAACGTGATGTGACTGAATTGATTCATCGATAAGTGAAACGAAACAATTTTTCAGAATAAAATATATTTCTCTGTTATGTGCAACTCGATCTGAATAGCTTTGACCACATCTCATTTATCCTCCCTGCAGACACCCTCTGGTTGTACCAATGGAAATAGTCTGTTTTACTTCCGTTTCTGCTATCCTGGTAGAGGACAGTTGCGACAACCATCTGAAAGTCGTACTATCTACTTCCCTATCATCTGATGCTCTCTTGACAGCTTCGTGAAGAGCATTGTCAAAAGCGCCTTCTATACAGGGTGACATTCGACCGACAACGCTTGACAGGTGATAGCCCTCGTGATTTCATAATCACTTAGATATGGAAATACGGTCTTCAAGTTTTCATTTCTCGAGATACAGGGTGTTGAAGTTTTTTTTATGTTCTGGTTCCCACGAAAGGGGATTCCCTGTAATGTTCAGAGAAAATCGTGAGAACCAAGAGAAATAAGGTAGGAATTGGTGTTCTTCTTGAATTGCTGAAGATTATATGCCTTGAAGAACACTTCTCTTGGCAATGTGTTCCAGAGCCTCGCTGTTCGTTGGATGAACGAGTCTTTGGAAATAGATGTTCTGCAGGTCTCCAAAGTGCGATGACCACGAAGGGGTGCGAAGCCTCAACTCGACGGGTTAATCTCGCGGGGACTGAGAAGAATTGCCCTTTTTTGGACAGAATCCAACAGTTTCAGAGTATGTTTGGGTGCTGCACTCCAAATATGGGAACAGTATTCCAGGACAGGTCGGATCTGTGCCTTATTGATCATAAGCAGCTGACTGGAAGTGAAATAGCTCCTGGCCCGAAACAGAAAACCAAGTTTTTGATATGCTCCTTTAGCAAATGATCTCACGTGATTTTCCCAAGAAAGGTTATTGCTGATAGTAATACGAAGCATCGAAAAGAATGTCTTCAAAAGTATGGTTACTCCTGACATGCTTATGTTTGGCACAGTGAGATCGGCTTTTCTAGAGAAAAGGCATGCTTGTGTTTTGTTTGCATTGAAATCTACCAAGTTATTGGATTCCCATTCGAGAATTGTTGCCAAGTTCATATTAATGTTGTCACTATTTCTCCCTCGTTTGTTTCTGATTTGCCTGGCTGGTATTGGAGCCCTGGAAGAGAAGGTGGTATGGAGAGTACTATCATCCGCGAAGCTGTGTATTGGACATGAAGTTGCTTCCAACAAATCGTTGATATGTAGTAGAAATAGTGAACAGTGCTAGAATTGATCCTGGCGGAACACCAGCATTAATGGTAAGAGAGTCAGATGAAACTCCGTCGACCACAACATGGAGAGACCTGTGTGAGAGAAAACTAGCTAGCAGAGAACATAGCTGGGGAGGCAAGCCATTAGATGGAAGCTTGGCGAGGAGTCCGTGGTGCCAGACTCAATACGGCCAGTTTTCGAATACTGTTCTCACATATAGTGTTCGGCGCCCAAACATGCGCTGAAGCTCTTAGATTTCATCCAGAGAAGAGCCATCTGCCTTGAGGGTGATGCCACACTCACTTCTTCGACTCCATTGGAATACCGTTAAAAAGTCGGCGACCTTTCACTTTTCCATAGATACTTCCACGGGAAATGTTCCTCATAAATCTCTGCTATCGCATTTCATCACTAGCAATATACCAGTCACACGAGCTCGACATGCCCAATCAGCACATCCTTCCGTACTCAATCTTGAAATAAGTCAAACAACACTATACCAACACTCGCTCGTCTATAGGAAGGCAAATCTTTGAAATTCTCTGCCAATTGAACCATTCCCAAAAACTTATAATCCCTGGAAGTTAAAAAAATCCAACACATATACCTCCTCTCCCTATCCTCCCAAGGTTCGCACGATATCCTTTGAACATTATAGGAATTCCCTTTCGTGCGCTCCAAGAGATAAATAACAACTTTTTGTTCAACAAATAATTTATTGCTATTTGACACAACACGCCTAGTCGAATACTAAAATTATTTGAAATTGCTCCTTCATTCGCATGCCTTTGAGTTGATTCTCCAGTACCCAAAATCTGGCGGCTGGTCTGAAGAGGACTGTAGTATGTTTCAATTTTCATCAAAGCTAATTGAATATAGAGGTCATGCTTCGCAGCTTATATCAACCACACTGGAATTTTAACGAACTTTACTTTTTATCCGAAAATAGACTTAAAATAAATGGGGAATGTACTGGGAAGAACGCGAATTGTATGACAGTGAGTACCTCCTGATAACTTATAAAAAATGTGAACCTCGTAACTAAATCAATTTTGTATAAATCTGACTAGTGCTAAGTCAGTTTAGTGTACCTAGGTAGGTATACGTATGCCAGAATAAGTTTTTTCCGTGTATAATTATGGAAGCTAAACGATGATGTTTCGTTTCAAAATAATATGTATTATGATATATTATGAGACATTTGCAGAGCATCTTCTGAGGTTGAAGAAACGATAATGATCGAATGAATCGAACATCGAATTTGAAATCAAAAATGACCCCGTGACGAAAAATAATTAACTTCCGACTGCGACGTTTGAATCCAAATCAATTAATTAAAATGTAATAGTGTGGGCTAAGAAAATGTCGAGGAAAAGGCATACAGTGTGTTGTGTGCAGCAAACACAACCCGACTGCATGGGTGGGCCTTCCGACAAAGAAACCTAAATACATTAGGATACAATTGCTTGGCAGGATACCAACAATTCCTTTTTCAACTTTGCATTATTGACAAATAATGGGGTTGTTACACTTGTTTTAAATAATATCCTCTGGTGTAATCAGTCGTGTAATTGTAATCCTTTCTTTCGAAAGGACTTTTCCAAAGTTAATTCCGTACAGGTAGTTGGAAAACAAACATATCCGTAATTGGTCAAAGGGATTTGTCCAGGTATCACTGTCAACTGTCGGATGGGGCCTTTTATATTTATTTAATGTGATTATCTTGTTGCTTGTGAATCTTGTGTGTTGAAGTATCGGAGGCGCCCTCAGTCAAGTCTCTGATACGTGGGAGGCACACCAGTCACTTTAGTGACGTTTTATCAGGACCAGATTAGATGGATAGATATCATCCATTTTACCAGGACATCATTTTAATATAGCAATAGTCAGATTTGAAACCTTGAAGCAATAAAACAAGCAGACTCAGAATGTATAAATCACAAAATACAAGAAGAAAAAAATTAAAATTGCACAACAAAGTTGATAGTTGTGTACAAACTATTATACATTCAGTCGATACAGAAAAACTAACCAAAGTATTCATACATAGAATTGAAGCACTTATCAATTAAAAATTCTCGAAGAGTTTTCCTGAACTTAGTCAAGTTCTCAATGCGTTTGATTTCACAGGGCATATTATTGAAAATAAGCAGCTCCATGAAGTCAGGTGAACTATAGCTGATACATCGTTTCGCTAATGGTATATGGAAACTATTCTTGTTCCTGATATTACCTGCATGAATATCTTTGTTCAATTGAAATTTCTTTTTATTTTATTTTAAAATATATACATGGATATATTTCCAAAATTAATGATGAAGTCAGTGTCAGTATTCTGAAACTGTCAGGACTAACCATACCTTTGAAGACATCCATTTCGATGCTTGGTATTACTATCAGCAATAACCTTTCTTGGGAAAATCACGTGAGATCAATTGCGAAAAGTGCATCCCAAAAACTTGGTTTTTTGTTTCGGGCCAGCAGCTATTTCACTTCCAGTCAGCTGCTTATGATCTATAAGGAACAGATCCGACCTGTCCTGGAATACTGTTCCCATATTTGAAGTGCAGCACCCAAACATATCCTGAAACTGTTGGATTTCTGTCCAAAAAAGGGCAATTCGTCTCGTGGGTGATGCCTCGCTCACAAACTCACTCACTTCTCTGGAACACCGTAGAAAAGTTGGCGATCTGGCTCTATTTTATAGATATTCTCATGGACGATGCTCTTCTGAAATATCAACAATTGTACCTCCCTTGGCAGTCCCCGAGAGATTAACCCGTCGAGTTGAGGCTTCGCACTCCTGCCCTTCGTGGTCACTTTGCAGAACATCTCTTTCCAAAGGCTCATTCATCCACCGAACAGCGAGGCTCTGGAATACATTGCCAAGGAAGGTGTTCCCCGAGGCATATAACCTCCAGAAATTCAAGAAGAACACCAATTCCTACCTTATTCCCCTTATACAGCACATGACATCCATTGGACGTCCATTTTAGGTTCATTTCAATTCCAAACGTCCATGGACATTGAATGGACATCCAATGTACGTACAAACATGGATTATCATTGGATGCTTCAAATTGTATGTACAGTGGGCGTCCACTCAATGTCCAACCACGCATGTACGTAAAATGTACATTCATTGTACTTATAAAGATGGATGTACAATGTATGTTTCAAAATGACCGTCCGTTGGACATCCATTTTATGTCATCTCAAGGACTGAAACTCTCGTGGACGTTTGATCAACATCCATTGTACGTACAGAGACGGACGTACATTGGATGATTCAAATTAAACTCACATTGGATGTCCATTTAACGGCCATTCTGAGTTCAAGCGTTAATGGATGAAGAATGAACATTATATTTATATGTATATAAATAATTGTTCAAAGTAAATGTCTGTATGAAATCATTTTGAATCTGGAGGTTTATGGACGTTAAATGAACGTACATTGTACGTTCAGAGATGGACGTAAGACTATTGATTTTTCAGCCACCTCGAGGGAAGGCACAAGGTCAGATCGGTCGGTAGAGTAGCGGTGGCGTCTGGCGTGATTCTAATGCCATTTTCAGTTCTTCAGTTGTTCAGTTGTTCAATGACCGTGAACAGGACCAGATCATTCAAAGTAGGTATGAAAGCATGCATGTTCGAATGTGACTTCATATATTATCTAATATAGTTATAATCTGATGCTTTATCATCCTACAGGTTGTTATTCATTTTCAATGGGCGGTTTGATAGAAAGAGCAAAGAATAGTAGGTTAGTCACCTCCTCTTTGGAAAAAGTACCTGAGTATATAGCAATAATGTGAATGAGGCTTCATTCACCAGTCAGAGTTGAGCTGAACAGGATTTGGGGTATAGACAATGGATTTCTACCTATATAGCAACATATAATATTTCTCTTTCACTACAGGAACAAGAATTTGAAATGGACTGAAGAAGACATGAATCAACAATATATTTATATATATGCAATCGACACCAAATATATATCTCAATAGAAAAAGCTATATTTGATACCTACTGATTTTTCATCATTTGATTCCCAAAGATATGAGCATCCATTATACACCCACATGTAAACATCCAATGTACGTCCGAAGTGGTGTCCTCAAGACATCCAATGGACTTCCATTGGACATTTAAAATCCAATTTGGTACGTCCAATGGATGCTCAGACATGTACATCCATTGTGAGTCCAAATATGAACATCCACTGTACATCCACATGAAGACATCCACAGTACGTCCAAAGTGGTGTCATCATGACATCCAGTGGAGGTCCATAGGATGTTAAAAGTTCACTCGAGTACTTCCATTGGACGTCCTTACGATCCAACGTGGACGTACATTGTACGTACATTGGACATACATGTGCTGTGTGGGTTGGTTCTCACGATGTTCTCTGAACATTACAGAATATCCGTTTTCGTGGGAACCAGAACATAAAAAAAACTAACTAATTATGCGCTTTTGAGTAATGAACACATCTCCTGCCTAGGTAGAGTTACCCCAAAAGCAAATGCCTAACCTAATGCGGGAGGGAGTCTACTTGTGCATAATATAAATTTATTAATTGATCTCTAGGTAGAACATACTCAACATTATTGAAAAGGAATTGTATTGAGTTCAGTTTGGATATCAGTGTTTCACAATGCGGTTTCCAAGTGAGAGTTGGATCCATCTTTATTCCTAAAAAAATTATAGCCTATACACTGTCTTGACATATGCAATTGTTGACAGTAATATTCAGTGGTTCACATACTTTTTGTCGATTATGAAAGGTTACTAGTTGAGTTTTTTCTATATTAAAAATTAATTGGTATTCACTAAGCCACGTACCTATATTTTCTAATACTTCGAATGTTATTATCAACATCTTCTGACGATGGGTTGGAGATGATGAAAGATAAGTCATCTGCGTACATCATGAGAAATTGGTCTTTAATCAATAAATCAAGGTTATTGACAACAAGTTAACTTCGATTGCCTCAAATTTTTCGATACTTTAAATTTCACCTGATACCATGTTTTACTCTTACCTTGCTCTTTGTTATGGCTCAGCTGACTTATGTTTTCAAGTGCGCATCGTTTGACCCACTCAACTGTATTTCACTCATTTTTTTTATCTCTTGGAACGATCGAGAGATAATCCATTTTATATTACTCAATTTAACATGTTAACGTAATGGTAGTTTTTCAAGTTTGTATCTCGTGACCTTTGTTTCATGATTTGGTTTGTCGTTTGGCTTCTGACGGTTGAAGTTTCTAACTTTATATTTTTTCCAGCTATCATTTCAATTCAAGCAACTTCACTTCTCTTTGTGGTAACAAAAGTTTTCCACAGATTAATATCGATGTCATATCAAGACTTAGACAAGGTTAATTTAGCTAATAGAAGAATTAAGGTTTGAGTTAGGCATGAATGATTGAGTACCTCATCCTCAAATTCACACTGTAACAAATCCTTTTGAGTGACTGCGAATTTGGTAATGAGTTAATCTACTGAGTGAACTTTTTGAGTAAATATTCAATGAAATCTGGGTATTTTCACAGTTCCTTTCAATAATGACAATGTTTATGACAAATTTGATAGAATATCACGAACTTTGAAATAGAACAAACCAGGAAACCATATTAGAGTGGCTTTTACTCAATCATTAGATGAAACATGTGAGAATCACTCATTCTCGAGCGATTTCACCAAATAATTGGTGAAAGGGCCGGTCCATGCGCAGTATATTGTTAGCATCTCAGTAATCTCACTGTCTCAGTCCCTTCTCAACGTGCAAACAGTGAACAGTGTATTTGGGAATAACGTGATGACCGTTCTAAGTCACCAAAATATTATATGTTTTAATTATTCCCTCGATTATTCCTAATGAAGTGAAGGAATGTCCGAATCTCTGTGGTCATCAGCGAGGAAGACTCGAGCCAGGTCGAGACTAAACAGAGGCCGTTTTGTCCAATTGATGACGCAGCGTCAGTCTTGATGGAAGTTAAGTGCATAAAAACAATCCTGTGCTTTCCATTTCAGCGAAGTGAATTATAATTGAATAGAAGTACTTGCTGCAAGTTCGAGCACAAACATGTTATACTGCGGGTAAGTTTGATTTCGTAAAATACATGATGGCTTTCAACAACATGGCTGATGATTGTGAATTGTATCAAATAATTCAAATATTCATTTGGATGGTGTGATTTTTAAGAATTGTATTGTATATATAGTGTTGATTTATATCCGATTACCTTGACGTTCAGATAAATCAATATACGTATTCTTCTGTTGAATAGTCCATATCGCCGTTGATGTCTTTCACAGCCATGCACGGCCATGTTCGTGTGTTTGCTGTTCACTCAATAGTGACTGAAAATTATTCAAATAAGAGTATTTCAAATCAGAAATGAGTAAATTGAATCATCATTGATCACATTTTTTCCAAATTAGGTATATTGATTCCTAATTGAGAAAGTGTTATCAAAACTGATTGAATAATTCAATTGTGATCATTCATGAGATCGATAAAATATTTGTTTGAAACGATATTCGTGAATTTGTCTCTATTTAGGTAACATATACCCAGAACTAATCTGCTCTGACGAATATATTTTTGAATCAGCTGTTTATATATGCATTTTTTGTCTGCAGATTGATGTGACTGTCAACGTGTCAACGAGTTTGTTAGTAAGATTCTGCAGCGAGAAGAAGTCATACTTGATTTCGGCAGGCGAGACCGCATATGTACTGATGATTTCAAATTGTGTTTTATAGCTTTGTTCTTCATTAGGAGTACGTTGTGATTGTAATTGTATTGTAATCTACTCTGATTGTTAATAAACTTTTGTATTATATATCATATTCACTCAATATTATATAAAACCATGCAGTCATGAAAAGTTTTGAAATACTCATTTTGGGTATAACAGCACTCAATAATGGGCATATACATACTCAATAAATGTTCTAGGCACTCAAAAATGAGTTGAAACTCACTCAAGAAATCACAAAGCTGAAATAATATTCAAATCTGAACTGGGAACATTGACTCAATTGCTCGCTCAATTGTGATCCCTTATATTCACTCATTCAATTACCATTTCACTCAGTCAAGTAGAGTGAATTTTCAACTCAATCGGGTGTGGACCGAAATTGAGACATTATTGAGTGAAGTTTGAGTGAAAATTCACTCATTTTTTTTTCCAGTGCATTTGAATAAGTTGAGTTTTTGTTAATTTTTCGATCGATCATCGATGGGACATCACGAGCTAGCCTGAACTTTCAACTAACTGTTTCATAAATTTGGTGCTCTAATTTTGAAAGATTCGCGAGATACATTTGGTTTCGAAAACTACTATACGGCGGTAACTATTTTCAGAAAAATCAATATGTATCTTGAAAACTGTGATAGATTAGTTGACATAAATTCGGTTGTCTGAACTCCAGGCCCGAAGGCCAATGGGACCATGTGAAAAAAAATGGAGGTTTCAATTTAAAATGAGGAAATCGGTCCCGACTTTTGGCACCATAGCTGAAAAACTAAAAATAGATTAGAAATTTTCAAGTTTTTAATCGCTCTGCAAGTTTCTGTCCTACGTGAATCATTCTGTATATTTCTCTCAATTCTAGTTACTCATGGTATCCTTTCTTTCGTTATATGTTCAATGTTTTCCTCCTTTTCCTTATCATTGCTATCTATAGAAGGATTCTATCTGAAACTAATTTGTAGGAAATCAGGAAGGGGATAATTGCTCTCCCTTTCACCCCTATACATGATGCCCAAAAACCTATACCTACACTGGCCAAACAAATGCTCAGATATATCAAATTGCATCTGGTTAGTATAATATCAATAATGTTATAGGCGAGTTTATCAAATTTAATGAAAGTTATCGTCTAGTTCATCAATTTTTATCTACTTCTCACATCGTTGCCTAATTGAATTATCTCATTAGACTTGGTCAGCTATCCTCCAATCATATGTGTCATGATAACAGCAAATGTTTATAATTCAACTGTAACATGATCATCTGTTATTGCAAATAAGTTGAAATTATCTCAATTTGAACCAATTATCAGCATCATCAAGGGGTTACATTGTTGTCGAGAAAATCTCAAAATAGATCTCGATTCTAAAATCGAACAGGTCACTAATCTGTCTGAAGTGATTGGTGCCATGAATGGAATGAATAGAAGACGAGAAAACTAAACGAAGCGAAAGAAAACATTCTTGTCGTGGAAAATATATTATTATGGAAAATATTGAATTTCAAAGTTTTTTCTGAAATGTTTGTAAATAATTGAATCAGAGGTTGATAGCTCGACCCAAAAAATTTGCTTTCTGTGTGGTCTAAAGCATAGGAAGCACATATTCCTCAAAAATACAGATGCGGAAGCTGGGCCTCCAACCAGAACCTAATTTGTATGCGCATGTGCGGCGTCGCCATGCTAAAAAGTGGTATTTTCCTCAACATAGATGAATTAATCTCTGCTTGAACAACTTCACTTCACTTGGCCACATTACCTTGGCATACAGAAAAATATCTTGATTTTTCAATTTCATTATTGCACCAAATTAGTTAATCATATCATTTCAAACATGCCACAGGAACACTATCATGCATAGTTGCTGCAAATAGTTCTAGCATGTTTTTCAGTGTAGGTCGAAAGGGAATATGTGAAATTAATGATATTAATTTCTTCGTGTATAAGGTGGTGTTATTCAAGGTAATGAGTTTTGTTGATCTGTGCTCGAAGTATCAATCACATTTGCAGTATTGCCGGACCTTCAATGATATTGAAAAATATATTTTTTTGTGATTCATCATGCAACTATACAGGGTGTCCCAGAGCTACCACCGAGGCTACCACGTATAATAGAGGTCAAAATAAGTTAATTGAACCCAATTTATTTATAAACCAAAATGTACCGTTCGTCCGTGAGGAGAGTTCTAAGTTTACATCATAAAAAAACAGGTGCGTCAATTTTCCACGTCCAATAATTGACCTTTGTATTGATGAAGGTGGCTGTCATATTGAACATTTATTATAAAAAACCTTCTGCCTTTGTTTCTACTGTCAAATCAATTTTGTATCATAATGTTATTAAACTTGTAGTGATGGAAAAATCTGTTAGTTTTATTAAATGAAACTTATTTTTCATTCGGAAATTTGGGGAGTATGAAGTTTTTGCGAGAGTAACAAAATGGAGATAATCATTACAAAACTGATTCTTATTAAAAAAAAAAAACAGTGGCGTGCCATTTTTCAATGTGATAAAATTATATTATGGTCAATATCAACGGTTCAAAAAGAGGTAGATGATAAATAATTTTCATCAAATTATAGAGAAATGCATCCTCTTCCAAAACATATGAAAATTGATACACCATTACATTTGTTTTTTTGAAAAAAACTCAAAAATTTGCAAAACATTTCAGTTAACGCCATCTAGCGGCGACAGCAAGAGTCAAAAATTCAAAACAAATAAGCGTTTTGTAGGGCAAATTATGCTCCTTCACATGAGCCTATAAGTTTGCTGAAATCGGTCGAAATAAACGGGAGAAATCTTGGTTTGTTTGAAAAAACAATTGAACTTCCCCCACCGCTTTATTTTGATAGCTAGAACAAACCGTTTCAGACAAAAAATGTAGGGAAATGGTCAGTGAATATGAAAATGATATCATCCATATACTTTCATAAGTCAAAATTCTATAAAAATTACACTTTTCTACTTGGTGTTGACTGTTACGCCCTCTAGCGGACGTTTGATAAACTCGAAAATAATTTCCAGCAATTTCTCTTGGCGACTTTTATCATGATTCTTTTTTCTCAAATCTATACGACCAATATCTTATGGGATATGGCCGCTCGCTACCCTTAACTGATCGCCCTGTACATCAAAATTGTATGGTATCGATTTTCCGTGTCTTCTGGAAAACAGTGTGTCCTATCGAGTTTTAACAAGGTGTTCTTTTTTGTTCTTAATTGAATGGCTTTTCATACTTTTTATGACATTTTCCTTCGTTGCTCACTTTTTAATGAAAAACAAACAATGAAATACCCATAACGGCGCCATTGGAAATATATACAATTAGCCAAATATGTTATCACTATCTCATTCGCCCTCAGAGGGTCTCACCAATTCATTGGAATATTTTCGATTTCAGTTGAGCTGTTGCATATTTTATTTGAATGAAACTTATTATTTTTTATCAGCTTTCAGAACTAGAAAAAGTCTAAGAATCATCTTCTTCAACTAAGAACTCACGGCGAAGGCAGATCACAGTTGTCAATGTCTATAGAAAGGCGGAACTCAGTATGCCTGATACAACAATGTCTGACAACCAACATTCCCACCGAATCAACTATATCTATGCTCGGTGTCTCTATCAGCAATACTCTTTCATGGGATAGTCATGTCAGATCCATCGCGAAAGCTGCTTCACAAAAACTTGAATTTTTATTCCGTGCGAAAAGCTACTTTACACCTCAACTGCTTCTCATGATTTACAAAGCACAGATACGACCTGTTCCAAAATAATGTTCTGACATATGGGACTCAGCACCCAAACATACTCTGATGATCTTAGATTCCATCCAGAGAAGAGCCATTCGCCTGGTGGGTGATGCCACACTCACAACACATCATTGGAACACCGTAGAGAGGTCGACGACATTTCACTTTTTTATAGATTATTGCACGGGAAATGTTCTTCAGAAATCTCTGCTATCATTTCACGAATAACAATATCAGCCAGACGAACTTGACAAACGCAGTCAGCACTTCCATTCGTTGCCAACCTCGAAATATGGAATGGGAAAGCTCTGGAATACATTGCCTAAGGAAGTATTTCCAAGAGTTTATAATCTCCAAAAGTTCAAAAAAATGCCAACACCTAAATCCTCTCCCCATCCTCCCGCACGATGTTCTTCGAACATTATA
This sequence comes from Phaedon cochleariae, assembly GCA_918026855.4. Lineage (NCBI taxonomy): Eukaryota > Metazoa > Arthropoda > Insecta > Coleoptera > Chrysomelidae > Phaedon > Phaedon cochleariae. The sequence continues at coordinate 16,330,321 of OU896720.1, read as the reverse complement.
GGAATTTCCTTTCGTGCGCACCAAGCGATAAAAAAATATATACAGTATGATGCAAATGTATGGAATAAATTCATTATTTCAGAAATGGGCGACATTTGAAAAAATTCCAAAAACACGTGAGTTTTAATTTTTGAAGCCTCATCTCATGACATTCATATGAGAGATGTTACGTCACTGGTGTTGGAGTAATGACGTAATGGACGATTTTTTCAAATACAAACAGGGGTCATGTGACACCTCGTTTGAAAGGTCTACTGATCGTCTATCCAACAGTCAAAATTTTGCATAAGAATATTGCAATTAAAATGGATTATCATTTGGTTAACTGAATATTGCAGAGGTCTGCTACTGAGAATTGAACATCGAAGGGTCGTCTAGTTGAAAAAATACACAATAAAAAAAGTTCTGAACTCTAGTTTTTGGATTTTTTTCGGAAGTCGTCTTGTTTTGAAATGAATTTATTCCATACATTTGCATCATACTGTATATCAAATTAATATCAAATTCGGACATAATGTTTCTAGCAACTTTTAGTACTGAAATAAGCCAAGGAATCATACCTTCTCCAACATGTACATGACATGACATTTGGATCCACTGTTATTTCATCAATAGTACAAATTCTTACGAACTATAGGTATACCTATCTGGTGGTTTCGATAAGCACTTTGGAAATGTGTGTGTCTTGAAAATTATGAACTATTGAATATGTACGTTAGTTATTATTTGATCGTTATTATCATTCTCAATAGTCTCTATCATCGTTAACATTTCCATGGAGATGACTTGGCAAATAGAATGATTTACTGGCGACAGAAATATGTGTGGAGAAGAAGCATAGACTACAGAAGCTACCGAATAGTTCATTAGCTCACATAGAATTCCAAACGATCAAACATCAATTGTACAACCTGCATCATGTCCTATTCAGTTGAAAATGCGTAGAAAAAAATCAATAGGTGTCCAAATGACACTTTCCTGATATAAATTACCCATTGAAAAGATGGACATTCGGCTGGACCTGGAATTAAAAAAGAACTACTGAGGCGCCGCGCTTTGTTGATTTCGACAGGGGCGCAACAGAATATCTGATTAAGGAGTCAATAATTTAATACATACTTCAATACATTCAGATTTCACAAAGAGAGAAAAACACAAAGTCATTATCACAATAGTTCATAAAATGAATGAAAATCAACTACTTTCCTGGCTATATGCCACGCAGAACATTGGAATACATCCTTTCGAAATCTATGCAATAATTCGTATGAACGAAAAAAATCGCAAGTGTTTCCTTCCTAAACGCGATATATGTGTGTATTTGTTCACAGGGTGTTAATAAATTATACGACAAAAAATCAGCGCATATTTCTTGCAGAAGAAATACAAGTTCCTATACAAGCATTTTGTGCAGGACGACCTTTCGTTTTCCGTGATATATAGGGTGCAACTCCTGAATCACATTTTGTTAGATAATTTTCGAAAGCTGTAATGGAATAAATATGCACACAGCGACTAACGACCAATTAGTATCTTACCTACCTTATCAAAAGTACAGATTAAAAACAATTTATCAAATCATTCTTTGTCACCTTCTATGCAGTCTGGCTTTTGTGAGGACTTCAATTGTACAACAGACTCACTCCAAATCACATCAGATGATATTCTCAGGGCACAGTGCACAGTATTGGTTTTATTAGACTTCAGCCGAGTCTTTAATACAATTCATCACGACTTGCTATTGAATTGGTTATTGCTTTTTCAGACAAAACATTAATGCTAATGAATGATCATGTTATTTACATTCAGATTTGAATTTCATTAATATTTCTGACACTGTGTGGAACTCTGAATTATCATTATGTAATGTTTTTATTGTAAAATTATGACAAAGATTACTACTACTACATGATAATCTCAAGCATAGGCAACGAAGGGAATGCGTGGTTGGAGTGAGCTCCCATTACCAAATACTCAACTCAGTTGTGCCTCAAGGGTCTATCCTTGGGCCACTTTTGTTTTCAGTAAACTCGTCACATCTGCTAAATAATATTCACACATGCAAAATTCACCTGCACGCAGACGGTACTCAACTTCAACCTCAGTTTTTCCCCAAATGAGGTAGGTAATGCTTGCACATTATAATAAATAATGATCTCAATGCCTTTTGGAGAGCAGCCCCCGAAATTTCCTACTCATAATTCCCAATTATTTATCATATTCGGTAGTATATGGAAAACTGTGGAAGAGTAGTTAATTCAATCAATATCTCTGTGGATGATGAACAACTCGTGAGGGTGAGGGAAGCTAAACATCTTGGAGTGATTATGTTTCCCGATTTGAGATTCGAAAAAAATTTCAAAAAACTCTTACAAAGAGCTTATAATAATCTAAAATTAATTAACGGTAATCGCAATTTACTACCTATTCGAACCAAAAAGGTAGGTATTATATGAAATACTAGTTTTCCCTCTATTCATTAATTACGCAGATCCTTTCTTTGGGCCAAATTTACCAGCTCTTCATAAGAAGAAAATTCGAAAGGTTCTAAATTCGTGTCTCCGTTTCATATATGGCATTCGAAGACGGCAATGGATTTTCCACAAACTTTGTGAAATTGGCTGTCACCTTATCTCTATAAAAAAATAACCTATCCTACAGACGTGCATAACTCAACATCAGATATAAGAGGTTATTGACCATACCGCCTTTCTGAACTGAGTATTTCAGGCGATCTTTCAGCTATACAATCCACTCGCTATATGCAATCCAGTACTGAACGTTATGAAAACACAAACAGTTGATAACCTCAAAATTTCCTACAAAAAACATATTTTGGACTAGCAAAATAGGAACCTGGAATGAATACTGTTGTTATGTAGGTACTCTTCAACTACTATGTACAATTTGTTTATACATATTTGAATATACAGGCTATGTTTAGGGTCAAGTAGAAGAATATTTTTTGTTGTGCTTGCAAATAAAAAAGAAACAACCAAAGTTCAACCATATTGTGATTTTTGCATTCATTTTCTTCGAGAATAATGAATAATAGATGTAGAAGAATTTCATTATTATTATTATTATCATTATATATTAATCGTCTTTATTATTCTTTTCATTCATACTCACACCAGCATCGACACTCGGGAATATTATCAGTGTCGAATCCTTGATGCAATCAACAAAAAATAATCATCTGATGGTACATTTATGTCGAATTGTTAAGGAAACAGGACTATACCGTACTACACCTTCATCAAAGTCACTACATTTCACGACCAACAAAATGTGTTTCTGAGGTTGCACCCTGTATAGAAACTAAACGTTTTCCCTAATATATTATGCATAGGAATAAGCGCTCGTGATTTTCTGCCGTGTAACTCTGGAATTTGGAACACCCTGGTCTTCTTCTTCTTCCTCTTCTTCTTCTTCGAAGCACTGGTGGGCGGGTGAACCCCCTGCACGTGGGCCTCCTTATTCGGGCCCATTGTGCGCCCACATGTTACGACGTTCAGCTGGGTATGCCGACTGCCTTGGAGAAGTTCAGCAGCTTCCTCAGCTGAATCTCTTTTACGTCCTCTGGCCTCAAAATTATGTTGCCAAGGACAGCCCTCATCTGATGCGTCGGTGCTGGACACTCAGTGAGGACATGTGATGACGTTTCGTCATCTTCCAGGCACCATCTGCAAAGGGGGTCATCCTTGATCCCAATAAGCTCTAGGTGCCTATTGAGGTGGTTGTGTCCCGTTAGGATCCCCACTACCATTTTAAGGTTTCGCCTGTTTAGGAATAAAACCTCTTTTGCGATCCTCTTCGAAGGTTCCTTTATGTGGAGCTTCGATTGTCTCATTCCTGGTGTGTCCTGCCATATTTTGAGGAATTGCTTTTGCAGCTGTTCCTCTATAGAGGACATTGCCAGGCTATTTGGTATTTCCAATATTGGTTCCGGTCCGACCGAGGTCCGTCCTGAACCGATCCCGAACACCCTGGTATACATATATTAAAGATAAGTCTGAATGCTGAGAAGAAAAGTCTGAATTCATAGAAAAAAAAGTCTGATTTCAGAGAATGAAGTTTGAATTCAGAGATGGAATAAAATACAAACAACATTGGTTCCCGTAGTTTCAAGAAAACCTGTAGATTTATTCATATAATATTTCCAGGACAAAGTCTCACAATATTACAAACTAGAGTAACTGATGAAGTTGAACAATGACCATGTTGGTAATAGGTACTTATAATTATATGATTTTATAGGTATGTTGCGTGAACCTCTTTTACCCCAGCGTACGCCTGTTATTGGTTATCTGAACTCCACAAAGAGGAATGACATTGCAGTAAAATACAATCGATAAAAATCAAGAGTAGTGGACTTGAACCAGCTAGCTATCTTGATTGCTTCTTGACACCATGTGTTTGTCCCAGATCCATTATTCACGGATTTATCATTGAACTTCACCGTCAGTCTTTGGCCGCGGCATCAGTTTGGCGGAAAAAAGAAGACGCGATTTTGGAATTTCTGATTTATGGTTAACATAAAATGTCTCTTACGGACTTACAACTGGAATTCAAAGTCGTAACAGGGGCATTTTAAATATGAAATTGTCGTAGAGTCATAAAGTGCAGTTGGTATGCCTGATTGAAAATGTGAAAGCACTTCTTTATGGGGCATTGCTCGAGAAAGAATGCTTTATTATCTCACTTTTCGCATCCGAATAGTGGCATCAACATAAGACTTACAAACTTCGTTTTCAGATTAAGTTCTTTAAATTAACTTGAAAAGATCCTATATCAACGTATGTCCTCAAATGCATCTTTTCCGAGGTATACAGGGTGTACAGAAAGTAAGTATGAAAAATCATGTTTTCTGAAGACGACTATAGGTACATACCTATTTGACTTCATTCACTGACTGTTCCACTCACAGATTGTTCTTGTCGTTTTGAGATCTATAGAAATTAACATATTGCATTTTATAGGTAGAATATGTAAATCGCTTCTTAGAAGGTATGGAAAGAAACTCCCCAGAAACTTGTACGCGGTGAAAAAGAGCGGGACTTACAGCTTATAGTAGAATTAGAACCACGTCTAGGACGTTTTGAAAAAAGATACTCATCAGATCGAACTGGCAGCACTTTGGTATCGTAAACGGCTGCATAAAAAATTTGAGTGCTCGGAAACCATGTCCCCAATATCCTGAACTGGCAAACTCTAAAATGAGAAGTAACAATATTTTGCGACAATCAGGAAGTGGCTGACATCTGGAGTCAGTTTTGAAACTACATATATGAATTGAGGTGAACAACTATAACTAATTTAACATTGCACAGCATAAGGACTAACATCTGAATAATGAAGGGTCCCGTACCCTTGCGAGAGCGCACTAAAATTCAAAAGTCAATTTAGAATTGATGGGGCCAAAAGCCAAAAACGTGTTGGTGTTTCTGAACTTAATTTGGATTTAACACGTTTTTGGCTTTTGGCTCAATTCTAAATTGATTTCTGAATGTTAGTGCGCTCTCTCAAGGGTATATACGGGACCTTTAGTTTTTTCCTGTCTTACAACCAAAAATGTTTTTTACGAGCACCTCGAGTGCTCGTCAAGTTTCCCTTCTGGGACATTTTCATAAGTGCGCGTTCTTAGGGCACGGAGTCCTTCATCTTAATTCTCAAACAAAACTCATTTATTAACAATCACTATATTATGATGACAAACATCGGCATTCATTCAAAAACACAAGATGTTCACCTCCATTAACTTCTAAAATACGGCTGAAGATGGACTTTTATAAGTTCGAAACATGTCCCTTTGATTGACTACATCATTATCAAAGTTATGGAGATGACAATTGCCTAGGATAACAATAATTAGGAAAGACTCATTAGAGGTCAACGATTAAGACGTTCAAAGATTGGAGTGTGAATTGTGATTCTCCTTCAACGGCTGAGTTATTTTGTAATTTTGAGCTAGTTCTCCGTGTGTTTAAACCAAATAGCAAATGAACAGAATAAAAAGAGGAGAATATGTAATGTTCATTCAGCGAGTGCTCTTCTCAATGGACTGAGTTCGTTATATCACATGAATTGTCTCTCCTGATGGCTATGAAATATTCTGAAATATATGAAAAATGTCCTTCTCAAAATAAGGAAATCCTATACTCGTTTATCGAATAGCACATTGGTTCAGAAAACCTGACATGGAAATTCAAGAAAGTGCTGAGCTTCGAAATGAGCTCAGGTAGAAGATACTATTATATTCATTATGGGACAATAGCCTACTCCTACTGGTACTGGTACTGGTGTGGGACGTTTCCACGTCAGCAACTAGTCCACAATGGGACCTTTTTGCAAACCCCAAGTGTTTTCAATGACTGATGTAGTTCGCTCAAGAGAGCTGGCTAACATCCTTTTCAGGCACCGCCCATCAGCTCTCTTTTCAGAGTTTTTTTCAGCTGTCTTTTGTAGGCTAGTAATGTACTCACTACCATATGCGCAGTGGCAGGCCTGCTAACTATCCCCGTTAACCCCCGAGACCGAGGTCTACTTAAGCAGCTGGCCCGCTCTCACGCTCAGCTGGTAGTTTTTCCACACCCACCTACATACACCGTCCTACTCCTTCTCTGATGCTCACAACCACATCATCATATCTTTCTGCGTGTTCTGTGTAGGCTTTGTTACTAACTCCATGCGCCACTTTAGGAGCAGCACTGTTAATTGGAACGCAACAGCGAATCGTGCAGGACTATCCCCAGCCGATGCTCCGGAACTTTACAATATTTAATTCGTAAGCCTACTCCTAATTTGAGACCTAAACTCATGTACAAAATGATGATTGCGATTTTTCCTCTTTTGAATTGTTTCAATGTTGAAGTTTTTATGCGTTATTACTAGATACATTGTTGGTACTTTCTACACCATAATATGGCCCCTATCTGAACACAGCTGACCCTTTAGTGCATGTAGATTTTGATTTCAACCAATATATATACGGGTGTCTTACTCTATTTATACACGCATTTTCTCGAAAACGGTGACTATAAACATTATAATATAGGAGTGTAAGTAGGAAGAAAAGTTTGTAGTATGTGCTAATGAGGGGTGGTTTATCGAGGGGTAGTTTTAATGACTAATTTTTGTGCAATACTTCTCCTCATCTCAACCAGTTTTTTCAGAACCTTGATAATGTCACCCGTTTTCGGGAAAATGCGTGTATAAATAGAGTTGGGACACCCTGTATATATATTAACATTTATCTTCAGAATGAGCTAGGTTAGAAGTGTAGAGATCAGGTAGAGCTTGATGATGAATTGAAATTTAATTATCTGGTTCTCTTGGTGAAGGTTATGTTAATACATCATCTTTGAAAACAATTTGGACGCAATACTACTATAAAATGCCTTTTCGCCTATAAATGGTTATCGATCAATAGCCCTCTCCTTCAAATTCATGGTTTGTTTCCTATAATAAGGATTCGAAAATGACTAATTTCGCCATCTTATAATGGTTCCAGAATTACTCGAATAGTAATGAAAGACACATAATATAGACTATTAAATAAAAAAGTTTTTGTCTAGAAAATCATGGTCACAAAAAACCTCGATCGTAAACGTAAAAATCTCTACCTCAATATAAATTTCCAACATCGAATTCAACTCAACTATGTAAAATTTAACACTTCTCGGAATCCCCACGACATTTTATTACGGAATCTAGCCGCACTTCAGGGCAGGTACTCGAAAAGTGACAACCAAGGGAACCGAAAAGGTCATATTTTCCATCAGCCGTCGCTTTATCTTGTAAACAACTCATAATGACTCGTTTTAAATTTTTCGAACATAAAAAATGTTGATAGGTGTCACATAAAATTAGGTACGTTCCTATTAGATAGGACTGACTTCGTCTATTCTTCTGTTGTCTCACCTAATAATATGAATAGGTGAGCAGAACAGGATAGGAAGACATGAATTAACATTGCCACATCCATTATACATTGGACAGAATTGTCACTTGGATGATATCATACTTTTTTGTATTTGTGTATTTGTCTCTTAGTACGACTCCTTAGCTGAATCAACGGTCCGAAAGCATTGAAACTTAGCATACATGAAAATTTCAGTTATATGTATATTCCAATTCAGCTAGGGGAACACGTTGGAGAATTATTTTTTCCCTTCCAATTGAGGAATATACAAAATGGCTGACTGAAAAAATCGTAATTTCTTCGAATATATAATTGGTTAATATTTGAAGGTAATATCAGGGTCAGGTTATGAATTCTAGGAATTCTCCTATGCCGTCAAATTCATTATGAAAATTCAAAATGGCTGCCAAAAATCAAAAATATCTCCGTAATATTAACTTATGCGGGGATCATAATGTATGTCCTCACAATGAAAAAACCATATCTGAATAAAAACGGATGTCTACAGGATGTCCTCTAGAGCTTCGCCACCATGGCACACATCTTCAAAACAAAAAATGTTTGATGTCGTTTTTCCGAGAGAAATACGGTAGGTTACCTAGATAAGACCACTAGACGGCATTATTCTAACACTTTTTACACATTTAAACACGAATTGATGAAAATATTTGGCATTTTCTGTTGCAGAAATCAGCCTCACGCACACAGAGACCCGTACATGAGAGTCCTGACGTCCTGCACAAACTTCTACCTCTAGTAAAAATTTGGCAGGAGCAAATGCAAAAACATCGAGCTCTACTAAAAATTTGGCAGGAGCATCTGCTCCTTCACACATAATATATGCTGTAGTTTATTTTTTCTCCTAGTACAAAATGGAACCTGGCCAACTCAATGAAATTATCATGAGCTTCCTGATTTGCCGCATTCCGGCCAATTGCTATTAACATTTTTCTAAAATGCAAAAATAACTTTGAATTGACTCGGCCGTTACTTGATGGAAATCCATATAGCAAATGATCAATATCATTAGAGAGGCTATTGAAACTCTTTCCAAGGCTTCCTTCTCACACAGATTCACCTGAGCCAACTATTCTTACATATGTAAAAACTTCACAAACGATAAGATTTCCACAAAATGCTCAAACACACGACATGTTTCGCTTACACAGTAGCTTCGTCAGGTGATATACTATTATGATGACGAAGCTACTGTGTTAGCGAAACATGTCGTGTGTTTGAAAATTGTGTGGAAATCTTATCGTTTGTGAAGTTTTTACATATGTAAGAATAGTTGGCTCAGGTGAATCTGTGTGAGAAGGAAGCCTTGGAAAGAGTTTCAATAGCCTCTCTAATGGTATTGATCATCTTTTTCAAATACAATATCTTGACAATCTCATCAGAGCATGATTCCATTTACATCGTACGCATTGTTGCTCCTGCTCGAATACGATTCTCGATCTCCAGAGTTGCGACATCATGTAAGGTATCCTTATCGGTTGAAGGCTTATTGCAGAAGATTTAAACCGCGTTTTGTGCAGCTTGTTTCTACCATTAGTTGATATTCAGTTCTGATTCACACAGCCGGCCCCTGGGTTCCCTTTTTGACTTTGCTGGGCAATCAAACGGTACATCCATCATGTTGAGTTGACAATACAAACACTTATCCCAATATGTTTTCACTGCATGATTTGAAATCATGATGAGCTCACAAGATTATAATATAACCTAGGAATAGAAAGTTAACAAGTCAAGTACATCATGTGGAAATCACAACTCACAAGCCCACATCAAAGCGTATACACGGATGGGACTGAATCTTCCGTTTTCTGGAGCTAACAAGCCGTATTATCTGGTAAAATCATCCATTCATTGGAAGGGTGCACAAATACACTGGGAAAAATAACTAGAGATTGAGTGATTTTCAAAATATCATGATTTCAGCAGAATAACAAGTGCAACAGACACTGGCTAAACCACGCCACGTCTACCTAACATTTCCAAATTGCGTGGGCATTCCATAGTATACAGATGAAGATGTATACTTCCAATGCATTATACATATAAAACGAGATTTCCTCGAACCAGTTGACCAGCTCACAATTCTACAGATATATACAACATGATGAATAATCAGGTATCCATACCTCGACTACTCTACATTGATTCGTCCATGATTCGGTCCCCACTTCGTAGCTAAAACGCTTTCATCAGGAAGCAGGCTCACTGCTCAGTGCGAAGTCATACAAAAAATGTTTTGTGATGTGTCAGCATGTGTCGTTGTCTGACATATCAGTTGTAATTACGACTTCCCATTCCATGCAAAGAATTATTTGCAGCAAGGAATCTAACCTATAACATTTCTGAATTTGAATATTTCCTTCTGTTCGCATATGATCACAATTCAATAAACACGAGCACTATCACATAATATAAGATGGACATGAGGTATGCTTGTTCTAAGTGCGACCACACGCCGAACACTAATGAACCAGCACTTGCACATATCTGTGATTGTCAGCTAGTGACGTGAGCACATTCCACTGAGCAGAAGCATGTCTAATTGCTAGACGCCTACACGGCCATCCTGAGGTTGGGACCTAACCTGACCAAACTTCAACCCACCTTGCCACCAGGCCTAGGTGTCGACCCACCTTGCCACCAGGCACCAGCTCACCAACCTACTCTCCCTATCGCTCTCTAGGTACGCACGATGTTCTCCGAACATCATTAGAAATTTCCTTTCGTGCGCTCCTAACTATACTTTGAAATGTACATGATGGTCAAAGGCTGTGCCCAGGATTTTTATTCGGAGGTCCTAAAAAGGAAGGAAAAATGTCGGATTCAAGCCGTCATTTCGAGTGGGGGGTCTGGACCCCCCCTTTCGGCACGGCTATGATGATGGTATCACATTAAGATTACATTTGTATGAGTTTTTTTATATGTTCTGGTTCCCACGAAAAGGGAGATCCTGTAATGTTCAGAGAACATCGTGAGAACCAGGAAAAATAAGGTAGGAATTGGTGTACTTCTTGAATTTCTGGAGGTGAAATGCCTCGGGGAACACCTCCCTTGGCAATGTGTTCCAGAGCCTTGCTATTCGTTGGATGAACGAGTCTTTGGAAAGAGATGTTCTGCAGGTCTCCAAAGTGACCACGAAGGAGTGCGAAGCCTCAACTCGACGGGTTAATCTCGCGTCGCGGGGACTGCCAAGGGAGGAACAGTTGTTGATATTTCAGAAGAGCATCGTCCATGAAAATATCTATAAAATAGAGCCAGATCGCCCACTTTTCTACCGTGTTCCAGAGAAGTGAGTGAGTTTGTGAGCGATATATAAATGAGGTTATATTGTATATGTATCTCGCACCTAATTTATATGATATACAGGGTGTTTGAAAAAAACCTGACCCCCTTGCTAGGGACGGAATACCACTGCCAATCAAGTTGGGTTTGCTCAGTAAAAAATTGCCGAAACGGCATCCGTTGTCAAGAAACGAGGTGTTGGGAAAATGATTTTTTTGCACAGTTTTCACGAATATGTCGAAACTACTGGCAACAGTGTAATACACTTTTGTATGGATGTGTTTTTAAAGCTGGCACATCGCATGAATTTGTTTTTTAATCTCATAGAGGGCGCTTTTCTGAAGTTAGATTCTTCGATCCGAATTTGATGTGAACTTGAATAAGATTATTGATTTCAACATCGAAAAGGTACCTTCGATAAAACTCAATACTGTGTACCGTCTTCGCAATATTTCGATTTGAAAATAATGGAGTAATATAGCTGATGCTGGTGAAAAATAAATTTAATTGAGATCAATTACCTATACTTTCAGATCCAAAAACAATTATTAGTATTATTCTTGTGCTGAAGTTAGTTTAAAACTACTCGGTACGAACCGTGTAACTAGTTCCATCTTTGAGAGTCAGATGTAATATTTCATAACAATGTTGCCAGTAGTTTCGACATAGTCGTAAAATTTGTGTGAGAAAATATATTTTGCAACATCTTGTATCTTGATAGCGGATGCCGTTACGACATTTTTTCACTGAGCAAACCCAACTCATTTTGCAGTGTTCTACGTACCTTAGCAAATGGGTCAGGTTTTTTTGAAACACCCTGTATAAAATATTCTCATTTCCTGAGTATTCTTGAATACAAGTATTTGAAACATTTTTGAGTTGAAAACATTGTGTTATCAGTTAGATCGAATAAAATCACTCTCAGTTAATATTTCACACAAATGCTGCACCTAATTTGATTTCATGCATGAATATCTGACAACTTGTTGATTTATTTTTCATCATTATTATGGCCACCGGGTACCAGCTGCCAAATGAAAGAATGTTTTCTATAGTGAAATACAATGCGGACAAGAGACAATATAAAAAAATCGTTATAGCGACATTGAAAGCGACGATTACGGTAAAAATCAAATTAAATAAGTGCCATGTCATAAATTTCGCGACAATATATCAAAAGATTTCGATCTTTCCAAGAAGATATATTCATCTGCAGAATCAATCGAGGTTTTATTCAAATGATGTAATGGCCTCAATAATATTCTGCATGACCACGCATGACTGAACACTTAACAACTTCAAGCCCGATCAGTCCTATACCTTTAGGCGTAAGCTCAGTAGATATTTAAAATTAATCTACATGAGACTCAAATTATCGAGTACATATATCTACTAATAGGGTCGTTACAGAAAATTTTTGTTGAGAAAGTTGTGATATCAATAATAAATAAAAATATATCACCATACGATCCCAATAATAATCTGCCCCCTATTTTATGAACCAGGCGCCAGAAATTAAAGATTCCATAGGGGGCAGAATATATCGAAATGGAATAAATAATAGGGAGTGATACTGTATACGTCAACGCTTTATTGTATTCACCTACATTTTGCAAGCAATATCGAGAATATATCCCTTCAGGAGTATCTGAAACCACCCTCAATATTTTTTTCTCAAATTCAACACTGAGGCCTGTGACCCTCCTTTGGAAATCTGGTGGGAAGAAGAATCCAGCGTATTGATAAAATTTCAGATATTCAAATGTTTGAGAGTTGCATGAAATCAAAATGAAATCTCAAAATCCAATTAATTTTCAACGTAACAATTGCTCAAAATGTGTGTTGAATAATTAATAGCGATTTTTCGCAACAACTGCTGACAGTGTTTTTATGCAGCCGCAAAAAATTGTTTTTAAGCCGTATTCACAGTTCGAAACGAAATGTTATTGAGAACTGATGAAAATGCCTCATAACTGTAGCTAGAAATCGAAATTTTGATGAAATTACGTTGCATATAAATCAAATTTTGAAATTTTATTTTGATTTTATCGAGGGTTTTATGCAACTCCCTAACGTACGGCAAACCAGGACGCTGGATTCCTCTTTCACCCAGCTTTCCAATGAGGGGTCAAAAGCCATAGGGTTGCATTTGAAAAAAAAAACAATTATTTTGGGGCTGATTTCATTTTCCCCTGATGGATTATATTCTTCATATTGCTCGCAAAATGTAGGTAAATACATTGAACCGTTGACGTGCTTCGCGAATTTTCAGAAAAATTCTCTTCCTTCCCGCTAGCGAAATTCCTCCAGTTGAAGTATCCACCCTGTATAATATGTATCTACCTATACACCGTGTCCCAGCTAAAATCTCCCCCCCTGTGAAAAATCAACCGCGCGCTCGAATGACTTGAAATTTGGTCACCCAGTATATTTGATGATGCCCACTCGAAATATGCTATTAAATAAATCGTAGGTATACAGGGTCACACTGAAGGGCACCTAAACTTTCCTATTTGAATATGGACACCCAGTATATTATTCCATATTCAAGTAGAGTTCATTATTACAAATCCAACAATGCCGGGGTCGATTTTTTCAAACGACTACGAAGATATGGCGAAAAATAAAACGATTCAATTAAAAATTTATATGATTAGATTTTATTGATATAACACGATTGAAATCGGATGACAAGAAAATAATAAAAACCTGAACTGCTCAATATGTCTTCCATTCTGCTGCAAACATTTCCTAGCTCTTTTGCTAACGTTCATTTTGACCCTATGTACACTGAGAAGACTCGGCCAAGTAAATTGTTTTCTTGAAAAAAAGTCGATTGTGACAAGACATTTTCACCAACGGTAGGAAAATATGGTACCTACTTGCAGTAGGCAAAACTATATTTCTGGAACGAAGTTTCTGCTGTGAGTGATCAGAACACTTGTTGGTATCAACCAAGTCGATATGTACTTAGAGTTCGCTAATTCTAAGTGAACACTAAACTAGTGGTAGGTTAACGAATACTCACTATTATTAAATTATTTTTCTGACATAAGATCCCTTGCTCTGAGCGAACTCATCAATAAAGACAATCTATCAAGTCGATTGTTGCAGGTGACAGCTCACCTGTAGTTATAGATCTCTTTTCCGTTCGGACATCTCCGATATTATTCGAGTACCCACGCGATCACTGTCCAGTGTCCACGAGTCCACGGCGTCATTTCGATCTTAGCATTCGTGAAGTTAGTATACTTGCGTTCCCGCTAGTAACATTGAAATTCCAAGTCATGCAAGTGCTACATCATATTCGTATGAGAATTCTCTGTTTGTGTGCCGTGCTCTGAGCTGTGGGGTGTTGAGTTCTTGATCTGTTCTCTTGAAGGAGATAATGAAATACAAAACTTTTCTAGAACAGTACATAATTGTTTCTACATATATTCAGGAATTTTTTTCACTTCCTATGATACTTGAAGTGGAATGAAGTGACGTTTAAAAAGTATGAAAGTTGATTCATCTTCAATGCTGGAAGGAAAAAGATAGTGAACCAGAGTGCAGTGCAGTGAGTGAGAGTACCGTTTTTCTCGGTGCATGATGCTGATATACGCGGTATCTATAGTATCTCAATATTTGTCATCAGCCTTACCTTTATTGTATTTTCTGGATTCATCATACCTATATAATAAAATGTTTTGAATGCATGTGTTTTTGTCTTATTACCAAGGTTTTATCATTTTTGAGAGAACAATGGAGGTATTTTTTCATACCAGCTAATGACAAGTGAATAAGTCACTATTGACAAGTAAATAAGTCACTGATGACTAGTAGATAAGTCACTAATGACATATAATTAGGCCCCTAATGACTAGTGAACGAGTCACTAATGAAAAGTGAATGAGTTACTAATGACAATTGAATAGGTCACTGATGACAAGTGATGTGTTCACTAACCGTTATCACTCTGAAATTTAATGAAACAGGTCAATAGTGCTAGGTATACATTTTCAGGAACACAAATATTCTTGTGGTTATTAACTTGTTTCCTTGTCCCATATAGTATACAAGTTTTCACTTGTCACTGTTAAATATTCACCTAGGGTTAGTGATTTTTTTTTCTCCGTGTATCACGTTGCGATCAATTTGAGCGCATAAATTTGTGATTTTCTCTTCCATATCTCCCATATTCACAATTGGCGACTCATAAACCTGTTGTTTCGAGTAGCCCTACAAATTAAAATCAAGTGGGGTGAGGTCTGGTGACCTAGGTGGCCAGTTGCTATCACCATCGAGACAATTGGTGGTTATTAGATTTTCTCCAAACCGATGGCGAAGATAATTCTTTATGGTTCTGTAGTTATGTGCAGGACATCCATCATTCGATTTCAATCGTGTTATATTAATGAAATCTAATCATATAATTTCTTTATTGAATCGTTTTATTTTTTGCCATATCTTCGTAGTAGTTTGAAAAAATCCCATCAAACCCCGCATTGTTGAATTTGTAACAATTAACTCTACTTGAATATGGAATAATATACTGGATGTCCCTATTCAAATAAGGAAGTTGATGTGTACTATGGTGTGACCCTGTATACCTAAGATTTATTCAATAGCATATTTCGAGTGAGCATCATTAAATATACTGGGTGACCAAATTTCAAGTCATTCGATTGTGCGGTTGATTTTTTACAGGGAGGGACATTTTAGCTGGGACACGGTGTATATGTCAACTGCTGATCAATTGAACCGCAAAAAGCACATTTTTGCACTAAATTCAATTTTGAATATTTTTGCGATATTTTCACTATGTTTGGATGCGGTTTTGCATTTTGAAATTTTTCTATTGAGTATTCGACGAGGTATTTGACTACTAGACCTCACAGGGCACAGCTCAGCATTCAGGAAAGAATCACTTGCAGCTGTACTCGTCTTTACGTCTTTGCATACGTCTTTACGTCTTCGCATAGATCTTTGAGTTTCTTCCGCTTTGTGAAAAAGTGTATCAGTGAAATTTTCAACCTCTCGTTAGTTGTTATATTCATGCATTGATTTAATATTTGAATGCCATGCACCTATATCTGCAATAAAGACAAAAATGTGGAGTACTATTATTTCTTGTCGGTGGTGGAATAGGATGAATTTGTCCTGTCTTTCGCAGTCGTCTTCCCAATTTGGAAAATACTCTCCGACTGAAATGTGTTGTTATGCCACAGCAACATTTTCAAAAGATCGCGAATAAACCGCAATCATGTTGTCATGAGGTTTCGCAGTGAAATAAGACATTTTTAAATAAATTTCGAATGCGCAAATTTCAAACTACCTTAATACGAAGGTTGCCTAGCAACCAGCAGTGTTGACGTATTATTATTGCCACAGTTAGTGTTAATAAAATGATTCTTCGATACGAAATGAGTTATTTGCAAATTAAGATATCGAATCGCGCTCTGCACCAAAATGTAGCTCCGAAGAATCGGTAAACGACGCCCTCTATAAGACGCGCTGTGAACTAGCGACCGTAAACGAATTCAGTTATTGAATGAGTGTGAAATTATCTTCCCAAGTTGATTGAATTGGGATAAGGAGTATGGAAGATAAAGCAATTTGAAAAATATTTTGTCCACAAGCTTCCCCCACCATTATTATTATAAAGATACGAAAAAGAGTCCAACAGAACGATGAATTGATGGAATTTGCATTTTCGTTATCAAAGAATCACCTTACTCAGTGATTTTCTGAAATATTCTCGTTGTATCATACTAACTTCGCCCCTACTAGTGATTTTAGAAACTTATATTTTGAGTCAACTCTTCTTCGCCGATTTTGTCGATAGATACGGAATGATAATTCGATCTCACAATTTGTTTTGTAGTATGTGAAAAATGATATTATATACAGGGAGGTATGAATTGTTTTCCACATCGAAATATAAAATGACAGCACTTCTCTCGAGAACTGACGTTTCATTCTAACAGAGGGGTTTTTCATAATGTGAAAGTGTTTGAAGAATCGTATTATGGTTATGAAAATGGGACAAATTATGGTGATGGCAAAATTTTCACCATCATTAATATAATGTTTTCTGTGCTATGAAACGATTTGTCTGATCAAATAACCCATAGCCGAGTGTGAAGACGCACTTGTTTTACAGTCAAAAATCACCATGAAACCATATAATACAATATAATATCTCGACTGGTCTGAAAAAAGGTTTCAGTAACCATTCTCATTTTTATGCGCAATGGAGGAAATGAACATGATATAGTATACCATTGATTCGGCGAGCTGATAAGGATAGGAGATAATAAACAATTTCTCTCGAATATTCCTGGTACTATAAGAATATGAACTGTTTTCAAAAGGATATCAAATTATATAATTTCAATATGGTAGGTATATATTGAAATTATTATTTGGAATTCCTTATGTAATATTCTTCACGTATAAGTGAATAAGTCAGATTGATGCTCTGCGAGTGGGTACTGGATAATAGAGCAGCATGAAATCATTAATTTTATTTGAATAGGTATTTCTTCATGAATTGGCTGATGAAGGTGACTTTGTTGTTTATTTCAGTTCTCATTTGACTTGATACAGCACAACAATGGACTTTTCTGTGTACGCACTCTATATAGAAAAATAATCATGTCATGTCATGTCACGTCACTCCACGAGAATAGCATCCTAGAAAATTAATAGTCCTGTGACAAAAAATCCACTTTAGGATCCGGCATAGCGAGGGGTTCACTATTTATAAAATGTCATGTCATGAAAAATAGTTGTGACAAAAGTGATTGAGACCATTAGTCGCTTCTTTGCATATTTATTTGTCGATCTATCAAAAGGGTCAATGAATGCTCCCTATACGCCCTTATTACTACCGCAGAAGGGGTGAAAATCGATCGTCGGGTCCGCTGGTCGTATCCATTAAAGAATTTTCTACAATTCAGTAACCTGGAAGCTTTTAACTTTTCCATCTTCACTTGCTTGCCACTTCTTAGATGACTCCCTTAATTATTATTTTCGAACTATGTTTTTAACGCGAAGAAAGGGAAAGGGTTATATTAGAAAGAAATATACCCACTGGAGATTGAGAAGCATAGTCTTGCATGGCAACATGCAGTTAGAAGAATCCTCACATTTGTCTACACAAATAGTGGATATTATCAAATAAACTTGTCATTTGTCATTGTCCAGAATTGTGTTTTTCGAAAAACAAAAATATAATATAATATAAGGCCCTAATACATTCAGATACCTGGAAGTCGCAGAACAATATTTTTTCAGAGAGTTCTCAATTTTTTTTGTAATTGAATAATATAAAAGTCTTCACAATTTCAAGTTCGATCAAATCAGACACTAGAATATTATTCTTTCAGAATAGTGTTTTGATGTACACTGTGTCCTGTTTTCGATGCTCTTGCGCGATATCTCAGTAATCTTTGGAGATAGTGTGTTGCATTTTTGACGTAACTGCCTTCTTTCTTTCTTCTGAAACTATTTATTTTGGAACGAATCATGCCGCAAACAGAATTTTCACAGTTTTCCATATTTTGGAGATACAGGGCGAAGTCGAAAATTGAGCACCTCCTGATCTTGGTTATACTTTTCAACTTATCGGCAGGATGAGAACGGGGCCTCATATAACTTTCTAAGTATAATACAGTGGCTTACCCATTCTATTTCTAATCGCTCATTTTAAGAAAGTGGAGACAAAAAAATTTTTTTCGAAAAAAAAAATCGGATATTCTATAATTTTGATAAACTATTCATAAAATCTGAATCGAACTCGATATGAATATATAGGGTGTCCCATTTGAAAAAGAACAATGTTGTGCGCCTTCAAATCCACTCAACGTTGGTCTGTTCTAGAGAATCTAAGACTCTTATGATTTTATTATCTTTACTCTTTTTCTTTATCGAATCTATTTCCTTTGAACCCTAATCAGCCTGAGTATACGTCCTATAGACGTGAGTTCGAAAGAACGTCTCAAAGACGTACATTTTTCAACTCACCTTCACGCACTATGTTCCACAAACATAATACGGATACCCTTCGATTTGCTCCGAGAGCAAAAATCAGAATAGTACGTTGTTGTACCTAGATTCAATACTGTCAGATTCTCAATCCCAAATTCGTATTGTCCCCTGCCTCCTCGCAGCCTTGTACACGAAAAATGTAACAAAGTGGTCCTGCCAATCCTCCTGTTCGAAAGGATGAAGCTCACAGTGAAATTAACATAATTCACATCAGTATTTATTCGCTTCCAGCATACGTTCAACGACGGAGTCTGAACAGCACCACCTTTTTTTCAATCGCGCGAAGTAGTGGTATCAGATCTGATGACAATTATTGATCATATTGGAAGAACAGTGCGGAATGCGTGTCCAACACCTGATTCCCACAAAAAACATTGCTCATGTGTAGAAAGAATATATATGAATATTGTCATGTTTTTCACACTTTTCGTATGTTTCAAAGACCTACCGAAATTGTACCTCTTGAAGATGTCTTGTGAGGGTTTCTTCCAGGGTTTCCTTGATCCTCTATTTGTCTATTATATTCCTCTGTTGGTTCTTCAAATTATTATCCGACATTCTATTAATATTTCTCCCGTGATTCAATTTCTATGCTCGTCTTTTGTATCAATCAAACCAATAATCTTTCCTCTGTATCAGAATACTCTGAATATTTCCGTAATTGTTTCACCAACTCAACTCACATCCAGAGTTGTTTTGCTGTTTTCACTTCTGCTCCACTTCTCCTCGTTTTTCTCTGTATTTTGTATTCGTCGTGTTTCCTTATATCTATAAATTCCTTTAATTTTTATTTTTGTCTGCAGATTTTGTCCACCAGTCATGTTTCTTCAATCTTCATGTTTTCGTTCGCAATATAGTATATCTTTAAATAATACCATCTTTCTTCTACTCCTCTTGATTCTTCTTGTTCTCCTGATTTCATTCTCATCATAGATAATATGTGACATACTCGATAGAGAAAGGAATGGATGGAGAGAGTCGGGAACAGTTCCTCCTCTCTAATGGCCATATATAGCCCAGGCAGCTGAGGCCATTCAATCCGAATAGAAGAAGAAGTTCTTCCTCTCCTCCACACTTTTTGTCTTCCCAAATCATTTGATTTGCTCTTACTACAAGTATATTGAAATAGTACATTTTTTCATCTATTTATTCATGTTTAACAAGGCAATTCAACAGAACACAATACATGTTGCAACTGCAAAAAAATGCAAATGACGACGTTCAATAGGTGAGCTATTATAATCCTGAATTCAAAAATATAAATATGAGCCGAAAAGATAGGGAAAAAGTCATGGTATGAGAGCTTGATGCGGAGACAATTTTTTTCAACTAGATATAGCTACTGTTTGACAGAACAAATCAATATGCGTGAAGTACTAGTTGTTAGTTAGTTCAATGGAAACTACTGGGGATAATCAATGTTTTTGTCGGGTATATAAAACAAGCTGAAAGCGCGAGTGCCATACGATGTAGTGTTGAATTTTTTTTTATGTTCTGGTTCCCACGAAAAGGGATATCCTGTAATGTTCAGAGAACATCGTGAGAGAGACCCAAGGGAAATGAGGTAGAAATTGGTGTTTTGCTTAAATTTCTGGAGGTTATATGCCTCGAGGAACACCTCCCTTGGCAATGTGTTCCAGAGCGTCGCTGTTCGTTCGATGAACGAGTCTTCGGAAAGAGATGTTCTGCAAGTCTGCAAAGTGACCACGAAGGGGCGCGAAGCCTCAACTCGACGGGTTAATCTCGCGGGGACTGCCAAGGGAGGAACAATTGTTGATATTTCAGAAGAGCATCGTCCATGATAATATCTACAAAATAGAGCCAGAGGAAACGAATATACGAAACCAATCTCCTCAAAGGAAGTTTGAGAGATGTCAACTTTGATCAATAATTCTGATGATTGTATTGTCTGTTGAATTTATATGTCAAGACATTGATACATTTTTTCTGAACCACTCATTTTTTCAATGTATGGATTGTAATATGAATTCCAATTAAGTTGCACGTACTATGAACCCGGAATTGAGCAGAGTTTTTCAAGTTTACCTTTCATGCGATGTTCATTTATAGAGAGGAGAGAAAATTTCAAAAAAATCAAATACATCAATATTCCACCACCTAACCTATAGCAAGACAGTTTATTCATAAAAAGGCGAAAGTGTAGGGTTCAAGGGTTCTATGAAAAAAGTGCATGAGTACCCACCATTTTTGTTGGGAATTTTATGTATTTTTCCATGAGTACCATTTTTGTTGGAAATTTTATGTATTTTTGGATGTATGATGAATTGATATTCATCATACAGGACGTGGAAAGATATTCTTTATACATGAGGGAGAATGCAAATTCTCTACTTCTGAAGATTTTGTTTTCAAATTCTTATCGTGTATGTTCAATAGATGTAATTCAATGTTCGTCGTGGCTTATAGCCAGGAAAGTAGTTGTTGTCTGTTGAATGAATAACCGAGAAAGAATTGATATTTCCATCACAAAGAGAATGCGAATTCCCAATGTATTTCTTTACAATTATATCTGGGAATATTCCTTTTCAATTTTATGTATGTTTTGATTCTGCTTTTGAATGTTACAATTTTTATGATAAAGCTGATACATTCCGAGAAATTTGTATACATCTGGGAAAATATACTTCTGATGAACCCTCTCCCAATCTCCCGCCTGATAGCTATTCTTCCCATGTACGAAATTACAGAATTTCATGATTTAATGGTTGTATATTTTGGAGCTCTGTTGATCGAACTGATGATGGATAGTTCCGACTGTTTTCATGAAGAACAATTACCTATTTGACATTGCTCTATGCCTACCTATATCTCGACGCGATGTGTCATTTGTTTTGAATGCACTCTAGCCTGTCACATGATGAGTGATTCTACATTAACATCCTCCGAGTAATTTTTCAATATGCATAGGACACTCTGGGAGGAATAATTCTCGAAATAGATGGCTCCAAACGGGGCATAAAGTATTCCTCGAATATAACTCATCTCTCGAAATCGTTTCCATATCTTTCTGAGCCTCGCCGACACTTTATTGAATTTCTTGGAACCCGCTGTGACTACGCCAGTGACTCGTATGTTCCTTAGCGCCATAGACTTTTATTTAGACACGGTGTTCACATATAACTAACAGGCCGTACCAAATAATCAGTCAAAGAAAATGATCTTGGCCTCACAGTCCACCGAAGAATATAGATCTATTCCGCATAAGGCTAAAGCTTCATCGACTGGGTCCATCCTATTTTCAAGAATATATTCACAGAACAACCATGTTTATAATATGAAGCATTTCTACCTACATGGTGGCAATTCATGAATTGTCAAGGGATCTATCTCATGAACAGAATGAAATAAAATAATTTGAAGAGCAACCCCCTAATTGTTATTCATTATTGAAAACCTTGTGAAGAATGCCTGGTTTGAGCAGAAGCCTATTCCTAATCTATCATAATTGTTGTATCATTATTTATGGAAGCTATCAACAACATTCACCACTTCAACGCTATAGAGTGAAGATACAGCAGCTATATCTGTCGTATTGAAACAAGTGGTTTCGAATAGATCGATGTAAAAGCAGAAGTTGCAGCTATATATATACAGGACATTATCGCAGATGAGGCATCTTTCTCAACAGGATGTAGAACTCATCAAAATAAATCATCATACTGGCAAATTCCTATGTATTTTAAAAGTCGCGAACTAAACGAATTATGAACAATAATTGCAAATTTCAGCGATTGTTACTACAAATCTGGTGCCGTGATCGCGGGATCGATTGGTTCCACTTCAATCAACGAGACCCTAGTCAAATTGTTTAGTTTGTGTTTTGGTGTATCGTAGTGTGGCGTGTGGCGTTGTTGTGATGAAATAATTTTTTTGAATCGTTATTCAGTAGGCATTTGGTTAACACTGGCGCGCGTTTACGATAATACGGACCTTGCTGACATGCTTCTGGTTTACTATCATAGTATAATGGCCTAGCTGATTTTTGGATCAGGGCTGTATAGTCTTACCAGTCAAGCAAGGCAGCTCCAGCACGTGACAGGCGACAATCATTGCTTGAGGCGTTTCAAGTGACGTTCGAAAACCTATAACAGGACACAATTCTCCGCTTAGGCTTTGAATTTAGTTGTTTTGCATTATTTCATTCAGGCATTTTTGGTGGAATGATTTATTTCAATGAGTTCTACAATAACCTGTTCTGAAATATGCCTCTCCTTTGAAAGCATCCTATGTACAACAGTCACTAGTTGACTAGTCATGGAAAAATAAGAGCTTTCATCTTGTCAGCCTAGGTACATAATTATATGGTATGCATACTACAGGAATTGAATTTGAACAGCAACAACAAAGTTACTTGACACAGTTACTTTGTTGTTCGATTTTATTTATAATAATATACTGAAGTCGAAAAGAGTTATTTCCAGAAAATAGTACTGACTGAACGAAAACTGATTTGTTTTGAAAAAATATTGAGCTATGAGAGACATAAGTTGACATTAGTTGATCACCTCCCTTTGTCAATAAGAAGAAAACCGATGCAAACATACTCTCTATATATAGGTTATACCAGTAGCATCCAATGATAAGAACAAATCAGATAATTTGCCCCAAAATGTGAAGAATTGACTATTAGGAACATAAGAGGAGAGTTTCATTAATCGTCAGTGAAACCTTGTCTTGAAAATGTCTGGAGAAGGAAAGAATGTAGGTGTATTGAAAAAAAATTGAATTTCACTTCACATCAGATCTTCGGACGCTCCGGTAATGAATCTGCTACCAAATTATTTCCGGGAATGAATCTGCTACCAAATTATTTTGTATTTTCATGTTGAATATGAATTTTGAGGAATTTTTTTGTAAAATTTGTATATCGCTACTTCAAAGTTGGGAACCAACTCCCCAGAAGTCGAAACTTGTGCGGGGTTAGGAAAAATAACTACGAAACATAGTCTGTATCGATATTTGTGAGTCGGTTGTTCGCGGAATTTTATTACTTGGGTTTGGGAAGTGTGGTGCTTCCAAACTCGTTAATTTATGTTAAATGAATCGTTTTATGAGATTCAAATCATCGATGATAATATACGAACCAATATGATATCAAGGATCCAATAATCAACAATAATTAGTTATGAAAAATGAAGGACTTAGAAATCTCCGGAGCTCAGGTTTCTTCGGGTAAATGGGGTTCTTTTGTTGTGTCAACCAGAACGTCACAAAATTAAAACACAGCACACAATACAGGTACGAGAGATACATTTTCAAAGATTCATCATCGGTAATGATGAAAGTGCTAATGATGTTCAGGATGAAAAATATTTCGGAAAAAATAAGGACAGTGGGAGGAGTACAAAGTTTGGGAATCGTCACACCCATTGTATCCTTTTGTGTAAGATTCAGATCATTAATGCACATTATAATTATAATTTTCGATTAGAGTGTGACCACTCTCAATTATATATTTGTACGTTCCAGAAAATAATTTGTCAGGCATGCAAGAATGAAATCCACATGTCGTCTATGACAATATTCACAATTTTCATTTGCCTTCTGATCGTATCAATCGAATAAATAATCAATAATATCATCTGTAAATTGTGCATCTCCTTTCAGAAAGATCCAAGGGTATCAGAAAATGTTGCAGTAACTGTACCACTTCCAGTGACTATCGATTTCATTTGGAAAATAAACCATTGCATTGAGGACTAGGTGGATACATAATCTTTTGATCTCTTCCATAACAAAATAATAAGTGACATAAATTTGGCCCACTAAACCAAAATCCCTGTTATTTCATCAGTATATCGATTCCACTTCTTCCATCAATACCAATACATCAACGAACCCATACATCAATCGTTTCATGAATGTTTCACTCACTTAGGTAACAAATCAGCGTACCAATTTCATCAACATCGAACCCAACGATCCTTCTCATCAACACATGCATTTCATCAATTCTCTACCCATCAATGATCTAACTCAACAACGATTCAATAATAATGAAC
Source organism: Phaedon cochleariae (assembly GCA_918026855.4). Classification (NCBI taxonomy): domain Eukaryota; kingdom Metazoa; phylum Arthropoda; class Insecta; order Coleoptera; family Chrysomelidae; genus Phaedon; species Phaedon cochleariae. The sequence continues at coordinate 16,305,040 of OU896720.1, read as the reverse complement.
AATCTACCAATTCCATCAACGTTCAATTATCCAATGACCCAGCTTCCAAGGTGTACCCAGCACTCAACAAACCAACAATACATGAAGGATTCAACTCTTCAAAGACCAATATCATCAAACACCAATTTCATCAATACGAAACGGAACAAAAAACTATATAACGACCTTTCCATTCCATCGATACCAATTCCTTAACGAACCAATACATCAACCATTTCATGAATGCTCATCTCACCATCATCGTAATCATCAGCGTATTCATTCCATCAACATCGAACCCCAACAATGACACGATTCAATAATGGTCCATCAAATGACCATCCATCAGCAACCCAACTCCACAACGAACCAAGTGATCAACCTATACCAATTTCAAGAACTTTCAACTCACCAAGTGATCTAGCTCCCCAGGCGTACCCAATTCATCAACACTCAAAACTCAACCACACAACGATCCATGAGAGACCCAACTCATCAACACACTCATCACATCGATTCCAAAATTATCGCTATGTTCGAAGAACATCTTGCGCACCTAGGAAGGATAGGAAATGAAGATAGGTGTTGAAAATTTTCCTGAACTTTTGGAGGTTAAAAATTATGAACTTACCCATTTCAACATCCTACTAATCAATAAACCAACTTCTCTGCCCATCTCATCAACATCAAACTAACCAATGACTGAACATATCAAGTACCAAACTTTCCAACATACCCTTCTCAGTAACATTCACTGACTGTCGACCTAAACACACGTCCCAACTCATCAATGACCTTCTTCATAGAATCTTTGCCAACTCATCGATGACTCAACTAGTCAACGACCTAATTCTTCTACTTATGTTTGCGTCTTTCAATTTCTATGGTTGGTTTGGATCAATGTGTATTGCTAAGGTTGAGTCGCTGAAATGAAATGGGTGAATTGATGATGAGTGGTGTAGGTCTGGCTCTTCTTAGCATTGCTTGAGTTTGTAGTGAGTGGAGTGGAGAGTTTGTACGTATGCGCATTGAATATAGGTTTTCCTCATTGAAATAATGGTTTAAAGTGGATAATGTCACAAACACCTTTCATCATGCTTAGTGATGTATGGGCGCATAATGCTGTTTTATTCGTATCAATGGTAGTTCATGGATATTCAAAGGTGTACGTATATGGAAATACAAAAACGTTATACCAGGATGACAGGTCTCAGAATGTTTAACAAGGGTTCACCAGGACGCCAAGGCCTCAAATGATGTGAGAGGCTGTTTCTTCCTCTTCATTACATAATTTAGCTAACACTAGACCAGTGAAATCGGAAGGAATGGAGAAATATTCTGAATACAGCCGCCGCTCAATAGATACGTCAGAGGCCTTACGGTATGGAGACATTTTGGAATAGGCGATCTATATCATCGATCTGATGAATAATAACTGGTCGAATATTGTTTTCAATAGTTTGAGTATCAGTTTTCTCTGAGTATCTGTTTATTGTACGATCGTTTATATGATCATAGAGGAGCATGGAAAACCTAATATGGACGGTCATTGTAAAAATAAGAGTTAACGGTCGATACGAATACCGGCTCAAATCTCAATCCATTTCGGTATTAAAAACATATTGCCATGTCTTTTCCACTAGTCAGTAATCAAAGAAAAGCAGAGATGGTGATGAAAATACATAGCAGAATAATGGCCTGGTCTCGTTATTATAATTATTTCATATCATTCTTACCCGTTGCCGAACATCTCGTCGACACGGGCACTATAAGTTTAGATATATACAAATACAATTAGGGAGCACATTTATATAAGGAATCGAAGAAACAGTCACCTCATCAAGAAGATACTGGAAACTGAAACAGGAACATGAACAACTCATCAAGTCAGTAATATAATGAAGTTGTGATGGTCAAGGCCGTCTTAAACTAGAGCCCTTGGGCACCCAAGAATTTAGGACCCTTTTGGAAAGTGAAGAAAACGAATTATACTAACATTTTCCTATTATGATCTTCTATTTAATATGGGTACTCAAATAAACGATATAATAGGTATTATGTCATTAATAAAATTTGGAGGGTGGAGCTGTTAGGAACAGTTATGAATTTGAGGGAAATTGTCGGCCCTTCAGGGCCCCCTGAGGACGGATGGCCCTATGTGCACGGGCCCCGTGTGCCCTCATGATGGTAAAGACGGTATTGGTTATGATCTTGACACCACTTTTTTTGATCAACAGAAAAAAATCTGGCTGAAACGTTGAAAAACGTTGAGATATAGTTAATATACAGGTGTCTTACACTAAATTAATATTCAGTTTTCAACGTTTGCTTATGGTTATAGGTATTGAATATAATGATAGAAAGTTGAGTTATTTTGTTTAGTTCTCGTGAAACATTTGGTAAAGGAGAACCCCAGCAAATAATATTACATGGGCCATCACTTTCAGAGCAATGTCACCACAGTGAACTATCATTGGCTCAATATTGGCATTTTCCAATGGTGAATCACTAAATAAGCAGTACTTCCATTTATTGCTGGTTATTTGTTGGCCCAGTGATGACTGTCTGACGTATTTTCAGTGCATTCCCAATGGAAATTGAGTGATTTATTCTTACACAGAGAATTTCGAGGTCATGTAGAGAACATGTTATTCCACTGATAATTCTAATGATGATAATGTTAATTAGTACGATCAAACTTCCCGTATTCAGTTATATATCTACATCTGATTTGGTCAATCAGTCAAGAGTTCACGAATCTCCTTCCTGTTGATTGATATAGTATAGATTCCGGAATATTGGAAAATAGCCAACTCCAAAATTTTCTTCTTTGGTATCTGGATTGAACCATTTGTGAATTCCAAGTTACCTATGAATCACAACTGCATATTACCTAGCCTGCTGTAATATTAGTTAATGGATACAAAGACTCATTGTATCTGAGGAAGGAGTAGATTGCTTTTAGGACTGAAACTTCATGGTATAGGTACTAACATATTATCACGATGGAAGTTCTCGAAGAAGAATATCAGTTTATACAACTAAATAGTTATCGCAATTTGATGTTGTCTTACAATGAACTACCACAATTTTCTATTTTTCTACTTCTTCACTTCACATCTTACAATACAATAACAAATAACGACCCATGCGCAAAAGGATAGGAGAAACGAAACGAAATACCTATGGAGAACACATCAATTATGTCCATTGTCAAAAAACTGATGTCAATAAAATGCATCTGAGAGGCTGATGGTCCATTGGCATTTCATCGATGACTTTATAACATTGAGGAACCTATATCCTTTATTCATCATCCAGTGATCTTTGTGAAATGGATTGTACCCATTGATTCCAAAATGCTCTAAATATAATACAATCTTGATTAACATACACCCATAGAGAATATACTATTGTTCCAGCACAATGGAAATGCAATATACGTATTATATGATTGAAACAGCAATGAACATGTAATTGTTCATCACCTAAGAATATAGTTGACAGCAGTATGCCATATGGATTAAATCAATGAGCCATTGAATCGCTAGTTATGTCGTGTTTCCTGGACTTCTTGAGCGATATTTCTTTTTGCCAGATCAACATTAATGAAATATTATCCACAAACGTTTTGCTTCGAACAATTTCGCAACAATTTTTCACGCTACATTATGAATATGTGTGATCACTTTTCAAGCAATGTCAGCCCCGTGAATTTTCATTTGCACAATATTGGTATTTTTCAAGATCAAATCATAAAAGTCGCCAGCTGGCCTACTTAATGCCAATATTGGCGAAGCAGTACCTACTTCCATTTATTTATCATTGATGGTCGGCCCAGTGGCCAGTGATAATTGACTGACGTATTTTCATTGCGTTCCCAATGGGAACTAAGTGGTTTATATTTGAACAGAGAATTTGAGGTCATCAGGTCATGTAGAGGAAATATCATTTACTCAAAAATATGACAACTACTGAAAAAGTATAAACTCTTCGTATATTCAGTAATCCGCTAAAAACTTCTTACCTTTGGGGATCCGGAAATAAGCTATTTGCGAATTTGTAGTTACAAAGGAATGTGAACGATATGATTGTATTACACATAGCCTACTATACAACTATAGTTGGGTGTAAAATGGAAATAGAGAGTATTTCATCGATCTTCCTAGTCTGATGGATGTTCTTGGGAAAAAATGTCAGTCTAAACCACTTGCATCATCATTTCGGATTGGTGAGATCAAATGATGTACGACTTTTTATTCATTCATTTGTTCACTTGTTTACTTCACATACACATGCGCAAAACGACAGAAATACGAATTGGAAATCTCTGCTATCATCCCTTCACTAGCAATACCAATCAGACGAACTAGACAAGCCCAGTCAGCACATCCTTTCGTTGTCAACCTCGAAAGATGTCGAACAGCACTTTATCAAGACTCCTTTATCCATAGAACGGCTAGGCTCTGGAATTCATTGCCTGTGGAAGTATTCCCATCAACATATAATCTCCAAAAGTTAAAAAAAAATTCCAATACCTACCCCCTGTCCCTATCCTCCCTAGGAACGCACGATGTTCTTTGAACATTATAGGGATTCCCTTTCGTGCGCTCCAAGCGATAAAAAAAATTTATAGAATACACATCAATTGTCCATCGTTCCAAAAATATTGTCAATGAAATGTATCTGATATAGGTTGATTGTCCATTGTGATTTTATTGATGACTTCAAGACATTGTCCTATACCGTCGAATCATCGTTCAACTAGCACTGTTTCAGTGATCGTCAAAAATGGAAAATACCCCTTGATTCCGCAGTGCCGTAAAAATAATGTAATCATGATTCACATGAATCCATACAAAATATAATGTAGTATAAGCATAATGAGAGTACATCATAGATATCATATGATAGAAACAGCAATGAACAAGTACTTACACCTCACCGAGTCATCAATAATTATATCAATGGGCCATCAAATCGCCAGCCATCTCGCGCCTTTGCTGATATTGAATACACAGATTGGTAATTTTGGAAATCAACGTTGAGAAGCTTGAGTTCTCAAATAATGACGGTCAATGTTGAAATGAAAATCAACGGTCGATACAAATACCTACCGGATAAAATCTCAATCCATTTCGATATTAAAAAGGTATTCGCATGTTGTTTCGACTAGTCAGTAATTAAAGCAGAGACAGTATAGAAAATAGTTGAATAATGGCCTGGTCTCGTTATATTAGTTATTTTATATCGTACGGTCATCCGTTGCTGGTCTCTTAATGATCTCTCTTGGTCGACGAGACAATGAGTTCGAAAGCATGGAGAAGGACTAGAGTCTAGGGCTAGCACTATCCGAGGAGACGAATTTATCCCAACATAAAAAAGTACTTTACTCACTGTCATTTTTGTGTTCAGTCATGTGTAGCATAATTATATTATATGTATAAGTAGATGATCATGTAGGAATTATGATTTTGAATTTTGAGTCATAGAATGTAGAAAGATCCGCATAAGAACAACAATCGGATTAATATCAGAGCATACATAAATAGAGTGAAGTGTAAAATCAGAATGATTTGTCTGTGCAATACCCACCTTTAGTGATAAAATTGATGTGTGACCTATACTTAATAACTATCAATGATTGTCCCTGCTGCAGACTCCTGCTGATGTATATTAAAATTTGCATAAGAAAGTTGTTATGATGGGTACACGGTAGGTATACAGAGCCTTAAAGGTATATAGATAGAATTATGCAGTCTTATGACATCCACGTGACACGTATGAAATTGATAAACATCAGAGAAGCCCAACAAAAACATACAAATACGAAGTAACAATAATTGGTAATGTTGAATCCCATCAAGAAATAGAAAATGTGCATGCGTACATGTTGGAATTATTACTTTATTTCTTGGATTTCATTGTTCATTTTTCTGCAGGAAATGCTCGTTCACCCTGTATCATGAGGTTAAAATTAATTAGTAGTATATAGTAACATTTATGAAATTTCCCCTATGAGTGAATACTTTTTTATCACAGTTTATGGGCAGTCGATTAGTATAGTTGATAAAGGAAGTTTATATTCGGCTCTCTGAAGAACTTCAATACTCAATTTGCAATATTTGTTATATTTCAATTCTCATTAGTTCTCTCTATAAAAGTGCTTGAAAAGTGATCGATTGATTTTTCAATCATTAGGATATAATGCAAAAAAATGCATGTAGGAACCTATATTTGTCCTGCACGCGCTACTGATTTTTTGACGTCGCTCAATCATGCTACTAACCTTCAATTACTAATAATTGACAAAAATATGATTTTCTTCGGAAAATAATGATCCTGCTACAAATTTCTGTTGTTTGATGCAATGTTGATGTATCGACAATCATTTAGGAGCGAACATTATTTGAATGATTTTGTTTTAGTACTACGAAGATGACGATGTCCAAAGTTCAGGTTTAGGACGGCTTCGTCGATGTTACAATGAAATTTGAGATACTTGTGTATAATCGGAATAGAAACAAATATTCTTGGTGAACCATCTGAGGCGATCCATCTTACAGTGGAGTGAAGGCAATAGGACAGGAATATACAGTCTACTCCACCAAAACTATACTTTATTGTAAGCAAACTTACGGGGACATGTTTCGAAGCTGATGATGAATTCAAAGCTTCGAAACAAGTCCCTGTAAGTTTGCTTACAATAAAGTATAGTTTTGGTGGAGTAGACTGTATGAATTTCTTCCTGTCCTATCTTCTTGGTAAACGTTTTTGAAATTCAAACAATAAAACATTATTTTCAGTGATCAACTTATGAGAAAAACTGTTACTTTTGACATGTAGCGAAAGTCACGTGACCAGCAAAACTCAACGTCCAAATCAAATTTCCAAATAAAATTTTATTACAGTTTTTCCCACATGATGCCAATTTTCTGACAGATACTGTATACAAGGAGTCTGATGAATTCAGAGAAAAATGTCTGAATTCAGATAGAAAAGTCTGGAGTCAAAAATAAAAATCATAATTCAGAAAAAAAGTTCGAATTCAGAGAAATAAGTCTGAGTTAAGGGGAAAACATCTGAATCAGAAAAAAGTCTGAATCCAGAGAAGAATGTCTGGATTCTCAGAATAGTCTGAATTCGGGGAAAAATTCTGAGTTAACAGGAACAAGATTGAATTCAGAGAAAAAAGTTATGAAACAGTGACCTTCCTACCCTTTACGAAAGCGTAGAAAGGCCACTGTTGTGTGTATTTCATTTCAATTTGTTTTATTCATACTTTAAAATCTGATTTCAGACTTTTTTCTCTGAATTCCGACTTTTTTCTCTGGATTCTGACTTCAGATCCTGAATTCCGACTTTTTCCTTTAAAACCAGACTGTTTTGTCTGAATACAGACTAAAACTACCGACACACCATTTATACCGGGTGCAACATAATCATGGTACACCAAACCATTATGATGAACTTAAATTTTTGCCGGATTCAATTTTTTCAACATTACACCTGACAATACTAGTACATCAGACTCAATCAGCATAGTCATGGCACACTCAAATGGAAATTCAAAAATGAAACTAAAATCAATATTGAAGTTTGAAATGTCACTTATATTTTTGCACACATCATTTGATTCAGAAAATGATTCAGAATTTGAAAATGCAATAATATGCAATTCGAAAGTTATTTAAACTTCCGGTGGGACACCCTGTATAATCGGAATTATTTTCCTAGTATGCGCCCTATAATACAATTGAAGTCTGCAAAATATCAAGATCCTGACTCAGCTGATAACTGAGCTATAGAAGACGAAAGGTGAGATGAAGGACCCTGTATAAACTATACTCTCGCTTCTTATATAGGGTATAAATATATTTGAATTAGCATCACATCATTCATTATAGACGTTTTGACGTACTGACCTGCGAATAATAATAAAATTAATCATCAACCCCATGAAAACTAAATGACATATGGAAGGTACTTACTGAAATCAGTGTATTACCCTCGGTATTACCTAATGTGAATGTGTATTCAATGCATTCAATGCAAACAGTCTGAAATAAGAGGAAACATTCTGAATTCAGACAAAAAAATCTGAATTCAGAGAATAAAGTCTGAATTCAGAGAAAGTAGTCTGAATTCAGAGAAAAAAGTCTGAATTCAGAGAAAAAAGTCTGAATTTAGAGAAAAAAGTCTATATTCAGAGAAAAAAGTCTGAATGTAGACTTTGAAGTCTGAATAAAGAAATAAAATGAAATACACACAACAGTGGTTTTTTTACGCTTTCGTACCCTTCGTATATTCGTGTTGAATCGGCGTTCGGGCCAAATCGACTCCTCAGATGGTGCTCTCCCTAGACTCGGGGAGAAGGCACATTATATTGTACGACCGAGTCGGGCTCAGGTAAGGCTTTGCAGTGCCGCAAACTAATTCAGCCGCGCCGTCACAAGGGGCGGACCGACAGACCTGCGTGCCTGTCACTTGCCACCGCCCGGCCTCGACCTCGGGACCTACACCGCCCCCGATCGCAGGCCCGGGCTCAGCCCCAGGCCGCCCTGGGCCCAATTGAGGGGTCCAATGCAAAAACTACTTAAGTCATATACAGGGTGTTCCTTAAAGAAATGCTAATATTTGAGGGGGCGATTATCTGACTTTTTTTTTTATCGCTTGGAGCGCACGAAAGGGAATCCCTATAATGTTCAAAGAACATCGTGCGTTCCTAGGGGGGATAGGGACAGGAGGTAAGTATTGGAATTTTTTTTGAACTTTTGGAGATTATCTGTTGTTGGGAATACTTCCACAGGCAATGAATTCCAGAGCCTAGCCGTTCTATGGATGAAGGAGTCTTGATAAAGTGCTGCTCGACATCTTTCGAGGTTGACAACGAAAGGATGTGCTTACTGGGCTTGTCTAGTTCGTCTGATTGGTATTGCTAGTGGAGGGATGATAGCAGAGATTTCCGAAGAACATTTCCCGTGGAAGTATCGATAGAAAAGTGAGAGGTCGCCGACCTTTCTGCGGTGTTCCAATGATGTCAAAGAGTGAGTGAGTGTGGCGTCACCCACCAGGCGAATGGCTCTTCTCTGGATGGAATCTAAGAGCATCAGCGTATGTTTTGGTGCTGAACCCCATATGTGGGAACAGTATTCTAGAACAGGCCGTATCTGCGCTTTGTAGATCATAAGAAGCTGTTGGGGTGTAAAGTAGCTTTTCGCACGGAACAAGAATCCGAGTTTTTGTGAAGCAGCCTTTGCGATGGATCTGACATGATTATCCCATGAAAGAGTATTGCTGATGGAAATACCGAGCATAGATATGGTGGGCTTGGTGGGGATGGTGGAGCCAGACATAACAATATCGGGCATACTGAGTTCCGCCTTTCTAGAGAAAATGCAGGCTTGAGTTTTGGTGGCTTTGAATTCAACTAGATTGTTTGTTCCCCAGGCTGTGATTTCAGCAAGATCTTCATTGACAGCATTGACCTGCCTGCGCCGTGAGTTCTTAGTTTCCTGGGAAGAAATGGGAATTCTGGAAGAGAACGCAGTATGGAGGGTACTATCATCTGCAAAGCTGTGGATGGGGCAAGTTGTTACTCCCAACAGATCATTGATATGAAGCAGGAATAATGTTGGTGCCAAAATTGATCCTTGTGGAACGCCGGAATTGATGCCAATGGTATCAGACGATACACCGTCCACCACCACGTGAAGCGATCTGCCTGAAAGAAAACTCGATAAGAGATGGCATAGCTGAGGTGGTAGGCCGTATGATGGTAGTTTGTGGAGGAGTCCTTCGTGCCAAACACGATCGAATGCTTTCGATATGTCCAACGCGACTCATTTTAAGAGAAATCTTTACATGAACGTATGTCCTAAAAGTCTCAACTTTTGAGATACAGGGTGATGAATTTTTGAAAAATATTCAGTTGTTTGATAATAACTGAGACAATATTGTATACATCTTCATGAAATTTGGTACACGTTTTTTATGCATCAAGGTGCATTTTCTGATGTACAAACAGTTTCATTTTCTCTACCAGTGGCACCGTTACAGGAATATTATTGTTTTATATTTAAATTAAAAGGGAGCAACGACAGAATACTTTCGAATTTTATGCAATGTCATAAGAGGCTATTCAATTATGTACAAAAAAGATCCTCTTGTTGATACTCGATAGAACGCTTCGTTTTCGAGAAAAAAACGGAAAAACGAGACCAGACTTCAAATTTTGATGTCTGAGTACTCCATTCAGGGCATCCATTACTGAATAACCACAGTATGTAACATTTTGAAATTTGTATACCGATTCAATCACATAGCAGATTGAATTTTGCTATCACGAAAAGCTATACAGGGTGGACAAAAAAATAATCTATGCATATTTTCAACATTGACACCCTGTATCTCAAAAGTTAGGAAGTTCACGACATACGTTCATATGAAGTTTTATTCTTGAAATGGGTCGAGGAATCGGCTCCTTGAATATTAGCATATCATTAAGGAACACCCTGTAGAACAAAATGTTGAGGAGAATTGAAGAACAATTTTGAGCACTGCACATGCTACAAATGTTGAGGAGAATTGAAGAACAGTTTTGAGCACTGCGCTGTTTTACCACTAACCAAACCGATTTTTTAACCGCCTCGACACGTGTTTCGCTAACTATGTTAGCATCTTCAGGAGAAGATTAAAACTAAATATCCTATTCTAGTGTGATGCTTATATACTAGGTATATGTTCACCCAACCGTGAAAAATACAAACTGTCAAGTTAATGTTTGTCATGGTTGAGTTCGCATAATTTTTATATTATACTAAACTATATAGAGGGCTATATATGGAATAGGTCCATTATCCTTATTCATTACTTTATCACTATTCTTGAATATCTCTATAAGCTTGCATATGCGTCTAATTTTCTAATATTTAACTTGCTTAACTAATTTGAGGTTAGGAATATGTGTGTTATGATTGTGATTGAAGATATGTTTGGTTACACACAATTCATCCAATCTACCATATTTTAAATATGCTATGTGTTCTTTGAACCTTGTTTCTCAAAAGTCAGGAATATACGAAATAAGTTGTAATGATTGTGAGAAAAGCGCTCATTTGGATCACATTTTTGTAAACTTGCCAGTTGCCGTCGTATAAGCTAGATTGTGCATTTTAATTTGTGACGCCTACTCTCTACGCTAGTCCCAAGTACTATTCACACCTGCCTCAAGACCAGATATCATGACCGAGAAAAATATAGCTTCTATACATGGTGTTTCATTGGGAAAGGAGGAAGGGACATACGTCAAATATAAATATATGTCACCGAAGTAGTCCACATACGATTTAACTATGAAAAATCTGATGTTTTCCTTCGATTTGGATAGTGAAAAATGGGAAAATTCAGATTTTTGCTTATTTCATATGAACAGTTTCTGCGTTCGACAAAAATTCAAATTTGAGAATGAACCTAATATAGAACAAGTACACACAAACAATCACGAGGAGGATTTTCGGGTGAATTCCTGAGGTTGTTAAAATCACTTGTGAGACAGGAACATTTTCAATAAAGAACAGACTTCAAGGATTCGCTTAGTGCGTGGAATTCACTTCTACAACTTTGTCATGTGCCAATGAATGCTACATGATTCATGATGTTACTTCATATCAGACATTAATCAAGTACTAGTACCACGCTGAAACATGTAGTTTAATTTTAGTATGGCTCCTAAGAGATGACCGCCGTAAGAATGTAAACCCAGAGCAAATTGAAAATGTAGCGGTCATCAACTCTCAGTTTCTCAGTTAGAAAACGGAATCCCAAGCGCTCGCTAGAATTGGTGGTATCAGTTCGAAAATGCAGTCGGTCATATCGTTCGTGACTTGATGGAAGCGACGTAATATGCAAAACTCAACTGTTTAGATACTCTAGGCTCAGCAGACTGAATGTCTACATCCTCTCCTATTCGTCCCTAGTGTTCTTTGGCGCGTCGAGCTATGATTGAAACTATTGAAAAATCAAACATGAAAATATATTATCTGTTGAGGAAGTATTCTAGATAAATATAGAATAAATTCCCAAACAAATCTACCGTTTGAACAGAACAAAAAAATGTAAGCGGTACTAACGCCACAAGTAGTATGCCATATGCCTCGATCAACGTTTTAACCTCAGACCATCATGAACATGGCTCAATCATTCCAGGAAATGAAATAGTAATGTTGAGAAATAATGATTCAAACTGTCGATCACCATATACTTGCCAGTTTGAGAATTGGTTGTTTATAGTCGAGAATAATCTAGAATTCATTTCGATGAAGCGTTGCCTACCCAAATCTATCATTTTAATGATTTTAACATTTAACAATGATCAGCAATCTCATGCACACAGTTAGACGGTACTGTATGTATTGCATCATACTTCCTCTACCTATGGATATTGATATTAGAGTTATGATATGGAGAGCCGAATTTTTTCTCTGCTCACTGAATATACAAACTGAATGATTTGAAATCATACCACATATTATGGAATTGTAGAGTCGGCAAAGGATTTGAAAACTACCTAGGTATACTGGTGATATTCACTACCTACCTACACACTAAATTGATGAGTAGCAGATCATCTCGACAGTTGGCAGTTTGATGAATCTGAAAATGAAGAAATTTTCACTTGCAATTCATTGTTCTCTTGAAATAATTCAACTGGCATCACAGGAAATGGGTGATGAAATTGAAGTACCTGTTTTCAAATTCGAGCATAAACACCCTGTTCCTTCAAAACGATTCCAAACCATATGAACTTTTCATTTTATTTTTGCTCATCTCATGGCCTATTAAATTTTCCCGATTTGATTCTACAATAGCCTGTTTATCATCCCTGCCGTTAGTAGTATAACCTCCCAGTGATACATTCAGGTCAACTACTTGCAAAATATCTGAACAATTGCGGCCCCTAACATTCTGCTGCCCTAAGTCCGAGCCTGATCGGCCTAGGCCAAAATACGGCGCTGCGGCGATCACCGATGTGCTAGCAGTTGCTGTTGCTGTTGCGTCCTCCGTAGATGCATCAGTCTTTTACTCAGATCCCATCTCTCTAAATTCTAATTGAGATTCCTTTCCAGTCTACATTAGCTCTTCCACTCGCTCAATTCGCTGTTACCAGTGGCGTCGGCTACCGTCACTCTGTTGTCAGCGTTGCCTAACTACCTACCTTTGTATCTTCAATAATGGTACCAGCAGCATGAAATACCTAATTATGGTACGCGATTGAAGGACCCCGCACATTTTATAGACTATTCCACTCTTGTTCTCGAGAACCAATCAGAATCGACCATTTTCACATCAGTATCTGCTGTATTAGAGTGATGTTTTTTGTTATCAAAAAATTATCGGATTTGCTCTACCACTACCAATGCAGAAGATGACCCACACGTGACCGGCCAACCTCGTTTTTCAGGAATACAATCCTTATTCAACTTTGACAGCACGAATTCCTGTATCATCATTTTCATTGCATGATTCAGTCATGAAATAGTAATACGAATACAACTCGTGGTTATATTTTTCCGGAAAATATTCGTCGACTGACATGCTCCAGCTTGCTGCTCAAGTATCGCTTATGACATTGTTCCAAAACTTCTCGCCTACATATCGATAGTTTTAAATACACAATGTCATTCTCTAACTTACTTGGCAACAAAGCTGTCGTAACAATCATCGAATATTTTCGGTGAAATAGTATCATTAATTATGGAATAACCTATACATAATGATAATATGGTTCTCGGTGAAATTGTCTGAGTTTTCAGTGAGCTGTAGATACTTATAGAACGTGCAACATCGCAAAGTTTGTTGATAGACAGAAAAACAGGGTTTTCAAGTTGAAAGTCAGTACTTTTTGATTAAATATTTTCTCGGGATTTGAGGATGCCAAATACATTTTCTTGAGCTCATAGTTTCAATCATTATTCAGATGGTTCAGATTATGTTATTATTCACACAGTGGCGTAGCGAGAGTTGTCATGGCCCCGGTGCAGCGATGGTTCACTGAGAAATTTCACGCAATAGAAATAAAAACGTGATAATGTACCTACATTTTTTGCAATGACGTGTCGTGAGTTTTGAATCTGGGGAAGCTGGGACGAAAATATAAGGAATATTGCGCCGCTGGCAGATATTTTGATTTTTTAAGGTCAAGTCGCCTGAATTGAAAGTTAAAAGTGAGTATTCAAATACATTTGTCTCTTGAGTACATGAATCTAGTGGTCTCAATGATTTTAATTTCCAATGAACATATTCTCGATGTACTATTGTGTTTTTTCTTCAATAGTTGATGCAGCATATTCTTTCGAATCAAGTGAACAAAATGTAAAATGGTATTTGCAAAACGTTGACGCGCCATCGCAACAACCCGGTCCCTCTGCTTGTCGTCTGCAATATGACCGAAGTTATCTGTCTATGTCAATCGCTCTGTTTGTATCATGTAGTAACTCTTACGGAAATTCTAATATATCACGGAATATAAAATGATAAAAATTCTCAAACTGAATGTCATTATCAATGATAACCATTATGTATTCAAAATATTGGTAGCATAAAAATGATTCCAACAGAGAAATCAAATTGAAACAATAAAGCATTCAGGACTTGCATCAAAGGACGCTAATTTCCTCAGAAGTGATCATATTCAATATTCAACGTGTCAACTGTGCTCGGGTCTCCCGGCTGTGGTCTTATTATTACTATATTGTAAGATCAGAGCTGAGTTGAACATTCGTAAACGCATAGTACTAAATTTATATATCTTCGATATCCAGGTGCGAAGAGAATTGTTCCAGAGCTGTTGCCTTGAAACAAACAGCCTACCATCGTTGGCGCAAAAACTCTCTACTATGCCAAAATAAGACCAAAACTCATAGAATGTCCCAATAGCTCCCGTTCATTTTGGGCCCTGCTGCTGAAGCAGTCGAAAGGAATTCCACTAATGGTTCATTCCTACGACTCTCCAAAGCCGACGGCACATTTGCAACAACATAGCAAGAGGAAGTAAAAATTTTTGCAGAGATTTCGCAGCAAACTCCACCTCAGATTCCCAGGGAAGAGTGCCGCCAGATATTCCACCCGTTGAAAGTCGAATGTCCGAAATCGTCTTTCATCAACAAACTATCAGACGCATTTTGCTCTGTCTCAAAATGAGTAAGGCTAACAAGTCTGATGGAATTCCCCCCTTTGCAAGTTATTTACCATCTCGTACAAGTCGGGTATTTTTCCATCTTGCTGGAAAATAGCTAGAGTCCAACCAATCCCCAAAAAAGAGGAACAAAACCCTGCCCAACAACTACAGGCCCATTGCATTGTTATCAGTTATCTCCAAAGTGCTGGAGAAAGCCATCAAAATTGAGCTCATCAGATATCTGGAAAGCTCAGGAATCATCAATAATAGACAATATGACTGTCGCCACCAAAGATCAACTGGAGATTTACTAGCCTACGTCATCCATATATGACAAGTTTCATTAAAAAAACAAGGGGAATATCTAGCTGTGGCGTTAGATCTATCGAAGGCATTCGACCGTGTTTGGCATCAAGGACTCCTCCACAAACTACCATCATATGGCTAACCAACCCAGCTATGCCATATTTCATCAAGTTTTCTTTCAGACAGATCGCTCTATTTGGTGGTGGACGGAGTATCGTCTGATACCATTGTCATCAATTCCGGCATTCCACAAGGATCGATTTAGGCACCAATATTGTTCGTACTTAATATCAATGATCTGTTGGGAGCAGCCACACGCCCTATCCACAGCTTAGCAGATGATAATACTCTCCGAAGTTCAACGCTGTCAATGAAGATCTTGCTAAAATCACAGCCTGGGGAACCAACAATAATCTTGTTGCTTCAAACACCACCAAAACTCAAGCCTGTATTTTCTCTAGAAAAGCGGAACTCAGTATGACTGATATAACAATGACTAGTACCACCATTCCCACCAAGTCCTCTATATCTATGCTCGGTATTTCCATCAGCAATACTTTCTCACGAGAAAATCATATCCGATCCATCGCGAAAGCTGTTCCACAAAAACTCTGGTTTTTGTTCCGTGCAAAAATCTACCTTACACCTCAACACTTCTTTATTGAAATCTTTCGAACAACACTTTAACAACACTTGTTCGTCTGGAGAACAGCAAAGCTTTGGAATTCTCTCAATATTTCAATACCGATACCTCCTCTTCCTATCCTTCTTCGAACTTCATAGGAATTTCCATTCGTGCACTCCAAGGGATGAAAAAACTGGAGAACTTGTAACCTCCAGAAGTTGAAAAAGTATCAATACCTACCTTATCCCCCTATCCTCTCTAGGTACGCATGATGTTCCTCAAACATAATAGGTATTCTCATTCGTGTGCTCCAGAAGATGAAAAAAAATAGGAGAATGCGAGTATACTGTGAATTATATAGTTTTCCTCATTGTGACGGCCTATTGCCAATTTTGTTGGTCCTTGTGAAGGAAACAAAGATGAAGAGAACCATTTACAGTTTTCGAGTTCAGAACCATTTCATGTATATTGTTTCCATTCCCAGTGAATTATGAAAATAAACTAAGTGTGATATATAAATATTATGTTACCATCAGGATTACTAACGCGAAATTTACCTAACAATGCGATGTTATAACGTAACCATTTTGAGAAATTGTTCATCAGAAGGCAACAGATACATTCTGAAATTATTATTATCATCAATATTATTACTTCATTATTGAACCACAGCATGGCCTTCCTTTGTTTCAGTGAAGAATTTTCCTCCAATATATCATCGTTCGGTTCCCCTACTCAGACCTCTTTTGTCTGCTCTCCGATATTCCTGGTGACAGGTAGTACACAATTCAAAAATGTCGTTTGTCGCAGTGTGACAACAGGGGTCGACCACCCTCTGACAAAGTCAAATGCCACAAGGTGCCTTCTTTGACAATAGACCGACGACAACAACAAAAGATACGGTGATCGCTGCGAAATGCCTTTTTATTTTCCGATTTGTGACGCTCTCGAATTATTAATTTGATTTCGTTTTCTTTCTGGTGCGTTTTTGATGAGATTTTCGGGTGCATAATCGGCTGCCATTAACAGAAGAATGACACTGGAGAAAGTCATTAGTTTTTGGATAAAACCATTTTTCATAGATGACAAGAAACTTATCTATTTTCATGACGAGTTGCCATCAACAGGTCGATATTTTTAAACACAATTTTCATTGTTTGCTTTCGATCATGTTGATCTAGCTAGTGTGTCTCGCTTCCATTTTTTTTCACTGATGACTGCTGGCAAGGTCGTGAACCAAACACTCGGAGAAATAGTCGGTAGTATATACCAAACGTTTAGTAAAATAGACGCCAGTCACTTCATTCATCAAATAATACCACTACAAAATTGTATCATACTGAACTATGAGTATCATACTATTTTGTAGTGGTAATATTTGATATAGTATGGTATTATATGATGTTGTAGTGGTATCATTAGATGAATGATGTGACTGGCGCCTATTTAACTAAACGTTTGGTGATTACTACAGACTACTTTTTTCGTATCAACACTGCGAGCACTGGGAGAAAAAATATTGTTAAGAAATGTTTCTCTTGTATTGTATTGATGACAAATATGACCGTTTGTATTTGGTCTTAACAAAGTTTGCATGTTTTCTGTCTCGTGGGTCTTCGTGAGTTTTTAACACATCTTGATATATTTGGGGCATAATCACGTTACGGTTTTCTAGTCCTGGATGAAATTGGCTATAACGAAAGCCGATGAACTTATCATATCAATAACAACGGTCATCATGTAACTACAGTTATATATGACAACGCATTCTTTGCTCATTAGCTTGAATGAAACACTATTTGTTTCGCAAGATTTGATTATCTCTTTTTCATATATCATAATACATCATATTATTTTGACCGATTTGAGAGATTATGTCAATTCTCAATTTCAGAGGATTTTCATTTTTCATGCTCCCTTTTTGGATGTTCAACAGATATATAATCCACTGTTCGACGTGGCAAATAGCCAGGAAAGTAGTTGTTTTCTATGAAATATTCAGAATGATATTATGTGCATATCTTTATATGAAGAAGAATGTAAATTCTCTACTTCAGAAGATTTTGTTTTCAAATTCTTATCGTGTATGTTCAATAGATGTAATTCAATGTTCGTCGTGGCATATAGCCAGGAAAGTAGTTGTTGTCTGTTGAATTAACCGAGAAAGAATTAATATTTTCATCACATGGAGAATGCGATATATATATATATATATCCATTTTTGTGTTCATAAATATATCTGAGAATGTTCCTTTTCAGTACTTTTTCTCAATAAGGTATACCTATCATAATATTTTTCAATTATTGCTGTTTTATCCTTCCATATTCTGAATCAAACACCACAAGTAGATGTTGAGGAAAGGTATTTTTTTATCTCTTGGAGCGCACGAAAGGGAATCCCTATAATGTTCAAAGAACATAATTTTTGGGGGAATTTGGTACTCTATTATAAGAAAAAAGCAACATTTTTGTTACGCAGCAGACTTTCAAAAAGAGAACAGTTTCTCTTGAATCAACGAAATATTACATTCACTCAGAGAAATAGTCGGTAGTGAATACCAAACGTTTAGTAGAATAGGCGCCAGTTACTACATTCATCAAATAATGTACCACTACAAAGTTGTACTATACTGAACTATGAGGATTATACTATTTTGTAGTGGTAATATTTGATACAGTACAGTATTATATAATGTTGTAGTGGTAATAGTGGTATCATTTGATGAAAGTTGTGACTGGCGCCTATTTTACTAAACGTTTGGTAATAACTACCATCTTTTTTTTCAGTGTTGGATCATCAAAATATTTCATTGAATCAATCAAATATTTCATTAAATCAACCAAATAATTCATTGAATCAACCAAATATTTCTATGAATCAACCAAAAAATATATCATTGAATCAACTAAATATATGATTGAATCAATATCTTGTTATTTTGAATCAAACAAAATGATTGTTTGCGCCAATTCAATATCTCCTCATAGACAATCCATGGATGTGCTTGATTGAATAAGATCCAGAGTTCATGCAAGACATATTTACTTGATTCAAACTTCAAACTCGCTCTAAAACAAGATATGGATTTACTCATATCTAGATTATGTCTTGTCGTGCATATATGAGACTTATATTTGCTTCATTCAATTAAATTTTGCTTGATTCAACAATTCCTTTTTTCCGTGCACTCTGTAGATACGCTCAAATTGTCAGTTGTACCACAAAACTTAGGTAGGTACTCATTGATGCACCTTGTATAAAACCCACTGCTGCACCGATGCCAGCAGTGCATTGTCGACGTTATATCGAGCTTATAAACGTAATATGTACTCCCCGCGAAACGTGACGTGGCAGGTGTGCAAATCTCATTTCGAATGCTGGAGGACAACTCTGTGAACTCATTTCCAATTCATGATATGGGGTAATTAACGCTTTACCACCGCAATTTGACACATCCGTGAATAACACCTACGAATTTATGCTGCGTTTTCACAACGATCAAAAGGCTTACATAAACAAATGACGAACGATGGGGATTCGAGGCGGTGAATTAATAATTTTTGTTGGAAAATGCCGATTAGATAGTATATTTGGAAACTGCAGCGGAAACAGGAATAAAACACATTGGGAATTAATGAACGTAAGTACCCCTTTTTTGATTCATCATTATCAAACGCTTTTAAGATTAACTTTTTCAACATGATAAGTCATCGATTTAAAACTTTGAAAAACTGTCCGAAGTTTTTCACTGCTAAATATTAATCGTTTGAATATACAATTGAAATCGAAGCCTACAGAACTCAGAATCTGATTCAAAAGACTGAAGCAAATCGAATATTACTTTTTCGTTCTTCATTACAGGGCGAGTCAATAGTGTGTTCTCCTTCGATATTAGCCAAACCGTCAGGTATATGGAAATATTCGAATACAACAGCTATAAGATTTTATGACAGCTATCATCTGAAATTATTTTCATATCTATATAGGATTTTCGAATTCGATATCGGCTGATGATGGGTGTTTTTGAATGGGACACCCTGTATATTATTGCATTTTTAATTTTTTCCCGAAGAGCTGATTTCATCAATGCATCACACTTGGGGTCTAGCGGAAATGATTAGGGTGTTCATAATCGAAAATTTTCAAATTTGGGATTTTTTTTGCGTCAGAACCATTTATTATTGGTCGAAATGGCTTACATGTCCCTATCTCAACGTTTGATCTACCATCTACTGAAATTTCATTGGAATAGATACAGGGTGATCAGAAATCTTGAATTTTTAACCACCCTGTATTTGTTCCAATTAAGTGTCAGTAGATGGTGAATCGAAAGTTGAGATAGGGACATGTAAGCCGTTTAGACCAATAATAAATAGTTTCAACACAAAAAAGTCACAAAGTTGAAAAATATACACTACAATGTTTTATCACTAACCAAACCGATTTTTTAACGCCTCGACACGTGTTTCGCTAACTATGTTAGCATCTTCAGGAGAAGATTAATACTAATGGACCTATTCCATATAGCCCTCTATATAGTTTAGTAACATAAAAATTTAGATTAACATCTGAACTCAACCATGACAAACATTAACTTGACGGTTAGTATTTTTCACAGTTGGGTGAACATATAACTAGTATATAAGCAGCACACTAGAATAGGATATTTAGTTTTAATCTTCTCCTGAAGATGCTAACATAGTTAGCGAAACACGTGTCAGTTTTAATCTTCTCCTGAAGATGCTAACATAGTTAGCGAAACACGTGTCGAGGCGTTAAAAAATCGGTTTGGTTAGTGGTAAAACATTGTAGTGTATTATCGTGCCAGAGGTTCCAGTCTTCGATATATTGAAAAATATAGATTTTGAACATCCTATATCTCTATAAAGTGCAATACATCGATGAAATCAGCTCTTGAGGGAGAATCTTAAAATGTAATGATATACAGGGTGTCCCATTTGAAAACACCCATCATCAACCATTATCTTGAAATTCGAACACCCTATAGATATGAAAATAATTTTAGGTGATAGTTCTCAAGAAACCCTATAACTGCTGTATTCGATTTTTTTTTATATATCTGACGGTTTGGCTAATATAGAAGGAGAACACACTATATATTGACTCACCCATCAATGAGAAGTTCAGTAAGAAGTTAGCAACAAATTAACCATACTACTGTGTTCTGGATGTTGGCATCTGAATACGTGTTATTTTTTATTGAATAATATTAGAAAAAAAAGTGATCCAGACGGTTGTCGACCATAATGCTAGTTAATAAGGTTAGTTAATAACGTTTTTGCTATACATTCAATTTACAAAGACGTTGGACCACTCATTCTATATTAAAATTGTATACAGGTTGTTTCATTGGAAAAGGGACATACGTCAATATTGCCATCGATTGAAAGAACTTCTTTATCGGATGAAGATGATCCCATAGTTCCATCCCAGATAGCACAAGTACATCTTATGGATATACTATGGATATCCATCATGGATATTGTGGATGTCCATAAGATATCCGAAAAAGGCTCTGGTGTATCTTATGGACGTCCATAGGATGTGACAATGTGACCTTTTTGGATGTCTTGAAGATATATTCATTATGGATATCCATAACATATCAACTATGAATATGGATAAGAGATAGTAAACCCTATATATAGAAAAAATCACAAAAATTGGGAAGCACTCACGTCTCACTGCGTTCGAATAATGTAGTTGTCATTTCTTATGCATCATCAATTTTGGATGAATTCGTAGGAATCACTTCCAAATTCACTTCAAATTAATTAAATATGAGAACAGATTGACATTATTTGACTATTCCAAGGTTGGTAGAATCGATGATCTATAAATAATCATCAGTTCTACCAATCTTGGACTATATTTTGTCTCTGTATCTTATGGATATCTTATAGACGTATTCAGGACGTTTGTTTCGGATCTCAGCAAGTACATCCGCAATCGGAAATCGTATGGATATACATTTTATGTCCGCACGGATATCCCGCCTTGAATAGGACTTGAAATGGATATCCTGTGTTAACTGGGATATACCTTCAATTATTTCAGAAAGGATACCATCATTGGAGATTATGACCTGACCACCAAACTCTTATAATGCCGACGATGATGTTAATATCTTTACGAGCATTTACACAGCTGGATATGTCGTTTGCGGAAGGTTAACTGCGAATATATTTAGCCAATTCTCGTTTCAAACGTTTGCCCACCTTCACTTCGTACCTGATGATTTGTCTTCTTCACCGATAAGATTAAAGAATACACAGCAGTATTTGCCGTGTCGAAGATGGATTTATGTTTCCATAAGTAACCGTTCAAATAAACTGTAATATCCTACATAAAAAAAAGTTAGATGCTGTTAATATAACGCGAAATATAAGAATCCGAAAGCATTGGTTTCATGTGCTGAATTTGGCAAAACAATTAACAATGATACCTAAGTACCTATAATACCTAGTACTTTTCACTTCTCAGGAGCAAGTTATGTATTCCGTAGCCGTAGTGTAACTTTATTGCGAACAAATATTGTAAATTATTAAGCCAGGATTGCTTTTAAATTTCACTTTCTTCACATGGAAGACTACACCATTCTTTGCCGCATATTGATATAAATCACATGTTTATGCGAGTGTGGACATTCCGCTGCATATGAACGCACGCAAAAATTTTTGTCTACATTCTACTCACGCGATCTTTGCCGTCATCGATTTTAAGACATCAAAGAGTTTGCCGTCGAATCCTCGTTCTACAGTGTATGCAGTGATTTTGGAGGAAAGTGGTAATTATGTTTGCTATTTGGAAAGTAATTAAATTCCACTATCGTAATTAATGTTTACTCTGATTATAATGATGACAAAATGTGCTGCTATCAATGTCATGTACCAAGGGACATTTCAAAACTTCAACATAAAGAAAGGTACCGATTTATTTCGTCTAAGAGACCACCTAGAAAAGATTGGTCTGAACCAACAAACAGACTATGCGTGGTTTCTCCACTGTGTGTAAGACGAAACGGCTCTGAATTTTTGAACGCAATGACATTTTGGGGCGAATCATCTGATTCATCCCAAATAATCTAGAGGAAAAACCCGGGTAGATATTCTCGTTTTCAACATGAGAAAAATTTTTTTCGCAAATTGTCTATTGAGACTTCTCAGTGGAAAAGTTTTTACTTTCAATTGAATTCAAGTTGAATTAAATACGCGTATTCACAGGTGGTATCCAGGTTTGGTTGATTCAGGTCATATAATCACAGCCATCAGTTGTTTTAATTATATGGAAGTACAATGAGCGAATCTATGTGTACTTGTTTGAAAGACTATGTCTCTCCTTACTCATATTCTACTCGCCAGATTGAATGAGTACGGAAATAATAATATGAACATCGTAAATATAGTCCAGCCAAAAAACCTAAAAAAGTTTTGAAACTTTGCACATTGATTTATAGGTATCTAGGGATGAATATACCAAAAGTCCTTATGAATATGATGCGAGCTCTAGCGGCAATTAGCGGAAACAGGGCACTTTTTTGGTTTTTCGTTATTATCTCGAGAATCGTTGGTCGGAGGTGGAGGTTCATCGCATACATAATTAAAGCTTATTGAATTCGCAACAAAAATGATAATCTACACTTTTCTTGTACTCCTGATGGTTACCGAGTTATAGGGCGCTAAAGAAAGCGTTTTTAACAAATTCACACTGGCGCTGGTACAATATGGCTTTTCTAATAAATTTTGACAATGGTTTACCAATTTCTCTGAGGATTGGGGAGATAAACTTCACAGTTTGTTCAAAAAGAGAGACATGGTGTATATTAACAAGTGAAATACAATAAGAGCATTCCTCATTACTACCCTTAACAGCCATGGTGTTGAAACAGAACAAGCATCCAGTGATGCTGATACATTGATCGTCCGAACAGCATGCACTCGTGAAATCCTTCACTTGTGACAAAGTAGCAATAGTCGGTGAAGATGTAGATCTTATTATTCTCCTCATGGCCTTAACCCCGACTAAACCAAACATATTATTTGTGAAACCTAGCCATGGCAAAGTAGGAAGGAAAGTATATTCAAGCCAGCAATTGCAAACTTTGGGAATGAAGAACTGCATACTTCTTGTGCATGCGTTCAGCGGATGCAATACGACTTCGGCTGCTTATCGAAAAGGGAAACTTTCCTGTTTCAAATTGTTCAAGAAGCAAGCTGTACTGCAAGGTATTGCTATTGTTTACCATCAAATTCAATTTTGGCTTGGGAATGAACTACCTCCTGCACAGTGGGGTTGGAAGTTGGAAAGCGATCGGCTGATCCCTGTGACAACAGAGGATCCAGCAGCACCTGCAGCTGTCCTCAACCTTACTTGTTGCAAATGTACAAGTGGATGTGGGAACAGATATGGCTGTCGAAAGTCAGGAATGAGTTGTACAAGCATTTGTCACAACTGCCATGGCGAATGCTTAAATGGTGTTACTTCTACAATCGAAGAAGACTTAGATGACTCTGATGATCCTGATATAATATATCTTGAAGAAGCAGAGCATTCAGTGCTAAATACAAACACATGGTACATGAAGATCAAAACACTGTCTTTGCTGGACGCCTAATCAGAAGTCAGGTGAGATTGCATATTTGTTTTTTTTTTGTTATACATTCACCTTGCAATAGTGTACATAAATTTGTCGTCATGTTCGATCATACGTTGTTTTACTGCTCGCTCACCTATTTACATGTTCTCATTTAAATAAGGGTTCTCTCACATCATCATCTCATGCATAGTTACTTCTTTTCAGCCAGCAAGTTAGTAAGCTGACCAAGATGAGCAGATTGCAGGGCCTTCTACTATGAAGAGTTGATAGATTTTTATGCACACAATTTTCCTTGGAATATCCTCAGCATTTTTTCGTTCTTGTATTTCACGTATTAATATATATCATGTCCCTCTTCTCAAATGAAGCTGTGAAGTTTATTTCCTCAATCCTCAGAAAAATTGTTAAACCATTGTCAAATCTAATTAGAAATGCCATATTGTACCAGCGCCAGCGTGGATTTATAAAAAACGCTATCTTTAGCGCCCTATAACTCGGTAACCATTAGGAGTACAAGAAAATTGTAAATGATTATTTTTGATGCAAACTTAATAAGCTTCAATTATGTCTATGATGAACCTTCACCTCCGAAGAACGGTTCTCGAGATATTGACGAAAAACAAAAAAGTGCCCTGCTTCCGCCAATTGCCGCTAAAGCTCGCATCATATTCATGAGGACTTTTGGTATATTCATCCCTAGGTACCTTTAAATAATAGGTGTGCAAAGTTTCAAAACTTTCGAAGTTTTTAGGAGGTCAAACCTTGTTTCGACTGGACTAATAGAGTGAAGAGCCTTTAACCACTTGAAAATATGATCATATGAAGTATCTATATTTTTTACTCCTCTCTAAAACTAACCAGCTGCTGTTAGAAGACCTCTCATATTATTATGAACTATATGGAATTGTAACAGTTAAGAAAACAAAAGAGCTAACAACATTGCCTAATCATCTCACCCGGAAAATAATCCCATTGATACTAACGCAATCGAAACCTCATAAACGTATAAAAAAACATCCATTTAACAAAGAATTTTTTGTGGTTGCATCGAAGATGCTATAACTTCAAGGCTAATTAATTTTGACCACATTTTTTAACACTTAAACTGATACTATATAAGATAACGCTTAATCCCTTTTGAATAATTATCAATCTCAGGTAGTAGAGTAGCATTATATAATTTGATATATTTCATACAAGGTATCTTTTTATCGACATGAGGAAGGAATATCCCCCGAGAAGATAGTATTGTTGAATTTTGAGACGATATATATAAGAGAGGATTGCGTGATACATGCGATCTCGGAGAATTGTTCCTCTAGCGATAATGCAGACGTGATGAAAATATTGTATTGCATGTATTAACAGAAGGGTTGCCCATTTGTGATCAACAAAGGAGAAAAATTTGAATCCCCTTCTTAAATCTTCCGGAACAGGATTGCATTTAGGTTGTAGCCATTATTGGGTCAGAGTTCCCTAGAGCTACCTAGTTTGAATTTGAAAGAAATAAATAGTGAGTATTGGAAAACCATCGAGAATTATTAATCTTTTTGGATCATTTATTGAAGATACTTGTAGTTTTATGGTGAATTAATACAATGAAGATTGAATATATAGAACTAATTTCAATGTAGAATTTATGATATATATGATGAATATACGGCGGTTACTACATAGACATTCATCCATATCATATACAGGGTGTTTCAGACTCAAATGTACATATACGATACTTGCAGATAGAAGACACTCCCTAATAGCATTCAACGTCCTAGGGACGTCCATATTTGGTACAATCTAAGTCCGAATGTCCCGGACCAAAAATAAGTGTCCTTGGGACGTCCCATTCCGTACATCCCATGCAATGTCCGAGCAAGGACGTCCACGGAATGTCCCAACTGGTACATCATTTCAAATATCCTAGAAATAGCATCCCTTAGACGTCCCACGTGGTACATATTGTAGAATGTCCATGCAAGGACGTCCTTGGCATGTCCCTGATAGGATATGATTTTAAATGTTCCTTCAGGGACATCCATCGGATGTCCCGAGAAGTACATATTCTGGCATGATTTCAGATCTGATATAATGTCCCTTCTAGACAACAATGCGAAATGTCCCTGATGGTACATTCCTTCGAATATTTCTGCACAGACGCCCTTAATATTTCCAGAATCGTATAACAATCGAAATGTCCCTTACGGACATCCTTCGAATGTCCCTTAGAGATATCCGTCGGGTGTTCCAATTGGTACATGAACTGAACTCTTCCAGTGTCCTAGAAATAACGTCCTACGGACGTCCCAGTCAGTATTTTCAATATGTTGTCCCTGCGAGGACGTTAACTTACACCTCGCCGACGTATGATTGTTCGTAGGCTATAAATACTCCCCATGTCCTTCACGTGAGTCCATTGGACATCCTTGGGAAACTTTTTTAGGATCTATTGGACACCTTCTATGGACCATCAACTCAACTGGATGTCCTCATCAGTTATGCAAGATCTGGTCCTAGAGGGACCCAGAAAAATTCAAATTCAAGAATAATTCGTACGTCTCTGGGACATCCTATGGACATCCAATTGATATCTCTCAGCGTTGCTGATAGGTTGTTCTGCGGATGTCCTAAGGATGTCCTCCGTAGTGCTTGATGCGGAATTAGGAATTGTAGGATTTAGGTATTCGATGGTAGGCCCAGGGACGTCCCTCGAGGACTTCCCTAGTTGGTCCTCAAGTGGGACATTTGTGAGTCCCACAGACGTCCAATGGACGTCCACGGTACCAAATTCGAACGTCCTATGGACGTCCTGAATGTCCCGACAGGACGTCCTATGGATATCTATGGGACATAATAGTGTAATTAGGGCTTTGATAGTTTCTAAACACCTCTCGTTGATGTGTCTACCGTCTTTTATAACTGAGATACAGGACGTGTTCTTGATTTTGGCGAAATCTTCATCTGGTCATAATTTTTGAACCACTTTCTATAATCTATTCATACTTCGTTGAAATATCCCACTTATATGACATATCAAAACTTAATGAAAATAGAGATCAGAATCCAGGTCCATCTTAAGGAAAAACAGAAAAATATGATTTATTTCAACACTCCGTATGGCAATATTTTGTGAATTTCTTTCGATATTTGGGAAGAGCGGGAAAAATGCATAATGTGAAATACTTTTCACGAGCGCGCATGCCATTTGACATATGGTTTATTATTATGTTTTTGAATATTCAGCTCCATTTCGAGACATTGAACTCGTGATTCAAAATCCAATTTCAATACGAAAAAATAACATTCTCCCAAATTGAACATCAATAGAGTCAAATTAGGTGAACTATTTATAGATTTGTTCGTTTGTTGATGATCTTAGAAATTTTCGAGGACTCATTTTATTCTTCACCATGAGCTGTGGAAAGTAGTTAGTGCAAAAAAACATTTCTGAATTCTGACAGTATCTTAACGTTATGAATATCACACTAGTCAGAATATCAGTATTACTTGAACAGCCTACTTTACTGCTCATGAAGCAATAGTGAAAAATAAAATGACCCCTCAAAAATTTCAAAAACCACAGACAAGTTATTCTGTCAAACGAACAAATCTATCGATAGTTAATCTATTCTGACTCTAATGATGTTGATCTTCGAAGAATGTTATTTTTTTGTGAATGTAAAAATGCCTTGAGAAAAAGCTGAGCATTTCAGAAAATAACAATAAAACATCTGTAAAATCGGATATGCGCTCATGAAAAGTAGGTAACTTCATTAATTTTTTCCTGCTCTCTCCGAATATCGAAACAGATCTACAAAATTTCGCCACACAGGGTGCTGTTTAAAAAAAAAAGAATTTTCCTGTTTTCTCTCAAGACGGACCTGGATTCTGATCCGGATTTTTATTTTGTTTTCATGGATAGTATTGGTGAAATATTCCTACCTCGTATAGGTATATTATACAGAGTGGTTCAAAAGTTATGACCAGATGAAGATTTTGACAAAATTAAGATAACGTACTGTATCTCAGTTAAAAAAGACAGTAGACACATCCAAAGGGGTGATTTGGAACCATCAAAGTGTCCTCTATCTACAGGTAGCATATGTACATTCAAATCTGAAACACCCTGTATATCTGGAAGTAGTGACATTTTCTCAAATTCAACAAGAACGTTCATGCATGTGAATAGTGATATTTTTTGGATTCCAGTCACCAGTTATCCTGGGTTATAAGGGCGGAAGCAGGAAGGAACATTCCTATTAATGTACACTGTAAACATTTTTGGGTTGATTTTAACTTCAGGTCCACACAACTTTGTATCAATCCAGGTCCACACCGGATTGGGTCATCATTTTATTGTTACCCTTTGGAGTATACTGACACAAAATGTCTCAGTAGTATGAAACATGAAACATGAAAAATCATGTAGGTACACAATTTTGACTGACATTCATCTTAATGAAACTAATCGTGCATTCATATTTTGACGTTATGCTACACTTAATATGATAAGATCGTCGCGTTTTCGAAGATACAGCACATGTTTGATATACAAAGTTCACAATTTTGATAATATTTCAAAAACGCGTGGAGTATAATTTGATAATCAGAGTGGATGATTGTGGTATAAGAATACTGCCTTTTTGTATAAGTGAGACATTGTGAACCGTTTACTTTTATCAAGCATATCGCTCTATATCTCAAACACAAAGTTTCCTGCTTGTTTTGACTTCAGCAGTTTGTCCTGCTGAATTGTCTATGAGGTCGGTCATGAAGGAAATCCCCGAGTATACCAAATGAATAGTAGTGCAAGCAAACCCAAAAACATTCCATAGTGACCCATAGTATGAGTTGAAACGACGACGTTGCGCTTTGTGATTTTCGGTATTAGCCTGGACATTTTTGGAAAATCCGTCAGGACGTCCCCGGAAACCTTGAGAACCCAAATATGTGCGGGCGAATCCGGGGAGATGGAAACCCTACGTATTACATAACTGATAAATCAACTTCTATATACGTGAAACGCTATTTGACGACGACGTGAGTCATTTTGACATCGATAAAAAAGGATGCACCTTTTTTATTGCTGATAAACTGCTTGCTCCTTTAATCTAGTAGCTATTTGCGCCTGATGATGTCACTCCAATTTCTGTCGTGTCAAGTTTGATTGATGGGTATGATTCACGCATAAATGAGCAGGATGAGCCGAATACTCGAACTTTTTTTCAATTGGATAAATTTCCTTACTAACTCAAACATTTTCCATCAGTTATTTCTCTCGAAAAACTGACTTTAGACAAAATTTCATGTCAGTTTTTCTCGTAAAATTACTGATCGGCAAATGTTTTTCGTTAGAGAAATTTATCAGATAAAAAAAAGCTCTTGTGTTTTTACTGTTGATAAAACTGCTTCTCCTCGATAAAGCATTGTTTACATTGAACTGTCAAAATTAATCAGACTCACATGTGTCTGATGCCATCTCGTTTTTCTCGACCTATCTTATGTGTAAGTAACAATAACATCAATTGAAACAAAACCTAACCTCCCCAATTGTCATTTAACTCAATAACACAAATTCATTTTGTTCAAAGATTATATTATACAATGTACGCATCCTCTCTTGTATTGTCAACGCAAATACATCGCACATCACCTTTAGAACCATTTGATCGATCATAATAGAAAGACGCAGAATTAATTTGCTAGTGATCAAGTTGATTGGTAAAAAGAATAATAATTTCAAATACAACTCGATCTCCAAATTTTATCGAAGAACTGTTCATTTTCATTATTCAAACTTGTTCATTTGAGGTAAAACAACTTTAACGAATCGAATTTAGATCTCATCAATACGTTTTTTCATATATCTGTCAAATCAACAAATGTTGGTAGAAGAGATTCAATTATCCATAAAATTAGTAAGACTTGTGATATTATTACCTTCGATTAATTCATTGAAATCATAGTCCATTAAATCTTGACTGTTCCTTGACACATTTTGACAGCGTTTAACCTGAGAATATTACTCCACTTTCTTCCTTCTAGATCTTCCAGACAACAGAGAGAATTATGAATAAGAAAAGGACAAGTCACCTGATGAATAATGGGCTTATATCACAAAAAATTTTTATTTCATAATTCGATAGAACTCACCCAAACTAGCTCACCACCGCAAACCGTTTCTTGCTGTGAGCTCCCTACGTTTTATAAAAAATTATTGAAATCCCCGATTTTTCGGACCTCTGAAAACGAGGCGATGATGTGACGTCAAAACCCTAATACTGAAACAAGACTATTCCAGACAGAGATGAATGATACATGATTTCTGACAAATCAATTCTAACCTAGATTGACTTTTTGCAGCTCCATGTGAAACGGGTCAACAAAGCAATGTTGCTATGTTTATGAAATATATTGGATTATTGTGAAATTGTAATGGTGCAAATGGTTTTGAGATTGAGACATTTCGTTGTCTAGAGATTGTTTATACTCCAATGATTCAACCTACAACCGACAACTCGAATATATTTTTCTGCAGTAGTGGTAGTGGATATCAAAAGATATTTCAATATCGATTTCGATTTCTCGGATATTTTGTTTGGATGATATGGCAACAGTAATAAGTGTCAGGAGAGTGTCAGTTTCAACCATATATCTACTATTTCTATATATGGCGCATCGTCTATACGATATCTCAACAAAAATGGGACCAAAATGAGAGGTACTCTTTGAATCTATGAGAACGAAAAGTAAAGGATGGAAACAGCCATATTGATTTGACAAATTTCCTATTATTTTTTCCCTACGTCGGTATCAACGCCTATTGGTCGATTTCATTACCTATAGAGACAGAAATGGGTCCCGCTTTGAGGAGAGCTATGATTCATATATCAGTAGTAGATATATATGGTTTATATATATATATATATATATGGCGAGATGGGGTTTCTACGTCATAAGAGGGTCTCCGTTTTCAGAAGGTACTATCATTTATGTCCAAAAATAAAACATTCCAGTTAATTTTTCGATCGAATTATGTCGTCAATCATTATTTATGTATAAAAGGATCATTATAAACATGGTTTGAGTTAAAAGTTCTACTAAGGTGTACACGCCCATTGCCCAGTTCTCTGAACAGGAAAGCAAAATGGGATCTTGTTTTGGATTGTTTCTTTCCTTGCCAGGTGGCGTTGGGCGTTTCGCGGACGTTGAACGCCTCGTGTGGTATAAATGCTGAGATGCGTTTTGGTTGGGTCAGGTTCGCACCAGATAGCGGCCAAGAAGCTATCTGGGACAGCCCTGCACTGATGAGAGCCAACAGCTCGAAACCGGTCTGCGGTAGTCACGCGTTCCTGAACCGCTTAGGCGTAGCTCGGCGTTTAGAAAGGAAATACTTGCGATTTCATTCGTCTATACGAATAATTGCATAGATTTCGGGTGGATGTGATCCAATGTTCTGCGTTGTTTCTCTCGTTATTTACCATTTCCGTACATTTTATTAACTATATTGTGGTAATGACTTTGAGTTTCTCTCTTTGTGAAAAATCAATTGAATAGTGCGATGAAATATCAAACATTTTCTAAAATTTGAGGAGTCAGGCCCTGTTGGGCTCGAAATCATACTTCATCTAACCGATGACAGCTATGTTCCCAGTCCTTTCCGGGAGGTTATTCGCTATTACTCATTTCCCATTGATCTACGATGACTATGTGAATATTAAAAAGGCGAGGGCTCCAAAAAATAAGATGTCTTATGTATGCTCATCCGATCCATTGTTCGACCTCACAAATGGAACTATTCTTCGGGATACTACTTACGGGATCTTGATGCATTCATGCCTTCGAAAACAGTTCACTGAGCACCGAGTGTGATTTCGCCTAAAACATGTTTCGTTGTGCCTTGTTACTATAAGCACAGTTCTATTAGGGTACCTAGGCAACCATCACGTCGGTGTTACTTACAGTCAAATTCTGACTTCTGACATTTTTTACAGATTTGTCGAAATAACTTTTTCAATAATCGTTTCTCCCTCTCACTCAACACAATACTTGTATTGCTGTATGGAATTGTGATATTAAACTTCTGTTTTTGTTCTTGAAAATATTTAATTTTCAAACTTGGATTTTTATTCTAAGCAAAAAGCTTCTTTACACCGTAACAACTTCCTATGATTGTTGTTGTTGTTTGTTGTTGTTGTTGTTGTTGTTGTTGTTGTTGTTGTTGTTGTTGTTGTTGTTGTTGTTGTTGTTGTTGTTGTTGTTGTTGTTGTTGTTGTTGTTGTTGTTGTTGTTGTTGTTGTTGTTGTTGTTGTTGTTTTTGTTGTTGTTGCAAATGCTCTTGGTTGGTTGGTTGGTTGGTTGACAACTGATACAACGGGAAATTTTCAGATATCTCGGATATCAGACGAAGCCCAATCAGTACATCCTGTCGATGTCGAAATCGGGATATGTCGAACAACTCATTACCAGAACTCTTTTGTCTATAGAATGGAAAAGCTGTGCTTTGCCAAAGGAAAACTTATAATCTCCAAATCCCGAAAACAACCGTTTCTCCCTGTCCTCTACTTATATGTAGGGAAGCTCGATGTTTCTCGAACATTATCGGTTTGGTTATTGGTAAAACATTGTGTAGTGTCAGACATACCTAATTGGAATTCCTTCTCGTGCTCATCATGAGTGAAACATGATGGGCAGAAACATTAAAAAAATAAGGACTTGATGAACCATGTATGTACATACAGTCCTGATTCCAAATAGAGATATTTCAGAAACCCCATAATTGACATTTTTATAGAAATTGTGATTTCAACTATAACTTATATTTTAGATGATGCTCCATCCATTGCATGCATTTTAGAGTATTTTCGAATTATGTTATGAGGGTGTGTAGTGCTGAAACTCCGTAAATGCTGCGTTCACGGAGGTCTCGAACAGCTGATTTCTTTTTAATTTCCACCAGGACACTCAATGCAATTCGACATGTAATTCAGGAATCCCGTAATTCATCATCAAAATTTGTTTACGACATAAGCAATTATTTTTTGCCTAACAGTTATTACAAATCGATTGCAAAACATTTTTCAAAAATAGCTACATGTTTAAACCTACAATAAGAGTAAAAAATTGTCTTTTTATAAGTGTTTTGTCGTTCCTGAAAAGAAACCTTCTGTGCACTTCTGGGTTTCTGAAATATGTGAATCACGAGCAGAAAACTGTTGTTCCACAGCTGTTCCAAAAAGACCCTCAGACACTGGTGCTGGTGGGTGTATACGGTCGCAGACCTAGGAAAGCTACCTCACACATGAAACAATTGAAATCCTCATCAAATTGTCTCTAGTCTGGACCTGGATTCCTTGCCACTCCAGTATGTAAAGAGAATGAAACGGTGGATTTCCTTGCAAGAGTGGGTGCCGCTAGTGATCTCATCGGACCAGAACCTGCCATTGCCATTGGTTTCATGTTTTGCCAAACATGCACTGAACACTTGGACTTCAAGAAGAGTTGCAGACTTCTGGCAGATTTTAGGGTCCACTTGCAGGTTGGCCACTGTCGTCTGAATAATCATTATTATGTTCATATAGACTTGGACTGTCGGGTGATCTGGCGTGTCGTCTCCGCCTTGAACATGATGAAGAAACAGCTGAGCATATACTTCGTGCCTTCCCTGCCGCAACCAGAATCAGGTTTCACTGTTTAGCAGGGTTTCACTCTCGCCCTCGGACCTGAAAGATCATTCACCAAGTGAACTAATTGGCTTCAGCTAGATTCACTTAGTGAAATATGAATTGGTGTGAGCCACAATAGAACCTCACGAGTCGCAGTGAAGTAATCGCTTTAAACTTAACCTAAAATAACCTGACCTAGTTGAGGACATGTTGATACTTCAGAGCAATAATATTTCTTTTTTGCTCTGAGGTTTATAGGTACCTACTGATTGGTACGAATAATAGTGAAATCCCTTTGCTATTGTCATCTACAGCGATATCGATATAAACATTTTATTTTATCTCTTGGAGCGCACGAAAGGAAAATCCTATAATGTTCATGGAACGTACCTAGGAAGGACAGAAAGAGGAGGTAGGTGTTGGATTTTTTTTTTGAACTGTTGGAGATGCGTCAAATCAGTTTTTTCAATAAATATCATGTGTTGAGTGTCATAAGAAACTATCCAAAATTGTATTTTGATTAAGGCTGTTTCGATCAGTTCAGGCAGGTAAAATAGTCTAATATTTATAAATTCAAGATATATTCAAAGTGTCATAAGCTGAACACATTCAGCCAGTTTCATCTTCCGTATTTTCTTGGAGGACCTAAATGTCAGGATTTCATGGCCAATTCGACTTGAGCAATTAAGAAAACATTCGCTCCAAGAATAACACGATAAAATCCGAAAACGGTGTCAATTGTTTATACCCATGGCATTAAACCAACAAATTGTCACTGCCATAACGTTTTTATGGCTAACAGCGTAAACAAATTAAAGCCGGTCGTGACTCGTGACATCTTGTTGGAAATAATTATATTTCTCGGATCATTTATTGTTTTTCATTGTATTATTAACTACAATACCTCATAAATATTGAAAACGATATTATCACAAGGAAACTTGAATAAAATTGGTCAGAACACAATTAAATATAATAAGAGATTATAAAATGTCATAGGAGGAATAAAAAATGACGGTTCTAGATATATATTTAAAAAATGCCATGCGGACAGGCGCTTCGCCATAAACTAGAGATTGCCTATAATTATAGGTTATGTGTTATTGTCCACGTCTCAAAATTAGTTTCACTTTAGGTAAAATACTACACAAATTCTAAACGTTTCACAAAAACTCGTTTGGAAACATTACACATGACAAGGGAATGGAGTAATCGAAGAGGGTTCAGACCAGTGGCGTACTTTGATCGTACTAGACTACCTATTAACCGTGAGTGCGATATCCAAAAGCCACTACCTATTTGAATTAACGTATTCACACAGAAGAAGGATTACTTTATTTGATATAATTTGCTTTGTTTCAGACAACAAGAAAAATTGGAATTTGAGTAGGTAGTACCTTTGGTATGGCCCTTATACACTGACTACGTGAGAACATTGTATTCAGGAATGAATGTACTGACAGTTGTTTCTTGAGAACAAGAAATGCGTATTATTATATCGTACGTTTGGCAACATTTCCAAGAGCTGAAATCTCATAAATTCAAAAAGTGTAATAATCAATTCAAGTAAGTGTTTTGGCTGATCCCAGAAAATGACAGCGGAGATTAACTTATCTGGATACAAATTATCTTATAAGTCATATAAAAACCATCCATCCCTCTCAAAGTGGTTCAATTTGTCAAAGAAAAACAAAAGAAGCACCAGACTGAAAAAACTTGTAAACAAGTAAATTGTTTTCTTGAAAAGAAGTCCATTGTGACAAGAACATTTTCACCAACGGTAGGAAAATAAGGTACTTGAAGTAGACAGAACAATATTTCTGAAACAATAATTCTGCTGTAAGTGATCAGGACAATTGCTGATATGAACCAAATCGATAACTATGTATTTTGAGGTCGGTAATTATGAGTGAACAGTAAACTAGTGCTGAGTTAATGAATACGCACCATTATTGAATTCTTTTTCTGGGACAAAATCACTTGCTCTGATCGAACTCATCGATGAAGACAATCTATTGAGTTGATTGGTGCAGGTGACTACTCACCTGTGCTAATACATCTTCTCTGCGTTCGGATATCTCCGAAATATTTAGGGTGCCCACTCCCAACGCGACCACTCACACTCTCCACGGCTTCATTATGATGTTAGCATTTGTGAAGTAGGTATACATGCGTTCGCGCTAGTACAATGAAAATTCCAAGTCATGTGAGTGCCCTTCTGAACTGCTATATCAGATTCTTGAACATTCTCAGTTTGTGTGCCGCGCTATGAACTGTGGGGTGTTGAGTTCTTGATCTGTTATGCATTTGAAGAACATTATGTAATAAATAACTCTCCCAGAAGAGTACATGATTGTTGACATTATATACAGGTTTCTATTCCACACAAGTGACGTTTAATGAGTATGAAAGTTAATTTCAATTTCACTTTTTCATATTCTTCGGTGAAGAAGAAAAGAGTTTACCAGTGCATTTGATGGATCGCATTTCTTGGCGCATGGTCCTGATAGAGCCGCGGTATCTAGTGTTTCAATATATGTCGTCAGCCTTACATTTTTGTGATTTCTTGATTCCTCATAGCTATTCAATGAATTTTTCGAATGCACCAGTTTCTGTCAATACACTAAGGTTATCATTTTTCATAGAATATTATATGAAATTTTTTATAGTATCTATAGCTAATTACAGGTAGATAAGTCACGAGAGTAAGTCACTAATGACGAGTAAATAAGTCACTTATAACATGTGATTAGGTCACTAATGACAAGTGAACAAGGCAATATAGACCACTGAATAACAAACTAATCGCAAATGAATAAGTCACTAGTATCACTGAACAACAGAAAACCTCATCTTCACTGACACTAACAATAACGAAAAGGTTTTTTATCACTGTAAAATAATAACAGAAACACCTCATCTTCACTGACACTAACAATAACGATACGCTATCAGATTTCCATCACTATGAAATATCATCAAGGATACGAAATTCGTTAAACAACATACAGCGAACACATCCAACTTGAAGACGAAGGATAAAAGTACAGTACTGTCAAACCATCGTGAAAAACAACAAATATTTGTTGGATATTACACTTCATCAGTTTTTAAAATAAACCTTACATGCGATGATGGTGAATAATTCTAAATATATGAACTGTTGATATCTTCTATCTTCTTCCATATAGATTACTTATATAGCAATTCATAAGTGACATTCACAATAAGGAATAATGAATACAAAAGCTACATATAATTCTATCCGATTTGAGAGAGAATGAAAATATTTCAATTTCAGAGGATTTTCCTTTTCGACGTGGCAAATAGCCAGGAAAGTAGTTGTTTTCTGTTGAATATTCAGAATGATATTATGTGCATATACATATTCTTATCTCTCAACTCCAGAAAATTTTGTTTTCAAATTCTTATCGCGTGTGTTCAATAGATATAATTCAATGTTTCTCGTGGCCTGTTGCCAGGAAAGTGGTTGTTTTCTGTTGAATCAACTGAAAAAGAATTGATATTTCCATCACATAGAGAATGCGCATTCTCAATGTATTTCTTTATATATATATCCATTTTTTTATGATCATAAATTCATCTGATGGAGAATATTCTCAATAAATTGAAATCGAATGATATTGATATGATGAGTATTTTTTTCATTTTCATAATATCGTCGTAAAACATTGGAATCATGATCATTCAACTACTATATGAGTATCTTTTCATCCTTATAAGAGTGCTTTCCCACTTCAATTATACAGGGTGTATCTAAATAACACCAAAAAAAATAAAGGGTTGTTTCTTTGTGATATTCTAGCAAATAAAGTTCATTGAAACATGTGTCCTAACTTGCTCCGTTTTTGAGATACAGGATGTTGAAGTTGGAAGTATTAATTGTTTTTATTTATAACCCCCCCGGTATAAGCTTTCATGGTGCCAAAATTCAGTATGGATAGAGACAGAGGAAGCTCCAAAATTTAAAAATGATTGGGGTCATTGAGTAATCTCAATGGAAATCTTGAAAACGGATTATTCATAGGATATGAAACACCCAGCGTGTTGGTATAATGGTATATGTACAAATTGGCTCACAATGTAAACCTATACGTCGTGTGAAGCCATGCATTCCATGCTACCCCACATTATAAGCGTGCAGAAATGTTTAGTTGCCACATGAGAACTGTCTTTCAATTTTGAAGGGGGAAAAGACACATAGGCCATAATTACGTGAAATCAACCACTTTTATA
The DNA here is from genome assembly GCA_918026855.4 of Phaedon cochleariae. Lineage (NCBI taxonomy): Eukaryota > Metazoa > Arthropoda > Insecta > Coleoptera > Chrysomelidae > Phaedon > Phaedon cochleariae. The sequence continues at coordinate 16,266,415 of OU896720.1, read as the reverse complement.
AAATACTGTAATTTTCGAATAGTTGTTATTAGGCTTGAGGTCTTTGACAGGGACCTCTCTTCGAATTCTCGGAACCTAAGATAATTAATTGACAGAAAATTTTGCGACAACTTGGCCTTGTTCTGTTTGAAAGAGGTATGAGTATTTTGGAAAGATTTTGACAGGCATGGGATTCGTTCAATTTATGGGTGTGCCAGTTGAAGGAACTTTATATCTTCATAAGTCCCTGACCTGAAGAATGAATTCAGCTATATGAATATTTTTGAAAATGCTGTATTTTTTCAATACTTTTCCTGATAGTGTGCAAGGATAACTTGTGAATTTCCATTTTCGAATAATTGATTGGTTTTATACATGTATTAACCATTTTTGTCTCAGTTGTACTCCATGATCTTTAGAAATAACTTATATACATCATCAGGATGTTCCAGGTTGAACTGATCTGACTCCATGAATCGATGGAATGAAAAAAAAAAATTGCAAGCACCTATTTCCTCGTTGAATTTACTTTACTATACTTTACGTATATATGTATTTCTATATGGCGTATATACGAATTCGTAGTATTTCTGGGGAAAAGCAATTCAAGGTTTACAAGAGTTCCATGTTGTCGCACTATCTGGAGAACAGAAAGCCAATTTCATTGAATCTTTGTGAACACTTAGTATGCGTTAAATAGAATCAATTGCTGATAGATAAATAGATAATGAAAATGTTATTCTTGGAAGGTTGATTACGATAAAAACCATATACGCCTATTAGTGAATGATGTGATCAATTGATCATGTTCTTTACTCCAGAAATTAAAACTCACGTGTTTTTGGAATTTTTTCAAATGTCGCCCATTTCTGAAATAATGAATTTATTCCATACATTTGCATCATATACTATATATTTAAGAATAGTGATAGAATGATGAATAATGCTGATGGACCTATTTCCCCTCTGTATAGTTGATTTATTCATTTATTTATTCATTTATTTATTCGGAATTTGGGATACTAACAGGTTGTTACCCATACAAGCATCCACTGATATAATCAGTTACAGAGCTAATAACATTCATGTCTAAACAAATACAAAAATACACCTTATTACGTAGGAGGTATGAAAATGAAATATATATACGCGATATTTATGATTGCTAATTACTTATTATCGTGATATAGGGAAATAAAAATGTTTTTTGTAATTCTTTTAAAGAAATATAGGAATATGGAAAAAATATTCACATCACTGCAATATTTGTTGAATAAATCACACATTCTGATCATTGGAGAAGTTTTTCCTATATAAATTTGTGTTATAATTGGAGCACGCTTATAATTGTCTTTCCCTGGTATACCTTTGAGGAACATGGTAAGGAATCATTGACACGCATTTTGGTGAGTCATAACAGTTTGTTGATATTTTGTAAATGATATAAGTAAATCACTGATACCTATATATGATCAAGGAGAACATGCGAACTAAACCATGACAAACGTTAACTTGGCGGTTAGTGTATTTCATACAGTTGGGTGAACATATAGATATAGCACACTGAAATAAAATATTTAGTTTTAATTTTCTCCTGAGGATGCTAACATAGTTAGCGAAACACGTGCCGAGGCGTATAAAATATCGGTTTGGTTAGTGGTAAAGCAGTGTAGTGTATTATCGTGCCAAAGGTTCCAGTATTCGATATATTGAAATATCTGTGATTGCTTTTCTCCAAAGTGTTCGTACAGTTGGCATCACAGATTACCTAACCAAAAAAGTTTGACAAGATCGTTCGAAATTCGAAGAAATGATACCCTATATAAAAAATACTATACTCAATTTGCTCTTGTTCTCTTGCAAATGGCAATTCTCTAGCTTTCGATCGTTGAGAAGACTCATTCAACAGTTTTTTTTATCGCTTGTAGCGCACGAAATGGAATCCCCATAATGTTTGAGGAACGTACGTCCCTACAGGGAGGATAGGGAGATGACGTAGGTAAGTGTTGGATTATTTTTTTAAATTATGGAGATTAGATAAAAGTTCTAGGGACTACTTCCTTAGGCAATGAATTCCAGAGCTTTGCCGTTCTATAGACAAACGAGTTTTGATAAAGTGCACTTTGGCATGCCGTTCGACATATTTCGAGGTTGACAAAAAAGTATTCGTCTGGCTGATGGTATTGCTATAGTGATGGAAGGATAGCAGAGATTTCTGAAGAATATTTTCCGTGTAACTATCTATGGAAAAGTGAGAGGTCGACTTCTCAAGGGTGTCCCAATGATGAATTAGTGAGTGTTGCAGCACTCACCAGGCGAATAGCTCTTCTCTGGATGGGATTTAATAGCATCACCGTATGTTTGGGTGCTGAACCCCATATGTGAGAACAGTATTCTGGCACAGGCCGTATCGGTTCTTTGTGGATCATGAGAAGCTGTTGAGGTGTGAATTAGGCTTTCGCACAGAACAAACAAAAAGAGTTTTGGTGCAGCCAGCCTTCGCGATTGATCTGACATGATCATCCCATGAAAGAGTACTGCTGATGGAAATACCTGGTACAGATATAGTGAACTTGGTAGGAATGTTGGTACCAGACATTGTCACATTTCCAGTAAACACACTTACGTCGAAGAGGGTCTAAATAACGTAGTAGGTAAAATTACCACAACGGTTGGTTGAAATAAGGCAAAAATCTCGCCGACATACATGTTGTTTCCATCCAGTACACAAACATGTTGACAACAGCTTTTTTTATCGCTTGGAGCGCACGAAAGGGAATCCCTATAATGTTCAAAGAACATCGTGCGTTCCTAGGGAGGATAGGAATAGGAGGTAGGTATTGAAATTTTTTTTGAACTTCTGGAGATTATATGTTGTTGGGAATACTTCCTCAGGCAATGAATTCCAGAGCCTAGCCGTTCTATGGATGAAGGAGTTTTGATGAAGTGCTGTTCGACATCTATCGAGGTTGACAACGAAAGGATGTGCTGACTGGGCTTGTCTAGTTCGTCTGACTGGTATTGCTAGTGAAGGGATGATAGCAGAGATTTCCGAAGCACATTTCCCGTGGAAGTATCGATGAAAAAGTGAAAGGTCGCCGACCTTTCTACGGTGTTCCAATGATGTCAAAGAGTGAGTGAGTGTGGCGTCACCCACCAGGCGGATGGCTCTTCTCTGTATGGAATCTGAGAGCATCAGCGTATGTTTTGGTGCTGAACCCCATATGTGGGAACAGTATTCTAGAACAGGCCGTATCTGCGCTTTATGAGAAGCTGTTGAGGTGTAAAGTAGCTTTTCGCACGGAACAAGATTCCTAGTTTTTGCGAAGCAGCTTTTGCGATGGATCTGAAAGAGTGTTGCTGATGGAAATACCGAGCATAGGGCTTGGTGGAGATGGTGGTGCCAGACATTACAATGTCGGGCATACTGAGTTCCGCATTTCTAGAGAAAATACAGGCTTGAGTTTTGGTGGCGTTGAATTCAACTAGGTTATTGGTTCCCCAGGATGTGATTTCAGCAAGGTCTTCAATGACAGCATTGACCTGCCTGCGCCGTGAGTTCTTAGTTTCCTGGGAAAAAATGGGAATCCTGGAAGAGAACGCAGTATGGAGGGTACTATCATCTGCAAAGCTGTGGATGGGGCAAGTTGTTACTCCCAACAGATCGTTGATATGAAGAAGGAATAATGTTGGTACCAAAATTGATTCTTGTGAAACGCCGGAATTGATGCCAATGGTATCAGACGATACACCGTCCACCACCACATGAAGCGATCTGCCTGGAAGAAAACTCGATAAGAGATGGCATAGCTAAGGTGGTAAGCCGTATGATGGTAGTTTGTGGAGGAGTCCTTCTAGCCAAACACGGTCATTATGCTTTCGATATGTCCAGCGCGACAGCTAGAGATTCCCCGTGTTTTTCTAATGAAGCTTGCCATAAATGGATGACGTAGGCAAGTAGATCTCCAGTGGATCTTCGGTGGCGAAAGCTGTATTGTCTATCATTGATGATTCCTGAGCTCTCCAGATATTTGATAAGCTCAATAAGCTTATATTTGATATCAATTCATTCTTTTTCACTTCGTGATAGACGCTTTCAAATGAATTTTTGACGTATTTTCAACGTTATCAGTTCACGATTGTACGACGTATCAAATAGACCTGAAGTTATAAATATGTGAAAACTATCAACGTTATGCTTCAACGTTCAATAGTGGTTGTAGATCAACACAATGTAATGAACTAGTGGAAATATACCGTCTGAATGACGTGTTAATTTCTTGTTTTTTTAACCAAATTTTAACGTTCGAGTTTTCAACCAGTAACGTTATTACCACGATATCAACAATTAATCAACGTTTTATCAACGAATATGTGTTTACTGGGATAGGCATACTGATTTCCCGCCTATATCTATATAGAGATAATATAGGCTTGGGATTTGGTGGCATCGAATTCAACTGGGTTGTTAGTTCCTCATCAGGCTGTAATTTGAGCAAGCTCTTCATTGACATTTACTCTAGTACTTTGAAGGAGCATCATCCACAATATTTCCAACTCTGACAGTATAACGAAAAACGTTTCTGGGCATTATATTTGTCATTTAATGTTAGTATTGCGCTCTAGAATTTTCCACATTAACTCTCATTCCACCCTATATAAATATTCCTCCATTCTTAACATCTTAAATGAAAATATGTATATATGAAACTGGAACTGTGAGATGTGAATGGACTCCATAAAACAAAAGAAATTCACAATGGAACCTATGAATAACTAATGATATCAAATACATTTTCGGAAGGTAGTTCAAACAATTTCAGAAGTAATTTATTAGCATTATTTTCATGAAGCGTGAACACAGGAACATAAGCACAAGGTGTACAGTTTTTTAGCATCAATTATTTATTATTCAACAGATTTTGTCGACTATGGGAATCAACATGAAACGTTGTCATTGCAGGATTCTCGAGGTGAATGCAATGAAACCTCATCCGTTTCGGATTGACCAATGACCCTGTGTATCTTCCAAACGCACGCTTATAAAATTATCCACACACTGTAGGAATAGACACCATGGTTGACTAATCAACCGAAGTCAGCTGCGCACAATTTGTTCACCATATTAAAACTATAACCGATTGAGGGAAAACCGAATAAAAATGTTCGCATCATGATAAAACTATAGATCGATGCTTCACAACTACATTCAATTTTATGAAATGAATACTTTTTTCTGATAAAATTTATGTTTCGTATCATACTGAGTAATTAATACATGTGGAATGCCACATATCATATTCATTATTCCAAATTTCTTGGGATTTTCTCAAAATCAGATGATTTGCCCCAAAATGTCACTGCGTTTAAAGAATTTTCCTATCAGAATAAAGCCTAAAAGAAAAATTCACTAGCTTGTCAGTGACAATTTGTATTGAAAAAGGTTTGGAGAAGAGAAATAAAAGGTATATAGAAAAAATATCAAATTTTCACTTATCTTTGGACGTTTCTGGAAAGAATCTGCTCCCGTTTTCAACATAAACAATGGGTATTTGAATTGCCAATTCGTATCTGTGACTGAGAACTGAAAAGTTTCAAGACAGATACGAATTTGCAATTCAAATAACCATTTTTCATATTGAAAACGGAAGCAGATTCGGTCCTGAAACGTCCAAAGATGAGTGGAAATTTGATATTTTTTCAATATACCGTCATTCCTCTTCTCCAAACCTTGTTTAATACAAATTATCACTGACAAGCTAGTGAATTTTTCTTATTGGCTTTCTGATATGAAAATTCTTTAAACGCACACACAGAAAAAAAATTTCTTCGAATGAGAAAACCCATTCTCTTGAAAATTCAATGGTATATCTGCTTTGAATTGAGCATATTCTTTTGAGTCAAAAAATCTGGTATTTTCAAGAAAATAGTGTCATATTATTCGAATATATTCTCAAACCGAAAATGCAATTATTCAGTTAATAAATTGATTACTTCAACTCAATCAAAACGGATTTCTCAATTCGCAGAAACGTACTATTTTGTTTCAATAAATTTATTGCTTGATCCAAGATTATGTGTATAGATTTCTTCAAATTAAAGAATGCTCATTTCTTCGAATGATATATTCAGTTTTCTCAAATTGCAAATACCGAATACGTTGAGGCAATACGTAATTTTCTTGATACAAAAATATAAATAATTATTTCTTCAAATGAAGCATTCTAATTTGATCATATTGATATCACAATTTCATCAAATGGAAGACTTCTGATAGTTCTATTCTATGTCATACTTACTTGATTCAAAAATATGAATATTAATTTTCTCAGGTGAAGGGAATGTAATATCTTCGACTTGATGATATTAATATTTTCTCTAATTGAAGAAGCAACATTTTGATTCAATACTTTATTAACTTGATTCAAGTCTATAAGTAGGTATTTCTTCGAATGAAAATAATAAGAGAAAAGAGAACAATTCTCAATAATAGTAATCTATAGTTGCAAATTAGGAAAATGATTGTTTCCACTTGGTGGATGGATTTCTCACCTCAAAATTATGGTTTTCCTGAAATAAGTAAATGATTTTGTCAATATAAATTGATTCCATTCTCACTACAACATAACAGACGTCTCCAACCATGCATATCTTAATTTTCCTACAAGAGACTTGTTAAATGAATCATTGTTTCGGAACAAGAATATCATCTCTTTCGTTATATACAAACAAATTATTTTCTTGGACCAATGCAGTCATGCTCAATACAAGAGATTCTTTTTTTGTGTGCAGTGACATTTTGGGGCAAATCATCTGATTTGTTCTTACTACACGTATATTGAAATAATATTCATATATTTATTCTATAGAAACGAAGAGAGAACATCCCAAAAAATTTGGATAATGAATGTACCACCTCCTCGATTAACCTACTGACAGTATTTAGAAATAATCGTGTTTCAATCTACTTTCATACATTTTCAGACCTTCATGAAGTTAGCAAAGCAACTTGCTAGAAAATCGATGATACCTATCACAATAATTGTCGAATAATTGTCGAAAGTTTGTCGTGAATGAAAAAAATGTATCGCGCTCATAGGTTTTTTTATGTGGAGTGGCTATGATAACTTAAAATTAAGTAAGCTCAGTCACTATATATGAATCGACAAATAAACTTCAGATATCCTCGCCGGTGTTATGAGAAATTATTCAATAATTGTAGAAACCCATTTGACGTTAAAAAAATCATAAGACTCATTTTCAATAGCATACATATATATTCATTTTCCATAGGTTTTCCTGGAATCCGTGAAACTTTCGGAATTTCGACAACACTGCATCCATATTTTGGCCGTTTACGGGTTTTGAGTTGTTCATTGAAGCATATTTATAATCGTTTCGCATTTCTATATAATATTATCAATGACAATAAAAATACTCAAAGTCGGTCGACCACAATTTATGTGAAAAATTGATTAATTAAACAGTATAACCAGTTTCGGCACAACGGCCAACATCAGAACAGAACTGAAGTACCCAAAATACAAGACGAATGTAGAATGTAGAAATTGTAAAAAATATTAAGCTACCACAGCTTCTATGGATGACTCGACAATTGACCTTCAGATATCCTCGCTGGGGTTTTGAAAAATTGTTGTTGAAGAGTATTGTTTTGGAGGCTATTCAATAGTATTCTTGAACTTGGCCAAATTTGCTCTTATTTTAATATGTTTGCCTCATTCTTCAGAAACCATATAGGGAGATTATTTTCTCAAGTGAATTTGCTGGAGTCAAAGCAGCGTCATGAGTTAAGTACAGCCAGCATTGTAGGATTTCTCTTTACCAAAAATAATTTATCTACAAGGCAATGATCTGAATGATCATGTTTTGATATGACATAACTACCTAATATGTAACAATAACAATGAAGAATTATTGGGTCATCACAGTAAGAAGATGTATGATCAAATTATACTGGAATTATCAGATTCAGTCTGATCAATAAATATAACCATTTATTTTCGATTTCCACAAATTTTATTTTTCATTTCATTATTTTTTGTTATTCTTTGTTTGATTTTTGATAGATATAAGAGCCAAACATTTTTTCTCGTTTTTTATATAGGTTTCGATGTTTTTTTTTTCAATTATAACAGCAAATTGTGATGATTATTGAAATCTACTGTTCATTTTTGATGATCAACTGTTTTTTCGTCGCCCATCTACTACTTGCTGGAAAATTTTCATCTGGCAACACTGTTTCCACATTCGACAGCACCACCTGACCACTGTGACTGATAGAAGCGTTTGTTTATTGTGCATTTTATTTGTTCATCAGTTTCAAAATCGATAATTTGTACCTACCTTTTTCTTAATCCATAATCAATCAACTTTAATCGTTTAAATAATGCCATTTAATTACTTGTAGGTAGGTACCTTACCTTTGAATAAAAGAAATTCAGAAAATGAAATCACTTCTATATCAGTTGGTTTGAGTTGTGATCGAATTTGAGATTGTGTATTGAGTTGTGATTGTGCTTGAAGAGTTTCTTGTTCAACTCCAATATCAGTATAATAAGTGAACCGAAAGTGGAATATGCAGCAATTGGCAATTCCTAGTGGAAGACACCGTTGTGTATTCATAAACTGCAAGAACACCTCAGATATTTCAAAGAATATTAAGTTACATGATTTTCCAAAGTATGAAACATTATACCAAACTGCTTTTTTAACCAAGAAGTTATAAACAATTGATCAGGTACCTACTTTACTCTCTTTTGTTCAAGTAGGGTGTCATGATTCAGACAATGATTATTGTTTTCAACACTGGTATTGAGACTAGTTTTCTAATTCACTCCTAGAACACAAGACAATCAATTCAGTCATTATGTATGTACACAGTACACTTGTACAGGGTATCCATCGAAAAGGACCACCCATATATCAAAGTTTTTTCTTCAAGAAAAAAAACAATATGCGGAAGTTGGATTGAGACCTTTCGACACTTGACTCTTGTAATGTTGAAGAAAATGTATTTGTCATATGCATCGACCTCAATTTATTTTTATGAACATCCTAATTCCAAAATTGTGATGTTTTGCACTTATTGAATTTCGTATGCATGAAAACGCTGTTGAAATTTATTGTATTTTTATAATAAAAAAAATTCTTTTTGTTACTCCCTTTCATTTCACATGAAAAATATTTATAAACTGATCACATCTGCATATTATATTAGTTCAAAATACATATTCATCCTCCACAACAATTTCATTCTGGAGTATTGTGTATTGAGTTGTGATTGTGCTTGAAGAGTTTCTTGTTCAACTCCAATATCAGTATAATAAGTGAACCGAAAGTGGAATATGCAGCAATTGGCAATTCCTAGTGGAAGACACCGTTGTGTATTCATAAACTGCAAGAACACCTCAGATATTTCAAAGAATATTAAGTTACATGATTTTCCAAAGTATGAAACATTATACCAAACTGCTTTTTTAACCAAGAAGTTATAAACAATTGATCAGGTACCTACTTTACTCTCTTTTGTTCAAGTAGGGTGTCATGATTCAGCCAATGATTATTGTTTTCAACACTGGTATTGAGACTAGTTTTCTAATTCACTCCTAAAACACAAGACAATCAATTCAGTCATTAGGTATGTACACTGTACACTTGTACAGGGTATCCATCGAAAAGGACCACCCATATATCAAAGTTTTTTCTTCAAGAAAAAAAAACAATATGCGGAAGTTGGAATGAGACCTTTCGACACTTGACTCTTGCGTAATGTTGAAGAAAATGTATTCGTCATATGCATTGACCTCGATTTATTTTTATGAACATCCTAATTCCAAAATTGTGATGTTTTTCACTTATTGAATTTCGTATGCATGAAAACGCTGTTGAAATTTATTGTATTTTTATAATAAAAAAAATTCTTTTTGTTACTCCCTTTCATTTCACATGAAAAATATTTATAAACTGATCACATCTGCATATTATATTAGTTCAAAATAAATATTCATCCTCCACAACAATTTCATTCTGGAGTAACGATTTTTCAATTCCTAATATCAATTATTCTACTGAATTGATTTTTTCACGTCAAATGGAGTTTGACAGTCGCGCGACAAAATTTGATAACCAAAATGAGGATATAAAAAGTTCAATTATTGTCGATTTATCTAGTGGCTGTGTTGACTAAATATTGTGTTACCACACCACATATAAAAAAAATAAGAGCGCGACAAATTTGTTTCTTTCACGACAAATTCTCGACAATTATTCGACGATTATTGTGATAGGTATCATCGATTTTCAAGTGGGTTTGCTAACTTTATAGAGGTCATCAGTACATGATAAGTGCCCCCAAGACCTCTCAATGATGGGAATGTATATTGCAGTCTATTGAAAAAGGGTTTTTCAGGTAAAATATGTCCCTATGACAGTATTGAGATTGCGTATAATATGCAGGGAAATTTTACTCTCTGGCACACACTGTTTCAATTTGCAGACACGACCCAGGAACCAAAGGAATATAAAAAATATAATAAAATATTGTATGTATAAAATTATCAGATTTAATCCGCAAAGGTGAGCAAGTGGGATAAATTCAATCTTGGATACTGAGCGATTTCAGAAATACCTATTTTCTTTTATTGCTTTCTTTAATGTAATGAACACTCGAATAGATGTCCTCTTATGCTATGAACTTTTTATTGGTCATAAATGGCTCGAAAATATTTCCCGTTTATATTTCTTGAGACCAAATCACTTCGATAAAAGATAAATATTTTCATGAAAGTGCGTGAATGTTTATCAATGAAATTTTATTAGTCTTCGAGTAGGAATATAAATATTTCATCAATCGAATAGAAGGTACCTAATTTGAAAAGAGGGGTCTCTTCAACGATGAACCTGAGATATATTCAGTTATGATAGTTAATATTCATTATTTTTTCCTAGATAAAAACTAGTACATTGAGAAAAGTCCCAGGAGAAAGTTCTTTGCTGAGTTTTTTCTACCTGCCTTGGCAAAATAGTTACAAACATATAGTGATGTGGCTTTGCTGTAACGGAAAAATTCACTATACTGAAACCATTTCACTGGTACTCCATATAAACTTACTACTCTGAACATATTTCCTTCTAGGAAGATATCTTCCTATTGTATAGGAAAAAAGATTTCATCAATATATTTACACAGTAACTGCAATGTTCTCTGCTTCCCAGCAGAGAAATTTAGCATCGTATATGTTTCTTTATAATATCAGGAATGTTCTTTTACAGTCCCAGTAAATCAATTTTGCTGAGAGTATTTCGGACACCTGCAAAGATGAGTTTCGTGGAAATAAGTCAAGGACAATGCGGTAGAAGGGATATCTGTGGCCTAAAGTGAAATTTCGGACACACCAAATAATCAGTCGAGCCGTCTAAAGTGATACAGAACAATCCTGAAATGGAAAAATCTCGTTTTTGAACACCCCATATATCTTTGTTTATTCTCGTTAGACCTAAAGTAGGATGAATTGATGACATTGGCTCTCCAGGAAGAACCTAAAAATGCAATAATATACAAGGTGTCCCATCAAATAAAAATCATCATTAGCCGATATCTTGGAATTCGAACACCCTATAGATATGAAAACAATTCTAGGTGATTGTTCTTACCATGGACGTATTATACTTCCATGGTTCTTACCCTATGACTGTTGTATCTGACTTTTTTTATATCTGATGACGGTTTAGCAACAGTCGAAGGAGAACGCATTATTGACTCACCCGTAAAGAATAGAGTGTATTATATTTTCCATTCTGTTCTTTTTCTTTATTGAAATCATCAATTCCTCAACGAATGATCTTGCACTTGAATAGTATCAAGGTGTTTTATCAGCAAGTGGCAGCCAATTCTCTCACATTAGCAGAATATTACCAGGAAATATCTTTGAAAGTGGAACCATTAACACGTCCAACAGAACAAGGATAATTAAACTGCAATTGGATCTGTAGATTTTCAAGAAGTGAGATTATTTTAAATACTCATCGAATTATTAAAAATTCAGAAGTTTCAATAAAGTTTGCTTATCCTAGTTTTGTTGGACGGGCTAAATGGTACCAATGCAATGGTACCATCAGCATACTTTCAAATATATTTCCAGCAAATATTTCTGCTATTGCGAGAAAATTAATTTCCACTAGCTATAAAAACACTCTGCTGCTCTTGACAAGAACTTTGTTGTTCTAAAATAGACGCTATACTGCTGCAGCAAATATTTTTCCTGTATAAGTAATCCACTTTCCATCAATAACGGAATATACAGTTACTTTCCTATGACAGAAAAGCAACTTCACTACGACATCTAAGTTAGTACTTTGCTCCAACTGTGAGTAAATTCTTTATAAAGTAGCTCTGCTACCACAGGATGACGTTGACAGAAAAGTGCTCTCTTCTGTCGTAGTGAAGATTTTGCCTGTCCTCTATGCCATACATTGCTATGTAGCCAAAATTCTTGGCTGTAACAGTAGAAAAAGTAGCTATGGCGATAAATAAATGGTCTTAGTGTATCCTCAAGATGCAGAATAAACTGTCACTGATTCATAACAACAGCACACAAAAAAAGAATCTCTTGTATTGAGCATGACTGCATTGGTCCAAGAAAATAATTTGTTTGTATATAACGAAAGAGATGATATTCTTGTTCCGAAACAATGATTTATTCAACAACTCTCTTGTAGAAAAATCAAGATATGCATGGTTGGAGACGTTTGTTATGTTGAAGTGAGAATTGAAATAATTCATATTGACAAAATCATCTACTTATTTCAGGAAAACCATAATTTTGAGATATGGAATCCATCCACCAAATGAAAACAATCATTTTCTCAATTTGCAACTATGGATTACTATTATTGAGAATTGTTCTATTTCATTTCAAAATGAACGATTTATTTAAGTCAAAATTCCGTAAATTTTCAATGAACACATTGATATTTTCGTTCCGAATTTATAAGTTTTTTATAATGAATATTGAGCTCATTCTCTCCAATGGAACTATTTTCTTGTATCAAAATATTGACTGCTTGGATAAAAATATAATAATGTTTTCGATTCAAAACTGTGAATGATTCTCAATGAGATAACTAAACTCCACAGAATATTCGTGAAGAAATATATATTTGTTCCTTTAGTTGACAATAATCCCATGTATCGGTATGTACATCTTGGATCAGTATTGTCCATCAAGACCCCAAATGGTTATAGAATAATCACATGCCTTGATTTCGTCTTCTTGAAGTTTCGCTGGAAATGATAACGGTTACAAACAATGACATAAGTATTATGATTGATTAAAAACTCACCTCTATAATATGTAATATCGTGACTCCAGTAATATCATGCCTTCTGGAAGATATCGGGTATATAGATTCGAGATACTCGGCAGGAAACTTTCTCTCACCTAATGTCAAGATCTTCTCAAGTTTTTGCAATTCATTTGTAGATAATACTTCTTCATTCATCAACCAGTCGTCATTTTGCTACAAAAAAAAATTCGAATGAATCAATAAGCATATTTTCATAGCAGGATACTACTAAATCCCTGTTATATTTTGATTGAAAAATTGTTGATTCACTCACAATGACTATCGATATTTGGAAAGGTACCACTTACCAAGGGAATTCAATGTTATACCTTCACCAGCTGTCTACAAGTTCTGCATTTGTTAGATATTTATATTCTAAGACATTTCCACCTATACACACTCGATAAAACATTCAGAATTTTCAAACTTCGCAGCTTAATGCCGTTTCGCCGTTGTGGGCCTGTCATAATGATGTGAGCATGGTCAATAATGATTGAAGACTGAGGCCTGAATTTTGGCAACAGGATTGCTTACCCTTGATTTCCGAGGGCATATTATTTTCTTCCAAAGAAATACCTATTCATAGACTTGAATCAAGTAAATGAAGTATTGAATCAAAATGTGGCTTCTTCAATTAGAGGAATTATTAATATCATCAAGTTCATCAAGTTGAAGATATTATATTCATTTCATTTGAGAAAATTGATATTCATATCTTTGAATCAAGTAAATATGGCATTGAATAAAACTATCAGGAGTCTTCGATTTGATGAAATTATAATACCAATATGATGAAATTAGAATGCTTCATTTGAAGAAATAATTATTTATATCTTTGTTTCAAGAAAATGGCGTATTGCCTCAACATATTAGGTTTTTGCAATTCAAGAAAACTGAATATGTCATTCGATGAAATGGACATTCTTTGATTTGAAGAAATGTATACTTATTTTCTTGGATCAAGCAATGAATTTATTGAAACAAAATAGTACGCTTCTGCGAATTGAAAAATCGTTTTGATTGAGTTGAAGTAATTAATTTAGTAATTCAATAATTACATTCTTGGTTTGAGAATATATTTCAATAATATAACACTATTTTCTTGAACATACCAGATTTCTCGACTCAAAAGAATATGCTCAATTCAAAGAAGATATACAATTGAATTTTCAACAGAATGGGTTTTCTCATTCGAAAAAATATTTTTTCTGTGTGAGGGGGTCGATTCTCGAATTCATTTCCTATACGAATTCGATCGTCTATTCCACTTCAACATGCATTACAGACGTAAGATTATCATTCTTTATTCGTATACGATTTGAATTCGAACAATTCCACTCCACTTTGAGCAAACATGGATTACTACCAGAGATTAATTGTATATTTGACACGGATTATAATGTCATGAAATTGCATGTGCATTATTTTGTATTGATTTTCATGAAAAAAATTGATTATTCAAGTTTGTCGAGCTCATTTCAGGTTTATCTTATAGTAGGTATATTGGGTGAATGCTTATAGATGTCACGAGTTCAACTTTCGATATCTCTAAAAGATATTGGCAACTTCGGAACAGTATATAGTTGAATCGGATGTAATTCTCCTTCGAATAGTGCCCTCCAAACTTCATTTTCTCATCTCGTATAGAGAGTGTTTCAGAGTAACGTTCGTATTCCTATCCAGGAATGAAATTATTCAGATGAAAATAAGAAGACATTTTCCTTTCCACATGTGTGTCTGAAAATGCTTCCATAGGGCTCTACAGTCATTAGAAGGTGGGTCCTTGAATCTTGAATCTTCAATTATCTTTGTTACCAGTAAGGTTCTCTATACGTGATACGAAAAAAAATATATTATATACGGGCACGGGCATAAGGTGCTTGTAACCGAAGCTAATATAAAAATGTGCCAATTCTCGATTTACGATTTAACTCATTTTTGTAGGTACCAGAATACGATTATCCAAATACTTTTACATAAAAAAGGTACCTACTCCTGTTAGAATGGCGTAAATCGAACCGATCCCGAGAAAAGTACAACTCGTTCATTTTTGATGTTCAAAAAAAATTCAAGATTCATGTATCTGGACATGCCAATCCAGAAACAAGATAGATGAGAAGTTGAATTTTGAGAATTTGAAAATTAGTCAATCCTAATATTCAGATCGCAATCTCTTCAAAATATTTTTTCTATCTAATATGGTACGCCACTGTATCACACGTTGTATAGGAAAGAAGATAATGCTACGTACGGGATGGACGTTTTAAAATATACAGTGCAATATACCGTATCAAGAAGAATGTCAATTAGAATAAAAATAAAAAAGAAAAAGTGCACCGCATAGTATAGAGATTAGTACCAGTAATGGATGAACTTTTTAATTAACGGAACGAAACAGTGATTAATAGAAAATTGTGTTCAAGAAGCATAGACCAGCCGCAATCTTCCGGAAGACCATTTCCCATTACGACATGTCACTGCATTGTATGGAAATCTGGTCACCGACTGTGACAATCTTCATCTTCGAATACATTTCTCACTAAGTCACTACTTACAACATCTCCCTGTCTCCTATCCGCTTAGATCCTTCGCTGATTGTATCTTGTCGTTTGGTTTAGATTCGGTCTACTGAGACTTAGGTAATATTACTTTACAAAATCATTATATCTTTACCTGAATATAATTTATATCGAATCTGTCTTACTACCCTATAGTAAGTATTATGAAATTATAGAACACACATTCTTATCACATCATTACACTGTGAGAAATCCTTCTGAGTGACTGCAATTTTGTGAAATCATATCCTGTATAGGTTGAATCACTTCTTACTGAAATATTGAAACAAAACACATTTGAAACACGGACGTCTCTTCAGGTGATTCACATGAGTGATTTTTCACATATGAATAGGGTAAGTCCAGGATAAATGGCCATAGTTTTACTTTCAGCCCAACAGGAAATAGTTCCTCATTTTCATCAAACTTTCAGTCTCTACAGTACATAATATGCACAATGCAGAAGACGTCTATAGTGGAATACACACGAAAAATATACTTGATAGAAAATTATGATGGCTTGAAAAAATATGACCAGCTGGCCATCTATCCTACAGTACCTAGGGGAGATAGCCATATGATTAAGGATAGATAGCCATATATTTTACGAAGGAAAAGATGTGAAGGATTTCAATAAAAAATCAGCAAATTTCAATTCTTTATATGGCCAGCTGGCCATCTATCCTACAGTATCTAGGAGAGATAGCCATATGATTTAGGATAGATAGCCATATATTTTACGAAGGAAAAGATGTGAAGGATTTCAATAAAAAATCTGCAAATTTCAATTCTTTATATGAACATATTCGAAACTCATCAGTTACTCATTTTTACTCACTGGTAGATCATAATAAAATATAAGTAAGTCGACAGTTCCGATTAGAACCCAAAACAGAACAAATTATTCTTTGAACTGATAGTGATTAGGTAGGTTTCCACCTTAAAAATGTTGAAATAACATGAAAAATCAAAGTAAATCCTAGGACTTCAAACATAAATTGGATAGTCGTGGTATCTGATAAGTGAGTGTGGCTCTTCTTACTGACATCTTTCTATCTCTCACGGCTCTCATAGCATCTTTGAGGTCTGTTTCTGACCAATTTCCTCACGTGGAAGTACTCTTCCGGATATACTTATTTGGCATCTGAAAGAATGAACAAATTGAAATCAATTGCACATTATCAGAAGAGATGGCCATATGGCGAACTCACCTCGAGAAAACCCTGGCCATCTATCCTTTTTTTCAAAGGAGAGATGGCCATGACAGTTCTGGCCATATTACAATATTTGAACTCTAGCAAAAGTAGGGTCAAGCTAATCTAAATAGTATATACACATATAACATGCACGAAAATCTCAGGTTTGTGAATGATTTATACGCCGCGCAACTATGAGAGTTACGGCACATAAAATATTTCAATATGCATTGAAATGAATATGGTGAAAAAATTACTTTGATGATAATTTACTGGCACTAAAGTCGAAAAACAATACCTGCGCCATGCACTCTAAACTGTGACTGCATCGCAGCGACATCCAGTGCTCAGTTTGGAAAATTTGAGCGTTGGCCATCTTTCCTCTATGGCTATTTATCCTCGACTTACCCTATGAAAAAAAGAGGAATGACAATCAATTACAAAAAATGATTCACCTGTATTCCTCTAGGGTATATATAGAGGTACAATAAAGCATATGGGTAAGTAACCTATACCTATACCCTAGTTAGGTATAGCTAATATTTTCAAATATTGAGCTAGGTATACCTATTTACCTAAACTGTTCGCATCTAACTGAACAAAGTGGGTTAGAGGTAATTATAGATACCGCCTCACATCAATATAGAAGAAGGGAAAATTAATGATTAGAGAATCATGAAATCACGTGACCAAATAAAACCAACATCTGTTCTGGTAGTCCACATCGACGGATGCGTTATCAAGTCCAACTCAACCTTCCAATCGTGTCGTGAACGTGATAGAAACGGAAAACGGCCATCGCAATGACATTTGCGTGACAATTATGACAATAGCTCATGAACAATTGAAGGTACGACGGGACTCCCATTGGCTACTGAGTTACGTGACAATAGCTACCAATGGGGGACATATTACAAACCCGAGTGTGTCTATTGGAGTCGACGCCACCGGATGAGATCAAGCTGGCGTATCTTTTTACACAATATTATTTACCCAAAGAATGTCTTATTTAGCCGCAGCACAGGGACGGATCCATGTATAGCTATGTACATTGTGCACTGCTTTCGTAAAATACTGAATAAATTCATTTTCAGCCAAACTATTCATTCCTGAAGAATCTCCTGGAACAAGTCGATTTTTAAACTCAATGTGCTGCATCAAAGAGGGGAAATTGAATATACAGGGTGATCCCCGTTTGAGTTGTGACGATTTCTGTAAATGGGACACCCTATTTATTATTCAATATTTTGAATCACCATGGAAAGCTGAATTCGAAAACATATCACTCATAGGGTTTGTATACAGTGCGTCCGTTGAATTCAGTAAATAATAAATGGGGTTGTTAATAAAAAATACCTACCAAAAATGGCATTTCTCCTGGACGAATATTTCTGTATTTAACTATAAATCGAATTCGAAATAATGCTGAAATGAAAATTGATGGCTTCGAGCGTTCTTGCCAAAATAGGTACACTGATAAAAATACCCGATTGGTGACAAAAGAATGATGCTTTTAGATTCTTTTCTCTCCTGACAAAGACAATTTCTTCCTTTCAAATACATTGCTCTCATCTGCAGATTATTGCTGTTTTTGTAATAAGGTTTTGAATCTTTTGGCTGTAAACGCTTTTGAGAGAACATCATCGACCTTGTCTCTAGTCCTGCTTGGTTTGCATTTACCTCAAGATCACAAGACTTTGATACAAGATCTGAAATCGTTCGGTTGAGACCGTTGATGAGATCGAGTCCACCCGAGGTTAACCGAAAACATACCGACTCCGTTTGAGTCATGCGCAATGCATGGGTCGACCCCATCTCTCCATCATCCTTCTCCTTCTGCATCGTGCCGAGTACCGTCCCGTTGACAATGCATTTTAGCGGCCATATCTGTCGTGTTGCGTTGTGCTGTGGATCATGAGCGATTCCGTGGAGTTTGAAAAACTTCTAGATGCGTGGCGTTTGACCCATATGATGCAAACATTTCAAGGTTAGTACCCACCTATACTTATTTCATTAGATAGGTATTTCATCATCATATAAAATGTTTCATGTGTTATTTTATAAAATAAATGAGTTTTTTATCAATGGTTGTTTTTTCAGGATTTCCACAATTCTTCGCCCAAGGATAAATAAGAAGCTGAAACAAGTTGATGGGATATTTTAATTCTCAAGTATATTTCAACCAATGCAGAACGTTTTTTCGTCAGAACATCAGAACTAAATCTAATATCAACAAACCAATAATGGGGTTTTGTTAAGGATTCATAATAAAATGATCCTCAAAATTTCTATAGAAATCAATTGAAATTCTAATTATTATTTCAACATTTTACAGGAGTCTCCTCTCAAGAAATCTTCAGAGAATTTGCATCAAGATCATATACATTTTGTTCCAAGACCATAAGATGTTGGATCAAACATTTGCTGTATTTACAGCGAAGCCCTATATTTCAATACAATAATACCATATCTTTCATCTTGAATCTCATAACTTTGAAATGATATCTTACTGATTTTGACCATGAATCATTGTTCATTATGATAAGTTCAGGGTATTTTGCCATGAACTCATATATCATTGGGCTAAAGAAATCATGGCACGTACCTCAACATTCCCCATAAGTTGGGAAAACTACGATTTTAAGCCAAAATCATTAGTTATTAGGGCAAAACCAAAGATTCTTGTCTCGAATTTATATAATTTCATGCTGAAGAAACTTAGGCGCTTGCCTCAAAGTTTTTGGAATATTGGGTCGAAATGTCCATGCATTCCGCCCTATTCAAAAGCTTGGCGCCCTTGAGGTAAAGTCAAATTCCTTCAATCCAAGGAATCCTTTTTATCAGTGTACCTATATTCTTTTAATTTTTTTTTTCGAATCCATCCACTACTTCACCAGAGCTATGCATTCAATATTAACCCTTTTTGGACATATTTTTCTGCTTTTCATGGAGATTTCAAATATTCAATAATACCTATATAGGGTGTTCGGTCCGAGAATATTGTTATACAGATGTCATTATTCAAACGTGGATCACCCTATATATTTGATTCACCATCATAAATGTGGTGAATTGAGAAAAAATTTAGATACCCGTTCTGGGAGATTCTTCAGAGATGGATAGTTTGGCAAAAAATGAATTTATAATCTCCCCTCCATGCTGGATGGTCTCCTGCGCGCCTCGCTTCATTTGTTTACGTTTGGGAAAACTTTTCGTTCTTGCGGGCAAATAAAGTAATCGTGAAGAATATTGGTTTTATTTGTAGTATGAGGAATATTAACAGGTGAGAGTTTGTTTTTGTGTTACCTATCCTATAGAGAATATGCTACACTTTTCAATATGGTACAATCAGATTGAGCTTAAAATATTATTTGCTTTTGTTACGGCTTCAGTTATTTGGCCATTTTAATATCAATTTTGCTTGCAAAACTGCGAGGTTATGACAGAGACATTTGAATATAATTGTTATTAGTCATTTCAGTGGATGGACTATTGAAGGATTTTGGAGTTTTTGATGATGGTATAATTAGTATATTTTTGAAAAATAATCACCTATTCAGAATTAGCTTGAAATATTATTTGCTTTTGTTACGGCTTCAGTTATTTGGCCATTTTCATATCAATATTGCATGCAAAACTGCGAGGTTTAGGCAGAGACTTTTGAATAAAATTGTTATTAGTCATTTCAGTGGATGGAATATTGAAGGATTATGGCGTATAAGATAATGGTATTATCATTATATTTTTGAAAAATAATCACCGAATCACCAAATTACTATATGGTGATTAGGTATCAATATGTGCGACTGTTGTGACGAGCATATGCTTCAGACGACTCAGAATAGTATAATTTTCATGGTTTCATATAAGCAAAATATTTATTTTGTACTCACTATATATGTACTTACATGTTGCTAATCATTTCCTTTCTGATTAATATAATCTTATATATCACCAAAATACCTCTCCACTATCACCAAATGAAGTAATATAATATTTGAAATCCCCTTCCGAGACTTTGAACTGTTCAATTGCTTTTTTCTCGAAAACGGATGAAAATATCGTTTTCAAACGAGAGAACCAATATTACGTAGAAATGATGTTTATGTCATAATCTTTGACCAAAATCACTAAAAAGTCACGTCAAAGAAGTAATCAGTCGATTTCATCATGAGGAATTATTCGCACGTGGCGTTCTCTGTAACAATCTGTAAAATAATACATAAAATATTATTCCCTGCATAAAACTATTCCTATGTGCCCATTCTGATGACAATTGATGAATATACAGTGAAATTATTAGCAAAAAACGTAAAAAAATCAACATCAACGCCCTATATTTTTTCTACATCAATATTATAGGTGGCTCGGTGGTCGAGAGCGTGAAGGCGCTGAGTTCATATGGGGACTCCCACCAAGACATAGGTTCAAATCCTAGTTAGGCCATGGATGTTTGTGTTTGTTTGTATGTATACCTAACCCCGCACAAGTTTCGACTTATGGGGCGTTTGGTCCCAGTGCTGGGACCAACGAGGTATGCAATTGCAAAAAAAAGTGATTAAGACATATTCAGTCTTATCGACATATTCTGTTCCAAACAATTCGCCTTTAGCCTATGTTACAATAGCTATGACTCACCCTGTATATTTTTCAGGAATACGAATTACTCATGTTTAATTAAGAAGATCACCAACATGTTCTACAGACATTCACAAAAACAAATGTACTGACTAGTAAATGATTTTTCTCATACAAACTTTGACTGAAAAGTTGATCATGGGATGTAGTCAAAACAGAGGGAAATGTAATATTTTTTTGATTCACAGTTCGAGAGTTAGTTTGGTTCGGTAGATATGGTGGTAGGCTGTGAAGTTGTAAGGTATAATATGAACTTATTACATTCAAATTGAGAAGGGGGATCCAGGTTTGAGTTGTATGGCCTCCGCGACAATTTTGGTAAATTATTCAAATATTATTGATATTTGGAATCTCCATGAAGAGCTGAATTCAAAATTATATCACACATAGGGTCCGTGGAATTCAGTAGGAAAATGGGGTTGTCAATAAAAAAATACCTTTATATACCGAAGATGCTATTTCTCCTACGCGAATCATTCTGTATATATAAATTAAATTCGAAAGAATTCTCAGATAAAAATAATATTAGACGGCTCCGAGAATTCTTGCCAAAACGTATTCCTTTAATTTCTTACGAATTTATCCCGTACTCCACCAGAACAATTAATTTAACGGACGCACTGTATATAAACCCGATGTGTGTCTGAATACAGCTCATTTCCATGGAGATTTCAAAAATTGTATAAAGCATCGTATTTCACATCATATAATGTTAGGTATAGTGACAAAAAAATGGATGGACTATCGGACCAAACGATCATGAGATGTTTACCTATTTCACAGTTATTGTGATGAGGATATCGAGAGATATCAGAGACCTATTTGTTTAGAAATCGCATAGAGTGATAAATGAAGTGGATAAAAGAACACCAGAAAACAAAACGCCATGAAATGATATACATCTTTGTTGAAAATACCACCTTATTTTGGAAGATATGAACTTCGAAGTTTGTCTGAAACTATTGTGAAACAAATGATCTCGTGAAAAATGCCATCAAGAATTTTTTTTTATCGCTTGGAGCGCACGAAAGGGAATCCCTTTAATGTTCAAAGAACATCGTGCTATTTTATTCGACTTATGGCAACTCGTGATATAAGGAGACTCGTATTATTTAATAAGTACTTTATGAGAAAAAAACTGTTGAGGTCGAATTTGGTTAGGGACTTGTACCCTGGTATGCAAAGTATGGGCTTCAGCCTGTTTCAAAATTTCCTATATTTCTGAACGAAGTTTTCTATATCATATTAACAATCAACCTTAATATTCGTTGAAAATTTAATTTAAAAATATAAAGGAAATTTCAGGATTGCTCATTGCCCATATAATTTTGAAACATGTTGAAAAAACTTTCAGAAAGAATATAAGTAGAGGACCTGGTGGTATGAATATTTTTTCATGAGGATGTGAGAAGTGATGCACAAAAAACGGCCAGGACTGTAACTTTTGAATTATTCGGGATAGGGTTCTGATAATTGGTGGACAGCTACTATACCAAATTGCTCATTAATTGACGAAACCAGTTTTGTTCTATCACGTCCGGTTTAACTGGAAACGACCCCGACTTTTGACTTTTCAAAGGGACACCCTGTATTGTATTCCATAATCGGTTAGGGATTGTCATAGTGAATTAATCGATACTGGGTTCGATAGGGTTATTTCAAACGATTACGCAGATATTCGCGTTCTAAGTTCCCATATGCTCCATGAGTGTGACAGAAAGAGAAGTTTTGATATTGCGAAGTCACACCCATCGAGCATATGGAAACTTCGAACGCTAATATCATTGTAATCGTTTGAAATGACCCTATCAAACCCGGTATCGTTGAATTCGTCATGATAATTACTAACCCATTTAAAAATCGAAAGTTGGGGTTGTTACCGGTGAAACTGGAAGTGATAATAAAAACATTCTTTCATCAATCAATGAGCAATATGGTATACTTACTACCCAGCACCAATCTTCAAAACCCTATCTTGAATAATTCAAAAGTTACAGTCTTGGCCGTTTTTTGTGCATTTCTCTGTAAATATAAAGTAAGGTATATAAGGTATATATTATTTTCAGCTGGTATGCCTATGGACTTTGAGTCTCAAATAATATGGAATTGAAAAAATCTATTCAGTAGGTTATTGTTAGGATCGCGAAATCTTCAAGAAGTTTTTCAATATATTTAAGTGTGTACGATCCGATTTGTTGCCTATCACCTGAATATAACAAAGAAATATAGATTCACCTATACCATTCATTCATGTGAACAAAGATGACAAACGCAGGAATAAAATAAAGTTTGGGACACCAAAATTCTGCAGTCAGGCCCTGTATCTACCAACAGGCTACCGATCCCAACAAAAGTGTCATTAAAATTATTTGTAAAATTGCTTATCATTAATGATTGGCAGGACAAAAGACGAACATAATATTTCTCAAATGGAAAATGCCATTCGTTTTTTCTCTGGTTCAAATAAGTCCTTGTATTGGGTTTGGGTCCCATCCCCGTTTTCATAGACAGGGCTTTAATCTGTATCAATGGCCCTTCTGCCATATTATATTTAATCCATATTTTCTAAGCACAAAGAATTATGAGTGCTTCTGTTCAACGGACCATATGACATTGGGAAATATTGTATCGAGTTACTCTCGCAAATAAAATCACCGCTGCTGGAACTCATTTTTGAATTTCTAATGCTTGAGTAAATTTGCACTTTCTATATGGTTGCAATGTCTACGAAGCGGCAGGCTTTGATGTAACCATTTCCTCATTTTTTGGATCATTGTTATTATCGATATTTGCAATCGAAATTTCGAGCCTGCCTTATATCTCCATCTGATCATCTGAACTACCTATCTCAAATTTATGAAATATGAAATTTAATAATATCATGAAACATTGGATGTGTGCATGTTTTGAACAATTTTATTATTATTTTTTAGGTATCTACTTTTCGATTTGTCAATACCAAAATTATTAATAATATCTGATGATGTTCTGGTGTTCTTGGTTGAGAAAGGTCATATTTAAAATGAAGTCTACTGTGAACAAATAGGTATGTTGAGAAATATATACTACACAGTAAAAAATGGGTGAAACCGTTATATCAAAACAGACACCGCGCGGGTCTTGATATACCTATATACCTACAACCATTTTGGGGATTGACGTTAGTGTGTTCAAAATGGTGTAACTCAATTTGTAACCAAAATTGAGAGTAATTCTCATTTAAAGTCAAATGGAAACACTGAATACTGAATTGGTCAAGTCAGATATGACACTTCAACAAGGTTATTTTTTTGCTATTAGATTCCAAAATTCAATCAATATGCTTGATCGATATTAATTTTACACTATTCATCAGTGTGACATGTTGAGACTAGTGATTCACACGAGACCAACGAGACGAGACTTTCATAAAGTCTCGTCTCGTCTCGCCGACGAAATATGAAGTCTTGTCTCGAGTCTCGTCTCGCAGCCCCGAGTCTCGTCTTGTCTCGCGTCTCGTACGAGAGTCTCGCAAAGGTATCGCAATTTCGTCATGCATACTCTTGATCCAGTCTAGTACGGGATATTTACCTTTGCCAACTTTCTAGGTATAAAGTAGAAGTAGAAAGAGAAAATTACAAAAATAACATTGTTTATGGAAAAGTAGGTATCTAATAGGTACATACTTACATCATACATCTAAACAAGAAAAAAACATAGCATTATATATTCGAAAGTTATAAAAATGAAATAAAAAGTAACACGTATATTCTAAACAAATAAACAAAACAAAAACTTTTATCCAACATTATTTTACTTATTTGAGAAATAGGTATCTAAGAAAATAGTTATTTATTTTACTAGGCAGAAAAGTAGTCAATCTAATTTTCTGCCGTGTGAAACATAGAATTTTTCCTCCAAATGATATAAAACCAATTTTGTGTGATTTTTTCATTGAAAACTCCATCATTTTATGTTCACCATATGTGTCAATTTTGATTACAAATTTCATTTAAATTTCTTGGAACGTTGCAAAGCAACAAACTTTTTCTGTCTAGGCAATAAAAGTACACCTTTTCTGCCTGTTAAGCGGCAGGAAAAAGCCACTATTCCTGCCGCTTGGAGAAAAAAACCTTTATCAGTCAGATCAGCCTTCACAATCGCAAATGTTTTTGTTTTTCACCCAGTCGTTGAGACATAACAAACATCGTGCAGATTCATTACTAAGGCGATTCCGATGTTTCCTTATAGAATTCTTCCTAAATATGTTTTATTATGAATGAAATTCTCAAGTCTGCAGTCGGCACGCAGAAATATTTACCTGCGAGACTCTCGCACGAGACACGAGAAGTCTTGCACGAGACTCGAGACGAGACCAATGAAAGTCTCGTCTCGCCTTGTCCGAGTCTCGTCTCGAGTCTTGTCTCGAAAACGAGACGAGACCATGCGAGACTCTCGAAAACGAGACTCTCGCGGGCACCACTAGTTGAGACACCATCAAGACGACATATGAAGCGTCACAGCTCGATAATTTTGTACTATATTATGTTCTATAATTTTTTTGTTATATTCAAAGGAATATTGGTGTAACGTATAAGGTGAATGAACCCGTGAATGGACAAATAGAGGGACAAATGGACACCAAAAGAATTCGGAGACTTCATTCCACAATTCATCATACCTATATCGTGGAGAGAAAAAGATTCATAGAATCAACAAAATAAGTTGTCCTATATTTATTAAAGAATATCTCGGTTATGCAACATCAGATGCTTTGTCACTATATGACATGCAGAATTTCTTTTACTTTACTAAACATATTATGGTCGGTGATCAATCAAACAAAATTATCTGATTGTATGAATTATGAAAATATAAATAAACCTACTGAATGTTTCGTCGAAGTGACGAAACTTTCATTGGAGTAACAACATATTTTGTCGTGCATATACAGGATGTCGAGTAAGCCAAAATCATGTTAGTACTCCATGGGGGTAAAAAATATTCTATCGCGCTTCGCTATGGGTTTATTAACTTCGAAAGTAACAGTAGAATACTTATAGTTTCATTTATAATAACCCTCGAACTATTGCTATATGATACAAATACTAATATTTAGAGAACTTGATGTGAGTAATCTGTATTATACATCGCAGGGTTGAATGAAATTTTTCCGTTCAATGAATTCATTTTTGACAGAGGTGACAAATGCTTTTTTTAGTTCGCACTCCTTTTCTCTACAGAGGATCGATGACTTGTAGCTAGAGAGAAATTGACATTTCGAAAAAATACATGTCAACTATTCAAAACGTAATAAGAATTTGATTAGTTATCAGTAACATAAGGAAAAAGGAGAAACTATCAAAAAAAGTGTTCAATATGTGCAACCTGAACTTGTTATACCATATTATGGCAACCGATGCAACCGTTCAAAACTTATTGATGAAATCATTTCTTCTGAGTTCAAGGGCAATAACTCCGCAACTGAGCTCGATAGATTTTTTTAATGTTTGAAGTACCTACTATCATTCTATCAGCCCTTTCATTAACGATGACGTTTCCAGACACTCTGTATAGAACAAAATATTTTGTTGGTTCAATGAATCTTTCCTTTCAATAAAATATCACTATATGTACACCAATGAAATACCGAACTGATTTTTCGTAGTATCAAGTTGACAGGTATCTACCTATATATCATATATCGAAGATTAGATAGAAAATCGAAGTGAAATATATATAGAAACTGTTGATTGTCTGATGCACCGTATTTAATCATGCTAGTCAGGAGAGAAGTTGATTTTGTGTCGAATATCCATCCATGAATATGGAACACAGAGTTTTGAATATTGTTTGTGGTGAAAGAGGTAGGTATTCGTTTTCGGTTGAATATAATTCAAGATACAGGGTGTCTGTTATATCGAAAGACAGCTTTAGCCGAGCGATAGATGTGGTCGTTTAAAACCTTCATGCATGATGTCAATTGTTGAGCATGGTAGATTGGTATACTTATAACATAAGTTAAACCAGAGATAAAACATTGATTCAACACATTTCATTTCAAGGAGCCTGAAGCACATACACATAGGATGATTCATTCGAAGATTCAGAAGTTACATACATATACTCCTACTGAGCATTATCACTCGATCATGCAGGTAATTTTAATTTTCTATGGAAAACTAGGTGAATTTCCTCCATTTATCCATTGGTTTACATTGCGCATGAAATTCATTGGGAATATACGTGTGATATCAGCCGGTTTACATGATTTCTGTGAATTAATGTATTCAGCAGTAATACGGTGTATAGTTACAGCGGTTTTACTCAGATTCACATTATATTCCAGGAAACCAGTATATTTCCATTGTTTAACATATGTTTTTACATGACGCTATCCTCGTGCGCACCTGCGCTGATGACATCATTCGCAATTCGCATCAGTTCTCTGTTTATATTTGTTGAGTGGACTGCGTTTGTCGTCTGGCAAAGTAACAACTGCTTCTAGTAAAATAACAAGAAACTTTGGTTTTCATTTTTAGTGTATTTGGTGTCGAATCACCATCCGATTGAAATATGGTGAGTACACAGTAATTTTTGGTTCCATAATGATAAAAATTATGATTTAGACCAGAATCTTCATGAACAAATGAATCAACCTCTCAATGTCATCGACCTAACTGTGTGATGTTTTTCAGTGTGTAGTCCTCGTTCGAATCCCATGTGAATAGATATCACAACAAATCCATTCCAAAACATATTCAACATCGAGGTTCTAATAGTACGGAATCTTCAATCAGCACCAGCACCCGATCGTGGATAAGAATCAGAAGCCAAATTTATTTATGCAGGGCGCAGAGCACTCTGTTTGATCTTTCTTGTGGTGACTCAGAAAAATCAATTATTATTGACAGATTCTTGATGAATCTATCATCATTATTATAATTTTGGTTTTTATTGTTTGTTGACAACATGTCGAATCAATATATGTGTTTTTTATGACGAATTGATATTGATATATTTGTGTTTCATCTTCATCTTATCAATTAATATCTATTTCCAAAAGTGTGTATATAGGTATTGATTAATCAGCCCCTCCTCTCCACTGAACAAACATGTAATTATTTCCATAAAACCTGGACTAATAGTGAAAATTACATGAGTATACAAGTGATAATCTGCAATGATACATATAAAAACATGTAGAGTTGATTGGGAGTACCTAATTGAATATACATGATTAGCTTGGCAAATACGCCTGATGAACAAATATTTGAAAATTCTCATTATATCTGTAATGATCCTGAAAATCACATTATGATACATTCTGAAGTCAAGTGATGATTTTACAGTGTATTACATCAGGTGAGTAGGGGTAGTGTATGATATAATAATTGTGAGTCTCTGGGTATTACTATTATTTGAACCTATATATTGTTATAGTTAGGTAAACCATGGTAGTTCTATCAATAATCCAAATTTTGATGTATCTATATAGATACATTTTATATAAAATGAATATAAGTGCCTACCTATATTTAACTGCATAGAAGAAATAACCACGCAAACGTTGTACAGGTAACTAGTGTTTGGACTATAAAAAAATTAAAATTCATTTAGTGAAATACCTTTTATAGGAAAGAGTTAATGCTCAAATCGCGTCATTTTGATTTTATGAATCGTAGGTACCAACATCTTTGATATTATAGCTACTTGATGATAATTAGGTACTTATATAGCTATTTGATGATATTACCTCCTCCTGGCAGAACTGTAGTTATAAAGAACATCGTCTATAATACTTTCCTCTTCATCATAATCTGCAAAATATGCAATTAAACTTTGTAATGCCTAAGTACATATATTACAGTTAATTACTCGAATAAAAATCTTTACGCATCATGACAGGTGGTGGTTGCCGTACCAAAAACAATGGCTAATAATAAAACATCAGTTTACAACGGTACCACTTTTCACAGTGGGTACAATTAAGAGTAATTTTTACGAGCATATTTCCCATTAACTTGAATAATATTAATTTTATGTATGGTACATAATGACAAAGTGATCTGCCATCATTTTACCTCTTGAAATGTAACAAAGTCAGTATGTCGAAGTATATACGAGTATACAGGGTGATTCATTAGGAATGGGCAATGTCTGAACTATACATAGTAAACACCGAAATATGAAGATTTGGCCCAAGATGCGCCTTTTTAAAATATTGCTGGTTTAAGAGATACTGGTGTTCAAGAAGAAGATTCTATTTTGAAACTTCTCAATAACTTTGTAAGTTCTAACAGCATGAACATAACATTTTCAGGTATTTATTCTTTGGTTTTCTGACATCTGAAATATTTTAACAGTTATATATAATATTTTTTTGAGAATCTGTAATCTGTATTCGATTTCTGTCTGAAGAAGAAATAAGACAGACCATATTTACACCAGTTCTTCCACTTTCCACCAAGTTTTTGACTAACCTTGATTCAATATTCTACGGCGAGTGTCCAGTGGATCAGTATTATGGTGAGTATCTAGTCTTTTTCGTACGTTGTTGTTTCGGAATGACTCGATTCATTTCGTGTTCTGTTTATTATATGTAGGTACGTCATCAGGATATATTCATTTCACATCTATACTTAGTATTTCGAGAGTATATGGTCATGAGTGTTGCATCTGTTCAAGGTTTTACGATTGCCATCAAAAGATTTAGAGTTGAATCGATGGTGATATTGGTTCAGTGGAAATGTGAGAATCAAACCAAATGAAGTATATACGTGTGTATGACCTCTGTCATTATTTTTCAAGGTGAATAAATATTTTCAGGATGCGATTTTATGTTGGATGGAATAAACTGATTCAACTGATTCTTTTGCAAGCGAGCCTGATGCATTCCCTTCGAATTGAAAAGTTTCTTTCAAGAAACACTGACCCCACTTTTGATATACCTACATACCTATTACAGAAATCTAGCAAACTTCTCACAAATTGTATTTTACTTATTACAGAATTTGTTCTAAAAAATGTGTTCTAGAATACATACTTACATTGATTATTTCTAACAAGTACTGATGTATTCATTCATCAAAATAAAAATGTTGGTTAAATACTTAACAAAACTCACCTAAATTATTTATTTCTCCCAAAGGAGGAAAAGTAAAAGTGACGTCACGGTACGTCATCAATGAAATAACTCGTGCGGCATTGACGACCTAAACTATATTCTATTATATATAGGGTTATTCACGTTATTCGACACGAATCATTATGGCTAAAGAATTTCTTTTTTTTTTTTCGGATGAATAGGAACCTATCAGCACTACATTTTGAACATATTTTAATTTTGTACAGGGTGTGCTAGGACCACGAGATGTATCTAAGTTGCTATTTTACGAATAGAAAACCCTACCGACATCCTGTATATCATTGCATATTTAGATTCTGCCTGAAGAGCTGATTCCATCAAGTCATCACACTCGGGGGAGATTTTTCAAGTTTAGGATTTCTTTGTGGCGAATCTATTCATTATTTGTCATGTCCGTATCTTTGCTTTTGATTTACTATCTACCGACATTCAATAAGAACAGATACAGGGTGGTTCAAGATTCAGAATTCTGATCACCCTGTATATGTTCCAATTACTCTATTACGAATTTCATTATGTGGGATGCAAGAATGAAAATAACGTGCCAATAAGATATATTGTGACTAGTTCGTGGTTTTAGTTCTCCAATGAATTTAGTTTCTCAGTTTCTTGAATATATTATCCAAAAAGGACTTGTTATTTTTTGAGGAGGGCGCGGAGAAATCATATATATAACATGGGACAAAAGTGATCTTCATTATCTTGAATAATTACTCTTTATCCTCGGGAAGAAAAGTATAGCACTTCTCTCCCTAGTTATACAAATAGCTATTTATCATATGCATGAAATAACCGAGATATATCGCTTGTTGACGAAATTCTGGGGCACCCTGTATATTATGAAGGAGTTATGACGATTTGTACGATACTTCTTGATGCTCTTGATTCCACAGTAATTTTCTGTTTTCTATACTCAATAAATTAAGACGCAGATATTTATAATTCTGGGTAGGAACTAAGCGATCAATTCCAAACTAGGTATATTCCGACAGAATTGAAAATGTCATTATGATCTGATGATAGGTTCGAAATGAGGTCTATAAGAAATAAAACCTTAAACAGACCCTTCTTTATAAACTGATAGCCTGCGGCACCCTATATATAATTTATCGTTCGTTTTATCTTAAATTATACCGAAATAAAAAATGCTCACGAAAGTTATAAAAACCAAACACATGTCAACTGTTTACAAAATGTAACAGTTGAGCAACAACTCCACAAAGGTTAGGTTAGTTTCGGTTGTTAACTAGTAAAATATAAGGGTCGACAGAAGGTGGCGCCTGATAATGTTTTTTGTTGATTTTGCAGTTCCGATAATTATCCAAAAAGAATAGGAAATTCACTAAGTAGGTTCTTTATACATATCACAATGTACATTTAATGACTCGTACAATATTTTTGAAAGTAGTACTACTTATTTGGAATAAACTATTCAGCATTCAAATACTGATGTGTATTTGAATACCTTTTGTAGGGTACAGTCAGATGCATTGGCGGTGTTAGCACCTTCAGTCACTTCTGCAATAAGAGCACTAACACCATCCAACCGCGACATGCTTCTTACAGCTGACTGTACATGTGATTATATTCATACAAATACTTGTTGGACTATATTTATAACTCAGCATTTGCATATATTTTCATATGGTATTTGTATATATCTGTATTTGAATATATTCGGAGTATTCGAATGCTTCTGAAGTATTTGAATGCTTCAACAGGAAGTATTCAAATACTTATCGACAGTATTGAAAAAAAAACTTCACAAACGTTAAGATTTCCACACTGTGCAACCTTCTTCTAGGAAATTGTGACGCCTTTATTTGAGCGGTTGCAGGATGCAACTCAAGGTCTACGTAATATTTCGCGAAGAAATTCACATACAATACCTTCACGCGAGTTCTTAGGGGAATTCGCATACGAAACCTTGTTTCAAAAATTTCGAGAGATTCGCATCAATTACCACTGGCGAGATCTCCAAGTATTCGCACTATTCGCAAAACCGAGTACTTCAAGATATTCGCACATATATATCCTTGTGGCGAGTTCTTCAGGATATTCGCATCAGTTACTACTGACGAGGTCTGTAAGTGTTCGCAACTACGCGCCATTGGCTTCAAGAAATTCACGAAAAATGCTCATGACGAGGTCTCTGAGTGTTCGCATCACAACCTGTTCAGGGCATTCCCATGATAATCAGATAATCCTCTGGTGCATGAGTGCTTCGAAATATCCTAGTATTCATATCACCAAGGTTTCTGCTATATAGTATTTATTGGCTGCTAGCAGTCGGCTGTCGGCAAAGGGTAATTAGCCCCAGCTGTTTTGAATTCTGCCAAGATGAATTTACCATTTGTTCCATCCAGGAAACTCCGTATGGGCTCCATGGCCTATAAAATGGAATAATGAAACATGGTAGGTAAGTAATGTATGATCGTGATGGTAATTGATACGAGGTCAGGCGTCGGAAGTAGGAAACAAAAACAAGGAATATCTTCAGAATCAATTTTGACAAAATAATCATGAAAAGAATGCTTTATCACTGTTTTCATAAAATCATTCTCTCCAAACTGTTTCGTTCTCGATTCTTCACCCCGTATTTTATTGTTACATCGTCATAATTCGACAATCGAATAGAACAGGTTGATTCGATTTTTTTCGAGAAAAATATTAGATAGATCCTCCAGAAATCTTGAAGATAGACTAGTTTTTGGTGGAGAAGAAATACAGCGAAAAATACAGAGCCTATATAAGAAGTTCATCAGTGCTATACAGTTTTTACGCGATATCTCATTTTGTATAGTCTTTGGAGAAAAGTCTGTATAGAATGAATATTTTGCTATATATATATTTGACCAAGAAATCTAAATAGGTTCTCTTGAATTTTTCTTCTCAATTATGATGATACACACCATGCAATAAGTATGGTGAAATAACTTTCATCGTCTTCTTGAAATTATGGTGTACAGGCATGTGGCACTCCAGTGGGATTCCGTGGGATTTCAATGGAATTCCGGTGGGAATCCAGTGGGATCCCAGTGGAATTCTAGTGGAATTCCAGTGGAATTCAAGTGGAATTTCTTGGGATTCCGTCAAATGTAAGAAAACCAATTTTGTGTAATTTTTTCATTGAAGACTCCATATCATATTGTGTTCACCCAATGTCAGTGTCAATTTTGATTACCAATTTCATTCAAATTACTTGGAACGTTGCAAAGCAACAAATTTTTTCTGTCTAGGCAGAGGAAGTACACCTTCCCTGCCTGTTGAGTGTCAGGGAAAAGCAACTTTCCATGCCGCTTGTAAAAAATATCAAACTCCTATTTTCTTTAAAGTCGTAAACTCAGGTCGTATATAATATGTTGATATTTTGCAATCGCTTGTTCACGTTATTAACGTTCGGAATATCTTCAAGAACTCGCATCAAGAATTTCTTGTTTGTTGTTTGTGATACCCTCGGGATGAATTAAAGAACTCACAATAAGTATATCTGATTCAGAATACGTTCGAGTCAACTGTATATAAGAACTCGCTGTGAGAATATCTTGTTCACGTTACATACATGATAACTTCAGAAATTCAAAGCAAGGATTCCTTTCAGGTTATACTTTCGTATACTTTTGGAATTCGCCGTGAAAATGAAATCGATAACTGAAAGGTGAGGTCTGGAAGATACTTGCTTGGGGCTTCAAAAAGAAATTTGTTAAGTTACGCACATTGCGATAGGAGTTCTCATATGATCCTAATGATATCTCTCTGAGATCTCGCGGAGAGGTCTGTGTTACCTGAGAACTTCGCTACCACAGTTCGGCTTCTTCAAGTGAAATACTCGAATAATATTCGGAGGAAACGACAGATTCTCACAAGATTTAGTCCATTCCATTATGAATATATTATAATGATTTTAGATCATGATGATGCTTGAGACAAAATAATGCAATATTTGATGAAGACATTGGTGAATGATCCATATTGAATCATGATAATGATGATACTTGATGAAAGAATCAATATTTCCTTCAAGAAAATCAGAGGATTCTCAAATTTAGTATTCTTGAATGTGGAAGGGCAACGACTGTTGCCGACTAGTTAGAGGTGAAACTAGGTTCATTATTTATATTTATTTATAATGATTGTGATCGATCTTGTTTTTTGTTCGTCTTTTCAACAATGCCAATATCGTCTTATACAATTTTATCAATACTAACATGAATGTGAAACACCTTCACCGAAGAACTTAGTTAATTCTTTTTTATATTCAATTTAACCTAAGGATCATTCGTTTGTAGTCTCCCTGATGATGGAAATATAATATTCCAAAAGCTTGGACAAACTTTGAAGAGTTCTCATTTTAGTTTGCTGCATTCCCCAATAAACCTAGTTTTATATTCTTGAATATAGCCGAAGATATCATGATATTCATCTGCGAAGAGCATTACTATTCAAGGATATTTTTTCAGAAAAACAAGATATATAGGTACTCATTTGGAGTAATTCATCGTTGAATAAATATATTCTCTCGAATTGAGAAATCGTTCTGATGTGGATGTACACATAAAATTAAATACGAAGTATAAACAGGATACCATATAAATATCGACAGAATAGAAATGTCAAGTTAAGATTTCTTGGAATATGCCGAAGATAAGGATGAACAGCATGCTAGAGTTCCTTCGAAACGAAACGTATAGAGATTTGGGTAACGCCATTCTGTAGAGGTGAAAAAGTGCTTTATGTTTTTAGGGAACATTTCAAATAACTTCAGAAAATATTACAAACCAAATCGCCAAATTCGTTTTTTTTTCGAATATATCCGGAAGTCGACAACATTTTTGGGATTTCTCAACATCTATTTATTATTTTTGTATGTATGACAATTTGATGTTCATCATACAGAACGTGGAAAGAAATTCTGAATTGATTGAGATTGTTAATTCTCAATGTTCGACGTGGCAAATAGCCAGGAATGTAGTTGTTCTCTGTTGAATATTCAGAATGATGTTATGTGCATATACATATTTTTATCCGAAGGAGATTGCAAATTGTCAACTTTAGAAGATGTTCTGAAATTCTTATCGTGTGTGTTCAATTGACATAATCCAATGTTCGTCGTGGCATATAACCAGGAAAGTAGTTGTTTTCTGTTGAATAAACCGAGAAAGAATTGATATTTTTATTACATAGAGAATACCAATTCCCAATATATTTCTTTATATATATGTATGAATTTTTTCATGTTCATAATTTATCTAAGAATATTCCTTTTCAATTTATTTATTGATTCTTCAATTGCCTATTGTGTAACTCATACGGTTACCAAGATCCCCATACATGCTGTTCATCTTTATCTTGGGCACACTGTACATAAAGTGGGATCAATTCTCTAACAGGGCAAACTAAAAGAATATGAAAATTTAATAGGAGGGGACGTGATGAGGATTCCCATGTTCATATAAATATACCAACAATTTCAACCACGATTCAAACATAAATATTAAATGAAAGAGATTATGCGTGCTCGAAATCACAGATTCTAAATTAAGATTAGGCAGTAATTAATAATGGACTAGTTAACAACGTAACGACACTATCAAGATTACGTTTGTCATTTATTAATATTTAACAAAATTAATTCCGTTCACCATACAAAAGGGGATAAAATATTACCTTTATTGCTTCCTGCGCATATGGCGAGGTGAGTTCTTCGGTTTTCTACCTGAGGTATCCTCATCATTGTTATATCCACCCTCCGAGAAATTATCTTAAACGTATTGTCTACGTGTCCTTATTAAGACGAGATGACAAGCTCTATCACATATTTTCTGTGATATCAAAGAACGTGAACAGAGAACTGATGCTGCTTACGTGATAATCGTATATGGGTCTACGTAGAAACAAAATGTTATGGATTATTCACCTTCATAATGCAGTTATCAGTCTTTTTATGGTCATCTTGAAATGTTTTTATCTGTATAGAATTGTTGAACTTGCTTCTGGTGTCGGTATTCCTCAACCGAATTCGATCTACTAGGTAGATATCATTCAAAGGTTTCCAATGACTTTGTTGAAGTGTTCTCAAGTGGGATACAAATGATCATCCTTGATATCTAAATAAGCGATATCAATATGAATATTAAATCCGATTTTAACGGAATATTCTAACAAGATGAGCTTGAATAACTATATACCTAACAAACTTTTCCAAACAATATAATAATAATTATAGAGGACCAATAATTGAATGGCCAGCTCGCTCGACGGACTTGTCTCCCATCAATAATTTCTCATTTAGGTCATTTGAGACCAATTAATTAGCTTATATAATTCAACTGAATGACCTGCACGAATTGAAAAGAAGAATCGTTTGAATGACAGGCAATTACCGTAGGTGCAGAAAAAATATGCAAATTGACTTCAGCAAACTGTCTGGATACTTGGATGCTCTCCACAGTTCAGCCTATAATATACAGTTATTCCGTTTGCTTGAAGAAGTGACTGATTATTTCAAAATTCGGAAAACTTTGAAATGTATTGCTTTCTTTTTATTTATATCATACCTAACATGTCATGGTTCGGCCTTATGATCATTTATTTGTAAGGATAATCCTTCAAAATGGTATCCCCATTCGGTATCACCGACATTAAATACTATCATGAACTAATGGCATATCATAAGGAAGACGGTAAGTCACTATTGACTAACGAGATAGATCTGGTGAAGATGAATCATGCGCATTTAGAACCTATCATAATAATATATTTTATTCACTCTTGCTCATGTTTCGAAGCACCAAGAAACATGGCTCACTGTCAAGAGCGGTTCTTCATTGATTGCATCATGACACAACAAAGAAAACTTGGATGGAACGTTTACGATGGGCCACCCGGTATATTCCTGAATGTTATGTTATGATTCATAGATAGTGAATATCGAGATAATCACAACCTCAACCTCAACAGCTTATCGCCTTGCTAAAGAAGATGCAGATGCGCTCTTTCGTCCTAGACCTTTCTGTGGTGAAAGTAAATGTCACCTAATGACAGAGCTCGGAAAATAGGAAGATAGTGAAAAGTCCTCTTACTGGAGAAAAACACCAGGTCAACGACAAGCGAAAAGGTTCATCAACCTGAGATATAGTTCGTCCCTGGATTTCTTACAGGAGACTGCCCTCTCTGAGGTATCACCTGAAAAAGATGGGCCTAGCGAAGACTGATGCCTGTCGCTTTCACAACATTGTGACCAAAATCACGGAACATATTATACTTTGCTCATATATTGTATTAGTTTGCCAAGGGCTGAATCACCTACAAAATGTCTATCTGACGCCTGCTGAAGTGGTTAATCGAACCGTCAAGAAAATCCTAGGCTTCACTAAAAGTCTAGAGATAGAGGATTGGAAATATATGAGGGTAATCACAACAGATTATCCAAGTCGTAGTGATCGAGAGATCCTCTTGTCTATACCACCCACCTACAATCTATAATATACTTCCAACATTTCAACTTTTTCTTTATATGTTCTGGTTACCACGAGAATGGATATCCTGTAATGTTCAGAGAACATCGTGAGAACCGAGAAAAATAAGGTAGGAATTGGTGCTCTTCTTGAATATCTGGAGGTTATATGCCTCGGGAAACACCTCCTTTGGCAATGTGTTCCAGAGCCTCGCTATTCGTTGGATGAACGAGTCTTTGGAAAGAGATATTCTGCAGGTCTCCAAAGTGACCACGAAAGGGTGCGAAGCCTCAACTCGTCGGGTTAATCTCGAGGGGACTGCCAAGGGAGGAACAATTGTTGATATTTCAGAAGAGCATCGTCCATGAAAATATCTATAAAATAGAGCTAGATCGCCAACTTTTCTACGGTGTTCCAGAGAAGTGAGTGAGTTTGTGAGCGAGGCATCTCCCACGAGACGAATTGCCCTGTTTTGAACAGAATCCAACAGTTTCAGGGTATGTTTGGATGCTGCACTCCAAATATGGGAACAGTATTCCAGGACAGGTCGGATCTTTTTTTATCGCTTGGAGCTCACGAAAGGAAACCCTATAATGTTCAAAGAACATCGTGCGTTCCTAGGGAGGATCTGTGCCTTATAGATCATAAGCAGCTGACTGGGAGTGAAATAGCTCTTGGCCCGAAACAGAAAACCAAGTTTTTGGAATGCACTATTAGCAATTTGATCACACTCCCTCGTTCGTTTCTAATTTGTCTGGTTGGTATTGGCGCCCTGGAAGAGAAGGCGGTATGGAGGGTACTATCATCCGCGAAGCTGTGTACTGGACATGAAGATGCTTCCAACAAATCGTTGATATGGAGTAGAAATAGTGTTGGTGCTCTGAACATTACAGGATATCCCTTTTCATGGAAACCAGAACATAAAGAAAATAATATTTGATCCTTGCGGACCACCAGCATCAATGATAAGATAGTCAGATGAAACTCCGTCGACCACTACATGGAGAGACCTGTTTGAGAGAAAACTAGCTAGAGAACATAGCTGGGGAGGCAAGCCATAAGATGAAAGCTTGGCGAGGAGTCCGTGGTGCCAGACTCGATCGAATGCCTTGGAGATATCAAGTGCTACGGCTGAGGTTTCACCATATTTTTCAATAGATTGCTGCCATATATGTGAGACGTAAGCGAGCAGTTCACCAGTTGATCTCTGAAGACGGAAGCCATATTGCCTATCGTTGATAATACCTGAATGTTCTAGGTATTTCATGAGCTCGATGGTGATATCTTTCTCAATCGGTGGGATTCCG
This sequence comes from Phaedon cochleariae, assembly GCA_918026855.4. Classification (NCBI taxonomy): domain Eukaryota; kingdom Metazoa; phylum Arthropoda; class Insecta; order Coleoptera; family Chrysomelidae; genus Phaedon; species Phaedon cochleariae. The sequence goes on along the minus strand of OU896720.1, from coordinate 16,226,788 downwards.
CCGGAGCCACAAGCTTTGTTGGTGTTGAGACCCAATAAAATCTTCCTTATAGTACGTTGGCGAAAGGTGATCTCGGGCATATGACTGTCAATTCGCGTCATGTTTGGAGGATGTTTTATCGATGAATCCAGAGTGGAATTTCCAGCAAATAAATGCGCAGATATGTTGGCTTTCTCCTGGGCAGTTGTAGCTATTGTTTCATCTTCTTTGTTTAGAGGAGGAAACGAGCTGGAAGTGAAGTTTCTTCCCACAGCTTTGGCGAAGGACCAAAATGAACGGGATCCGTTAGGACATTCAACAAGCTTTTATCTTATTTTGGCATTATGAGCATCCTTTGATGATCGAATTGTCTCATTGCATATACCTCTAGCCTCGATATATTCTGCTCTAGTCTCAGGGCCTGGAGTTTTCTGCCATCGATGGAATACTGCCTGTTTGCAAGCGACAGCTCTAGAGCAGTTTTTACTGAACCAGGCCTTATCGGAAGATGTTCTCCTTACAGTGTTCGGTATGTAGGTTTGTATCCCCAACCTGATGATTTCAGAAATTGAAGTGTAAACAAAAAGTCGTCGGATATTGTAAAGAAATTAGGAAAATAAGAAGATTATCGGAATTAGCATAAAGTTATATCTATCATCGTGTCGTTCATTAGAAATAATTTACCCGCCACTGTTTTCAAGAGCGGCCTGATATTTTATTTGGGTTATTATCAGAAACATATTGGATATACCCGGTGTGTGTGCCACACGATTGTATGCCTACCCGAAGTTCCATGAAAGTCGTGACCAGCGCACATCAGATATCGGACCGAGTCATCCATCAAACGCTGGGTGTGAAAACTCGATGAACAAGATAACGAAAACACTTCGTAATAACCTTTGTCTAAGCGACCTTTTACATTGGTTTGCAACAAAAAAGTCATTTATCTAATATAAGGGTTGTTGTTGCATATAATAACCTTCTCTATCTGATACTGAACGCCAGTTTCCACTACAAACAGTGCCATTTTATGCTTGTTTGTAGCTACGCACGATATGTAGTTGTAGATGGGGGAGATTTTTTATATCACCAGACACTAATTGGTTCCTGGTTTTGATTGATGGATCATTATATGCTTAATTAAGTATTTTGATATAAGCTGCAATTTTGAGGGATAGAAACACAGTGTATCGTATAAGTGTTTACTTATATGGGACATGGGAGGCATCATCCTGAAGATGTCGATTAGTATACCTATATATAGTAGTATAATTTGGAGTAAAGTACATCTAATATATGTGATACATAAAGAATGTTTTGAAGCTAATATAAATGAAGTAAATGATAGATGACGACAAAACTGAACAAAATGGAATAATGTGTCGTGAAAAAAAAATTCAGAAGATGTTGAAATTTGAAGTTATTGTAGATCATTAATCAGAGGTAGACAGCTGAACCCAGTCGTTCGATCTCATAGTCAAATAGTATGGTGAAAGCGTAAATTGAACAAAACATCAAAAACTAATGTCTTACACAACAGCCTATTCTTGTTATTGCTCTAATTTCGGAAACACCTTGTATATATGAATGCAAATGGAAATTACTTATCCACTAAACCATTTTACCACTTACCAAACCGATTTTTCAAACGCCTCGACACGTGTTTCGCTAACTATGTTAGCATCGTCATGTTTTTTTAAAATTAATAATGAGTTTGAATCTTCTCCTGAAGATGCTAACATAGTAAGCGAATCACGTTTCGATGCGTTTAAAAAATAGGTTTGGTTAGTAGTGAAACATTGTAGTGGATTAAGGTTCCAGTCTTCGATGAAACAAATTGATCGTGTTTGGATTATATATTTATACGTATGGTACTGGTACTGCAAAGTTTGAAGAGGTCATAGTTGGATCATTGATGGAGCCTATTGGGTTCTTCTCTATAATGGCAAGAGATGGTCGAATATGTGCTTCTATTGCCAAGGTGTCGAAAGCTGCTGTGAGGTGATATATTTGTAGGCCCTCAGAGGGCTATATTGGCGATAATTTCAGTTTTTTTTGCACCCACTAATATCATTTAAGATATTAGAACATTAAATAATATAAATATAAATAAATCGATAAAACGACCAAGATTATGTATTACTCATGTTTCTCCTACAATGTTCCGATAAAACATTCGCGTAAGCCGCTTTTTTCTTCATCATCCTGTCCACATTTTTCGACAAGGATTCGATGGTGGGAGAACCTTCGTTTGAACTTTCCTTGGAAGACAACCTGATACTTTTTCGAGACTTGACAGTCTGATGGTTTGGTGGCGAATCGAACGATGACACGTCTTGTAGCACTGACATATATATCATGCAGAATGGTATGAAGGAGGGTCTAAGTGGAAGAATCCATTTCTTCAGGAAGTTTGCTACTATTTCTTGTAATTTTTTTTAACTCTAGTGAGCCTTTCGATCTTCTCTTGATTGTTCAGAGCAGTACTCTTATCTTCAACTCCATTACTGTCCTGAGATCTCACATTGTTGATTCTATCATTCGCATTTGAGGTTCTCTTCAAAGAAATCAACTCAGTTTTTCCATCGTTTTTATTCGACAGCACTCCATCTCAATTCGACCTCATTTTGCTTCTTGCTTCAGAATCGTTGCTATATCAATCGTTATATATACTGTTGCTTCTCCGACTTTTGTTCCGCGTCCTTGCAACCTTCACTAGAAATACCAGTCAGACGAACTAGACAAGCCCAGTCAGCACATCCGTTCGTTGTCAACCTCGAAAGATGTCGAACAGCACTTTATCAAAACTCCTTCATCTATAGAACGGCTAGGCTCTGGAATTCATTGCCTGAGGAAGTATTTCCAAGAACATATAATTTCCAGAAGTTCAAAAACAATCCAATACCTATCTCCTATTCCTATCCTCCTTAGGCACGATGTTCTTTGAACATTATAGGGATTCCCTTTCGTGCGCTCCAAGCGATAAAAAAAAAGATGATGTATGCTTCTCCATTCACAATAGATTTAGATGATTTCTGTGAAACAATCGAGTCATTGTACTCGTTCTATAAGTCAGTGATTGGGTGTCTACAATATGCTGTGTATAGTGTCCAGACAAAGTTGTGTTTCAATAGATTATGATGCTTCTGTGTATTTGGAATAACAGTAAAAGGATGATGTAGGTGCCTTGATTTCATGCTGAAATACGAAATGAGTATAGGCTGGCATAGGACTGGTCTGCGGACTTCACAACAACTGGCCCAATTCTCTAATCATTACTGGAGTGCACTAGAGCGAGACTGCAGTTTGAATACCTATATAGGAATACATTCGAGAATCGGCTCCCTGATGGGGGTCAACCATTTCCAGTTTTAACATCGATCCTGAAGGTGAAAAAAATGGGTCCGCGTACTCTCAATTGGCGAGGGCATGATACGAATAAGTTTCAGGACTTTTCGAATTGATAATGTTAGCATCTTCTGGAGAAGACTCAAACGTTAACAAATCGATTTGGGTAGTATTAATGAGTATCAATATGTCAGTGTTCAAAAAATAACTCGATCAAGTAAATTGTTCACCAGAAATGAAATCGATTATTATGTCTCCTTTCTACTTATCTTACTATCTAACCGTGAGGTTCCTATAGTTGGCAGAACAATGTGTTTGAAAGTGTGTCATTGCTGTTATTTTCATGAAATTGCTATTAATTCCATATTTTAATCACGTGAGATCAATTGCTAAAAGTGCATCCCAAAAACTTGTTTTCTGTTTCGGGCCTGTCCTGGAATACTGTTCCCATATTTGGAGTGCAGAACCCAAAAATACCCTGGAACTGTTGGATTCTGTCCAAACAGAGGGCAATTCGTCTCATGGGTGATGCCTCGCTCACAAACTCACTCACTTTTCTGGAACACCGTAGAAAAGTTGGCGATCTGGCTCTATTTTAGATATTTTCATGGACGATGCTCTTCTGAAATATCAACAATTGTTCCTCCCTTGGCAGTCCCCGCGAGATTAACCCGTCGAGTTGAGGCTTCGCACCCCTTCGTCGTCACTTTGGAGATTTACAGAACATCTCTTTCCATAGACTCGTTCATCCAACGAACAGCGAGGCTTTCGAACACATTGCCAAGAGAGGTGTTTCCCGTGGCATACAACCTCCAGAAATTCAAGAAGAACACCAATTCCTACCTCATTTCTCTTGGTTCTCACGATGTTCTCTGAATATTACAGGATATCCCTTTTCGTGGAAACCAGAACATAAAAAAAAAGGAAATGCAATACTATAGGTACTTCAAAATATTCGGGTTATACATCGATGACTTGTTGCATAATTACAAAGATTGTCAGTTTGACAGTTGACATAATCCGACCGCCAATCGGAAGTATCATATACTGTTAAACTGATACGATTTGTAATTATGCAGGAAGTTTGAGATATATAACCTTGAATATTTTGAAGTTCGAATTGTATTTGATGCGATTATTCTTTGAGTAGTTCTGAACGAACATTATCATTTTACCAGGCGCTTTATTTGTATATAACAATATGAATTGGATACTGTAGAAATAATTCAAGATTTCTGATTGTTGACGTTACTCTATGTATATACACTTATATTCGAAATTATACAAGGTAGCTTAACTTAATTGAACGTTTTGATTGGTTTAAAATCATACGAGGAAAATAATCATAAATATACTGTGAACTCATAGTATGACTCTGAATGGCTCATATTTTCCGGACAATAAATCACTCGTCGTGAGTATCGCCATCACATAACGACAACTGATCAAGTCGCTTGAGGTAGTCGATCATTTCCTAGGGCATGAGTGATGATGATGATCGGGTATGTTAGTCATTCTTCGGGTTTCTCGTCGTCACAAACTTTCCAAGTCACATTAGGTCAAACGGATGGAATAGTGATGTTTAGTGAAATCATTGAGTCGATCGAGATCAACAAGATGTGGTTTCGCATTGAAATTTCCAAATTGACATACCAACACATGCAATATTAATATTGTCAATTTCTCCGAGAGAAATAATCATTTCAGTGTCATTTTCGATTATTACTTGTTTTCGGTAGTTTCTACCAAAAATCCAACATTGACAAAAAATAATCGAAACTAACTCTCTATGTCCATATATTCTAAGTGAACAATACAATAGGCGAGTGGACCATTCTTTTTCATTTCTTGAATAGAATAATCACTCAATAAGACTTTTTTGGTATATTTTCAGGTGCTAAAATCATCAATGCCACGGCCATTTTCGAAAAGCTGGAAATGTACCGCCAGTAAAAACTGACGCCACGATTTTGTAAGTTGTTGCCATGTGTGGAAATACAATTATGAACTTCATAAATATTAGTTATTTGATCATTCATCAATTCCTAATTGAGTATTGGTAATACTCTCAATTATCAATAAAAATTCAATATTCTCAAAATTTTTCCTTATAATTGCTTATTATAAAGTTATGCAAATAATAATTATATTAATTCACACTAGAGGACATTTGGATCGGTGAACGTGACAACCGACTTGTGGGCGTGGTATTGTGGGTTTTCAGCATTCAGTACTATGTTGCCAAGTCTCCAACATTCACATGATATTTTGTTATGGAGAATAAGAAATAATTGGACATGCTGATTGCTTGAAAAAGTCAAGAATGAACTATAACATCATGGGTTCCTCCTATTATGTTTTATTCGAAGACAGGACTCTACTTCAGATTCCCAAGGAAAAGTGCCGCCAGACATTCCACCCGTTGAGAGTCGAATTCCCGAAATCGTCTTCCGTCAACGCACTATCAGACGAATTTTGCTTGGTCTCAAAACGAATAAAGCTAACGGTCCTGATGGAATTCCACCCATTATCCTCAAAAAATGTGCACCAGAGTTAACACCGATTCTCTGCAAGTTGTTTACTTTCTCGTACAGGTCGGGTATTTTTCCATCATGCTGGAAGACAGCTAGAGCCCAACCAATCCCCAAAAAAGGGAATAAGAACCTGCCCAATGACTACAGGCCCATTGCCCTGTTATCAGTAATCTCCAAAGTGATGGAGAAAGCCATCAATATTGAGCTTACCAAATATCTAGAGAGCTCAGGAATCATCAATGATAGACAATACGGCTTTCGCCACCGAAGATCTACTGGAGATCTACTTGCCTACGTTACCCATTTATGGCAAGCTTCATTAGAAAAACACGGGGAATCTCTAGCTGTCGCGTTGGACATATCGAAAGCATTCGACCGTGTTTGGCACGAAGGACTCCTCCACAAACTACCATCATACGGCTTACCATCTCAGCTATGCCATCTCTTATCGAGTTTTCTTTCAGGCAGATCGCTTCACGTGGTGGTGGACGGTGTATCGTCTGATACCATTGGCATCAATTCCGGCGTTCCACAAGGATCAATTTTGGCACCAACTTTATTCCTGCTTCATATCAATGATCTGTTGGGAGTAACAACTTGCCCCATCCACAGCTTTGCAGATGATAGTACCCTCCATACTGCGTTCTCTTCCAGAATTCCCATTTCTTCCCAGGAAACTAAGAACTCACGGCGCAGGCAGGTCAATGCTGTCAATGAAGATCTTGCTGAAATCACAGCCTGGGGAACCAACAACCTAGTTGAATTCAACGCCATCAAAACTCAAGCCTGCATTTTCTCTAGAAAGGCGTGAGTTCCGCCCGATATTGTAATGTCTGGCTCCACCATCTCCACCAAGCCCACCATATCTATGCTTGGTATTTCCATCAGCAACACTCTTTCATGGGATAATCATGTCAGATCCATCGCAAAAGCTGCTTCGCAAAAACTCGGATTCTTGTTTCGTGCGATTACACCTCAACAGCTTCTTATGATCTACAAAGCGCAGATACAGCCTGTTCTAGAATACTGTTCTCACATATAGGGTTCAGCACCAAAACATACGCTGATGCTGGTGGGTGACGCCACACTCACTCACTCTTTGACATCTTTGGAACACCGTAGAAAGGTCGGCGACCTTTCACTTTTCTATCGATACTTCCACGGGAAATGTTCTTCGGAAATCTCTGCTATCATCCCTTCACTAGCATTACCAATCAGACGAACTAGACAAGCCCAGTCAGCACATCCTTTTGTTGTCAACCTCGAAAGATGTCGAACAGCACTTTATCAAGACTCCTTCATCCATAGAACGGCTAGGCTCTGGAATTCATTGCCTGTGGAAGTATTCCCAACAACATATAATCTCCAAAAGTTCAAAAAAAGTCCAATACCTACCTCCTGTCCCTATCCTCCCTAGGAACGCACGATGTTCTTTGAACATTATAGGGATTCCCTTTCGTGCGCTCCAAGCGATAAAAAAAACTCAAACAAATTTTTTGATAACTTGATTCTAATTGGTGACTTGACAACCCTGCTCCATGAGTGGAAATGGAAGATTATCTGACCAATGACAAAACAGCATAAAAATTTACGTCACCATTAATTCGACGAATGGCCAAATGGCGGCCAAGAAGGTTCGTTTGAAAGGAGCTCTGAAATTCAACAATTCATTATCAGGCCACTCGCCCATCGCACCAATTAGAGAATTAATTATTACAAATTATCAGTGTACTGTAAATACTTACTCATTCTCATTTATCCAAAATACTCTTCTCAAGATATAACGAAATTTGCAAAAATAAAACCGGAAGCACATTACATAGATATTACCGAAAACAAACAACAATCACATCAGATGCATTTTGCTTCATCGCACTTGTTCGCAGAGTTCCAAAAATTCCGTCCTGGTTTTAAAGATATTCTCTTGGTCCCATACTCCATTTCAACCCTGTATGCGTAGAATTTTAGTTTAATTAATCTTTCCTGAATAAGATGACGATAGTAACAAAATCTGTTTTTTCTGTGACGGGAAAAAAGTTTGGCATTTCATCTCTGTTGGCAGGTTATAAAATGTCACTCTTCATAATATCACTTTTTTCCTCTGGGAAAAATGTGAGTACTTTTTTCCCGGATATATATCACATATATATACACTGTTGATGGCTTCTGTTGTGCTATAGTTCCGGAAAATGAGTCAATAATACCATCTCCGAGAAAGAACTGCAAGTCCTTGTATCTTCCATTCGACTTCGCGGTTATGTATATTACTAAACAACCACTAAATTCGCAATTTTTTTGAATCAAATCACAGAATTAGACTGACAGAAGTGACATCAGATATTTGATTACTTCAAAAGAATGATAAAGATGCCTACAACGCAGGTGTCCCTACTGTTAAAAACATAATATTTCACGTCGATAATTTTCAAATTTCAAAATAATGTAATATCTTCTCAATATTGAGTCGTCCTTTCATCTGTCACAGAAAAAAATAGTGTATTATACACGGGAAAAATATTAGATTTTAGCACACGGTTTATTTATTGTCTCCCTCCGCTACGCGTCGGGAGACAACACAACCTCGAGCTAAAGTCTACTACTTTTTTCCCTTGTATAATAAATAACTATTGAATAGTGGTAAAACAGGGTATAGTAAAAATGATTCTTTTATATGTATGGGTATATAAAAATCGAGATATAGCGGACAGGGACACGAAATTGTGGCAGTTTCCTGAGGTGTGCATGTAACTGTCCAAAACAATGCCATCTGCATAGCTTTCTGCTTCCGCTTTTCCTCGCATGCAATCGGAACTGGGGCTCTCTCAATCAAATTTATCAAGTAAGCTCTCTTCCTTCTGAAAATGACCTCTACTGCCGTCTCCCTAAAGGTTACAGAGCCATCAGGAATAACCAATTCTATTGTTCCACCAAGTAATATTTATTTTTGATAAGATCTGAGAGACTACAAATCGACACCTTGACAACCCACAATTAACTTTATAATGTTCTGTATTGTTTCAGAAATGCGTAGATAGTTCGGATAGATAAAAAGAGACCAAATATTGGGGATATGATGAATGTGCTTATGACTTACAGTTATCTGTTGGATCACACGAGACACGATGAACTCTTTGGGCTGTAGGCAGAAAAAAACGTGAAATATATTTGAAATTCAATTTGAAATGGGCGAGCAGCAGGTGTGACGGTACAGGATGTCTCTCTGTTGGTCAGGGAGGTGAAAGATGTAGGCGAGTGCCTTATAACGTGTTCAGAAATCATTATATCGCTTTCACAACTCACAGATATACAAATTGAGGTAAGTAAATAGTTTATGATGATCAGCATTCTAGGTATTCTTAGTAATTCTACTAGACTAAAGCACAGTTAAAAGAATACAAATTGTATTCTTTTAACTGTGACTAAAGTGGAGCAAGAGGGTAATGGAGCGTATGAATCCCTTCTTTTTTATTAACCCTCCATCAGTGGTGACGTGGTTTTGCGGAACATGAGCGGTGACGTCGGTCTGAGAGACATTCAATATTTTTCTGGTTTACAGTGCGTGAAGGGGCCCAAAAAAGGTTGAGCAAGAGCTAGAGGAAAGCAGTAAAGGGGGGATCGCGCGACTGCGAGAACATTCAAAAAATAGATTCTGGTCGGTCTGAGAGACCGCAGGTCACCACTGCTGCGTTAAGTTTCTATCTCCCTAATTTGAAACTTCCTACTCGTGGGCTTTCAAGAAGATAATATCTGACATGGTGAATAAACATTTCCATGATGTCTCTGTCTCTGATGTGATTTAGCAATACTGGCGGTAGATACATGAATTCGATCTGATGGTGAGAAATTTCGGAATTTGATTCCTAGTTTTCAGGAAGAAGGCTCCTAGACTGATTTAAAAATGTCAAGTGAACAAGATAACTTACTGTATAAGTATAAGAATGTCATGGGATTTCGGATACTACACTAGCCGAGTTTTTATGAGTAAACAGTTCAGTTGATATCAGTTACCGATCATAAAACTTGGTGATGATATATACTGCACAATAACTTCTATTAAATAGGCAATTAAAATGAATGAGCTAAATGTGCTTGTGAGAAATACAATGTGAATGTGTTATGAGTGAATTGTTCCATTTTTTATATTCTGTTTTCATTATAGGAGAACACTAGCACTATAAGTCCATATCAAATAATAAGCAGAGCGTATTGCTTTTTCTTCAGATAGGCATTGCGTATTCAGGTTTGCTTACTAGAAAATTCAATTGAATCAACGATTATTAATGAAAGAAATCGCCTGCCATCACCTTGACTCCTGGAAGATGTGAGAATATTCATGTGAAATTTAGTTTCAAAAATGTGAATCATTACATGTCGAATCGAAAGAATTGTGTGTGGACCACCAAATGTGACATTTCCTATTCAGGAACTATCTCCGTTTCAGAAGTGATAAACATTTATACAGGCACTAAGTCTTCATTCACCATGATCGAAAATATTACTTATATAACTATTTCAAAACTACTGTGTCATAAACTACTTATATGAAATTCTGGATATTCATTATAGAATGTATAACTGGAATTGAAAACCCACCGCATACCAATAAAAAACTAAATAGTCATATGAAAATAGATTCCCTGACCATTGTGTCAAAAATGTACCTCATAACCATCTTATGCCATATCCTTCTGGAAATATCAGATACTCCCATATTCTTGTAGTATAAACAGAATTTTCTTGGTAAATTGTAATAGCACGCTGGTTCTCTATTTTAGAATACCTGTTGGATATTTTGGAACGAACCCTCACGATGACACACGAAGCGAAGCCTTCTTGGTCATTGTATTCTTATTCATTTGTAGTTAAAGTCTTGAGGAGATCGGATCGCCAGGTCACATGTGATGTCTGGATCGTCGGGGCGCTTGGGTGTTCGATAGATGGCAGCTTCGATAATATGCTCATGTTACTACATTGTTATTCCTCATAGTGAAATCATGGAGATATTATTCCCTAGTTGCAGTTTCAATTTAAAAAGATTCAGGCAGTATACCGGGTGTCCCAGGTAAGGTATATATTTCAATGGAATATCCTATTCATGGCAGAAGTTGAAAAATGTAAATATTCTTGATTCGATATAAACACGAGGTCCTTTCATTTGGGAGAAATTATATTTTTTTGAGTGGATCATTGTATTTAAAATAACTCCACAATCAAGTTGATTTCAAATCGAAATCATTATAAGTAGTTAATCTTTCAATTAACCGTTTCTTCTTCATCTAGAGTGTGAAATAGAGTATAATTATCATTGAGGAGATAATTTTCGATGGTTTCCAAGGACTCTTAAATATCAGGGCTCCATATGGAATTAAAAAATGTATATAGGGTTAGTTTCAACTGGAGGTGATCGACTTCTCATGTTGATTTTTTTCAAATAATAGATCCTTGTGTTGATTTCAAATCGTAGAAATTTCATTGATTAATCTCCTAAATGATTGATATTTCTCATTGGAATATATATGTACAGGGCTATTCATGTTATTCGACACGAAGCATTGTGGCCAGAGCATTTAATTTTTCTTTCTTTGGATGAATAAAGACATAAGCGCAACAATATCAATATATCTTCATGTTGTATAGGGTGTATAGAAACACAAAATGTATTAAAGTTGCTATTTTTCATATGGAATGCCCTGTATATTTTTGCATTTCCAGATTTTTTTCAGCTTGATGACATCAAATCATCTTCGTTGCTTGGTAGAAACAAATTGTTTAGGTATTAACTCATCGTAAAATAATTTCAATAATCAGTTATATAGATGAAAAGACCTGTGAAATCGAAGAGACAAGTGTTTGTTGAAAACCAAGCAGAGCACAATTGGAAATTGAAAAAATGGGCTCAAATTCACTCTTGCACTTCCAGAGACAATTTAAATTTATTTTGTATCAATAAAGAGTTTTTTTTCAACTGAAATGAAGCAAACGTAATACCATTTCAAGAACTATACATGCACTATAGATGAGTAATAATTGTAATAACTTGCCAGGTTAGCATGGTAGTTTTTTCACAGTTTGAGTGAGTCTCAAGCTAGCTAATACAAAAAAATAGCTCGTAAATCTGGTGAAAATATCAATTTCTTCCGAAAATATGGCACTACCAGTTTGAATTCGAGCTGAACTCCAAAGGAAAGCTAGAAAAAATTATCGTAGGTGATCTTCACAAAAGTCATGATATTCCGGAAACCGACAATTTTTACAAAGGCATGACGGTAACTTCTGGGACACCCTGTAGAAACTACTGTAAGAACTAACAATAAGGACAAGACTCGGAAGTGAAAGATGACAGTTGACAGCTGCCTCAATAGTATGACAATTCCAGATAGTCCCTAGTCACATATTATGAACCATCATCAACGGTCTTCAACCATTTTCCAAAATACTGTACGAGCAAAAATAATTCAATTTCGTCATATGGCTAATGAACTATGGATTAGCTATAATACCAGCCCAAGTGTGATATTCTCCAAGTTGAAACTTATTAAGCTTTGTGTCTAGAATGTTAGAGTCGAAAAATACAAAGAGAACCAAAAACTTGCCCCCCTTTCTATAAGATTCATCGCAGCATCGACAATGTTTGCATGAACGAAAGATTTTTTTAGTGCTGTTTACTTTGCCTGCAATTTAAGTAAGAGCAATTGAATATACAATGCGTGATAGCATCTAATTATTATTTGTCGCCGTTGGTGCACTTTAAAACTTGTGTTAATGTCAAAAACGCATACACGTGACGAGAATTTTTAATGGCAATGTTTCAGTTGAATATCATGCCTTAAGGGTGGAGTTTAAAATTTAGCGAACATGCTCAGTGTTTCATTGCTTCTTAGTTAAACAACTTAAACGAATTAGACCATCAATCTTCACGTCTCTCTCCTCGGAATGATAATAATTATTATTAGAGTCATTTCACATTCAGCAATGCATGAGGTTCTCGTAATAGTTCATTGGAAACTCCTCATGGCTGAAGAGAATAATTGGATGAATGAGGGACAACAGTATCTACCTACCGAAATAATATTCCATACTTCTCGTAGACATGTTAATAGACGAAGGTGACCAAAAGGTCATCATCCCAACATCAAGGTGTAATTTACACAATAACAATTCGGGATATGTCACCATATATTCGAGAAACGGCATATAAAGGGAGCCAAATTTGTTCATTTCGAGGGATATGGTGTCGCAATTTTATTAGATAATAGACAGTTAACAAGGGTTCCTCAGTTATGTACACAAATGGCAGCCATGATGGTAGATTTGATAAGTTGAAAACTGGCCATTATATGTGGGGATTATGATCTTTCGACCGAGATAATTAGTTCAAAGCCAGGAGCGGGTTCAGGGGGTATATATCAGTGACACTCATGTACGATTATCATGGTACATCAGAATGTGTTTCAATTATCTGAACATATCTAGGGTGTATAGATGATTATTTAGATATTCAGAAATGTCTTTATAGAAACGTATTTCGACAACATAGTTTGGTTTGAATAAAAAATATCAACCAATGTATTCACAAACGTAGTATGAATATTATATCTGTGGCGGTGTGATACCACGCAGAGTTGAACCACGCAGCAACCACTAACCACTGACCAAAAGCCTTGCATTGCCATAGCGAGTATATTATGTAGCTAGCGAGTATATTATGTGGCTAGCGAGTATATGTGCTGTGTCACTGCTTTTTTAATTCAGAGAGCGGCTTATGTTTTTTTATCTCTAGGGGCGCACGAAAGGGAACCCCTACAATGTTCGGAGAACATCATGCGTACCTAAGGAGGATAGAGAGAGGAGATAGGTATTGAATTTTTCTTTCAACTTTTGGAGATAATGTAAGTTCTTGGGAATACTTCCTTTGGCAAAGAATTCCACAGCTTTGTCGTTCTATAGAAAAACGACTTTTCGTAGAGATTTGTTCGACATATCTCAAGGTTGACGACAAAGGAATGTGCTAACTGGGCTTGTCGATTTCTGAAGAACATTTCCCGTGGAAGTATCTATAGAAGAGAAAAAGATCTTCTCAGATGGATAGAATCTTGATGGCGTGAATTCAACAAGGTCGTTGGTTCCCCTAATTTCAGCAAGATCTTCATTGACAGCGTTGACCTCCCATGTCGCGAGTTCTTAGTTTCCTGAGATTAAATGGAACATAATATGGAAGAGAATGTAGTATGGAGAGTACTATCTTCTGCAAAGCTGTGGATAGGGTAAGTGTTCACTCCCGAACAGATCATTGATATGAAGAAGGAACAATGTTGGTGCCAAAATTGACCAACGCCAGAATTGATGGCGCTGGTATCAGAAGATAGATACTCCGTCCACCACCACATGGAGCGATTATCCTGAAAAAGAATTCGATAAAAGCTGGCATAGCTGGGGTGGTATAAGCTGTAATATGATAGTTTGTGTAGAAGTCCTTGGTGCCAAACACGGTCGGATGCTTTCGATGGATGTAACGCTACAGCTAGAGATTCCTCATGTTTTTCCAATGAAGCTTGCCAAGCAAGTAGATCTCTAGTTGATCTCCGATGGCGAAAGCCATATTGTCCATGAATGATTCTTGAGCTTCTCAGACATTTGATATGCTCAATGTTGATGGCTTTCTCCATCACTTAGGAGATAATTGATAACAGGGCAATAGGCCAATAGTTGTTGGACAGGTTTTTGTTTTCTTTTTTGGGGATAGGTTGGATTCTAGCTATTTTTCAGTACGATGGAAAAACACCCGACTTGTACGATGGTGAATAACTTGCAGAGTTTCGGTGTCAATGCTGGTGCACTCTTTTTGATAATAATGGATGGATTTCCATCAGGTCCGTTAGCCTCATTCGTTTGTGGACCAATCAAAATGCGTCTAATGGTGCGTTGATGAAAGACGATATCGGGCATTCGACTCTCAACGGGTGGAATATCTTGTACCACTATCAAGGGATTCTAGGATCAAGATCACGAGTCTGCGGAGTTTGAAGAGAAAATATCTATGTCTTGTTCATTTGTCTTGATAACATTATCATTATTATAAGAAGTCATTATTATCACGACTCGAGTTATGTAATATAAGTTTATTCAGTTCAACTCTTTCCTTCTCAGGTTCAGATATAGTCTGATTGATGTGTCTCCATCGTTTGGAATTCAATAACTGAAATTGAAAACCATCAATCATTGAAAATAACGATTTTTTATGTGGTAGATACCACGATTGACATCTCAAAAACGGTCAATGATGTGAAGTTGGTTATATCATACAAGACCTATCTATTTGAGAGAACCGAGGAGAGAACGATGAAACGATGATTTCAAATAAGAGATAGCCCGAGACATTTTCAAAATATACAGGCAAAACTGAACTGGCTGGTTTCAGTTTGTTCGCGCTGACACCTTCAGTTTTAGAAATATGGAAATGTGTTCAGGAAAATTCTTTATCTGTTTCGAATTGGCTTCGATGTGCTGTGATGAATTGAAAATTAACAGTACGACGTTTCGTTCTTCGGGGGCCACCCTCAACTTCAGTTTTTCGAACACGCACCTGTATTTTTCGAAATAATAAGAATTATAGACTCATCAAAATAATCGAAGTTGCGTCTGCGGATTTTTAAGAACTACACGGTGATATGCGTTCTTGCCAACACATAGGCAGCAAAGTAAGTTCATAATCAACATATATAGTGCAGCAATGAAATTTGTACCATGGCTCATTCTACATTGGGAAGACGCCTCAACTCCAAGAACACCCTGTATATGAAGCTACTCTCTCGAAATTTCAACAAATTTAATGGTTCCAAAACCACCAAGCTTGAATTAAATGGTGTTTTCGCCTATAGTGAGTTTCAGACCACGAAGGACAGACACATTGTATAATTTACATTTTTTTGAATACTGCTTGATCTTTATGCTTTCATACGAAGTAGGTAAACGAACTTTTTTTGACTTCCAAATGGATTATGATGGGTAAACTTTTTCTTTCAGGTATAGCTTCGGAAACGCTCGATTCATTTCGTGATCTTTTTAAAAGTACGTATTTGATGTTTGTCCACTTCTTATGTAGTAGAATTTTTCAAGATGAATAAATATATAATATGGAAAATATGTTTCATCAGAATGCGGTTCTATATTATACTACGAGTAGTGCTGTTGTTTCTGTTCGATTTCGTAATAATGATTTTATTATTCCTTATTTTATCGTGTATTAATTCGAAAGTCTACTTCTGATATAATTTCATTCGTTCGAATCAGTTTCCTATCATTCCATACGAAATATAGGCATATCACACAATATTGGTATAGCCTGATATGTGTATACCGTGAATCATCATGAAATTGTATTCTGAGATCCAATTGCATATTATCACATTTTGAGAGATCATTTTCATTGATACAACATTTCACTCATGAACATAAAGAACCTATTTCCAACAAGTAGATTGTCCATTTGTTGTAGGTCATCGAACTGTTCAATTATCACAATTAGTGTATAAAGTATATTACCAACAAATGGTCGGTTACCGAATGACGGATAAGTACAACAAATTTACAAAAAAAAAATTTACTCATCTCAGCCAAACTATTCATTACTAACGAAAAGAATTATGTAATAATGCCAAATAGAATAATAGGTTTACTGTGAGGTTACCTGTTAACTTAAAATATATTTGATTATGCTAAGATTGCTAAGTACCCAGGTACCAGAATTATCATATTCATTCTTATGAATACTTTGCTCAGTTGTCCCATACACAGATAAACTTGATATATCGAAGACTGGAACCTTTGGTACGATAATACACTACACTGTTTTACCACTAACCAAACCGATTTTTAACGCCTCGACACGTGTTTCGCTAACTATGTTAGCATCTTCGGGAGAAGTTTTAATCTTCTCCTGAAGATGCTAACAAAGTTAGCGAAACACGTGTCGAGGCGTTAAAAAATCGGTTTGGTTAGTGGTAAAACAGTGTATTGTACAGATAAACTTCTCACTTGCCACAATGAAAATTTCATTAATCACTAGTAATCTTTCTTCTCAGGGTAAGAATCTATGATATTGATATTCACACTAGTAAAAAATATTCGGACATACGGGATTATTTCGATGGCTGAGTATCTAGTCCATCCCTGGTGGGAGCGAGCAGGGAACGAGTCTATATTAACCCTTACGTACGTTTAGCACGTTAAAGGGTTTTTGCCATCCCCCGACGAACCGAGTTATGTCAATAACCGCACGGATATTCCAAATTAAGGCAGATTGTGGCCTGCTACGGTTCCTCCAGCTACTCACAGACGAGACAGCTATACAGGGTGACATCAAAATTGTCATTCCCCATTCGTTGAGATATTATTATACTTATATGAATATATGCCCGGCAACACTACGTTTTCTATAAATGTCTTGAGAATTTTCATTTTCGATAATGACCGAAGAAGGAATCTACAGATTTTAAAAATCGAATCATCGGTTTTTCTGTCAACTTAATTGATAATTTTCATTATTTAACAATCTCCAAGAGTTGGAGTTTACAGAGAATCGATCATTTGTTTTCATATATTTTAAACAGATGAACTATTCGAACTATTTGCTCTTTTGATCCAGATCGAGTTCGAGAATCTTTCCTTTACTCCAGGGCCGTGCCTTCGGGGCAAATCGCTTATATTTTGCACGAAATGGAAAAAATTTTTTTATCGTGGAACAACTACAAATTGAACAATTACGACTTTCATCCCATCGAACCCGGGACCTTCAGCTTATTAAGCATGCACCTTACTCCATTGGCTGATATGCCTTCTGAAGATTTACGTACTAAACAGATTTATAAACAGGACTACAGAAACCTGAATAAATACAACTTTGTTAGGATTTCATGTATGATTATTATCATTCTTGGGTGTTTAAAAATGGGGGGCATTATTATGCATTTACGATTTCTGTTTGTGAGAAATGGTCACATTTCTTAAGAAGTTCTGAGAACATATTCTTTATTTTCATTACAATTATTTTCCGGGAGGAAAACAAACATTTTCAAAAAAATTCAACTCAATATTTTGATGAAATTCAATGACTGTGATTTAAATGAATATCAGATATTCGAGGGACACGTATAGGATAACCTAGGAATGTACCGGGCGGGATGTCCACTGGACAACCACTGCGGGACATCCCCTGGATGCTCCAATCATGTCCTTGTGCCGCGGGACAAAAAAGGACGTACCTAGGACATCTCTGTGTTGTTAGGGTCCCTCACAATCTTTCAAGCCGAAGTGCAAGCCAACAATATTTGCGTCTAAAGGTGCCTGAGCAAAGATTGAAAGGTGCCATCATTTATATCTGTGTCAAAAAAGCTCTCAAAAAAATTGTTTTTACCTCAGAGATTACGTCGGACTGCTTTGATACACTGATTCAATTAGGAATGGACAATAAAGTCTCACTTTTGTGAGTTGCAGGGAATGAAGAAATCGAAGGGAATGAGGCAGCTGATCTTATCGCACAAAAGGTGCAGAATCAACATTCTCTGGTCCTGAGTCCTGACCCTCCTGCGGAACAAGTAAATATCATCTGATGGCAAAAAGTCCTCCTACTGGATAGCAACCATCAGAAAAATTATAGGTTTCATTAGAAATCTAGAGTCAGGGGATTGAAACTATTTAGAAAAGGGTAATCACAATAGATCTTCTGGGTCGCAGTGATCGAGAGTTCTCTCAACCTATATACGACCCCCTACAATCTACAATAGACTTTATCGAGATGATAACAAATCGTGAGCATTTTACTAAAACCTGTAGAAGTGTCTCTTAGTTGTTATTCAAAAAGTAAAACCTGAACATCGCTGCTTCTCGAAAGAGAAGTGTTTCAACATACATAATATATTATATGTTCCAGTGTATCAGATTTTTGTGTTGCCGTAAATCTATCTTGAATTGTATTTTGTGAGGGGAATTTGTGTAATCTTGTAGCAGTGCTGAACACAGTGGTTATTGTTGGTCGTTTGTATATAAACATCGAAAGTATTATGAGTTGGTGGTTATCTATCGAGTTCCAGGATGAAGAAAAGAACGATAGAGGTTGTCATTTAGTTGATAAATGATTAACCGTATCGTGAGAGGAATGAGATCGAGCAACTGTCGCGTGGTGCGCACTGAGTTCAAGCGACGGACGCAAATGGCCGTGTAATCAAATGTCCGTGTCGCGAAGGTACCACGAATGAGCGACGGAGTCAAATTGCTATGGATTCAAACGTCCGTGTCACGAAGGCACAATAAATTAATGATAGGTTGAAATGACTGTGTATTTGATTGCCCATATCAACAACGTGAGTGCCTTGAGTGTGAGTGATACTGCGAATGTTGAAAAAGAAACCTAACTGATTGATAGCCGGAAATGGAATAGATCTGTGTTCAGTGTGTAGGGCTGAACCGGGTCTTACGAATTAACATGTAGGACCGACGACTAGAACTGATTAAACCGTAGTGTCTCTTGCGAATTATCGTTTCCAACTGATTTGACCAAAGATGCATTTCGCCCATGGCAGGCAAAGGGCTATTAGTGTAATTCAAAATGAATGATTCGACATTACCTATACTAGGAATAAGGTACCTAGGTAATCGAGAAAACATTGTGATATTATTCTCCGAAATAAAATTGATGCGAAATGAAAGTACCAAGGTTAATAAACTAATTCGATATAGAGACAGATGCCTTGGCATCCAAAACTCTAAAATCTTAATTTCAGTTTGTAAACTGAGATTAGGAACTTTTCCTGTGGAATTTACAACGAATCTCTCTGAGAAATTCGTCACAAAATTCCAATGTCGTCTTATTTAGCTCTATCTTCTGCTATGAGCTAGCTGTCTGTCGAGAGCTGGAGAACCCGTAACGTAAACTTCATCAAACCGTGTATCTCAGAAACGAACTTTACCGCATGACATATCAGAAAAAAACTCTACTCACCAATGTTTGTTACACCATTCAAAAGACACCCTGTATAAACACGGCTCTCCCCTCTTCCTGCGAATAAGTGTCAGGCTCATGAAGTTCGCAGTTCGATAATGTTTGCAGAATACCGATGATGCGACATGAGGATCTGGAAGTGAAGTGTGTTGTGTAGAGGTTAGGTCCAAAAGTTGGTATTGGAAGAGAGTATACATGGATAGCTAACAATCTCCATTATGAATGTTCATTTTTACCTACCCTGGAGGCTACTTATTTTTTTCAACTATTGGAGCTCACGAAAGGTAATTCCTACATAATGTCCGGAGAACATCGTAAGTACCTAGGAAGGATAAGGAGAGGAAAGAGGTGTTGGAATTTTTTCTGAACTTTTGGAGGTAATATATAAATTCTTGGGAATACTTCCATTAGCGAGAATTTTCAATGCTTTGCCGTTCTGTGGACGAACGAGTTTTGGTAAAGTAGTGTTCGACATATTTCATTGTTGACAATGAAATGATGTGTTGATTGGGACTGTCGAATTCGTCTGCTAGTGATGAAATGATATCAGATATTTCGGAGGAACATTTTCCGTATCTACAGAAAAGTGAAAGGTCTCCGACTTTTCTACGGTGTTATGAGGTCAGTGAATGTGGCATCACACACCAGGTGGATGGCGCTTCTCTGGATGGAATCTGAGAGCATCAGCGTATGTTTGGGTGCTGAACTCCATATGTGAAAACAGTCGAATCTGTGCTTTGTAGATCTTGAGAAGCTCTTGAAGTGTGAAGTAGATTTTTGCACGAAATGAAAAACCGAGGTCTTGTGTAGCAGCATTAGCGAAGGAACGGATACCATTTTCCCATTAAAGGCGATAAAATTACTGAGCATATAGATAGAGTGGTCTTGGTGTGAATGGTGGTACCAAACATTGTTATATCAGGCTTCTAAAGAAACTACAGGCTTGAGTCTTTGTGGCGTTGAATTCAACTAGGTTTTTGAATCCCCAGGCTGTCATCTCAGCAATGTCGTCATTGACAGCGTTGGCAAGCCTTGATTTCCTGGAAAGAAATGGTGATTCTAGAAGAGAACGCAGTATGGAGCGAACTATCGTCTATGGATAGGGCAAGTGGTTGCCCCCAACAGATCATTGATATGAAGCAGGAACAATGTTTGTGCCAAAATTCATCCAGAACGCAAGAATTGATAACAATGGTTTTGAATGATACTCTGACCACCACCACATGGAGCGATCTGCCTGAAAGAGAACTCGATAAGAGATTGCATAGCTGAGGTGGTAAGCCGTGTGATGGTGGTTTGTGGAGGAATCCTTGGTGACAAACACGCTCGATATATCCAACCCCACAGCAAGAGATCTCTCAAGTTTTTCTAATGAAGGCAAGTGAATCTTCAGTTTATCTCTGGGGGCGAAAGCTATATTGTCTATCATTATGATAACCTGAGCTCTCCAGATATTTTATATGAGCTCAATGTTGATGGCTTCCCCCAGCACTTCGGAGCTGACTGATAACAAGGCAATAGGCCTTTATTTGTTGGGTAAGTTTTTGTTTCTTTTTCCGAGGATTGGTTGGATTCTAGCTTTTTTCTAGCACGATGAAAAAACACCCAACTTGTACGAGATGGTGAATAACTTGAGGATTGGTGTCGATTCTGGTACACACTGATTCAGAATATTGGGTGGAATTCCATGAGGACCGTTAGCCTTACTTGTTTTGAGACTGTGCAGGCTGCGTCTGATGGTGCGTTGACGAAAGACGATATCGAGCTTTCGACTTTGAACAGGTGGAATGTCTGGTGGCACTCTTCCGTGGGAATCTAAGGTGAAGTTTGCTGCGAACATATATGAAAAAATGTACACTTCTTCCTGTGATGTAGTTGAAATATGTTATTACCTTATTAGCATGAATATAGAATGCATAATACAAATCAATAATGTCATTATGACTTTTCTTTTCGAGGTGGTTGAAATCCTTTATGAACATCATATGAGTCTAATCATCCATATGATAGTGTGGGAGTTCCTTGACCCCGCTTGTAGGCTCGTCTGACCAATGTCTCCGACGACACTTAGGCCTGGTGGCCCATTGTACCTTACCTAGTAGTTTATTATTGTGCCCACTTCATTATCTCCATACCTCAAACAAGTCTTTACAGATCCTTCACTGGATGTGAGTTGAATACATCTGGTTCGCCAACTGGTTGCCCAAAAATCTTCTGTCTTTTGCGGTCCAATGCCTCGCATCTGTATGTGATACTGTTTCTGGTTCCTTTCCGCATAGTCTGCAGCTTGGGACGCCATTATACAGTCCCATTCTGGTGAGGTGCTCCTTCACTGGCGCATGGCCAGTCATGAGTCCCGTAACAGTTTTTATCTGTACTCTGGTCAAGTTGGGCAGGTCTACAGTTCGTTTATGACTTGGTTCCTCAATGTATTGTTTTCTATGTTTCTTGGGATGTTTTCCCATTAGCTCTTTTGTTTTCAAGTTCAACTTTAGCTCCTATATAGGAACTAAAAGTGTTGCCTAGCAACATACCTATGTTTGTGTCAGTAATAGAAACGTCAAACCAAGAGCTAAGTTTGGTATTAAAATGGATGACTTTTGTGTCAGTTGCAGAAAAAAGTCGTTTACTTTCCATTCCTCATAATATAGGTTTTACTATCTAGAGGATAGTAGCGACGAAAACGAACAAGAAATGATGAATGAATGGAATGGAATTAATCCTCAGCTTAACATCATACCTACACATCCTCATCCACTCAATATTCATATAGAGTACCGGCTTACTTACTAATCAAGTCAACGACAATGAATTAATTCGTTTCCGAGCCTGTTCCGTTTTCGCTTCATGGTGTAGTTCTCATAGTCCTCTATAGAATGAACGAGTATTCTTATTCATTTCCTAATTAAAAATTCATTTGTTTCTCGAATAGTTGACTAATCTCCATATCTGATTCGCTATGTGACCATCTTAACGACACTACAGGTATCGTTGGGAAATCTTTGAATTAAATTAAGTCAAATGCAAGGTCTCTGATACCGATGTGTCCGTTTTGAATAATTTACACCGTGTGTACGATCTTTCCCATCTCCGTTTTGCGCGTCGGGTAGAATACAAGCCAGTAGCGTACACATAACGTGCGACTAATAAAAGCAACAATCGAACACAGGTTTTTCTCAGGTGAGTTTCAATAGACGACACCATGAATAGAATTGTTAGAATCTCACGATCCTGATGTTGATTTCAATTATCAAGTACGAATGAACGAATGAACGAATGAACGAATGAACGAATGAACGAATGAACGAATGAACGAATGAACGAATGAACGAATGAACGAATGAACGAATGAACGAATGAACGAATGAACGAATGAACGAATGAACGAATGAACGAATGAACGAATGAACGAATGAACGAATGAACGAATGAACGAATGAACGAATGAACGAATGAACGAATGAACGAATGAACGAATGAACGAATGAACGAATGAACGAATGAACGAATGAACGAATGAACGAATGAACGAATGAACGAATGAACGAATGAACGAATGAACGAATGAACGAATGAACGAATGAACGAATGAACGAATGAACGAATGAACGAATGAACGAATGAACGAATGAACGAATGAACGAATGAACGAATGAACGAATGAACGAATGAACGAATGAACGAATGAACGAATGAACGAATGAACGAATGAACGAATGAACGAATGAACGAATGAACGAATGAACGAATGAACGAATGAACGAATGAACGAATGAACGAATGAACGAATGAACGAATGAACGAATGAACGAATGAACGAATGAACGAATGAACGAATGAACGAATGAACGAATGAACGAATGAACGAATGAACGAATGAACGAATGAACGAATGAACGAATGAACGAATGAACGAATGAACGAATGAACGAATGAACGAATGAACGAATGAACGAATGAACGAATGAACGAATGAACGAATGAACGAATGAACGAATGAACGAATGAACGAATGAACGAATGAACGAATGAACGAATGAACGAATGAACGAATGAACGAATGAACGAATGAACGAATGAACGAATGAACGAATGAACGAATGAACGAATGAACGAATGAACGAATGAACGAATGAACGAATGAACGAATGAACGAATGAACGAATGAACGAGTGAACGAATGAACGAATGAACGAATGAACGAATGAACGAATGAACGAATGAACGAATGAACGAATGAACGAATGAACGAATGAACGAATGAACGAATGAACGAATGAACGAATGAACGAATGAACGAATGAACGAATGAACGAATGAACGAATGAACGAATAAGTGAATGAAGGAACGAACGAACGAACGATCGATCGATCGAACGAACGAACGAACGATCGAGCGAACGAATGAAGGAACGATCGAATGAATGGACGTCCGGACAGACGATCGATCAATCAATGAATGAATAAGTGAACGAATGAGTGAATCAATTATTGAATGAAGAATAAATGAATTGAAGAACAGATATTATAATTGAACTTATGAATAGGTAGTTTCTCTCACATAATTGGCCTCAGAGCATAACGTATAAATTTCAAGTTTGACGAAAGAATAGAATAACTAGTCGATTTGAATCCCATCTAATTTTGAAATGTTCAGGTCCATATTGCATATAAAAAATCATAACATCAGGTATCCATAATTAACACTGATACGTCCCAATCCGCAGTGATTCAAATTCACTTTTCAATATGAAATAATCTTTTGTTATTTCTCGTTAATTTGTATATAATATGTGGGATTGAAATTTTCTTTCCTGACACGTTATCAAAAACGGAATTTAATATGTAAAAACAAAACATTGGAACCATATGAAATGTAATAAAATATAATTAGCATTTGAGTCTTTGTGGGAATCGATCAAACCTGATTATAAGGATATAAAAGTTTTGAATTTTTGATGAGTATAGTCTTGAATTGCTTGATGCACAATGTCCCCGTTTGCTGTTGACTAGTTTATCCGGAGAATGAGCGCGGGATGTGGAGCACTATGTCTTTACGTCTGAAATAGTATAATTATGTAGCGCCTGCGGGGCAAAATTTTCTGTTTCCTTGAAAAAATGTCGTATGTCTCCGCCAGTGGAGATGCTATCTGATTATAAGGCCAGATAAAATTGAGTTTTAAATTAAGTATAAATAACGGATGCGGCCTTTAATTATCGCGAGTACGGAGCAGGACAGTCGCCTACCATAACGAATATATTCCCTATAAAATCTCTAATATTTATGCTCTGAGAATCAAGTCACCATGAAAATGAATATTTTTGAATTTAATTTACAAAATTAGGAGAATTACGGTCATTATCGCGGAAACCCTGCAGGGGGTGAAGGGGTTCGATGTCCTTTGTTGTTTTGTTAGACTGTTTGAAAATTAGATTCTATTCGTCCATACATTGTGAACATGGAACATTGAGAAAAATTGATAAACACTTATATTCAAGCCCATTGGTGGATATACCGGGTGTCAACGAATCTATGAGATAAATCATAACTTCACTAGCCTCTAGAGACGAGTACTAGATATATTAATCGCGGTGGTGGGGGAACTAGCGTGGGCAAAGATCTTCAGATAACCTACAGAGATCACTCAGCAACGCGTGAGACAAACGTATTCAACTGAAAAAAGTTGAATAATAATTGCATTTTGGTTATAGACCATGCAGATCTTTCAATGGTTTTTTTTCCGTAAAATTAATTATAAATAAGTTTGACATATATAGACATGCTGTATATTTTGCGACTATCAGGGTTCATCTTCGATGTGATTTATATAATATATATATGCTATACTGTGTATCTTTCACCATTTTCGAGATATTTGAGGTTGAACTTCACATTTTATCCAGACTTTCAGAAATAATCACATATCCTTCTGAGTGGCCAAGGAAACAATGAACCCAAGTTTTTTGATTGTTACAAAATGAAACCAAAAATCGCTCAGATACGTAGATGTTATTCTTCAACAAACGTCAAAAAATGACAAGGTTCGCGCATTGATGACAAAGCTGCGAAGTGACACTTTTTTTCAGTTTGCTATACGTTACCACGATACCATGTGTGAAGCAGTGCGCGAAGTAAAACGATGCGCGAATAACATACTTCGCCCATTGTATGTAAACTATATGAGATTTTTATATTTCAACTTTATGTTCTCGACGTTCCTAGAATAAAAAATGGTTCGCAACTCGTGCGCGAAATACTTTGGTCATCTCAAATATTCTCAGTTCTCGATCACCAAAGTGGCATTTCGCGCATTGGAAACAAAAATGACTACTTTCTACTCACATAACTAAGCTGGCCTTTAGCGTACGGATATGTACCACGCAAAATGATCCATTAATCACGGATTGATGATCTGTGATTGAATCGAAATATTATAAACATGGCAACACAAATTCTTAAACACATTACCATGCATGCCAACAGTTCTTCAAACATACCTTCAGTTGTTCGTGTTCTGTCCGGACTGTCAATTGTATAGGAACTGTCAATTGTATAGGAACTGTCAACTGTCATTTTCGAATTTTGTTGCATTCACAATTATTCAAACAATGTCTGTTTGTATTAGAACTCTTCATTGAAAATGTATGCGAAGTGAAACTTCTACGAGAATGGAGAAATGTATAAATCAATGAAACTTACTGCAAAATTACAAAATTAATGTGGAGTCTTATGTCATAGTTGCTCATTGACTATC
Organism: Phaedon cochleariae; assembly: GCA_918026855.4. Lineage (NCBI taxonomy): Eukaryota > Metazoa > Arthropoda > Insecta > Coleoptera > Chrysomelidae > Phaedon > Phaedon cochleariae. Next base: position 16,200,176 of record OU896720.1, on the reverse strand, counting down.
GAATAATTCGCAGAATCCTTTTATTATACCGAATACTAAGTGGTTAGATGTGTGAATAGCTTAAGCCAAATCTAACCACTAGTGATCGTTAGTTCAATTATGCTTTTGTAACCATATTAATACATAAATGAAGACGATTCATTATTATTTGTATTATTATTATTATTATTATAGTTATTCCTAGTACCCAGTCTCTAGACGCGAGTATAACTTCTAGAATAATATATAGGTATATCAAAGATGAGATTTGGTATATGATATATAAATGGTCAATTTTCAAGTACCTATAGTATTTCAGCATAGACGGATAGTCGCAGCTCACCCTGTACATCATTGTAATTTGCGTATGGGAAAATGAGAATCTTTCCATATTGGTAATACCCGACTATCAATATTAAAAGGGCCCCACCTACTAAATATACCCTTTTGATTGGTAAAAGAATTGAGCTTGTCGTGCACTCGGCTATACTCTACTTACTCAAATAAAGGGTATATGTCTATTATGTCGGCCCCTAATGCATGGGAACAGTCACATGACAGATGTGTACCCCACTTGACATGTATGCTGCCTCTTGCTCTTCAGCCATACGCGTCCTGTTTGTCCACGATGAATAATCAGGACAGTGCACTCAAAACGCCATTTTGGTTTTCGAATAATAAGCTTGTCGTTTTTCACCATGGCTAGAGATGAAGCTCTCAAGTGGTTCGAGAAAAATTCTATGTAGGTTTGATATGGAAATGACAGGATCAGAAATGGAATAGTGAGTGAGTACTATTGTATTTAGTTCAATATTATATATATCAAACAATGTCTATGAAACAATGCGATCAATTGACCACTTGAGGAATCAACAAGAATTTGAACTCGTGGAGGAACAAATATCAAGAGAACAATATTGGAAAGCCATTTTAGTAATTTCATTTGTTAACGGTGATTTTTTGTTTACATACATTGAATATGCGATTTTTCTCAACCACTAGCTATAGATACCATTATTTACTATTTCTTAAGGCGTAAAGTGTGTTGTTTCTACCATGGTAGCTTCCTCCATTTTATAAACTACTATATATTCAATGAAGACATATCCACATATGTTATAATTAACCAGAATACACTGTTCTGATTCGAGATTCCTAGGAACTGCACTTGGATTTAGTAGGTACTCATCAATAACGACTTGTTATACGCTGTCATTGTCACTGCTACTATAGATTTCAATCAGAATCGAAAAGAAGTGCTTGCATATTGACATTAGGTCCATATTTCAGTTTCACAGAATGATAACCTCATACCCCTTAACTGAAGCTTTGACTGAAGCCTGGAGATCCTGGTCTCTGGGTTATAATGATATTCTTTACTTATTATACGACTGCTTTACAATATGAAGAAATATCAATGGGAATTATGAAAGGTGTACCTATACAGGGTTTTCAAACTTGAGTCAGCGCTATTGGCTATATCTTGGTTATTATTGGAGCAACGAAATGAGTTAAACGCGCATAGACTAGTAGAATTTTTTCCGATGATTACGATGATGGAAACAAAACAGAAATCTTATAATTATCACGTTCAAATAGTTCTGAATATTGGTAAATGTTGAATGTTGGTAAAATTGAAACTAGATGTGACGAAACACTGTGTCAGCAACAAGGTAAAAATGAAAATTTGTGATGTGGAAAATATTTCCACATATTTACAAGGCGGATCAAATAGTAATTCACCGAAGAATTGTAAATTATCTGAATTAAAGGCAAAGAGTGAAAGGTTAATACTCAGAATATCGTATGAGTGTTATATATTCTTGAAAAGCGCAAAATATTAATGTGTTAAATATGAAAAAATATCCGGTGTGTTCCATTCGAAGAAACATAACTTTGGGTTATATCTGCGTAGTAGGTAACAGCTTATTTTGAAAATCACTGGGTTCTACGTGAAAAATTGTATGAGAAACAGCATTAACTTTACGGCGGTCTCGAAATGCAACATTTTCAATTTCGATGTGTATCTCAACGTTCGCAAAAACCGGAAATCTATATCTCTAAAACTAAACGATATATCCCGTAAGGACATCGAAAATGGAACATCAGCATGTAGAGAAGTGTTGTTGGTATAAAACTTAGCGAAATTTTGAAAAACATGTTATGCTCATTCACGACCATACAGGGTGTCCAGAAATTAACCTGCCAAACTTCACCAGCGACTTTTACTACCAAGAATAAAAAGAAAACTTCCAATGAACATGTGTCGGGGAATGTCTCATAAGGGAGCTACGGCCGCCTGGAAGGGGGCTCCTGAAGATGATATTTCTTGAGTAATCCCGAAACTCTATGTGATAAAGAGATGCAATTTGGTACAAGAACTAGAATTTTCATGCCGAATGTAGTGAAAATGAAATTATTTCAGAATTTCAATCAGGAGTGTATAATACAGGGTGGGACTAAAATTGTTCTAAAATTGTTCTATCCGTCATTCGGTTGCCCCCTTACGAGCAACCCTCAGAAGTCTTCGAAAGACTTGTGCGAGCAAGGAATGACGGGGGCCTTACCTTTTAACGTGTGATCCCAAACACTTTCTTAGGCCATCAGGAAAAGTCTTCGTTCGTGGGTCTCGAACCCACGATCGATACCTCGACGTGAATCGATATTGAAGCATCGAAGCACTGAGGTACGCCGGACTACATTAAATATTGCTCAAAATTCTTTGTATGCATATTTTTCGACAATTCAATCTCGGATTATAAAATTTCACACCTATTTACTGAAAAAAGGTACTCTTGTTCTGTGACGATCAGATGTATTATTATCGAGTAAAAGCAATTTAAAAATATTGCAACATCTCAGATATCATGCCTATTTAACATTTCAATGAGACGTAGTAAAAATTGAAAAAAATGCACAAAAATTGAACTAGTTGTTTCATCATTATTTTTCTATTTTCCGCGCTTTTATGAGATTGTTTGGTAAAAAGAAAGTACTTGATTTTTTTGAAGCCACTATGATTTGGAAATTGGCAACGTTATGCATAAGATGTAAGTGCATCAATATTTTTAAATCGATTTCACTCGAAGATGATACATCTGATCGATGAGGAACAAGAGCACCTTTTCTTGTGAAATGGTGTGGATTTTCATAATCCGAGATTGACTTGTCAAAAAATATGCATACGAAAAAGTTCGAGCAATATTTAATGTAGTCCCACCCTGTAGTTAACACTCCTGAATGAAACTTTGAAATCATTTCATGTTCACCGCATTGGGCATAGTAAGTTTAGTTCTTGTACCGAATTGCATCATTTTATCACGTGGCGTTTCGGAAATATTCAAGAAATATCATCTTCAGGGGCCCCCTGTCAGGGGGGCGTAGCTCCCTTAGGAGACATTTCTTGACTCATGTTCATTGAAACTTTTCTTCCTCTTTTTGGTCGAGGAAGCCGATTTGGAAGTTTGGCTGGCTAATTTCGGGACACCTTGTATATTGTGAAAAAACACTCATTTCGCAACTTTTTATTGATTTTAGATATGATTCTATGAAATTCAACTAAAACATGATGCGTTAATGGTCGATTCAGCACTAATACAGGGTTAATGACAGCTTTCTTGAGATCTCTTTATTTTCTGGAAAACAGTAAGGAATTGAATTTCTATCGGGATATATTTCGGTAAGTGGAAGTGTACAACTCAGATTTTACTCAAATATATATCTGCTATATCCGTTTATTCGCAATTGTAGTGATTCAATATATTTTTTTTCGGAATCAAGTAAGTTTATAGTGAATAACTATAATTAGGATGTCCTTGTTCCATGCAACATATATCGATTAGTGATAACTGACTAAAATTCATGGTTCGTCATGATGTAACCGTTATGTATGTGTGCAAAGTTTTGAAATGGATCATGATTTCGACAGGGAATATTTATATGTGTAGAGATCTTTCATATAAATATCATGTTTGCTCTATAATTTCTTCACTTCTTCATTCTCGAATATACATTAGGATATATTTTCTCTTTGGACTAACGCTTGCTGCAGTTGCTATCATAAGATGAAGGCCTTTTTTTTTTTTCTTTTTTTTATCGCTTGGAGCGCACGGAAGGAAATCCCTATAATGTTCAAAGAACATCGTGCGTTCCTAGGGAGGATAGGGACAGGAGGTAGGTATTGAAATTTTTCTTCTTAACTTCTGGAGATTATATGTTGTTGGAAATACTTCCTCAGGCAATGAATTCCAGAGCCTAGCCGTTCTATGGATGAAGGAGTTTTGATAAAGTGCTGTTCGACATCTTTCGAGGTTGACAACGAAAGGATGTGCTGACTGGGCTTATAATAGATGACATTTCTTGTTCCCCTTCACTATTTATATTCAGCACATTATTTAATTATTGTACCTAACTCATTGTCGCACTTTTTGTAGGTAAAATGGTTCCCGGTGTGGAATTATCTGAATTTTTAGTATGTTGTAGTAGTTGTACAAATCGGTGATTTTTATTTGATCATTTTCTTGAGATTTGAAGGTGCCAAGTGCATTATTTTTTCGCTCATATGATTAACGTACCTGCAGATTATGTCGTTGCATACAGAGTGAAAAGTGAACAAATTCAAATGATGTTTGAAAATTCGATGTAATAATGATATATCGGGAAAATTATTTTGGCATGCAATATACAATTCACATTTCATCATGAATCACAATTCAATACATTTCATACAGGGTGATTTAGAAGAATTGGTGACACATATGACTGATTCATTTATAGACACCCTGTATTTTTAAGTGAATTGTTATCCTCCGAGGATAGCTGAGACCGTATGAACATAATATCGTTGAGATATATAGGGTGATCCTGAAGATTTTCACGATGATAGAAATAACAAAATGAGCAACTCGGTGAAATTCCATTATTTTATAATAAAGTTATATCATCCACTTCTCAACACTCTTTCAAAAATTCAATTTCCTGTCATCATGACTGGTGTCATAGTTATTAATTGAGGAACTTACTATTTGTATGAAGGGTTGAAGAAACTTGAACACTAATATTTGCCTAGGGGCCAAGATATTTCAGAAATACTGGAACATAAGATTGTGGAGATCAAGTGTAACATCAGGGTGATGACCTATGACGGCCCATCCAATTCAATCTATACCGTTCAGGGATTCCCTTTCGTGCGCTCCAAGCGATGAAAAAATAGAAAAATATAACCTGTTTGTGAGAGATATATTTGCCATATCACTGATACGAATGATTTTTTTGGAGGTTCCAAGCTCATCAAGATCAGAGTTCATACAAGTATACTTCTCCTATTCATTTCAATTTTCATTTCAACACTGAACATATTGGTAAGTTATATTTTTATATCAAAATACATCATATTATTCTATTCGATTTGAGAGATAATGTCAATTCTCAATTTTAGAGGATTCTGATTCTTCATGCTCTCTTTTTGGATATTCAACAGATATAATTCAATGTTCAACGTGGCAGATAGCCAGGAAAGTAGTTGTTTTCTGTTGAATATTCAGAATGATACTATGATATACTCATTTGAAGAAAAAACTGTAAAATATCACAGAATCCCAATAATTTGCAGGTATATGTTAAGTTAATTAGGTAGGTAGTAGAGATAGTTATCCGAGTATATGAATGCAGTTGGCAATGAGAGAAAAAACGAAATAATGTGAAAATTTGATTTTTGTTTGCAACAAAATTGAGATTTTCCCGTTCTCCTCTATAACGCGTGCAACGTTCACCTGCCATTTCAGTTTCGAGATGAAACGAATAGGAGGTATTTTACTTACTGTGGAACACCGGTAACAACTCTTCGAGTTACCGCTATCAGGTACAGTTCACACTTCACAATACCACAGTTTGTAGGTAAGTAGGTACTCACACTATACACATGCACTGCAAATGATAACTCCATGGGCCAAGGAAATTTATTTCATTCATAATTCACGAGACGAACTCAACGAAAAATGAACTATGAAAAAATATCATTTATTGTCCAAACAGGAATATACCCACTTAGAGGACAGATTCAAAAAAATATATACAATGTTTGTTACAATGATGTTACAATATAACATGAGTAATGCGATCGCGATTTCATTTAAGGTGCCAAGAAGTAAATAGAGTTAAAGTATAGATGGTGAAATACTTATATTTAAAATATCATTGATAATATTGTTAAGATTTGTGATAGATCGGGTTAACTAGAATCGTATGTAATGATATAGGTAAACAAAATTGTGTTTGAATCCATTCGAAATTAATCTTGATTGTTCAGTAGTATACATTTGAGTTGATTTTTAAATTGGCTCAAGGAATGCGAATACAATTGTGTCGTGCTACAATATTTGTTGAATTCATTACACATAGAGTATATTGGTGAATTGGCCGATACATTAGTTCTAGGTGTATTGAGGTAAAAACATATCTGATTTCTAGCATTATGTCTTGGTACATGAAAATTCAGTTGGGATAATAATTCAGGACAATCAATCAGGTTATTGACTAGTTTGTACAAAAAAATGCATGAGTAATATGTTCTACGGCTTTCTAGAGATAAGAAATTGAAACGTTTCAGTAGAGCATAGTTGTCAAAGCCTTGATTAGGATATACTCCATCTAGTTTCCATGACATATACTTCATAATGATTCTCTGGACCGACTCTATCTGTTGAATATGTGTGTTGTAGTATGGTGACCAGATTAAAGAACCATATTCGCGTTTTGACCTAACATAAGCCACATATAGTGCTTCGAAGCATTTGATGTTAGTGAAATCTTTACAGCTCCTGAATATGAATCCTAGCATTTTTTTGGCAGATGCTGTTGTTTTGTTAATGTGATACGAAAAATTAAGTTTGTCGTTAAAGTAAACTCCTAGATCCCTGATGTTGTCCTCCTGCTGGAGGGGAATATTGTTTATGGTGTAATCGAAGTATATACTATTATTTTTTAGCGTAATTGTTATATATTTACATTTTTGTACATTCAGTGGTAATTTGTTTGTCTCACACCATTCATTCAGTCTATTCAAGTCCTGTTGAAGTAGTTCACAATCATTTGAGGTTTTGATTGATCTATAGATTTTCATATCGTCTGCAAATAAAAGCATATTGCTACTAATGACATCGCAAATATCATTTATGAATAGTGAGAAGAATAAGGGTGCCAGGTTACTTCCCTGAGGAGCTCCGCTTGAGACTTTGAATTCATATGATCGGTGGCCTCTGTATTCAACGTATTGTATACGATTTGCAAGGTAGGATTTGATGAAGATCAATAAGTTTGTGTCAAATCCAAAGTAATCTAGTTTCTCGAGAAGCAGGAGATGATCAAGTTTGTCAAAGGCTTTCGAGAAATCTGTGTGTATTACATCAAGTTGAGAGTTGTCGTCTATTGTATTACATGCCACTTGAGATAAGCACATAAGATTTGTTATTGTTGATCTTTTTGAAATAAATCCGTGTTGTTCAGTATGTATCAAGTTTCTTACTTCAGGAAATATTCTATTATATATCGATATTTCGAAAGCCTTTGCAAAGTTTGATAGAAGAGTAATCGGTCTATAGTTTGCAACGTTATTTATGGAGCCCGATTTGAAGATGGGGCATATCTTAGATTTTTTCCAAATATCTGGAAAACAATTCGTTTTCAAGGCTAAATTGAAAATAATTTCAAGAGGTTTCGCTAATACCGAGGCGCAATCTCTCGTTAGGAAACTTGGGATCCCATCGAGACCACTTGTTTGTTTCGGCTTGAGTTTTTTAAGTGCTTCTAAGATTTCATTTTCGTTCATGGATTTTAATGATATGATAGGACTATTTGCTATCTTCTCCAAATTAGGCGAGTGATTGTTCGAATCTGGAGAGACATATACACTTTGGAAAAAATCTGCGAATGCTTTAACAATTGTTTCGGGTGTATCATATTCAATATCATTCAAATTTACTACTCCAGGTATTCTTGAGGTACCTTTTTCATTTTGGATGAAAGACCAGAAGTTAGATGGATTATTTTGAATTGAATTTTCTGCAGTAGATATGTATTGATCATATGCAGTCTTGATTTTACTTTTTATTGATCGACGCAATTCGTTAAATTGGAGCCTACAAGTAAGAGAGTTTGTAGTTTTCAACTTGTTGAACATTTTGTTCTTCTGTTTGATTTCATTTATGATGTCTTTGGAGAACCATGGAGGATATTTTCTTGTAAAGTTCTTACACAATGGGACGTATAGATCAAATATAGAGTAAATAATTTTGTAAAACTCGTCCAGTGCTGTGTTCACATCAATATATTGTTGTAAAAATGACCAGTCTGTTTCATGTAAGTGTGCATACATCAAGGGAAAATTTGCTCTGCGAAAATTATAATAGTGCTGATTATTGTTATATGAAATCACTGGTGACGATTTGGGAAAGTCGATGTTGATGTTTAACGCTGGGTGGTAGCTATCTTCGTTGACAAATGGCAAATGAACTGATGAACTGACCACGCCAACGCCAAGCCACCTGCATTGAAAACACGAACGTCGACAATCGGCTTCGTGATTTCGGCATTTTACTCTCTGATGTGATAGATTTGTTCATCACAAAAAGTGAACCTATTATTATTACCGTACGCACTAATGCGTAGTGGTAAATACAAATATCAGGGGAGCGACATTCAACACAATCCTAATACCACTACATAAGAGATATTTGTTAATTTCTGGATATGGAACATGTTATTTGATGTAGTGGTGAATAATAATTTGAACTATGTATTAATATTCGGAGGTGGTATGCAATAGGTTTGTCTGAGTATTGATCACTCGAATAAGTGATATCACGAGTATTTGTTGTGTTTGATGAAACTAATTGGAAACTACCATTAAGTTATACAAATTTTCATTCATTTTCCTCAGTGTATGGAAACTTAGAACGCGTATTCGTTTGAAATAACCCTATCGAACCAGGTATCGATGAATTCGGTATGACAATCCCTAACTGATTATGGAATACAATACAGAGTGTCCCATTTAAAAATCAAAGGTTGGAGTCGTTTCCTGTGAAACAGGAAGTGATATATAGAACAAAACTTGTTTGGTCAATTATTGAGCAATTTGGTATACTAGCAGCCCACCAATTTCAAAACCCTATTTCGAATAATTCAAAAGTTACAGTACTGGCTACTTTTTGTGCACTTCTCTGTATATACTTCCACCATGGTTGATACCAAGTTCCTGAAATAAGAAAATTGGATCTCGATAGCCTCTTTCTATATCATATACTGAAGATAATAATTAAGAATCTGAGCATCGTTATTGTGGGCTTTCGAGAAATAGGGTTCCTTTGAAGCTGAAATATATTTATCTGAAGCAATCATAACTTCTGGTTCATTCGAATGTTCCACTTTATGGTAGCGATATAATATGCGCAATACTCGGAAACAAAACTGAAAAAAATCTGTCGATTCCCAGGTTCAAATTCTCTTCTATTTGGAATAAAAGCATTCAATAAATCATTCTCACTTTCCCTATAGGTGGTTCGTTTTTCATTTTGGCAGAGTTTAAACCCACAAATTTCACTTACACGCAAAAAAAAGGAATTGTTGAATCAAGCAAAATTTGATTGAATGAAACAAATAAAAGTGTCATATATGCTCGATAAAATATAATCTTGAAATGAGTAGATCTATATCTTGTTTCAAAGCGAATTTGAAGTTTGAATTAGGTGAATATGCCTTGCATGAACTCTGGATCTTATTCAATCAACCACATCCATGAATTGTTCATGAAGAGATATTGAATTGGCTCAAACAATAATTTTGTTTGATTCAAAATAACAATATATTGATCCAATCAAATATTCTGTTGATGCAATGAAATATTTGGTTGATTCAAAGAAATATCTGGTTGATTCAATGAATTATTTGAATGATTAAATGAAATATTCGGTTAATTTGATGGTATATCTGGTTAATTCAATGAAATATTTTGTTGATTCAATGAAATATTTTGTCAATTCAATGAAATATTTCGCTGATTCAAGAGAAACTGTCTTTTCATTCGAAGAATTGGTTCGTTGAACCAAATTTAGCATCAATTCGGGAGTTTTCTGAAACTTCCCATCAATAAAATCAACTAAACTAGGAAACTAGTCGACTTCTAGTAATGATCTTCGGTCTTTACTTCCCTTCAGCTGATGCAAAACTATTTCGGATTGCTAATCATCCGTAGTTCGATTTATCGAACTGATATTTCAAACACTAAGAATCAGGCTTCACGTATATAATGAATTCGAGGTAGGCATAGACGAGGCGAAAAAATCGCCATCTAGAGGCAAAAATTCAACTTGATGTAGGATGAACAACATTTTTCATTGATGTTACATATTTCGTTGCTTTATTCAAGCAAATGATCCGTTCGAAACGAGTTCATTGCTACATCGGTATAAGAAAACTTGAATGCTGTTTCAAATATATATTGTCATCAAAATAATCACTTTTACATGATATCAACAAAATGTTTATAATTGAATCAACATCGACATTATTCTGGATCGACATTATTTGGTTTTGAGAAAACCATATATTTTGTTGATGGAATTGATATTATACTGTTGATTCAATCAGACTACATTCTTGATTTTAATAAGCTGCTTCCATGAAATAATTATGTATCTGGTTGATTCAACGAAGAATTGCTCAGTCCAACAAAAATAATTCAAGTATAAATAATTTGTTGAGGCAACAAATCCTTTTTTTCGTGTAACTATACGGTTGTACCTATGTACCTATATTATCAAGTTCCTATATCTTCTATTGTTATTGTTAATCTTCACCCTGTAGATATTAATATTACATTGATTTTTTCTATTCGTGAAAATCTTGACAACTAGGCGAATATAAGTGATTAAGTTTCTTCAACTGGGTAATTTCAGAAAACACGATATTTTGTCATTTCCATCCCCGAAAATATTCATGATCACCCTATATATATTTCAACGAAATCATTTTCATACGGTATTAGCTTTTTTTGGAGGACAACAATTCACTTAAACATACAGGATGTGTATAACTGAATCGGTCATCTGTGTCACCAATTTTTCGAATCACCCTGTATGAACAATGTATGAATCGTGATTCATGATGAAATGGAGAAAGTTCATTCCATGCCAAAAGACTTTTTTCTGTATTCCATTATGACATCAAATTCTCATGAATAAATGAAATGTTTTTATTTTTCACTCTGATGTATACAATGACCTGATCTGAACCATCTGAATAATATTGAGTTATATAAAAGTACGTTGATGATAATATAAGCTAAAAAATGCAGGTAATTAAATAAAAATTACCGATTTCTTACTTCAACGCTCTGTATTTCAGAAGTATTGAGAATCATTGAACTGAAAATTCAAAAAATTTCACCAAGAACCGTTTTTCCTACTAAAAGTGCGAGGTCCTTTGTAATAAGATTAATATTATATATAATTATTATTGTAAGTTCAGGGCCGTATGACGCTCGAGCTGAGGCTTCGAACCCCTTCGTGGTCACTTTGGAGACCTGCAGAACATTTCTTTTCGAAGACTCGTTCATCCAACGAACAGCGATGCTCTGGAACACATTGCCAAGGGAGCTGTTCCCCGAGGCATATAACCTCCAGAAATTTAAGAAGAATACCAATTCCTATACCATATTTCCGTTGGCACTCACGATGTTCTCTGAACATTACAGGATATTCCTTCCCGTGGGAACCAGAGAACATAAAAAAACTACTTTTTTCCGAAGGTAACTTTGTTAGAATCGGATTTTTTTGGATTGAATGTCAGCCCAAAACGTCAAAATTGTCAACAGCTCGGAAGCAGTTTATATGGCCTGGTGGGTCGAAGCAGACTGTCTTGCTCGAGGTCTTGCTTTTGTGCTGACTATTGAGACAACTTCAATCTTTGTATATCTCTCAGTTATGAGATCAAGAATGCTCTGTGTATGCGGTGTTTGTGGAGACTTTCGGCAGACACCACTTACTAAATAGATACCCGTTATTACCTATAAATAAACTAGTCAAGGAAGTATTCGCGTTTTTATCAATTTATTTTATATTAATTTCACTTGATTATTTGGGATTCTCTCTCCTCGTTTCATGAAATAAAAATGTGAGTTTCATGTCAATATATGTTTAGTGGGACAAATCAGATGATTTTCCCCAAAATGTCACTGCATTTAACGATTTTTTTTTCAGAGCGCCCAACAGAGAAATCCAATAGTTGTCAGTGACTCTTAGTTTGAAAAAATTTTTGAAGAGAAGAAATAACGGTATATTGAGAGAATATCGAATATTTACTTTTCTCTGGATGTTTCGGGAACGAATCTGCTCCCGTTATCAACATAAAAATGCAAAATATTTTTCTCCGAAAATGTTTTCCTTATAGTTTGACACCTCTCACTGACATACTGATAGCATATGGATGAGTGATATTATTCTATCTGCCATATGTTGTCCATTTTCAGTAAGGATATGTTCATACAAAAAAATGTGTTAATAGTATATCTTGTGTTTGTGAAAAGTATTATATATACAGATGAAACGAAGAGACCTCTCTCAGTAAGGATGAATGGACACAAGTATAATATCATGAAAAGACATATATCGATAAATCAACATATGGCATCAGAGTGGTATAATATTAAAATCATAAGAAAGGAAGATAACAATCAAAAGAGAAGAATCAAGGAATCTGGTTGCATTCTTCTGAACGGAGACAATAGCATTACTTCCTGTTCAGTTGATATAGATAGAACATGGTATTCACTACTGAAAACTGAACTTGAAAATGGTTGATTCAAGATCAATTGATGAAAACATCCTGTAACTCATTTGAATACTAGCATCATCACTCATCCATATGTCAACATCAGTATGTCACTGCCAAACTACAAGAAGAAAATTTTTGGAAAAATTTTGCATTTTTATGTGGAGAATATATCTATAAATCTTCTCTTCATCAAACATTTTTCCAGACAAAATGTCACTGACAAGCTATTGGATTTTTCATTCAGGTTCCCAGATAAGAAAGTTTGTTAAGCACAGTGACATCATGGGGAAAATCATCTGATATGTCCTACTACACATATATTGAAATAATACTCATAGAAAGAAAGAGAGAACATCCCAAATAATCAAGTGAAATGGATATACAAACATTTTTCCAAACGAAATGTCACTGACAAGCTATTGGCTTTTTCTTTTAGGCTCCCAGATAGGAAAATTTGTGAAACGCAGTGACATTTTGGGCCAAATCATCTGATATGAGAAAGAGAGAAAATCCCAAATAATCAAGGAAATGGATATACCACTTTCTCGATTAACCTACAGACAGTATTCTTTTATATTTTTCGTGTTCTCTGTATATTAAATATGACGTGTTCGTGTTTTAAATTAGTTTGTTGAATATTTGCGAACATTTAATCTTTCAAGGGCAGATTCAGAAGGGAGGCGATAGGGAATTTGTCTTTCAAGTCAAATTTCTTCGAGGTACTTATGCAAAACGACCCCCTATCTGAGGCTAGTACGGGCCTGAAATTGCATGTACCTCATTTGCATCACACTTTAGCCATCCTCTTCAGTAATCTATGAGGATTATGTTGGAGATCCTTTGAATTTTCGTCGCCCAACTGGTGTAGGTATATAAAACGAACTCAACAATAGTTATTTTGATCCATTGTACATACACTAAACCAGGAAGCATTTACTTCAAAATGAAATTTAAATAATATAAATAAAGAATCGAGATAACCGGCAGCTAAATAAAAATACAACAATATAGGTGGGTAACCGTTTCGAACGAAGATGTAAATTTCGCAGATATGTGTGAAGAATATCGATATATTCTTATTCCGAATTATATGGTTCAGCAAAAAACGGGCATACCTACAGATATTGGGATAACATTTGCATTGAATAGCGTGGCTAATGAATATTTTCAAGTTAAAAGTTCCTTCAGGTGCTATGGACGGATGTGAGAGCAAAAATTCGTTATCCACTGATCGTTAGCTCCGATATAGATGGTATTGTGAGGTAAGAACATCAGTTCTGCTTTCTACAAAAATCAGTAACTAATAAGGAAATTGACAGATTTCTACCAAAAGTCTGAACAGAAATGTTTAGATATTTTCAAGACGATGCGTATCTCTCGCTCCATTTCAATCAATAACAATCAACAAGTCTCGGTGAGTACGAAAAGAATTCGTCATTCAGAAGTAAATCCAGGTGGAAAGTTTTAGTTATGCCACCCTGTGTTTTTAATTCAGGAGACAGAGTGCATGTGTATACGGCTAGCAAAATTTCAATTTATTTACACTAGCCACTCGCGAATTACCGAGAATGCATTGATTATCAACAGCTAGATGGGCTCCAACGATCAAATCAATAACCCCATGCCGGGATATTATGAATCGTGTATAGATAGGATGTACAAGTAGTTATTTGTTGGCCATTTTCCTAATTTGATATTGAACATGGTTTTGAAATCCTCCAATCGATTTTGTTGCACTAAAGCCCTTGGTATTATTTCTGTAGACTCTCAGTTTTCTCCATGAGTTAATTTGATCCTTAATGTCCATTCTCTGTATGAAGGTACACTGATGTCAATGATGTGCCCAAGATCCAAGATCAGGAGGTAACTGGAATTCGCTCAATGGAGAACGTCTCATCGAGGAACAGTCAAAAGGGGTTCATGAAATTTTCAAAATGGAAGGTGGAAAATTCATCTGTATATGTATAATTAGACATAACTGATGCACTAAGAACTTATAGGGGAAAAAAACAGGATACTGGCACTAGGGAACTTCAACAAATTTATTCTGCTTAACACAAAGTATATGTAATGCATTTGATGAGGATGCACAAGTGGATGTTATCTACACAGACTTTTCTAAGGCTTTCGACAAACTTGATCACTTTCTTCTTCCTAGTAAATTACATAAATTTCAGCTGTCGCTTGATGTACTTGATTTTTCATCATCCTATTTAATTAACCGATCCCAATTTGATGACTGCAGTGCACATAAGTCTGTGGAGTTTTCACCCACTTCGGGAGTCCCTGAGGGATCCGTATTAGGGCCATTACTTTTCATCATATTCGTCAATGATATAATACATGACATCAATGCGGTTTGCCTGATATATGCAGATGATCTGAAATTATTCACCAGAATCACAGAACATAATGATTGTCTTTCTCTTCAGGAAGACCTGACAAAAATTAATGACTGGTGTACACGAAATCGCCTGCTACTGAATGTTCCTAAATGTTGCATCGTTTCATTTTCCCTAAAACGCACTGTTACGCACTTCGATTACAATATCAACAACGCTGCTTTACCCAGAACCTCTACTATACGTGACCTTGGTGTTACATTTGACCAGAAATTATCTTTTGCAGATCATATCCAACGAAACACGAAGGAGTCATTCAAGGCATTAGGATTTGTTATTCGAAATTCCGCTAACTTCAGAGATATCAGTACATATAAACAACTTTTTCTATCATATGTTAGGTCAAAATTAGAATATGCGTCTGTTGTTTGGTCTCCGCATCATATCACTCATATAGAAACATTGGAGAGAGTTCAAAGGCGATTTCTGAAGTTTCTTGCTTTTAAAGAAGATGGATAGACAATGGATATCCTGAGGTTGAACTCACTTGGAGGTTTGATATTAACCTATTAGTAAATCGCAGAATGATTGCACAACAGGTGTTTCTGTGGAAAATACTCCATGGGTACACTGATTGTGCAAATATTCTCCACATGCTTCATTTTCACATTCCTAGGCCAACAAGTAGACAACATATTTCATTCCATCTACCGATTCCGCGCTTGAATACGATGAAATTTTCACCACTGCATACCATATGCAAGATACATGACGAGCATGTATCGCATCAAATAGACATATTCTATGGAACGCCGTTTTACTTTTTATCACCAATTCGTTGTAAATTATAAACCACACATTTAAAATGTTTCATATTTATTCCGGGTGCAATTAAAACTATTGTTGATTTAATATTGTACATTATTTTGTTAGATGCACACAAGAAATGCAAGAGTTGCATTGGTTTAAAAATAATTTCCACCAAACATTTAAATACCTATAATTCTGAGGACCAACATCAAAATAGCATCAATCATAATAATTCATGTAACATTTGTATTCATCAATCGAAAAAATTTGTATTCAGAATTAAAATGATTGTTGAATTCAATTGTTTGACGCTCATAATGTTGTCCACAAATAATTTTATTCGTTTGTCGTTTATATTTCAATCATGAATAAAATTGTTTGATGATTTTTTTACAACAATCTTTTCAAATCGTTCATCTATTTAAAACGATTGTTGCAGAAATATCATCAATCGTTTAAATTCATGTAACATTTTAATTCATCAATCAAAAGAATACATACCTTCGAAGTTGTGCAACTGAATGGATGGAAGAATTAAATTGTTTGTTGTGAATAGAAATTTCTGAATTTAGGTGATTGTTGGAATTATACCAACAATCACAAAAATAGAGAACAATTAAATTCATCAATCTTCAAAATTGAACAATTCTGGTGATAGGAATTTTTTTGATTGTTGAATATTACGGAGCCTAATATTATGAATGATTTGAAATGTTTGATGAAAAATATTCGTCAAACATTTTATTTCGTTCAAAAACAATCATCAATCGTATAAATTCATGTAACATAATAATTCATCCATAAGAAAGACCAGCAATAGAGTTGATGAATTAAATTGTTTGAATTTATTTGTTTGAATTCATTTGTTTGACAATAATTACTTGAACATTAAATTAGTGAATTGAATTGTTTGAATTTATTTGTTTGATGATTATTACATGAACACCATCTATAGTTTGGTGAATTAAATTGTTTGAATTGTTTTGTTTGAATTATTTTGTTGGAATTTATTTGTTTGATGATAATTTCATGCACCATATATATAGATTGGTGAATTAAATTGTTTGAATTGTTTTGTTTGAATTGTTTTGTTTGAATTTATTTGTTTGATGATAAATTTATGCACCATATAGAGTGGTGAATTAAATTGTTTGAATTGTTTTGTTTGAATTGTTTTGATTGAATTGTTTTGTTTGAATTGTTTTGTTTGAATTGTTTTGTTTGATGATAAAAACAATTCAGTTCGGCGCGCGCAACTAGTAGGTGGCGCCTGGGCGTTCCTGGCCAATGGAAAACGGAGAAGTGAACCAAGTTTTGGCAACAGTGTATTTGCTTTCATTTGTCATTTGTATTTTGTTTACGTTTTTATATAATTTCCAATCATCAATAACCTAAAACAAATTAATCTTCGGAAATCTGAATGTTCTTCCAGTTTTCGAACTGAGAGGTAGTTATTTCTATTTCCAAGCCGATTAGCAAATAAACAAAATAGTTGAAATGATATAGATGGAGGATTGATCTGAGGTAATAAAAGTGCCCTTTCGATGTTCATTCTCCTGGATTTTTGACAAAATTTCTCTTATGACTGAAATGAGGAGAAAAATGTTCAACAATATCCTGCTCAAAATTGGGAAACACATAACGCAGTAGGTCATCTAGGTATGTTTGTGAAGAATCTTTTTGGTTATGACAGCTTGTAGGTTCTGATTTTAGGGCTAGCAAAACGGTTCACTATGAATAATATATTATATATATGGAAAAGACAGCAATACTTCCAGTGTACAGTTCAAAAACATGACGAGTGAGCTAAGAAAGAAAATAAATATGTTCATGATGGAACACTGCAGCCAGCACAGGTTTTATCCTATTCAACACCTAACTCAGCACTTCTTATGTACATACAGAAATGCTGATTGTTATTTCAGCAATGCCAATGCATAGTACTTCCATAGAAATGACTATTTAGAGGCCAAGCATAAGGTTCAAGGATTAAAAGGTGAGTTCAACAGTTTAGTTTCCTGATACCTATTTTGTAATTCTCAGCTACTTATTGATATTTTCAAGTCAAATAGCAGAGTTATTATTATGGCCTTGCTTATGGCTAAAGGGTAATGGGAAATATTTTGATTTTAGAGCTATCAAAAAGGATTTACAATGAATATATAAAATCTATACCAAAGGCCACATTACAACTAGTGAAGAGTATGGAAACACTACATGATATTATGAGAACACAAATGAGTGGGCCTCCAAGTGATCTCAAAAAGGAAATATGTTCATGATGGAACACTTGTCTAACCCTTATTATAGACATACTGATTCATAAATATAATAGGCACTGTTATTTTTCCTCAATAAAAACATTCTAGTGTTGCATTTTTTATGTCTGTGGTCTTATTGTTTGTTACTTATATTTTCACTGGGTGTTTCATAATTTATCTATTTGCACAATCTTCAGCAATCAGCTTTATCATTGGTAGGACACTTTTTTTTGTGAAAAAAAAAAGAAAGATTACTTATTTTGATGGGTATACCTAACTGATGGAATATGTGGAATCATTCATTAGATACCCTGTGAAAATATGACCAATATTATCTAATCATAAAAACAAATAGTTTCCAACATTATATTTATACTAGAGATTTTTTTTATAATATAATTTACTATAATCATTCCAAGGTGAGTATCAATGTTTTACATTGTAATATTCTTGCACCTTCACATGAAAAGATATTTCATTAGGTACCCAGTTAGTCCTTTGGTAAATTTTCATGGTTTGTAAGTAGGTCTCCCTTTGTTTATCAATCCTCATTTTCAGAATTTCCAAATCAAAAGCAGAATTCAGGATTTCTTGGTTTTGCTTTGAGTACCTAAAATCAACTCTAATTAACTTTAAAATTAATACAATTCCAATTTATCTATTTCACCTGTGGCAATAATTAATAGGCTTCAGTTGCGAAAAGAGGCATGACAGTCTGAGTTAAGTAGGTACCTATGTTCAATGCATTTTGCCCAGCCTTCTTCAACTGTGGTTTGTTTTACTCACATCATTGAGAATTCTGATGGAACCTGGAGAGAAATAAATAAGGTATATACATAATTAACATAATTTTATTCTAGCTGATCGATTTTCAAGTTAGTTTTGATTTCTGTGTGTTTTTTCTACTAACTGGATATCAGGCAAGTATATAGGTACAGCATTCCTTTCTTGAAACAAACGTTCTTCGAGACTTTTGAATCATGGTGAATAATCCAAATGCAAGCAATTTTGATGTGTGCAAATTAAACTGATTTATGAGATTTTGAAATAATTGTCGATTCATATTTTCACTTCACAATTTTTAAAAAAGCAGCAGGCAAACTGGCAAAAGAGAATTCTTTGACCTTTGACGCAAGACGCAAGTGCAAGATAGTCAAACGTCAAACTGTCAAGCTCGTGAACCTGGAGACTCTCTCACCAGTTATGGAACTAGAAGCATGCTGCTGTGCTGCTTGTGTTGTGAGCACTAGTTGTAATACGGTTGTTATGGGTGCGTTTTTCATTGCAACATTTTGTTATGCGCATGAATCGAAGAAACCATCAAACTGTTGCAAAATTCCGCTGGAATGTTGATGGAAATCCATCAAATTGTTGTAATAAAATCGGGGCGTGTTTTTCATTCCATCCAAGAAAGTGCGCACTGATAGATGCGGTTTTTTGTCGTGACGTCACCAATTGTTCTGTTGGAATTTATGCTGGAAGGATTGAACAATGGTTTATACAACACATTGATGGAAACACGGATTTTGTTGTGTGTCAGTCATCATGTATCTTGAGAATCATAGGGTCCCTTGATGGAATTTGACGTTAAAGTCATCCTAACAGGGTACGGACAGATCATAGCTGCATTCTTTTTTAATGATCTAGAGATTTTAGTTTTGTCTACTGGCATCCCTGACATTGCTGTCACGTCACATCCATGGGCGCTACAGAAAGTCATTCAAAATTTTAATTATAGTTATGTACAGGGTATTTACTTGTTGAGGAAGATCATATGCCGAACGAGTTTTGTAATTATGATCCGATTCTATTCAAAATTGAATCAATCAAGATGACGGATCCAATATGGCGAGAGAAATTAGTTTATATAATTATTACTCTACCACAAATAGAATACATGTAGGATGCAAGGGTGAAAATAACGTGCCTATAAGTTATACTGCGTATACTTAGGCGTATACCTACTTCTTTGTTACTTTAATCAATAAATTATTCAAAAATGACTCTTTATTCAAAAGAGACTGAAAAATCATATGTATAACATGGGGGTGAAGTATATTTTATTCATTATTTTCCTGCACATTTTACGTATTAATTTTTATCAGCCTGCTTTTCGCCCTAGACGAAGTTTTATACATAGTGTGATATTAGTAACTCCATGAATTCTTCTCCGAGTTGGATTTCTGAAAATACATTTAGCACACATGACATGAGTACAGTAGTCCAGATACCCACATCGAGGTTTCCACCATTTCTCAATCATAAGGCTCAGCTCATCCAGCTCATAGGTAAACTATACTGCTCAGCTTGAAATCAGAATTTATTCAGTCAGTTCAGTCGACCCTGGTATACAGTCTAAGAACAGTCTCTTTTGGTGAAATATATCGAGCTTTCAGTACAATTTATATGTTCCCTGAATAGCAAAGATTATGCTGGAGTAGTAAATTCCGAAACTAGAGGATTGTTCATCTATATCTTGGTATAGTTGAATCAGGAATTCTATATGGAAATTACGTATGATACGCCAGTGACCTCAATATAACCTAAAAAACAACGAATGTCAAAAATCTAGTGTTTATCCCCAGAATTGAATAAGGATGGAACTATATAACTGTTTCACAAACACTTTAGAGTGAGAGGAGACGAGGATCTGTCCGTACCCTGTTATGATGACTTTAACGTCAATTTCCATCAAGGGACCGTAGAGAATCAGAAAAGGCTAATTCGACTTAATTGATTAACACTAACTCTTTTTACTAAAATCTCTCAAGAATCTCAAAAATCCTCAATATTAATTGTTTTTTATCAAATCAAAACAAAAAACAACACGAAAATGTGTCAACTGTCATGTCAATCTCCTCCAAACTGCTGGATTCTCGAAATGCGATTTAAAAGTGCGCATTTTATTACAACAGTTTAATGGATGTCCATCAACATTCCAGCGGAATTTTGCAACAGTTTGATGGTTACTTTGATTCATGCGCATGATAAAATGTTGGAATGAAAAACGCACCCGCGCTCTTTCAAATCGCTTTTTGAGAATCCAGCGGTTTGGAGTAGATTGACATGACAATTGACACATCTTAGTACTGTTTTTTGTTTTTCTTTGATAGAAATCAATGATTATTGAGGATTTTTGAGAGATTTTAGAAAATAGAGTTAGTGTCAATCAATAAAATTGTATCAGCCTCTTTTGATTCTTAAGATACATGTTGACTGACACAAAAAGAAATGCGTTTATCGATCAACACGACACGACAAAAAAGCGCATCTAAATGCGCACTTTCTTCGATGGAATGAAAAACATCATGGTTGTTGATGTGATTAACAAGCCAATACACGATATTTTTTCTTTTTTCATAGTAATAGTAGAGGGTCCGAAGTAAGGTCGACCTTCATCAAGTCGTGGAAAGAAATTGTGAATTGAGAAAACCCAATCACAATTCTGAGAATATTCCTTTTCAAGAAAGAATTTAGTCGACACAAGCAGGTACCTGGACATGGTTTATTTGTTAATTTGTTGCATGTTTGTTGCGTATTAGACGTTTCTCAATACGCAGACGCTTCTCGGATTGCTCTGATTGGTGTAAAGGAATCGCCTATGCATATGTTTGGGACAAAATTTTCGCAAGAGTAACAAAATGGAGACAATTAATCAGTCATCTTGTTGAAAAAAATGAGAACCCTATTACCACTCCTAAGAGTGTTATGAAAAATATGTCAGGGGCTGATGGTGGTTTCAACCCTTATGCAAAATCTTTTATGATTCTTCGATTTATAAAAGAAGAGTTATTATCATCTAAAATGCAAATTTCGTCCAATTTGTTCCACTCATTTTCGAACAGTATACAAAAAGGTGTTTTTTTTTTATGTAAACTTTAAACTCGTCTCACGGACAAACGGTACATTTCTTTATATAAATGAGTTGAGTGGACTCAAAATAAGGCTATGCAAGGAAAGTGACCATGGAAGAAATGAAAACAGAGAATAATGTCTGGTTTCTGCCACATTTTGCGGTAACAAATCCAAACAAGAAAAAGATTAGGATCGTGTTTGACTGTGCTGCTAAATCATATGGAGTTAGTCTCAATGACATGCTGTTACCCGGACCTGATTTGTATAGTTCAGTATTAAGCATTATTTGGAAAATTAGGCTTAAGAAAATTGCATTTAGCGGGGATATTAAAGAAATGTTTTTACAAATATCCATGTAAAAAGAAGATCAAGCGGCCCAAAGATTTTTGTGGAGAGATAATAGTGAAAAGGAACCTGAAGAATACAAGATGGTCGTTATGCTTTTTGGTGCAGTAGGTTCTCCATGTTCAGCCCAACATGTAAGAATTCAAAATGCCCTAGAATTTCAAGCCGAATTTCCACAAACAGTTGATGGTATCAAAAATTATCATTATATATGGATGATTACTTGGATAGCTGTTATAATGAAAATGAAGCGATCAAATTAATTCAAGTTGTTATAGAAGTTCACAGAAGAGGTGGCTTCACAATATGTAATTGGAACTGTAACTCCAAAGAAGTACTCAACCAAATTCCAGTTGAATTGAGATCAGATGAAAATAAAAATTTGAACCTTGAAACAGAACTACCATATGAAAGAGTATACTTGGATTACATTGGAATCCAAACACAGATGAATTTTTATTTAATTTAAAATTCCATAAGATATAGAGCAATATTATGGAAGGAAAAACTATACCAACAAAGAGAGAATTACTAAAAATTGTAATGTCCATTCTTGATCCTTTTAGTTTTGCAGCAAATATAGGTATTTATGCGAAAATCATGATGCAAGAGTTATGGAAAATCAAATTGAAATGGGACGATAAACTACCGAAAGTATTTGAAGAAAAATGGAATAAATGGAGGAGAGTAATATTGAAAATAGAAGAATTGAAAATATCACGACAACAAAATATATTCAGAAGACGCTGTAGTACAACTACACAGTCAAACACGATCCTAATCTTTTTCTTGTTTGGATTTGTTACCGCAAAATGTGGCAGAAACCAGACATTATTCTCTGTTTTCATTCCTTCCATGGTCACTTTCCTAGCATAGCCTTATTTTGAGTCCACTCAACTCATTTATATAAAGAAATGTACCGTTTGTCCGTGAGACAAGTTCAAAGTTTACATAAAAAAACACCTTTTTGTATACTGTTCGAAAATGAGTGAAACAAATTGGACGAAATTTGACAGTAGTGCATTTTAGATGATAACAACTCTTCTTTCAGTAATCGAAGAATCATGGAAGATATTGTATAAAGGTTGAAACCACCATCACCCCCTGACATATTTTTCATAACACTCATAAGGCGTTTTCGGAAACTTACTCGGGTTGTTCGGATCCCTAACCTGAACTTTCGGTTACCCAAATCGAGTTACCTACCTCTGTTCGGAAACTTGAATGATGCTAACTCGATCACTGACTCGGGTTGATTTTTCGTGACCCTACTCGAAAGCAGGGTCGCCAGAGTTGCAAAGGACACCGCATGCGCATTACGGAATTTAAGTCAATAAAAAAACGCGGGAGTTTAAATCTGACGATAACAATAAAAATAAAATAATTTGCATGTTGGGAAAAATCACGACCGGTTATATACATGTTATTATCAATCTTCATAATTTGATTACAGTAGATTTGATTGAAGTAATTCATTGAAACAAGAATTTGGGTAGGGGTGAAGTTTTTGTGGTTATGTGCAACAACACATAAGAGACAAGTACACCAATCCACAGGTGAATATTAATATTTTGTAATCAGATCAAATAATTACTTGAATATAATGTTACCATTTTCGTCTGTCAAATTCATGAAACCACAGAAAAATAAAATATTCAGTGTTCCTAACCTGACACGTTCGTGAACGTTGAACACGAGTAGATGATCCGAGTTTTTTGTCACGTGACCTATCTGGATCGAGTTATCAACCCAGAGTAAGTTTTCGAAAACGCCTTTAGGAGTGGTAATAGGGTTATCATTTTTTTTAGCAAGATGACTGATTAATTGTCTTCATTTTGTTACTCTTGTGAAAATTTCGTCCCAAACATATGCATAGGCGATTCCTTTAGACCAATCAGAACAATCCGAGAAGCGCCTGCGTGTTGAGAAACGTCTAATACGCAACAAACATGCAACAAATTAACAAATAAACCATGTCCAGGTAGTTGCTTGTGTCGACTGAATTATTTCTTGAAAAGGAATATTCTCAGAATCGTGATTGATGGGTTTTCTCAATTCAGAATTTCTTTTCACGACTTGATGAAGGTCGACCTTACTTCGGATCCTCTACTATTACTATGAAAAAAGAAAAAATATCGTGTATTGGCTTGTTTATCACATCAACAACCATGTTTTTCATTCCATCGAAGAAAGTGCGCATTTAGATGCGCTTTTTTGTCGTGACGTCACCAATTGTCTGATGGAATTTATGTTGGAAAGATGGAACAATGCATTATACAACACATTGATGAATAAACGCATTTCTTCGTGTGCACAGATTAACAAACCTTATTGTGTGTCAGTCAACATGTATCTTGAGAATCAAAAGAGGCTGATACAATTTTATTGACTGACACTAACTCTATTTTCTAAAATCTCTCAAAAATCCTCAATAATCATTGATTTCTATCGAAGAAAATCAAAAAACAGTACTAAGATGTGTCAATTGTCATGTCAATCTACTCCAAACCGCTGGATTCTCAAAAAGCGATTTGAAAGAGCGAATTTCATTACAACAATTTGATGGATTTCCATCAACATTCCAGCGGAATTTTGCAACAGTTTGATGGTTTCTTCGATTCATGCGCATAACAAAATGTTGCAATGAAAAACGCACCCATAACAACCATATTACAACTAGTGCTCACAACACAAGCAGCACAGCAGCATGCTACTAGTTCCATAACTGGTGAGAGTCTCCAGGTTCACGAGCTTGACAGTTTGACGTTTGACTATCTTGCACTTGCGTCTTGCGGTTGCGTCAAAGGTCAAAGAATTCTCAATTCTCTTTACTTGCGAGTTTGCCTGCTGCTTTTTTAAAAATTGTGAAGTGAAAATATGAATCGACAATTATTTCAAAATCTCATGAATCAGTTTAATTTGCACACATCGAAATTGCTTGCATTTGGATTATTCACCATGATTCAAAAGTCTCGAAGAACGTTTGTTCCAAGTGAGATGTTTATAACTAACTAGTTATAAGCATCTCAGTTCCAAGAAAGGAATGCTGTACCTATATACTTGCCTGATATCCAGTTAGTAGAAAAAACACACAGTCCACACAGAAATCAAAACTAACTTGAAAATATATACCTTATTTATTTCTCTCCAGGTTCCATTAGAATTCTCAATGATGTGAGTAACAAACCACAGTTAAAGAAGGCTGGGCAAAATGCATTGAACATAGGTACCTACTTAACTCAATTCTCAGATCGGAGACTGTCATGCCTCTTTGCAACTGAAGCCTATTAATTATTGCCACAGGTGAAATAGATGAATTGGAATTGTATTAATTTTAAAGTTAATTAGAGTTGACTTTAGGTACTCAAAGCAAAACCAAGAAATCCTTAATTCTGCTTTGATTTGGGAATTCTGAAAATGAGGATTGATAAACAAAGGGAGACCTACAAACCATGAAAATTTACCAAAGGACTAACTGGGTACCTAATGAAATATCTTTTCATGTGAAGGTGCAAGAATATTACAATGTAAAACATTGATACTCACCTTGGAATGATTATAGTAAATTATATTATAAAAAAAATCTATAGTATAAATATAATGTTGGAAACTATTTGTTTTTATGATTAGATAATATTGGTCATATTTTCACAGGGTATCTAATGAATAATTCAGAGATATTCCACATATTCCATCAGTTGGGTATACCCATCAAAATAAGTAATCTTTCTTTTTTTTTACAAAAAAAAGTGTCCTACTTCTCAATGATAAAGCTAATTGCTGAAGATTGTGCAAATAGATAAATTATGAAACACCCAGTGAAAATATAAGTAACAAACAATAAGACCAAAAAGACATAAAAAAATGCAACACTAGAATGTTTTTATTGAGGAAAAATAACAGTGCCTATTATATTTATGAATCAGTATGTCTATAATAAGGGTTAGACAAGTGTTCCATCATGAACATATTTCCTTTTTGAGATCACTTGGAGGCCCACTCATTTGTGTTCTCATAATATCATGTAGTGTTTCCATACTCTTCACTAGTTGTAATGTGGCCTTTGGTATAGATTTTATATATTCATTGTAAATCCTTTTTGATAGCTCTAAAATCAAAATATTTCCCATTACCCTTTAGCCATAAGCAAGGCCATAATAATAACTCTGCTATTTGACTTGAAAATATCAATAAGTAGCTGAGAATTACAAAATAGGTATCAGGAAACTAAACTGTTGAACTCACCTTTTAATCCTTGAACCTTATGCTTGGCCTCTAAATAGTCATTTCTATGGAAGTACTATGCATTGGCATTGCTGAAATAACAATCAGCATTTCTGTATGTACATAAGAAGTGCTGAGTTAGGTGTTGAATAGGATAAAACCTGTGCTGGCTGCAGTGTTCCATCATGAACATATTTATTTTCTTTCTTAGCTCACTCGTCATGTTTTTGAACTGTACACTGGAAGTATTGCTGTCTTTTCCATATATATAATATATTATTCATAGTGAACCGTTTTGCTAGCCCTAAAATCAGAACCTACAAGCTGTCATAACCAAAAAGATTCTTCACAAACATACCTAGATGACCTACTGCGTTATGTGTTTCCCAATTTTGAGCAGGATATTGAACATTTTTCTCCTCATTTCAGTCATAAGAGAAATTTTGTCAAAAATCCAGGAGAATGAACATCGAAAGGGCACTTTTATTACCTCAGATCAATCCTCCATCTATATCATTTCAACTATTTTGTTTATTTGCTAATCGGCTTGGAAATAGAAATAACTACCTCTCAGTTCGAAAACTGGAAGAACATTCAGATTTCCGAAGATTAATTTGTTTTAGGTTATTGATGATTGGAAATTATATAAAAACGTAAACAAAATACAAATGACAAATGAAAGCAAATACACTGTTGCCAAAATTTGGTACACTTCTCCGTTTTCCATTGGCCAGGAGCGCCCAGGCGCCACCTACTAGTTGCGCGCGCCGAACTGAATTGTTTTTATCATCAAACAAAACAATTCAAACAAAACAATTCAAACAAAACAATTCAATCAAAACAATTCAAACAAAACAATTCAAACAATTTAATTCACCACTCTATATGGTGCATAAATTCATCATCAAACAAATAAATTCAAACAAAACAATTCAAACAATTTAATTCACCAATCTATATATGGTGCATGAAATTATCATCAAACAAATAAATTCCAACAGAACAATTCAAACAAAACAATTCAAACAATTTAATTCACCAATCTATAAATGGTGTTCATGTAATAATCATCAAACAAATAAATTCAAACAATTCAATTCACTAATTTAATGTTCAAGTAATTATTGTCAAACAAATGAATTCAAACAAATAAATTCAAACAATTTAATTCATCAACTCTATTGCTGGTCTTTCTTATGGATGAATTATTATGTTACATGAATTTATACGATTGATGATTGTTTTTGAACGAAATAAAATGTTTGACGAATATTTTTCATCAAACATTTCAAATCATTCATAATATTAGGCTCCGTAATATTCAACAATCAAAAAAATACCTATCACCAGAATTGTTCAATTTTGAAGATTGATGAATTTAATTGTTCTCTATTTTTGTGATTGTTGGTATAATTCCAACAATCACTTAAATTCAGAAATTTCTATTCACAACAAACAATTTAATTCTTCCATCCATTCAGTTGCACAACTTCGAAGGTATGTATTCTTTTGATTGATGAATTAAAATGTTACATGAATTTAAACGATTGATGATATTTCTGCAACAATCGTTTTAAATAGATGAACGATTTGAAAAGATTGTTGTAAAAAAATCATCAAACAATTTTATTCATGATTGAAATATAAACGACAAACGAATAAAATTATTTGTGGACAACATTATAAGCGTCAAACAATTAAATTCAACAATCATTTTAATTCTGAATACAAATTTCTTCGATTGATGAATACAAATGTTACATGAATTATTATGATTGATGCTATTTTGATGTTGGTCCTCAGAATTATAGTTATTCAAATGTTTGGTGGAAAAATTTCATGAAACAATTCAATTTATGAAACATGTGAAATGAACAAACAAATAAATCGAGATTTTTTTATCATGAATCATTAATATTTCCTTCAATGATTCATTCAATCAATTTTATTCAAGAATAAGATTTGTTCTCAACTCAAAGAAAATTACCAAAAAGAAGTATTTATTGTTTGAACCAAAAAATATATTAATTTTAAATGTTATATGAAAATTTCCATGAAACATATTAATTCATGTTGCTATTTTATTTGGTCATTAATATTAATAGAAATCATTTAAGAGGAGTAATTAAATTGATTGTTGATTTCAAATGTTTATTGATAATTTCATTCGCCTTTCTCCATGATAAAGGATAGCATTTCACTTCAATATTAACCAAAATATTTATTATATAATTTTAATTCAC
Organism: Phaedon cochleariae; assembly: GCA_918026855.4. Classification (NCBI taxonomy): domain Eukaryota; kingdom Metazoa; phylum Arthropoda; class Insecta; order Coleoptera; family Chrysomelidae; genus Phaedon; species Phaedon cochleariae. Next base: position 16,171,289 of record OU896720.1, on the reverse strand, counting down.
CAATACAGTTATTATCTGAATTTAAATGATTGTTATTTTTATGAATGATGAAAACAAAATCTTTCACATTGAATTTCTTTGTAACAAAATTTTGCCCAATCATTTTAAAAGTATAATGATTTAGCCATGTAATAAAAAGTAAAACGGCGTTCCATATATTCTCCTGTAGCGTGGCATCAATAAAAAAGTTAAATTTTGGATAAAATTTTCAAATTTTTGATAACTCTCAACTTTGTGTCGTCATCAATATTTCATCCCAAACATTTGTACTTGTTATATTGTTGAATATTATGTACTCATTATCCCTACTCTGTAATTGAATGTATATCTGTTGAGTAGTGTGAATAAAAAAAAAATGTAATAGGAAATATATCAGGTATACAGAAAACTCAGTGAACAGACTATTTTATTTGGGATAAATGTAATGGTCAATTATTTCGGGATAAACAATTTAATTGAAATTAGTAATATACATATATCGTTCAAGGATCAATTTTGGCAGCTACAGTGTTTCTACTTCATATCAATTATCTCCATAATAATATACTGCTTCCTCTTCCAGAATTCGCATTTCCTTCAAGAAAACTAAGAACTAACGGCGAAGGCAGATCAACGCTGTCAATGAAGATATTGCAAAAATTACAAACTGGTTAATCAACAAGTTGAATTCAACGCCACCAAAACTCAAGCACGCGAATTTTCGCTGGAAAGGCGGAAGGCGGAACTCAGTATGCCTGATATAACAATGCTTGGTACCGCCATTCCTACCAAGTCTACTTTATCTATGCTCGATATTTTCATCAGCAATACTCTTTCATGGAATGAGGCTGCTTCAAAAAAACTCGGTTTCTTCACATTCCAATAGCTTCTTGTAATCTACAAAGCACAGATACGTCCTGAACCAGAATACAGCTCCCATATATGGGGCTCACCACCCAAACATACGTTGATGCTTTCAGATTCCTCCCAGAGAAGCGAGCCATCCGCTTGGTGGGTGATGCCACATTCCCTAACTCTTTGATATCATTGAAATACCATAGGAAAGCCAGCGACCTTTCACTTCTCTATATATACTTACACAGGAAATGTTCTTCAGGAATGTCACTAGCAATACCAGTCAGACAAACTCGACAAGTCCAGTCAGCACATCATTTGGTTGACAACCTTGAAGTATGCCGAACAGCACTTTATCAAAACTCGTTTGTCTATATAGAACGGCAGAACTCTGGAGTTTATTGCCTAGGGAAGTTTTCACAAGAACTTTCAATCTCCAAAAGTTCTAGAAATGTTTCGATACCTTCCTTCTCTCCCTATATCCTCCGTGCGTTTCAAGCGATCAAAAACTGATAATAAACATTATTTCTAGGCGACTTGCAATAATGATCGACAACTACTATTGTGCTAAAATGAACGAAATGTAAAATTTTATTGAATAAAATAATATGCTTGATTTGTTGTTGTTCGAAAAGTAAGGTATATACATGAACTAATTGAACATTGCAGAATCTCTCTGTTTACCTGACGAAAACTATTTGAGAAATATTTTTATACAGGGTGGACCAAAATAATGTGTTAAATATTGCCTAGAAAAAAATAAGAAGTGATATAATGACATGAATACACCCTGATACCTCAGTTATTAATAATGCGATTTTAGGAAGATTCTGGTAGTGAGGGTATGTTAGAACAATGGAGTATTTGACATAATGAACATCTTATTTCACCGTTGGCGTGCGATATTGAGTGAGATAAATAAGGCCATTATTTGGAAAAACGGTATTGGGGCTTATTTTAAAATAGCGGTCTGGCCCGGCCAGGCTTCGCACGTTTGTTGTACCAATTTCAAAAAAATAAGCTTTGCGCGTATTCCCAATATATATTTTTTACTTATACTCAATCTGTTGCTTTCTTAACTGCAGACATGTCCTTAAGTTCATTTTCATTCAAGGACTGTGATATCTTTATGCACCACCTCTTTTTATTTTTGAACTCTTCTTCTTGTTCAAAATATAGTCCTCAGCGTACATAGCCCGATGAAAATATTTGTGTTATAAAATTCAGTGATCACATGATTACAATAAGAATCATTCATTCATATTGTTTTCAAAGTCTCATTTGAAGATACGACTAACATTTTCAGAATTTTCAACCACATTTTTGAAAAAGAAGAGGAAGAATTTGTTTGTCTGACTTTCATTTGTATTTGTATATGTCGTTGAAGCCCGTATGACACGGGCCAGTTTTTCATCCATTTTCTGAATGAGAATTTGTATTCAGAATTTACTGCACCGTGTATTAGAGAATCAGAGAGTCTGAATGCGAAATTGGATGAAAAATAGAACATGTCCTATTTTTCATTCATTTACTGTTGAAGCGCTTGCGCATAACGCCGGTAATGAACCTTCTAATTGTTTGTTTTATTTTGAAGTGAGAAACAATTTTTTGAGGTTATGGGTTATGGTAATGTCACTTGTATTTTGTATTTTGAGAAGGTAATTGATGTAATATGAATTTCAAATACTATATGCGATGTCCACTGATTAATTTTACTGTTTTCTCAAATTTAGATAACATCAATTATTAATTAACAGTTCAATGATTGTTTGTTCTTCAAAGCATATGTATTGGTGCTTCAATTGAAGAATACCAAAAACATCCCTGTTTGTTTGCAATCTCGTTTGCAATCAAACACCCAGAAACGTTCGAGTATAGCCGCTTCGATATGCTTTGACAAAGATGAAGTATGGATTGAGTACCTACTTCATTTCTGGTGAAATACATTCTCGCCTATTTGTATCTTTTTTAGTTTATTTTGCCCAAAAGATAAAGGAACTGAACATCATTCATTCTTATGAAATTTGTAGATACTTATATTGATACAGGGTTTCCAAAACGGTGTTCATTTTGTACCATATTCAGAACTACTAGCCCACGGGTGTTTCTTCTTTGGAGCGATTCACGAGACAATTTTTTCATATTTTTCATTCAGATTTTTTAAACAAATACGCTGTGCATAGCACTTTTGCAGAATTGCAGACAGATATTTTTTAAAAGAAACTATTACTTTATACCATTCTTCAATTATGAATGTTTTATTGTTTTCATCACTAATGATCCATTTGATAAGTGTAAAACTGACCCGTGTCATATAGGGACTTTAGAGATAAAAGTTTGCCATCTTTTAGTAAATAGTTAATAAAAGATGAAATTCAATGTAGGAATACCAAGTTCTAACTTATTTGTGAAATACAGATTAATGAAAATGCGGTGTGCTTCACTTGTCAACTGACGCAACAGTTTGACGGTGCAATGATTTATAGAAAAACAAAAAAGTTTGAGTTTGGTATAATTATGTTCGGAAGCCCTTCATACAGAATAAGAAGATGAGTTTTCCTCAGCCAGCTTTCCATCTGACATGGTTTTCTCATGGTAGAGTACAACTAATGACGATATTGAACATATCGTTGAAAAAGATGTATGTATCTGGAACTATATCAGGCATACTGCATTCGTCTTCCTAAGAACATATGTATACAAGTTTCAGGTTTGTTGGCCGTATATGGAATTTGAATGCACAAAATTCAATAATTCTTAAATTTTTTCAAAAAACCCTCGCAAAAAAATGCTTATCTGTCAAATTCATCAGCCTGCATATTGAGAATTGAGCACTTGAAGACCTTCTCCCTAACAACACGGGATCTTGCTGGTACATCCCGCTAAGGTCCTACAATTGTCCCAATGTTTCAGACTAAGGGACGATATCCCAGAGATGTTTGTCTTGGGACATCCATCAGATGTCTTCATTGAATGTTCCAGAAACATCCCATTTGATCTTTTTTCATAAACAATATCATGGTTCCATATCTGCTAATGATGATTGACATGATTGAACAGTTCAAACAATTGTGACATTTGAAACATTGAAAAGTTGATGAAAAATGGAAATTAAAACTGTATTCGTACATATATACTTATACCTATACCAAAGCCGGCTAATTTCATCGATAACAAATTGAAAAAATTATACTAAATATTCCTCAATCAGATTACCAAAGTACCTGCTTAACTTCATGAACCATGTAATAATCGACAACATCAAAATATATCTCTTCAGCATATTTATTGCTGAATTTATTTGTTATACCAGCTACTACGTTGCTGAGAGTTACTAACAGCCGTCCGCCCAGCGCCAAAAACAACTGTTACTGTTATCATCTTCCATTAGTTATTGGACCGCACCGACCTTATATTTTCGGATTCGGATTGTTACTTGATATCTGGAAATAGGTCGGCCATTTTCAGGATTTCAGATTGAAAATAATTCATACCGTGTCATCCATTACTGTCATCAAACAAAAAACATCCTATATAAAAGTTTCTTTAAGATGTTCCATATCAAGTACCGTGAATGTCTCTGGTACATCCCGTATCATCCCACAAACATCCTGATGGGATGTTTATAAGACATCGCAAATACTGACACGGGTGTTGCCAGCAACATCCCAAGAATGTCCCAAGGAAAATAGGGATTTTCCATAGATGTTCCTATCATCCCATATGGATGTTTCTACGACGTCTCAAAGATGTTATTGTGTTATTAGGGATGTCCCTACGTCAGTCGTTATCGAATCAGATATGGAACGTTATTGGTCAAATTCCGCAACACCCTGTATAACAAATGGAATCGAAGCGTTATGATTCAGTTTGACGGACTATGCATTTTTCAATATAAAGCTCAAGCAATATTTCATCATGGAAACCGCAAAACTCCAACTAACTATTGAGCAGAACAAAAAGGCAATAATGCGATACGAAATAATGCATATGATTCGAGGCACTTGCAGCTTTGAATATTCAAAGTGTATTTCTAGGCAGTGACAAGCTCTGCACGTATACGTTCTGTCGCTTGTCTCGTGTCCGAACGTTTTAACATGACGTTTGAATAGTTGTTATGACAGCAAGCCTGTTCAGCAAAAATAACACTTTGTCACTATTATTTCCTGTTCGCTATAAGCCGTGCTACACGGAATGATACTGGAGGAAAAGTCGAAATCACACGTATGAAATGCCATTGGAATATAAATGAATTCAGATTTTAATGAACCTAACCTACCTATAATCCCACTACTGAGTCTACCATCTTTAACCGAGAATCTGTTTGTTTGCATGAGTTTCTTCATTTTCTGTTGATGATTGCTTGGACTGATAAAATCGAATAATTTCATTTTCTCCACTTTTAGGACTACATAATATCTTATAGGCGAATTCGAGTAACATGAACGTTCGGACGAAAAGTTCAACGTTCCAATGCAGTTGTTTTATCTCTTGAAGCGCACGATAGGGAATCCCTATAATGTTCGAAGAACATCGTGCGTACCTTTTTTATGTTCTTCTGGTTCCCACGAAAAGGGGTTCTCTGTAATGTTCAGAGAACATCGTGAGAACCAAGGAAAATGAGGTAGAGGAATTGGTGTTCTTCTTAAATTTCTGGAGGTTATATGCCTCGGGGAACACCTCCCTTGGCAATGTGTTCCAGAGCCTTGCTGTTCGTTGGATGAACGAGTCTTTGGAAAGAGATGTTCTGCAGGTCTCCAAAGTGAACACGAAGGGGTGCGAAGCCTCAATTCGACGGGTTAATCTCGCGGGGATTGCCAAGGGAGGAACAACTGTTGATATTTCAGAAGAGCAACGATACCTTCTATCTCTTTTATAACTGTTGGTGACTATTGAACTTGGAATATTTTCTTTCAAACTTCATTCGATAACATTGTATAAATAAGTGTGAAATGTGCCGATGGTGAGGTGTTAAACCATGTTGTGGAAGTCACAAACTCATGAACTGTTTGTTTGCGCAAGGTATCGAAAACGTAGTGAACAGAGTTCATGTAACTTAAAAGCTAGAGATGGATCAAGACAAGAATTCTTGTCTTGATGGTTATTTCCTGATGTATTGTCTTGAAAAATATTCCAAGAAATGAAAAATTACTCGTCTTGGCCATTTCTTGGCACTTCATTATGAATCCGTGCTACTTGCGTACGTCCGGCTTGCGTACAAGGGGCGTAACTGTCCAAGATGCGTACAACAAGAGATCGGTTAAAATCGTTTATTTTTTCAAGGGAGGAAGGGTAAACCTTCGGCAATTTTCAAAGGAAGGGAAGACATTTCACAGATATACATACATAGTATGTATTAAAGTTTATACTATAATTTTATTATCAATATTTTATATGAAAAGTATTAAATTTACCAACAGCACTTGATATTAAAATTTTGAGTTTGGCAACAGCGCTCCCTTGAAAAAATAAACGATTTTAACCGATCTCTTGTTGTACGCATCTTGGACAGTTACGCCCCTTGTACGCAAGCCGGACGTACGCAAGTAGGAAGACACCCTTCATTATTTCTTGTATTGATCCCAAGAAATCATGAAATCTTGAAAATTCGTGAAATAGTTGACCTTGTTTTTCTCGAGGAGTCGAGTCGAATACATTCTCAACTATACAGGGTGTTTCCGAAATTAGGGCGATGAATGAAATGGAGTGTTCTATGAGAGATAATGACACCATAAATGACAAGAGAAATCCCACCATAACTACATCTATCAACTATTATTGATTATCCGGCAACATTGCTAAAGCCATTGGCGCTTTCGGTGCCTGTGATCTCGCCGAAAGCAAACGCTTGTGTTGGGCTATGGACCTCTGATCAATGATTTACAACAATTTCAGGCAAGCTTTGATGCTCAATATCTTCCAAAATATTTGTTTGCGTCAAAAATGTATTCCTTAATTTCGTTTTGTTTTGTTGATCGCCCCAACTTCGGAAACACCCTGTATAACTATTGGTTACTGAAGTGGATGACACGGCACAAAGGGCATCATATGCTCATTTTGGTATTCTTTAGGACGATGCCAGAACGGTTTTGCTCGTGCGCAATGGGGTTGATGCAATTCGTTATTTAAAATCATCGCAAATATATATTTCTTTCAATAATGAAATTCGGTTCCCTCGAAAAAGCCAGCTTCGATGACGTCATGAACCCAACCGAAAGTCATCGTTATCTGAATTCTGGCTTTCGCATAAAAAATAGGACCATAGTAGTATTTCTAACAATGAACGGGATTTTCTTTAAAGCCAAATTATCTTGTGGCACTATCAGCACCGTTATGCCTACAGTTCCAAGAATTACAAGAGGAGAAGAAGAAGACGAACTGAATTGTCAACCTAACTTCCTAACGTCACCTCCATTTTCGAATCCTTGTTTCATTTGGTCAAGATCCAAAATTTTCGAAGATCCCTCTCATTATCTGATTCTTCAGTTGTGTGTTGTGTTATCTGTTATCTGCAGTAAGTATCCGTCCAGAAACTAAAGTATAGGGCGAGCACCTTCTGAGGGGGCGAACTATTTTCATATTTTGATTGAAATGACAATCAGAAATATTCTTGCACTTGACTTACAGACAAGGAGAATAGATACATGTGTAGATTTTTTTCGGATGATTACGTCACGCGTTTGTTTCATGTTTCGAAATATCGTGAATTTCAATAATCATTGAAAAATGTAAAGAGGTATGGGAAAAAATGATTTGTGTCAGTGAACTACTTAAGGTTAGTACTTCGTCAAAATAAAATACACTTTTTCACTGAAGGCCCAAATTGTTTTCGATATGTTTCCGTATCTGAACGAAGCGATTGCGCATGAGCAGAACGATCTAGAAAGGTTTTGATACGATTCAAAACAAACCTCCCTGTCACATGTGTCAATTACATCGGAATCAACAATTAACTTTCCGTAGACACTTGTAGGTCCAGATCCAGATTGTATTGTTGGCATGGGTATAAGAAGGCTTGGCTCTGGCGTAATAATTTTTGATTTGTGTTATGTATTGTTACCAATATACTAGTATTTCTGCTCGACTAGTTTTTGTTTAACCTGATTATGTATGTTTTTGATTGGAAGTGTTTGAAAAACATTTTTGCGTATTTCTTCAACAGTATGGTGTATCAAGAAATTTCCGGATTTCTTGATGAGTTCTTGAATCTGAATTTCTTGTCTTTTCTTGATTTTTCTTGAAAGTCATTTCCTATTTCTAAATGTACAATTATTTGTATAAACCGTCTGATATAATATGATTAATCGTTACGGCAAAACCTAATCTGCTTTGTGACTGAAATAAAGCCAAACATCTCAGAATGGGATACAGGGTGTCCCATAAACATACCGACAAACTTTGAGGGATGGTAGAGGACATCAAAATAAACATTTTTGCTCGATAAACATAGGTCCGGAAACTCTTCGTTTTCAAGATACAAAAAATGATTAAAAGTCATTAATAATAATTAATGATTAGTAAAAAAAAGTAATTGGAAGTTTTATTAGTTTTTCAATATTTCAATGAACGCATTGGGAAAATGTAAGGTATAATTTTGAAGCATTATATTTTTTTCCATAGATGTAAGAGATATGGTTTTTTTTCTTCAAAACGAAGGTAGATACGGAAAAATTCCAGGGGACAAAAGCATTTCTAGTTCTTCATTGAAAAAAAATTTTCATAATCACAAAAAATCTACTGAGCGATATTTTTTTTGCTCAAAAACTATCCGACATAGCCCGTGGGCACGCCCCTGAAATTATTGGGCAAATTCGAATAGCTCCAAAAGATACCTTAAGAATGTATCAATAATCTGTGAGAATTTCATTGAATTCGACTAAATCGTTTTTTGTCATTATATCTCCCGTTCTAATGGATTTTCAGTCCTCTATTATGCTGAACATCTGATTTGGCGCTCACTTGATTGGAGAATTGGTATTTTATATTCATAGATTTGCGTGTTGACTCTTGAATGCAGAAGAAAATAAAAGTGACATTCTCGAGAGTTTCATAACACTGTCTGCATGATATACTCACAAATTGAACTGAAGAATCCTATAGAGGTTCATGAAAAAAGCAAAACATTGTTCCATTGTGGTATTCAAAACATTTACCGGATTCGATAACCCTGGAAGAATAAACTGCGCAAACAAATGAAAGGGAAGGGAACCAAATAATACGTATATCACGTCCTCATAATTTTGATGAGTTATACGAGTCTTTATTTCATCATGGTGATATCACTGACACACATCATATACCCAATATAGAAGGCGCCTATTGATATGTAGAGATATAGGGTTGGGAATTGGTTGATTAACCAACAATTGGAATTTACTCATGTAGTTTTTAACATTATCATTCACGACGTTAGTAATTAGTAAGTTTTTTATGTTCTGATGGTTTCCACGAAATGGGATATCCTGTAATGTTCAGCAGAGAACATCGTGAGAACCAAGGGAAATAAGGTAGGAATTGGTGTTCTTCTTGAATTTCTAGAGGTCATATGTCTTGGGGAACACCTCCATTGGCAATATTTTCCAGAGCCTCGCTGTTCGTTGGACTAACGAGTCTTTGGAAAGCGATGTTCTGCAGGTCTCTCAAGTGACCACGAAGGGGTGCGAAGCCTCAACTCGACGGGTTAATCTTGAAAGTATCCATTAAATAGAGCCAGATCGCCAACTTTTCTACGGTGTTCCAGAGAAGTGAGTGAGTTTGTGAGCGAGGCATCATCCACGAGACGAATTTACTTTTTTTGGACAGAATCCAACAGTTTCAGGGTATGTTTGGGTGCTGCACTCCGAATATGGAAACAGTATTCCAGGACAGGTCGGATCTGTGCCTTATAGATCATAAGCAGCTGACTGGAAGTGAAATGGTTCCGGCCTCTTAACAGATAACCAAGTTTTTGGGATGCACTTGAATCTACCAAGTTATTGGATTCTCATTCGAGAATTTTTGCCAAGTCCATATTTATGTGGTCAACATTTCTCTCTCGTTCGTTTCTGATTTGCCTGGCTGGTATTGGAGCCTTGGAAGAGAAGGCGGTATGGAGGGTACTATCATCCGCGAAGCTGTGTACTGGACATGAAGTTGCTTCCAACAAATCGTTGATATGGAGTAGAAGTAGTGTTGGTGCTAGAATTGATCCTTGCGGAACACCAGCATTTATGCTACGTTAGTAGTGAAAGTGATGTATTCCGAATCCGATTCGAATTTTATCCAAGTAACTATTTGCACCTTCACAGTATCAACAACTCGATTTCGATCAATTTGTTATGTTTATCATGGCAGACTTGCCTTAACTCTCCGATCTTCTACTCTTGACTTGTCGTCCTTAGCCATTTCATATCTCCTCATTCTCATCATAATAATGCTCGGCGCGGATTTACCGGTACGGGGCCCTGAAATTGCATCATCATTTTCACATATCATTTGTTTGTATAAATGAAATAATGACCAAAAATTCTACTCTGATTAATACTCATTTTATATAGGTAGCAGCTGCGACAATATTGCAATTTACTCAAGTATGTTATACATTATGTACAAGGTCCTGCGGATTTCATAGGGTCAGTATTGCTACACGGTATACTAATGGTGGATTTATGCAACATTTGCACAGTCCTAATCATAGTCTAATTCATAATTTTGAGCATAACTAGAAGTTGAAATAAGGTACTTGCTTGAGGCCGTTTACATCCGGCGCATGCTCCTTTGATAGAATTGTTGATGATTTGTTGTTTACATGTTCCGAAAATAATGTTATGAGAAAGCTCAGATGTTGATAAGTTTGATAGATAATTTTCCTCATCACTGATACAGAGAGAACAACAAATTCTCACATGACTCTTATGTTTAAATCAAGTTTCAATCTATCTGGATAAACACCTCAAATCTTCAAGACAAAAATTCAAACTTAGACTATGCTTAGAACTAAAAAACATGTCGTTTTGCAAACCTTATCTTCATTATTTTTAGAGATCCACCGTGCGACGTATTTTTATAAGGCGCCATACATGTGTTGTTTATACCATTGAATAGAGCTAGCTCAGAATTCTCTTTACATCAGCCATATGTACAACATTTCGACATTATCACATGAAACTAATTCAGGAGGGGTGAGAAATGCAGTCACAACTCCACCACATAAACAATTTAATAATGACCAACTGTCATGGACAAAAGGCCATGTTTCGAAGGAAAAATCCTTCATCAGCAAATTTATAAAGAGAATAAAACCATTATTGGTGGGGAAAGATTACTTGAATAACATAAGAATCAAACAATTTGTGAAATTTATAGGCTCTTATAGAGCTGTTATAATGTTTGTTCCGTAACGGGTGGCTGTGGCTGTTAGGGAACTATATGCACTATGCGCGGCTCAAAAATAGTGTCTTAGGTTATTTAAGTAATCTTTTTCCACCAATAATGATTGTCTTCTTTTAATGAATTTGCTGATGATGAAGGATTAATCCTTCGAAACATGTCCTTTGGTCCATGACCGTTGGTCATTATTATTATTATTAAATTGTTTATGTGGTGGAGTTGTGACTGTAAGTTCTCTCCTCCCTGATTTATATCACCTCCACTGTAAGTTATGGATCGCCTACGTTGGTGAAGTTAATGGTTTGCTGATTATCACTGCATGACGACAGTATTGACTAATACTTCTTCATTGCCATGGTGAGTCTCTGAAAATAATGAAGATAGAATATTTCTGATTCTTTGTCATGATTAAGTATACTTGTTATTGCAAAATTTCGAATATCTCTCTCAAATATTGACGAAGAAAATGAGAAAATCATTTTAGGAACTGCTGAAATCTTGTCAGTTTTCAGAACGGCATACTGATGAAGTTTGAAAATCTCAAAATACGCAACTTTTGCCTAATTTCATCAACTTTTTATCACTCATCGTTTAGAAAACAGCAATAATGTTCCTATGGAACCGGCGATACCCTGTATAAAAATTAAAGGAATGGTGAACGTTTTTCCCAATTTATATACTGCTCATAAGTTGATTTTAACACTACCAGTGACCAGCTGCGAATAAGCAGAGCGTTCATTTTCAAAATTAATCATAATAATAAAGAACAAAAATTATTGAACTTTAATGAACGATAGATGACAATCTCCGAGAATACTTTCGATCGAAGGTGATTTGAAAAACAATTGGAATTATGATGGTTCATTGAAAGAATTGGGAAGGAAATCGAACAGAAGGAGATATATGAAGATAGAGGCCGCAGGGGCCCCAAGATTTTTCAAACATAGGGCCCAGATATCGTAAATCCGCCGCTGTAAAGTTCGGCTACTCGTATTTGTATCTTGAATTATCAAGCAAGCGTCGGCGGAATGCAAAATGTTTAATTATTGAATATCTGTACTTGTGTAGGTATCCCAATATAGATACTACCATTAGTTCGTTGAGGACTAGTTCGCATGAATAACCTAGTTGAGAGGCTTCGAAATTGAACCACAGTAAATCGGAGGAAAGTCGAAATAAAATTGATCTCTTATTCCTTTAAAATAAAGGCACTAGTTATTCTCCGAATATTTGGAAACCGGCTCTCAATATAATATTGATGTTGACATTACACTACTATACTGTTTCAATGATTTCAATGATTATTTTATAGTGATCAATATCGATTTTCACATTACAATAATTGACTGTCTATAGGATATGTCATTCGAATTTTTAAAGTGGTGGGTGTGAGTTGGATAAATATATTCGTTATTTCGGGTTTGAATGACTATTGGATCACATTTCACAAAAGTATCTCATTATCATTATAGAATGGAAACATTTTCAACGATAAACAGTTTGTTCGCATTGTAGGTATACAGGGTGGCCCGATGAAATAACACAAAAAGATTTCAACCACAGATTCTTGGAATAAAATTAGTCAGAAAATGCCGTGTAAACATGGATCCAGAAATGCTCCCCTGGAAGGGGGTTACAGCCATCTGGAGGAGAGCTATGAAATACCTCGTCCACTCACAGTGTTTGATTGTGATCATTGAAAAATGATGGCGGGTGTCCCGAAATTACACAAAAATAGTGGAAACAGTTCATATGAATATGATACCAGAAACGACATCCTGGGGCGTTATGCCATCTAAAGGACAGTCTGAGTACATGTTTCTTTGTTCTTACCTCTTGGAGCGCACGAAAGGAAATCCTTATAATGTTCGAAGAAGATCGTGCGTACCGAGGGAGGAAAGGGAGAATTGGAATTATTTTTGAACTTTTGATGGTAATAAGTTCTCAACATTTCATGCCTAATGTAAAGATAAAAGGTTGAGAATTTTCCGAAACTTCGATCAGGGGCGTGGGAAATAGGTGGGGCTGGGGGCGCACTTCTTCGCCCAACTTCTCAGTTCATGCAATTTTCAGCAGTTTGAACATAGTATATGAAGATATCATCTTTTTTACCCCGAAAGGGTAATTTTGTTTGGTTTTGATAGCACTCACCATTTTCGAGATGAATCGATTTCAAAAGACTGCTGCATAATATATAAAAATAGTAGGAACTTTTCCTTAATACATGGGAAAATACCATATAAATTTTCAATTTATTCTTTTTATTGCATCCCCCAACAATCCTTTGGGAAAATTCTATACCCTATGAAGAAGAACACATTATTTTTACTTCGCAGGTTCATATACAATATCTGTTTTTTTATCACAGGGGGTTTCCAAAATATTCACATAAAACCAGGATGTCATTTCTGGTATCATGTTTATATGAACCTTTTCCACTATTTTTGTGTAATTGCGGGATACCTATGAGGCGCCGTTTGGTTCATTATTATTTTTTTCGAAAATATAGAAAAAATCCTATATAATATATACGAACTTATCAATATTATATGCAAAAATTCTTATATCTTGTGAAAAATGTTCTATATATTTAAGTGCGACGAAATTTCAATATATATTAGTATATGCCTCGCGCCGTTTGGTTCATAATTATTATTTGTAATATATAAAATTTTTACTGAATTTATATTGAAAAAAGTCTATATCAAATGCACATATTTTATATATAACGAAATCTTTATATATTTGCGTGTCAGGAAAGTCTATATTTGCGCGTCGCGAAAGTTTATATTTGGTTGTACCGCAGTGTGTGCAGAAATCGACTTTCGGGTTCCAGGGTTTACCGATAGGTGGCTGAACGCGGCTGGACGTCAGCATGCACAGAATGAGGTTAGAGGATCTGGCAACACTGATATTATTTTATTTTGGTTACGTCCAAAATACTCATCTGCCTAGAATGGAGAAGAAATGGAGGAGAATGAGTTCCAAATTAAAGGATTCCAAATCCTTATACAAAGTCAGCTTCATCAGATATCTACAAACAAATTAGGGTTTTATGATAGTTTCAGCCATTAAAATTTACTGGAGCTGAGAAAAATAGATGAAAAAAACAGAATTTCATGTTTACCTCTGACCAACGTCTGGGTTTTCCTGCAATAACCTCTTGAAATATAAACTGCATATTGAATCACTGTATAATCAAGTCAACTCGTAATCAGTCATGAAGTTCACCGACATTATTCATATTTTTTTATGTATCTGATTGTATCTTCGAGTATATTATCAAAGAAGAGAAGATGAGGTTAAAAATGATGTAAAATAGAAAAATGTATTCTCATTCTTCTCCATTTCTTCTCCATTCTAGGCAGATGAGTAATTTGGACACAACCAGAATATAATAATATCAGTGTTGCCAGATCCTCTAACCTCATTCTGTGCTGACGTCCAGCCGCGTTCAGCCACCTATAATAATAATAATAATAAATGATTTTATTGCAACAGATAGATAGGTACAGATGGTGAATATAACTAAACGAATAATGAGTTGGTTTGTATCTCAATAATCGTAATAATAATATCGGTAAACCCTGGAACCCGAAAGTCTATTTCTGTACACACTGGTACAACCAAATATAAACTTTCGCGACGCACAAACATAGACTTTCCTGACACGCAAATATATAAAGATTTCGTCATATATAAAGTTTGTGCATTTGATATAGACTTTTTTCTATATAAATTCAGTAAAAATTTTATATATTACAAATAATAATTATGAACCAAACGGCGCGAGGCATACTAATATATATTGAAATTTCGTCGCACTTGAATATACAAATAGAACATTTTTCACACGATATAAGAAATTTTGCATATAATATTGATAATTTCGTATATTATATAGGATTTTTTCTATATATCGCGTAAAAATTTCTATATATCGAAAAAATAATTATGAACCAAACGGCGCCCCATAGATACCTGCCATTATTTAATGATGACAAGAAAACGCTTAGTGGCCAGAGTATTTCATAGGTAATTCAACATTTCTCCAAGACTAGGGAGTCTATAGGAACTAGGTAGCTATGGTTATTTAACATACACTATATTGTTCATTGGATAATCGAAAAAATAATTCAAATTACAACAATCGTATGAACTTTTTCTTTCCATTAATTTGTTATTATATAATATTGCAACGTTTTCATGAATGCAGTTAGTATTCACCTTTGAAATGTACATTTCATATTGTTCATGAAATATATTGAAGATGTTAGGATAAATCGAAGATAGATGGCCCACATTTGTGAAGAAATCGTGATATCGAATAATTTAGAAAACGATTAGTGTCTCAAAATCAAACTCTAATATCATACATATCAAGTTTCACTCATTCAGATGAAGAGCGATATTTTCTAGTGAACAGAAAAAAAGTAAGTCAAAAACCATCTATCCTCGTACACGTAGGTTAGATGACGCAACTAGAGATTAAGGCATTAGTGAAGTAGTAAGCTGCGAATTTCACACAGATAATGTCAAATTAACTCACAAATATCAAGACCAGAAGGATGAAAAAAAAGTTAGCAAATTTTGAGCACGTGTCATGATCAAATCAAAGTGTATATACATTGCATGAAATTCACCCAGTTATCGGCTTTTCCTGTTTGCGCATAATTTTCACTACTGAACATATTGGTATGAGTTATATTTTTATATCATAATATATTATATTATTTATCCAATTTCGGAAAGAATGTCAATTCTCAATTTCAGGAGTTTTTCATTTTTTATGCTCTACTTTTGGATGTTCAACAGATATAATTCAATGTTCGACGAGGCAAATAGCCAGGAAAGTAGTTGTTTTTTGTTGAATATTCAGAATGATATTATGTGCATACATACATATACATATACATATACTTATCTGAAGAAGGATACAAATTCTCAACTTCAGGTGATTTTGTTTTCAAATTCTCTACATGTGTGTTTAATAGATATAATTCAATGTTCGTCGTGGCATATAGCAAGTGAAGTAGTTGTTTTCTGTTGAATGAACCGAGCAAGAATTGATATTTTCATCACATAGAGAATGCGAATTCTCAATGTATTTCTTTATACAGGCTGATTTTAAAATGAGTGCATATATTCAAGACATATATATGAGAGAGTCTAACAAAAATTACTAAAATATTCGATTTTTCCTAAGTCTTCACATTAACGAGAAATTTCATTTTGAAAATTGCTTCGAAATTCGAGAACGCCACTGGGAAGCAAGTGAAATCTGCAGAATCCCAGGGTTGATCCCAGGGAATCTCCAATTCGTCATACACTAACGTCAAAACAAGACAGTGATGCCAGATTGTTTCAGAGACGAATATCCTGATAAAAATTTGTCACAGAATGAATATGAATTGGAATAGGTTATGGAAACTAATAGAGGTGAATGTAATATGTACAGGAGCCTTATTTTTTAAAGTTTACTGAGAGAACTGTGGGGTGATTATCTCCATGGATCACGAGAGACGGAGAAAAACATGAGGGGAATGATAGAACGTCCCCCTTCCTTCAATTCGAAAATAAGGCCCCAGCGGGTAGATACAAAATCAGCAGACAATAAATAGGTACACAACATACACAAAGTTGAAAATCGACTCACCTAGTAGATTTTCTCATACCTGCTCGAACAGCAAAACTCCCGAGAGCAAACAAATACTAATATCGAGTCCATTCCAGACTAATATCGTCCTGTGTTCTTGTTGGTTCATATTCGCACTTAAACCATCGAAAACGATTCGACGACGACATATCCTTCCTGGCAATCTCACGATCACGACCATATCACGATTATCACGACACAAGACACAACATCCAATTATTTTATTTTTTATTTTACGTTTACAATTATTTTACAAACCAGCAACCACACAAACAAAACTATTATCATATGATCTGTCAACATCATTTCTCAGAACAGTATAGTATCTGTGACCATAGATTTCCTCTTTGCTGTGACCTTTGACAGTACTAACTAGGATTGTTCGCGTTCTATCACTATTTCACGAAGATTGTTACGATAGTACGATTTGTCATGAATCTATTACTATTTGCTATTAGCACCAAAATATGTTCCAATACTAAAAAATCCATTTCTGTGCTCAGCGGATGATTATGTTCCGTTATATGTTTTATATTTATGTCAAAATTGTGATAAGTGCGATAGGGTTTGACAAGAATGACATTCCGAATGTCAAATGTCAGATTTTTCGAGTCTATTACCTTTTGATACAAATCTGATACCTTTTCCAAGGAAATCTATTACGAAAAAATCAGACCCAGGAACAACACTGACTAGTAAATGTAAAGTTTTGTTTCTGACAATTTGCTTGGAATGTGACGAAGCTGAATGATATGGTTCTTATGTCGGGTCGTTATTGTGCGGGGCCCATGAGACTCCTCTAAGGACACGAAATTGTAGCGATGCAAGGAGGTGGAAGGAAGGGTCTAAAGGATTTTTCAGTAAAAGAACTTCCAACCGTGAGGTGTTAAGTTATACGCTATTCGAGCTTATGTGTAGAAATCTTGGGTGAGTCTATTTTAAAGTTTTTGTATTATCTTTCTGAAATTCAAGACCAGGGTTAACTTCTTCCCCATGTACATTTTCTCGATTATACATTTTATTTAATATCTCCTAATTCTCATGTAGTGTGGCAACGTCGCTTCGTTCATCACGGTCGACTGCGGATCGCAAATGATAGTTGTGACAGAAGTAGAAATCTGGACGGAAAAAGGGTATTTTGCCCCAAATCTATTTTGATCCTAATAATATTTTTAATAGTGCTATTCGGTAGTATACCTCAAGCTTTCTTAGTGTTTAAAATATATGCACTTATTTTAAAATCAGCCTGTATATTATATATCCATTTTTGGCATTTTTGAATGTTCATAATTCATCTGAGAATATTCCTTTTCAATATTATTTTTAGTAATCGATATAGAGGTACACCTACCAATTCCCCTCGAAATTTTGATCACAACCCACATCAAAAAGTTTTCAAGGATATCAGTTTCATAATGAAAGCCCTGTATGCACCTAGAAATGATGTTGAATCATGTCCGACGAAATCCGAAGTTGTCGCTGTCAATAAACCATCCAAAATGTCGGATTTGTTGTATTGTCTCATTAAACAACATGATGTTTTGAGCGGCATGGCTACAGCGTCATCTGCATTCGATATACCGGATGCAATGTCAGTGCTGATTTGACCGCAGGCAACATGGTTTTCGCTTTTCCGTTTTGTCAGCACGTGTGTATACTATTCACTGGACAACAAATTTCAGTTAATCTGTTTTATCGTGTATTAGGAGTACTTTTTCGGTCAATTTTGGTGCTGTGAATACAAAAAAAAACACGTAATTGAAATTGAAAATTGAAATTTTCAGGAAGAAGGTCATTCGATTTTATTTTCAACAAAATCATGTAGAACACTTTCATATACTTCCAGAGTAACACTGTCATTGCGCTATTTTTGAAGAGGTAACTTCTATAGGCACAAACTTTGGTATAAGTCCATTGTAGCTTGAAGGGGAGTGATAGGGTTCATATTAAATGAAAAAAGTCACCTCCACGACTTTTTAATTTGACATCATCAAATTAGGAACGTGTTTCGGACATATGTAATGTCCATCTTCAGCCTATACTTAGAAGTCCTACAATGGAAGGAGATACATCATAACATGAATAAAATAATTCATCAATAGATAGTGAGTACTCACATGGGTATGAAAAGTGTTATGTTTCATTTATATTTAAGACAAGAATAATATAGACAAAACTTCAGAATTCGAAAAATCAGGGGTATACAAACTCAGCTGTGGATCTTGTCCTAAGGTATATATCGGTCAGACAGGTCGTACGTTCAATCAGCGCATTCATCATGAACATGAGATCAATTTAATGAAAAAGAAAACAAATTCAACATACGCCAACCATATATTAGAAGAAAACCATAGTTTTGATGATAATTCCGAAATTCTACACGTAGAAAATAATGGACTGAAACTCAATCATTTTGAATCATTAGAAATCAACGAACTCAAGAATTTTTACATTTCACTCAATGATCAATCAGACCTCAATAGTTCACTACTGTTGAATTTGTTTTCTTAGTAAGTAAGAATATGTATTTGCTATCAACTCTTTCAATTTAATCAATCCGGTATACCGTATTTTGATGTAAATATTGTCCCTAATTTCCGAAAATAGAGGTTTATCGTACCTGTCCACAGGTAACTAATCCATCAGGTTGGGAAAGTAGGATATATAAAAGTTAAGCAAGCCAACGTTAGTTAAGTTCATTGTACCAGTATATCACCTGACGAAGCTACTGTGTTAGCGAAACAAGTCGTGTGTTTGAGAATTTTGTGGAAATCTTATCGTTTGTGAAGTTTTTACATTTGCCATGATGGGTATCCATCAAGTACCGTCCAAGTCATTTGAAAAAAAAAAAAAACAAAAAAAAAAAGATGAAAATGATAAGGTTTTTCAAAGGGTCCAAGTACCACCAAAAGAACAACAAAAAATTATGGAGAACGACAGTGTGGCTCAACAACCCGCACCCAACTATTATTGATAAGGACGATAAAAATCCGGCCTGCTTCCAGAACGCCATCTTATCAAGAAGGAATGTCAAAGGTTGAACGTCAGAACCTGATTTCCAACGGTGTACCTTGATAACTACGAATGAATAGCTGATCACACTTCACCTGTTCACGCCATAATAGACAGACAACAAACAAAATGCAAATGGTCGTAAAGAGAATGATTGACTAGACTTTTTACAGTTGACAAGGATACTTTGTCATAGAAAAATAGTATTATCCCCTTGTATCCTGGTAGACATTATACTTTATGATGTGGTGAAACGAAAACATTGCAATAACATAACAACTTTGTCTGAGATATATATTTTTCTAATAATATTGATATCAATATTGATGCAACTTAAAAGAGTTCAACAGTAGTTAACAAATATGATGGAAGGATTTCAGTTTTCCTGGAACTTTTCTCTATTATTGATATTGATTATTGATATAAGTATGCTGATGATATTAGAAGTCTGCTTGCAACCATACTTTGATGGAACAAATCAAGAATCATGGTTTTTCTGGACTAATTTTCCAGCTCATCACATGACTTGGTACATTTTGCTCAATCATATGAAATGAAAATGCAACATACAAACCCCATTTCCCAAGCTAACCCCAAATAAGATATGTTACTTGGGTATAATTCATTTACTGAATACTAAATTTATCAGAATGAAGTTTTTGCTATGGAATTCGCTTTGGAGTTTTCAAAAATAATATAACTTGAAAATATCAGAAGATGAATTACCTACTGATCGCTATTTGGTGAAAAATCCATCATCTACATGAAATCCAAAGGGAATGCCACTTATAAGTTATTGTAGATGCATATTAATTCAAAAATTTCAAACTTCGCTCTCTGTATATCATCTATAAAAATTGGCATGAACATCAAAAGTGAACATTACAACCGCCCGTAGGTACTGGTATTATAAAACAAGTCCAGAGATGTCTATCAGCCATGAAAAATGGTAAAAAACAATGACATCATAAATATATAGTCATTCTAACTGAAACGTGTAATACCGCTTCAGCCCTGGTACTTGTTGGTATTAGCGATTCGTCACCCCAAATGCGCTTATGTTTGTGAAGTTTTTGTTTACTAACTGATCGTACCTTGACTACAGTCGAAGACACATACAAAAAATCGAGATCGACTGGTCGACAAAACTATAGAATCAATTTTTAAAATCTGAAACTGCACTAAGTGAAGAATTATTAATTTTCACACAATACTGTTCTTCTATAGTGACATAACCAAGGCCATAACTCATCAACTCACTGGAATATTTTTAGTTAAAGACTTTCGAAGATTTGACGAAATGAAGTTGATGGGTATAATCGGGTTCAATCAGTACGAAATGTCGGTTATAGGTGGTGACTCTACGCAGGAATACGACGATATACGGGGTGTTGCGAAATTCAGATGATATACCTCTTCAATCAGTGTTGGGCTACATGGGGTTGTGGTATAGCTTTTTTACCAATATTTTTCACGCTATACTGATAACAATTGGATTACTTTGAAGCTCTCGAATTTCCTGTTCGTTCATTTGATCCATATACAGGGTGATTCACAATTACTTAGACAAACTTCAAGGAGTGATACCTCATTATATCCTAATATGATTTGTTCAAATGAGTATTCCAGGTGATTTTCTGAGGTGGCTCACCCCTATAACTTTATAAATTCATTGTAGTGGAAATAAATTCAGGGGTTTTGAATTTGAGGTTAATTGACATATTTTGACATATCTTCTTGGTTTGTTGTACTTCTGGTTTGACCGAAAATGACCCCAATTTTTTATTCTCAAATGAGATACCCGCATTTTATTTTACAATATAGGTTAGAGATTATCATTAAAGATTCAACGATTCCAGGTTTGATATAGGTTTATTTCAAACGATTACAAAGATAAGTCATGGAAACCATCATTCTCAAAGTGGTCCAGTATTCTTCAACAGTAGAAAAAACGAACTAAATGTCAGTCGATTACAATATTTAATATAAAAATAATCAGTGTGTGACAATTGTGTCTGAAGATGGCCGTAGAGCCGAAACTATTTATAGTCACACACTGATTATTTTCATATCAGATATTGTGGTCGACCGACTTTGAGTTCGTTTTTTCTCCTGTTGGGGGATTACGAAGATTTTTGCGTTCTAAGATTCCATGCATATGCCCAATGGGTGTTACGAGGCAATATCGAAACTTCTTTCTCTGTCACACTCATTGAGCATATGGAAATATCCAATGCAGATATCTTCGTAATCGTTTGAAATCATCCTATCAAACCCAGTATCGTTTAATTCGTTATGATAATCCCTAACCGACTATGGAATGCAATTTATGGTAATATGGTGTCCTGTTTGAAAAGTTGGGGTCATTTTCAGTCAAACCGAAGTACGACAAAGCAAATAGATATGTCTGAAATTGTCAATTGAACTATCCCAGTAAACACATACTCGTTGATAAAACGTTGATCAATGAATACCTCAAAGTTGAAATTTGGTTGAAAACACGAGAAATTGACAGGCTATACTACTATTCATTTCATGACATTGTGTTGATATACAACCACTACTAAACGTTGAAGCACGCATAATTATTGTTCATTTCAGCGATTATAATTCACATATATTCATTACTTCTGGTGTACATGATACGTCGTTTGATCGTGAACTGTTAATGTTGAAGATACGTTTAAAATCATTCATATGAAATCATCTATTATCATGTTGGAAAGAACTTCTTGATATCGAATAAGTGGTTGAAAACATGTTTGTTCACTGGTTGAAAACAATGTGTATGTCAGCGAAATTTTTGCGTTACTTCAACCAACCAACGAATAATTCACGATCCCCAAATTTCGTTTGACAACCTTCAATAATAAAAAAGTTATGGGGGTGAGTCACCTTGAAAATTCACCCAATTATGTCCGGAAACGATTCGTTTCCAAGATACAGGTTATTGAAGTTGCATTTTCATTTTCGGTTTTTATAATTTTCGAACCAGATGATATTGTTAATGATCTCACTCGTATAGGAGACGCCTAGACGTCTTTTTCTTCTTTTCTTTTCGACTTTTTTTAGTGCAAAAATCGGTTTCCCTATCATATCTTCGTGAAGGAGATACCCTTGATACAAGTCGCTATATAAGGAACCGTATTCTAGATATCTAGGCTTCAAGTCGATTATTTTATAATTGATGTAGGTATGTTGAAGTTATTACAAATATTCTGCATTTTTCACAAAAATGGATATGAATTTGACGTTTGAGTAAATACCTTTGGTATTTTGTAGGGGGCGCCACCTATCCATTCAATAAGAATAAAACTCTAGCACCCTGTATATTGAAAACGAAGCGTTTCCGACCATATATTCATTTGGACAATTCATATTAGAATATTGTGAAAAATCACCTTCTGAAGTATGTCAAAGTACTTTTGAATTACTATGAGGAATTTTTCATGAATGTTTTCATCAGATAATATCAAACATATCATCATTAGTGGTGAGTGGTGGTGAGATTGGATATTCCTTAGATATCACCCTGTATGGAAATATTGTAATTCAATACAAAAATATATGATGAATATTCCATTTTCTATACCCTTGAAAATTATGAAAACTGACAATGCAAACTTCTATTTTGGGTTATATATATAGTTTAGTCAAAAATTATCCGCGTTGTTGCTACAAAACTGAACAAGATACCGAAAAGTAAAAAAGACTTACTGAAGATTTCATCAGTGACGGATCGTTTCTTCAAATACTGAGGATTTTGAAGAGAAAGTAATTTACCAAAACCGATTGAGGTAAGGTCATCCTCGAATTATTCATAAACAACAATTTTCATCTTTCAACTTCAGCACCCTGTATCCCTGAAACTTATCACTTGAGGACCTTATGTCTCTGGCTTATTCTCCATCAAATCACGAGGGCTATCACCTGTGCAGCGTTGTCGGTCACATGATGCAACACCCTGTATACGGGAGTATTCTTTTATAGCATTATCGAGTGAAGTTGCATCACACGCGATATACTGAATGAAAACTGATTATGAAGGGTGAAAACCACCCCTTCACTATCTTCCTCAAATTCGGACAAAAGTAAGTAGGTAACCCGAGACCAATACAATGAGAGGG
Organism: Phaedon cochleariae; assembly: GCA_918026855.4. Lineage (NCBI taxonomy): Eukaryota > Metazoa > Arthropoda > Insecta > Coleoptera > Chrysomelidae > Phaedon > Phaedon cochleariae. The sequence goes on along the minus strand of OU896720.1, from coordinate 16,147,292 downwards.
GGCTTCATTGATTCCAAACAAAAGTTACGGAGTATAGACCATGAGCCAGATTCAAAAAACAACTGTGTGCATACACCATGCCTATATCGATTGAACGAACGATGTCAGCGATAGAGAATATACCTTCTTCTACACACATAACTAAGATGGCATTTAGCGCACAGATGTGTACGACGCTAAATGAACGATTAATCACAGATTGGCATTCTGTGATTCATTCAAAAAATTTAACACGTTACTTACTCTGTAAGTTGTAAGACGAAAGATCCAAAGATCCATTATGGGTCGGCAGTGTGGTGGCCTGGCGCAGAAACCATTACCATAGGTCGGAACCTAAGTAAGGTCCAGAGGATGGCCTGCTTAGCAATTACAGATGCAATGAGGACGACGCCAACATCAGCAAGAAAACTGGGCAAGTGCAATAGCAGAGTGGGTGGAGCAAGAGATTCCTATCTCCACTCTCAGAGTGAATAAAGTACAGGACAAGCTGAGATGAAATAGGAAGTTCAAACTTACCATTCCAAGCAGAGAGGAATGGAGAAACAATACAGTAGAGTTTCGCTTAATTCAACTTCCTGCTTAGTATGTTACACAGACGAATCCCGTCATAGGTGTCTATGCGTCTAACTGACAGACAGGCCTCGGGTGCAGGAATCTATCTCGGAGGGGGAAACATACGAGAAAGCTACGCTCTAGGAAAATACACTACAGTTTTCCAAGCTGAGGTGTTCGCCATCCTGGTAGTAGCAGAGAGACATGAGGTGAAAGAGGGACCAAAGCAGAAGATCTACATCTGTTCGGACAGTCAGGCAGCACTCAAGGCAATCTGTCATCCCTGACCGAGCTCAGCATTGGTACAGGAATGTGGAAATGCCCTTGAGATATTAGCAGAATCAAAGGAAGTTGAACTGGTATGGGTCCCGGAACACAGTGGGGTGCCCGGAAGCGAAACAGCAGACGAACTTGCCTGGGGCCGGATCCGCGGAGCCGTTTCTGGGGCCGGAGCCTGTACTAGGTATATCAAATTATGTCAGCCCTCGATGAATGGGCGGACAAGGGAGAATACTGGAGAAATATCACAGGTAGCACGCAGGCCAAGGAATTCATGGCCGGTCCAAGTAAATCAAGGAAGGAGTGGCTGCTTGGCAGAGACCGCCAAGTACTTCGCCTCCTCATAGGAGTACTCACAGGACACAACAGGCTAGGCAGACACCTATCACTTATGGGAATAGAGGACAACCCCACTTGCCGCAGATGAGGGGAAGACAAGGAAACGCCACTCCATTTCCTCGGCGAGTGCGAGGCGTACGGAAGGCTGAGGTTGAAATATTTCGAGTACACAAACTTCAACAGGAGGAATTGATTATATTTGAGTGGACGGACATATCGGCTTTCATCAGAAGGTCAGGGAGATTCGTTAAGGAAATCTAGGTGGAGGAAGCGTAGATATGTGGAGAGCAGGGATTAGCAAAAAGGGCCCATCGGGGCCTACTTGCTTGGCTACAGCCTCCCCACCTACTACTACTACTACTACTACTCTGTGTAAAAATGAAGATCTCATCTTTGTGGGCAATTTATTCTATGCTAAGCATGACAATGAACGTAAAACAAAATATTTATGTGAGCAAAAATTATACAAAGTCATCTGCATTCCAGGAACGCACATCAGAAAGAGGATACAAACCTGAAAAATCGAAAACTTTGACATCTTAGTAAATCAAAGAGTGTTTATATACTACGTCAGATGATATGTCATTCACAAAGTTTAGTAAACAAGAAATTTTGATAGAAATGCATGAACTCATGGACTGGGCACATCTACGCAACCACTATGACTCATACTTACGTGTCTTCTTTTGTTGCATGCAGTTGCATAGTATTATATGTATTATGTTCTCAATTGTCGTAGCCGAATCATTTTGTAGGTCAGCAGGTAGGTTGATTCAATTTTTCGAATGTTGCAGAGAGCAATTATGAGTTTGTTAAAAAAGTTTACTATGTAACACGTTTATGAACTCTTCAAGACACTCATTCATCAAACACTCGATCGTTCCGCTCTGCTGCGCTCGTCCTCAAAATAATCGTTGCTAAAAGGACATTTATAACACTTGTTACATAACCCAAGAGACGAATTACGTAACTAACGAATATACATTACATAATATGGTTGATCAGTTACGTAACAGGAGAGGTTATGAGTAGTTTCTAAATCCATGAGTTAACTGTGCATAATGTATGCATCACGTTACATCATATGTTACATCACTCCTTTGTTATACTAGTTATATTATTGTTACATCAATGAGTAAGTCAATGTGATGTCAGAATCTGAATAGCATTTACGTCTCACTTATAAAATAGGTTGATTATGCAACCATATAGCCCTCTATATAGTTTAGTCGAATAAAAAGATAAAAGATTAGCATGTGAACTCAACCATGACAAACATTGACTTGACGGTTAGTATTTTTCTCTGACGACATACATAGTATATAAGCAGCAAACTAGAATAGGATATTTAGTTTTAATCTTCTCCTGAAGATGCTAACATAGTTAGCGAAACACGTGTCAAGGCGTTTGAAAAATCGGTTTGGTTAGTGGTAAAACAGTGTAGTGTATTATCGTGCCAATGGTTCCAGTCTTCGATATATGATTCGAGTTTATTTACAAAGGTGGTAAATGAATTACAAAATAAAATATCAATAAGATATAATATTGAATTATAGGTTTTGAAGCAGCGATGGGGAGAGTTCAAATAGTAGATAATTTGTGTTGGCCGTTTTTGTGTGAAATAATTGACTTCGAGTGGAGTTTTGCGGAACGTTATGAATTGGATGGAAACATCAATTGGTATTGATTCTACCATATCATTCACCAATTTCAACGAAAATTTTATGTTGTCAATATATCTTCTATTTTCGAGACTTAAATAATTCAACTTTCTGCTAATAAAAGTTTCATCGACATAAGGCGTGTTACGGAAGTATTCATTCTCAATATGGTGTATGAATCAGTTTTGAATATTCTCGAGATATTTTATATAAATAATGTACTGTGGGTTCCAGATTGTAACTTGAACTGCTATTGACATAGGACATGAAAAGGATACAAGCAGTTTTAGGGTCTTCAAAATTCTAACACGATATGCGATATGCTTGTGGAACAACATTTTTGTATCAAAAATCATTCCCAAGTCTTTCAGCTCAGTAAGTATATCGAGTAAAAGATGATGACTAGATGATCTGTAATTGAAAGTGATTGGATCATTATTTTGAATGAGAGTGATCTGATGGCACAAAGCGTCCAGTGGTTTCTTCACACTGTGGAAGATCTTTATCATCGGCATACATCGGACATCCCGAACAAGTGTTACTAACTATTGAGTTAAAAGTAATGAATTCAACAGGACAGGCAAAACGAAATATACAAATATTGAATGGCACACAACCTCAACAATTCCGAACTGATTCTATCATTTCATTAAAAATGTCAATAGATATTATTCTCAACTACGAAATAGCCACAATGCTCAAAGTGGAATGAAATGTAGAATGAATACAAACAACTCGAAGTCATATCGACATAATATTCATAAAATAAACAACAATGGTATATTTCCGTGTAAAAACAACTTCTTTCCTGGCTAATGCCACGCAGAACATTGAATTACATCCTCCCGAAATCTTTGCATCGAGTCGTATGAACGAAAACTGATACAAGTGATTATTTCCTGAATGCCTATTGATTTCGATCTAGCCAGGCCACACTAGACACCTACAGACCGGTTTCGAGCGGTCTTAGGACTGCTGGCTGGAGACTGCCCTGCACTCATGAGAATCAAAGATCCCGAAACCGGTCTGTAGGTGTCTAGCGTGGCCTGGCTAAATCGAGATCAGAATGCATTCAGGAAAGAATCACTTGTATCAGTATTCGTTTATACGAGTCGATGCATAGATTGCGGGAGGATGTAATGTGTTTCTACCGAAATCTACCATTGTTGTTCATTTTATGAACATTGTGTGGATATGACTTTGAGGTTTTTGTATTTATTCAGATATTATTCTCATCCCGAAATCAGAATATCATAAATACTCTGAGCTGATTATGGGTATTTCTTTGATTTTTTTCAATCTCTGGTATAAGTCCAACATTTCCCAAAGTGGAGTGTAGTTGTAATAACTGAATAAAACTTAAAATCATCTCCACGACAGTTAACTATATGAGCAATGTTCCCCCTAATGTGACATTGTTTCCATAGTTAACTGTCGTGGAGATGAGTTTTATTTAGTTATAATGAATATTGAATATAAATGCGGAGTTGTAACAGATGCAGATCTGCAGTTTTTCAATTTATTGGTTCTATATTATGATTATTTAGTTCATTCTGATAATTATTGGCATTTCTAGTGAAATCAAACACTAGAGTATGCGAAGAAACTCGTATTCTCTTCAGCTCGTTTCGCATATTTCTAGACGATGTGTTAATTCCCTGTGTTATCTAAGGTTTTTCTATTTTATTCATTTTTTGAACAGGCAAAGATTCATTTAACACAACTTCGAGTTGATTGTGAAAGGCAAGTTAGGGTTGGTTCAGGAGCATGACATTTGACATTACTTTAAAACTTGATAGGAACATCTTTTGTATACGGAAATCTGTTACGTTTAGTTATAACTATGCTCATCCGATGAATAACTCTGACTAAAATCACTTGCTTCATGCATTTTGTGTTTCCTTTTCATTAACTCTTTACCTGAACTCATACGCAGAACGGCAAAGCATTACAACTCTTTGCCAAAGAAGTATCACCAGGAACGTATAACCTCCAAAAGTTCAGAAAAATCAAATACATTCTCGTGAAAGGATAATATACTGTGTCCATACGCAAGATATTTCTTGGACATCACAAGAACCATGGGCGTAGCCAGAATTTCATTCAGGGGAACATTGTTGCGCATTTTTTCAAATGGTGAAACAAGTTTTGTAAGCACACTAAACGTATATTCAAAATATAACGAATTGAGTTTGCATAAAGGAAAAAAAATATACCACACACTAATGACGCACTACAAAATTGAAATTATTTTGAAATGAGCCTGCGAGTTATAAATGAAGACTCCACTGAGTTGACTTTCGTATAGTAGACCTCAACCAGGTTTCCACTTTTCTAAATGTTCTCAATGATCTCTCAATCATAGATGTGCGTGGTTGAGCAAGTGAAAATCACAGAGCCCGTGTAGTTGCTGGATATAGAAAAAACATCGTTTTTCCCACCAATTCAGCTATTTCCATATCTCTCATTGCCTCTTCTGCATCTTTTAATCCATATTCATACGTTGATTCGCCTTCACCGGTGACCCTTTTTTATGTTTCAAGATTGTCAGAGATTGTTTCAGCCCCAATTATTATATACTTTGGCTGATTATGATGCCTACCGTTTCATGGTGATTTTTCACGAGAACAAGTATTCTCGTGGCTATCGAATGTATATCTCAATATTACTTATCATGCAGGAAGCTTTCATTGATATAGTTCTTGTCTGGACTAGGGGGAAAAAAGCACCTACCCATAATTGCCCCTCCCTGGCTAAAATATGAAAAAATGCTTGAAAATGATTGATAATCGAACTGCGATTCTATCATGCGGAGAAACCTTGATCTATAATTTGTAATTTATCTATATGATAATAATAATAATAATGAACAATAAATTTTATTGAATCCTTCACGATCATAAAAAATGACATAGGATTCGTCAGACAACAAGAAATTCACACACAATTTATAAACAGATGCATGAAAATATAACAGAATCACATACTACACAGAATATTCAGTCTGTAACCTTTCCTAGTACCACAAAGTATTTGAAGATGTATATGAAATGCATTTCATCGATTGAAATATTCGTCTATACCATAAAAACAACCGTTAATCATAAATTCTTTGAGTTTAATTTTGAAATGATTTTCTCTTACATACGTACATTTTTTATTTCGTCAGATAAGTGATTATAGAATTTTGCTCCCTTATATAAGATGGAAAATTTTCATACAGACGAGTTGAATGTTTTTGAAGTCTTATCAATTCACCGTTCCTGGTAGGATACGTATGAAAGTCACAGTTTCGATCATTATTCTGCATTTGTTTCCTGAATAATAAAATAAATTTGTAAACATGAATGCAAGGTACACACAAGATTTTATTCTCAATAAAGTGTTGCCCACAAGATTCTATGTAGTCTATTCCATATATTAGCCGTATGACCCTTTTATAAACGTGGAAACGTAGAACATTGATACATATTACTAACTTATACTTATACGTTCACTGATTGTTCTACAGAGAAACAATGGAATTCCGAAGGTGAATAGAATTCATGAAAGAAGAGAAAACATGAAAATTAATCCTGGTAACAAAACGACGCTTTTGTGAGTAGAACGGTCAGTTAATATCAAAACGAACTGCTACTGCTGGGGGTTAGACAAGAAAACAAACTAAGGGTAGCGATGACGAGCCACATACCAAATGAACTGAATATTTTTCCGGTTGAAAAACACTTTCTGAATATAAAAAGCGGAGGTAGCTTAATTAAAAAAGAGTGTACGTGAATACGACTGGTCTGCAAAACTAATTACAACTTCTGAACTTTTCAAAACCGTGCTTATGCTTGAGAGCGGGGTTGGTCGGCTCACTTGCTCTTGCTTCTGCTTCTCATAAACATATTGAATGTTCTCTCTGGCTCTGTATCAACACGTCACTCATTCGCGAATATTCATCTGTATTGAGAATCATTCATGCTTCAATGAGTTTTTATCAAGCTGATTGCTAGTACTAGTGAGACAGAGACGGACCTTACATGAAATAAGTTGAGTTTGGTCCTTGAATGCGCGAATTTGTACAAAAACTATTTCGTGTCATCATTCTCGCAGATATGAAGTCTCGTCCGCTTTCAAATAATAGCTAAGCAATTCTTTTATTCCGCCATTTTGAAGAGCACGTATTTATGTTCATATACAAAACAACTAGTAAGAGTCACATGAAAAGATTCTTGAGAAAAAAATCTGATTTAGCTATGACAAATACGATTATAATATATAGTGTGCATGACCATAAGCGAGAAGCAAATTGAATTTTCAAGGAACAGTTCTTAGGGCCTATTTATGCATCATTGTCTTAGTCTGAGTCTTAGTCACATCAGTCTTTGTTTTAATCATAAAATCAAGTTATGAGCATACATTTAAATAGGTGAATTCATGCAACATTTTGACCTCATGACCTTGAAAGTTACAAACTTTCAATTTTTATGCTTATGATTGAGACCACATAAGAAATGCGCATGTGTCGACCTGTCAATATATTTGACAATCACGTATGACTTTCAATTTTGTGTTTGTCACCAGAAAATCAGTGTCATTTTGTGCCGTGTCAATAATTGATTACATCATACTGATAATTTGATTACATTTGATAAAAAATATCCAAAAATCATGAGCCTGGAAGAAGAAACCCTAATAGAACTCCGAATCTCTTGACTCCCTTTCTTTTCAAGCGAACCAGAGTGGCAAAATTCAAATAAATATATGACAGAGTAACTCCATAATGATTAAATGTCTATCTACTTCCATTTTCGAATTCGTAAAAGATTTTTACGAAGAAAAACAATGAACCAAATAGATCCTCAAAGTTCGAAAACCTGCTCCAAAACAAAATATTGACACCTCAGTTGACACTTTTGACGGATTGTCAATTGTCATATCATAATTCTTAAGCCTAAAGACTCAGGTCCAAATATGATGAGTTTATATTCTATCCACATCGGTGAAAATTATGACTAAGACTAAGAACTTTCCACAAACACAAGGTATACTGTAAATACAATTTTTTGACGATTGTTCTTCATTTTTCGGTTTTGTTTGAATTGATCTCATTGTATTTTCAGTTTTGAACACAGTTTTCACTTGAAATTCATCACCAACACGTTTTATTTTTTCAGGAAATAGCTGAACATATCCTTACTGAAGATGGACAACATATGGCAGAGTGGAATAATATTGAAATCATTGGAAAAGAAGATAACAACCAGAAGAGAAAAATCAAGAAATCTGCTTGCATTCTCCCGAACGCAGACAATAGCATTGGTGCCCGCGAGAGTCTCGTTTTCGAGAGTCTCGCATGGTCTCGTCTCGTTTCCGAGACAAGACTCGAGACAAGACTCAGACAAGATGAGGCGAGACTTTCATTGGTCTCGTCTCGAGTCTCGTGCAAGACTTCTCGTGTCTCGTACAAGAGTTTCGCAGGTAAATATTTTTGCGTGCCGACTTGAGAATTTCATTCATAATACAACATATTTGGGAAGAATTTAGACTAATTAGTACAAATAAATGCTTCAAAGATTATTCTCTGCGGTAACTATAAGAAAACATCGGAATCGCCTCAATAATGTCTAAACGACTGGGTGAAAAACAAAAACATTTGCGATCGTGAAGGCTGATCTGACTTTTATAACTTCCGAATATATAATGCTATGTTTTTTTCTTGTTTAGATGTATGATATAGGTACTTACTTTTCAATAAATAATGTCATTTTTGTTGTAATTTTATCTTCCTACTTCTACATTATACCTAAAAAGTAGGTAAAGTTGAATATCCCGTACTAAACTGGAACAAGATTATGCATGACGTAATTGCGATACATTTGCGAGACTCTCGTACGAGACGCGAGACAAGACGAGACTCGAGGGCGCGAGACGAGACTCGAGACAAGACTTCATATTTCATCGGCGAGACGAGACGAGACTTTATGAAAGTCTCGTCTCGTTGGTCTCGTGTGAATCACTAATTGCTTCTTGTTCAAATGATATAGATAGATCATGATATTCACTACTGAAATCTGAAAATGAAAATGGTAAATTTAAGATTAATTAATGAAAACCTCCTGTGACTCATTTCATTACCAACGCCACCAATTGTCACTGAGAACTGAAAAGTGTCAGGACAAATACGAATTTGCAATACAAAAAATCCATTTTTTATGTTGAAAACGGAAGCAGATTACGAATTGTCATGCACTGACAAGCTAGCGAATTTTTCTTTTAGGCTCTCTTTAGGCAAATCATCTGATTTGTCCTAACTACACGTATATTGAAATAGTATTCATATATTTAGTTCATAGAGAACAGGAGAGAAAATCCCAAAAAATCTGGACTAATGTAATAACATAATGTTCCCTGGAATAATGAAGTAGTTGTTCGGAAGTTATAACCAGAAGAAATCCTTCATGGTTCACTGGACTCGCCCAGACTTGGGTCGGATACTGAAATCCGGTATTCGAATACGAATCCTGAATACTGTACTCTAAATTGTATTCGAATACTCAAGATTCGAATACAAAGAAAAAAAAGTATTCGAATACCGATGTATTCGAATACCTGGATTCATTCACATATGAATATTTTATGAATATTCCAACTGAAAAAAAAAACATTTGCGCACATGAAGCTCGTTTATATTAATGTATGTAGTTAATTTATTAAAATATATATTAAAAAAAATAGAAAATCTATATTAAATAAAACTTCATAAATATTGTTTTGATCCAAAGTGCCACAATGAGGTTAAGGTAACACAAAATAATTGTTTAGCAAGATAATAATGGAAAATAATATCAAATAATAAATAAAACTTGAAATAAAATTCATTCCATTACGAATAAAACATAGAAACTAATAAAATATATATGATCGACCAATAATATATAGCGACGGCTCCGTTTAAGGGTAACGCAATATTCATAGAAATAATCAAAAGTATCCGAAACAGGATTCGAATACCGGGATTCGAATACAAAGTGGGTATTTGAATACTGGGATTCAAAAACGGTATTCAGAATCCAGAATACCGAGTACTGATCAAAAAAGTATTCAGTCGAATACCGAATACCAAATACACAAATGTATTCGAATAGTATTCGAATACCAACCAAATGTATTCTGAATAGGATTCAGAATACTGGGTATTCGAATACTACACAAGTCTGGACTCGCCCTGTATATCTTCAACAGAGAGTAATTAACAGTTTTGGTAAAGACTGGTGATTTTCGATTGAATTATATCCCTGGTCGAAAATTATAGTTTCGCTCGAAATTTAAATGGTGTTTTAAGGTTCTGCCTAAGTGAGAGTTTTGTTGACGGCTGCGTGAATCGCAATATTTGGGTTAGACCTATCGTTTAGATATATCTGAGTTGCATCTGCCAGGAACATCTGCTTTACCTAACGTAGGGACCACTAAAGACAGTTGACGTAAGGGTTATATTAGCGTGAAGTTGCGCCCAAAACATCTGTACTCAAGAACATAATTAATAATGAATGTTTAACCGCACAATAAAAATCATTTTTGATGGTCAATAAGTTGGATTCGTGTATTTCTAGGACGTTATTGTATGGAAGATGATTCCATATTTTTTAACCACTATCGGAGGTGGTTGGACTTGATAACATGACGGTGCAGATCGCTATCACTTTTCATTATGAGACTTGGATATTGCTTTCTTTTCATTGACGATAGAAGAAGGTATATGATCAAATAAATAGTCACTCTCAGAAATGTACCTACAGACGTCCCGTATCCTATTACATCCCTACTGATATTACAAAAATATAATAATAATAATAATAATAATAATAATAATAATAATAATAATAATAATAAAGCCTTTATTGCTTCCATATGTAAATACAAAAAAATACACATAATTGAGGTTGATATGAAAGCAAAAGGCGAAGTTCAGCTTGTAAAATGATTTGAAATCAGCTTACAAACTGTTCTTCCACTTAACCTTTTGTATGATTATAAGTTTGTTTGTCATGCTTTCATGCAAACTACTCAACCGATTATCATGATAGTTTGTATACATATTCTTAGATGTATTAGAAATGACATAATATACTTTTTATTGAACAAAAAATAATAGTTTTCAGCATGTTTTCGCTGACATGATTGTTGTACTAGAAATATTCAACAATCAGACATGAAACTCTATACGTCAGTACTTAAGATATTAATCGATAATTTCGGATTATTTAAATGTTATAACCTAACACTAGGTGGGCACTTCGGTGGCGCAAACTCATTACTGCATGAGATATACCGTTCAGATTTTTTGCTATTTAGTGATTTGATCACGAATGACATTGATTTTTTAGTCTTCTGCGCAACTGAGATGCACGAATTCAATTGTATCTGAACTGGCCCATCTAGAGACTGGGCGCAACTGAGATGTTTACGAGTAATATAATATGGTGTTTGCCATATATAGATGTCACTGTACGAAGTCTTTTCGAAATTGTCAATTTTCCACATTTTCATTGTTGACGAAGGTACCTTATACAACATATTTTCAATTAATTTGATGAATAATAATATGGATTAGTATACAAAAGCTTCATGAGATTTGAACTACTTTCCTATCACAAATGTTTGCTTGTCTGGTATTCCGGGATATTGAAAATTCGTATGACCTGATTACTGTTCAAAAAACAATTTGAATTTTCATCTGATAGACGTTATGGAAGACGTCTATAAGATGTCATTCATTTGACGTATATAATACGTTATAGCAATGATGACATATTGACCAAATATATTATGACGTCATATTGATGTCATTATCCCACGGATACTGAATCTTGTGAATTCAGCTTTCAAAATCGAAATTCGCTTTCAGAAGCAAATATATAGTATATATTGAACCTACATTTTGACATATTGAATATTTTAACAAGAATACATAATATATTTATAAGATGAACAAAGTGAACAAATCTAGAAGAAGCAGGAAAAAAGAAATAGGTTTATCAGTTTTCTTGAGTATTAAACATCGTGCGACAACATTGTCAATTCTCCACATTTTCATGTCTGAATGATGTAGGTACCTATACCTGATCTATGTTTTTCCAAATATTTTGATGAATTTATAGATAAGTATACAGAAGGATCATGAGATTTGAAATATATTGATATTGAACATTTGTATGACCTGATTACTATATAAAAAACGATAAGAATTTTCATCTGAATGAATATTTGTGCCGTAAGTAAGTAAAATCTTTGAAAATAGCCTTATGATATTGTCTACACACGTCTCTTGAATTTCTTCTGATCTTTGATAGGCGGCCAGAAGACTTTTTCGTGGCGTCACCCAAGATACTAACCTAACCTAACGACCCGACACTTCGTTGAACTCAATCAATAATAATTATTGAATCCTCAAGTGTTATATTTTCACATATAATTATCATACACTTGACACGACAGATTTCCTTGACATCTTCTCTGAATTCAAATATATTCAAACCACCCCAGTGAGACATCCGAGATTTCCGAGTTGGGGGAAAAACAACATACAACCAATATACAACCATATACAACAACATAGCGTTGCGTTTCGCTTTCCCTTCCTTGGTGGAGTCGGTGGTTCGTGTTCGTACTGAGAATGCTGAGTCGCGTACACCGTTGTCAGTATTTCGTCGGAGGATGACGTCCGAATCATATTCATCCATGGACGTATATGAGCCATTGCTTTTTTTCAGACATGCATATTAGTATCGCTATTGATGCCGCGCTATTCAAATCGAATACTATATCAGTAGAATAATCCAGAAGGTATGATGAGAGATTTTTTACATGGTGAACAATAATAACGTCAACTAGACGTCACTATATAGACGTCGTTTCTCGAGAAGAGTAATATTACGTCATTATGACGGTTATTTGTATCACGTCAAACTGACGTCATGAGAGTCGACGTCATTTTAACGTCCCATATTGGTCACACGACGTCTCTGAAATCGACGTCATAAAGACATATCTAAAGACAACCGTGGATACTCTTTAATATTTATTCAAAAGCCTCATTGCGAGCGAAGCCGCGGGTAAAAGCTAGTAATTGATAAAGATAACCTTTGCATTACCTACTTCGATTTTTTCGACTGTTCATTTGAACGGTTTCTCATGAATTATAAAATACCAGTTTTGCTGATTATTCGAAATTATTTGTTTGTATCAATTCCATCAAGAGCTGTCAATCAATTCAAGAAATGTACATCTATTTCGTGTACAATCGACCATTCAAATAAAGAAACGGGTTGCATATAACAGAAGTTTATAATGGAAAATTAATAACTTCAATAGGAAATGAATTCGTTAGACGACTTATCAGCTTATATGTTCAAGGTTACTTTTAGGTATATCTGTAATACATATATTTCCACATTTTACCTGAGTGAGGAAATACCTATATTGTTTTAACAAAATGGTGTGGTACATGCACACTAAATTCAAGTCACTTATTTCAGATTGATCATAGATCTTTCTAGGTATTCGACGCGAATGACAAACATATAAGTTTGTGTTATATCTCCAAAACCAAACCTCGAATGTTACTCAAAATTCCCAGACTTGAAGTTCTCAGCGCAAAATTATTTCTAATAACTTCTCAGATATAGATAGGTTCTGAAAAGTATGCATTTTCAAAATCTCCCTGTATCTCATAACCAGGAAACAGTTATGCAAATTCTGATTAGGCCATTTTGGGTTTCACCAAAAAGTATGAAAGGACCGTGAAAACCGCAAGGCCCTACAATAACAACCGAGAAACCTGGCAGTCATCCAAAATGGGATGTACTGTAAGTACGAGGGGTCAAATTACATCTTGTCAGATATTTATTCTGAATCTCTATATACGAAGGTTTTATTTTTCAATTCGGTTGAGTAATATACACACAATAGAGCAGTCGATATTATTGATAATTGTATATAAGTAGGTATATTTTCCTTGTAATACTTGTAAAGTGAATTACATTAAAAATCAGTGCATGATACTGAATGTATATCTCTACATCTATATATGTACAAGAAAATAGTACCCATACGTTTACCAATAACTTGGATGACAATTCCAATGAATTTCAAATCTTCGAACTGCTCAGAATAAAAAGAAATGAATCATCCGAACCGATTAAAAGTTTGTCTCTAACAAGGAGTACCTAGACTCTTGATACAATTGAAAATTTTTGCACTGTTGATCCGTATGGCAGGAGGTTGACAGGTAGTTGAAAAATCTATTTCACGTAAGAATAAAAATTTCCGAAAATAAAAATCGACTTGTCCAAGGATTTTTCGAAATATGGTATTTCTATAATTGAGAAACTTATTTCAATCCATCATATAGGTTTCCACACGTATAATAATTCCTATGAAGAACTTCATGATAAAGAAATAGCTGAACCTGTATGGGTAAATGGGAGGATAAGTTCATAAAAAATAATCTCATCATTCTGATGATATTTTTTTATTTGAATTATAGTTGTTTAAAGAACATTACGAATCCAGGCATGTTAATAAAATTATTTTATCCTTAGCATCTCACACAGTTTTTTCCAATAATATTATTTTGCTAGCAACTGCAAAGGTTACATTGATTTCAGGTAATGGTGACCTATCGAAGCAAGAGCTTTTATAGATAATGGGAGTCAATATTCATTAATTCCTCGAGAGCTCTTTAAAGAATTGAAATTCACCCTCGAATTCACCCCGTGTATGGGAAACACTCAAATTTATGGAATTCAAAACCAGTCATCTTTCTCAAAAAAAAAAAGGTAGACATTGCTATACACTCAAATTCTGATACTGGTAATTTGAAGTCTAACACTGAAAAAAATGTCGGTAGTTAAACGTTCAGTAAAATACGCGCCAGTCACTACATCCATCTAATAATACCACAACAAAATTGTATAATTATTATAATTATCAAATAATACCACTAGAAAATAGTATGATACAATTTTGTTGTGGTATTATATGATGGAATTAGTTACTGGCGCCTATTATACTACACGTTTGGTCACAGTATATTATCATCCTTGTGGTTTGGTATTCACTACCGACTATTGCCCTGAGTGCATGTGTCATTTTACATAAGGTTACTCGTGAATTGCTTCGAACCCATATCATCGCAAAGCGATTGAATTTTCCTGCGAACATCTGGCAGATCCAACATTTTTGGAACCATCAAAAATTTATTTATTATTGGGTTCCGATAATCAACACAGGTAACAACATGCCTTCTTTGCAGAACACCTCTCGAGTAGAGCAGAATACGTTGATGCCAGACATACCTGCAGCCTGCAGCCAATCAATAGATTCATCGAAAGCAACATACGATGCCCAGATGAGATCGAAACTCATAGATTATCCCAATGGCTCCCGTTCGTTTTGGTCCCTTGCTAAAGCGGTCGGAAGAAATTTCACTAATAGTTCATTTCCACCACTGTCCAAATCCGACGTCACATTAGCATCAACATCGCAGGAGGAAGCAAATATTTTTGCTGATGTTCGCAGCACACTCTACTTTAGATTCCCAAGGAGTAGTGCCGCCCGACATTCCACCCGTTGAGAGTCGAATGCACGAAGTCGTCTTCCGCCAACGCACTATCAGGCGAATTTTGCTTGGTCTCAAAACGAATAAGGCTAACAGTCCTGATGGAATTCCACCCATTATCCTCGAAAAATGTACACCAGAATTAACACCGATTCTCTGCACGTTGTTTACCGTCTCGTACAGGTCGGGTATTTTTCCATCATGCTGAAAGACAGCTAGAGTCCAACCAACCCCAAAAAAAGGGAACGAGAACCTGCCCAACAACTACAGGCCCATCGCCCTGTTATTAGTAATCTCCTAAGTGATGGAGAAGGCCATCAATATTGAGCTTACCAAATATCTGGAGAGCTCAGGAATCATCAATGATTCGCCACCGAAGATTTACTGGAGATCTACTTGCCTACGTCACCCATTTATGGCAAGCTTCATAAAAAAAATACGGGGAATCTTTAGCTGTCGCGTTGGACATATCGAAAGCATTCGACCGTGTTTGGCACGAAGGACTCCTCCACAAACTACCATCATACGGCTTACCACCTCAGCTATGCCATTTCTTATCGAGTTTTCTTTCAGGCAGATCACTTCAGGTGGTGGTGGAAGGTGTATCGTCTGGTACCATTGGCATCAATTCCGGCGTTCCACAAGGATAAATTTTGGCACCAACATTATTCCTTCTTCATATCAATGATCTGAGAGTAACAACTAGCCCCATCCACAGCTTTGCAGATGATAGTTCCTTCCATACTGCGTTCTCTTCCAGAATTCCTATTTCTTCCCAGGAAACTGAGAACTCACGGCGCAGGCGCAGGCAGGTCAATGCTGTCAATGAAGACCTTGCTGAAATCACAGCCTGGGGAACTAACAACCTAGTTGAATTCAACGCCACCAAAACTCAAGCCTGTATTTTCTCTAGAAAGGCGGAACTCAGTATGCCCGATATTGTAATGTCTGGCACTACCATCCCCACCAAGCCCACCATATCTATGCTCGGTATTTCCATCAGCAACACTCTTTCATGGGATAATCATGTCAGATCCATCGCAAAAGCTGCTTCACAAAAACTCGGATTCATGTTCCGTGCGAAAAGCTACTTTACACCTCAACAGCTTCTCATGATCTACAAAGCGCAGATACGGCCTGTTCTAGAATACTGTTTACACATATGGGGTCCAGCACAAAAACATACGCTGATGCTCTTAGATTCCATCCAGAGAAGAGTCATTCGCCTGGTGGTTGACGCCACACTCACTCACTCCTTGACAACATTGGAACACCGTAGAAAGGTCGGCGACCTTTCACTTTTCTATCGATACTTCCACGGGAAATGTTCTTCAGAAATCTCTGCTATCATCCCTTCAATAGCAATACCAGTCAGACGAACTAGACAAGCCCAGTATGCACATCCTTTCGTTGTCAACCTCGAAAGATGTCGACCAGCACTTTATCAAAACTCCTCCATCCATAGAACGGCTAGGCTCTGGAATTCATTGCCTGAGGAAGTATTCCCAACAACATATAATCTCCAGAAGTTCAAAAAAAATTCCAATACCTACCTCCTGTCCCCATCCTCCCTAGGATATATAGGGATTTCCTTTCGTGAGCTCCAAGCGATAAAAAAAACAGGAATCAATGATAACATGCCAATCTCGAAGATACTCAAGACACTTAATTTTTATGGTAAAAAATAGAATCATTCTGATAGTAATTCTGATGAACCAATCATTTACTTATTATATTGAAATGAAGTGATATCAATGAGTATAATCTCATTTTTATGATATCACTATTCAATATTGAAATGCTAATCAGTCAACTATTGAACTGAAAACAAGTGATATCAATATGAAAATAACTATTCATTTTAACAATATTTTGTCTAACATTGGAAGCTAATCATTCAACCACTATATGAGCATCCTTTCATTCTCATATAGTGCTTTTTCTCAGCTATCTGATTTTTCAGAAATTATGAAATTGATTTCTTTTCAGAAATCTTTCAAAGGTTATTTCATTTAACAGCAGATATTTTTCTTAGTGCATATGGAAGAATACAGTAAGCAAACATTGTTTCTGCTCCTATTGGTCTCAAACATACTCTAGGTGAATTCAGCAATTATTTGAAGCATAGTGGTGTCAGATTCCTAATTCTATTTGCTACAATGTCGAGAGAGTATCGAATCAATTGAGCGAAGTCATTGCGGTGAATGAAAAACTGTCAGATGCACAGTTCACTAGGTCGATTTTTCTCGGTGTAGTCTTGGAAGACTAGTTTTGGGAGCTTGATTCACCAACAGAAAAGTGAGTAATCAATGATCAATAGCGGTCAGTACTATAAATATTTGATATAAAAAACTAAGTTGACTGGAAACAGTTCCCAACCATTTCTTCTTTTTGTATACTTTCTAGATATCATGTAATTATTATTCATTATTCATAATGGAACAAGGGACCAACTAATTCATTAAGAACCGTCATTCGTCGGTTGAGCTTATCGAGGAATCGCCCAATAGTACGACATGGGTGTTACAAATAGACAGAATTTGGAAGTGGTCCACCTTGAAATGAAGATGTGGTAACCATAAATTATCAATAGGAAACCCATTAGTGACGACAGATACAGATGAGTTTTTATTAATAACGTTCGAACAACAAATGAATAAATCTATGAGATAAATATTTTTGCCAGGTGGCTGATTGGTTTCCTTGTCCCATTTTCATTATGTTTTTCATCTCAATGTCACACATTATTTTTATGTTTGTTCACAGATATGATATACATATACTCATAGGGTGAATCCAAAAATAATGAGGCACCGAAATGAGTGTTTGATAAAATATTGTTTACACAAGGTAGATCGATGTTATAACTCGAGTATAATTTGTTTTATGAATTCATATATATATGCCTTCATTCGTTCCAAGAAGATTACACTGAGTCTTAAAGTAGGAACTAGGGATCTATATTTACAATTATAAAAGTGAAAATGAAAGTACCTATATAGGTGGAAATCACCATACAAAAAACATAATACATAAATCAATGTAGAAAAGCATAATAACATCATAGACATAATTCACAGACTCATCTGATACAGCCTATGCGCAAAAGGGACATGAAAAAGGACATTATATTTGTTTACATAATACATGTTATATAGTAGATAAAAGAGAAGAGGAACAAAGCGCGCAAAGGAGACTTTTTCATCCGGAACAGCATATATTTCAAGCGAGTAAATACTCTTTCAGCTTGGTTTTGAACATATGGACTTGGCAATAATTCTCGAATGGGGATCGAATAACTTATTAGATTTTAATGCAAACAAAACACAAGCATGCCTTCTCTCTAGAGAAGCCGATCTCACTGTGCCAAACATAAGCATGTCAGGAGTAAGCATACCTTTGGGCTGGGCTGGTGGCCGTGAGCGTAGAGTCGCTGGCTGTTGCCCAGGCGGTCCGGGTTCGATCCCCGGCGCGAGCACTGAATTAATTTTCGGTAGTTTCGTTGGGCGGGAGGAGATAGGTGGCCAACCCAACATTCTTGGTACCTAGATATCAATCCTTTGGACTGTCCACGGTTACCAGCCGAGTAGTGCTTCGGATGACACTTAAAAAGCTAAGGTCCCCGTCTTCTTAACTCACACAAGTCTCTGACTTTCGAGGGTTGCTTTGCAACTAAGCTGGCGGTTAAAAACACTTTTAAAAACACACTTTTTTTTAGACATCCATTTCGATGCTTGGTATCACTATCAGCAATAACCTTCCTTGGGAAAATCACGTGAGATCAATTGCTAAAGTGCATCCCAAAAACTAGATTTTCTGTTCCGGGCCAGGAGCTATTTCACTTTCAGTCAGCTGCTTATGATCTATAAGGCACAGATTCGACCTGTCCTGGAATACTGTTTCCATATTTGGAGTGCAGCACCCAAACATACCCTGAAACTGTTGGATTCTGTCTAAAAAAGGGCAATTCGTCTCGTGGGTGATGCCTTGCTCACAAACTCACTCACTTCTCTAGAACATTGTAGAAAAGTTGGCGATCTGGCTCTATTTTATAGATATTTTCATGGACGTTCCCCTCTGAAATATCAACAATTATTATTGTACCTCCCTTGGCAGTCCCCGCTAGATTAACCCGTCGAGTTGAGGCTTCGCACCTCTTCGTGGTCACTTTGGAGACCTGCAGAACATCTCTTCCCAAAGACTCGTTCATCCAACGAACAGCGAGGCTCTGGAACACATTGCCCAGGTAGGTGTTCCCCGAGGCATATAACCTTCAGAAATTTAAGGAGAACGCCAATACCTACCTTATTTCCCTTGGTTCTCACGAAGTTCTCTGAACATTACAGGATATCCCTTTTTGTGGGAACCAGATCATCAAAAAAATGTGCTCAAATACATGCGTGTTTCTAATACTGCCGGGTACATTTTAATAAATTTTCAGGCTTTCATGGAAGAGAGACTTCTAGCCATACTTGGAAAGATCAACTGGTAAATAAAGATTTTGGTTTTGGCTTGTACCATACCTACTGATGTATATCAGATACAGTTATCAAATGCATTACGGAGTTCTGATATAATGGATATATAGGACTATTTTATATTTATAAATTATTTTCTAATGAAAGATATCCTCTGGGGAATACAATAATTGAGCAGTAGGATACCTGAATGGCACAAAGTGAATATTCTTTATTGCTTAATTTTGTAAGACTTTCACAGGATTAATTACTGATTCATGAGCTGTTCCCTATACTGAGATGAGGTACTGTAGGTGACTATATACAGTGTGGCCATTTGAGTGTGCAACATATGGGAATCTTTTTAATGAATTGCACAATTCAAATACGGATAGTGACGAAAGTTGGTGCATGTTCAGTGATCATTTTAGGTGCACTTGAAATGGTTGCAAATTAAACAGCAGGGTACCTCAAAAAATATGAAAATTGTTCACGAGTAAAGTACTCTTATTTAAAAAAATTCAGCAAAGAAAGTTGTTTGCAATTATAAGTTATGCCAAAATACCAAAACATGGCCTCCTAAGACATATTTGAGTTTTTAAATTTTTTTCGTTATCAATATTCCAATTTGTAATTTTTTTTATATTCACCCTAAAAACTTGTAGAAGTCATTCATAACAAAATCAGTTGATCATAACTTCGTTCAAATTCAAGCATATTTGTGTCAGTTGATCATAACTTCGTTCAAATTCAAGCATATTGTGCAATCAACTTGGATAACAATTTCTTTAGGGAATCACAAACTTTATGTTTGTTGCAACGATATTTAGCTTAACTTTAAAAACCATATTTTTAACAACGTATAGAACATCATTAATGATAATTTGCGAATTCAAAAATTTTCATTCAATGTGAACATTTTGTATTTGAAATGTTCATGAAAAAGCTGTACAAATCAATCGACAACCATTATATCATTTGAAATAATCACGAATACCCAAGAAACAAAACAAATGAGTAATCTCTGGTAGAAGTCTATGTTTGCTCAAAGTGGAGTGGAATTTTTAAAAGGAGGAAGGAATGCTCAAAGTCATGTGAAAATATACACATGCCTTTGCTTGTAGTAATTCCTAAAATACGGCTGAAGATGGACTTTTATAAGTTCGAAAGATGTTCCGTTGAATAACTACATCATTATTAAAGTAGTGGAGATGCCTTTGAGCTTTCCTTCCTCCTTTTAAAAACAAATGAGGGTTGACAGTATACATTATGACAGTTTGCTGACATTGACTTCTCATCTATAATGATGTTTTACCTTGTTAAAAATATGGTTTGCGAAATTTTAAAGTTAAGCTGAATATTGTTGCAACAAACATGAAGTTTGTGATTCCTTAAAAAAGTTGAAATTCAAGTTGATTGCACATAATATACTTGAATTTGAACAAAGGTATTCTCAACTGATTTACGTAGTTATGATCAACTCATGGAAGTGTTTAGGGTGAATATAAAAAAAATAATTGGGAATTATTAACGGAAAGAATTGAAAAACTAAAACATGTCTTAGGAGGCCATGCTCTGGTATTTAGGCATATCTTTCAATTTTCAACAACTTTTCTCGATAACATTTGACTGCATTTTCCGAAATAAGGGTACTTCACTCTTTAAAAATTTTTAAATTTTTTGACCTACCCTGTATGCTGTTTGACTTGCAACCATTCTAAGTGCACCTAGAATGATTACCGAACATGCACCAACTTTCGGCACTATCTGTATTTTGGTTGTGCAATTCATTAAAAAGATCCCCATATGTTGCACACTTAAATGACCACACTGTATATGTGGATTATATAGCTGTTTCCTGATCGTTGAAGGAATCAGCCTGGAAATTTTACACAGAACTCCAATGGATGGTGATATTTTTTTGTTAACATTCGGATGTCAACCAGACATTTTGATGGATTTCAGTGTTGACAATGCTGGCGCTTCTCAGAATTTGTCAGAAATGTTCATAAGAAATGACATATTACCAAAATTAATGTGTTGATATAACTTTCTGGCGATTGAAAATTTCCTGAAGAAAATTCTCGACTGAACTAATTGATTCCTGCTGAATCTATTGGTGAGGTCGAATTTTCCTGAAAAACATCGCTATAATGATATTTCTCGATTTTCAACATGGGACAACATTGTATGCCCTGAAAATGTCGCATTTGTGTAGACGTAGACCGTCTGATACTCTTGACAACTGTAGATTTTTTTGGAGTGATTTGGTCTTAAGTGACTCACCCTGTATAGTACATTTTCTGTATACGGCAATCCTAACATGAAGCGTCGTGAACCGTAAGGTGAAGAAAAATACTCGGAAAAAGTTGTTATCGACTTGAGTCATCTCCACAGCTCAACATTGAGATAATTAAACATCTGGAAAGCTCAGGAATGACAAATTCTAGACAATATAGCTTCCGGATTTCTGGAATCGGAAACCAACTATGGATCCAATCCATATCCATATATTGCAAGATGCATGAGGAAAACATGGGAATCTCCAGGTATAACGTGAGCGTTAGATAAATATATCAAAAGAATTAGATGGTGTGCGGCACACAGGTCTCCTTCATCACAGCTTCAAGTGGTGGTGGACGGAGTAACGTATGATATAATAGACATAATTCATGGCGTCTTGTATGGATACATTTTGGCACTAACATTGCTCCTACAGGCCAGGTAGCCGCGTGGTGGAAGCGTTAGCGTTATTATCCTAATCAGGATGGCATTCCGGTCGTCAGATCAAATCTCCGACTGCAGTAATGTTTCCGATGACTCATGAAAGTGTTTGGTATCATACGTTGAAAGGTAAGGCCACCACCAATTCTCTTGGAATCTTCTGAGGCTGGCTCGTATGGGGGCAACCGAATAGCGGCTGGAACAATTTCAGAACCTTTCTTTCTTAAAACAACAATATCAATAATCTGTTAGGAGTAACCGCATCATATGCTCCATCCACAGCTTGGCAGATGACATATCTCTACATACCGCGTTCTCTCCGAGAGTTCCCATTTCATCTCAGAAATCTTAGAACCCAAAACGAAGGCATGTCATCGCTGTCCATGATGATCATGCTGGAGTTGCAGCCTGAGGAAACATATAGTTGAATTCAACGCCACCAATATTCATGCCTGTATTTTCTATAGGAAAGCCATTCTTACGAAGTCTACTATATCTTTGATCGGTATTTGCATCGGTGATAGTCTCTTCCTTTTGAAAATCAAGTAAAATCAAGTCAGATCCATAGCGAGAGCTGCTTCACATAACCTCAGATTTTTATTCCGAGCTACTTTACATCTCAACAGCTCCTTATGATCTACGAAGCACAGATCTGGCTCATTTCAAAATTACACTTATAGTTGTCAGCACCTAAACGTATGCTGATGCTCTTATATTCCAACCAGAGACGAGTCATCCACCTGGTAAGTGAATCCACTGTCACTATGATTCCTTGACATAATTAGAAAACTGTTCCCTTATGTGGGGTTCAGCACCCAAATATATGCGGATGCTCTTAGATTTCACCCAGAGTAGTATGCCATCTCCCTGGTGGGCGATTATGCCACACTCACTAATTCTTTGCCATCTTTGGAAAACCGCAGGAACGTTGGCGTATTATCACTTTTCTATGGATACTTTCATGAGAAATGTTCTTCAGAAATCTCTGCTATCATTCCATCACTAGCAATATCAGTCGAACGATAACTTCCTAAGCCCATCAGACAAAACATCCTTTCGTCGTCAACCTTGAAATGTGTCGAACAACACTATACCAAGACTCTTTTATCTATAGAACGGCAAGTCTTTGGAAGTCTTTGTCAAAGGAAGTATTCTCGAGAGCCTGAAATCTCCAATAGTTCAAAAAAATCCAATAGTCACCTTTTCCAATCCTGCCTAGGTCGTATTGATGTTCTCGGAACATTATTGATTCCGTTCCGTGCACTCCAAGAGATGGAAGAAACACCGCAGGAATGTCGGCGACTTTTCATCCTTTCATAAGTACCTAGGTAGCTTTTCTAGAAATGTTGTTCAGAATTCTCTGCCATCATCCAATCACTAGCAATACCAGTTGAATGAATTCGACAATCCCAGTCAGTTCTTTCCGTCTTCTTCAACCTCGAGATATGTCGAACAACTATCTAATAAAAAACTTACATCTATAGAGCAGCGAGGGTGTGTATTCATCTATCCCAAGGGGAGTATTTCCAAAAATTTATAATCTCCAAAAGTCGAATACCAATACCAACCTTCTCTTCCGTATCTTTCCAATATAGGTACGCACAATGTTCCTCAAACATAATAGAGTTTCTATTTTGTGCGCTCCAAATATATGAAGGTGTTAGACCTGTTTACCAACGATCAGTCATGCCTTCTCTTCCACTGAAGGGATTTTCTCACCTCATAGTAATTTCACCCCTACGTTTTCTATATTTGAAACGTTATTGAAATTACTTGTGAGAAAATTAGTTTTAGATAATTGAAAATAAAATAGAACTCCTGTCCTATTTCTTTGAACCTAGCCAATTCTGCCATGTTTTTACTCATAACTATATGTAAAGTTGATACCTACTACAATCAAGAAGAATGAGCCCAATATTCTTCGGTTGTCATGAGCTAGCATACTTGATAGCAGCATTCTTGTTTTATTTTGCTACATAATAATTACCCAGTGTAACAGTTGATTGCATTGACGGTATCTTCCTTGTAAAAAATGACCACAAATCAACACCGTACTTATTTATATGTGTATAAATTCCTCATTTCCAATTATCCTATTGTAATATGGTCAATAAGAAAGATGAGGAAACTAAAGTGTCAGTGGCGTACCAGGGATTCTAATATTTCATACATACATCACTAGGTGGACCTTCTGGTTGCCTAAATTCTCTCAGTAAGGTGTTTCCGAGGGTGTTTCATATGTATAATCATAGGAAAAAAACTTTCATTATTTGATGTTTTCCATTTCGTAAAAATATTTGATAGAGAATGAGAAAATACCACTAATAACATAATAATATGATACAAGTGGATATTATTAGGAATTGCAAATTCTTGTGATAATTTTAATGCTGAATTTATTGAATGTGATGAAATAACGATTCAAATGATCTTGTTGATTACGTGAAGAATTGAAATAGATTGATACATCAGGAATTATATAACTTCTTCAGTAGAACCACTAGAGAGTCAACATAATCGAACTTCAGGTTACTTTTGATTTTGATGTTTGTGGAAATTTTTCTAGGAATTATGCAATACAATGTCAAACATACGAGATATTATCGGAATATTTTCACTTATAATCTCCCTAGCAGCACAATTATAACCGATAATTTTTTTCAAGGTCACGAATGTGTGAAACCGTCAAAAAATATCGGGAATCATATCTGCTGCGTGGCAGGTTCAGAAAATTTTATAAATGGAGTTGTTTTGATATGATGAGAAGATGAACCCTACGAACTATTCCGCGTAGAAGTGAAATGCAATTTGACACTTAGGTATAGCTCGTTTTTGTTATTGAAAGGTGAGGAACATTAAATAACAAATTTGTTATCTGAAATCCGATGTCTTTATAGTTTTGTTCTCGATGAGTTCAGTTAAATATGAGGCACTATATTTTTACAAAAGAAGTTTATTGTACTTATTAGTAACTAAGGTTCATTACCAAAACTACAGGAACAATGAAAACATCATTATATTTCCAACATATGATATTACACGTCTGCATAGGTTCGAATGAAACCTGAAAACATATTTTAGAGTAAGTTTAGGCTATTGAACATGGAGTCATTTTTATGGGTTAAGTGAAAGAACAACACATTTAGTAAATTTGTTCGCTAAATGAAATGAACTTCGCCCTTTATTTTCATGTTATTCCCATTGTACCATTTGATTGTTACTATATCGATAATAATAAAGACGTTCATTATTATTATTATCATTTTTAAATATTTCGGATAAGTTTAGATAAATAGGACGCACTTTATTTTCACAATAGAAGTTGATTTTACCATAGTTAGTAACTAAGGCTTATGACTAAAATTTCAGGAACATTAAAAAATCATTGATTCGTTTTCAACAATAACATCTGATATTACATATCTTATGGTTTCAAAGAAATTTAAATAAACATATTTCCGATGAGTTTGTTGAAATACGCACAATATTTTTACGAGAGAAGTTGATTCCACTTGTAAGTAACTGAGGTTAATTACTAAAATTTCAGGAGTATTGTAAATATTGATTCGTTATCAACCATTACATCTGAATTCACATGATGTCTACATATAGTTTCAAACATTTCCGATTCGAGTTCACTCGAAGATGAAGCACTATATTTTTGCAATAAGAGTTGATTTTACTTGTGAGTAACCGATATTTATTACTAAAATTTCAGGAACATTGAAAACAATAATTCCTTTTCAACCATAACATTTGATACTATATGTCTACATAGGTTCAAATGAAACTGAGTGACCTTTGCCAATAGATATGAAGCGCTTTTTTATTGACAGACAAATTATCACTTGACAATTCCATTGAGCTAATATATTTAAAATTAGAAAATTACCGCGATAATCTCCCGTTGCTATGACCAATGTAAACAAAAAGCAGGTTTCTAATTGGTTGAAAATGCATTTATGGAATTTTCACTAAAAATCGACTATTATTGAATTTTCAACAAAACTGACAAAGAAAATCCAACGATGATTCTGTTACTATTACAATGGTAAATCACGAAGAGCTTGATACGCCTTTTTTTCATTCGTTATCGTTATTTGCCATCAAGTCTTCCTGTCTTTCTTACTCCAGATCTCCGGTATCACGAATTTAATCAACAAAATGAATAAAAGTAGTGTCACCCGACTTTCTGAAAGGAATCTTTCCACGTTTTCACCATATGATAAGAGCAGGTAGAAAATTTCCCTATCGTTATAATCATTCGTGTCATAATATGCTTTCTTCAATACTTAATACTTTGATACGAAAAGGAATATCCTGTATGTTCAGAGAACATCGTGAGAACCATCGTGAGAACCAAGGGGAATGAGGTAGGATTTGGTGTTCTTCTCAAATTTCTGGAGGTTATATGCCTCGGGGAACACCTTCCTTGGCAATGTGTTCCACAGCCTCGCTGTTCGTTGGATGAACGAGTCTTTGGTGAGAGATGTTCTGCAGGTCTCCAAAGTGACCACAAAGGGGTGCGAAGCCTCAATTCGACGGGTCAATCTCGCGGGGACTGCCAAGGGAGGAACAATTGTTGATATTTCAGAAGAGCATCGTCCATGGAAATATCTATAAAAAAGAGCCAGATCGCCAAATTTTCTACAATGTTCTAGAGAAGTGAGTGAGGCATCACCCACGAGACGAATTGCCCTTTTTTGGACAGAATCCAACAGTTTCAGGGTATCTTTGGGTGCTGCACTCCAAATATGGGAGAAGTATTCCAGGACATACGGATCTGTGCCTTATAGATCATAAGCAGCTGGCTGGAAGTGAAATAGCTCCTGGCCCGAAACAAAAAACCAAGTTTTTGGGATGCACTTCTAGCAATTGATCTCACGTGATTTTCCAAAGAAATAAGGTTATTGCTGATAGTAATACCAAGCATCGAAATGGATGTCTTCGAAGGTATGGTTACTCCTGACATATTAATGGATAACATAATATCCATGGATTTCCGGAAGACTCAGGGCCCAACTGGGATTTGTAGATGTCAAAGATTAATTAAACTTTTCAGTTTATGGAGAGAGGTTCACAGGTCGTCTGAGCTCTACGCCACTGTGAAATCATGGGAAAAATGACGTATCATCGTTCCCAATAGGTACCGACTGACAAAAGGTCTGTTAATAGCGCCAAAACTACGAAGGCGGCTTCCTCATAACAAAAGGGCGAAGAAGGTAGTACCAGGGCTCCTGTCACTGGTTATCGAAATGCCATCAAAAACCCAAATATAATTAGTTTTCGAAAAGGTGTCAATAATAGCTTAGGTCGTTCTTTCTAGGAGAAAGTGAAGTTTGATTAAGCAATTGACATAATTATTACAAAAAAAGGATTGGTATGAAAAAATGGTCGATTTGAAACCGTAACAGTATCCTATTTTGGACAACGGTGACAGATTTTATGAAGAGAAAAAAAATTAGACACACCTGTATACAAGCAACTTTACTTTGAGTTGAATCACGATTGAAAGGCACTTCCGGTTCAACTGGAACTGCAAATGGCACTCAGTATATTATTTAACTCTTTGAATCCTTCCTATAATTAGCTCTCCAACGATATATGACAATTCAATTTTATTTTAAATTTGAGATGACAGAGAAATAGTTACTTGAAATTGCGAATGAAAAAAAATCACTGAAGGTTGAAAAATTTAGTGTAGAACCACCAATTTGGGTTACACTCTTTGATTTGTTCCATGAAGTTGCTGTACGTGAATAAGTTTGAAAAAAAAACATTTGAACTAAATATGTCAATAGGATTGCCATAATCCTCGATTCCTCACTCATTATGTATAAAGCTTCGCTTTGCTTACTCATACTTTACTCTTGTACCATCAACCAACTTGAGTTTTTAACGCTTCAACAGTTGTTTCGCTAACTATCTGTAGTCATCTTGGGGAGAAGATTGAATATAAATATGTTCACCTAACTGTGAAAGACACTATCGGCGCAGTTAATATCTGCCATGGTTGAGTTCACATGCCAATCCTTATTCTAAACCACTTAACTATACGTTATATGGAATAGGCTTTTTGCCCAGATTCATTACTCAATTACTATTCTCAACTATTTCCAGGCATTCATAGGCATCTAATTTGTCAACACTAATGATCTTTTTGTCCAATTCTTCGAAGTTTCTGATGTGTTTGTGATGAAACCCATGTTCAACTACACTAAATGCATCTAATCCACCATGTGTATTGAATATGCGATATATATGTTCTTTAAACCTTGTTCTTATGGATGGATCGCCTAGTTCAGCCTATACGGTGTCCGGAAAGAAAATGCGTAAATGATAAGGTTGATGGAGTGAGCAAACATAATGTTAGTACTTTATATAAGAAAATGTCTATCCCACTTCTTTACGAAGTTGTTGACCTTGAAAGTCCATTGCATTGCATATGCAAACTCTTCATTACTATACTGATCCATGTTGTTACAGTATTGAAAACTGTGAAAATAATTTGTTTCCATGCAATTATGACAATGACTGCAACTATAATGGTACGAGATATCGATTCATTTCATTTAACAGGAAAAATTCGTCCCATCCTGTATGAATATAATCACTGAACAGCCGTTTACATATCGATGAGCATTAGTATGAGTTAATTTAGTTGCCCGAATATCATTGATACCATGGCAACCGTTTAAAAGCTACACATACAATTTTTTTTTTCATTCAAACTTCCAAGTTGATTAACTCCGTAACAAAATGCGGTATCCATTTCTCATTATGAAGTACTGACATTATTTTGGCTCACCCTATCTGCCCTATTATTTTCGACATGACCTTTCCGGACGCCCTGTATATATTTTTCCACAGCAATCACAACCAATTTCGTGAATTTCTGTGTGCTATACTACATATTTTGATCTGCCTAAAAAAATGCCTAGTTTTGACCCAGATACGCTTTCAAGATTGTGATTCTTCTCGAATTGTCTCTAATATCCACCTAATGAATCGTGACATTTTGAAGGGAAAGTGGACGCACTTGAAAAAAACTAGAGAAATTGATAATAATGATTTTGAAAAAACACAGAAGGACTGGCCAACCTAGACGATACATAAACTCAAGTTTCAAACATCACGTCGCACATTTGGAATAGGGTAGATTAGATAAAACGAGGGGCATTGCCCTATACTAGCTTCTTAGGTAAGGCACTAGCCGTTCCCTGGGGGTTGAACCTATACATCATTGAACATCTTCACAAACTCTCTGCAAAACGTACTATCAACTTTGATCATTGGAAAATCTCGTAAATTTTTCATGATTTCAATTCTGAAAAGGTGTGGAGCATCTGTCAAAAATTGAGGCAAGTCCATATGACAAATGTTGATTATGACGCCGGTCGTTATTCGGCTCACAAAAACGGTCTCTACTTCCCTCCATCTGACCGTATGAGTCTCAGGCCCAACACCAATTATTTAATCCAGAAATCGCAACCAGCAATCAAGAAGATGTATCCCTTGATATCTAGGACTTCTCCACTTTCGTTTTAGAACAAGGTCCTGGAATACAAGTAGATTATTATGCCTGATGACGTACGCGTATCCTGTGTATATATATAGGCTGCGGGTGCTTCAGAACAAAGTACTTCGAATTATCACCAACGCCGATAGATACTCTCGAGTGGCTCATCTCCATGAGTGATGTCGTAATTTGCCCAAAATTAGAGATTATGTCATCAAGATTGCAAATACAACATCATTATGTGTGACCTCACCCAGAATATCACTGGAGTTGGGCAACACCACAATTCATGAAAAACACAGGCTGAAATATCCATCAACCGACGTTTTTAGGGAACCTGAAAACCTATAGTTGGGCATCTTCCTGGATGCTCGGACAGGTTCAAGACACCCGGAAGGATCTAGACAACGCTATCTCCCAAACACGAGAATAAAAAAGTTTCAGGGCACATTGGGAACCATGACCAGACACTGAACTCTGACAGATATGCAAACGCGGAAACGTGTTGGTATATCAGTCCGAGCCAAACAAGACCCAACTAGCATTTTCAGTCACAGGCACATGGTTCAAGAAACTATTACCTATATTTAGTGATAATAACGTATTTATCACTTATTTCAGAACTTCATAGTATAAATGTCAGTGATAGTTATTTAGTGAGTGAAAATTACGTAGTTTTTACACTAGATAATAACTTAAAAGTGAGAAATTCTCATGGCTTATTACGAAGTAACTATTTCGAAACTGTCACTCCTCAAAACTACTCTTAAGGTTTCGGAACTTTGAATATATTATTACGGTAACGCTTACCACCCCAAGAAGGCTTCACAGTTGCAATTACTCTATGGTCACCAATTAGGTTTCTACGACGTTGTCGTTACTTGATCGATCACCTAATAATTTAGTCAATTCTTGGTGATATTTCAAGTAACATATTGGTAATTCCTACTCAAACAATTCCTTCATAGTTGAAACAACTTTTCGGTAATTATATTCAGTTGAAGTTACCAATACATAGGTTATCATAACTGACGAGTTCCAAAAGTAACTTTCTGATTCATTTTCGATTGGAAGCCATATTGATTGATGTGATAACCATTTGAACAGGAAATAATTTTGGTTTTTCTTGTTGATAAACATCATTTTATGAAGAATAATAGCATTCGTTCGATCACAAATTGCATAATGATGGAAATTAACATGATTTACGATGATTTTTGAAAAATAGCCGAATGAAATAAAACCATATTTTTGGTGAAATGAGCCGTATTTTGTGGGCGCATCTTGAATTTCGAGGCAAAATCATCACATTTATCGAAAAACTGAATGTTGTTCGAATTTTTCAAGTTCGAGTATCAATTATTTCGCGTGTTTGTCCTTGTATTATTTATTGAATGGTTAGGCATATTGGACTTGTTCATTTTTCGTGAATGTGAACTTCATGGATGAAATAAAGAATAATAAAGAGAGAAAATAATATTTTTATGAAGTGGAAAAGAAATAGAAAGTCAGGTAGGAAAATTTACTACATCTTTACGTAATTTCGACGTCGACGGGTCGTAAGCATTACGTAATTGTGTGAGTTCCCGCTACGTCGGCAAACCGTAATAATTACTCGTGATTTGTTCCCCATTTTGGTCGTAAATACGTAGTAACGACGTAATTATAACGTAACCGCAACTAGTAAATATTACTTAATAGTCGACCCAATAGTCGTAATTACGTAATCGCGACTATAAATGCTAGTTGGGGAAGGAGGCCCTAGGAGATAGGTCTTTGTGACGGACACTTCGCACATCCACTCACATTTCCTGGCCAACACCAGCCACCTCTGCATGACGCAGAGGGACGTCGTAGAGGTGCACTACCTAGATGCACCAATCTATATTTATATGTAATGTGACTGAAGTATGTGCGGTAATAATTGAAATTATGGAAATAAAATAAACGACTTTAATACTAGTTGTTCGATATCTGAGGTAAAGCAATGTCGAGCGCGGTTGGTACTTGGATGGGAGACCATTCGAGGAAACGCCTCGTAATCCCGCACATCTGTAGCGAAATAGCATATCATAGGTACAGCTACCATATCAATGAGCACAAGATATGGTACGGATATGCCGTATTTCGGATGGGACCTTAAGCCGGCGGTCCAGAGGCCATGGATGTTGGACTCGTTAAAGATCCCTACCTCTGGCTGGAACACCAGAGGTTTCGGCAAAATTTCTGGTTGGGGGTAGTGTGGTCACCGGCGGCAGTGATTAACCTTAGTAGCGGAAAAAGGCCGACGTTAAAGAAACAAGAAAGAAGAAGAATCAGATAAATCGAGTGTGCCTGAACATAATGTTCAATCACTATCATGACACTCACACCAATCACCTCAAATTGGTCAAACAAGTTAATATTCACTCAGAAAATTAGATGCATAATCATGGAACTTTGTAATAGTTGAAAATTGCAATGAAGTTATGGATAAGGACCTATTCCATAAAATAGCCCTCTGTATGGTTTAGTGATTCAGTATAGGATTAGCATGTGAAATCAACAATGACAAACATTGACTGCCCAGTTAGCATCTTTCCTGGTTAGGTGAACATACCTATAATGTATAAAGAGCATTCTGATATTGGATATTTAGTTCCAATCTCCTCCTGAAGATGTTAACATAGTTAGCGAAATTCGTGTCGAGGCCTTGAGAAATCGGTTCCGTTAGTAGAAAAACAGTGAAGTGTGATTAATCATTTTGAATATCCAAAATTACCCCTATTTTGTTATTTTGCACTTCATTCTTTTCAAAGAACATTGCTCAACCAACTTGCTTCAATTTTTCTAGTCCAGTTCAACACGTGGTGAGAACAAAATTTTATTAATCGTTTGTAGATTGAGACCTTCAGTCAACACAGGAAAAAATATGGTAGGTACATCACTGATCACACAAACTGTGACATCATTGTGTAAAATTATTCCACCATACAATGAAAGAGTCAAGTGTTCGTTCCTCAAAAACGCCCGATATTTTGGAGAATAACCACAGTATGTCACGTTAATGGGGCATGAAAAGTGTGAATGCCCAGTTTGTCATTTTAAAATACCAACGCGCCGAATATAATGTCCCCATTTATGTCTCTATCTGAATATTTAAGGGCCTCAAGTGTCTCTTCGAGCAGTCACATACAGTATAAGTATGTATAAGTGTGTGCCAAGTCATAAAGTAGGAGAGAATCACTGAACGAATAATAAAAACATACATCTTGCATACAATGTCTCGTATAAATTGGAGCGATAAATGAAGTAATATTAGTCCAGTCATATTAGGATTTCACCTGGAAAAAAATCTCATGAAGGGAAGACTTGACATATACGTGGTTTTAATCTTGAAAAATTGCTGAGGGATTTTAAGTTTTTGAGCCATATATATCATAAACGGTCGCAATTATCAAAAATTGTTCTGGACAAAAATTCAAGAAACATGTACATTTTTGTTCAATATAATTTTTTTATAATCGCAATGTTTACTGAGTAATAGCGTAGGAGATGAATTGAAAATAATACCTTCTCATATTTTCTACAAAATATTGTCAACGACGAGTTGACAATAATGGTCCATATTTCCTCATGTATTTCAGATATCAGAAGACCTGATGAGTATTTCTTTTGCCAACGCCATGGCGTTGTCAATGACTATCAATGTACTGGCGTCCTCATTCCAAAAATACTGAGAGTGGAAATAGTCTCAGAACAAAACAGTACTTGTGATATTGATATCAAATTGAACGTTCAATATACAGGGCGGCCATAAGTACTCATTAAATATCATCAAATCCGCGGTGTTTTTCTACAGAATTTGTCAAGTGACAACTTCAATCGAAAAATACTCAGGGATGGATCATACTCTCAAAAATAATAACAAATACATTTATGAATTCATGATTTTGACCTTCAAAGAAGGAAAGGATAAATGGAGTTGATTACAAATTGATGAGAATCCATAGGCGTTTGAAAAAAGGATGGAATCACGTTGAAAAAATATTTGAATCTATGAATGTGTAATACCTTTTTACTGACATATTGTTATACTTGATTATTATATTATTCGCAATGATAATTCATTCATATTCATGAACGAAATTCCATTGATTTGTAATATTTTCGCCTTATTGACTGTTCTTGATCAGGAAGCATTGTTGAATATTTCGATAAATTATGTCCCCTAACCACAACTGTTCCAACAAACACGAAATTTGTCATTGACGGTGGATATATTCTATCTAAAGTATATCATATACCCTCCATACTGCGTTCTCTTCCAGAATTCCCATTTCTTCCCAGGAAACTAAGAACTCACGGCGCAGGCAGGTAAATGCTGTCAATGAAGACCTTGCTGAAATCACAACCTGGGGAACCAACAACCTAGTTGAATTCAACGCCACCAAAACTCAAGCCTGTGTTTTCTCTAGAAAGGCGGAACTCAGTATGCCCGATATTGGCACCACCATCCCCACCAAGCCCACCATATCTATGGTCGGTATTTTCATCAGCAACACTCTTTCATGGGATAATAATGTCAGATCCATCGCAAAAGCTGCTTCACAAAAACTCAGATTCTTGTTCCGTGCGAAAAGCTACTTTTCACCTCAACAGCTTCTCATGATCTACAAAGCGCAGATACGGCCTGTTCTTGAATACTGTTCCCACATATGGAGTTCAGCACCAAAACATACGCTGATGCTCTTAGATTCCATCCAGAGAAGAGCCATTCGCCTGGTGGGTGACGCCACACTCACTCACTCTTTGACATCATTGGAACACCGTACTTCCACGGGAAGTGTTCTTCGCAATACAAGTCAGCACATCCATTCGTTGTCAACCTCGAAAAATATCGAACAGCACTTCATCAAAACTCCTTCATTCATAGAACGGCTGGGCTCTGGAATTCATTGCCTGAGGAAGTATTTCCAACAACATATAATCTCCAGAAGTTCATAAAGAATTCCAATAGCTACCTCCTGTCCCTATCCTTCCTGGGAACGCACGATGTTCTTTGAACATTATAGGGATTTCCTTTCGGGCGCTCCAAGTGATAACAAAAAAAGATGAAGGCGATGCAGACCTACCGATAGTCTTGACGAAAAAAAAAATCTTGGCAGGAAATTGACTCCATATTGGCCCAATATCGAAAATATAGGGCCAATATGGTGCCGAAACCCAGCCAAGATTATGTGCTACTGAGGTGAGAATTCGCATTCCCTTTGTGATTATAATATCAATTCTTTCTCGGTTTATTCAACAGAACTACTTTCCTGACTATATGCCACGACGGACATGGAATTATATCTATTGAACACACACGTTGAGAATTTTAACACAAATTGAGAATTTGCATTCTCCTTCAGATGAAAATATGTATATGCACATAAAATCATCCTGAATATTCAACACAAAGATATAATTTCCATATTACTGATACTAATGATTTTGTTTGAAAGTTCCAAGCTCATCAAAAACAGAGTTTACACAAGTGTACTTCTCCCATATATACATTTCAATTTTCATTTCAATACTGAACATAGGTAAGTTATATTTTCATATCATAATACATCATATTATTTATCAGATTTTTGAGATTGTCAATTCTCAATTTCAAAAGATTTTAATTTTTTATGCTCTCCTTTTGGATGTTGAACATATATAATTCAATGTTCGACGTGGAAATAGCCAGGAAAGTAGTTGTTTTCTGTTAGGCAGCCAATGTCTACGAAATGTCTATGGAGAACGCCTCTGAGGGAATATAATGACTGACTATAATGATTTTTGTTTGGCTAGGCTACGCTTAGTCGGCGGTCTTAGGACTGCTGGCTGAAGACTGTCCTGCATTGATGAGAGTCATAGAGCTCGAAACCGGATTGTAGGTGTCTAGCGTGGCCTGGCTTAATCGAAATCGATAGGCATTCAGGATAGAATCACTTGTGTCAGTATTCGTTTATACGAGTCGATGCATAGATTTCAGGAGGATGTGATTCAATGTTCCGCGTGACATTTGCTAGGAAAGTAGTTGTTTTTCTTCCGAAATCTACCATTGTTGTTCATTTAATGAACATTGTGTGGAAATGACTTCGAGCTTTTTGTATTTATTCAATAACAACTTTTATTCATGCCCTTTTGTCAAACGCAAAATTTCTTGTAGCCAGAAAATATCTGTTGTCTCGAAATTTCGTTTGTTTTCGACCATGGCTGGCTGTGATACATGGAAATGTTGTTTTTTCTGAAGCAAGCTCTATAGGTATACGGTTTATGTTTACCATTCAACAAGCCACTCTGCAAAACACAGGAAACATTTTTCAATAAATGATTTTACTCTTTTTCTCTAGGTTTTCGTGGTTCAACATCCAAGCAGTTTCAAGCACATCAGTGACATTCTGGGGAAGAAGACGAGGACATCAAATCACAATAATCTAGAAAAATGAATATTCCACCTCTTAGGTTAAGCCACCCATGCATAGTATTTGATGATTTCACTTCATGTTTATATATGTATTGAATATGAATGCACACTGTGATTATATAAAGAAAAAGATTGCAAAGAAAACCCACTTTCTGTACAGGCTCAATGGTAAAGTTTATTTTTTTTCTAAGTTGACTGTTCACAAGTCTATCATAGCACCTCACTTCGATTATCGTAGAACCCTTTTATTTTTTCAAATTTTTTTAATTCAAAAAACACAAAATCGTGCCATGAGAGCTATACTCATGTGTAACAAACGTACTCCAATAAAAAATATGTTGATGTCTGTGAAACAAAGAATTCATTACAATATGTTGGTCTTTGTCTTCAAGATGAAAAACAGTATGTTACCAACCTACCTCAGTGACGAATTAAGTTATATTGAAAATGTACACACTCATGAGACTAGAACTCGAACTGCAAATGATTTTTATATTCGAATGGATAATATGCACTGTGACACAGTATTTAATAAGGGTTTAATACTTTTCAATAGCTTACCCTCTGAGATAAAAAACCTCACAACTTTGACCCTTTCCAAAAAAAAAATACAGAGACTGTGTATTCAAACAGTTTTGAATAGTATGAAATTATATTTTATGAAAGTAGCTTTCAATATGTTGTATCTAGTTGATTTTTAATATTGTACCTATGATAGAAACTTTCAATATGTTGTACCTATTATAGTACCTGTTTTTGTCTTTTGAAGGACTTTTGTTGTTATTTGTGATACTCATGTTGTTTTTTTTGCTCATTCTGAAAAGATATTCACACATCAAAATGAGATATTATCTATTTGTAACAAGCTCGAAATTTCTTGAATCAAGAACAAAACTGTTCAAATATAATAGGAGATTTACTTGACAATAGAAGAATTTTCTTGTTTCCAACTAGGTAATTGATTCTTTCTTAGACCAATACGTTCTGTGATGATAAAGAGTTTTCGAATCAAGATCTGATTTTTAGAATAAGTCAAGAAATGTCTGTAGGGAAATGAAACAAATATTTGGTTGGACTTATTCAAGAGCGCCATATGGTTGAATCAGTACTGCGTTCCGCATTGAATCAAGAAATCCTTATTATCTGTGTATTCCAGAAATTACTCGGAGAAAATCAATGAAATTGTTAACGGGATGGTTTTTGGTCATGGCCAATTCAATGGTGGCATTGGATATGTTGCCAAATCAACGGTTTTTCAGATATCATTTATATTTTTTCAAAAGGATCATGCCTTGCACTAAATTCAGAGCCCTCTCAGTACTTATGCCTCCAGATTTGGTTTTTGAAATATGACAATTTGGCATCATCAATAACCATCCTGTATTAGATTTCATGAATTCTCTTCGAGTCCTTTTGGGAATATTAGACCGTTCGAGGACATTCCAACGAGAATCATATTTTAAAAACCACATCAATTCTGAATCTGATATTTGGATGCATGAGTAATTGAAGGGTGCTGAATTGATTGCAATAATAATAAATAAAGTGTTTCATTTGAAAAAGTTGAGTTTTCTCCAATATCTGAAAAACTATTCAATTGGCAACACTGCCAATATCACCATTGAATTGGGCATCAGCAAAAACCATCCTGTATAGAATTTGAGTAATTTTTTACGAGCCTTTTCTGAAATGAAACCGTTTCCAAACGACACTGTATAATTCTGAATTTTTACTGGAAGCTCCACAAATTAAAATATGGAAGTTACCTTGAGAGAGCTATAAGATAGGGCATCAGATATCCAGTTGAGGAGTTGTCACCACATTGACAAGAATAAAATAAATTTATTGGGGAATTCCTCTTCGTGCATTGCTTTTGCATTTTAACATTGATTTCACTCTACTCTACAACATGAGGTTTCGGTTTCTTCAACACAAAGCGTGAATAATTCAATGTCACACAAGATTAGTTCTCCTCCAAGTAAAATAGCATAACTGATTACTTCATCGAAATGTCAAATTCCCAGAACGTTGACAATATAAAAGGGGACACTATAAAACCTCGACGATCAATGAAAAACTAGATGTCTGAACCCGATCAAGCTTAAAGGCATTTAAAATTTTCAATCATGTGATAAATAATTGTTTGGTGTACCCGCATTTGATCAACCAGCAACATGATTTCGCAATTGAATAGAACATTACTATATAACTCGTTCAAAATACCAGAGATGATTTGATTGGTTTTAAAATAAATCTTCAATCAGAACAATCATTGAACCAAATATTTGTATTATAATAATATCGTGATCTTGTTTTTCCATAGGAGAAAATATGTTGTGTTTCAGTCATTGGTGTCATAACAAATCGAATAAAGTAATGGGACATTGAGAGATAATTAATGCATATAATACCAAGAAACATGTCACTTATGAAACGAAATTAACTGCAAAACTGTAAAAAGTGTACATATCAATTTCATTGAATTCTCTGCTGAAATAATTCTTCGAAGCTGGATATCCTTCACAAAATAGGATTCTCATTCCGCTCTCAAATATACTTATTATAAATAAGAGTAAAGTTTTGACAACTGTGTGGATACCCAAAAATGATAGATAATAATTTCAATAGACACGCCTGAATAC
Source organism: Phaedon cochleariae (assembly GCA_918026855.4). Taxonomy (NCBI): domain Eukaryota; kingdom Metazoa; phylum Arthropoda; class Insecta; order Coleoptera; family Chrysomelidae; genus Phaedon; species Phaedon cochleariae. The sequence continues at coordinate 16,108,070 of OU896720.1, read as the reverse complement.
GTATTTCGGCAAAGAAGTTGTCATTCTTTGTAGAATTAGAGAGAAATAAAAATCAGCTGACTCTATTCCTCGGTTCAGGATATTGTCCAAAAATGTCTAACGAGAGTGCTTGTAGATATTGGCGATATCCTATAGATACCTACCTGATTATTTCAAGGTTACGAGAGCGTTTTTGCTTCAATAAACATCGTGTCAAATTAAATTGAATATTTAGAACTAGAGATGAAACTTTTATCTTGATTCATTAACTGATTTCTATTATTGCGAATAATGCAAATGCTCTACAAGTACGAACTGTCCAATACTCTATTGTTTGTAAAACATGTTCAAGAAGTCTCAATGTCTCTGAAGGGATGACTGGGCTCTATTTTTTATAGTGTTACTATATGAATGCCGAGATATATATTATTTATTAGGCACCCACATCTACACCAAGATGTCCCAAAAGATATGGACCTACTGAAGGACATCCGCTATATAAGTATAATGAAGGGCATTATGAGATACTCAGCAAACAGAGCGCATTGTTCGATGGCATACTGCTGGCACTATTTTTCAATCATATAATACGTATGTTGCACTTTTCATTGTACTGGTACGATAGTATTTTCCTAAGAATTCATGTGAATCAAGATAATACTATTTTTACAGGATTTGGAAGTCAATGGGGTATAATCCATTTTGCGACGATCACTGGAACAGTACTGGTCGAACAATGAATGAAGAATATATAGGATCCTCAATGTAATGAAGTCATAAATTAAATGGCAATGGACCAAAAGCCTAGAAAGACATAAAATTGACATTAATTTTTCGAGAATTAACAATTGATGTATTCTCCATAGGACTTCCATTTTGTTTTCTCTATCCTTTTGCGCATGGGTCTTTATTTGTTATTGTAAGATGTAACCATTATGTATGATTGCATCCCATCATATCGAAATAACGAATTCAGTTGTTGTATAAACTGAAATTCTCTTTCGAGAACGCACATTGTGATAAGATGTTACTACCTATACCATCAAGTTTCAGTCCTAAAAGCAATCTACTTCTACCTCAGACTTGAGCCTTTGTTTCCACATAACTATTGTTGCAGCAGGCTATATGTTTTATGCAGTTGTAATTTATAGGTAATTCGGAATTGACAAATAGTTCGTTCCAGATACCAAAGAAGAGAAGTTTCTCGAGTTCTTGCCATTTGCCAGATATTCCAGAAATTACAATATCAATCAACAAAAACGGAATATATGAACTCTTGGCTGATTGACCTAATCAGCAGATGTGTATATACACTCAGATGCAAAAAATTGCAACAATTTGATATTCGGTCAAACTAAGAGTCTCATAACTTTTTTATTTTCTATTAGATTTCCATAATTTTTTCAACAAACTGTAGATAAAATGACTAATTTCAACTTGTTCATCCAGTTTTTGAGTAAATGCTGGCAAATTAGTCATTATACAGGGTTAATTGAAAGGTTGTTGTACAACCCTAATTTCAAAACATCCTGTGTGGAACAATTTCGTGACCAAATTCATTTAAGCTACAATTATTTTCTTACATTTTGACTTTTGAGTCATGTCTTTATGAGCACTGGTTCATTTTTAAGAGCGAAATGAACTTGAACTTGAAAAAATGGAAATTTATTCATGCAAACTTCAATTCCACTTCAAAATTAAATTTCAACTGTAACAAGCATCCAAAAAAACGTACTTCCTTCATGAAATTAGCTCAATATTTTGTTTTACCACCTCTATTCCAATTCAACCATGAACTTTGTAAAAAGATGTGGATTGTACGGTGAACTGTAACCTCTAGGGGTGAGCCACAATAGACCCATCTGAAGTCGCAGTGGAGGGGAGGTATTCGCCCAACTCACATGGAACCTAACCTAACCTACCACCTCTAGCTCTTTTAACTGTCTGCATACGTCGCTTCATACTGTCAATAAGGTTATGAATAGCATCCTGGGGAATATTGTGACACTCCTCACGGAGGGCAATACGTAGTTTAATAACTGAAACCGAAGCTACTTCGACATCCCTGACTCGTCTACCAAGCATGCCTGGAAGAATACTCGATGAAAAGTGGCATAGTTGTGGTGGTCAGCCGTATGATGGTAGTTTGTATAGCAGTGCTTGGTACCAAACACGGTCGAATGCCTTCGACATATTTGACGCCACAGCTAGAGATTTTCCATGTTTTCGAAAGAAGCTTGCCATTAATGGGTGACGAAGGCGAGTAAATCTCCAGCTGATCTTCGGTGGCAAGAGCAATATCGTCTATCATTATGGATTTCCTGTGAAAAGCCGGAATTGATGACAGTGGTATCAGACAAAACTCCGTCCACCACCACATGGAATAGTTGTTGAGCAGGCCTTTGTTTCCTTTTCTGGCGATTGGTGCACACATTATGAGAATAGACGTATTCGACAAGAAACAATTTTGGGCATGAGAATCTCAACGGGTGGAAAGTTTCACGGCACACTTCAATGGGAATTCAAGGTGGAGTTTGCTACGAACATGTAAAAATGTTCGCTTTTTCTCGCGATGTTGTTGCTCATATACCGTCGGCTTTGGAGAGTGGTGGGAATGAACTATTACTGAAATTCCTTTCGACTGCTTTGGTGAGGGACCAAAATGAACGGGAGCAATTGAGATAATCATGAGCTTTGATCTCATTCTGGCATTGTATGATTCTTTTGATGCATCTATCGTTAGGCTGCAGTTATTCCTGGCTTCATCTGATTCTGCTCTAGACACGAGGCTAGGGTCCTTGGACAGTTCTTGTTGAACCAGGGATCCAGAGCTGATGGTCTTTTCGGAGAATGAGATATGTATGTGTCTTTTCCAAGCGTGATGTTCTCGAATATTCCCGCGGTACACTGTGGATGATCCTCAGAATCACAGCATATTCTATGCCAAGGAAACTCGAAGAAGAACATGATGCGGAGATCGTCCCAATCTGCTGAGTTTTGGCGCCATGCAAGACGTGGGGGTGCTGAAGTAGTTGATGGAATGAAGAATGGGCAGGTTGTGAGGATGAGTATATGATGAGTATTGCCTGGTGAAGCTCGTACATCTATGGTGAATGGTGGTGAAATATTAGTGAGGAATAAGTCATGTGTGTTGGTTGGATGATTATCGACATAGGGCATTATTGTAGATTACTTGATGAGCTTCTTTGAGTCATTAGTGATGGTGAAAGCTTCGGCTTGTCGCCCAGCTTCATCCGTCTTGTTTTGAGAGTACAAGCCAAACAGTGTTGTGTACATTGAAATCGCTCACGATGATGATTTTTGCTACTGGATGGCTACTTAATTAGGTCGAGCTTTAAGGACAAGAACTCGAACAGCTCTTAAAAGGATCGATGGATCATTTGTTAGTGAGTAGAGACAACAAAGATATTTGGTATATTTCTGGGTATCGAATTTAAACCACAATACATCAAACTTATTCAGTTTCAAATTTTTTTCTCGATGACAAAGGAGATTTGTTTCAGAATGGAGGCGAAGACCTTCTTTGAATCTAGTTAAGCGTGTATGGAGTTCGTATCCAAGTCGCATTGATCGATAAATTGACCTGTGTTTTAGTCATGGCCTATATGTCTGGCTTTTCAGTCTGAAGGTGTCGATGGACATCGTTAATGTTTCAACTCAGGCCAAGGACGTCTATTTTGAGGCTTTTGTTAGCCGATGGTAAACCCCCTCTTGTACCTCTCTCCCGGAAATCCTAATGGAGAGGTTTTCCACTTCAGGATGATTTGACTCGAGGAGATCTCATCATCGCTTTTTCTGTATTGCAGAGGAAAAAAGTTGCCATGGAAGGAAAAGGAAATTTGATTGGGTTGGGTTGACCGGTATTCATCATCAAGCTACTGAAACATGGGTATAACCCATTTCACAGCGCCTACAGTCGATGTGGTAGTATTGCGTCGAGGGATGGTGTTAGCCATTTTCCACCCAATAATTATAAAATACAATTTTCAGCTAATTCATATTGAGATAGATTCTCACAAGACATTACTAACCTATTTCATCCCTGAAGTAATGTAGTAATTCCAATTATTCATGAATCTCAGACGGAAACATTCATCTAAAATAAAATGTCGAATGATAATGTTTGAAATCTCATGCCAAGATCCTCACGACTAGATGGCTATTAACGTGCTCTCATGTAATCTTCAACTCCCTATCGATTTATAAACCATCTCTGTCACAAACCTGCAGGAAATCATAACTAACTACTTTCTCAGATGGTGATTCTCCGAGGTGGCTCACCCCTATGAACTTTGATTATCGAATGTAGTGAAACAAAATTTGAGGGGTGTGAATTATAGTTCAATTGGCCCTGTTAGAGATATCTCATTGCTCTGCCGTACTTTAGATTTTTGAATGGGACACCATGTATTTCATTCCATATTCAGTTAGGAATCATCATTACGAATTCGTTAGGAAAATCCCTCACCGATTATGGGATGAAATACAAGGTGTCTTATTTAAAAATCGGAAGTTGACGTGATTCCTGATCGTACCTGAAGTACGGTGGATATTTCAAGGAATTAATTGAACTAACCCCTAAATTCCGTTTTACTACCTTCTATAATGAAAAAGTTATAGGGGTGAGCCACCTAGGAGAATCACCCGGTATGTCTACTGTTGATGTTTATGTTTCAAGTTAATTGTGAGTTGCTCATTTCTCCAGATACTGATTCGTGTGTAAATAAAGGAAAAATAAGTAAAAGAATAAATGCTCATTATTTCCTGCACTATAAATCAGGAAATTATTGTCTGCGAGCTACCGGACTAATTTGGCCCAGAGCCTGTGATCATAGGGTTACAGGAGTAACCAAAGTGGATAAACATAAATTCCCACCCCCTAACTTTTATAATTTTGCCAAGCTCGCTGCCCAGATGAGAGTTTCGGACCGCTATATCGCATATTCAATAAGCAATATAAGCGAATATAAGCATCGCCTCTCTGACTCATTACTCCAGGGGTTGGCATTATATCAATTATGAATACGCTCCCGGAAAATAGATGTTTTCCAATCTCGGGATCGATGTATATATATCTTTCATATTCATTTGTCGTGTCGTATGTGATGTGATGTATTTTTGTCGATCCATATGAAATTCGATTAACATGGTCAGATCAATTTGTCTTCATGCTGGATGTTTATTGGATAACACAGTTATGGATGCAATGATGGTATACTTGAACAATATTGCAGTTTGGAATTGGAATATGCTCACTATACGGTCTTCACAACATTTATGTATAAAGAAGACGATGTTGAAGTATAGTGCAGTTTGATATTCACTGTATTCATAAGGTTGACTTTCATTTTGCAATTCTATTATGCTCCAATGGTAGTTCAAGTGCCACATGCTGATTTGGATAAAAACATAATAATCATGTATCTTCCAAAATGACGCCTGGGTGCCAAAATCATGATAGAATGGGGTGGAATTTCACACAAAAATATTCATCCAAAAAATATTGAAGGTTGAAGTTTGAAATCTCATACCAGGGTCTTCCAGAAGAGATGGATATTAACATTAACGTGCTGTTTGTTATCTTCAACTCTCTATTGACACCTTGAAAAAATCTCTATCCAGAAGAATATCGAAAAGAATCTATCTTGAAGAGAATTCAAATTTCATGGTAGTCAATAATATCTTCTTCCAAATGTTTCCTAATTATTCCAGTATTAGCAAAATTCACCAGGTGAGGATAGAATATGTCTGGCCCTTTTACAACAAGGACTAGATATCCTCATTCTACATCTCCTCTACATGTGCCCAAGGCCTGGAGAACAACTATAGTGATCTTCATTCCGAAGCCAGGAAGATTTGATTTTACGCAGGCAAAATCGTTTCGACCCATCAGTTTCATATCGTTTCTGCTGAAGGCTTTAGAAAAACTGGTAGATCGTCACATCAGAGAGGCCACTGAGCGAATCACCACTCGCCCATGGAGTGTCAGACCGTAAGGACTCTGCCCTAAGGATATTCATAGATATTGAGTGAGCATTTGACAATACATCCTTCGACTCCATATGTCGTGCAGCAGAAGAAAGGGATTTTAGTAGACGTACCCCTCTCTAGAAGGATACCCAACAAACATTTTAGGTATAATATACGTCATTTCGACCTTAGAATAGGTCAACGACTTATTTGGCCTAAGTGAATATTACGTCTTATTTACTTCAAATTTACCAATATGGGGAAAAAACTGGAAGTAATTCAGAAGACGAGAATAGGGATATTAGGGTATCCTGACCAATAGGTCGAGAAAACAATAGGTGAAATTGCCCTAATTCTAGTCCGATAGTGGTCTGATTTTAGTTATTCTGACGTTATTCATTACCTACTTATGGGTGGGTTTACTAAGATTTCTACCTGGTTTACTGTCATTTGGTTGGGTTCGGAAAACAAATATGTACCGTGTTTCACGATCGACTATACCTACTCATTTACGTGTGGAGACTTAGTAGTTTATGAACATGGCGTTCAAAAGAAAACTCGATAGTAGTGGAAGGTGTAGATAATATGCATGTTGTCTAGCTTATTTGAGGTTGTTGTGAATCGTTATTCAACCTGCGATGCAAAATTTATTGTGATAATGTTGATTTTACACATGTAAAATTAGTGGGCCCACGAAATTATTGGAGTTGTAGAAAAATACTGGATGATATTCTTTGTGTTTTCGAATTATTTTTCAACAATTCCATCTAAAAATGAATCAACTGGTAGAATATGATCATATATGCGAAATTCAACCTTTTCTGTATTACTATTCATTAGGATGTGGTCGCTATGTAGAGATTTCTTCTTTTTCCGTCAATGGCGAAAAAGGTTCGAGCCAACAAATATGGCGTCGGTTTCATATTGGACTTGAAAGTCGAATTTTCCAGAATCTTCAACTTTCAGGGCGAATAGGCTTCGTTCATAGTCGAAAATTCTGTATATTCTGACTATGGAGCCCAATTTCCCCATATTGGGATTCAAGACTATATCAACAAGTATATTATTTGAGTAGCAGTCAACCTGATGGATTTATATTATCAGATGTTCCCTATAATCATATAATTTGTCAAATGTTCGTTGTTCGCTTTCAATTTCTTATTCTGCACCACGGTATGTTTTCTAATTGGTCGCTGGATGACAGGCTTCATTTTTCAGCGAATCAGAAAAGTCCATCGCCGTGTTGTCATCTCTCGAACAGTGTTGCCGTTCTAGTATACTTTTAGTACATTTGCCATTTTTGTACGTTCTCAACCGAAGTGTAATAATTGATACCTGTTTTTTTTTATAAAAGTTATTTGAAATATGCATTCAGATCTGACAATGGAATAAGTGGAAGTAAAACTTCGAAAGTCAAAACAAATCGATGGTTTAGATGATCAAACATCATCGTAATGTATAGAAAGATATCATGATTTGCTTTAGAAGCGTTCAAGCGGTAAGCTACCTGAACCACTCACTGGTGATAAAGAATAAAACATTCAAAACTCATACATTGCGCTTGTCTCCAGTTTTTAATATTTTCAGAAATTAATGATCATTTCAAAACATTTGCCGACCTCAAAGCACCAGGATCAATAATAGTCATCAACTTTGAGAACATGATTTTAGGACTAATTTTGGTAATCTCGGCTCTCTCAAGGACACTTCGTTCTATAAGGATTTCATAGTGGTAATCTTGCCTTCATCGGATATGAAGTTGGTATACTGATTAGGTTAAAAAAAGTCTAAGAAACTCCTTCGACTCAATTGGTCAAAAATAGGCAAAACAGAGTATGAATCCGACTTATTTTATCCATCTGATTATTCCCTGACTTTATGATCGTTTATCAAGTTAGAATTTGGTAAATTTCAACTCCAATAAATATCCTGATAGTTCGAGGGCCTGGAAGACATTTTACTGGTGATTTTGATGTTAAATATTACCTAATTGATAACTAAATGCTCACTAGGACCATGAAGTTATGTTTGAAGTCTGTAATGAGTAGTTTCCAACTATGCAATTTGTCTATAAAGTTGATGGATTTTATAGGAAATGTTGAGGTCCTAACCAGGTATTTTACAACCTAATCCATAACTTTCAAGTTACTCAGGGCATGAAGGTAAAATATTTTGTCGGAAATTAGTAAATTTCGATTTCTTCGAGTAATTTCTCCTCTCTGCTTGGTATAATTCTCTTAAAATGTTGGTTGGGTAGTGAAGGCGACTCTCCAAAACAGCTCTGAGGAGGCTGTTGAATCTAGAGGCTGTCCGTAGGGAGGGGTGCTATCTATGGTGCCTCCTCGTGAATGACCTTCTATCGGAGATACAGAGCATGGGTTTCTCAATCCTGGCCTATGCAGATGACAGAGACATCCTAACCGGCAGTAGGGGGTTCACTCCCAGACGGAGACAGGTACAACGGGCCCCGGATGTGGTGGGCTGCTGGCTGACTTAGTGTGTCTTGTTTTCTGAATCATATTCACTTGAATTTGAGATTATATGGACTATTTCAGATGAACTCTCGATATTGTTTGCATTGGAAGAAGAACAAAGGATATCATCATCGAAATCGTTTTTGCCCATATCCCAGCTCATCATCCCTTTCCAATTAAGTGATCTCATTAACCTGACAATTTCGTGGCACCCTCTTGCCTGCTACCTCTGTGTATATTCACTTCAATAACCCTAGAGAATATACTGTATACCTCAAAAGTCATATCATATTCAAGTATACAAGTGTTCATGCTAAAACCATACCACTGCTTTTTGAAATATTTCAACCATGAACTAACTGTTGCCTGATGAATATAACAATTTAATATTTTCAACGTGAAACAGGCCCGTTCCTCAGAACAATCTCTTTGTTCAAGAAAGGTTACCCTTTGGATGTTATCTAACACAAGATAATGGTTAAAATATGGAATTTAAAAAAAATAACTCACCTCCTGAAGTATATAATACCATAGTCAAACTGTGAATTGTGATCCATAAATAGGTGACATCAAACTCAGGAGATCATTTTCCATCACTACCTATATATACCACATTTGTCATCACTATGTCTTGAGGTTATTCTTCTTCCTCACTGATGCTTACTCCTACGTGTCCCGACACTCACCTTCATTATAAACATTATTCTCGAGTTTTAGAACAATTCTGGAGGTGAGCAACAAAACAATTCAGATTTGTCAACATGAAGATAGTGATTGTTTCAGTCGAATTTTGATTCTTGTGTGACAATTTTAGGCTGTTGAAGCGAAATCCAGGGAGTCTTGCACAGTTTCTGAATGCACTTCCTGTACTGTACAGATGGTAATTCTCTACACAAATTTCTCCTTCGAGATTACGAATAGTGTGAAATATGGAGAGACATTCTGAGAATTTGGGGACGCGTCACACAGAACATGTTTGTAGTGAGCATCTTGTTAGTAAAGATTTTTTTCAATTTCGAAGGTGACTCTAGATAATAATCGACCTGAAAGGAGAATGAAGTTTCTGTAATCTGTTATCTTCATGACTATGATTGAAGAAGCCACAAGGAACCACCAAAACTCCTTACAAAGACAGCAGTACCTTCGGTTAACATTCCGAAGTCTTCATATGTATCGCTGGAAGTGAGTACCTACCTACCTTCATGATGATTGGTATCTATAATTTACTAGCTGACCTGGCAAACGTTGTTTCACTATCGATAATTTCTAGACAATATTCACTCAAATATTCAACAACACGTTTCAATTATTTCATTCTCTTCTTCTTTTCGGTTAGACTAGCCATATAAAATCATCGTGTTGTCTTAGTCTTTCAAACTACTATTTATTTTCAACTCTCTTCAGTTCGGTACAATCTATCTCTTCAGTTTTCTGAACTACTATTCATTGTCTATTTTCTCTCAGTTCGACTATCTATTAAAGCGTGTCTCATTAAATTGAATCAGCCAAATCGATTTTTTTAATTATGACAATGGAATCATAATCTTCGACCCCAAAAATAGAATCGGTTCATGATTATAAAACTCGTTCACCATATTAGATCCGCCCTCTTGAATTTACTAATTCTGAGGAAGAAATCACAATCTCCGACATCGTAAACCCTCAGATGCCAATTTCAAATGGAATCGAATCATAATTGATAAATTCGTTCGCCGTATAGGATCTACCATCTTGAATTTCCAGAATCTGATGAAAAAATCATAATCTCCGAACCCGAGAACCCCCAAATATGATTTTCGAAATATTCTTCATCGTCCTCTCACGACTCAACGGTGCATTTTCGTATAGAGGTAAGTTGATTTCAATCAGTCTATTTTGGTGTCTTGTTCACCCTGTAGATTGTATGGCACGTCGTTCTGGGATTCCTTGTATATAGATAAGGCGTGTTGATGTACTTAGTATAATTTTCCAAGGATAAGGAAACATGATGAGATTGACAAGAAGGTATCATAAAATTAATGTGAAAATTCACAGAATCAAAGAGTTCAAAATGATAATAAACTAATTGTGTCAATGGAGCATAACTGAATCAGAGAGTTCAAAATGATAATGAAGTAATAGGGCCAGTAGAGCACTTCATCAAACAGTAGTTAGAGCCTGTGAAGATTATACTCTATGTAGAATAAGTTGGAATTAACTGATCTATTTTCATGAAGTCATGTTGTTCAATATTGATAATGATGTCAACCAGATGGTTCGATCGCCCCAAAATGTCACATCGTTTAACAATTTTCCAATCAGATAGCCTGAAAGAAAAATTCATTCGCTTGTCAGTGACACTGTACACCACAACAGCTTCTCATGATCTACAAAGCACATATTATATAGTTCCAGTTTTAGGATACTGTTCTCATGAATGGGGTTCAGCACCCTAATCATACGCTGATGCTTTTAGATTCCATCCAGAGAAGAGCCATTCGCCTGGTGGGTGATGCCACACTCAACAACTCTTATTCGACTCCATTAGAATACCCTAGAAAAGTCGGCGACCTTTCACTTTTCTATACATATTTCCACGGGAAATGTTCCTCAGAAATCTCTGCTATTATACCACCACTAGTAATACCAGGCAGACAAACTTGACAGGCCCAGTCAGCACATTCATCCGTCGTTAAATTCTAAGGATGTCGAATAACACTCTACCAAAACTCGTTCGTCTATAAAACTGCGAAGCTTTGGAATTCTTTGCCAATGGAATTTTTCCCAAGAATTTTCAACCTCCAAAAGGAGTTTATTATCGTTCGGTCCAAGAGATGAAAAAATATAGGTATATAAAGAAAATATCAAATTTCCACTTATCTTTGGACATTCCGAGAAAAAATCTGCTCCCGTTTTCAACATAAAAATGGAATTGAAGGAAGGAAAATCTCCAAGTCATCTCCTTCCTTCAATTATCACCACTCCACTTTGAGCACTATGGACTTGAACACACGGATGGAAATGGAAAATATTTTTTTCTCTGATTGGCAGCAAATATTAATTTTACTGACACATATCAATCAGCAAAGTATTACTTTTCATGTCTAGGCAGCAGAGTGGTTACTTTGCTGATTGATATGTATCAGCAAAATTAATAATCCATAAATCGTTTATAATTTCCATTATATTTCATCCGAGACTTCTCCGGCAACAAATTCAACTCTATATTTTTTGCCACCTTCCTCATTTCTGGAGGTGTAAGTACTTCCAGGTCGCTATCACTGTCCATTATATAATAATTGAAATATTCCGATATTTTTTCGCACAACTGTCAGAAATTCCATGAATTGTCAAACTATAATTATTATGGACATTTCCATAGCAACCAACCAATCCAACAACTGCGATTTCTATCAAATTTCATTTTAATTCAACATTACAGGAAAAATAAAGAGATATATATCATTATGAACAATCGGAGAAAAAATCATATGTTCAACTCGACAGCAAAGTAGATTGACTGCCTTAGCTGGATTCCTAGCCTCGCTACGCTCGGCTATGAATTCAGCCTCGGCAGTCAATCTACTACTTTGCTGCCTGGTTAAACAAATAACTATTTCTAAGGTATCAGTTTTGACACTTCCCCGAGTAGTGTCGAAACTAATACCTACCTGACGACATTTTGAGAAAAAATATTTTCCAGTTTCATGATAAAAACGGAAGCAGATTCGTTTCCGAATCGTCCAAAGATAAGTGAGGATGTGATATTTTTCTTCATATACCTATATATTTCTCTCCCCCACACCTTTTGCAGAACAAAGTGTCACTGACAAGCGAATGAATTTTTCTCTCAGGCATTTGGGGCAAACCATCTGGTTTTTCCGAATTACAAGCGTATATTGATATGAGTACATTTTTTTTTAATGAAATATTGAGATGCCAATAATTCATCATCATCATCATTCATCAACTATTGAGAACAAGCAATTTTTATATGAGTATCTCTTAATCTTCATTATATCATCCTATGGATATATTGGAATACTGATCATCCAACCACTGCAAGTATATTGAATACAATTAATTGAAATGATGAAATGTTCTCATACAAGTGCTTTTCCACAATTATTCAATTTGAAAGAGGTCACGACCTTGTACATAGTAAAAAAACTATACTGGCGCCAATTGAATCCAGGAATAATGTGAAGGTTATATAATTTCGTATAATATATAATAGATGAAAAGTAGATATTTTCCTCGCTTTAGAGTTGAAAATATAATCATCACTCGATTCCGCAAGATCTCAAAACACCCTGTTCATTGCGATTTTTTGTGTGGTACTGGGTATAATCACATTCATCGAAAAAAGCATATAGTCTGCTTTCAAAAAACCATTGAACAGGAACAGAAATGAGATTGAAATATAGTCGGATTAAATTCTCGTGCGAGTGAAATTCCCCTCTCTATTGTCCCTCTGCGTCGCATATATCGCATATACATAAGTGTTGTTACTCCGCAAAAATGACAAAACTCGGGCGTAAATGGGGTGAAAACATTTGCGTTTCACGTTTTATCCTCTTTGCCACAGAGGGAGAAATGCATAATCGCATATGGTTTTAGGCTCGATGGAAACAACTATTATTCACGCTAAGTAGGATTACGAGCCTGTTTTTTCCGATTACGAACTTATTTTCTTGATACCACGAATGATCCTCAGGAAAAGAGTGAATCAACAGGTGTATAACATTCAATTTTTAACGAAACATTTCGTAACATCCAAATTTGCTTGAACCAAAATGTTAATGGCATCATATGACTAACATCACAGGGCAATGAGAGTACTGAACCTGTGTCGAACATTAGATTCGAAATGGAAAGTGTTGTTTCTCAGGTAAGGTGCAAGCCATTCAAAATCCAATATTCCACCAATATTTCCATTTTCCTTGCTTAAACCGTGCTTGGCCACCAGAGACTTCTCCACAAACTAGTATCATACGGCTAACCATCTCAGCTATGCCAACTTTTATCGAGTTTTCTTCCAGGCAGATTACTTTATGTAGCGGTGGACGGAGTATCGTCTGATACCATAACAATCAATCCCGCGTTTCGATTTTGGCACCAACATTATTCCTACTTCATATCAATGAACATTACAGGATATCTCTTTTCGTGGGAACCATAACATGAAAAAAAGTAACCACTTGCCCCATACACAGCTTTGCAGGTGATAAAACTCTTCATACTGCGTTATCATTCAGAATTCCTATTTCTTCTCAGGAAACTAGGAACTCACTACGATGGCACGTCAACGCTGTCAATGAATACCTTGCTAGAATTACAACCTAAGAAATCAACATTTATAGTTGAATTCAACGCCACCAAAACTCAAGCCTGCATATTCTCTAGAAAGGCGGAACTCATAATGCCTGATATCTCAATGTCTGGTACCATTATTTCCGTAAAGTCCACTTCATCTATGCTCGGTATTTCCATCAGCAATACTCTTTCATGGGGAATTCAGATCAACCTTTAGATATGTCGAGCTGGCAATGGATCTACTATACCCGAGTACTGTTATGAAATGAAAAGAAGAAGAATGATCGGATTTTGTAGCCACGACCAGAAACCAACTTCAGCTGACAAAATTAGTGAGGTTATGCCAGGTTATGAAATTAAATAATAATAAAGAGTAATTACATCATTACATCAACATGCAAAATATCACCAGGAATGAAACAACCTCTCAACCGTTATCTTAGTGGGCGCCAAATTTATATCGTTGTTTGATAAGTCCCTGAAAACAGGGCCCTAAAAACAATGATCATTTATGTGAAAAATAACACTCAGGGGGTGGGTGCAAACATACAATATTTCTTTATTGTTGCTTGAGGTTGGTTCACTCCATATGGTGGTAAATGGTGGTTCATTCCGATAAATTCAAGCAGTGATTTATGAGCAGCAAGTGATGACTATCGCAGATGGAACCATGAAAACTTGGCACAATACAGATTGCGAGTTGCATTGGAAACTTATACCCAGCATTCCCTCTGGTATCGATACCAAAAGTGTACAGGTCGATCGCTAGATATACTACACTGAAACTATGCTAATACTTATTGGTAAGGCCAATGCATTATATCCTGAATTAGTGCAACTAAAGAGAGTACTAGATACAGCTCACTTTGAAGGATTTTTATAGGTGAGAGTGGCAGCTTGGAGCAGGAATGTCCCACAGCAAGTAAGACAGGTAAGTGCTATAAGCAGTCTGGCCTGCTCAAGTCAGCTTCTGATCCACAGGTCGAAACGTTGTTGGCTACTCTCTGTTCTAAGACTACAACTGATATGCTAGGCAGGAGGTATAATATGCAGGCTAATGTACCCAGGGTACCATGCAGAAAGCAAAAGCGATAGCAAAGCAGGCAATGATATAGGCATCTGTGGTTATAGCAGTAAGTATACTTATCGACTACTAGGAATGGTTTTGGCCCTGCAAGTGATAATTCTACTATGAAAATCATAAAATAAGCAGCAGAAATGCTTGATTCAATCAATACCTTGTTCTCAGGTGGCCAGATGTGTCAACTACAGCGAGTTGTGGAAATGAATTTTGATAATCGAATTCTGACTAGGAATTTGATCCCTTGGCAGGTAGTAGGCAGTGGACCGTCCTTTGACTACTTATATTTCCAAATAAGTTTTGATTATACAATTTGAATCCGCAATAATGTGATGGCACGTTTTAATACCTTCATAGGTTATCAGAAAGAACCCTGTCTGATATCACTATTTTGGCGGTACTTTCCCAGAATCCCGCAATAAGTATATCCACATCATCATAATTAAATGCAATGTTTAGTATATAGGTTGTTGGGAATGTTCAACCTATCTCGTCTACTATCCAACATAAACAATCTTTCATCCTCGAAACTATCAGAAGAACTTCTAGAACTTCTGGATCTGGAGACAAGAACTCCAATAACACTTTTGATACATAATTTTCCATGTTACTTCGGCCTTAGCCAATTCTAAGCTTCTGATTGAAGACAACCTAAATCACCACCAAATAACAAAAAGAAAAATTAATAATTGGAAGAGCAACTGTGATTGGCAAGTCAAATAAATGCGTTTTTTTTCAACACTGAGGACTCCAACGATTTGGTGTATCAGAGTGACGTCACTTTCATCAATGATGAAAATGCGGTGTAAAAAAGAAGATACCTATAGCTCTACTACTTCTTTTGGGACGAGTTCCTTCAGGTCGCGAAGGACTATTAATGATATTGTAATGATGTTCTGTGAATTCTGAGTTCGAATTTATCAAGTGGGTGTTTCAATCAATTATTGTACCTACCCCTATTTTCTTTATGATTCATCTCTGACACACACCAAAGGCATGACCACACTGATACTAATGTAGTAACCTATAGGTACTGACTCGGTGAATATTCTGAATAGAAAATGAACATGAAATATTATCTGAAAATGGCTGAACTTCATGACCATTTGAAAATCCTATTGGAGTTTTATTTCAACATTCCTCCAATCTTTCTCTCAATCTTCCTTCATCTTGGTTTCCTTGTTTGAAAACAATCGAGAAAAAATACATTTCATATTTTCTCCATGGTATTCAAGAAATCCCAAATGATTTATAATACTTCTAAAAAATTCGGCAATATGATTACTATGATATATTCAAAAAAATATATGAAGTACCAATATCGATGATTCATCAACAGAACAAAAAATATTCCATTCAAAAACCAATATTTTGCTCCAATTGATGTTGAAAATAATTAACTTTGGCAATTGAGAGATTGTAGAAAACTGTATTTTTGACCACCTTTATATGGACGATTCTAGTTCCAGAATGATCCGGTTCAGACCTGAAACGGACCTTAACCGGAAGTACCTCTGGTTTTGTTACATCGTACATCCTATGGACGTCCCGAAGACGTCCGCCGTACTTGAAATGGACGTCGCTCTGACGTCTCGAATATCCGAAGCGTATGTCTTCAGGACGTCCATAGGACGCACATGTGCTGTCTGGGGAGATGGTTGGTTGTTGATGTTGTCATAAGTTTTGCCGATGCATCTCTGAACAGCTGATGGTATCTGGGTTACGTGAAGAAGGCTCACGCTGATTTGTCACTACTACGGATTATCTGGATGCTCCAGGATATAGGTAGGTTCTCTCCGAATAAATTTAAATGGGATATATCGAGAAATGACGCCGGAAATATCCCTCCTTTTTCCTTTGGCTGTTCTGTTCATCAAGTTGAACTATGGAAGTCCGGTCGTTCAAATTTTTTTGATGAAAGTGAGATTTTTCCATATTGAGGTGAAGTTCGTCATCTCTTCTTGCTCTGCAACGGTCCTACCCTCCTCTACTGCTGCGGGTCCTTACTTCAAAACGTTTAGACCTCTAGATTTTCTGCAAGAGTCTTCATCTTGTTTTTGTTGGACCGCGTGTGATTTGATGACCACCCCAGGCTTCCTCGAGTTCTGCCTATCGGTATTTAGTGCTGGGAAGAACCTATACCAAGTAGATCATCAATTGAATAGAGCGTGAGGCCTTCGAGTTATATCATGTATGTTATACTACGAGAAGATCTTCTGTCGGCTATGATTTCAAGGAACTATACGACTGGTGCTGTCTCTATAGCAAGAGGGCTGAATGAGTAGCAATTAGGAACGGAAGGATTTTCATTTTTTAACATTTGGATTCCACTTTCTTTCCTTATGGATATTCTCATTTGTTCTCATCTCTTTGTCCATTTCATATTTTATGAATATAGAATATACTATTCTCAGCTAGTTTCCTCGACCTACAATATTTGGGTTCCGCAACTAACTTGTTCTACTAAGTTTTATATTCTAATTTTTTTGTGAAAGTTTGGGACAACCGTTAGAAAGAGAGTCATATTGACTCAAGATTCCCTCGAAATATTGGAACTGGCTATATATACGGAAGTACTCTTCAAGTTGATTAGTAGCTATGCAATTGTGACTCGAGAAGCCGTGTCTAAATGTTCCACGAAATTCTTGTCATTATTCAACTATAGTTAATTAATCAGTTATCAATATTGTCAGGAGTGGCTCTAACGCCCACTATCGCAACTCGAACTTACTCGCTTGCAAGAGGTTTTTTTGAAAATGATAACTAAATAATTCAACTCCACTTCACAAGTTTATTCATTTTGAATTAAAACAATTAGGGCATGGAATAAATTGAACATTAATTATCCAGCAAGATACATCCAACTCAAATCAAAACAAAACAGGAAAACTAAAACTAGTAATACTCAAAGAAGGTACTTACAGAAGGGCTCGCTTTTCGTTGGAGGATTGGAACTGCCACTCACGAAGTTTAGACATGATGCAAATAAGTTTGTGATTTACTTCTATTAGAAGATTTGTAAAGACTTTACGGTCCACTGTCCGAACCACAACTGCCGGTTTTTTCTCTAATACTTTTTCATCTTGGTTTTGGTAGTGGTAATTGATTCAGCATAAAAACTAGTGTATTCACCTCGATTAGGAAAAATCCAAAACCAGCAGTTTCTGCCCGTCAGCGACTTTACTTGAATAATAATAAAATTGAAAATTGAATTTATGAGTTTATATGTTTGCCTAATTTAGTCATGAATGCTGTTAAAAACATAACACAAGGATACATAGCCATTTGAAATTTTGAAAAATTCCAGGATCTTAGACTTTTTTGACAACAAGAGGAGAAGTCAACTATAGCCAACAAGTCATGAAATGACCCAGACAAAATTTCCTGTTTTGGTCCATCCCTTTCACAGCGACCACCAAAACGTGAAAGAGTATATCGAAGATAAGGGTCCATAGTAGTCAGATTATACTAAATTTGCATCTGATTGTGTTCATATTCGGATATTCGACTCGCCGAGATGCGATATATATTTTTCGGTTTCGCGTTTTGTCGAGTGAAAATGACGTTGCGACAGAATTTTGCATGACAAAGGGCTCACTTGACAGCCTTGTAAATATGTGAGGAATTATTCATGAATGCGCGATATGGGGTGCCCTGGACTGACATCGACATCGCCACGGTGGCGGTTATTTGGTGCTTCGTTACACTCTCGAAGAAACAAGGGCGGATGCGACAAGCATCTTCCACTACGAAAAGGGGTGGTTTTTCTATAAATCATAACGTGAAGTAAAAATATACAGAGTAGTAACGTCATGCATTTTTAGTGATAGTGATAGAATTCACAATATCTTTCGGAATCATAATGAGGTACTTTTTGGACCTAATACAGTTGTTGAAATATCATCAGAGGCGTGCCCACGGGGCAAGTCTAATTGTTTTTTGCAAAAAAAACACCTCGATTTCTGTCGAATTTTTGCAATTTTTTTTATTGGAACAACTCGAAATACATCTTTTTCAGCTTGTTGGTTTTTTCCGTATCTGGCTGCGTTTTAGGAGTAACAAGCAAAAACCAAACCTATTATGCATGTGAACCCGCGCAATGAGAGAAAAAATGTAATGATCAAAATCTGCCCGTTCAACAATCAATCATGTAACAATGACGAAACAAGAACTGACGAACCTACCAATGTCAATTCAGATATTAATGAAAAATAGTTTTTTTAAACATGAGCACCCTTTCGGAAACGAATTATCTTCGGACATACGTTTATATGCACTTCTTTTCTTATTTTCACCCAAAAAATATGACCTCGAAGTTTCGTGCAATACTAATGTATAAGTCCAGACATTACATCACAATAAGAATAGGAATTGGTTGCATTAACGAAAGGAATTTGTTGCATCAACAAATTGTTGTTTGGATGATTTTCATTGGATCGAGCGACTGAATCCTATGGAGGATATGTTCTGATCAAATCAACAATATATTTATATCATTTCGCTGATGAATTCTTGTACTCAAATCAGAATAGTGCTGATTCAAAAGTGATGTCAATATTGAATCGTCAATTTAAACATGGTCTAGTTTCGAACGTATATTATTTCATTGAATAAAGCAGTTGAATATCCAATACTGATCAAGTAGTTTTGTTTCAACAACATTCCAACTTATTAGACACTTTGTCCATATAACTTCAAATTCATTGTGTAGGTCGGTAAGTAAGTGTATATCACTACTTCAATACTCAATTCAATGAATCGATATGGAATTTGTAGAGATACATTTTTGTACTATTCTTGATTCATGTGGAGCAATTTATTCATTATAATTTCATTGAATCAGTTCTGCTTTTCATTCAATGAAAATATTTCTCAAATTACAACAAAGTTTCTCTTGAAAACTACGGAATTGATATTTTTTTCGACTGATATTGTCCTCATTCTGAATCTGACAAAATAATTATTCAAGCTGAGTCAATATCTCTTCCTCAACAATTTCTGCTTGTGTATAATAGACATATAGGTAGGTGTATTATTCATTCAATTTAAAAATGATCATAATCCGTAATGATATTTCAAACGTTCTGAACGTTCGTACCTACTTATTTTAGAATATTCTGATATAGAATGTTTTCAGAATGATCATGAAATATTTCCATCCTGGCAACAAATATTCCATGAACATTTGATCTGACTTAATAACAGAATATCCTGAGATTATACAGATCAATATTCGTGTGAAGATTTATAATGTTTCTCCTGACTCACCCTTTTATTCTCTACCCTCAATGCTAATTATAATTCTACTACATAATGATGAAGTGCAAGTTGACATCTTTCTATTCATATCCCACAGCGCAGTGGTCAAGGTGTGAGTATTGTGAAAATGCAATCATAAGAGAGTAGGTTTGATTCCCCATCGGGAAAGCTCATTTTAATTTTCTTCTTTTTCTCTATGATATACCCACGAAGAATGGTTTATTTGCAGCGATCAAATGTGCGCAAAACGATTTGGGAAGGTTATGTTGTGTCCATGAAAAGGCTATGAATAAAAACAGGGAGAATGTATTTTTGTGACATCCCAAGGATATCTTTATAAAAGCCGCCTCCTGCGGACAATGACTGTTCTATGAAAGTTCTATTCATGTGTGAACAGGACATCGCAGTAGAGGTTCAACTCGTACTTTTAACATCTCTGAGAAGTTTTTGTGCTCGCTGGGATGGACTTTACTATAAGACAAAATGGACTTTTGCGGTAGATTGTTTATAATATCATGATATTAGACATCAGTTTGATCCACCTTCAGTAAAGTGTCACAGCTCGAAAATCTATAATCAATGTTACTCAGCCTAATAGATTCTTAAATACATTTTGGACACACCTGAATTCATTAATAAAGTTTTTAATTTCGTCGCAACCAAATCCAAAACTCATTTTCGGTTAAGTGGTATCGGTGTTCCACGCCCCTTGCCTACGCCCCATGCCAGACGTTTGTCGCATACATATGGATGCAGGTCTATCGTCTTCTTATATCATGCGAAAGACCGCAACAGAACTCTGCTTGCCTCACAATGCACAGATAACGACACCTAATGGAATGGATGGCTGGAGATAGATATACCGAGATAGAGGAAGGACTAGGTTCAACGTTTGCTAGATTTATCATTTCATATTGTCAGGAAGTTGAAGCAGAAGCAGACGATTATGGGGGTAATTGCCATACTTTCACTGCCGTGTTTAATACTAGAGACTTGTAATAATTGTTGTAATTTGTGGAACGAGGAACACAGTAACTAGGTACATACTCCCTATTAGATGGTTTTTATCGATGTTGCAGAAGACTTTTCTAGAAGGTACCCTATGATATGGTGAATAAAAAAAGTGAACTTGATGAATGAAAAAATCATTTGTGTTTGGAATATTTTTGTTGAATCGAGTTTTCTGAATCAACTGGATTCTGTGTTACACATAACCATATATTTTGTTGATCAGGTTGGTATTGAGAACTGTTAATTTGATTGAAATAATGTATACTCGATCAGAGCAAGCTGTTCATCGAAATGATTATGAATCCTGGATTCCCAGATGTTCCAGTCGCTTGATCACGTCAATGTGACGTCCCTAATATGCGATTTTCCGTCAGAGACGTCACACACCAATTTATGTCGTCACTATGACGTACTTTCTATGACGTGAAAATCACGTCATCATCTCGACGTCACTCAAAAGGGTAAAATGAGACGTCGGTTTCATGACGTTGCAGGGACGTCCTGTCGACGTCAATGTTTCCCAGACCATATTTTAACCATGTGAAACCGTTGGTTTTGTGACGTACCTATGTATACAGGATGGGCATTTTCAGTGTCGAAAACTTTCCAGAAAAAAATCGTATTTTCATTAATCTTACACACATATATAGAAACTCGTACGTCTTGGTGAATTTATATATGTGTTTCTAGCGTCGATAGAAGTAGGACTCATTGAAACAAATCAACATGCAAGTTTTATTGGAATTATATAAATATATTGTCAAAACGTAAGGGAAAACTTTTTTTGAACTTTGACACCCTGTATATCTTGGAAACCAATCAAGCTATATATGTATATATACAAATGATAATATAGGTGTACCTATATTGAAACCGTCACTTCAATGACGCTGCAGTGACGTATCTGAGACTTCTAAAAATCACGTCGGTGTGACATACCAATTTGGTGAGCTTCGTTATTCAGAAAATCTATCAATAATTTGGTATTACGATATTTGTCAGGTGACAAATAATACATGAATATACGTTATTCAACAAAGTGAAGCTAAATTTGCCAACATCCTTTTTCATTGCTATCAAACTATTTTTGGTTTGCTTACATCTCGCCGACACAAACTACATAATTTTTTATACAAATACGAGTAACTGATTTCATTCTCATGGAGATGCGTACTGAGGGATAGCGCTGCTGAATAGACGATTGAATGGACATGACACCAAGCAGACTCAACAATCAAAAAAGCATAATCAATATTATATGTCATCAGAGGTACGTGGTGATTATCACACCATGTTCGAGGGAACTTTTTTACGTGTCATCACCAAATTTGATCGTCATTTTGACGTCATTTTTACCTCAGCCCGGCGTCACAGTTTGGTGAGTGAATGACGTCAATAAACGTGAGTAATATGACGTCATTGGGCGGTGAATTATTCACGTCATTCATCACGTCAAACGACGTCAACTCCTGACGTCACCTTGGTCATTCAACTGACGTGCAAAGACGTCACTGAAACGTCATCTGTTTGCCTGGGGTATCAGACAACAACGATTTTAGAGCATATTTCGGTCTTGCAGACCCGACCCGTTCCTTTTTGTAAGTATTTCTTATATATATATCTGAATTAATTTCATCCCTATTTTTGTAATCAACAACTTGGTACTGAACATTTGATAGATTACATGAAGTGCAGAGTGAACTCCCAATATCTTCCCAGAGAAGTTCGTCAGCTTGCAGCTTGAATAAGTGGTACTCTGTTGGTTGGACGTGACGAAATTGAACAAAATAGATGTGGAAGATGTGCCTTCTGTAAAGATCGGAAAACAAGATAGACATGTCGGTTTTGTAAAAAATATATATGCCTAGAACATTCTGTATCTGTGTACGGCAAAATTCTAGGAATGATTTTTATACATGGTGTTTATGGCAACGATACCAAAAATGCATGCCATTTTCATTTTAATTCGATTTTTACTCTGTTATAGAAATGTGACATTATTCACCGTTCATTTCATTACTATTTGTCCATATCAATCAATCATGTAATATGTTATCAGGAATATAATTGTAATAAGAAAATTTGATTTTTCTCCTTCTGAGTATATCAGACACAACGCGTTCATTGATGTAAAAATCATTGACACGTCTCCTGCAAGGTCAATAGTATGTTCAAATGAAAAATTCACCTAATATAACCTATTTTGAAGACTTCGGGGTTTTCTTTTGAAGAAATGTATTTTAGCTTCTTGTTGAGCACTATTAGAAGTTATTGCATAAAGAAAGTTATATTTCTCTATGTTGTTTTTGATTTCTGAACTCTGGACATACTTTCTGATGCTGAATCTACTGGAACTTGGAGCCTTCATATGATATTTTATAGATTCCGAAGAAGCCAAACTATCTAGGAATGAAAAAACTTTGCTCTGATGATGATATCATCAAGTCTGTGTTGTTCATAACCTTCTGAAACAAACAATGTTTCAATATTTCATGTCCAGTGAAATCTCTGATTTCATTTTCCTACCTGCTTTCTCACTGGATTGAAACGTATCATTAACATAATATTATTGTCCTGGTTATGTTCTGATTTTGTTGCGAGTTCTTCTTGTTGTCATTTGCTGACGCTGAATCTACTGAAAGTTAATGCCATTATACAATCTTCATCCATAGATTCCGAAGAAACCAAAATATCATTGAATGAAACGTCTCTGCTCTGATGACATAATAAAGTTTATATTTCCAATAACCATCTGTAATGAGTGATGTGAGTAATAATATTTCATCTCCAGTAGTATCTATGATTTGATTCACTCACCTCTGTTCCTTCTCTTCATCAGGCAAATATCAACATAAAGGTACATACAGTAGACTCGAGCACACTACAAGGAAATTTTTCGTGGTGGTCAGGTGCTTCGGAAGTCGGAAGTCATGTACTGCCTGGCGTTCTGGATCACATCAGGATACCCTGGATCTGTTTGCTCTATGAGAACTGCTAGACTCTGCAGATTTTCTTCCGGTTTTGGTAAGAAGCAAGATTTTCATCACCAGGCAGCTACCCTTCAGAGATGGTGAGTCTGTAGTTTATGTACACGTTTTCCCTCTCAGCAGTCGGGAAATTCAGAACCTCATGGTTATGAAATATTTTAGGGTCCTACCAGGAGTTCTACCAACGGAAGTTATCCTACCAGGAGCACTATTCTTTCCATTGCTCTTCCAGGATATGTCAACCTATAAGGCCTTCTGTGGATAGAAGTCTGGAATCTGGACTCTGGACAACGACATCTGCTTGTTTGATGCAGTTTTTGGTTTTCTTATAAGATGGATTATCGAAATGGAAACGCAACAACTGTTTCATTGTGTCATCTGACATCTATGGCTGTGAAGTCAGCACCCTGCTCTCCTCCAATCTTTCCCCCAGCAGCTTCATTTGGTGACACTGGAGCAATTTACTGAGCTACGCTGGATAACTGTTTTTTGACAAAACATTATGTTTTATTTTTATTCACTTTTCATAACGCCCAATGCTAGCATGTATACTGGACCATTCCAAATGAAAGCCATGTCATGAATCAATTGAATCACACATGAGAGGTACATACTTCTTCTCAACATAGTTCTATGCGCAGGTAGAACTCTTACATAATCAATATCATGAACGTCCCCACAGGAGCTCTAGAATTTTCAAGTACAATATGGAGTTGATTTATAAAAATTTTCATCCATATCATGGCAGGCAACAGTTGAGTGTAGTTTCTCAACAGGAAATATCACGTTTTTTGAATTTTTACATATCCGTCAAAACCTGTGATAACTGATAACATAATAATGTTTTGTGTATTTGAAGGACTGTTTCATCCGTTTATTGACATGACACTCTGACTCATAACATCTCTTATGTTTAGGTCTTCTAGTCTGGGATAATGAACCATCGAGGAAAGGTAACTTTCACGTTACACTACAATGCCCTGTAGGAAGTTGGCGTCTTCCGAAACGTTTTCTGACTCAATAAATAGTCTGTGGATATTGACATCGGTTTCTAGATAATTTCATGCTATAGTCCCTCATAGAGTTCTTGCTGTATCACCAAAAATTTCTTGCTTATTGAAAACCATATCGTTCCTTCTCGTACTCTCTTCGATATCTCATGTGCTTGCTACCCATGTCTGGCAAATTATCATTGTCTCATCAATTTTAGCGAATCTCTCCATCATAGATATTGTTTAAGATTTCACTGCGAGCTAGCTTTTGAAATTGCCGCCTTTGGGTGAATTAACTTTCTACAATTGTTTCATGTTTGTCGATTGAATTGAATCAAATGTTCACAATTCAACACATATAAAAAAGAATTGCCTGTAACAACATAATTATATCATCACGAATGACTTGAACGTATAGGTGTTTCCTGAGAGAATTTCCATCTGAAGTTCATCATATTTGCCATTCGGCTTTTGGCATATTCTTATTCCATACTAAAAGTTTATTACACTGATGCCAATTCCACGCAAATGTAACACATCAACAGGGTTGCCGCGGTGCAAAAAATGTTTGTATGGAAATCTCATTCGCTTTCCACATTATATCAATACTATACGTTTATCTGCGAAATGAAACCTGATGCCCGAACCCACGTGAAAAAAGCGAGAGAATCTAACTCCCAAGATACCTACTAAATCTGACAGGGAAAATATGAAGATAAGTTGAATCTGATTAAGCGTAATTTATATGAAAGTTATTGGTGAGCGTTCTATGATGTTCCGATGACGTCAAAATATCACGTGATTGATCGCTGTCACGTACACTCGTCTTCAGAGATCGAGTAGCACGTGGACGGTGTCACCTCCCTTGATCACTGCCGCAATAAGAGGGCTCATATCGTTCAATCGCGACATGTTCGCTAAAAACGAGTGTACCATTGTGGTGAAAATCGATCATCAACATCACACTACCAATAAGTAACGTAACTGGAACGTCTATACTGGACGTCACAGAGACGTCAATATCTGGCGTCACAAAGGTGATCAACTGAGATACAATTGCTACATCTGGCTACCCAGATAACACCTACCATCGGCCGTATCAAAAAGGATGAGTTTTTCGAGCACTTTCCTGACCGCGAACTAGAAACTATAAATGCGAAAGTGAGTTTCTACCGTCATTTAACCCGGCGTCGCCCAGGTGGGGTCTCAGATAGCCAGACAAATTTCAAATCACTGGCATTTCAATTTGAATGCATGCACATTTCTTTGGTTGTCTATACAGCTTCCCAAAACACTTTACTCTGACATATTCTGGTGCGAATTCAATTCTTAGTTAGTTATCAAGATATAGTGCCAGTGCAGTAAACAGCTTTGGGGTCTGAGAAGCCCCACCTGTGTAACAAATATATATATTTCATTTTAAGAGATACATGTAAATTCCCATTAAAAATCGATCATTTTCTGTTTCTCTCTTATACTATACATGTTACTTTTCTAGCTGATAACGTGAACGTTTTAATAATTACTTTTGCATGAAATCTTTCAGAATTGAAAGTTGTATATCTTTTAAACAGTTTCCAAAGATATCATCATGTTTTTTTCTCGTGAGAATTTCGCCATCTATATGTCTTTCATGATATCTCATGGATTAAACTTATTATAAAAAGTTTCTGTTTATAATCATGAATTGAATACATCTGAAAACTCATTTCACATACAAATCTGGAAATATTACAATTCATTTTCTCCTCGAGTTTCTAATCATGGGGTACATCAGACCCCATCTGGGTGAGAATGTACCGATTTTCCACCTGGGTGACGCCGGGTTAAGAAGTACTGCTAAAGCACTCATTTCAAGTGTCTTATATTTCAATAGTCGACCATTTCTCAAGTAGATTGGTTACGAGCTCAGTAATGCGACAATTATTTTGGAATTGGCAACACTGTTCGCTATCCGAGATCTGTATCTGAATTGCGTGACAAATATGCCGCAGCAGAGATATAAATTCCATAAGAATAATTTGGATAATGTAGTGAGTTGTCGAATTTAGGAATGGCTGAAGAGCGTCAAGCTCCATAAAGTGATCGTTGCCTGTGGCGTAAACGTGTTAGCATACATTACACAGTGACAGGGCGGCTGTGGATGCCTTTTGCTTTGTTGTGGGATCGAGACAGGCTAATGTCATCCCGAGGCGCACTCGTTCAAGACAATCCCATTTGCTGTCAAATTCGAGCCCGAATCATTATAAAACCAGGCACCGTGCAAGGGTGTACGACGGTGCGTCATGCGTCTTTTACTTTGAGCAGTGAGCATCAGATCAGCCTTGTGTTTTGCATTTGCACCGGTCGTACCGTGTTGTTTCTGTCAGTAATAAAGCGTCATCGTCATCATGGTTCGAAATGAAGAATTGGGAATAATACCGGGTCTTCATAAATGACTGTACCCAAAGTAGCACTGTGGGAGCAGTGGAAGTCAAATATCCCTATCATGGATTTGGTGGAAAGCAGTGCCGTAGACAATTAAATTCAAAATAGGGCATCGATTGCAAAAAATGTTTAGAGAAGAAAAAAAAATAACATCAATAATGATTTTGATATCCAAATGGAACCCAGCAAACATTTTGATATGGGGCATCGATGACCTAATATATTTTTCCCATACCTGACATCAGCGGCCCAGTAAATGGTCCCATATGCCATATGGTCTATATATCAGTACACTGCGGCCGGCAGCTGATCCCAGTGCTGGGTACCCAGCAATCATATTCAGTTCCCCGACAAACGGTCAGTATAACATAATCGACACATTGAGTTTCCCATAGCAAGCCAGCATATTATTATACAATAAATGATGGGACTGTAATGGCCAATTAACGACATTGGTCACACACTATCGAGGTAGGGAAGGGGTAGGGGTTTTAGGGGTCCAATGGATCTGGAAGTTCTAGTACCTCTTTATTTCACAATATAGCGCTCTCATCATAAATCAGACACATACCAGATTCCAAGAAAATAATTTTATGAATGACACAATGATATCTTCTTAACCTCTCTGTTCTTCAACTTCTCGGAGTGACTGCTTACTGGTTGGTATGTGGTATCTACATCTTATTGGGTAGCATTCGTTCAAAGTTGATTCTTTGTTGTGAGGTTCTTCTGAAATGCATCAATAGTTATATATTAGTGGCCTATGAGTCACATGAGTTTATAACTTGATAATATAGTCTGATGGCGTGATAATTTGAAACTTTTCAATTTTCATTATTTTCTTGACACTGATATTTCTGTAGCTAAAACCTCATGTTATTTATTTCTCCAATATAGAGACATGTTCACATAACCTGAGATTGCTTTTGATAACAACAAACGAGTTGAAAATGATAGTTGCTTTCGGAGAAATATAGCCAACTCCAATTGTTATGATCATTAGCTATATGAGGTTACGAGACACATGCATTTAATAATGAAATTCTGAACACTATCTGTAGGTAGATTGATACTTACTCAATATTATTGAGTTCTTAATAATTGAGAATACTCATGCCATCATCAATAACCACCAGGGAAAGAGAGGGACCACATTAATTCGACATGAACAAATTATTACGCGATTACCACTCACGAAAGTCAGCCATCTTAGTTACATATAACATTGATTAGCTGATTGTTGATGTAGAGGTTCCCAGAACATCCACCAGGGGGACGAGTAGCGAACATGGCCAGCATAGGGCCAGATCTCGTAAGTATTCAATTAATTCCAGAAATCTTACCATCACAAGGCCATCATCGTATTTTTAACTGATGGTTACTTGGCAAAGGAAAATTATCGGCCCATTACCAATACCCCGGCATCGTCACTTTCCCAGACTAGCCTGCACTAGGCCGGACTTCTCCCGCTAGTTCAATGTTTGCTGGGAAACTAGACAGGAATAATACACCTGCGATGAATTGAACGCTTTTAATTCTCAAAATGACAATTCTAGATTGAAATATAGTGAATGTTCAATATGCCCAGAAATGTTCAGAGGAAAAAATTCTTTTATCAATAATAATTTTGAAATCCAAATAAAAACCAGACAGGAATTATACACCAGCTATTCATTGAATGCTTTTGATTCTCAAAATGACAATTCTAGATTAAATTACAATAAATGTTCAATATGCCCACCTTCACTATCCAAACATTAATTAACTATGCGTTTCATACAATCGAAAACACACTGAAGTTCATTTTGTGTGATACTTCCCACCTCTTCAATAATTGCTGCCTGTAGCTGCTCTACGGTGTGGATTCTATTTTTGAAAATGTTGTTTTTCATTCGACTAAACAAATAAAAATCTAGAGGTGTTAGATCCGGGCTGCGAGGTGGCCACAAACCTCTGCTAATTATCCGGTTTCCATAAAATTCCTCCAAAAACCGAATGGTATTGTTTGCGGTATGTGCTCTAGCTCGATCTTGTTGGAAATAGCTCATTTGAATCATCATGCATTTGTTCAATAGCTTCTTGTAAAATGACACGATATCTTGCACCTGTTATTGTCTCCCTGTAGAAAATAGGGCCAAGTATTCTTCTTCTTGGAACAGCAATCCAGATACCAATTTTTTGGGGATGTAGACTAATGTAGAGGTGTTTCTATGAATTCGTGAGGGTTTTCTGTTGCCCATGTTCGATAATTCTGGCTATTCACATATCCAGATAAATGTACCCATGCTTCATCAGAAAAGAAGGTTAAATCTAGTAAATCATTGTTATTCATATTCTGATTGAACCATTGGCAATACTGTACCCGTAAGTTATAATCAGGTGGATGTAACTGCTGAACCACTGATATTTTTTAAGGATGCATATGTAAATTTTTGGTAAGTGCCTTATGACAAGTTCCCACTGATAGTCCTGTAAACAAAAAAAAGAATATTGAAGGTCAGAGATTCTTTTTTTTTCATTGTCTCAGGGTTGAAATTTTACAGCAAGATCTTCAAACCCCATGATAAAATGTCTGGAAAGCTTGAATTCTTTCTAATTCGTGATATTCATGGAGTTACATTTGAGGAATATGCCTCGGAATATGCCTACCAACCTGTTTGAACAGATAACTTCGCAATGGATTTCTTAGGACTTCGTTCCACTCGTCTTCGTTCTAATGTCTTCAACAACATCTTCTGTTGAAACAGATGGTCTACCAGTTGACTTTCCCTTGCAGATATGTTTATTTTCGAATCTCAGAACAAGGTTGAGCTTGTGTTGTTTGAAACCATCATAGCTGATATCGACTTCTGGAAAAGCCTCAGAAAACTGCTCAAACTGCAGGGAGTAGGTCCAACTTCCATCAGGATTGCGGGTACCACTGCGGAAGTGTGCCATTAAAATAAAGCCGTCTTGTTGAGGTTTGAAAACCATTTCAACCTCAGATTCTACAATGTTAATAAACCAGATAATCAATAGGACAGAAATAACTCATTTTGCTTACCTCAATATTTATAAATTGTCCCAGAGTCCTGACAAGAACTTTTTTCGACAAATTCGATGGTAAAATGCAAAAGATTCAGAGAAATATTGGAGACTGTTATTAAAATAAACAATAAACCCGTAAGCTGCGCTAATGAATAGGTAATGGTTGTTCAGTACAGGGTTGCCTATCTGAATAATGGAATTACATGACACATTTCATGATAAATTATTTTGCATTTCTTGCACTTAAGTGAGTCCATGATTATCTTCAGAAAATCCTCAGGGAGCAAAGTGTATCGTAGCAATCACAGATTGAACGAATAATTATCATTCCTCGTCGGAGAACAACCAATGCATCTTGACAGGAATTTCCCGGCACTCGGGTGATTACACGCCTACCGACAACACTGGTTTACTGATAGTCCATTGCGACCAACTTGAGAATGACAAATCTTAGCGGCAATTTCAAAATTTGGTCACGTGGGGTACAGTCATTAATGAAGACCCGGTAATTACGTGATCAAGACTGAAACTAAAATTCAATGACGTATCACAAATCTAAATCATCAGATAATTCTTTCTATCATGAATTTTTGTTGGTTAATGAGCACAATCCATGTGAATAGTGATTATATGTCTCCATTTTTTTTTATCAAAATCAATGGTTTGACCAGCCCAGCAGCGTTCGAAGAATCAAATCTATTGCGTCTGTACGACATTGCGTCATGCTTCATTTTTAATTCGTTGTGAGTCGTGCGTCATGCGTATTTGACTTTCTGCCTTGAGAAAACGACTGTCTTATTATGTCGATTCACTTGCTTCAATTGTAAAACGTCTATAATCGAATTATTCTATGAAGTTACCGTTTCAATCGGCCAATTTTCGAGGATTTTGACCCATTGCAGCCGATTGACGCCATCATATTTCATCATTGTGTTGCAGTTTCTGAAAATCTAGACTAGGCATATATTTTAAAAATTCATACGTCGTTCATTGATCTAAGCGGATCGTTCGATGGACAATAGATAACAAAGAATGATTATAATTCTTCCGAGTCTGCAGTCAGAGTGAAACAAAGTGTACCTACTCTCTTGTTTCTGTTTAAACTTTCGAGTCCTTATCGGGTCTTCATCAGGAACTCTATAAAACATTGGAAATTATATGAAATCAATCCTTTTGATTACTGAAATACTTACAGAAATAGAGGTTTTGTTTAACTATACATTGTGATATTGAAATCGCTGCTCAAATCATCAAATCTTATCTCTCATGTTACTGTAATGAGCTTTTGTAAAAAAACGTTTAGCTCGCACTCACAATTCATTATAAAACAACCTCAAACATCGTTCTTCAGAATATTTTCTGGGTCCTAAGAAATATTCATATTATCTAGTGAATATTCTGTGAACATATTTTTAGTGTATATTATAAGGATACTCTCAGCATACTTTTGATAATGAATATTCTCAAGCTCAACCGATAGATAAACTAACTCAACTAACAGGTAGATTCCTGATTCTTTCATTTTATTATTATTTCCTTTGTTCCAGGTTATTCTTATGCAGTGCAGTGCCTTTAAGCCGTAGCACCGTTATATCGAAAGTATTCTCAAATTATCTCAATTCACTTATAAATTATGTAATATGTGACATGATTATTCGATTATTAGAAAATTGCTGGTATGTATAATTTATAACATAGAATATGTAATTTTCCTATACTTTTCATTTTATGTTGCCAGTCCCCTCAATAATATATTATGAAATGTTACTGTACTCCATACAAAATGTTACAATAACTTTGCTAGAATGATTCATTCGCGAACATCACATTCATAATATTGCTGAACATCCGTTTCAGTAGTTGCTGCGACCTTGCAATAAGATTGCGACAATGTCTGATGTAACATCACACATTACATTGAAATACTGCTGCAATATTGTTGAGATAATAGGTACTTTGCTTAGTGGGAGCAAGCATCGATTCAGCCCTAAAATTCTTGTTTGGTGGCAATCACATCGAAAGTGTAATATTCACATAATAACGTTTGACATTATCGTGTCACTACAGTGTTTTACTCATAGACCTATTATCCACTAACCAAACCGATTATTTGAATGTTTCGACACGTGTTTCGCAAACTATATCAGCATGTTCAGGAGAAGATCAAGTTGTGATGAATCAGTGAATCTAGCGGGCCATAGGAAGTTTCGAAGGACAAAATCCGATGATAATTCAATATATTTCTGAAATATCTTTGTGCATATAGCTTGAACTAAACACGATAGATTCTCAATTGCAATGAATCGTTGTATAATTACGATTGAATCACACTCATAGACGTATTCAATACAATATACAGCTCTATTTCATGTGAAACACGCCGGAATTGAAGGAAAGAATGAAAAGATTTCTTTCCTAAAGTCAGACCACCAATTAATAATCAACAATATCTCTTGTTGATTGAATTATAAGGCATTTCATCAAGGAAGAAAGATAACGAAGGAGAATCGAATGATGGATATAGGGTACCTATAAAGAAAAACCGACAGTGTCTGAAGAGATTATACTTGTATCCAACTGCGCCACTGGTAAAGTGTAATTTAGACGTGTCCGGGTTTGTCTCATCCAATAAAGCAAAGATCAGCCAATGTCAAAGATATCAAATGGGCTGGGAGAGAACACATCCATTTGTCAAATGTCGCTTTGGACAAAATCACAACGCTGGAACCTCGACCAGCACTAACATAGTCTATAATTAACTTTCGTAGTATATAGGTATCTTACCTTCGGGCAGTATTCTCGATGGCCATACCGAGAAAAAAGATGGTGATTGCATCACTTGTCTCACTATAATTAAGTTAATTAATGAAAAGTTACGTAAGAATATGTGAGGAATCATAATTGAACTCCATTGTGATTATTGTGTTCATAATTGTGTCCTTTCAGCAGGAATGCGATATGCTTCTTGCACTAATCTTCCATGAGCGCCGTATTGGGAAAAAAATCCCGAAATTGTTTCTTTTCACTTTATAGATACCTACTCATGAAATTGATAAGTTCACAATGCAACCTCAACTTAGGTATATGAGAAAAATTTCATCACTCGAAAAATCACATTGATTAACGATCAACACTTTTATCTGGACGTGAATATTCATCAAATCGGGTCGATTCTGTTCGTGAATAGCAATATTGTTATGAGAAGTTATTGCTATGATAGCAATGTAAACAACCAGATCTTGAAAAGTGCTATTCTGATCGATGATTTTGAACCATGTTACCTGTCAGTGTTAAAGAGATCTTGTTATAAATCTTGTTGAGATGGCAAGATCATTTTTGGGCTTGCTATATAACAACAAGGTGAAAAATGGCTGGAAATCCAATATATTTTCATTTAGACTTTTTCAATGAATTCGAAAATATTGAAAACAGGTGAGTTTGGAATAGAATAGAATGGATAATGGTAACAAATTCGAGATTTGATATGATTAAAAATATAAAATTTACAATAATTCTAGGAAGTTAAAATACACAGTAACTGAACTTTTCTCTTGTGTTTCAGGTAGGTATTGATGAGCTCACAGAAGGAAGATATGTTAGGCAACAAGTAGTGAACCTCATACAAGGGATGTAATGAACTACAATATAATAATTTGTAAATACATAAAAAATTTAATATATATTCTGAGTGCAAAAAAAGGAACAAATCTGATTATCACAATCATATTAACAAATAATCAAATACTAATTTCAAAAATAAAGTTGTTGAAGAACATCAGGGCTTAAAAGAGGTATTTTCCTTGATCAGGGCTGTGGTAATGTTTGAGAGAGCTTCTGCGAGCTGAGAAATTGCAGCAGCCATTTCTTTGACTGCTATAGCCATTTGTTCAGTGCTATGGCTATAAAGCATAGCATAATTCTCCAGCTTTGTGGAAGAACTAATTGTCTTAACTTTTTTTTTCCTCTGTGGAATTGGAATTTTTGGGAAAGTAGCACCTGTAACAAAAATTATTTCTATAAGCAATAATTTCAACTTTTACCTACCTGAATATTTGACAGAATATACAGAGAAGAATTATTTCATAGTATATTCAAATTCAAAGATATAATATCCAAATGTCATTGTACACTACAACTACCTATTAATTATATTATACCTGCTTCATTTTTCTTAGATGTAGCTGTCTCTGGTTGGATAATTGGTATGTCATTTTCAATACTAAGCTCAGGAGACTGACTTCCATTATTAGCTTCCATGAGTATTATTTCTATGTTTTCAACCTCTTCACCATCAGGGTCTACCTCAGGTGGTGCTTCAGGACATCCAATTATATGAATCCATCCAAAAATTGCCATGAGCCGATTTTCAAGATCACCTAAGTCCGTGCAAATATATCCACCACCACCTGTCTGCCTGATAGAATTATAATTCAAGCGAGCTTTCTTCTTAGTTTTTGATTTCCATTCATATAAGTACTGAAAAAAGATAAATTTGATAACTAAGTAGGTACATGAGTACAAATGATACCTATATAAAAATGTGCAATATTGTACTGAATTGTATAGGTACTTACGGTTTTCCATTGTTTTTTTTCTTTTCGGGCCCCATTTTCAACAGTATTCAGTAATACTGTTAATTCTTCCCACTTATCATCAAGCTCACTGGGATTCAAGGGATGCGTTTTTCCAGTTACTAGTACTCTATTTTGTTCCAAAAAGTTCACAATCATTTCCATCTGTGCTTTATTAGTTTTTTTATTCCTCACAGACATATTTCATTAAAACAGTAGGACAAAATACAAAAGTAGAAAACATCGACAGAAAAATGAAAGTAAGATTAACTTCTTCTTTTTCACACAAAAGTCATGAAATACAGTGTTGTCAGCTCTGAATTCACCGATTATTGAAGTTCTTGATAACAATATTGCTGGAAGGAAATTTATAACCAACCTTGTTATAACAGTACGAACAGAATACGTAATGCTATAACCATATTGTTATGAGTTAGGAGGATAGCAATATGACTTGAACAGCAAGGTTTATAGCAATGTGCGAACAGAATAGACCCGATTGTCTGATAGTATATAGAAACAATGTATTATTCATGCAGATCTGATTCGAAATCATCATGTCTTTGAATGGTGAAATAAACCCCAAGAATGTATCCACAAAATGGAGCGTTGTTGCAAATTGGTATGTACTGATTCATTCAAAATGTATCGTTTTATACGATATTGTTATATGCTCGTTCAATGGCATGTGAAATTAAATTCATGTGATCAATATCCTATAGGACAATCAACGTGCAGCTTTTTAGGAGGAGTATATGCGATCAAACAAGCATTGTTGATAGATTCCTCCCCCTCATGTCCTGTGTGTCCTGTTTATAACTTCTCAGTTTTCTTTGATTCTTAGTGCTTTGAGTTTTTTTATAATTCATTGGTTTTTTGTATCTCGTATCTTTCTTGAAAAGTGTTTGATTTGATTATAATAGTTAGGATAATGGTAAATAATTTCAGATTTTATTATTATACCTGATAGCAGATACATCATCTGGATTTATATCATTATTTTTCATCAATATGTCATTATGCATGATATATAGATAGATAGATTCTTTATTATAACAAAAAATACGAACAGAAAGAAAGAATAAGGAAATGAGGCAAAGTTGATGATATCACGAAGTGCTACTCGTTTCTTGAAAATGCTCTGGTTTTTAGTATATTCCATATATAGTTGGAGATATTTTTGCATTTAAGTGGAGTAAGATTGTCGATGAAGTCAATCAACGAGTGGCTATTCGGGAGATGATCACTGTTTGGTATTCTGAAACTATTGTAAATCGGACAATCGAACAAAATATGCTGCAACGTTTCTGCAGAATTCAAATTACAAATTGAACATATCTCATTGGGATTTATTTTATATGAGCTTCCATTATAGGTGAATTTAATGAAATATTTATAACATATTCTTAACTGCGATATTGTGCGAATGATCTGAATGGGCAAATGGAAATGTAGATAGTTAGCCTCAGCTTTTGTGACAGTTAGCTGTTTATAAAATAGCAGAAATTCGGATCTCTGCAGGAGGGCGCGATCTTGTCCGTGGAGTTTACTTTAATATTTAGATAATAAATAAGTTTTATGGGTTCTCAAAGAGTGAGGGTTCATTTCAATCAGAAACTCTGAGGCGTCGATAAAATCAAAATGTTCCTTCACTTGAAGTGCCCCGTTGTACTTTGGGTTGATATTCCTTAGTGACATTTGCCTCAGAAAACACAATTCCGGAAGGCGACGGATGTCCATTTCAAGAATTGTGATGATCCAATTCAGGGTGAATTTGAAGATATTATATAGAAACTTAACTTTTCCAGTTTCAAGCCTGACGATATAATCTGGTAAACTAAGTGGAAGTAGCAAGAGCCTTTTGAAGAAGTTCACCTGTATTCTTTCAAGGATGTCATGATATTTTAAACCCCATACCGGAATACAACTCGTCATCACACCCAAAATTGTTGCTTCATAAAGTTTAATTCTGCCTTGCCATGAATTAATTTTGGTCTCTGCCATTATGGGCAGTAATGCACCAATTGCTCGTTTTGCTTTATTGGCTGATGATACTGCCATCTCACGAAAACATGAGGATGAGGTGAAAGTCACTGCCAGATAGACGTACTTATTTGTTATAGATATTTTCACATTTCAAAATAGATCTGGATTGACTTTCTACTCATATGAACCTAGTTATGTATGAACCATTTCAATCCGTATTGTGAGATTAAGGTATTTTTCACAATCTGTATTTTCCACTGATATCTCTATTTATGTCTCCAACAAATATTTATGTACCGGTTAACAGAAATTTTGGGAGTACTGGTTCAGTTTGGTGATTAACGTATTCTTAGGAGGAGCTGAAATGTAATCTTATCGCTGATAGCTCGCAATTTTATTTGTATTTAATTCAAAAATATATTTGTCGTTGATATACACCATCACTCCATCATTCTGATTTATATTGCCCTGATTATAATCAAGCTTATATAGTGGAATCCTGTTCAAGTTTCCATTTGTAACGTGAGAAGTTCATGTTAATACGATACAGTAAAAAAATGTGTGAACTTTAATAAATGTGGCTTTCAGTTATGTGAATCATCGAAAATAAAAATTGTTAGATCGTTGACAGTTATGTCTCTAGCAGATGATGTATTCTTTAGTAAAGACAGTTCGAAAATTGAGATACCTGAAAATCTTGTTACTATCGATTTCTATTTTCTGCTTGTAGATTTAGAGCGTTTTCTCAAATTGTGCAGGTACAACGGTGCTTGAGACAGTTGGGTTGCTCTGGTCTGATTCTTTGATTTGGGCGTGTTCATCCTGTTGATGTGATTCGAGATTCCTCTTGGGATGATTTGTTTATTGGGGCTTGGTGAGAGGTATTTTCTTCTACGCAGTTTTTGCTACATCAGTGCTTCGTCTGACTTCACTTGTGTTCATCTAGGTACCGTGTATCTTTTGTTTCACACGAAGACTTGGTTTCCTTTGATAAACCTATGACTTTTCATTGGTGTTTTTTCTTGCTTCCTTCAGGTAGTTCCTCATCAGGATTTTGTTCTCCTCACGTTGTATCTCCGTTGAATCATGTATGATTTCAATATTAAATTTCTTCCACATTGCCACTTTGGATAATTAGCCCTTTTTTTCATGTATACGACACAGATTCAATCTTGGGTGGAGTTAGGTTGGATGTTTGAGTTATGAGTAGTTCATATCTGATTCAACAATGTCTACTTCTAGCAGACTTTTGATTTCCTGACAAAAGAATTTGATCGACCTTTATTCAATTGAGAACTTCTACGATCATCGGGTTAGTTCTTCTGCTATTTCAACTCACTATCTCTATTTCGTTTTCTTGCTGCTCGATTCCGATTCCTAACTCATTGATTCTATTTTTCAGAAGTTGCTTATCAATAGAAAGCCATGTTTTACTTGCTTCAATTGCATTTATCAACTGATTTCTGCTCTTCACAATTTCATCGGGTATTCGTTTTCGAGTTAGTTCATGTTCACTTGTCATCATAAACAGAATCAGATTGAATTCTTTTCTCTCTAGGAGCGCACGAAACATACTTCCTATAATACATTTATATGAATAAAGCATTCGAGACCTTACTGAAATTATTGTATATAGTATACCTATAGGGTTAATATTTCCTGTGTGCAACTCGTTTTTGCTATCGTTATTATTTTGACCAGAAAATCATACAGTCACGACAGTTTCTGATTCTATAGTGTCATCATGTATATTAATTTTTGATCATAATTCATTGTTTTTCACAAATGTGCTCAAGAAAGTTATTTGAATATTTCTCTGGAGTAGTTTATCATTTATGGTATTCTCACTGAAGCTAACAGCTCACATAACTCATCATCATATTTGATCGCCGTAGGAAGATAACGACCCATCACTATTCTATAGATACTTTCACAGGAGATGTCAGCCAGGCAAAATCGACAAGCCCAGTCAGCACATCCTATGTCGTTAACCTTGAGATATGTTGAACAACTCGCTACCAAAACTGTTTAGAACGGCAAAGCTTTTTAACTATTTGTCAAAGGAAGTATTCTCAAGAACTTATAACCTCTGAAATTTCAGAACAAAATTCCAATGCCTACATCTTCTCACCCTATTCTTCCTAGGTAAGAACGATGTTCTTCGAACCTAATAGGGATTGCCTCTCGTGCGCTCCAGAAAATGAAAAATGCATGTCTCTGATATTTATGGTCTATATATATGGACGACTGGAGTTTTTTCGATAGATCATTGACTGCCTTAGTTTTTATGTGTTAGTGAGACGACATTCGTGTATAATATAAAGATGGTATATTATTATGATAAGTGAAGGTCGAAGAGACGGTTTTATTAACTAAATTTGAAGTCGCTTATTTGAGGATAACAAAGTACCGTTCAACTGTGAGAATACATCTTCAAGGAATTACAAATAATTTTTTCAATTTCATCTTTAAACAACCAAATATAAAATGTAACATTTCATCAATGCGAAATTGTATAACTTTTAATCGATGCCTGGTTCTGATGATGTATGGTTTTGTTTCCAATCCATTATTCAATACTTATACTAACCTTATATAATTCTGCTTTTCAGGAAATGCTTTCCAACCCTTTCGTGCCCTTCAAGATATAGAACAAAAAATCGATTATCAAACTCCTACCACACCACGAAATGAAAACATTCACCATTGTGAAAGGAACGAAGCAGATTGAGGAAATTGAAGAGCTCCAGACAGAAGGAATTGGAGTACGAACTATATCAATTCAGATCATGAAATCGTCACAGAATCCTAGTTCAGAATTAATGAAGACTTCCCATCAATTATCAGTTGGAACTTATTTTGTACATTTACTACTGTTTCTTGTTACGAGTAGTACCTAATCCACAGAATCAGGTTGTTACTACTCAATTCACATCATCTGGGATAGTTGAAGATGACACCAAACACTAGTGCTC
Organism: Phaedon cochleariae; assembly: GCA_918026855.4. Classification (NCBI taxonomy): domain Eukaryota; kingdom Metazoa; phylum Arthropoda; class Insecta; order Coleoptera; family Chrysomelidae; genus Phaedon; species Phaedon cochleariae. The sequence continues at coordinate 16,068,015 of OU896720.1, read as the reverse complement.
ATCAAATAGGTGTGAAGTTACAACAAAATATGCAGGACTTCCAAGAAATCAGTCGATATTCTGGATGGTGTTAGTTCATGGTATTCCAGTATTACCTACTGAAAGTGTATAGGACTCTAATTCTATCCACATTTTTCTGCGTGCGTTTGTAGTCCTGATATTCATTACGGAAAATTACAATAAATAATTCCCAAAATTTTTTGTCGAAACTCAACTTGTGCGGGGTTAGGAAGAGCGGGACCTACAGCTTATATATAGTAAGTAAGTAAGTAAGTAAGTTTATTCAATTAGATTTTAACAATGATTTTTGATGAGAGAAGCCACCTAAGCTGAGGTTGTATTGTGGGCCATTCGCTCATCATACATTTTTATGTTAAATTACTAACAAAAAAAAAAGAAATATCTACTAGCAGATTGAAATAAATTATAATCAATCATTCCTATAAGTGTTATAAGTAAAGAAAGAAACGAAAAGAGAATATCACTGGTAACTGCAATATATTGTAAGAATAATTAATAATTATTCGAGAACTGATTTCAGGATATCCTTATAATACATTTGAACGAAGATTTTGGCTTGCTTTTTGAATTTATTTTTATTTTGTATATTTCTAATATCAGAGGGTAATAGATTGAAAAGTTTGGGACCATAATAGGTTAAAAATTTTTGTGTGATTGTGGTTTTGAACATGGGAATTGGAATTTCTTGCCTTGATGTTCTTCGAGTATGATGATTATCACAAAGAGAGAAACTCAAAGTCATTACCACAACTAGTTCATAAAATGAACGACAATGGTAGATAACGAGAGGAAAACAACTACTTTCCTGGCTATATGCCACGCAGAACATTGCATTACATCCTCCCGAAACCTATGCGATAGTTCGTATAAACGAATAAAATCGCAAGTGTTTCCTTCCTAAACGCTGAGCTGCGCTTAAGTGGTTCAGGAACGCTGACTACCTGCAGACCGGTTTCGAGCTCTTGGCTCTCATCAGTACAGGGCTGTCCCAGATAGCTTCTTGACCGCTATCTGGTGCGAACCTGACCCATCGTAAACACATCTCAGCATTTATACCATACGAGGCGTACGACGTCTGCGAAATGAAAACGCGAACGCCGAACGCCACCTGGCAAGGTGGAATGATGATTATGTAATGTTGGAGAGAAATATAGAGTTTTTTGTCCAGATGAGGCATTGGTAGCAATACAGCTGCTTTAGATTTATTATTCCTATTTCATTATAAAGTTGCTCAGTTCCAAATCTTCTGTTTTTATTAAACAGTATTTTTAGTAGAGTATTCTGTGTAACTCCTAAGCAGTGAAGGGAAGTTCGAAAAGTCCCACCCCAAACAATAATGCAATAGCGAATAATGGACTCAGCCAAGGCATCGTACACCATTATTTTATTTTTTTCATTCAGAATATTTTTCAACTGGTAAAATTTGTAAGTCAATTTACGTAGTCTCGTTGTAGTATGATTTATGTGTTCATTCCAACGAATATGTTGATCAATTATCACTCCCAAGTACTTTATATTATCAATTCTTTTTATCATAGAACATGCGCAGTCGAAGTCATTTGTACAGCCGGATCCATGGAGTCGAATATTCTCATTTAAGGGTTGATCTCTTATTGTGGGTGAAAAAGTAATAAATTTCGTTTTTTCAATATTCAAGCTAAGCATACTTTCACTAAGCCAGCTGTATATTTTTTTGAGTCCTTGTTCCGCTTTTTTATATGTTTCTTCCCAATTATCCCCTATGAATACAATAGCGGTATCATCAGCATGAGAGATGAGTTTTCCTTTTATATCTTGCAAGTTATAAAGGCTGTTGATATAAAGTAAAAAGAAAACTGGTCCCAATAATGGAATACTAACTTCTTCTTCCACATTCATTCAAATTAAATGTTCGGATAACGATAGTTTGGGTTCTCATGTGATATTTTGTGTTACTGAATTTTGAAACTATTTGTTTATACAGAGTGAGTCAATAAGCTGAACGCATCGGGGTATATTGGCCGATTGGTAACCTTTCTGAGGAATGATTCAATTCAGGCGCAGGTCGTCGATCTGGACCACATTTTGAAAATGGTGTGATGAATCCAGATTGTCTCAAAAGAGGATGGCATATCGAAGTTGTACTTTTTCAAATGGAACACCCTATATTTAATTTAATTTTTCGATTCTTCCTGAAAAGCTGATTTTATCAATGGATCACATTTGGGGAAAAGGATGATTACAGAGATATAGGGTGTTCAAAATCTAGATTCTTCAACTTTAGTATTTTTTTGTGTCGAAACCATTCATTATCGTTCGAAACGACTCACATGTTCCTGTCTCAACTTTTGATTTACTATCAACAGACATATAATTGGAACAAATACATAGTGGTTCGAGATTCAGAATTCTGATCACCCTGTATCTGTTCAGAGTAAATGTCAGTAGCAAGTAAATCAAGAGTTGGGATGGGGACATTCAAGCCGTTTTGACCGATGAAATCAGCTCTTCAGGAAGAATCTAAACATGCAATAAAATAAAGGATGTTCTTTTTGAAAAAGTAAAACTTTTATCTGCCACCCTTTTTTGAGACACCCTGTATTCATCCCAATAGCTTCAAAATGTGGTCTCGATCGACATACATGCGCCTGGATGAGATGATGAAATTAATTTCTCATGCAGAAATGTTAACATTTGACCATTATGTCCCGGTTCGTTCAGCTTGGCTAACCCTGTATAAACAGATTGTTTTCAATTTCAGTTACATATAATATCACAAGTGCTCGCTGAAAATATGAAATTTGGTAGAATGGAGATTCATAGACAGGAAACAGTAACATCCAACAAAATACATTTGTTCGAACCATTAATGACATAATCATTGCATTGATCTTGATTATTTGAACATACCCGCTTGTACTTGCGATAGTTGATATATTATCATACACTACACACTGTTTTATCACTAACCAAACCGATTTTTCACACCTCGACACGTGTTTCGATAACTATGTTAGCATCTTCAGGAGAAGATTGCAACTAAAACAGTAAGTAGATAGAAGCAAGACCTCGGACTACTTTACATTAGAATATTGGTGGACGATGACTTCAATTTGTCACAATTTGTGTTGACATGCATCATCAGATACTACAGGCACGAATTCAATACTATACCAGAAACGTGGATGCCGTGCCATATGTATGCAATGCTACGAATAATCCGAGCGGTGATTAAATTCTACTTGCATTTTCAGATCAGGCTCATTAAATTTTCAAGGATTTTCGAATTGTAGTTTCAATATAAATACAATCACAGAGTGACCCAATTGTGTATTCTATTGAATCGATGAATCGATGAATTCATTTGGACCATGGTGCAATTATAACGTGGTGCGTGCTACGACGCATCTTCGTATACGTCACTGCGAGTAAAACAACGGCTCGCTGTCTGAGCTCGCAGTTATCAATTCGTCTGAGTATCTGTGATCATTTTGGTGCGAGTATAGACTCGTAATGACGTTAGTAGTAATACAAAGCGGATTGGTCGCCAGAGCTTCAATAAAATGCCGCTAGTTAGCGTTGGCGCTGGTGTCGCTGGTGTCGCTGGTGGCGCGAAGTTCAAATTTGCAGATGGCGGCGGCGCTGATGGCGGTAAATTTGAAATTGTGAGGTTATGACATCTTAATCATGATGAATTCTTAAATAAATAAATTAAAAAAAGCTGTCACCGCCGGTGGGGGAAATTGAACCAGGGACCTTTGCATTATGAGGCAGCGTATATACGCACTGCGGTATTCCGACCTCCGTGATATTTCAATTATTTAAATGCTATTCAAACGGGATATCCATTGCTGGCGCGCGCGCTTATCTTTGCAACGGATCCATCGAGGTAGAGTGAAGCGAGAGATGCATTCCAGAGATAAGAAACTTCGAGTCGAAAATAATATCCATCGCAGGCGCGCGCGCGCTTATCTTTGCAACGGATCTATCGAGGTACAGTGAAGCGAGAGATGCATTCCAGAGATAAGAAACTTCGAGTCGAAAATAATATCCATCGCTGGCGCGCGCTTATCTTTGCAACGGATCTATCGAGGTACAGTGAAGCGAGAGATGCATTCCAGAGATAAGAAACTTCGAGTTGAAAATAATATCCATCGCAGGCGCGCGCTTATCTTTGCAACGGATCTATCGAGGTAGAGTAAGGCTCGAGCGCGCGGTGCTGCAGCGTTGTCGGACGTATGTGTTTGGGTGTTAATATTGTTACATTATTGTGTGTGGCAACGCTGTCTCGCTTCATGGCGTTCGAAGATCCAGCAAAGCGAGAGATCCCGTAGAATGATAAGCGCGCGCTCGTATTGGAAACAAATACTTGAATTAATTATTTATTTTATAGTGGGAGACGTCATGCTGTTGGTTTTTTTCTTCTGGTAAAATGATCACGTGTGGGTACTCTCAAAATAGGATTTTTTATGGACAATTCAGAAATGTCAATATACCTATATGCAAAGTAGCATGGTTTGAGGGATATCGTTCTACCATTGACATATGTCATTAATGGTACATTAATGCGAAATGAAACTACTACTACGAGGAAAATTATTGTTAGATGCAATTTTTATTTCACAGTAAAGCTTTTTTACAAAAATAGTATGATTCTTGAGAAGATGGCGGTCCATCCCAGTGAGTATTTAATGACAATAACAAGATTGAATTTTCATATACAGGGCGTTTGAGTTGATTGATAATTGAAAAAAAATATATACAGAGTGTCCCACGGTTCGCGGTCCCATGTTTTAGCATGGAAGAAGTGTTTGAGTTGAAAGAAATATATACAGGGTGTTTGAGTTGATGAAGATTGAAAAAAAATATATACGGGGTGGCCCATGGAGGTGAAAGAATACGTGAGAAAATGGCGGTCCATCCCAGTGTGTAGTCCAATCGGGACGATTATAATGAACGAAGCATGGCAGTTTGATTTGTAGGTTAAAGTTGCTGCGATATTCTTGAGGAAGTTTGTGCCACACCCTTAATAGTCCATAAGGATCTGCATATTCAATGAGACATTCTACTGGAATGTACTGCAATTCTTGTTCGGTGAATTTTAGCAGAGTGGTAGCAGGAGATTTCAGGAACTCTAAGAGCACAGCTATTTCAGATTTATAACAGAGTGTCTCAATACTGGAGACTGGATTGCTTTCAATATCAATAGAACGTGGGAGAGTTTTAAAGAGTGAAAATTTCGCTATAATCGACACCAAGCATTGTGTGTCGAGAAATGCGGGAAATTCTTGAATAAAACTAATCTATACCACCATATGAGGAATGCCCATAGAGTGGACGCCACCAATTCGAATAACCTAGCTGATTAGCGGATGACAGTTAACGGATTCAGAAGTCTTCAGATCACGCCTTCAGATGTCTTCAGAGGTATTCAGAGGTATTCAGAGGTATTCAGAGGTCTTCAGATCACGCCTTCAGAGGTATTCAGATGTCTTCAGAGGTATTCAGATGTCTTCAGAGGTATTCAGATGTCTTCAGAGGTATTCAAGAGTCTTCAGTTGTATATCAGACACCATAGCGTTCACATCATGGAGTCTAAACCACATTCATCAGAGCAAGCATTAGATAGATATCACTGTGCAGATTATGATAATGCTTATGGACCGAAATATGTTGACGGCAGATGGACACTTGGACATAAGAATCTACGCTTTGAGGACCAATACATATGCGTAGATAATGTCGATTTTAAAAGTACTCTGGGTCTTTTGGAATTATTATTTTCCAAGAACCCTCGAAATTACACGCCTCTGGATCACCAGATGTATAAACAGATGCTAGAAATCAGCTCTATTCATAGAGATCGATTAGGGCGATTACAAGGACAAGCTGATAAGGAGAAATTTGATAAAATTATCAGACCCCTCTTCAAAAATAAGACCAAGCCTAAACGTCCAAAGTCGAGCGTGGAGCCTGAAGCCAGTATTGGGAATGAAGAGTACAATATTTTAGATGAATGGACAGATCCGAATATCTTGGTGGATAGACTGAGATATTTAATGGAATCAGATAAGAACAACAACGAGATCGCCTTTATTCTTACTGAACTTGAAAATGTTGGTATAATATCTGAGAAATAAATGATGTCAAAATTATCCGTTTTTTATTCAACACCTGCTAGGCGAGTAGACTCACAATGACTACTCAACTTGGCATACAAAAATATATATTTAAAAACCCTGTATAATGACTGGTAGGTAGTGTGATGAAATCATAAACTTGGCTGACTTGCTGACTGTCTTTGGTCGACTGACATTTTTACGATGATAATCACTCTAAGAGTCACAAAAATGAAAAACGAGGTAGCGACATTTCTTGCTGACCCGCCCTGTATAGCAGAAATATTTTTTAGTGTGGGATATTGAATATTAGGTCTAGGACTAAAAACAGCTCTTGTTTCAGCTTGAACAGCTGTTTTTTGTGTGATTTCGATAGTTCCTTGTATCTCATATGGAACGATAAGAGAATCAATAATAAAAGGATTATTTCCTTTATTATCCGTTAATTTTAGTCTATAACTCAGCTGATTTAATCATCTTTCTAGGCTTTGAAAGAATATGATTTTCTGTATACGCCAAATATAGAACAACCAAGATAACGGCATCCTGTTTGAACGCTCCAACTTGAACAGCTGTTTGATTTCGGTAGTTCGTTGATTTCGTGAAAAGACGATAAGAGAACCCGTGTATGTCTTTTATACCAACTCGTTAATTTTTGTCTATAGCTCATCTATTGTAAGAGTATCAGATTTTGAAATATTCGGCGGATTCAGTGGCAGATAAAATGCATAACAATGCTTGAATATAATATGCACACATGAAGATAAGCCTCTCAATGTATAGGGTGAATCAGTCAGTATAGTCGGACAGTGGACTGAGTTTTACGAAAGAATCATATTATGTGATGCATGAAAGAAATGCTCAATAGATCATATTATCAATAAGCCAAAAAGAAGCAACAAGTTGTGTTCTTCTTTGCCAGTAGTCGGACACTTGTCTTTTATCGTGCAGAGTGAATGAAAGCACTCAAGTATGCTGCATAAGTTAAATCATACGAGCATTCTGTGTGAGTTATATACTACGCGTTTTCTATGACTACAGCAAAACTCTTCAGCTTGCTGATTTTCTCACAACTAATAGTTTGTCATTTCATGAAATACGATATTGGAACATGATGTATGTTTATGTGGCAATTTTTGTAGAAAAATCAATTTATATCATACCTAACTAGAATACATTGGGCTGATAATTGAATAGGGTGTTCTCCTTGGAAAAAACACCTAAAATTTAATCAAAACTGTATTCGTACTTATTCCTATACCAAAGCCGGCGGCTAATTTCATCGATAACAAATTGGAATGATTATACTAAATATTCCTCAATAAGATTACCAAAGAACCTGCTTAACTTCATGAACCATGTAATAAACGACAAAATTTAAATATATCTCTTCAGCATATTCATTGCTGAATTTATTTGTTATACCAGCCGATAGATGGCGGTACAATTACGTTGCTAAGAGTTACTAACAACCGTCGGCCGAGCGTCAACAAATAAATATGAGCCTCAAACAACTGTTATCATCTTCCATTGGTTATTGCACTGCACCGAACTTATATATTTTCGGATTCGAATTGTTACCTTATATCTGCAAATAGGTCGGTCATTCTCAGGATTTCAGAATGAAAATAATTCATACCGTGTCATCCATCACTGTCATCAAATAAAAAACATCCTAAAAGTTTCTTCAAGATGTTCCATATCAAGTACCATAAATGTCTCTGGTACATCCCGTATCATCCCACAAACATTCTGATGGGATGTCTATAAGACATCGCAAATGCTGACAAGAATGTCCCAAGGAAAATAGGGATTTTCCAGAGTTGTTCCTATCATCCCATATGGATGGTTCTACGACGTCTTACTGATGTTATTGTGTTATTAGGGCATGCGCATGGTGAGCGATGCCACACTCACTAATTCTTAGAAAACATCTGAACAAAACGACTAAGTTCATCATAGGAAGTGTTTCCAAGATCTCCAAATGCGAAATCTCTGAAATTTTCTGTGTATCATTGGGATGGGTAGTGAGTGTAAGAGAGAGTGAGAAGGTAAAAAAGTGAGAAGAAGAGAGAGGGAAAGAGATGTAATAAGATGTGGGTTAAAAGTATGGATGTAAAAAACAGTTGTATCATGTCTTCTGACGAATACAGACGTGCACTAGAAGAATTTGGGTTGAAAGTTAGAAAGCTCAGTGCAGACATCCAATTGTATGAGCAGAAAGTTTGTTTGTTCAAAGATTTTGAGCAATTGAGTGTTTGGGACAAGGTGTTCACAGAACCGAGACGTTCAGTTGCAACGTTTCCTACATCGAGAAGAATCCAACCAACACAGCTACTAGATGGCGATACTGAAAGCAAGCTTCATTCTATTGACAGCTCTGAGCAACAACGTCTTCTACACAAACATACCGTACAATACGAGGAATGCAGCCGTATGTTTTGATGTGAATCGTACACAACAGTGTGATTGGAAGCTGATGAGTAGAATGTATGTCAATGATAACAAACTACCTGTATATTCAATCGACATGCCTCGAGTCAATGGGACCACCATCGAGTACAAATTGAAATTATCGTTTTCTGATGGCAGTGACGGCGAAATGGGAGACTGGCAGACATTTACATTGAAGAAATCCCCCGCAAAATTAGATGATGATCAAGATTCGGTCAATATCATTGCAATTTTGACACTTTGTTGTACACTAATATGTTCACTCATTTTAATCTCACATGTTATTTTCATTATACTGAGAAATAAGGGATGTGATGAATAAAAACTCTGAAATTACGATATATAGTTTTTTATTTTGGCAATAAATTACATAACCAATTATATAAAGTATCGACATTGTGGAGACTGCACTGGAACCTTCCTCCATGGAAATGATTCATGCAAGGCGGAATGGATTGTTGAAACGTTATTGGTTGCCACCAAGAATTGTCAAAATCTTCTAAATTCACAATGTGATTGGTCATCTCCAACTCTGCACATTTTCGCTGCAAGAACTGAATCTTTTGGTGTCCTCTAACGTAGATGATATTTGTTTGCTGCAGGTTATCTCGTAGTATTTGATCCAACTCATTTAAATCCACATAACCACTGGAATATTTTAAACCATGAACGTAACGCTCCACATGATTTGCCATCTTTTTATCTTCTCTGCTCAAACTCGAAAATTCTACAGATGGCTTGAATAGAAAATGACTCGTCTTTTTGCCAATGCGAATGGTCATTTCCTTTGGAATGAATTCACCATCAACCATGAACCCTTGAATGTCAACCAGTGCGATCTCCATGACTCTTCGAAGCAAACTGACGTCTGACTGATGCAGCAACACCCACCTAGGCAATATTTCGAACGATTTCGCTGAGTGGGAGATGTTCCATGATTTGATCGTGAATGATGATGCAATAGGCTTTGGTGTCGGGAGGGAAGCCTGTAGTCGCTTCAATGTCCAACTTTATGTCAACTGTGGACGACTTTAGACCCAGATGGCGCCTCGAGCAATCGATAACAAACATTGGTCGGGATTTGAATTCGGCAAAGTTTACTAGAGAGCGCTTTTCTTGACAGTTATGGTAGCTCTTGTTGAACTCTGTATAGTTGAAGTGGGCGTCAGCATATTGGTCTCGGGAAAAGTCCAACAGCATTCGTTCTTGCGGATAATAGTCGCTATTCAGAGCCAATCGTATGGATTTGATGTTGGCATTATCGAACAAGGTGACGTCTTCATGCAAATTATCGGCTTTTTTCGTTTGGAAAAATACTATAACATATCTTGGACTGTCCAATGCAGAACATGTCTTGACGGACCAGATTTCTATGGTAGATCCTTGTGTGAGTGCTGGTAGCTCGTGCAATTCCCATCGGCGAAACGGTATCATCATAGACTCATCTGCTTTGATACGTGTCAACAACTGCAACTTTATGTCATCGTTGGGTGTGAGATGTGGCACTTTCAAATTGATGCTTTCTATCGTTATTTTAGCAATACTTTGAGTCTGAGGAGATCCTGGCAAAGCAGTATTCGCTCTCTCGACAACCTTCACACTATTGGCATCATTGCGAGCTCTCACTAAACGGATTGACTGCTTGCCCCACGTTGCCACTTGATGATCATTGAAGATGGAAAACAAATGTTTCAGTGGAATGTTCATGCTAAACGTACCATCGGTGTTGAGGATCGGAGCATTGGGATAGTTCCAGCCTGCTATGGCTAGATGACGTGAGTCTTCAGGCGTATAACATAAGTATCCTCGCACAGTACTCGTTATTCCAGGATATCTGACAGTGTCCAATTCTTTATTACACAATTCATAGGTGCAGGAATCAAAGAGATAGGCTCCAGCATTGTGGGTTAATGTACCAGTACCACCACCGGTCACCTTCAATTTACCCTTGATGGTAATGATGCCTTCAAACATGGCCAACCACGAATCTGCTTGATCAACCGTTATATCGATGACATCATTGTTCTCGAATGATTTCACATATGGATAATAGGTACGCCATTCCACTTTAGTGATGCTTTCGTCGAGTCTGGGTTTGCGGAAAACGTCGAACACGGGTGCTAACAACATTGTAGTCTTTGAGTGATTTCAGAAACAGGACACTGGATAATGTCAATGTTTTTCTGTTGCTGCTGCTCTTCGAAGACACGACTGCTTTGGTGTACGGTGTCGAGAGAACTGGTGCCGATGATGTTGCTGATGATGGTATATTATCTGATTTGAAGGAGTAATCAAACACTAGTACCATCTTGCGAGTTTCTTCAATTCCAATCTTATTATGATTTCTTCACCTCTAAAATTCACCTGCCTGAAATCTTGGTCTAGAATCTGGAGTGTAATGTTGGGCAATTCCCGCCTGCTGACTATAGGTAGATAGATTAGATTTCTGGGAGTCTCGTCTATGGCGTAACCAGGATCGACTGCAACTGCAAACTCGTAGATCGTATGTGATGGTCTGTCGTTGTAGAGAGCTCCAGCAGTAACGTTGCTATCAATGTGAATGGTTCTCACTTTGGTTATGCTGACCGGCAAATCGGAAGTGTGGACTTGTTGTGCGTTCAACAATCTATTTGAAAATCCCAAGACTTGAGCTATGCTATCCTTCGGGCGAAAATCAATGGCAAACTGTTTGCTCGAAATCTCACACTTTAGTGTATTATTGTTGGGCTTCAACGAGAATATATCATCAACGTCCTTTGCACTTGAGATGCCCAATTCTTTGCGTATGAATTTCTCAATGTCCACAATGTCGTATGAACCTTCGGGAATATCGATGATCTTTCCCGCCTTGGTCTTATCTTGCAGATAAAACTTTGATCCTTTGTCGATATTCGGTATACTGTTGTATGAATGGAATCCCAACAATGCTAGTCCGTAATCAGAGTCTGGATCGAGTTGGAGTGGTGTCAAAAAGTCTATGGAGAGCGTAGATGTACGACCTTTCAACGTCACAATCAGAGACATGACTGATGCACAATGACCGAGTTACTTGGTCTCATTAAAAAGGAATTCTAAACATAGACGTCCACAATTACTTTGATTGAAATTCTGGTATTGATTGTTATTGTACAAGATTTTCGTGCTGGCACCCAAATATTGCGCCAATTCTCTGGGCGGTTTCAGATTGCCATAACTATCGAAATATAAGGCTTTTTTATCATTTTTTATGTAAGCCACCCAATGAGTGCCCGCATGATTGGAGGTATCCAAATTCAATACAGCACACTCGCGATGCCATGGACCGGTGGAAGGTAGAGTGTCCCGCATAAAAACACCTCGAAAATATGGTATTTTCAGCTGTTTGGCATACTTTATCACATCTTTATCGTACATTGATTTATTGGGTAGCTTGTCTAGAAGTTTTTTGAGTTTTTTGATTGTTTCTTCAAGTACAGTCCGAATCCTCTCGATGTTTTGCGTAGAAATAGGCCGGAACCCTGCTTGCCGATAGCCTCCATTGCTTTATTATGTCTTTGATCTTCTTCGAGCTTTTTCTTTGCATTTTTCGCATCAATGACTGTCTTTGCGACTGCTCCGGCTCCTCCAGCTAGAGATCCTAGGGCTCCCAAGGCGGCAAAGATTGGTATCAATGGTAGTATACCGCCACTGTGTGGAAGAGGTATGATTCTTGGTACTCTGATTCTTTTTTTACCGCCAGCCCTCTTGACTGCCATTCTGGCTGCATGGAGTGCTTTCAATGCAGATTTATTCAGACCACTTCCTGATGTTGTACTACCACCACCACCATCTGACTTTGATAGTACATTTTTTATGAATTTGATAATGTTGGATAGGGATTGCTGTGATACAAGACCCATGCCAAGTTTTCGTTTGACCTTCATTCCGGTGGTGACAAGCCAAGCAGCAGCCTTCTCTTTGAATTTAGCGTTTTTCGACTTGACTCTCTCCCACGCTCTATTTTCCAATATCCAATCAGCTTTGTGTCTGTCTTCTATTGAGGAATTTTGTGAATGGGCGATATCGTGTTCTCGACACGCGTCGTCCAACGGATTGATACCGGTGTCTCCTCTTGCAAGTCTTTTATCGAGTTTGGTACCTGGACCACAAAATCTGTAGCCTGGAATGTGTAATTCGATGGGAAGTTTATCGATCAGAGAATTAAGCACACCCTCTCCGTGGTAGAGCAACATGACCTCTCCGTGGTAGAGCAACATGAAGACTGATGTGTAGGAAGTTCGACAACTCTGCATATACCTAATGAAATGAAAAATATATCATCACATGATGAAGATCATTCAACAAGAACGGATGTTACCCATTGTGAATTTGGATGAAATTTTGTCAACCAAACCACCAGTAAATAGTAAACATGGGAAACTGCTTCCCCATTCGTTCAGAGCAATCTTCTGCGGACCAAGCGGATGTGGAAAGACCAATGCGATGCTTTCCCTGCTGTTCAATCCAAATGGCGCGAAATTCAAGAACGTTTACGTGTATTCAAAGTCGTTGTACCAACCGAAATATCAATTGCTGCAACAAGTGTTGGATTCAGTGAAAGGTGTTGGGTATTTTCCCTTTAAAGAAAATGATGATGTCATCAGTCCATCAGAAGCGAAAAATCATTCGATATTCATTTTTGATGATGTATCATGCGACAAGCAGCAAAAAATTCGAGAATATTTTTCAATGTGTAGACACAAGGATATTGACGTAGCATACCTTTGCCAGACTTTTTCTAAGATACCGAAGCAGCTGGTGCGAGACAACAGTAACCTGTTGGTGTTATTTCGACAGGATGAAATGAATTTGAAGCATGTGTTCGACGAGCATGTCTCACCAGACATGTCATTCGATCAATTTAAAGCATTGTGCTCAGAGTGTTGGAATTCCAACCAATATGGTGCGATGGTGATTGCAAAAACTTTCGATATGAATGCTGGCAGATATAGAAATGGTTTCGATAAGTTCATAAGACTGTGATCTCTGGACCATTCATCAAGATGACGTCAACCAAGATGCATGATGATGTTGCTGATGCGCTGCGCAAGAAAAAAATCAACGAACTATCGAAATCAATCAGAAGAAAATATTTAGCACTAAAATTGGGCAAGTCTGAGGATGATGATGCGTTACAGAAAATATTCCAACCACTGACATCACCTTTGAAACAAATTGCCTCCGCGTCCAAGGTCATAGAAGAAAAACTCGATGGAACACTTTCAAACATCAAGCGAAGCAGAGCAAAATCGTTGGGGTTGAAGAAGGAGAAGAAGGAGGAAGAGGATGGGGAGGTGGAGAGGGAGCAATCGGATTTGAACCAAACTAATTTCATACCTATGATGGATGTGGCTGATAATGCTGGGCATACTGAAGATGATGATGAGGATGTCGATGATGACGATGCTGTTGATGATGAACTTTTTGTAGATAGTGAAAATATCTCACCGGCTGCAATACATGATTACGTTGATCAGTATCCTGCGATGGCTCAAAAATATCTGACTGAATACTGGACAAATGATGAAAATATCGATACGGTTTATGGTCCCAAATATGATCCAGTAACATCGAAATGGTCTCTCAACGGAAAAGAAATGAATTTCCATCGAAGAACTGGAGATATACTTCTTGATGGCTTTCGGTTCCGTGGCACCCCAGGCCTCTATCAATTACTCTTCTATAATGATCCATCCTTTGCCAAAGATGATACGAACCCATACAAGCAAATACTCTTGCTCACCAAAGCTCATCTGAATTCTGCAGGACGTATGAAGTCCTCCTCTAGACTCAAATACGTAGAAATTATTCGTCCAATGTTCAGATCCAATTCCAGTGGTCGTGGTTTGAAGTTGACATACAACACAGCACCTATCGAATACATGTATTGGGATGATCCAAACGAATTGGTAGATAGATTGAAGTTGCTCATTGCATCACAGCAAGCCGGAAATACATCAAACGATAACGAGATTGTTGCCATCTTGAACGAATTAGAAGAGGCAGGCATAATAAAACATGTGTGACATTTCTGTGATACTTCCGTGACACTTCCATGACAACTTCCGTGACAGTTCCGTGACACTTCCTTGACACTTTCGTGACAGTTCCGTGACAGTTCCGTGACACTTCCTTGACACTTCCGTGACAGTTCCGTGACACTTCCTTGACAGTTCCGTGACACTTTCATGGCATGTCTATGAGTGAAGGGGCTAATAATTGGCGAGGCAAAGTGCCGACCATTATCGATAACGTACAATACTTTAGTCATTAGCATAATGAGTCTCGACAAATTCGGACGTGGTTCGTTTCCACGCTCAGCTCAGATGGTGACAGTCAGATCTGGATTTTCACATACTCCAACCGGTGATATTGATGTTGGTCATTTGAAGATGTGTAACGTAAAACTGCCAACAGATGTCGCTGATGTTGCAAACAAACAATATGTGGATGAAGTTATATCGCAAATAAAGTTAGATTTCAAGATTGCTTTCGATAATTACGGTGAAAAAATCCGAAATTACCTTGCTGGCTTCAGCAACGAAATTATCGATGTACGAAAGAGAGTGGATTCTCATGATCTCAAACTGGCAACGTACAATACAAACTTTGTTCAGTTGTCTGGCATAGTGCACAAGATCAACATACATGTGGAGCAGCTTCGCAACAACTCTCTACCAAAACTCGAAAGCGACATCGACTTGAATGTGAAAAATATTCTAGAACTTGTCGATAAGATTGACAACACTGTGAAGAGTTTGCACGATTTGAAGGCTGAGCAACAACACAGCCGTGATAAAGAACGCCAGCTTGCTGATGCCATTGATCAAATGAAAAAAGATCTGGCCAAGATTGCCATCACTCCAAAATCTACGACAACACCACCGCCACCAAAAAGGAAGCCCCCTGTGTGAAACCCATCATATAAACTCCTAATCCAACGAAGTCAATATGTCACATTCTAAAGAAAAAATCCAACTCGTCAATGAATTACATAGACCTGCTAGGAAAAAATTTCCAAGGCGTCGCATTATCATCAAAGGTTTGGATGACTTATGGCAAATGGATCTAGCCGAAATGCGACCTTATGCCTCTGTTAATAAGGATCACAAGCTGATAATGGTCGTGATTGATTGTTTTTCCAAGTACCTATGGACTAGACCACTAAAATCAAAAACTGGTGCTGAGATCGCTCGTGCATTTGCTGATATTCTATCGCATGCCAACAACAGAATTCCCAAGAATTTGCAAACCGATCAAGGTACCGAATTCTACAACGAAAAGTTTCAAAGTCTGATGAAAAAGTTCTCCATCAACCATTATCATACGTACACCATAATGAAGGCGGCTATTGCTGAACGTGTTATACGAACATTGAAGGAAAAACTGTACAAATTCTTTAGTTTGAATGGCTCATACCGTTGGATAGATGTCCTGCCTGAAATCACAAAGAATTATAATGACACGAAACATACGACGATTAGATGCAAGCCCAGTGACGTCACCAAAGCCAACGAACAAGACATTCTCAAATCCGTCTACAATCACATAAAAATTGCTGGAATTAGAAAATTTAACGTTGGTGACATTGTGAGAATCAGCAAAGCCAAACATGTGTTCGAAAAGAATTATACGCCAAATTGGACTACTGAACTATTTAAAATCGTAAAAGTTCGTATTACGAAACCTACTACATATCTCTTGGAAGATTTGCATGGTACTCCGATCAAAGGTGCTTTTTATCCTGAAGAATTGCAAAAAACTATAAATCCTGACATCTATCTAGTGGAAAAAGTTTTAAGAAAAAAAGGCAAAAAGGTGTTTGTCAAATGGTTGGGATTCGATGATACACACAATAGTTGGATTGATTCCAACAATAAATTATAATGCAAACATATGGAAAAGAAGCACACATTCAATGGCTATGAGAGGGCCTTTCATCGATCACTAACAAATAACCTGTTATTCCAATCTGCCGGATGTTATGATCAGTCAACAGTTATGGTATAAATAAGGAGGACTGAAACTTTCAACACATCAGTTCGAGAACAATGAGTGAAGACTCTGGTTATTCATCTAGTGAAGTGCTTTTCGAAGACGGTAGTTCTAGATCATCATCATCAATGATGGGTTATTATGGTGATGTCAATACATATTTGGACATGATTGAACAAGCAGCGAAAGCCGAATCACACCACCTGCTGAATACATCGTTCCAGTTGTCCACTTACACAATCCAGTGTGGACTCAGTCCAGCTAGACAATTTAGTCCGGCCATCATTCTGAAAAAGCCCTTCTACCCAGCGAAAATTTCATTCAGTACTTACGAATGGGCCACCTTCATCGATTTGCTGCATAATGCACAACAAGACTTTTTTGAACAACCCCTACCTGGTTTTATTGATGAATATGAGCCGATCATTACTGCTTGTGGAGACTATGCTACCGTAGCCAAACATGTCTGCGATGGTGTCAAAATGTTGACCCTCTCCAAATACCACGTCATATTCGATCTGATGGAGGAAGATGTTGCAGACATTTTGAGTGCTGAAATGTGCATTGTTTCACATCGAGTTAATTTAATCAATGACTTGGACTTTTTTATGTTTTATCAGAATATTATGAATGTAATAGCTGAATGGATAAAAAATAAACTGACTGTTTTGAGTGCACAAGAGCTTATATTAGGGTTTTGTGATGTTTGCGATAGCATGTCTAGTAACGCTCTCAGAGAATATCTATATTACTGTAAAAATGATTTGATGGCTGATTTGAATAAAAACCTTTGAAATATGTGACTCGTTTTTTATTTATTTCATCAGTCTACAACTTGACGCGAAACTAGTAGCATCTGAAATATTTTAGCTCTGCTCGAAAAATCATGAAGTCTGAAATAGCTGTGCTATTGGAGTTTATAAAATCTCCCGCTTTGACTCTGACGAAATTCACTGAACAAGAATTGCAGTACATTCCAGTAGAATGTCTCATTGAATATGCAGATCCTTATGGACTATTAAGGGTGTGGCACAAACTTCCTCAAGAATATCGCAGCAACTTTAACCTACAAATCAAACTGCCATGCTTCGTTCATTATAATCGTCCCGATTGGACCACACACTGGGATGGACCGCCATCTTCTCAAGAGGCATGTCATTTTTGTAGAAAAGGATTACTTAAATAAATAGATTATTTATCTTCGTTTTCGTATTCTTTCACCCCCATGGGCCGCCCTGTATATATATTTTTTTCAATTATCAATCAACTCAAACGCCCTGTATATGAAAATTCAATCTTGTTATTGTCATTAAAGTCGCAGTTTGAGGAATGGGTATACGAGCGCGCGCTTATCATTCTAAGGGATCTCTCGCTTTACTGGAACTTCGAACGCTATGAAGGTAACGGCATGACGTCACCCACTTTAAAATAAATAAATAATCCAAGTATTCGTTTCCAATACGAGCGCGCGCTTATCATTCTAAGGGATCTCTCGCTTTGCTAGATCTTCGAACGCCATGAAGCGAGACAGCGTTGCCACACACAATAATGTAACAATATTAACATCCAAACACATACGTCCGACAACGTTGCAGCACCGCGCGCTCGAGCCGCCTTACTCTCTACCTCGATAGATCCGTTGCAAAGATAAGCGCGCGCGCCAGCGATGGATATTATTTTCAACTCGAAGTTTCTTATCTCTGGAATGCATCTCTCGCTTCACTGTACCTCGATAGATCCGTTGCAAAGATAAGCGCGCGCGCGCCTGCGATGGATATTATTTTCGACTCGAAGTTTCTTATCTCTGGAATGCATCTCTCGCTTCACTCTACCTCGATGGATCCGTTGCAAAGATAAGCGCGCGCGCGCGCCAGCAATGGATATCCCGTTTGAATAGCATTTAAATAATTGAAATATCACGGAGGTCGGAATACCGCAGTGCGTATATACGCTGCCTCATAATGCAAAGGTCCCTGGTTCAATTTCCCCCACCGGCGGTGACAGCTTTTTTTAATTTATTTATTTAAAAATTCATCATGATTAAGATGTCATAACCTCACAATTTCAAATTTACCGCCATCAGCGCCGCCGCCATCTGCAAATTTGAACTTCGCGCCACCAGCGACACCATCAGCGACACCAGCGCCACGCGCCACCAGCGACACCAGCGCCAACGCTAACTAGCGGCATTTTATTGAAGCTCTGGATGCGTTGAGAAGACAAATTCATGATACGTGAGTAGCACAGTGTGAATACTCAAAGGTAGCATGCACACAATATTATATTCCCACCATGATTTTTGACCAGGTGTCAGCCCTAATAGCAAAGACCGCGCCAGTGCCAAGTATAGGAAAAAGAAGTGGAAAATGATCGGTTAGTTAGCATATCAACAAGTGAGGTACGTAGTTTTTGAAAGGTATCATATTGATATAGATGTAGTTTTCATTAGATTATTAGTGTTAGAGTATTAGATTAGTATAGAGGTCAGATAATTTATACAACGCTATAAAAGCAGATGATATTTTATCATTGTTCATGTAAGATGGAAGTAGAGGCCATGGCACCATATCATGAGCATATTTTTATATTGAAACTATCATTGGGCACCAAAGATGTGTATACGACGCTATTGAAGTCCAGAGAGCTGGAGATTTTTTCCACAAACTATGTACTTAGCCCACTTGACTGTCTTGGTTTCTCCACACAAACTACGTACCTAGCCCACTCGTCTGCCAATAGGGACTAAAAAAACAATAACAAAAGAAAGTTAAAACAATGCCAACATATTTCTTCTTTGTGGGAAATCAAGACAGTCGAGTGAGCTAGGTATGTAGTTTGTGAGAAAAAATCAAGACAGTCGAGTGAGCTAGGTACGTAGTTTGTGGGAAAAAATCAAGACAGTCGAGTAAGCTAGGTACGTAGTTTGTGGGAATAAATCGCGATAGTTGAGAAAGCTAGGTACGTAGTTTTTGGGAAAAAATCAAGACAGTCGAGTGAGCTAGATAAGTAGTTTGTGGAAAAAAATCAAGACAGTCGAGTAAGCTAGGTACGTAGTTTATGAGAAAAAAATCAAGACAGCCGAGTATGCTTTTTTACTTTCTTTTGTTTCTTGTTTTGTTTTCTATTGGCAAGTGATTATGTAGGAACTTGTACATTTTTTAGTTTTTTCATCGTATCTCCCGAACTATTGAATTCAGAAAAAAATGTTATACAGATTTTTTGTAGATTCTATTAAAAGGAATAATTTTGATTCTACAACATCTTCATATATTTTCAGTTGTTTTCGAGATATTTGTAATTATCTGAGAATAAAATTTTCCACACTTTTGTTCCATCTTCCAATCAACAATAGGAAAAAATATTCCATGGTTCAGTGGAAGTCGATGAGCTCCATCTATCGATAATCTTTGTTTTTCAATATATCTTCATGGTACCCTATGAGTCGTTCAAATATTATTTTCATATTTTCTACTTTATTTCCTGTACTATTGGGTTTACAGAAAAAAATATGGGTAATAATTTGTAGGAAATGTTCCAGTGGATAACTTTGCACTCCTGATAATCTTCGATTTTTCCATTTGTTTTCTATATATATTGAATTGGTAGGATTTCAAATTTTGATGTTTTAAATTTTCATTTGTTTTTCCATTTTCCGATGGATGCACGAAAAGATGGTGATATAATAATTTGTTGGGTCATCAAATAGGCATACGGTGCATTCTTCAAATTTGGATTTAGTCTATTGGTTCAGGAGATATGTCGTTTTAAAGCGAACCGTGTGTTTCGGAAAACTCCTTGAAAAACCCACTTGGAATTTTCCGACCCTGCTCAATTTCAATAGGCTTCGTCTCTCCCGATAGAGTTTTTTTTCACAAAATCTGAAATCGATCGGACCACTTTTGCGATTTGTAGAGTGGTTACAAGAAACTTCTGGTGAAAAATCGAAAAAACCCGGAAAAACCACCTTAGAGTTTTCCGATTTCCTTCATATTTTATTGACATGATATTGTTTTGAGTACAATAAGATGGCGTAATTTCGAGTCGATATGTCAAAGGGTTCCGGAGATAGATCGATTTATGATTACCACAGAGTACAGACAGACAGACAGACAGACAGACAGACAGACAGACAGACAGACAGACAGACAGACAGACAGACAGACAGACAGACAGACAGACAGACAGACAGACAGACAGACAGACAGACAGACAGACAGACAGACAGACAGACAGACAGACAGACAGACAGACAGACAGACAGACAGACAGACAGACAGACAGACAGACAGACAGACAGACAGACAGACAGACAGACAGACAGACAGACAGACAGACAGACAGACAGACAGACAGACAGACAGACAGACAGACAGACAGACAGACAGACAGACAGACAGACAGACAGACAGACAGACAGACAGACAGACAGACAGACAGACAGACAGACAGACAGACAGACAGACAGACAGACAGACAGACAGACAGACAGACAGACAGACAGACAGACAGACAGACAGACAGACAGACAGACAGACAGACAGACAGACAGACAGACAGACAGACAGACAGACAGACAGACAGACAGACAGACAGACAGACAGACAGACAGACAGACAGACAGACAGACATACAGACAGACAGACAGACAGACAGACAGACAGACAGACAGACAGACAGACAGACAGACAGACAGACAGACAGACAGACAGACAGACAGACAGACAGACAGACAGACAGACAGACAGACAGACAGACAGACAGACAGACAGACAGACAGACAGACAGACAGACAGACAGACAGACAGACAGACAGACAGACAGACAGACAGACAGACAGACAGACAGACAGACAGACAGACAGACAGACAGACAGACAGACAGACAGACAGACAGACAGACAGACAGACAGACAGACAGACAGACAGACAGACAGACAGACAGACAGACAGACAGACAGACAGACAGACAGACAGACAGACAGACAGACAGACAGACAGACAGACAGACAGACAGACAGACAGACAGACAGACAGACAGACAGACAGACAGACAGACAGACAGACAGACAGACAGACAGACAGACAGACAGACAGACAGACAGACAGACAGACAGACAGACAGACAGACAGACAGACAGACAGACAGACAGACAGACAGACAGACAGACAGACAGACAGACAGACAGACAGACAGACAGACAGACAGACAGACAGACAGACAGACAGACAGACAGACAGACAGACAGACAGACAGACAGACAGACAGACAGACAGACAGACAGACAGACAGACAGACAGACAGACAGACAGACAGACAGACAGACAGACAGACAGACAGACAGACAGACAGACAGACAGACAGACAGACAGACAGACAGACAGACAGACAGACAGACAGACAGACAGACAGACAGACAGACAGACAGACAGACAGACAGACAGACAGACAGACAGACAGACAGACAGACAGACAGACAGACAGACAGACAGACAGACAGACAGACAGACAGACAGACAGACAGACAGACAGACAGACAGACAGACAGACAGACAGACAGACAGACAGACAGACAGACAGACAGACAGACAGACAGACAGACAGACAGACAGACAGACAGACAGACAGACAGACAGACAGACAGACAGACAGACAGACAGACAGACAGACAGACAGACAGACAGACAGACAGACAGACAGACAGACAGACAGACAGACAGACAGACAGACAGACAGACAGACAGACAGACAGACAGACAGACAGACAGACAGACAGACAGACAGACAGACAGACAGACAGACAGACAGACAGACAGACAGACAGACAGACAGACCACACACAAAAACCAAAGTTGCCCAAAATTCGATGGGGATCATTTTCTCCAAAGTAACTAACTATACCTCTATCTCGCTTAGTTTCCGAGATAGTATTTTTGGCAAGGCCGTATAGTATACTCCACTATATAGGTATAGCGTCGTATAACAATAATAATAGCGATTATTTATTTCTCCATATTCCACTGTGTTTGGCTCTAGAATCAATTGTAGCTAAACGATATCGTTGTGTGAGACAAAAAAGTATTGCTGGCCGTGATTATTCGAAAACAAGTTATCCAATCAATCAGATCCCGAGAATGAATGAAATACAGATCAAGCAAGTATGTGAATCTTGAAGGCGTTCCTGATCAAAACAAAAATACTTAACAATAATATGGTGTATTCATATCTCCAGCATGGGTAAGAAATGCCAAATCTGACTAAATCGGGAATAAACCAGGTATATGCGTCCCAACCCAAATGAACAAACATTACAATGTAGAACTACGAAATAGTCCCAATGCTCAAACTGGAATGAAATGTTGAATGAATACAAGAAGCTCAAAGTCATTTCCACAGAATGTTTATAAAATCAACAACAATGGTAGATTTCGAGAGAAAAACAACTACTTTCCTGGCTTATGTCACGCAGAACATTGAATTACATCCTCCCGAAATCTATGCATCGACTCGTATAAACGACAGACACCTACAGACCGGTTTCGTGCTCTTTGACTCGCATCAGTGCAGGGCAGTCTCCAGCCAGCAGTCCTAAGACCGCCGACTAAGCGTAGCCTAGCCAAACAAAAATCGAGTCGGCATAATATTCCCTGAAAGACGTCCTCCATAGATAATATGAGAGCAACGCCATGTAAGTAGGAAAGGGGGAAAGAAACACTCCAAAACCAAAATCCCCATACGGAAGGGGCGTCATTTCAACTACGGAATAGCCACAATGCTCAAAGTGGAATGTAATGTCAAATGGACACAAAAAGCTCAAAGTCATTTCTACACAATGTTCATGAAATGAACAACAATGGCAGATTTGGAAAGAAAGATAACTACTTTCCTAGCTAATCCCACGCAGAACATTGAATTACATCTTCCCGAAATCTATGCATCGACATATTGTTTAAACGAATACTGATTAAAGTGATTTTTTCCTGCATGTCTACTTATTACGATTCAGCCAGGCCACGCTAGACACCTACAGACCGGTTTCAAGCTCTTTGACTCTCATCAGTGCAAGGCAGTCTCCAGCCAGCAGTCCTAAAACCGCCGACTCCGTAGCCTAGCCAAACAAAAATCAGGTCGGCATTATCTTCCATAACCTTAGAATACTTCTGATAGCAACGAATGAGATGAACATTATAGTTAGGCTTATTATAATCACTAGGTATATAAGGTTACGAGATACCAAACACATGCATTTCATAATGAAATTCGAGAGGTAGATTGACACTTACTCAATATTATCATAATTGAAGAATCCATCTTCTATATTAACAAATTGAGAACATTCCTTTCACCATAAATAACGACCAGGGAATGTGAGGAGCACTATATTCAACAACAAACCAGAAAAAAACGAAACAAACGCTATCACTAGAGTCACATATAATAATGATCCAAATGATCAGTTGATTGTCGATGTAGACGTTCCCAGAACATCCACCAGGGGGACAAGTTGTGAACAGGATATTGGCCAGCAAAGGGCCACAACTCGTTAGTGTTCAACTGGTTCCAGACATCTAACCATCACAAGGTCATCATATGAAATAGCATATGAAAATCATCGGCTCATTACCAATACCCCGGCATCTTCATTAACCCAGACTTTCCTGCACTAGGAGAGACTTCTCCTGGTAGTTCAATTTTTGCTGGGAAACAATTTATTCCATATTTATTCAGATATCTACAGCTATATTTTTACGTCAAACTGACAGACTTTCCTTCGCTATCTATGGTTACATCGTTTAAAACACTAACGCTGATAGATCTGAATTGAAAGACAGTTAGTGTTGGCGCGATACGAGTTGTCTTCAGCATGCGATCGGTCAGATCATATGAGAATCCTATGATGAGTCAAATTTTCTATATAGGTTGCGATTGAAACGTTCTTATGTGTCTTCAGTCTTGATGAAGATGCGTTAGAAGGTACACCACTGACTATACTACTTTTAATGCGTTGTCATACTAGATATTTTTCAAGGATACGTCGATTTCGTCTCAATACAAATGTAATATTCTGAAATTGAATTCTTTCGACATGAAGAATAATGATTGATGAGTGGTTGTCATTGGCACATGAGAAAAATGGTGATTAGATTTTTTGGAGTCACGAACGTTTGGTCTCAGATAACATATGGAAAATACAATACACGAGCTATCAATGGACAAACAAATGCCGTAGAATGGGGTCAATAGAAACAGTTTTCGACTCTTCAGACTGCCTGTTGCTCAGTTGATATTCACATTTTTGATGAAGAAAAATATGGAAAATGTGTGTCACGGTCATTCGAAGAAAGGGCAAGTAACTGAGTTTTGAACAATTCTACAGTTTTTGCTTTTGGGTGTATGATAAATTGACATTCATCATACAGGGCGTGGAAAGAAATTCTGAATTGAGACTCTATCACGAATCTGCCATTAGAGTTCTATAAAAATCACAAGTTTCCATCGTTCAAGTTTGAACCCCCTGATTGGGTATGAAAGTGTTGAAAAGGAATATTCTCAGATAAATTATGAACATACAAAAATGGATATATATTTATATAGACCTCTAATCGCAGATTCGTGATAGAGTCTCAATTCAGAATTTCTTTCCACGCCCTGTATGATGAATGTCAATTTATCATACACCCAAAAGCAAAAACGTCCAAATGACAGGAATAGAATGTCAACAAATTTTCCCAGATGTCATTTCGTTATAGTTTTACTCGGTTTTAGTTGTATTATAGAGAGATGAAAATTGTGTATATCATGAAGAATCGCTGTAAGAATAGGTGGACATCATGGTTACTGATGAGGATTCAGAAATCCGAAATGGTTTCATTGCAATAAAGTCATATAACCTGTGTGTGAGAGATAATATTTCCCATATCACTGATATGAATGATTATTTTTGGAAGTTTTCAAGCTCATCAAGATCAGAGTTTGTGCCAGTATACTTCTCCTATACATTCCAATTTTCATTTTATGCTGAATATATTGGTAAGTTATATTTCTATATCATTATTCATCAAATTATCCATCCGATTTGAAGAAGAATGTCAATTCTCAATTTCGGAGGATTTTATTCTTTATTTTTCATGATCTCCTATTGAATGTTCATCAGATATAATTCAATGTTCGACGTGGCAAATAGCCAGGAAAGTAGTTGTTTTCTGTTGAATATTCAGAATGATGTGTGCATATGCATATTTTTGTCTGAAGGAGAATGCAAATTCTCAATTTCAGAAGTTCTTATATTTTATTTTCAAACTCTTATCGTGTGTGTTCAATAGATATAATTCAATGTTCGTCGTGGCATGTAGCCAGGAAAGTAGTTGTTTTCTATTGAATAAACTGAAAAAGAGTAAATATTCTCATCCTATAGAGAATGCGAATTCCCAATGTATTTCATATATCCATTTTTGTATGTTCATAATTTATCTGAGAATATTCCTTTTCAACACTCTACAGTTTTTTTTTAATTGAAATGTGGTGATTTTCTATTCCCCATTCGAAGGGGTGAATAGAAACAGTGATTGTTTTAGCACGTTATTCGCTTTTAAACCATCTAAGAGGTGAATGGTTAATTGAATAATTAAATTTTATAAATAAGAAATATACCATACAAATTGGATGAATTGAAACAGCAGGTCTAAAGAAACAGCAAGCAAATACACACAAAAAATAGATGCTTAATATTGGTAGTTGTTTGAAAAATATATGTGATTAAACCTACCTAATTTATTAGAATTTTGAATGCAATTATTCTAATGAGACTGATTACGGTATGTCTGGACCAATTTTCTAGATAACATCTTGATTTTTTCTCACCTATAAGTACACAAAGTTCAGTCAGCAATGCACAGGTGTCACGATCGAATGTTCGACTAAAATAACGGAAAAACGGTGTTGCCAATGGAAAATCAGTGAAATTCGATGATGTTACATATGCAATGCGAGAAGAAGAGAGGATTTGAAGTTTCTAGAATTGAATTTGAGACAGGACCCTGCAAATTTTTAGGGTGAATTGGGTCTTGGTGGATTTTTCTCAATGTTTGGTATGATATAGTTCGCGTGGTTCTATAGAATATTTTCATTAGGTCAACCCTCAAAAATGGACAGTTTTTTTTCAGGGGGGTTTGAATTCACATTTTGATCGAATTGACTATTCAATTCTGAGCAAATCAACGATATTCCAAAACTTTTTATTCCATTTAAGTACTTCTAAAAATATATTCTTAATGAAAAAATATAATGGAAGGGAAAATCATTATCTCCAACCCCTAGTTTGGAAATCAAAAAAAAAAGAAGAATTCCATCTAATTGTCAAAAGTGATAGGAAATGTTTCATCACGGATAATTATGGAAACCGAATTTTTGCATTATTACCCCCTATACCAAATGGGGGTGCAAATGGAAAAAAAATTGCTGAATTTCACTGAATCTTTGATATAATGTAGTCTATATTAGTCTGATAAGTGAATCATCGGGTGACAATCCTAAAAAAAGGACAGTTTTTCTGATATATGTGGTTTCCATTCACATGTTGAAAAAATTAGACGACCATTTGATTCTGAATAGAAAGACAACTTTTTTCGATATCGTATTCCAATTCCTCAAGATTTTCTGTTCGGAAATATTGAGGGGGTTCTCCCCCCCCCCCAACCATCTTGAAAAAAATCCGCGCAACTGTTAGAAGCATATGAAAATGCTCAATCATGAGAAATTATATGGACATTCAAGAATTTTCGAAGTTATAAAAATCGAAAATTTTTATTTTTGGAATATCCATTCTATTTTTTTATCAGAGATACTGAACAACAGGACTTCTGAAAACTCGGTAATACGGAGGTAATGAGTTTTGGTAGAGAGTTGTCCGGAAAATCCCGAGGTTGACGACAAAAGGATGTGCTGACTGGGATTGTGGAGTTGTCTGATTGACTAACCAAGATTTCTGATTCACATTATCCGTGGAAGTATTCATATAGAAAAGTAGAGTAGAGAAAGTCATGGTAACTTTTAATAAATGATCAGAATATTTCATTCAATGAAACAATTTGAATGTATTATAATTACCTTGATAAAACAATTTATTTGAGCCAATTATACAGGATTTTAATTAATTGACGGCCGATATTATAAGGTGTTGATCCTCCGGTGATTTCAAGAAGAAAAGTTCTAATCAACATATGTTCTGAACCTCTTAGTTTCTGAGCTACTGGGTGATAAAATTTTAAGGAAAAAGTGGGTTTTTCATCATAATTTTTTATCACTCTTAGATATACTTATGAAATATCGAATACGCCTTTTTCAACGTTGAAGTTTCTTTGAATTTTTCACCAGTCCGTACGGAGTACTGACAATTTTGGATGAAAAACATGGTACGCTACTGACTTTGTAGGAAACCAAAGTTATTTTTGAAATTTCAATTTATTTCAGAGCAATTTCGGTTTCTGAATTCACTTTCATATATACGACGTGCCATTTTCCCGTAAAAAAATAAATTCCAAAAACTTTTTTCTTCATTTAATTGAGATAGTTTTTGGTATTTTCTTAAAATTGGGTAGGCCCCACTATGGGTGAAAACACATTATGTTCTTGGACGGAAGTCAATTTCTCACATTAACCAGTGATGTTAACGTAAGCCTTATATTGAATGATTTGATTAAAAAAAACTGTACGCCTCTGATTTTAACACCCTGTAGCTCAAAAACTAAGTGGTTCAGGACATATATTATGTTGATATAAACTTTTCTCCCCAAAAGCACACGAGGATCACCTGAATGAAATATTCCAGATTTTAAGAATAATATACAGGGTCTCTGTGAAAGGTCTTCACAAAAACATACCACATATTCCCTAGACCAAAATAAGTATCGTGTGGGCTCCAGAGGGCCTTGAAGTTACAATTTTTAAATCGTTCTTCCCATATAAATTTAGAACGGCAAATATAGTATATTGATAGAGTTTTAAGTGGCAAGAAAAATGGCGTTAAAATTTTGTCCGATAATAATACATAGGCGTAGAACTTGATTTTTTAAATAATTGCACCTCTAAAAATTTTACGCCAATGGAAGAAAATGAGTTTAAGTATGAAATTTAGATTGCGCAACTCATCAACTTTAAAAATGGTACTCCTGATAAGACTCGATTGCTTTCATGGTTTTGACGAAATTTGCATTTTAGTAATTTCAGAACATAAACAATATAATTATTAAAACACAAACTTTGTCAAAACCATGAGAGTAAATCGAGTGTTATCAAGGGTACTTTTTTGTAGTAAATGAGTACCCAATCCAAATTTCAATCTCAAACCCCTTTTTTGCCATTGGCGTAGAATTTTCAAAGGTGCAATTATTTAAAAAATCGAGTTCTACGCCTATGGCAGAAAAGGGGTTTGAGTAAGAAATTTGGATTGGGTACTCATTCATTACAGAAAAATTCCCTTGATAACACTCGATTTACTCTCATGGTTTTGACAAAGTTTGTATTTTAATAATTATTGTTTATGTTCTAAAATTACTAAAATGCAAATTTCGTCAAAACCATGAGGGCAATCGAGTCTCATCAAGGTTACCTTTTTTGAAGTAAATGAGTTGCGCAATCTGAATTTCATACTCAAACGCCTTTTCTTCCATTGGCGTAGAATTTTTAAAGGTGCAATTATTTAAAAAATCAAGTTCTACGCCTATGTATTATTATCGGACAAAATTTTAACACCAATTTTTTGCCACATAAAACTCTATCAATATACCAAATTTCAGCAAAATCGCAAATGCCTTCTCAAATTTATATGGGAAAAACGATTCAAAAATTGTAATTTCAAGGCCCTCTCTAGCCCAAACGATGCAACTTTGTACTGAGGTAATTTTACTCAAATCGACCTATTTTGGTCAAGGGAATATGTGGTATGTTTTTGTAAAGACCTTTTTACAGACACCCTATATATATCATTCTCGAACATATTGTTCTGCACATAAAATAGGCGGTTCGATGATTTTGAAGGGTTTCAATGGTTTCATTCTCGAAAGACAAAAAATCAGACCATCATTGCAATGTGCTTTCGTCTTCATCCTGATCGAGTTAACTATTAGGTATAATTTGTTTATTCTATATATTAACCAACTATAGGAACTGATTCTATCGATATATTATTCAATTCTCACGTAATGGATTTTGATTTACATGAACCTAATTATTGGAAATAATAACTGTCATTCATCTTAACTGTTCAGCAAATTGACTGAGAT
The DNA here is from genome assembly GCA_918026855.4 of Phaedon cochleariae. Taxonomy (NCBI): domain Eukaryota; kingdom Metazoa; phylum Arthropoda; class Insecta; order Coleoptera; family Chrysomelidae; genus Phaedon; species Phaedon cochleariae. The sequence goes on along the minus strand of OU896720.1, from coordinate 16,038,152 downwards.
GGGAAAAATAAAAGTAATTATACACCTATACCACCAAAGCGTGTATCAGCCTATGTCATCATGTCACGTGTTCCATCAGAGAAACAATTGACAATGGAGGAAGTGACGATACAAATTACAGAAATGAAATAATGATTGATGATTGGATAGGTTTTTGCATTGTTATAAAGAGATAGTTTGCTATTCTTTATTGTTGGGTATAGTTGAATCTGGAAAGACTATAAGAATCATACGAAAAAATTCCACTCCGATTGTTAACATAACATATTGAAATCAAACTTATATAGTATCACCCTGCTATGATAGATGATATATGAATTGAACATCGATTTCTTCTTTGAATGATTTATACTTCATAGGCTGCTCATTAAGATATACAGGGTGTTCACAAAAAGTGCTGAGATGAGAATGAGAAAAAGCATCAGATATTTCCAGGAATTCATTTTCTATGGAATAAATCAGAAAGTGCAATTTGAATAATGAAATTTGAGGATGATACTTCAAGGCTCGCAAGAAGGTATATGAGGTTTTAAAAGTGCCATATAATATAATTTTTTATGCCATCAAAAATAGTTCTTGCTTCAACGTTTTATGCTTCGCATTAAAAAAGATAATTCATTATCAACCAAGGTAACGTCAGGAGTTGACGTCGTATGACAATATAAATGACGTGAATAAGTCACATTCCTATGACATCATATTACTCACGTCTATTGAAGTCAGACACTCTCCTAACGGTGACGTCGAACTGTCCATTCAATCGTCTATTCAGCGGCGCTATCCTTTAGTAAGGTAAGAGTACCAGTATTCGCGAGTGACCTAGTGTTCGTCACAATCGAACAAGTATGTCTATTAAAGAATATGGTGACATCTATCGCACAAACCATTATTCAGAATCAATGATCATCATCAGAATATTTAATCTCAACTATATTAGTCAGCAATATGGTGGCAGCACTGTGGTTCGTTGTGATGTGAAAAAACGGTTGCAGTGAGAGTAAGGTAAGTGATATTTTTGGATTTTTACCATGCATTCACAGACTATACAAGAAGTTGAGTTATTATGGGTTAACTGTGATATTGGGTAGTTGAGAAGGCCATTTCTCATGAAAATTTGGGTTAAATTTCAAAAACATTATATACCGACTATGACGAACACTGGTACATGAAAACGACGTCATGTCCTAGTGTTTGTCATCACTGACGATCATTAGGACGAATGCACTTGAGTTGAAAATTGACCACAGTCAGTAAACTATACCCTATACCATACACAATCTTGTTGCATCAAATGTCGAAGTTCATGAGGAGCACTATATTCGTCATGTGTTTTGTTTGCAGTTTGTATAGGGACCAGAAACTGACGAATACTACTTCTTTCAGAAATGCGTGGATGAAAATGGATTCAAACCGATTGAAATATTCTGAAGAAGATATGTGAGGAGTCCTTCTGGCTGTAAAGGATGGAATATCAATCAATTAGTTGACACTTTTTGAAAAAATATTATTTTAGCCTTTAGTAGAAAAAAATTCTGCTGTATTGACATCCCAACAATGGCATCAGTAGGTACTTCTTGATAAAGGAAAACGTCACAGCTGTAAGGATTGAAAGTATTGAAGAATATAAGAGAAAGAGGAAAAAAACTGCAAGAAAGAAGGAGGAAATCAAGTCAGGAGATAAGGAAATTTAAAAAAAATTGTTTTTAAAATTGTTCTATCCGTCATTCGGTTGCCCCCTTACGAGCAACCCTCAGAAGTCTTCGAAAGTCTTGTGCGAGCAAGGAATGACGGGGGCCTTACCTTTTAACGTGTGATCCCAAACACTTTCTTAGGCCATCAGAAAAAGTCTGCGTTCGTGGGACTCGAACCCACGATCGTTACCTCGACGTGAATCGATATTGAAGCATCGAAGCACTGAGGTACGCAGAAAGAAACAATGCAAGGGAAAGACCTCTTGGTCATACACTGCGTATATGTTCATCCCATATCATTAGTGTTGGTTCAATATAATAACACCTATAGGTATTTTCATTATATTAGTTCTATGTATCAATCGCAGGACATTGGCAGATGTTCTGAGGGCAATTTTTTGTATGTAAATTATAATACCTACGCTCAGGCTAAGAAGATGATAATCGAGCCACACTCTCATCTTCCACATATATTATTTTCTGTTTTTTTTGGTAGACTTTCTGCCATGAGTCAATCGAGAAAATTATAACAGTATCACCAGCATACATAATATGGTCATGAACGTTTGTATTTTGATGATACTGTTCATACTTACTAATACCAAGAACAGACCAGGCCTCAGAACGGTGCCCAGAGGTACACCTACCTACCTTATAACAAGTGTACGATTCAAAATGTATACAACACTCTTGAAATATATAGCTATATATATATATTGTTACGTTATTCGGGTGCAGAAGCGAACACGACACTATTTATTTTCGAACTGATTTATTTAAACTAAAGGAACACTAATTTATATCGAACTTATAACTACTATTTATGTGAAACGATTTATATCACGCGGTATATAACTGTCTCTCTGACACTCGCTGCTTAACTGACTGACTGCAGTTGGTCGGTCGTTTATATATGAGATCACCTGGCAGGCTTTGGTTCGAGAACGTTCTCGAATGATCTTCCGTCTCCTTCTTTTTGTTCTAGAAGCTTCTTAGAACTAAACCTCTCTCTCTAATTGTTCCATCGATTGTTTCCAGAATCTTCTGACACGTTATTTGTCACTGCGGCATATATTGAGTGTTCGGAAATATGCTGGTGTATGTAGGAATCATTGAGAGGTTGGAGAGCAATCTGGGATGCGTGATAGTCGTGATACATGATGATAGTTGTACTCCTGCCTTCCTGCTGATGTTTCTAAAGCCCCTCTAATGGGAATATCATTACAATATATATATATATATATATATATATATATATATATATATATATATATATCTAACGGTTAGTTCCAGGACAATTTTTGAAAGGACTATATATAGCTTAAATCGATCATATATAATGTCCTCTTTCTAATGATGAATGAATTTTTGAAAAATATCAATTTATATTTTAGTATATTTCAGAGATCATATAGTTCCGGGACATTATTTTTTTCGATCTCTCAAAATCCCATATACATATACAGAGTGATTCATAATGATTCGTAAGTGCAATAATGGAATCCTCAAATCAAAATATAGCCAAATATGACTTCAATATAAACTAGGTGCTATTGATTGAAATATTCCATTTATTATTCTGGAATATCAGATTCCGCTTCACATTTATTAACAGAGATACCGTTCTTGGAAGTAATGATTCACGTCTGATACAGAATCGTACTGAGAAGTAGAAAGTAATAACTTTTCGTGGTTATGAGCCGATCATATAAAAGTTTTTAACATTTGTAAAACGATAAGCATTGGTAGCACATAAAATCTTTTGAGAGTAAATCAAGATGATTACCTAGAGAGGATTTCTCAATGATAGCAATACTTTATGAGGGGCCCAATGATCATCTTCCCACAAATAATGAGAATTATCATATGATCATGTCATAACAACTGGAGAAATTCGTATTTTCTACTCAAGGCAATGTTGTTCCGTGAGGTTCTCAATTTCCTTTTTTTTCCCAATTGATTCATCTTTGATGATTAGGTTTGCCAGTTGATTGGAGGAAGTTGCCAAGTTGCTGCTGTTTTCGTTGAACCGAAAGTCGAAATTGGCTGAGTCATTTTGTTCAGAATGCAATATCATATTTAATATTTGAAGTTCTCCTTTTATGATCTGATTTTATTCAAAAGTGGTATATATGGGGCTCTTTGTGATCGGAAATTATGATGCTTCTCTCAAAATTTGGAAATTCAAGAGGGCTGATCCAATATAGCAGACGAGTTTTGTAATTATAGTCCGATTCTATTCGAAATTGGTATGTAAGGGTTGTTGGGGTCGAACATTATGATTCTGTCGTCAAAATTAGGGAATTCAGAATGGCGAATCCAATATGGCGTACGTTTTTTTTTCAATTATGAACCGATTCTATTCCAAATTGGTACCTGAAGGTTTTCGGAGTTGAAGATTATGACTCTTTCGACAAAATTGAAAAACTCAAAATAGCGGATCCAATATATGGCGAACGAGTTTTTATTATGTTCCAATTCTACCAAAAACTGATATCTAGGGGTTTCTGGAATCGAAGATTATGATTCTTATGTCGAAATTTGGAAATTTAAGATGGTGCATACAATATGGCGGACGTCTTTTGTAATTATGATCCGATTCCATTGAACATTTGTATCTTAGGGTTCTAGGGGACGGAGATTTGGTTGTAAAAATTTGGAAATTCATAATTGCGGATTCAATATATGGCTGACGAGTTTTGTAATCATGATCCGATTCTATTCAGATTTGGTATCTAGGGGTTTTCGGGGTTGGAGATTATGATTCTATCTTAAAAATTGGGACATCAAAAATGGCTGATCCAATAAGGCGGGCGAGTTCTATAATTATGATCCGATAATATTCAAAACTTGTATCTGAGGGTTATCGGGGTTGTCAGGGTTGAAGATTATGATTTTTTCTTCAAAGTTTGGAAATTCTAGATGGCGGATCCAATACAGCGAACAAGCTTTGTAATGAATAGAAGTTTGAAGAACTAACGAAACACACTTCCATAAATAGCCAAAGAAAAATGAAGGGAAAAAAAGGAGTACTTTGAAAATTGAAGGAAGAAAATAACTGAGAAGTAGTAGAAAATTGATAAAATAGATCAAAAAACTAAAGAAACACGATTTCATGAATGGCCAAAATGAAAATGGAAAGAAATTACAATAATGAAAGTATGTTGAGAAATATTCAACTGAAAAAATATTTTCCAGGAATAATGTTTGTGGCATAACAACGTTTGCCGGATCAGGTAGTAAGATCATATAATTTGATTTTTCTATCAATAAAAACAAGAACCATATCTGGTGGCAGTTACCTCAACCGTCGACAGGTATGTTTCTTGAAATGGATGTCCTCTAACTGAACGATATATAAAATCGTGTACTGCACTATACGTGCCATGAAAAAATTACCAGGAACTAGAAGTTGTATGATTAATATGAAATATCCTGAAGTCAAAGAATAGTAACCCAAATTGGAGGTTTATCAATTTTTCCATTATTCAACAGTTTGTATTGCATACGCTATTCCATGCTTCCTGGTGAATTCAAAAGTACTTTTGTGATGCGAAGAAATGTCACCACAACATCATTTTGGAGAAGAAATGATGAGCAAAAATTCAATCTGTCTGTCCGAACAGATGAATTCATAGAACAGCATCACGAAATTACCATCAATTGCACCAGGAATCATGGTGCATGAGAAACAAAGTGTTTTATAATGCAAGAAATGATGAACCATCAATAATTGAAGGTGATATACGTTCTTCTTGGCCACTTTATATGTTCGAGATATTCTCAAAACACTTAAGGAAATCCTACAACACGATGGAATATCTTCTTCGTTCTTTTCGTTTGAAATATGTGGGATGTTCCTGCTGATCCTAAATGGTGATAATCTTTGGACGATTTCAAGAAAAATTCTTCATGTGACCATAGGTCTGTAACAGCTTCGTTTCTGAGATACAGGATGTTGAAATTTAACAAAAAAATCAGTTATTTCCCAGACAGGACACCATCTTTATGAGAAGATAGAGGATGATTACAAAAATAATATTCATTTGGAAAAAAGACAGTGGCGTATCATTATTTTGATGAAAAATATGACAGGGTATGTCAACTGGGACGCTACTGATGGAAATTAAGAAATCCTTCATCATGGAAAAAATGTATTTCTATTCATACTCGGCATGTACCAAAATTGAAGAAAAAAGCCAGAGTGGTTCCAGAGATATTGGGGAATAACTGATTTTTTCGTTAAATTTCAACATCTTGTATCTCAGAAACGAAGCTGTTACGGACCTATGTTCACATTAAGAATTTGTCTTGAAATCATCCAAGGATTATCGCCCTTTAGGATCAGCATTCAATTATGAAACACCCTGTATAAGTGTCACTTCATCGCCCGGATTCACGGGCGTAAAGTAGTACTTTAGTGCCCTAGGGCGATGAAGAATTACAGCAGGCGGTAGAGTAGGTGATCGGGCAGTGAAATAATTTCACCGTTTTCCTAGTTATCTCACTGTGATTTCCTATTGATTTCTAGTATAATACCAAACTACCATTTGATCTTTCTTCGCCACCGGCGTTTATAATTTGGCTAAATGAATTCAACAACATTAATAGATTTCATAGTGACAGTGAATGAATCTCAAAAACGGTCGTGCATGAAATGTTGTATGTCTTTTGGGCGTAACTTGCTTTCATGGACCTACGCTTGATAATAGCCTTCGCTATCGCTTGGGCGCTTACTTTACACGCTGCGGTACATAAAAGCCTACTTTACGCCATTGATACATGAATAACTATTATAATTCTTCTTCACATACCTACTACTCTAAGAGTCGATAGAAAGTAGGGAATCATACACATTCTGATTTTGTAAGGCCAACTTGAGATTCAGGATATTTATTATCAATCATGAAACATTTATTCCCAGGACATTTTTTCATTCGACGTATATTGAAGTTTCAGTAATCAATGTTATAAATCGTTCAGTTCCAGGACATTCATATCATGAAACCTATATAACAGTTGACGGTTGAGAAGTGGCTGGCACCTGATATATTTCTTGCTTTGATTGATACAAGAATTAAATTGGGAAAATGAGCATGATCCTACATGATATTGCATTTCGAACAAATTTCTCACATGATTTCATTCACTTCTGGTTCAAACGGAAACAGCACCACTTCCTGAAATCGAATGGCGTATACCACTTCATTATTCCATATAAGTAGTCGGATGAAAATTGTCATTACGAATTCTACGATACCAATAGGTTTATTGATACATATGGCATTCAAAATATACTTTGATGTACCAGATAGTGCAACATCGAGGATTATAAATAGTTCACTCTATTTCAATAAATAAAAGAGATAAATGATAGTTGAATGTTATCAATGCCTGAACTCTCGAGCTATAAATTATTCAGTTTCAGGACATTCTGTATACATTTTGTTTCGATACGTATAGTTCTAGGACATTTTTTGTTATAATACATGTAGTTCCAATACATTTTGTTATAATACGTATAGGTCCAAGACATTCATATTGTCAATCGTATAGTTCCAGGTCATACAAATCATAAAACAAAAGTGTACAGGGTGAATAAGAATAAGACCGATAAACTGCGTACCCAGATCTATTAATTTGAGAAAGTGAATTGCTGTTTTTATATCTGCGTCGATATCTCACTATAGGTCCTAGCGACCTACTCGTGGTCTCAATCGATTGAAAAAGGCCTGTTTCATTAGGGAATGAGATATTTGCGAGATTTTTTGCTTTTTTCTGTAATTTATCTGCATCTGATGATCGTTTTATGGTCTGTCGAAGCATTCTCGATTCATTTCGTGAGTTCAAAAATGAAAATTTTCAAGTCACGGTTCAAATTTCTAGGATAATTCGAGAAGACTGATCTGGAACTGCGAAGCCAAAATATGTGGAGAAACATCCGAATTTTCCCACAATAAATAGCTGGTATTTCAATTAATTGAAGGAAGTGGATTGCTGTTCTTCTATAAGATTTTGATCGGCGATATTTCGAAAACTATAGTCCTTAGCGACCTAATTGTACTCTCTTTTGATTCAAAACGACCTGTTTCATTAGAAAATGGGATCTTCGCAAGATTTCTCGATTTTTTTCTGGAGATTATTGGCACCTGAAAATCGTTGTATGGTCTATTGAAGCAGTCTCGATTCATTTCGCAAGTTCAAAAATAAAGTTTTTCAATTCACGTATCAGAATTTTGAAGAAAATCGAGGAGACTGATTCAGAACTAACTGTAAGGCAAAAATATGTGAAGAAATATCCGAATTCTCGCACAATAACTCGCTGGTGTATTAATTAATTGAAGAAAGTGAATTGCTGTTTTTATATCTGATTTGGATCGTCGATATCTCGAAAACTATAGGTCCAAGACCTACTCGTTATCACGCTAGAAAATGAGATACTAGCGAGATTTTTAGCTTTTTCCTGAAATTAATTTGCATCTGAAAATCGTAGTATGATCTATCGAAGCATTCTCGAACTATTGATTGAGTTCAAAAATGAAAATTTCCAATTCACGGTTCAAAATTCTAGAAAAATTCGCAAAGCCTGATTTGGAACTGCAGAACATAAATATGTGAAGAAACATTTGAATTTTTTCACAATAACTTACTGGTGTTTCAAGTAATTGAAAAAAGTGAATTGCTGTTTTGATATCTGATTTGGATCGTCGATATCTCGAAAACTATAGGTCCTAGAGACCTACTCGTTTTTTCAATCGATTCAAAACGGCCTGTTTCATGAGAAAACGGGATATCGGCGAGATTTTTCGCTTTTTTCTGGAGATTATTGGCACCTGAAAATCGTTGTATGGTCTATCGAAGCAGTCTCGATTTATTTCGCAAGTTCAAAAATAAAATTTTTCAATTCACGTATCTGGATTCTGAAAAAAATCGAGGAGACTGATTCAGATCTGTAAAGCAAAAATATGTGGAGGAATATCCGAATTCTCCCACAATAACTTGCTGGTATTTCATTTAATTGAAGAAAGTGAATTGCTGTTTTTATATCTGATTTGGATCGTCGATATCTCGGAAAATATAGGTCCTAGCTTCCCACTTGTGGTCTCAATCGATTCAGAATGGCCTGTTCACTAGAAAATGAGATACTAGCGACATTTTTAGCTTTTTTCTGAAATTAATTGGCATCTGAAAATCGTTGTATTGTCTAACGAAGCATTATCGATTTATTTCGCGAGTACAAAAATGAAAATATCCAATTCTAGAAAAATTCGAGAAGCCTGATTCGGAACTGCAGAAGAACAGAAACATTCGAATTTCTACACAATAACTTGCCGGTGTTTCAATTAATTCAAAGAAGCGAATTGCTGTTTTTATATCTGATTTGGATCGTCGATATCTCGAAAACTATAGGTCCTAGCGGCCTACTACACTGAGAAAACTCGGCCAAGTGAATTGTTTTCTTGGAAAGAAGTCGATTGTGACAAGAATATTTTCACCAACGGTAGGAAAATATGGTACTTGCAGTAGGCAAAACTTCATTTCTGGAACGAAGTTTCTGCTGTAAGTGATCAGAACACTTGTTGGTATCAACCAAGTCGATATGTACTTAGAGTTCGCTAATTCTGAGTGAACACTAAACTAGTGCTAGGTTAACGAATACTCACTATTATTAAATTATTTTTCTGACATGAGATCACTTGCTCTGAGCGAACTCATCAATAAAGACAATCTATCAAGTCGATTGTTGCAGGTGACAGCTCACCTGTAGTTATAGATCTCTTTTCCGTTCGGACATCTCCGATATTATTCGAGTACCCACGCCCAACGCGATCACTGTCCACGAGTCCACGGCGTCATTTCGATCTTAGCATTCGTGAAGTTAAGGGCGCCGTACATTATGCTATTTACAAGCAAGTTCGGTGCAATGCAATTTTGAATCGAACAATGCGCATGCGTCTATGATATTTCACCGCAAGTTTCATGCAAGTTTCATAATAGAACCAGTTCTATTTTTCCTGCAATTTCAACGCAAGTATAGTGAAATTTTTAGTAATATTCATCGTAGCATCTTGATAAAATACAAATTCTCTCCATAACGTGGCCTGAAACACCAAATAACCTCAAAAAGTACATTGAAGGCTCAAAAAACCTGAAAATAGTGAATATGAACAAGAAAATATGACAGAAATATCTCAGAAATATCTTAATGTACGGCGACTTGCAATCAATTGCGGAAATTGCGAGAAAATTGCATTGCCTCAAACTTGCCGAGAAATAGCATAATGTACGGCGCCCTTTAGTATACTTGCGTTCCCGCTAGTAACATTGAAATTCCAAGTCATGCAAGTGCCCTTTCGAACAACTACTATATCATATTCGTATGAGAACTCTCTGTTTGTGTGCCGTGCTCTGAGCTGTGGGGTGTTAAGTTCTTGATCTGTTCTCATGAAGGAGATAATGAAATACAAAACTCTTCTAGAACAGTACATAATTGTTTCTACATATATACAGGATTTTTTTCCACTTCCTATGATACTCGAAGTGGAAGGAAGTGACGTTTAAAAAGTATGAAAGTTGATCCATCTTCAATGCTGGAAGGAAAGAGATAGTGAACCAGAGTGCAGTGCAGTGAGTGAGAGTACCGTTTTTCTCGGTGCATGATGCTGATATACGCGGTATCTAGTGTCTCAATATTTGTCGTCAGCCTTACCTTTTGTGTATTTCCTGAATTCATCATACCTATAATATAAAGTGTTTTGAATGCATGTGTTTTTGTCTTATTATACCAAGGTTTTATCATTTTTCAGAGAACAATGGAGGTATTTTTTCATACTAGCTAATGACATGTGAATAAGTCACTATTGACAAGTGAATAAGTCACTGATCACTGGTAGATGAGTCACTAATCACATGTAATTTGGCCACTAATGACTAGTGAACAAGTCACTAATGAAAAGTGAATGAGTTACCAACGAGTTACTAACGAGTTACTAATGACAATTGAATAGGTCACTGATGACAAGTGATGTGTTCACTAACCGTTATCACTCTGAAATTTAATGAAACAGGTCAATAGTGGTAGGTGTACATTTTCAGGAACACGAATATTCTTGTGGTTATTAACTTGTTTCCTTGTCCCATATAGTATACAAGTTTTTACTTGCCACTATTGAATATTCACTTGGGGTTAGTGATTTTTTTTCTCCGTGTACACTTAGTTCAAAATTGAAATTTTCAATTCACTTGTCAGAATTCTAGGAGACTGATTTGAAACTGCGAAGCAAAAATATGCGAATCCATATCCAAATTCTTACAGAAGAACATGCTGGTGTTTCAATAAGTTGAAGAAAGTGAATTGCTGATTTTTTATCTGAATTTGATCAGTGATACCTCAAAAACCATAGGTCTTAGCGACCTACTTGTAGTCTCAATCGATTCAAAATGGCCTGTTCAATAGAAAATATGATATTCGCGAGATTTCTTGCTCTTTTCTGGAAATTATTGGCATCTGAATACCGTTGTACGGTCTATCGAAGCATCCAGGATTCATTTCGTGAGTCCAGAAAATTTTCAATTCTGGGTTCAACACTTGAAAAAAATACGAGACGACTGATTCGTAAAAATATGTGGGAATCTGTGAAAAAATATGTGAAGAAATGTCCGAAAGTTTCCACGATAACTTGTTGGTGTTTCAATTAATTAATGAAGGTGAATTGCTGTTTTTTTTTCATCTGACTCTAATCGTCAATCGCATACTTCTGAAATAGTAGACCGTCCTGGAAATGACCGTTTATATGTCCGTTGAAAAATTATACGTGGAAATTCAATGTCGAGATGAGACCTCTCCATGGTCCTATTCAGAAGTTATCTATACCAAGTGATTTCATACATTATTTTTTCTAATTTTGACATGTAATGTGACACTTTTCAAAACTGACGGAAGTTTTGAAACGTCTTACTTTACGTAACCAGTTGCGTAAAGTAAAATTTTACATAACTGGTGATGTAATGTTCATTTCATTCATTTATTTCACACAACAAGAGTCGGCAGAACTCATGTAAAACTGGTCATTATTTTTGTTCATGCGAAATGTTTCGTCAAAATTAGAAAAAATATTGTACGTGACACGTGAGAAAACGCCATTTTGTGTAACTCTGTGATGTTGCGGGATCTCGCTTCGCTCGTCCCGCAAAATCCTATCGTTACACGAAACAACGCGTTTCCTAACTGATTACGTAAATATCTATTTCATTCTTCTCTCGGAGTCTGTGATTTTTTTCGATCACATAGAATGAATTCGGGTCTTACTGTTAGAAAAACAGGACCTACGATTCATCACTATGGAAAACACTTTTCTTCATTGGAAAATGCCATTACCTTCATATGAAGGTTATGTTCTGATAGAACTAATCACCTTGTGATATTTTGTGATAATTGCTGGAAGACCGTTCTAAATTGAATTTGTTGTATAAAATGTTCATAATACATTTACAGTCGTATTCAATGAAATGGCGTACGAGTGTTGATAAGAGAGGTTCACGGCATCATCATTCTAGTTATGTGAAACTGGCTCAGCCAATGCAACTTTAATGTCGACGATTGGTAGGATTTCTCACACCAGTGATTAATGGTTATTCACTGCTGCAAAAAAGAGATATCGTTTTGCTTGATAAAGTACATGTATTCATACAACAGTCGTGGACAGAGTATAGTAGTTTACTACTACTAATCTCGTGACAAAAACTCAACCTTCGTGAATAATAGCCTTCATTATATGCTTGTTGAATAATATACTTGTTTCAATCTCTCTGGACAAGTGTTATTCCGCATACCTTGTCAAGGAAACAGAAAATGATTACTTTAATTCTTTTCAACCTGCATAGTATGCAAAAATGGATTTCCGATATTTCAGAATCTCATTCTCATAGAAGAAAAGTTCCTGTGAACCTAGCACCAAAAATATTTCCTAGAATGAAAACAATTATTGAGTTTTACAAACAAATTCAAGACCTGAAACGCCTTTGTTGAATTCTGAGGGCCAATATCTCCCTCAGAAAGCATTTGAGTGGTATGTCCTCAGTAATTCCCCTTCATATGTTTTCTGTAGGAGATTTATATAACATCGGAATCCCAGTTTCGGACACCTGTATACAATTTGTTGTTATGATAATAATTCATTGAACAATCGGAAGAAAAACAGTATTTTGGATAAAATGTATCAATTTTAGCCTGACATAGGAGGTGAACAACAGTAGAATGAGGATCGCATACTTCCAAGACTTTAGAGTTCCAAGACTGTCCTGGAAATAACCGTTAGATAAAAAAAACTTCCAAGACCGTCCCGGAACTCAACGAAAGTCTCGGAACTAGCGATTCAATGGCTAAATAAGTCTTGGAAGTAACCCTTAGATATATATATATATATATATCTGATTGATTTGTATAATATGTTATTGTTCACAAGTGTTTTAATACTTGTGAGTGAATCATATAATTTTGTTCCATAATGTGAAAGGTTATATACATGCAACAATATCATGAAAACATTTTTTCGTAAAATGTAATTGTTTCATTATACGCTGTTCAAACTATGAGACAGTTCTTCAGTAGGCGTTAAGTAATATTTAAAAGATTATTCACTTCCTTATGAGTTCCATAAACATGGGCGCCTCCAGGATTCCTTACAGGGAGGTGCATCTGATGCATCTACTAATGAAATATCAACTGAGGATAATTATACCTGTAAGTTATATGCGTTAATTGATAAACTAATCTGGATAGCAACCTACACCCTTCGATTTTTTCTCCGCAAACAGTAATTCAATAAAAAAATTCTCAATATCTCCAATGTATTTCAAGCAAACCCACTTGCACCCTGCTGCCGGCGCCTTGAACTTCTTGAATTCATCAGTTCAAATGAAATACTTATCAACAATCAGGTTTTAGGAAATGTCACTCGTGTGAAACGGTTCTTCAGTTTTTGATATCCAAATGGAGAGTTGATATTCATGATAAGAAAATCATCGGGGTGGTTTTCTTGGACTTACAGAGGGCATTTGGAACTATAAATTGAGATTAACTTTTGAAGAAATTGAACAAATATGGAATAGGCGGAAAGGTTTTCGAATGTTTTCAGAGCTAGCTACAAAATAGAGAACAACTCGTTAAATACAATAACACTCACTCAAATAGGTCATGCATGGAGTACCACAAGGATCGGTACTCGGACCAATATTATATATTTTAGTTATGAATGACATTATACATCACGTCCAAAATTTTAAGCTGAAACTATTTGCGGATGATACCTTACTTCACTTCTCTGGCAAAAAAGAAGATGTGGAGAAATTCTTGAATGAAGATCTTGAGAATATATTCACCTGGATCTGTGACAATGGAAAATTAATGTTACAAAGACGGAATTCATGATTATATCTTCAAAAGCAAATTCAAAAATGATCCAGGAAAATAAAATCAAATTCAATATTCTGATAAACGGAGAAATCATTGAAGAAGTGAAAATGTTCAAGTATTTGGGAGTGATCATTAATAATCAACTGGATTTTAACAGTCATTGTGTATACATTAAAAAGAAAATTGCGCGAAAAATAGATTTCATGTACAGGCTCGGTGATAAGGTATCTCATTTCACGAAATTAACAATTCACAAGTCAATAATTTCACCTCATATTGATTATTGTGGTACTTTACTGAGTTTCTTGAGTAACGAACAGATAAATACACTGCAAGAAGTCCGAAATCGTGCAATGAGAGCTATCTTGGGTTGTAAAAGACGCACACCAGTCACAACAATGCTGAACACATTGCAATTAATGAATATCAAGCAAAGAGTTTCATATAATACACTTATTTTTGTTTATAAATTGAAAAATAACATGTTGCCTTTGTATTTATCAAGTGAGCTATATTATGATCAAGATGTACCTATATTGTCACAATATCATCAGAAGACAAGCAGTGAATGATTTCTATATAAATTCAGTAAATATTGTCTGTGATACTTTATATACAAAAGGTCTGGTATTGTTCAATAATTTGCCCTGTGAAATGAGCAGATGTGTGTCACTAGATAGTTTTAAAGAATCGTGTGTGTTATTTGTGAAAGAAAATTATCGATTTATCAATTGAGAAAGGAGAAATCTGTAAATTACCCTTATATCAAAATATGTCGTGACGTAATTCATGTGTCTGTGTCTTAGTTCTATATTTCTATGTTTTCATTTATTGACTTATTGTATTATATTGTAGATTTAACTGTAATGAAGAGCACTGTGCTAATAAAGTTTGATATATGGTTCATGGGTTCTATACTTTGTTCGTATAGCAAGCAATCTGAATTCCGATTAATATAATATGTGTCTATATCTTCGTGAACCACTTTAGTGAATGAAGTGAAGATCTACCTTGGTACAGTGAAATACCAGTTCACGATAAAATACTTGTGTGAAGTCTCCATGAGAAGCGAATTGTATTCCCTTCTTCTCCCAATTCGAATCGTCTATGGATTCGTACGCCTATGCATGGTGACATTCAACAAGTGGATGTCAACCCGAAGTGAACGACAAAGTGGCCAGATAAAAAACACCCTCGATGCTTATAAAAGACTTACATTCAGTTTTCCCCTCGAAAAAAGCCACCGTAAAAACCTTTTGAGTGGAATAAAGGAGGATAGCTAATAAATAACTTGACTTTTTATAAGAGGCCAGTGACATAATTGGTCTCGGATCCGACATCACTTTCAGAGCTGAAAAGTTGTAATCTTTGAGGAGATGGCTTACGCGTTTACACAGATTAGAATTTTCTGCATGATTCCCTTAAGAATATTATATCATTAAAAGTATATACTTAGATGTCTTAGTCGAATACTTGAACAGGAACATGTATGTTCTATAAGATTTATTGAAAGTAAAGATGCGCTGTGTTTGAGATTATCCTGATGATTCTGATAAATATCACCCGAATTCCTGGGAAAACTGATTGAATGTCAGCTATGACAAATGAAGACCACAGGGAAAATACGGGGAATGTCACAAAAAGTGAGTTTCGAGAAAAACGCATTTCAAAGTTCAAAACTTCCTTACTTTCTGGATTACCAGTGATGACCTATCAACAAACGCCATGTCACATCATGAAATAAAAACAGGGCCTACCCCATAACACATTCATGAAGTCACGACTAATCATATCTATGAAGAATTTCGATCAAAAACTGACATTTCAAATCATAAAAAGTCAGAACTACTCTTCTTTGTCAATTTACATCGAACAAAAAATTGATAAACATGAATCTATTGAAAAGGAATATTCTCAGATATAATTATGATGAATATCAATTTATCATACATCCAAAAACAAATGCCTGATGACAGTGCTTATTTCAACTAATTATAATTCTTAGATTTCAGTTCGTTTCAGCTCTAGTTATTATAGGGAGATGAAAATTGTGTATATCATGAGGAATGGCTGAAAGAATAACTGGACTTCAGGTTACTGATGAGGATATGATATCCGAAATGAGTTTTACTCGAGTTAAGTCATATAACCTGTTTGTGAGAGATATAATTCCCATATCACTGATATGAATGATTTTTTGGGAAGTTCCAAGCTCATCAAGATCAGAGTTTATACAAGTATATTTCTCCTATACATTTCAATTTTCATTTCAATAGGTACTGAACATATTGGTAAGTTATATTTTCACATCATAGTAGGGTAAAATACGGAGAGATGCCGCACTTTTTGTAAAAAAAATATAAAAACTCGAGCAACAAAAAATATGTATTTCAAAAAACATACGATAATTCTTTCATCTATTTTTCATTGAAATATTGGTCCTAAAACAACATAAAAGAAACTCTACTACTAAAAAAAATAACGAAAAAAAAAGTGTTTTCTGGCAACTCTCTCCCCCCCCCCAGGTACGGAGAGATGCCTACAGCCATGCGGAGAGATGCCCAATATTAATTCCCTTCCGCAATTTATTGTTGTAGTTCTGCACGTTTGCATGGGTTGCATCTTATGCAGAATATCCAATCTACTGTCTTGGAGGTTTTACTGTGATCCTCAAAACATTCCACGCAAAAAATTGTCAGTATCTTGCTTGGCTGATTCATGATTTTGGTTTTCCTTCAAATCGGATAAGGGAATCTCGCTGTCGGATGTGAAGTTATTCGATGTTCTATGATCGGTAAAATATAAAATTATGCTATTTTATTATAGAAGCTTTTGTGGCATCTATCCGTATCAAAAAGTGCGGCATCTCTCCTTTTTGATACGGATAGATGCCTCACCAGCCTACGCCTGCGCCTTATGACTCTGTAGCCGAGAATACAAAACAAAATCTTGAATATGCCCTATATAACGCTATAAAAGTCAAATTATCCCATTTTGTTATTTTAAACTCTCTTCCCCAATACTATTAACAACATACAAATAAATATTAAGCAATAAAAGTACATCTTAGCAACTTTATTCCCACAATTCAAGTTGCTCAATCGAAGCATGCACCGCATGCAAAACAATAATGGCTGAATAGCTCTTCCATCCCGCCGAGAGTTGTTGTCAGGTGTACATAGTTTTCGCGTCACGTGGTCTGCGGCATCTATCCGTACTTTACCCTACATCAAATTATTCTATTCGATTTGAGAGATAATGTTAATCCTCAATTTCAGAGGATTTTGATTCTTCATGCTCTCTTTTTGGATATTCAACAGATATAATTCAATGTTCGACGTGGCAAATAGCCAGGAAAGTAGTTGTTTTCTGTTGAATATTCAGAATGATATTATATGCATATCTTTATATGAAGCAGAATGCAAATTCTCTACTTCAGAAGATTTTCTTTTCGAATTCTTATCGTGTGTGTTCAATAGATGTAATTCAATATTCGTCGTGGCATATCATATAGCCAGGAAAGTAGTTGTTTTCTGTTGAATAAACCGAGAAAGAATTAATATTTTCATCATATGGAATTCTCAATGTATTTCTTTATATATATATCCATTTTTTTGTGTTCATAAATATATCTGAGAATATTCTTTTTCAATAAAATATATTGAGAATTCGCATTCTCGCAACAATCAAATGAAAGAGTCTCTAATCATCGACTGCCGAATCACCAGACATTCAGAGACCTTTTTCAGCGTGGAGTATGGAGTATGGATCCTTCAAAAAAGCTCCAGTGATAAGCATACCGTTGACTACTCTAGGACTCCAGAAATTGAAGAAGCCATTCTTCTGGCAATCGAAGAAGATCCACCGACAAGCACGAGAAAAATTGCGCAAAATCTTACGAGCCCCATGGAAATAATGCAAATGCATCGATTATTTCGAATTCCAATACCTCAAAAACTGAACAAAAATATATTTTTCAACTACAAAACGTGATACAGGTACGCACAGAAAAGTGATGACTTTTCAAAAGACTCAAAAGACATGTAGGTGGCGCCACCCTTACGAAAGAGACAAACTAACATAAAATTCGATATTGTCATTGCGAAAAACAAATTGAAATTCAACTTTGACACTCTGTATCTCAGAACCGAATAACTTCCGGACATATATTTATGTGAACTTTTATTCTTATTTTGACGTCAGCAGCATGTATAACCGATTTATACTCACTCAAGAATCTAAGAATATGGTTGGCGAAATTATTGATATCAATTTTTCGAATAAACTAATAGTTGTCATAAAAATGTATTGTTTGCCTACTCTGAATACTCATAGTGGAAATGAACTAGCCCCAATCGACAATTTTTCAAGAAAACAATTTCCTTGGATTATTTTTCTCCGTGAGATAACACGGTGACATTGCCAACATTTTCTGGGACACCCTGTGCATAATATAATCGAGATAGCTTCGTCTTTTACAAAGAGTCAATCTTGAGTTCATAGTCAGCTGAAGTCATATTTCAGAAAGGGGTGCCAAATATTTTTCTGGCCAAGGCAATAATGCCTCTCCGCAGGGGCGGCAAATTAGGCCCGGACGGTGCACATGGCGCTCTTTTGTTTTCTGCCGTCCGCGGTCATTTCTCACAAATAATTCGGACCGCATGAAAAATTGAGCAACATCGATAGGGCCCTTTTGACTGCATCCTGCTGTCTTGCCGATGGTGTCTTGAACACCCTGTGGTTCGGCCCGCGACAGAAATAGACAGAGTGTTTCAGTAAGTCGAACTCAAATTGATCAGATCCGTAAACTAAAAAATGATCGAAAAGGAATATCCTCAGATATGATTATGAAATTGAAAGAATAAAGAAATACATTGAGAATTCGCATTCTCTATGTGATAAATGTATCAATTCTTTCTCGGTCTATTCAACAGAAAACAACTACTTTCCTGGCTATATGCCACGACGAACATTGAATTATACTTCTATTGAACATACACGGTAAGAATTTGAAAACGAAATCTTCTGAAGTAGAGAGTTTGCATTCTCCTTCATATGAAGATATGCACATAATATATCATTCTGAATATTCAACAGAAAACAACTTCTTTCCTGGCTATTTGCCACGTCGAACATTGAATTATATCTGTAGAACATCCAAAGAGAGAGCATGAAAAATAAAAATCCTCTGAAATTGAGAATTGACATAATCTCCCAAATCGGATGAAACAATATGATGTATTATGATATGAGAATATAACTCGCCATAGAATGCGAGTTCTCAATGTATTCCTTTATATACAGGGTGAGTCAATAGTGTGTTCTCTTTCGATATTAGCCAAACCGTCAGGTAAATAAAAAAATTTTGAATACAACAGTTATTGGTTTATATGGGAGCTATCACCTAAAATTATTTTCATATCTATAGGATGTTCGAATTCCAAGATATCGGCTGTAGATGGGTGTTTTCAAATGGGACACCCTGTATATTATTGCATTTTCAAATTTTACCTGTAGAGCTGATTTCATCAATGTATCTCACTTGGGGTCTAGCGGAAATGATTACAGAGATATAGGGTGTTCAGAATCGAAAATTTTCAAATTTGGGATTTTTTTGTGTCAGAATTATTCATTATTGGTCGAAACGGGTTTCATGTTCCTATCTCAATGTTTGATTCACTATCTACTGAACTCTAATTGGAATATATACAGGGTGATCAGAAATCTTGAATCTTGAACCACCTTGTATTTGTTCCAATGAAGTGTCAGTAGATGGTGATTCAAAAGTTGGGATAGGGACATGTAAGCTTATATCTCTATAAACATTTCAGCTAGTCCCCAAGTGCGATACATTGATGAAATCAGCACTTATAAGCGAGAATCTAAAAATATAATAATATATAGGGTGTCTCATGTGGAAACACCCATCATCAACCGATATCTTGGAATTCGAACACCCTATAGATATGAATATGATTGCAGGTGATAGTTCCCAAGATAACTGTTGTATTCGAATTTTTTCTATATATCTATCGGTTTGGCTAATATAGAAGGAGAACACACTATTGACTCACCCTGTACATATCCATTTTTTCAAGTTCATAGTTGTATCTGAGAATATTCCTTTTCAAAACTTTCATCCAATCAAGAGGTTCAAACTTGAACGATGAAAAATTGTTATTTTTATAGACCTCAATCGCAGATTCGTGATTAGGTTTTTTCAATTCAGAATTTCTTTCCACGTCCTGTATGAGGAATATCAATTTATCATACTTTAAAAAATGAAAAATTATCAATGCTGAATTTATCGGAATTAACAACGAATTCCGCTTCCCCACATTCTCTTGAAGAAGAAATAATAAAAAGGAAATTCATAGTCTGTGCATATACCAATCTCAGAGTTGGACTATGCATGAATTGAGTCAAAACTGAGCATTATTATTGTTAGTTTGACCGACAGAATAATTTCAAATGGCTGAAAAGCTTTTCGTGAACATTATTAAGCTCCATTTCACATATCAACAACTATAGTAGATACATTGCTCAGGAATGAGAAAGTTGAAAACAATATTATGTGACACATGATAAAGGATATAGAAACATTTTTCAGTCCAAGTCCAGAATAACAACATATAATATGGTAAGATTTTATTTATATATGAGTATCTAGTTTTGTCATGAGTTGACGTCATATGACGTGAAAAACGACGTGAATAAGTCACAGCCCTATGAACATTTTTCTCATCATCAATGACCACCACTGTCCTATATAATATGATGATTTCTGATATAAACTATGCATTGTTGTGATATGGTTGGTTCCTCCATTTGTCAAGTCAAGTCTATCGTTCAGCAACGCAATCGTTGGTACCTACTGGAGGTACCTACGCATCTCCATCAGAATGACCCCCAAGGATTTATATGACTACATGAGACCTGCTACTCGTATTTGTATCCAAAATCATGTAGTGAGTATCGGAGACCAAGAATTCATGACATTAATGTTGGCGTATAGAGATTCATTTTATTGAAACTGAAAATATCGTGATGTTCTGGCATGCTTTTCAAAGGCAAAATCTTCTGGCTCAGATTTCTTGGTAGTTATGCCTTCGAGACGAGAGAGAGCTTTCCTCTCGTCTCGTCTCGTATAAAAGAGATACATTTGTTCTCTCGGCTCCTAGAGAGAGTCGTTTCTCTAGAGGAGAGAGGCCTTCTCTCGTCTCGTCTTGTTTCGACTCGACTTCTCTCGTCTTCTTTCTTCTGACCCTCTTTTATATCTCAATTTTCAGTCATGTGATTTCCATCAAAGTTTGAGTGGTATGAATAACAATCAATGTGATCAGTGTCTAAGAGACAAACATTATTCTGGACAGTGCCGTGCATTTTTGTTGAAATAAAATCGGTCGGTTTTTCATGAAATCATGAGATATTAGAAACTTCGATGCAATACAGAAAGTACATTATATTGATAATCCGGAACTGACAGTCATTATTGCGCATACCTTATTCCGTCTGCATGATCGGAATTGACATCAACTCCTTCATTTCATATTTGAATATGCTTCTTGACACATTCCTGGGTATCGAATGTTTTTGTACTTTCAACTAACGAAATATTATATAGAGTAAGTCCGTTTTTCGTTGTAGGAATTCCACAAAATTCACACGACATGTTTTCGCTCGCATGGTACAATGGAGTATTTTATTGTACCATGTTTAGCAAATTTTTTATGGAAAATATAAGATTCCTGTGTTTTGTTCCTGAAATATGTTTTTCTTTCTATTTCAAGTCAGCATAGGCATTAGATTTCAATTGGATTTATTTCACTTTCAAAGGAATGAAACATTTTTTTATATTCATTTTATTTCCATTTTGTACCAGAATATCTTTCAATTTTGTCCATTTTTTCAGGAATGAATTTTAGGTCTGTTCATTTTTGTCCAGGAATCAATTTTAGCCTTGTTATTGAATAAAATTTACTAATTATAATCATCTTCTGATGATAGATATAAGCTCATCATCCGCATTCAACACACTCAAGAGAAATGTCTTTTATTTTGGTATCAAGTTCCTCCCAATAAATCTTTGATGAAGATGTGAAAATCGATTTTCTCAGAAGGTCTGTGAAACTTCTTCAGGGTCGACCCTGCATGGTGGATTGTGAGAACATGTTTTAGACGTGTAGAAAGCGGTAACAGTTAGACTTCTTGCAGCTACCTTTCGATATCATAAGTGCATCATTCAGAACTTCCTCATATTGTTCCTGATACGTCTTCAGGACGTCTCTGGAGGATATTATCGGGATATTCTGATTCATTTCCATGTAGAAAATGGTAACAGGTGGACGTCGCAGATAAAAAAAAGCGCCTGAGACGTCTTCAGGACGTCTCTGGCGAATACTATTGGGATGGTCTGAGACGTTCTCAGGATGTACAAAATGGTAACAGGTGGAAGTCCTAGAGACGTTATGCGGATGACTCTCGACATCCTATAAGGACAAAATTGGGACGTCCTTAAAAGGTCATCAAAACGTCTTTGTGTTATCTGGACTTCATCTGCCGAGAACCTACGACTTGTCCTTTCTACACCATGGTGAGGTTGGGATTTAGGGGAGAAAAAAAATGAGAAGAATTGTCCAAGAGAGGCCAATAGAGAGGATTGAAAACTGAAGAGCGAGTATTATACCATCCAAGACCAGTTGGAGATTGATGAGTATATGAAATATTCTCTTCAACTCGTTTTTATATCGAAACCAGCAATGGTGCTCCACCTGAAAAAAGGAAGTATTCCTTCCCAGATAGCACAAATACATCTCTCTTAGACTTTCACAACGTCTTAAAAACGTCTATGGACGCCTTAGAAACGTCCTCTACAGGCCGGATGTTAAAAATCACGACGTCTTTAAGATATCTTCATGATATCTCTTTCAAGTCTTATAGAGGCCTATATAAGACATGAGAAAGACTTCATATGGAATGGAATGGATGGATTCCATGGTTTCTTCGGGGAATAATTGAAGTGAAATTTGAAGTATTCGAATGTTGAAAGTATTATTCAATAACTGTTTTCTTTCCTATGTTTTTCAAGCTGAAGTGCCACTTGTGAAGCAAACATGTAGGAACATACAACACAAATGAATAGTTGATAATTGTGACATTAAATCAGAAAGTATACATCTACCAAGGACAGGTGTGACATTTTCAGAGACTGAAGGAGTTTCATTCACAAAATTGAATTTTTGAAGAAAATCGGAATAATAAAATCAGCATTTGAATCGAGTTATCTGGAATGTTGATGATATTCATATAACTTGCACTTTTTGATCATCAAAATCGAGAAAATAGACCAAACAATTGTTAGAAGAATATACCAGCATAAATCTGAGACTGTCATAATAGTTGTTGATCTTATAATTATTTCCCATTTGTATCTGTTCATAATAATTATTATGTCACTTCCTCAACTTATATTCACCATTTTCTTGGACTTCATAAATAATTCTTTTCAAGTGCACCTGTGATAGTCTTTCTCCTACTACCTGAAAAAAATATATAGATATTTGATGATTGATGATTGTGTTGTAAAAATTAGAGTAAAACATAATATATAACTTCACCTTCAGAAGAACCGCGTAAAGAACATTTTATTTCCAAAAGATATGCTGGATTCCCTGATACTTCAGAGCTGTTATGTAGTGTTCCATTTGTTACAGGAATAGGTGAATAATTCATAGCACCTACTTCCTGTCACTTTGGAATTCCTTCATTACAATTTCTTCATCCTCTTCTGGAAACAGATTTGAATGAAGTTGGGAACAAGTTCATCGTTCTTCTATTTCAACAGATGATAAATGCATCATGCAAGCAGACTGACAAGAGTTATTCAGGATTACTTGATTGCAGTCATTCTGATTCTGATGAGAATGACATGATTCTGAAGACATGCTCACTTCATCACATTTTGCTCGTCAATAGCAGAATTCCGAAAGCTGTGACAGAAAAATTCAATATTCTTCATCTTCTTTATTGACTGTCATATAACTGGTTTCTTCATTTTTTTCTCAAAACAGGGCATCTTATCTACAGGAATACTGGTTGTATTAGACTCTGTTGATTGCTTTTTGTGTGAACCAAGCACATTTTATATCTCTTGGAGAAATTATTTCCAAAGATTCCACATCCTTCCTGAAAAAAATGATATAGAGTAGAGTTTCATTATTGACGTATTTAGGACGTGAGCGTCAGATATCTTTATAACGTCTGAATGATGACATCTCTCAGACGTCTTATTCAGGGAGTAAGACGCACAGACTGAGATAGAATATAATCCGGGCATCTTAAAGACGTCTTGTGCTATCTGGGTTCGGTATATAAATTCAGCTATATAAGGAAAGGCGACCATGTGGACAATAGTCTAGGTAACATTTTCATAACAATATCTTCAACTCCACGGCATATCAAACTCATATTTCGTTTGGTTCTCCTAATACTGACAATGAAAGCTGGTCGTGAAGTTCTACAATAATTCGAGTGTTTGCGATCCCTTTGTATCCCTGTTTGGGTGTCTCTGGATTCAATACATATTTTCGTAACGATATCTTCGATTGCGGTCAGGCTGGTAATTTTCGGTCCCAACCGAACAACTATTTCGATGCTCACAGTTAAAATCGTGACAATTCTCAAGACATGTGCCTCTCTATCATTACATGTTCAAATTATGCCTAATTACTATGATGAGCCGGGCACAATCTCATTCTATTGCGACATTTGGTAATCTCGTTCTCCATCTAATTTTGACCGATGATTTTTTCGTCGTGCGGCTACGGATTTTTAAAATAATTGCGCTCGAAAAACCGAATAGAGATTTTCCGATAAAGCAATCGTGCCTGTGACCGAATAAGGCGCAAAATAGTTTTTTATTTTATGGGTTGTGATTAGAATCATTTTTGTCGGTTTTCGGTTTTCTATGAAGATTAAGGCGAATACCTATATTATACAGGGTCTTTAAAAAAAACCGTCAATAATTTTTGCATAGGGGAAACATTTTTTGTAGTCAAGCCAGCTTCTCCCATCACATCATCATGATGCTCATTTTAGAAACGATACATTGGTATATGCACCGTTATTGGAAATTGGTTAATATTTGGCAGATTTTTTTTATGTTCTGGTTCCCACGAAAAGGGATATTTTGTAATGTTCAGAGAACATCGGGTATGTTTGGGTGCTGCACGAATATGGGAACAGTATTCCAGGACAGGAATCTGTGCCTTATAGATCATAAGCAGCTGACTGGAAGTGAAATAGCTCCTGGCCCGAAACAGAAAACCAAGTTTTTGGGATGCACTTTTAGCAATTGATCTCACGTGATTTTCCCAAAAAAGGTTACTGCTGATAGTGATACCAAGCATTGAAATTGATGTCTTCAAAGGTATGGTTACTTCTGACATGCTTATGTTTGGCACAGTGAGATCGGCTTTTCCAGAGAAAAGGCATGCTTGTGTTTTGTTTGCATTGACATCTACCAAATTATTGGATCCCCATTCGAGAATTGTTCCCAAGTCCATATTTATGTTCTCAACATTTCTTCCTCGTTCGTTTCTGATTTGCCTGGCTGGTATTGGAGCACTGGAAGAGAAGGCGATATGGAGGATACTATCATCCGCGAAGCTGTGCACTGGACATGAGGTTTCTTCCAACAAATCGTTGATATGAAGTAGAAATAGTGTTGGTGCTAGAATTGATCCTTGCGGAACACCAGCATTTATAATAACAGAGTCAGATGAAACTCCGTCGACCACTACATGGAGAGACTTGTTTGAGAGAAAACTAGCTAGCAGAGAACATAGCTGGGGAGGCAAGCCATAAGATGAAAGCTGGGCGAGGAGTCCGTGGTGCCAGACTCGATCGAATGCCTTGGAGATATCAAGTGCCACGGCTAAGGTTTCGCCATATTTTTCAATAGATTGCTGCCTAATATGTGGGACATAAGCGAGCAGGTCACCAGTGGATCTCTGATGACGGAAGCCATATTGCCTATCGTTGATAATACCTGAATGTTCCAGGTATTTCATGAGCTCGATGTTGATAGCTTTCTCCATGATCTTTGAAATAATAGATAGCAGTGCGATCGGTTTGTAGTTGTTAGGTAGATTCTTTTTGCCTTTTCCAAGAACTGATTGTACTCTTGCAATTTTCCAGTTGGACGAGAATATCCCCGATTTGTAAGAGTAGTTGAATAACTTGCAGAGAACAGGTGTTAGTTCGGGAGCACATTTCTTGAGAACTATCGGTGGGATTCCGTCGGAGCCATGCATAAGCTTTGTTGGTGTTGAGACCCAATAAAATCGTCCTTATAGTACGTTGGCGAAAGGTAATCTCGGGCACATGACTGTCAATTGGCGTTATGTTTGGAGGATGTTTTCCCGATGAATTCAGAGTGGAATTTTCAGCAAATAAATGCGCAAAAATGTTGGCTTTCTCCTGGGCAGTTGTGGCTAGTGTTCCATCTTCCCTGGTTAGAGGAGAACGAGCTGGAAGTGAAGTTTCTTCCTACAGCTTTGGCGAAGGACCAAAATGAACGGGATCCTTCAGGACATTCAACAAGTTTTGATCTTATTTTGGTATTATAAGCATCCTTTGATGATCGAATTGTCTCATTGCATATGCCTCTAGCCTCGACATATTCTGCTCTAGTCTCAGGGCCTGCCA
Source organism: Phaedon cochleariae (assembly GCA_918026855.4). Taxonomy (NCBI): domain Eukaryota; kingdom Metazoa; phylum Arthropoda; class Insecta; order Coleoptera; family Chrysomelidae; genus Phaedon; species Phaedon cochleariae. The sequence goes on along the minus strand of OU896720.1, from coordinate 16,011,338 downwards.
TCGATGGAATGCTGCCTGTTTGGAAGCGACAGCTCTAGAGCAGTTTCTACTGAACCAGGCCTTATCGGAAGATGTTCTCCTTGCAGTGTTCGGTATGTAGGTTTGCATCCCCAATATGATGATTTCAGAAATTGTCTCAGCACATCGTGTTGGATCTGCTGAGGAGAAACAAACTTTCTTCCATGGAAACGCTGAAATAAACATACGAAGACCTTCCCAGTCGGCCGAATTGACTGCACGACCAAATCTTTCTTTCGCTGTGCATGTCGAACTGAAACAAAAAAAATCAAATGTAGGTATACTTATATGGAAAAACATATTTTGCAGCGGGCACTAATATTCAGTATTTATAGCAAAACTATTTTGCCGTTCTTGCTAATTCTGGCCTGCATATTGGAGGCCAGCATAGAGCCGACCAAAATTGTTTGCTGGTCGGTTACTCCGACCACCATGAACTAAACTGACAGTGACAGGGTATAAACAATTCTAATGGCAGCACAGGTACCTGAATCTGAAGTAAAATGACGGAAAAACTGTGACAGAGAGTTCCAAATTTTCGAAAGTGAGTAATTATCAATGTACTTATTATTCCATGAAAATAACGAAACCGGCCGACAACTAGAAGTGTGCGCCTAACTGGTCATGTTCACTAAAAACTGCAAAGAGATTTTGTTTCACGAATCGAGTCGAATCAGCCATCTTTATTCGATATTTGGAATTCTGTTTCTCGAATGAATCGTGTAAACTCGACTCGATTCCTCGATTGCTCAAGAGGAGTCGGGTCGATGCGTTTTGTCAATCTATACTTATTTATCATCGAATGTTTCTTTTTCTTACCATCTTATTCATTCCAATTTGAGGTTAGATCATCTTATTTATGCAATGTGTTTATGTGAAAGCACATCAGCTTTGAAAGTGTGTAATCAACTTATTACTTCATGAATATAATATATAATTCATTTTCGATGTCGTTCAAACTCAAAGATGCCCACTGCTAAATGTTGATAACATTTCTAGAACAGCACAGAACATGGCCACGGCCACAGGATGATTTTCAGAGTCTAATGGTCGTGACAATAAAATACTGTGAATCAGGCCAAGCCAAGTAAATTCATTTTGGCTTGGCAAGTGAACTCCTGAGAAATGATATAATGTAGCATCTTTGCTATGATCTAGTTGCATAAAACCTCAATGCACAGAATATTTCAGATTATTTATATACCTATTCCCTTCATACTTTGACCTATCCACTAATAAGTGGGGTCTCAATGATTGTATCAGAAGACCAATCAACCTTTTGTTCAATCCAAATAGCTCAATAAATCAATTTTCAGGTAATGAAAAAGGATTAGGTAGTTCTTGTCGTCGACGAATTAGATCCAAATTTCTTTACCTATCTTTAGCTGCTGAAATACCATCTCGAACAATAAGAATCATTTTTATTTTTGTCTTGGAAATGAAAAAAATTGAAATTCAATAACCTCAAATTTGTGATGGCTTTGGGGCTATGACCTCGGTGCTCGATTCATTGGATCAAAATCTCATCCCATTTCGCCAAAAAACCGACGATTTTCGAGGTCGAATTCGATCGCGACTTGATCGAGAAATGGAATAGGAAATGAATTCGACTTCGAGTTCATCATTGTATCATACGACAATCGACGATCGTAACAGAATCTCCCGGCTGATATATAGTCTATATAGTACTCAGCTCAGAGTACCGAACAATCTCTGTCTCCGCCTCTGCATGTTACAGCTCAGAAGACACGTTATGTCTGTGCCATGCCACACAACAAAACAGTGTATACAAATATCAAAGATCCCCAGCATTGACTTTGATAGTCGTGCCGAGGTCGTTTCTATCCCTTTGCCCCTTTGCGGAACATGTAACAATTAGGCTGAAATTTAATCATTCGAGTAGCGATTATTTTACGCTGGGCTGATCACAGTACACGTCGCTAGGAATGTCCGCAACAGAACTACCATTAATACAATGTAAATTGTTGACGATTCTGCGAGCAAAAATAAATTCATCAAAGCAAATTCACCCTATTGTGCGCAACTTTATTGGTCAATCTAGTGTCCCAACGCTTTTCGTTTCACAGAATCCAATTCAATAGCCGAATACCCGGCCATCTGATTTCGATCAGAATCATGTAATCGGAACAATGATATTAAAATTGCAGATCATCTCAAATATTTGCATCTGTGTTATTCATCGAAATAATTATTTTCATAACAAGTTGGGCGGTTCGAAGGGTGAGTACTGAGTAGGAAGCATTCCATAAGAACTCATGTGTTAAAAACAAACATCTATTTCGGATAAGTTTGATACACCGTTGATTTCAAGACATAAAAAATTCTGTTAATCCCTGATGAAAAATCCAGGGCCGTATTTAAAAAAGAAGGTTGATGTAGGCAGCTCGAAGACCAAGCGCCGATTTGTGAATCTGATAACACCACCTTATAAAACAGAAAAACTAGCAATGAGAATGTGTAATTTGTTTTACTACATCTATTCAAGTAGATATATAAAAAGAAAATGGAATAAGAAAGGCATTTTGTTGGTCATAAAATTGTGCAACTTTATTCTATTTAATCCTCCCTTCAGCTAAGGGACGCAGGGACATTTTGGGGCAAATCTTCTGATTTTTCCTTACTACACGTACCTTTATATTGGAATGATATTCATATTTTTATTTCATAGAAAGAAGGAGAAAAAATCCCAAAAAATCTGGATTAACGAAAAAAGATTAGATTTATTCTTCAATTATGATAATATTGAGTAATTATCAATCAATACCCGGCCTTTTGCCTAGAACTAAATATGATTACTGGGTACCCAGCACTGTGTTCTGTTCTGATATACAGAGCACCGCATATGGGACCATTTACTGGGCCACTGATGTCAGGTATGAGGAAAATATGTTAGGCCATCATTGCCCCATATCGGAATGTTTGCTGGGATACCAGTGCCAATAAAATAATGAGAATTAAGAAGCCCCATGTTATCACGTCATCAGACTATATTGATCAACAGTACCTATTTCGATTTTCATACTCCTATGGAGGAAGAATTCTGATATCAAGAAAGGCCACTGATAAAGCTAATGATGAATTTTATGTTTCACTGTTTCAGAAGTACCTCGAAACCAAGAATCCATTTTTAAGGAATGTTACCCAATAAGATGTATAGATACTACGTACCAACAGTCACTCTGAGAAGTTACATCATTCAATATATGTATAAGAACAGAGAGGTTAAGAAGATATCACTGATGTGTTATTCAGAAAAAACTTCCCTGAAATCTGGTATGTGTCTGTTCCGAGGTCTGTTTGATATAATATAATGAGAGGGTTATATTGAAAAATAAAAAGTTACTAGACTTTCAGACCCATTGTACTCCAGAAACCCCTACCCCTTCCCCTACTTCGATAATTGAAATTCATTACGCAGCAAACTGTTGAACGAACATTACTTTTCGTGACTGCGATATTGCCAAATGACATCCTTTCGTACCCATAGCTCAAAGGAGAATTTCTTGAACAATTTCAAGTCGAAAGTGCCTCATACACTTTTGTCCAGAACTATCGAAGAGTGATAGGAAATATTGAATTGCAACAGAGTGTGTAGAATTTTGTTATTTTTTTCATCTCTATAGGAGCGCACGAAAAGAAGATTATAGTAAAATGATATGATTCACTATCATGGTATATAAATAACTATTATTCGTTTAATATTCGAAAAATAGCTCGAGTCAAACTAAACTAATTAGTTGAGATCATAATTCGAAATGAGAAAAACAGAAAAAAACACCGGAAAGAACGAAGATATACGAGAATACGTTAATAACTCAATGTTGAAAAACTCTCAACTACTCCCTACTTTTATTTTTAAACTCTCAAATTTTGTGACTATGTAATACTCCGGTATTGAGTTTCATTCTAAAGTGATGATATATAAACACTATAGTATGGGTCTTGGTTGGTATGTTCACTCTCGAAATAGTTTCTTTCAACTCTATTTTTGTTTTTATTCAATATTTACAGAGAAATAAATAGTGCGTGAGTTCGAATGTGCTTGCATTGAACATTTAGACCAATTGAATTGAAAAAAAATCACACCATAATATACTAAACTATAGAGTCACATCATTCGCTCTATAGCTTTTAGTGGTCCTCCTGGGAACAGGTATTGTGTTCAATTTTACTCTATTTTTTACTGTGTAATTCCTACTAATGAATAAACTTTTGCTGATTGTAACTAACAAAGAGGAGATCAGCGTGAGGATCACTTGCAAAATTCCATTCATAGTAAATATTGAATATCTTCCTTGGACACAAGACAATACCGATATCTTCATCGAAATCTCTGGGGTGGTCATCGCATACTTCATAATTTCGCCGAACTGTGAAGAATAACCTGTCAATCCCCATTACCCAGACATTTATGACATAAAAAGGTAACAATACTCACTGATATTTCGTAATGTTTTCGGAAACTCCACAATAACACGTCAAATCATGCATGTAATATGAAAAGATAAGTGGCTCGAAGGTTTTTCGAGTATTCCGGCTCAAAGAAACGCCCTGCCAGGCACAATGCAACTTTATATGAAAATTCTGCACGCTTGGATTCACTTGTTACTCCGAGATATACAAAATGTCCTTTGAAATAACCAGGGAATTTCCAAATAGGTTGCGCCTATATCATAGCACATCGCTCTTGAATATTATATACTGGGTGCGTCTTAGGAGAAATTATTAAATTGGACCAACATGAATCTATTATTGAACATATCAAAAATGCTAAAAGGGCAATGATCCACTATATACAAACACTGTTGATAATCAAAATATGAACTTCTTGTAATCCTACACGAAGGAAGAATTATTGTTCAAATCAACGAAGATTTCGTGAATTTAACACAATCTTTAACGCTTAGACACATATATGTTGCACTATGTTAACTTCCCCAGGAAAATAGTGGAATCCAATATCCTATTCTCGAATACTGCTAATTTCATGATACTCATAATATATTAGGTTTGTCTACCTCACCGTGAAAGACACTAACTACGCAGGCAAACATGTTAATGATGTTAGGAAATTAAATGCATATGACAACCTAGAAATATTTGAAATTATAAAAGAGTTATGAATAAGGATACTAGACTCATTTGATAAAGCCCTATGTATAGTTTAGTGGTGTAGGATTAGGATTAACATGTGAAGCCAACCATGCCAGACATATCATTGAATTAGTTGTTGAATTTATTTGTTTTCTTATTCATGATTTGATATTTGATATCATCCTTTTCAGAGTTAGGCAAGTCAATGTAAGTTTAGTTCATTGCACGAGTATTTCACTTGAAGAAGCATACTGTTAAAGAGAAACATGTGTTTTTAAGAATTTTTCAGGAATCTCATCGTTTGTGAAGTTTCTTCTTTTCCTCTTATTTTAGTTGAGAAGTGGTTGACTCACTCGCAATGACTAATAACATTTGCATACAGAAATACAAAGGGTATGACATTTTTTCGAAATCGGTCAAATTTCAATTTTTGCCTTTATGTCGGAAACAGTTAGAGATATCGAATTATGGTTTCCACCAATCGATCCCCTGGTAGTTTTACTCTACCTGTTCTGAAAATAGGGAGAACTGAAAAAATCAAGCAATGTTCAATGTATCATTGAAGAACGTGAAATTCTGGAAAAATGTTTAAAACTATTGAATATGTATACTTGGTGTTGGGTAGGGCAATACGACCAACCTAAGGAATCCTGGAACGAACTGAATATCGTGACGTTGAACCATACACGATGAGTAGTCGGAACCCAAACGATTTGTCCAATTTGAAATTGGTATCGACATCGACATTTGATGGCACTCCATAAAGTGATTGTGAGAAGCTTCAGAAACGAAAAGATTTCAATAAAATTCCCAATAACATGCGGTATGTTCCGCTAACACAGTTGGTTTTCTGGGTGAAATATCATTCAATTAATCGACCTAACATTGATTTGCCGAACTCACATACAGGGTGGAGACTTATATTCCACAGTATTTACCTACATTTTGCAAGCAGGGGTTGTTGAATCAGCCCCAACATATTTTTTGCAAATGCAACCGAATGGCTTTTGACCCCTGCGGTTGACTAAGAAATCCAGCGTTCTATCAAAATTTTGATTTAGTTTTAGTTTTAGTTTCTACCTATATTTGAGAGTTGCATAAAATCATAACATAATTCTGAAGTTTAACATGTTCTCAGAGGATTCTTATCAAAATTTTGACTTTGCGATTCAGTTAAATAAGGCTTCACCAGTATGCAGCAACACTTTGATACGAAATGTGGATTGTTGTATCGGTGGTAACGATATGACACCCAAGCTAAATTTCATTTCGCGACTGTGTTGAAAGAAACTATGAAATAAAAGCATGTTGAGGGTATATTCAGCTACCCTGGAAGGGCTATATTTTTCATATCGCTAAAACGTTGACGTATGTGGAGACTTTTCGGAAAAAAAAGTCTACTTCCTCTAGGGAATTTATTATTCATTATTATGTCTCCACCCCATTCATATACCTACTGACCCAGAATATTAAAAATCTACTAATTGGAGAATTGCGGCCTGAATTTCGATAATCTATATTGAGCAAACAATTGTTACGAGAATTCCTTGATTCATCAGAACCTTGAACGTGAAGACTAAGTCAGTGATTATTAATGATGCAATGACAGGTGCAGCGAGACAGTCCGGATTATGTTTTTTTTTTTATATTATTAAAATTGAATGCAATACAAGTTAGTTATAACTATTGTTCTCAATTGTTCTAGGTGCAACTAAACAGACCCAAAAATCCAGTGACCGAAAGAACACATAATCTTCTTAACAGTCATGTCTCAGAAGAACGGGGTATAGATAATTGTTCAAGGAAGATAAGAATATAAGTAAGTTTGAATATTTATTTTCAATCTATATTCTGTTTTTTTTTCAAATTCACCCAAAATCTACTGAAAATTAAAGTAGTGTCAATGGCCAATACATGTTCTAGTGAGGTCAATATTGAACATTAACCAGGCCTTTCAGGAACGTCTTTAGGATGTCCAGTTTATGTTCGATTCGGACCTAATAAAGACATCTTATGGGACGTCCGATTTTGTAACAACGGACGTCTTGAATATGTCTCATGGACGCCTTTGAGATTCTACTGGGCGTCCTGAAGACGTCCCAAGCGTCTTGCGTCAACATCTTGATGATCATTGTGGTGTCTGGAAGTTGAAATTGGTTATTATTGTTTCTAATTGTTCTAGGTGCAACTGAATAGGAGAACAGATCATCTTCGACACAGTCATGGCTCAGAAGAACAAATGATAAAAAACTGTTCATGAAAAATAAAAATGTATATATATGTATTCGATATATACTTCCATTCTATCTTTTTATTTTTGATTCTATCCAAATTCTACTGAAAATAAAAGTACTTTTGATGTCCAAAATATGTTCTAGTAAGGTACGTCCATATTGGACATGAACCAGACATTCAAATAACGTATCTAGGACTTCCAGTTTATGATTGATTGGATGTAATGAAGAGATCTTCAGAACGTCCGATTTTCCAACAATGGACGTCTTGAAAACGTCCTCGTACGTCTTTGACAAGTCTTTGTGCTGTTGTCTAGGAAACTAGTCATCAGACCACAGCCATCACTCCGGCTCTAGCACTTACGGAAGAGATACCAAATAATATATTTTTTTCTCATTCGAACTACTGCAAATTAGTAATCACATAAATATACTCACTTTCTGAACTATCTTCGACAGGTGCATCTGTTTCCAGAGATTTCAGAATTTTTTTTACATTACAGAGCACATTGTGAAGGTCTGGGCCTCAACTGCTCTTTTTTTGCTCTCGTGACAATTTTTGTGCCGACCTCAAACGATCATTATCTAAACACTTGATCACTTCATATGGCCCAAGAAAATCATAATCAGATTCACTTATATGCATCTCTGAATCTCCATGCATAAAAACAAAATTACCCTGTGAAAAAGTGACACTATCTCTTCCCTTTTGATTTGTCGTGGACCTGGTTTGCACTGACAATTTTTCTAATATCTAACAAATGTGAAATATAATTGCAGATCCATTTTCTCATTCCTTCCATTCGCTTCGAAACGATTCATAAGGAACAGTTTAGCCAGAGAAGGTAATGAATAAATCCTCAGTACATAGGGTTTTTTCATGTTGTTCAAAAAATTCTTGTTTGTACTCACTAGAGATTATTTTTGGATGATATCAGATTTTCGTGGTATCATTGATTCATCCTTCAATAATATCATATCCATATAGTTATTCACTAGTGATTCTCTTGATTATTCCATATTGTGAGTATACTGCGAGGTATACTGTTAAGTAATCACTTCCACTCATATTCATGTTCTTTAACACTGACATGAGTAAATATTCTCAATGCATGAATAGAGCAATTCGTTGAAGAGAAAAAAATCTTATCAGACACACGTCACAATAGGATAGGATTAACGGATTAACGGATTCCGAGTTGTTTCCTCATCATCACAGTAATCAAGCTTACGATTCCAAAACGAAGAGGCACATGTCTTGTAAACTGTCACGATTTGAAGACGTTGCCTTTCAAATCGAGTCGGCCGTACACCGAAATTCACGGACCAGCCGCGTTATTATATCAAATTATCGAGATGCCTGTACGGCCTTCAAACATCGTGAGGGCACTCAGACGCACGAATTCACATCAACCCGAATTGGTCCATAGTCGGATTTTCAGACCAATCAGGGAGATTTTGGGGTTGGCGGTAAATTCAATTCGCATATTTGTGGCAATACATTTGAATCATTTTTTAGCAAATATCATTTTGATTTTATGCTATAGGTATGGCGTATGGCGCTATATAGAAATATACTCAAATGAGGAGGGAAATATTCAAAGTCATTTCCACAAGTGTTCAATAAAATGAACAACAATGGTTGATGACGGAAGAACGTTTACATTTGCATCCTTCCAAAAACTATGCAACGATTCGAATAAAGGAATACTGAACGAATGAAAATAGACCACTAAGCAAGGTAAAGTTGCATAAAGTTTTCAATGACCTATCGAGGGCAACTGTGAAGTTGAAAGATTCATTGCAGCAAACGTTTAGCAAGTGTCCTGCAAACGATAGATCTTTCGCCACATGGCATTACAATTATTGTAAAGAATTAATTTGCAAACATGTCAGAAATTTTATCAAGTTTCCAGTACAGTTGAAGATGTTCAAGTCCATCAGCAATCAAATTATTTTTAACTTGCTTCAAACTTTCTAATTTTGTTATGACTTTGTATAATACTTACAAAGGCATCACACTTCCAACAGAAGTATTTTTACAAACTTGGCCGAAGTTTACTAAATTTTGTTGTAGATTTACGGTGTGGTTACAAATTGTAATTACCAGTAAAATCTTTAGCCACTTGTCTGACGTTCACTTATTCATATAGTCTAATTAGCTAAAATATTTTCAATTAGCTGCCACATCCGGTTGAACTTCGATTTTTTTAATTCAACACTCTGTATATTAGTGTATTTTCAGATCCCTCCATGAAGCGCTGATTCCATCAATGTATCACACTTGGTGTCTAGCAGGAAATAATTACAGAGATATAGGGTGTTAAAAATCTAGGTTTTTTCAACTTCAGAATTTTTGGTGCCGAAACTATCCATTATTAGTCGAAACGGCTCACATATCTCTATCTCAACTTTTGATTCACTATCTACTGACATTCAATTGGAACAGATACAGGGTGATCAGAATTCTGAATCTTGAACCATGCACCCTGTGTTTGTTTTTATTAAATGTCAGAATATAGTGCATTAAAATTCAGGATCTGGACATAGAAGCCGTTTTGACCAATCATGCCAAGCTTCGACACGAATAGATCCTTGAATTAAGAAATATCAATTTTGAACACCCTATATATATATCACTGTAATCATTCCTGCTACACCCCAAGTGTGAAACATTGATGAAATCAGCTTTCCAAAGAGAATGTAAGGATGCCATAATATACATGATGTTTCCTTTGAATAAACGAAGTTTATGTCTAATTGAAAGACTTTTTCAAAAATAGTTCACATCAAGCAATGACTGTACCCGAAATTTCAACTCGATGTCTCTTTTGGTTCCCTATAAACATCGAATGGATTGGTTAGGTGAATATGAACCTGATGTTTATTTCAAAATGTTTCCATATAACATATATACAATACATATTAGAGAATGTAAAACAAAAACCATGAAGCATTTCTCAATTCAAATCAGTTGCATTCCTGCAAAATTTTGAATGATCAAGTCACAAAGTTGATTCAACACAAGAAAACAACTGTTATAAACAATTCAGTTTATATATCATGATATCAACACATCGATACAAGCAGATGACAGGAGCCAAGATTCAAGTTAAAGAATAGATCTATCGTGCTTCGAATATATTACCTACATATTAATACTTTTAGTTTGACCTGGGCTGAGAATACCTGGATTTTCCATGATTGAACCATGCCTATGCCCTATGCCATTTCTACAGTCTCGAAAGCATGGTCAGTGTTGTAACATCAGTTCGAAACTTTCCAAAGCTGTCTTAGTAGCTGAAGATTTTTGTGTCCATGGAGATGATTCAGTATTAGATGAAATGTTTTTTCCATCTGGAGTATTTATTCCTACATTTTGAAGGATATTTTATCCTGAAAACGAAAACATATTATTATCTTCATTTTATTGATAGAGAGCCTACTACAAAAACTATTGAAATACATGGAACAGAAGCAGAAGCGCAACCTCCTTCATTATTTTCTTCAACATCCAAAATAAAAATGGTTGGTAAGGGTAGCATTTTCTTTTAATTTCATTAATAGGAACAGTCTAGTTCTGTTGTTCGGCATTAGTTGACTTGAACAAGTTTCAATTCATAGAGCGATAAAAAGCAACTGGCGAAATAATGGAACCGTTCATGCTTTGAGGCAATAATGGCAATGATGACTTAATTGTAAAGAGAGCCTTATTCGCTCTTCTTTTTATGGTACCTACACATTGATTATCAATAAAAATAATTTGTTATATCGAAATACACTCGCAGACTCGAACAAAATTCTCCGAAACACTGAATCAAAATCATAGTGACCAAACAAAGCATCTACATCTACTTTGAGTGACAACAGCACGCCGGAAAGAAACAATCTTGTAAAATTCAGGTGAATAACGTTGGTTGTTCAATTTTATATAATAATATAATATATAATTCAGTAGATAAACATTCATGCTCTCGTCGATTCATGAGAAATATGTGATATGCTGATTCTGTCGATATACAGGGTGTTACCTGATGGCACGCAACGTCCTAGGGAATTGTACTTGGAACTTCCCATCCCGAAGATCTCATGCATATGTCCGAGCAAGAACGTCCATGGAATGTCCCAGCTGGTACATCATTTCAAATGTCCTAGAAATAGCATCCTTGAGGAATGTCTATGCAAGGACGTCCTTGATTTGAGTATTCGATAGTAGTCCTAGGGACATACCTTAAGAACGTTCCTAGTTGGTCCTCAAGTGTGCGTCCCACAGACGTCCAATGTACGACCGCGGTACCAAATTTGAACGTCCTATGGACGTGCTGAATGTCCCGATAGGGCGTCCTGATTAGGGTTATTTGAGCATGTAGCCACACTACAAGAGACGACTATTCTGGTGACTCGACGAGGAAAAGTTCATATAATCATACATAGGTGCGGAAATGCACTGTTCTCGTGATACATGGTGTCAAACCGTTTTTCAAAAAATCAGTTTTTTGTAATATTGTGAAAATCTTATACCCACTTTTGATGACATTTCGCAGTGTTATTTTAATCATTGAGGAGTTGATCTAGCAATAATCATATTTACGAATAAGCGATTTTTTTTAAAAAGTTTGACACACTGACACTTACACTATATGCATTTCCGGACCCATGTTCGTTTGAACCGTCTCAGAATCCCAAAAAAAATCACCTATATACTTGAATAACACACTGTATAATAAACAAGGTGTCCTGAAATCATATAGAGAGATTTCAACTACAGATTCTAGAAAAAATATTGTTAAAAATGTTCATAAAAATATGGGTCCAGAAATGCCTCACTGAAGGAGAGCCTGATATGATTGTTCTGTCTGAATATTTTCGAAACCCTACGTCATAAAATGAAGAAATTGTCTACTGGTACCTTAATTTAATGCATAATTTGAAAGTTTTGACAATTTTCTGAAGTTTTGATCAGGAGCGTGAAAGATAGGTGGGGCTAGGGGCACTTTTTCTCCCAACTTTTTGTTCATGTAATTTTTGACAACTTTTCCAGGAAATATGGAACACTCAATACCCTCACACAAAAATTGTACTTTTGTTTAGTTTCGATAGCATTCGCCATTTTCGAGATAAATCAATTTTTAAATTCTGCAAAGTAATGAAAATAGTGCTTTTTTCTTAATAGAGTACCGAATTTTCCCAAAAATTATGGTTTGATGAAGAATACCCTTTCTCTCGACATCTACTCTTGATGTTTGATCCGAAATATGTAGGGTGCAATGAAAATAATGAAGTGAAAAATAATATGGTAGGTTCCCCTAAGAAAAAGTACTATTTTTATTACACAGCAGACTATTAAAATCGATTTATCCCGAAAATGGTGAGTGCTATCGAACAAATTCAAGGTGAAAAGGATGTTTTTTTTCCTATTTTCTGGTCAAATTTTCGAAAATGGCAACAAAGAAGTTGAGGGAAAAACTGCATCTAGCCCCACCTATTTCTCACACCACTGATGAAAATGTCAAAAATGCTTAGCATTTGCGAATTATGTATTGAAAGGTAGGGATATACATGTACAAAATTCTGTAATTTTATCACAGAGATTTTCGAAGATATTTACAAGAGAACCATGATCTCAATAAATGAGTTAGATATACCTTTTATCACCAACAAAATGAATATTAATTCGAGGTATTGATATTCGAAATATATTAGTTTGTATTATTGCCGTATGTATGTTATGTGGATAAACATTATTTAATATTGAAATGAATGAAGTACCGCATATATTCCTGATAACAATATCAATTATCATTGAACAATGATTTGTTAACTATTTGTTTTCGTAACTTACTGTTAAAGAATAATTATTTATTTTTATTTGAGGTACATTGAAGCAAGAGGAAAAAGGAAGTGATATTCGTTCATCATTTAGTACCTATTTCTATTCAAGCCAACTGAATATATTATTTGTTTCTGTCGAATTCACATAACTTAGTCCATATTCATGCAGATATTTTTTAATATCAAATGAATTTTATTTGTCTATAAAATACTGTTTTCATAATTATGATCTAATTTTGTACACTGTCTTTATATGTCATGTTTACCCAAACCGAGAAATAATTATTTCTATCAAATTTTGTTATTCTCTTGCGCACTTAAGGATTTCCATTTTTCTCAAACTTCTAAGTTCTTGGGAATACTTCCTTTGGCATATAATTCCGAAGCTTTTCCGTTCTATAGACAAACGAGTTTTGATGTGTTAAGTAAAGGGAAGTTACACTTTTCTGCGCACCCTGTGTATTATTCAGTGATGGTTATAGTCAAGGTGGGTGATCCGGTTGACCTTCAATCTTCATGAGTCAATCACTACATATCACTTAAAATTGTAATTCACAGTATATCATCGATAGGCTGCATTTGTCTCTCATTTTTGAACAACTCAAATAACTCAAAATTAATTTATTTTAGGTATATCATGGAAGAAATTGGAAAATGTTTGAAAATACAGAGGGCTTCTCAATAGCGAAAATATCTAAGTCGGATACTTCATGTTTCCTCCCCCGTTTCTACAAATTTTCAATTTCATGTTTAGTTCCCAGTAGATGGAATTAACCGTTTCTGGCTCTCTGTCCGGGGTCAGTGTCCTCCGACCTGTGACAGAAGTGACCTTGGGCAGTGTGGCCTCGTATGGTGAAGTTATGATGGAGTTACTTTGGATGTGGTTATCTCATAATGAGAGAGGCCTCGAAGGGAAGTTGTAAGAGTAATCTCCTTGTGCGTGACCGTGCATGGGAGTGCGAGACCTCGAGTTGTAAAGAGACCTCGACCTTGACGGAAGGTTCTACCGTATGCGGCCTTGGAAATGAAAGTGAGTTAGTCGAGGTCCAATTGGTATTGGGGTGCTATGTGTAACGTCGTGACTTCCCCTTTTATGAACGCAATAACTGCCCTCGAAGCACAGGTTAGCAAAATGACGTCATAATGACGTATCTTGCCAGGCATTATTGGTCCATGACATCCTCGACTGTAATGAGAAATGACGTCATTGTTCAATGTTTATCAATTGATTCCACATTATAAATTCTATATACATCAAAATTGAAAATGTTTGTTGGTCGTCTCCTCGACAACCCCTTACATGACATGAACCCACACTAGATTTGAATGCATATGATCCCAGTGGGTATACTATCCTCACATCACTCTTTCAACAAGAAATATTTTTTTTTCAAATGTAATCTATCTGGAAATGTTACTTTGCGAACTCTTTGCGAACGCAGACAACTGCATTGCTTCCTGTTCAGTTGATATAGATAGAACATGGAATTCACTACTGAAATCTGAGAATGGAAATGGTTAATTCAAGATCAATTGATGAAAACATCCTGTAACTCATTTGATTGCCAACATCACCAATTGTCACTGAGAACTGAAAAGTGTCAAGACATATACGAATTTGCTATTCAGATATCCATTTTTTATGTTGAAAATGGGAGCAGATTTGTTCCCGAAACGTCCAAAGCTAAGTGAAAATCTGATATTTTTTCTATATACCTTTATTTCTGTTCTCCAAACCTTTTTCAATACATTTTTTTAATGACAAGCTAGTGACTTTTTCTTTTAGGCTCTCCAATAGGGAAATTCTTTGAACGCAGTGACATTGTGGAGCAAATCATCTGATTTGTCCTTACTACACGTTTTTTGAAATAATATTCATATTTTCATTTTGAAGAATCGATGAGAGAAAATTCCAAAAAATCTGGAATAATGAATGTACCACCTATTCGATTAACCTACAGACAGTATTTAAGGAATAACAACTTGGTTAGAGATGTTCTTGAGAAATATCATGAATATAATAATACTCCTTATGCAGTGTTGATATCTTGAATTCAATTCACTAGAAATATTCTCAGAATATTTGAAAGAGTTCATTTCGAATGTTTGAAGAACATCCCTAGAATAGTCGTAATATGGTGGTAAGTGATGGAGAAAAGCCATCAATATTGAGCTTATCAAATATCTGGAGAGCTCAGGAATCATCAATGATAGACAATAAGGCTTTCGCCACCGAAGATCTACTGGAGATCTACTTGCCTACGTCACCCATTCATGGCAAGCTTCATTAGAAAAACACGGGGAATCTCTAGCTGTCGCGTTGGACATATCGAAAGCATTTGACCGTGTTTGGCACGAAGGACTCCTCCACAAACTATACCATCATACGGCTTACCACCTCAGCTATGCCATCTCTTATCGAGTTTTCTTTCAGGCAGATCGCTTCATGTGGTGGTGGACGGTGTATCGTCTGATATCATTGACATCAGATCCGGCGTTCCACAAGGATCAATTTTGGCACCAACATTATTCCTTCTTCATATCAATGATCTGTTGGGAGTAACAACTTGCCCCATCTACAGCTTTACAGATGATAGCACCCTCCATACTGCGTTCTCTTCCAGAATTCCCATTTCTGCCCAGGAAACTAAGAACTCACGGCGCAGGCAGGTCAATGCTGTCAATGAAGACCTTGCTGAAATCACAGCCTGGGGAGCCAACAACCTAGTTGAATTCAACGCCACCAAAACTCAAGCCTGTATTTTCTCTAGAAAGGCGGAACTCAGTATGACCGAGAGAAGAGCCATCCGCCTGGTGGGTGACGCCACACTCACTCACTCTTTGACATCATTGAAACACCGTAGAAAGGTCGGCGACCTTTCACTTTTCTATCGATACTTCCACGAAAAATGTTCTTCGGAAATCTCTGCTATCATCCCTTCACTAGCAATACCAGTCAGACAAACTAGACAAGCCCAGTCAGCACATCCTTTCGTTGTCAGCCTCGAAAGATGTCCAACAGCACTTTATCAAAACTCCTTCATCCATAGAACGGCTAGGCTCTGGAATTCATTGCCTGAGGAAGTATTCCCAACAACATATAATCTCCAGAAGTTCAAAACAAATTTCAATACCCACCTCCTAATATCCCTATCCTCCCAAGGAACGCACGATGTTCTTCGAACTTTATACGGATTCCCTTTCCCTATGAATATTGTATTTTGTGCTCTCTGGGAGGTCATGCCTATAATAGAATGGATAGTGATAGGAGGTAGTAGTTGGAATATTCATTGAACTTTAGGAGATTCTGGGGAATATTTCTTCCCTATAGCTATCATATAGCCAAAGAATCTCAAACCAAGCAAACATCGTTTCTCTGGCAGTCTTTTTTTTATCGCTTGGTACGCACGAAAGGGAATCCCAATATTGTTCGAAGACCATCGTGCATACCTGGGAGGATTGGGAGAGGAGGTGAGTGTTTGATTTTTTAGTGAACATTATTGGGAGATCATAAGTTCTTGGGAATACTTCCTTAGGCAATGAATTCCAGAGCTTTACCGTTATATAGAGAAACGAGTTTCGATATAGTGCTGTTCGACATATTTTGAGGTTGACAACGAAAGGATGTGCTGACTGCGCTTGTCCATTTCGTCTGGCTGGTATGACTAGTCGTGGAATGATAGCAGATATTTCTGAGGAACATTACCCGGTGAAGGATCTATATATAAAAAATTGGGTGCTGAACCCCATATGTGAGAACAGTATTCTAGAACAGGTCGTATTTGTGCTTTGTAAATCATGAGAAGCTGTTGAGGTGTTAATTAGCTGTCGGTTAAATTATGGCAAATTCGCGTTGGCATAACTTCGGTCATTTTTTATGACGGAATACCTATTCGTGATCTTTTACGTATATAATCTAGTCAGTACTGGACCAATACTGTATCGAAAGTACTGTCATCGACATTATTCTAACAGTGGACCATTTTCAGTGTGATGATGAAGATCATTTCACGATGCACAATTTCCAGGATGATGCCAACTTCCCATGATGCCTTCTTCCCACGACTCCATACCATCACGTCCCGTTCAAGTTTACTAGATGAATTAATTAATTTAATCCTTCGACATTCCTTGGTATTGTTTGAGATGCCCGTTGGTCACTTTCTGGGATGAGAGTAAAATGGCAAACTCGCGTCACGGGTGCCGCGTAAACCATGAGACCGACAGAATAATGAATGTACATCCGTTTTTTTCAATTCTTGGGATCTCTTGGCACTTCTTGGGATTACCTGAAATGTCTCTGAATTCCTTGGAGTTCCTAGAGGAAACGAAGTTTTGTGTGCAAAAATTCGACGGCGCGGTTTACCCCTCAAGTAAAAGGCATTATAAAGGAGATACGCCTAGTGCTATGAGAAATAGTTTCGATATTACCAAATCGTTTGGTTTATCAAATGAAGTTAAATGAATTGATGTTGCATGAATCATGAATGCACCTCCATTCCCATCATAAACTGATACCCATGTTTATTTATAATTTTTTTCAATGTGAAATATTTCTAACAGTCCATTACAGGTATCGATATTGGAAATTGAGTCTGATAAGGATATGACCACCTGCTTGAATGTTTATTTCTTTGTCACGTTTGCTATTGTTTAGTTGAATGTTGAATTTTTGTGCTGCTCCAGTGCTAGATTGCTAGGAGGCATAATAGCTACCTATATTTTTGTTGTGTATTTTACCTTTTTATCCATAATATTTTCGAATACACGATATTGGTGTACACGACGTAGGTATCATACGCGAAGAAATGTAAATTCTCCATCAGAAGCACGCACGTACCTATTGAGGTGGAGGAACAGGGGACAGTATACATCCCTTGGAGACAGTACTGCTCGTGGAGACACAACCGATGATTTATAGTAATTTTTTTTCCTCGCCATATGGAATGCATCGAGATATGCAGCTTTACGCATACCTGCCAAAAACCACAATTTTTTTTTCATTCTCTTCAGGGGATTTTCTTTACGAGGAATGAAGATTCATTTTATATGGAAATTCATTCTGAGACGAATTGATTCAATGGTTTTGTAATAACTTCTGTTTATTAGGATATACAGGATATTAATTCGAAAACTTCAAATGCGAATATCTCGCAAAATTGAAATAATGAAAATATGTCGTTTGGCACGAATGTTATGGACCTAAAATGAACTAGAATAACCATAATCCAGAGTGGATGTCAAATGGTATCTACCTAGTTGAAATGTGACTCTCAATTCGTTGCTTGTCTCACGATTAGTAAGTATCTTGTATCTTCTTTTATGAATAGGTATATATAAAGATATATACAATATACCATTGAATTTAGTTTCATGAAACAATCATTACAATAAATGTAATGCGGATTGATGATAATCCATATCTGTTTTTTTGCTCGTAGTAGGTATAGACCTATTGGAAGCTGCCTCTGTAACGAACAGGGCAAAGTGTTTTTTATGGATCATTACCATAATTATCATTCTTAGTTACCTATGCCTATATTCTCCTTATATCCATTGTATCATTCGAGTTAAGCTGTGGACCTCTGTTGAAAGCGTCATGTACTCTTTGAAGGAGTTGAGCACTGGGATATTTGATTAGCCTCATATTATTAGGGTGCCTCTATAAAAAATGCAACAAAATTTCATTTTTCCGAACTGAAAATTTTCCAGGAAAAATTTGAATAGTTAGTAAATTGGGCGTCCCGATTCCAAATCTGAAGTGATTTTCGACCTATTTTGACTCCTAATATAATTTTCCGAAAATTTGAGTAGTTTCATGGCTGTTGGCGAGCAGTGTATATCACTGAAGATGACCCCACTTGGTCATAGAGTGCATTTTTGGTAAATCTCTCGCTCCAGCAAATTTCAGGATCCTTACCCAACGATTACGTAAGATACAGGGGTGGTTCCATTTTAAATGGGTCACTCACACTGTATACTTTTCTAGTTTGATTTGTCACTATCTATCAGAGTCCATCCTGTATTGCTTATTCTAGACGTATAACTATTTTAAAGAGTCGTGGTAGTGCTTTTATAGGTATACTTTTTTACATTCCCTAGTTTCCGCCAAGTGTGGGTTGGTTACAAAATTTGGCAACGATGCTCGTGCCTGATGACGTACTTCCGCTTGGTTAGTATCATTGCGACACATTAGGTGGCCAAAACAGTGATAGTGGTGGGGAAAAGGAATTCATTATGTCATTGTCGTTCTTGTACTTGTACATCGTCCATCGTCCATTATGTGAACTTGGTGGGATTGTGGTACACAGGTTGGGTTCAGGGGCTTTTATTAAAGATTGGTTGCTGAACTAGGCCTATGATACCTATTTATCATGAACACTAAGCATCTAATTCGAAGTATATTTGTCTTTTCATGGGTATTTTCAGTGATTGTGGTGCCAAAGGCGGTGTTTCTGGAAAATTACTTCCATATTTTACTGGTGAGTACACATATATAAGGTGGATTCATACAACATTTATTGAATTATAATGAATTTGAGATTTGAACGAATTTTAAATTCAAAATATATGGGTGTTCATGCAATATCCTTTCATCAGCTGTAAATTCTTTTTTTAACGCGGCTATTTGACGCATGCGCTGTCGTGAATTACGGGAAAGAATGTTTTCCACTTTAATTTTAGTTTTGATATTTTATTTTAGTTTCTTGCATGAGCACCTACATTACATTTCATAGTTTTATATTATTGGTTTGAGTTTTGAATTCATTTAAGTTCGAAATTTTGCTTGCAAGAATCCACCTTTACTGTCTTCTTTTGCTCTGAAAACAAAACCACTCCTTGTGAAAAGTTTCGTGAACATAGTTTCTTGAAATGAGATTTCATATTAGTGTGGATTTATGCAGCGTCATTTAACCATATACGTATTATATATTTAACATGTATCATGTCACAATTATCAATTAACATTCATCATGTAACAAGTAGCGAAAATGGTACCATCTATGCATACCAAATGAACGTTTTAGAAGAAATTATACGCATGCGCACAAGTCAGTCCTTTCAACCTAACCCTCCTTTTTTATGTAAAAAAAAATAATACATTCTCAAATGTTATTTATAAACATATAAACATTAGTTTCCTGAAATGGAAGAGGCAGAAGCGCTTTTTGTCCTGATGATGCTGTTGATGGCATGACATTTAATTTTTAGGTTAATATCATAATATCATTACCGGGCGGACCAATCCAAGATAATTTGCGAACAAGGTTGCGCACAATAGGAAAACCTGGTTCATTTAATGTAAGAACAAGAAGTTAAAAGTTGGCCAACATTCCACATGTTACATGATAAATGATAATTGTTAAATGTCTGCATAAACACAGTCATTGGAAAATATAAAATTCAACTTATAATTGTAATTGTAAGATGATAACTGTGTCATGATACATGTTAAATGACGCTGCATGAATCCACACTTAATTCTTCATATCCCAATAACCATACATACCTACCTATAGGCATTTATTATTGATAGGTTATCGAATTGGTCAGAAATAAAATGATATCTTGATTTTGAACTGCGATGACCAGGTCAAAGACAGGAAATTGTGAGGTTTTCATCAGAATTCAAATTTCAATAAATGCCCCTAGTGAAATGCAAAACAAAGGATTAACAATGGAATCTGAAATTCGTCATTGCATTTTATTGTATCCAGCAGAGAACCATCAATATTTCATACCTACCATAGCTAACTACTGAATTTTTTACAGGGGTTGTGAGTACTTTTTACTGATTGGGAATTCAAGAGTGATTGGCTGAATAGGTATTTTTAGCACTATACAGGGTGTTCCTTAAAGACATGCTAATATTCAAGAGGGTGATTCTTCAACTCATTTCAAGAAAAAAACTTCCCACTAACTTATGTCCTAAAGTCTTAACTTTTGAGATACAGGGTAATCAAGTTATAAAAAAACAGTTCTTTCAAAATAACTGGGATACTATTGTAGACATCTTCATGAAATTCAATACATATCTTCTATGCATCAAGGTGCATTTTTTGATGTATACAAATTTCCCTTCTCTTCACCAGTGGCGCCGTTAGGGGGATATGATTGATTATATTATACTTGAACGTGGGCAACGAAGAAATATTTCCAAATTTAATGAAATGCTATCAAAAATCATTCAATTTTGTACAAAAAAGATCCTCTTGTTGATACCCGATAGAACGTTCCATTTTCAAGAAAACACGAAATAAAGATATCAAACTTCAAATTTTCATGTATCTGTATGTATCGGGTGGACAAAAATAGAATCTATGTATATGTTCAACTTTGATACCCCGTACCCCAGAAGTTAAAAATTTTACGACATACGTTCATATGAAGTTTTATTCTTGTAATGGGTCAAAGAATCGCCACTTTGAATATTAGCATGTCATCAAGGAAAACCCTGTATGTATGTATGTCCCTAATAGCACACAACGTCCTAGGGACGTCCCTATTTGGTACAATTCACGTCCGAATGTCCCGAACCAAAAATAAGTGTCCTTGGGACGTCCCATCTCGTACATCTCATGCAATGTCCGAGCAAGGACGTCCACGGAATGTCCCAGCTGGTACATCATTTCAAATGTCCTAGAAATAGCATCCCTCAGACGTCCCACGTGCTACATATTATAGGAAGTCTATGCAAGGACGTTGTTTGCATGTCCCTGATGGAATATGATTTTAAACGTTCCTTTAGGGACATCCATCGGATGTCCCGAGTAGTACATATTCTGGCATGACTTCAGATCTTATATAATGTCCCTTCTAGAAAACCATGAAATGTCCCTGATGGTAAATTCCTCCAAATATCTCTGCACAAACGCCCTTAATATTTCCAGGGTCGTATAACAATCGAAATGTCCCTTAGGGACATGCTTCGAATGTCCCTTAGGGATATTCGTCAGATGTCCCATTTGGTACATGAACTGTACTCTTCCAATGTCCTAGATATAACGTCCTATGGACGTCCCAGTCGGTACTTTCAATATGTTGTCCCTGCGAGGACCTCAACTTACACCTCGCCAACAGATGATTGCTCGTGGGCTATAAGTACTCCTCGTCAATGTCCTTCACGTAATTCCATTGGACATCCTTGGGAAACTTTTTGGGGACCTTCTATACGGACCATCAACTCAACTGGATGTCCTAATCAGTTATGCAAGATCTGGTCCCTAGTTGGTCCTCAAGTGGAACATTTGTGCGTCATATAGACGTCCTAAATGTCCCGACAGGACGTCCTAAGGATATCCATGGGACATAAGTGTGTTATTAGGTTATTAGGGGTCTGTATGTATGTATGTAATCAACTCCTTTGGACTCGATTTTGACCCACTTTAAACGGACCGATGATTTGAAATTTAACAGGTGTACTCGATTCTGGTGGCAATGCACCATACAATTCAAATTGGACAAAAACAAAATGGCGGACGAGTCTTGTAATTATAATTCCATTCGATTCAAAATTGGTATCTAGGAGTTTTGGTGGTCGGAGATTATGATTCTTTCATCAAAATTGGTGAATTTAAGATGGCGAATTCAATACTTCGGACGAGTTTTGTAATTATGATCCGAATCTATTCAAAATTTCTTTCTGGTGGTTTACGGGGTCAAAGATTATCATTGTCCCGTGAACATTTGGAAATTCAAAATGGCAGGTCCAATGTGGCAGACGAGTTTCGTAATTATGAATCGATCGTAGTCAAGATTGATACCTGGTGGTTTTAGGGGTTGGAAATTATGATTCTTTCATCAAAATTGGGAAATTTGAGATGGCGGATCCAATATGGTGACCTCGATGGTGACCGAGTTTTGTAATTATTTGATCCGATTCTATTCAGAATTGGCATCTGCAGGATTTCGGGGGGTGGGAGATCATGATATGATGTTGTCAGAATTTGGAAATTTTGATATGGCGGATACAATATGGCGAACGGTTTTTGTAATCATGCTACGATTCTATTTCATAAATAATCTTGTGGTGGTTTTCGGGGTCGAAGATTATGATTCTTTCGTCAAAATTAGGTACTTACAAAAAATATGAAAACACTAAAAAAAAAGATTTCGCAGTTAGTGGAACTAAAAAAATAGAAAATAAATAGAAATTCAAATAACTAAAGAAACACTCTTCTATAAATTGCCAAATCAAAAAGAAGTAAAGAATAAAATAATAAAAGTGTGTTGATAAATACACAACATACCTACATAGAATGTACTGTGCATGGAGTGAATGCTACAAAATCATTATCTGATCATGTTCGGAAAGGTATTCAATATCGGTTTGAAAAAGAATATCTTTCAAAAATTCGATAACTGATTATCGACAAGAATATAATTTTCTATAAAAATAATAATCCTGCTTCGAATGTCTGTTGTTTAATGCTAAGTCCATATGTATCATCAAGCATTCAGGAGGAAAATTTAATCAAAATGGATCTTCTCAGAAATATCATCAGACGTATATAATCAAAGTTTAGGGCAGTTTTTCTCTAGTAACAACTTTTGCATATTGTAGTCTCGTAGAAATTGGAAACAAAGATCAAAATCTCAAAGTTGGAATGAAACGTTCAAATTTGAGACGTACCTATATCTATGTGTAAAATCGGAATGGAAACATTTTATTTCCTCAGAAAATATTTCAGGAATTCAAACAAATAAACCTTTCAGAAATAAAATTGAAAAAATGTGACTTCAGACCAAGTGGGCCAGTTTTCATCTTCTTCATCACTGTGAATTGAATATCGCAAAGCACATTCAAGCCTCATGAGTGTTACTGCAAGGTAAAATGACCTGTTCAGAGATATTATTTCTGCGTCACAGTCATTGGGCAAATGAACGGCGAGATTTTCTCCATCTTCGAATCATCCCCATCAAAGTTGAATTCATATTGAACATTCCTAACCGAATATCGGCCAATATGGTGAAAATATTCATGGCAATGATTCGTGGATTTCAATATAAGATACAAAGTATACAGTATCTGGACTCCACAGAGACCTACAGCCTCTTGGAGAGGCGACCTCATCATCTCCAAGAAGTTTAAGATCAAATAATTAAATTTTGTATGCTTATATTCTGGAGAGTTAAAGAATGAAAACCAATTTATTTTCTACTTCCAAGGAGTGTATTGACCAGGGTTGACTCAGAGTACTTCTAGCTTGCACTCTTTTCTTCGCAATGATTATGATTGAAAGCTGACCACAGAAATTGCAAATTGTGAGATTTTTTCATGGAAAAAGTACTTCTATTCGACACAATATATTATTCACAAATTTGAAAGCGAATTCTTGTTGAACTTCTTTATGAAATTATTTGCTTCAGCATCAAGATAAAGCAGCATTCCTATTATCCATAATTTCAAACAGTTTATCTTATAATCAAATTGATTCTAGTCTAGAACTGAGCATTTCTTTGAAGTCAAACAAAAGTAGGTACCTTCCTTATGGAAAAATCTCACAATTTTCAATTTCTGTTGTGAAATTGCAAAAAAAAAGTGAGGAGAGAAAGTTGAAAATTTCAAATTTCGTTAACATTACCGATTCCATTTCAAATTTCAGGGTGAACATACTGAAATGTGGAATGCCTCTACAAGAAGATGTAGCTCCTTGAGGTGCTATCTTCAGAATCAAGGTAATTCGAACTATTTGCTCATTTCAAGTAGTGGATTTTTTATCAAGGTAGGTACTGTACCTACACTAATTATGAGACAAACAAAACCTAATATTGTTTAGGAAAAGGGTTATTTGAACTTTTCTTTCAGCTTTGACACTAACTTTTGGTCAAATGATTTAATAAAATGATAGATTCTCTGGTAGAAGCCAATAGTTGTTCAGAGTGAAGTAAAACTTTGGAGGAAGGAAGGAATAATCAGTCATCTCCATACTTTCAATGAAGTAAAAATCGATCAAGATTCGAGCTTTGAAGAGGTTCATCCTCAGTGCAAGTTTCAAGTTCTACAAACTATTCCTGGTCAGATACTTAATTCTCTGGAGAATTGAAACGCCTTTTTTTACAATATCAGTGTGATACCTTGTGAGCACCTTGATTTTTTTTTGAAACGGATAACCAGTGAACAGTTATCAAGATATTTGAACGATCCCAGATCCTGTATTATTCATTATAGGCAACACCTTTTCACCCCAAACGAATTCAATCTGTCATACTACGATCTTCAAGAATTTCATGAAATTTCATTTATAACACCTCCAACATATCAAAGAAACAATAAAATAACATGGGTTTTTTAGAACTAGCAGAAGAATATCTTCTTGCCTCCTGTCGCGCAATACAAATACCGACTTATCAGTGGGTTCGTCATCTTGTTGATGTTGTTAGCGTTGTTAGCAGGTGGACAATCTTATCTTGAAACTTGTTACGTCATGAAAACATTGTTATTATTTTCAATCACATATGTTGAGATTGGCTTGACAGTAGATTATCATTTTTCGAAAGGCGTTATATTATATCATTGACTCACTCGGTGGTCATAAGCTCTTGGGAATTGTTCCTTTGGCGAAGAATTCCGAGAATGTTCCATTCTATAGACAAATAAGTTCTTGCAGAGAGTTGCTTGATATTATATCTCGATTTTAACGACAAAAGGATCTGCTGACTTTCCTGCGGAGTTTTATTGGTGTCAAAGAATTAGAGAGTGTGGCATCACCACACGCAGGCGAATGTTTCGTCTCTAAAAGTAATCTAACAGCATCAAAGTACTTTTGGTTACTGAACATCATATTATGTGGGAACAATATCTTCTAACAAGGACTATTCTCCTCTACTAATTACATGCACAGAAATAGAATTTTGTCGATTGAAAAACAATTGATTTGAAGAAGAGTGAATTTTCAGACTATTATTCTTGTATAGTATACTGGGTGTAACATAAGTACGTTTGAATATTCAAGTATCGTATTCCTGAGAACATTTCAAGAAAAAAAGTCTATATAGACTTGTGTCCGGAAATGTCT
Organism: Phaedon cochleariae; assembly: GCA_918026855.4. Classification (NCBI taxonomy): domain Eukaryota; kingdom Metazoa; phylum Arthropoda; class Insecta; order Coleoptera; family Chrysomelidae; genus Phaedon; species Phaedon cochleariae. Next base: position 15,985,120 of record OU896720.1, on the reverse strand, counting down.
CGTTTCGGAGATACAGGGTGTTTAAATTCATTTTTGTTTCCACATTTTGAAAAAACTTTTGCAGACAATAAGTAATTCGGACGAAATTTGGCACCCGGGTGTTTTTTGACGTTATAGAAATCATAACTCTGTATTGAATTCCATGTACCATCTAGAGGGTGCTGCGTACGCTGTCATCGCTTAATTCAAATTGCTCTGACATTTTCGACTGTAAACTTTCGGAACATTCCATGGAAAAACCTCATTTCCACATCTTCTCCGAGTAAAAAAAGGTACACCCCCTCAACAAAAGTGATCGTTTTGGAGATATTCACAATTTTCCATATTGATGCATATTACTTAGCTCCTAGGGCGCTAGGTGGAGTTGCTGAGAACTTCACAAAACTGAGTATGTTGTAGGTCTCGTCAAAATGAAATAGTTTTTTGCTATGATATGTTTATCGAAAACTGATTTGTTCTCTGTATTTCAACACCCTCTATTTTCGAAATGAAGCATTTCCGGACACAAGTTTATATAGCCTTTTTTTCTTAAAATTGTCTCAGGAATACGTCATCTGAATATTTCAACGTATACATGTTACACCCTGTATACACACTAGTCAAATCCACCCCACATATCTCCTGAGTTTGACCAGTATAGTAGTTTTTCAGTGTTTTTTTTTCAAATATGAAAATAATCACCTCTCGAAAACGCTAGCTCCCGATCGAGCTCTCGATGACGTGATGAACCTATACCGATAAGCACCAATTGCATATTTCTCAACAACTACCAATGAAAATATATCCACTTTCTACATATGAATGATAACTGACTTCCACAGTAGGAGTGCGTACTGAGATACACACAATACAGTTCATGTCGTATCGTAAGTTGCATTAGGTTGATCGTGGTATACCTATATAATGAAATGAAACTTTTTCTCTAAAACTATAACATGATTAGATTTTCCACTACATCTGATTAACATAAAACTCAATTTTTTCTAGATCTGTTTCCACAACTCCAATACTCCACTGCAGATTCTAGTACAGGACAATATATTCACAGGACCCAGCAGTAGTTCAGAAGTGTGCTGAGACATCAGAGTGATGGAAATTAGCGTACTTGGTGGAATGATGTAGATGCTAAACAACGGCGAGGCAAATCGAAGGTCTCGGATCATACTCTGGTTTGGGGTGAGTAGTTGAATATGGATGCCTCTGGCGAAAATTGGTCACCTTGAGTAACTGAAAAAACAATGAAATTACAACCCTGTCGACAAACCTACTCTTCAATTCGCCTCGGACCCTTGAAAATATTCTTCAACTTGTAATCCAGTCGAACCGTAACCCAGACATAGTCGCAGAAGGTCTGCTCTCGGGTCTGCTAGATCTGATTTTCTGGTATGTTGTATCCAGGATGTGCTATTGCAAACTCAAAGTGACACCAGAGCCGAAAAACAGCCAGAATTTTGACCTCTAACAAGTTTACGTTTAACCAGAAAAAACATTATGGCTTGTCCATGTTCGAGGAACCGAAAATTTCCCATTATTCAAAGAGTAAATTACCCTAACAAACATCAAACTGTCTGAGTTACAGCCCTTCAAAAACAGGGCAAGTTTTCAAAATTTCGAAATATTGTTAGTTTTCAAAATTTTTTTGCGATTTCTCAATATGAAGCGATAATTTTACAGAAAATTTGATTGGAACTAACTATGAAGAAAATAATTGGAGCTTCAATGCGTGATGTGGGTTCAGGGCTCTTATCGAGAATAGCCTCAGGGATACAGCTGTTTGAATTTTGAGTGCACTTCAGCACTTCCAAAAAATAAAGAAACATGAAATGTAGAAACAGAACAAGATCACTGAAGTATAAATGTTCTTGGTACATGCCACAGGGTATAGTCACTTTGAATCACATTAAATTGTATGTTCTCATCAGAGATTTCACATTGAGAAACTAATGAATGTCTCCCTAGTCATATACATAAGATACGAATTGAAGCCTCATTTTTATTTCCAAAGTAAAGTCAGTCCAATCAACTTTGCTGAAGAGCCATCGCTTCATCACGCAGTGAGAAATCGCAAATTATTATAGCTGAAAACCTCGCTGAAAACAATTTTTTTTTTCTGAAAAATTTCTCTAGATTTGAATGGCTGTAATTTGAATAGTTCTATGTTTATGAGATCGATTCTCATTCTGAATAATGGACAATTTACTGTTCTTTTGAGAACAACATAATGTTTTTTTATATTTATCAGTTCTTCATGCCGAAACTTCGAAAAATCTAGAACACGGTTAGAATTCCGCCAATTTTCAGTGCTGACCGCCCATCCAACGCATAGGCGAGGTCGAAAACTTAGGTTTTTCAATATCACCTCCATAGATACATACATACATACATACAACAATTCAGGATCACCTGACCTATTGCATCTATGGATGTACAGATTGTTTGAACGATTGGTCGTTTTGACGTCATTATACATATATTATATTAAATACATGTTGTATCAAAATTCAGTATCAAGATTTCAGGGACTTATCGTTCAGGTCAGAATTGAACCTTTTTTCAAAAAATATGTGTCCCCAAACGCCTTGTTACTGATTTACAGAGCGTTGAAATTTTAATACTATTTTATTTTTCAGCACCATTGAAAAAATCAAGGTTTCTTAGGTTCTCATTTTCAGCTGATGTTTCGAAACTTGTAATTGAGATCACAAACTAAATATGTAGCTGTTCTTGTTTTATTTGTGATAATAGGTTCCTCCTTCTGTTAAGAATATTAATCAAATCTATAGCAAACTACAGAAGATGCGTTTTTCTCAATAACGGTCGCAAATGCGTGAAAGTTAGAGAAGATGGAAAAGTTTATAAATATAGTAAAAAACTCATTCCGTTTGTCAGAATTCAATAGTGGCGCACCACAATTGAGTTTATGGAGCGAAAAGGCATGACCATTGAGAAAATATCCCACTGTAGATTCTCACAATCACTCAACATACTGTATGATGTGGACCTCAAAACGTAACCTGGGTTTCAAATTTGATCTGAATGAATCGAAAACTATGAAGGAAAATAAAAAAAAAATTGAAATCTTAATGCTCTGTATGCATTGATGACAAATTGTTTGCGAACACATGTTCATAAGAGAAAAAAGTCTTATTTTGATATGGAAAAAAGGCCCTGAAATCTTGATTCTGAATTTTGATACACCCCGAATATTGTATAACATAATAATAAATTATTATCAACATCAAAATTTATTTCAAACATATAATATGTGCTCAACTGAGAGCTGAAGTTGTGTCGACATTACCCATGGTGACCGAAACGAAATTGCGGAATTCATGATCTCCCAATACAAGTCCTTATAACTCTTACCTATGTTTCATTTCATTTTGATGATCACAATAAGAGATGAACATTGGTCAATGAAACACATATAGAACAGAGTGATCAAGTTTCGACGACTGATATTCTAGGAATCGATGGACCATCACTATCACTTTTTCGGTGAATCAGCTAAGATTTTTTTAATAAATTCTTAGATATTTCAATATTGATGATATATATACCAATAAAATTCTTCGAGTACACATGAGAAATAATTATGAATTGATAGTATGTCATGTTTGATCGACGTACGGGATGATACATATTCTGAGATATGTGGATATCAAAACAATGCACCTTTTCTTGAGAATCAGCTTTCAAGCATTTCTCAATCATCTCATTTTTTACGAATCGAAAAAATATGTCTATAATGGAGCTTACGTTGTGAAAGTGTAGATGGTTTTTAGTGTATAATTTTGATGTTGTTGTAGTTGTTGTTGTTGTGTAGAAAGTTTTCCTCCACACTTGTATTTTTATGTTTTCGATCCGGCGTTCATTTCTCGGGATATTCCACAGGTTTCAGACTCTCCAGTCACCCTGTATAATGAGGTTACATTTATAAATGGCGAGTAGGGTGAATTATATTTTGTTTCCATTGCTTATATTATTTTCCACTTATATATACCTGCCAGATTCGCTCTATACATATATTAATACTTGAATACCAAAAATACACCTCAAACTCAACAAGATTATTCGTCCAATACTGACGTCAGAAATGTGTCAAGATGTCTAACGTAGGCTAATTTTAAACAGGCGGGGTGCAAAAAAATCAGTCACCATATAGCTCATGAAAATGTTTGGCTTTTTTTGACATACCTTCCCCGAACTTTATCTTCCAAGAAATGCCTTCACTTTGAGATAATCACCGATATTTATGTTAGTGCAACAGGGTGAGTTGATTTTAACATAGAAAACGACCACAATAGGGTTGACGACTTCATATTTCCTGATTTTTCTCTCAGAACCGACTTCCAAATGCATCATATTCTTTTTGTATATATGGCAGTCTTGACTGAACTGGAAGAATCTATGATGGAAGTTTCAAGCTGTCTCCGCACATTATCACATCGGAAGGACTATCAATCACTTAAACCACTTTCTTCATTCATGTAATTAAAGCATACGTATTTTCATTTTATAAATTCACAAAAATTCAATGATTGAAATTGTTACACTCTGACAACTCATAGTATGTTTCGATGTATTTTTGTTCTCTTTTTTCCTGATAATCTATGAAATTATTGTGATTTGACTGAGATGATCGTGTTTGACGTCGCTGTCAATGTCAGAACGACAACAACAACAACAATACCTACCGATTTCAATTTTTATAATGAAAAGCCGAAGTATTGAAAAATATCATATAAAAGTAAGTAGCTACTCGAAAAAATCTCTTTTTGATTCTTGCCAGGTTTCATAACTCGCCTACTGCAAATTATATCAATTTGAAATTCCGAAGTTTCTGAACATTATATACTATATAAATACAAAAATCTCAAAGTCATATCCACACAAAGTTCATGAAATGAACAACAATGATAGATTTCGGGAGAAAATCAACTATTTTCCTGGCTAATGCCATGCAGAACATTGGATTATATCTTCTCGAAATCTATGCATCGACTCGTATAAACGAATATTGATACAAGTGAATATTTCCTGAATGACTATTGATTTCGATTTGCTAGGCCACACTAGACACCTACAGACCGATTTCGAGATCTTTGACTCTCATCAGTGCAGGGGTAGTCTCCAGCCAGCAGTCCTAAGACCGCCGACTAAGCGTTAGCCTAGCCGAACAGCGAAAGATTCACTTGTATCAGTATCCGTTTATACGAGTCGATGCATAGATTTCGGGGGGATGTAATTCAATTTTCTGCGCGTGGCATAAGCCAGGGAAGTAGTTGTTTTCCTCTCGGAATCTACCATTGTTGTTCATTTTATGAACTTTGTGTGGATATGACTTTGAGCTTTTTGTATTTATTTAACATTTCATTCCCCTTTGAGCATTGTGGCTATTTCGTAGTTGATTATATACTATAATCAAAACGGGAAACACACTTGTGGCCTGATTTCATTGTATGCAGATATGCAGACCAATCATTATTATTTCAGAATAATAGCAACCGTCAGTGAAAGTACACTCACCCTCTTGTATTTATCCATTCGATAACTCTTTTGTATCGATCGAGGGTTTCAAACTTGAACTATGGAAATTTGCTTTTTCAAACCTCTACTCATAGATTCGTGATTGGGTTTTATCAATTCTGCATGATAAACATCAATTATTCATCGTACAATTGATAATTATTCTTTGGTTTTCGCATTAATAATCATCGAATCAAATAAAAAATGGCAACCTTGGCAACATCGCACCCTCATACGCATGCGTCTATGGCATATCCGTTATGACCGTGACGTGGTGTCCGTTGTGACATCGTTGTCGTTACGTCATGTCCGGAATGTACTTTGGATTGAAATTGGCTTTGAGGTTCTACAAATCAACATCTTTACGTGCCAAATTTTGTCAATTCGTTTCAAGTGCTTTGTTCTGGCTTCTGCGTCGTCATGTTGAAGATTCCTTGGGTGAGTCATTGAAATATTGAACAATATTGATTCGATTGTTCTCTTATTGTGATACTTGGGATTGGGAATACAATGAACTGTGACGAGGGGAAGTTGTTTAAGCAATTTCGACGGCCATCTTGGTAGCTTCAATAATCGAATGTTGGTTTTTATTTCGGTGGTTTCCATTGGTGGCGGAAGGGGGGGCTAGGGTGGTCAAAACATTGTCCAGCTCTACCCAAATTTCATTGCAAGAGAGAATTAGTAGACGGTAAAACTGCACTTATCATGCGATGGGTTGTTTTTCGAGATTTTTTCTGTTCTTACGCATTTTCGTCTGAAAAACACGAATTTCACAATGAAAATGTGAACAACCCGCTATCTATTGAGATATTTTACGAATTTCACTATGTTTTGCACCCATCTTGGATATCCATTTACAACTGTTTGTCCTTCTCTTATTATTAGACACTTTATATACTCACTTTGTACTTCAATAACACATTTTATTTTCTAAAATCAACAAGAAGTATGGTTCATTTGGTCGTCAATACTTTTCTAATTATCCCTGATGAATCATCTCATGAAAATTTCATAATGAACAAAGAATGGCCCTAAATGAATAACTATTTCCTGAAAATAGATGTGAAAACACTAGTGCTGGTTCTGAAGAAAAGAAGGGGGAAGCAGTGTGTACAGTGTGTCCAGTTTTCGATGATTTTGCGTGATATCTCATCTAGTAATCTTTGGAGTTAGAACCTTGCGGATTTCGCGGCCCTGTGCCACTTCTTTGTGAAACTCAAGATTCGTTCATGAGATACAAGGCCATTTTCAAAGTTTATACTTCTTGATCCTCTTCTTTATCTTCTGTATCAATTGTTGTCAATTCAATGAATAAGTTACTGAAAAATTCCGAAATCGTGTTGTCTTAGTAAATATTTATTCAGGTGCACATATTACATTTTGAACCTCATATCACTATTCCTTTGTTGCAAGCAGGTACCTAAGTTTTGTGTTTTCTTAGTTACTAAATGTTGGTATCATTTTTGTTCTCTCCATAGAAAAATCAACGGAAATATTCCTTCGATTGGATATTTTTTATATGAAAAATCCATAGCCAACTATCAAAATTCAATATTTTAGCAATTTTCAAGCATCATTGAAAATTTTATATTCATACACCAAATATCATTATGAAGCGAATAACATAATGAACTCAATAAGCTGATGAAATATAGGGTGTTCCATTTGAAAAATCAAAAGTTTGAGTCGTATCTCCAAAACTATACCCCGAAAAAAATCGAGTGCGCCACTGGATTCTGCGTAAAATTTTTCATTACAATAAATTTCCATTTGACCTTTCCGCTGAGAAACTTCGAAGATATAGAGGGGGTCCAAAAAGTAAAAAATTTGAAAATCGCCCTGTATCTCAAAAACATGAACAGTTCTGCAAAATCTGATCAGGGCATCTTGGGTTTCACGAAAGAGTGGCACAGGATCGTGAAAACCGCAAGGTTCTATATCTCCAAAGATAGACTGAGAAATCACGCAAAAGCATGGAAAACCGGACACACTGTACACTGGACATCGCTGTTCGTTGAGTAACTCCAGTGGCTATTTAGTATGTAGATATCTCTTCTGAGCTCATCATCATTTTTTGGCTTTAGAAGAATTTCGATGAAAAAATTTTGTGGCGAACATTTCAACGGAGTGAGATTCGAAATTTTCTGCCAACTAACATACAGGGTGTTCCAAATTCAAATGTACATACGACACCTGTACCTGTAGATAGCGGACACTGATGGTTCCAAATCGCCCCTCAAGGATGTGTCTACCGTCTTTTATTCATAATTCTCATCTGCTCATAACTTTCGAACATTTCCGTATAATCTATCCATACTATACAGGGTGTTTCAAAAAAACCTGACCCCTTCACTAGGGTAGGTAGAACACTGCAAAATAAGTTGGGTTTACTCAATAAAAAAATTTCGTAACGGCATCCGTTATCAAGATACAAGGTGTTGAAAAAATGATTTTTTTACACATTTTTCAAGATTATGTCGAAACTACTGGCAACATTGTGATGACATTTTGTATGGATGTATCTTTGAATCCGACACATCGCATGCATTTGTCTTTATATCTGACTCTCATAGAGGGCGCTAGTTACACGGTTCGTACCGAGTAGTTTTGAACAAAACTTTTTTGAGGTTAGATTTTTCAATCCAAATTTGATATGAACTTGAACATCATTCAATTTCACACCAAAAAGGTACTCCTGGTAAAACTCGATACTGTGTTCCGTTCTCGGAATATTTCGATTTGAAAATGATGAAGTGATAACTGTTGCTGGTATAAAGCTATGCATTAGAGTGAATATAATGAAAAATTATCACTTATTTATTGAAAACCGAAAACAACAATACGTTTCTGATGCTAAACTTATTGATTTTTAACAATGAATCACAAGAATAACATCGAAACAGATTTGACTAAGAACATGGATTACACAGTTTTGTAATATCTTGAGCAGTAAGTCTTTGCTACATAGGTAAATTCACGTCAAGAGTTGTAAGACATAATTGAACATCACTTGAATGACCTAACAGCTAATCCTCAACTGTTTAGAAGAATAATACATTCTTAAGAAAAAAATATAGAATCGTGTATTCGTCGAAACGTAGGACATTTTGAACACTTACTCTAACTGATTCAATATTTCATGTTTCTAGTCAAATCTCTCTTGATTTTCTACTTATGATTCTTCGTTCCATCAATTACTTCAGCACAAGAATCTGAATCTAAATAAATAGGTAATTGAACTCAATAAAATTAATTTTATACCAGCATCGTAACTACTCCATTATTTTCAAATCGAAATATTCCGAAAACGGAACATAGTATCGAGTTCACCAGGAGTACCTTTTTGGTGTAAAATTGAATAACGTTCAAGTTCATATCATATTTGTATTGAAAAATCTAACCTCAAAAAAGTTATGTTCAAAACTACTCGGTACGAACCGAGTCACTAGCGCCCTCTATGAGAGTCAGATATAAAAACAAATTCATGCGATGTGTCAGATTTCAAGAAACATCCATACAAAATTTCATCACAATGTTTCCAGTAGTTTCGACATAATCGTGAAAAATGTGTAAAAAAATATTTTTTTCAACACCTTGTATCATGAAAACGGAGGCCGTTAAGACATTTTTTCACTGAGTAAACCCAACTTATTTTGCAGTGTTCTACCTACCCTAGCAAGGGGGTCAGGTTTTTTTGAAACACCCTGTATAGGTGGAAATATTTCACCTACATTACCCATTGAAACTAAATGAAAATTGGGATCAGAATCCAGGTCCGTCCTGAGGAAAAACAGAAAATTTCTTTCATTAATAAAACAACACTTTGTATGGCAAAATTTTGTAGATCTGTTTCGATATTTGAAAAGAGCAGCGAAAAACGAATAAAGTGACCTACTTTTTACGAGCGCGCATTCGATTTGACAGATGTTTTATTGTTATTTTCTGAAATACTCAGCTTCATTTTGAGGCATTTTCATAATTCATAATTTTCGTAATTCAAAATCCAATTATTTTACAAAAAAATAGCAGTCTTCAGAGATCAACATCATTAGAGTCAGATTAGGTCAACTATCGATAAATTTGTTTGACAGAATAACTTGTCAATGATTTTCTAAATTTTTGAGGGCTCATTTCATTCTTCGCTATCAATTCATGAGCTGCGGTAAAGTGGGCTGTGCAAAAAATGCTGATATTCTGACAGTTCCTATAATCACTAGTGTGATATTATTAGTAACGTTAAGATAATTGTTGGTGCTTATGTATTGGGTTGTTACATTTCAAACTGTTTATAATTATGCTTCAACACCATATAACTTAATGTAACCAATGATATCACAGTGGTGATAATGAACTGTCAGAATTTTTTAATTCTCAGCCTACTTTCCGCAGCTTAGGAATGAATAGTGAAGAATAAGAGAAATCCTCGAAAATTTTTGAAATCATTGACAAGCTCTATTGTCAAACGAACAAATCTATCAATAATGGACTATAATGATGTTTTTGTATGAACATTGAATTTTGAATCACGAGTTCAATAAAAATGCCTCGAAATGGAGCTGAATATTTCAAAACATAATAATAAATCATCGGTCAAATGGAATGCGCGATCGAAAAAAGTAGTTCGCTTTATTAATTTTTTTCCCGTTCTTCTCAAATATCAAAACAGATTCACGACATTTTGCCATACATTGTGTTGTTTTGGATATGAAACAAGTTTTTTGTTTTTTTTTTCAAACGGACCTGGATTCTGATCTCGAATTCTATTCAGTTTTGATGTGTAAGATATGTGGAATATCTTCACCGAGTATGAATACATTATACGGAGTCGTTCAAAAATTATGACCAGATGAAGATTTTGCCAAAATCAAGATAACTTCCTGTCTCTCAGTTATGAAATACGGTATACACATCAATGAGGGGTGATTTTGAACCTTCAAAGTGTCCTCTATCTGCAAGTAACATATGTACATTTAAGTCTGAAACACCCTGTATATGTTCTGCATTTTGTAGTAGGTGAAGATATTCACTTTATATTCTGGGGTTGTGGAGTATTCGTCAGGAGCTTCAAAAAGATGTGTCACAAGACTCCCCTTTACATTTGATTCTTCCCCAGATGGCACCCAGTCGCCATCTTGAATTGTTCATCTGTCAACTTCACTCTGAAATATAGTATTCATGCATCAATTTCATCATTCCAATAATTTAGAATTTTTTTAGTTGACCCGTTCAAAAAAAAAAGGGGGGAGACATTAAGGAAAAGCACTGAATAAATAAATAAATTTATTCGTCAATCAAAGATTATACAAAGTGTACCTCATACACAATGTACAAAACTTATCAGACTATTCAAACGAAGAAATGGTTACAAATAAATACAATGCTAAAATAGTGTACGTATAGGTAAAGTCACAAAGACAAAATATAAAACACTCATACATACACATTAGACAGACACTCTGACAATATTTGAACATCAACAATTATAAAACTCCTCCACACTATAAAATGCATTTTCAAGAAGAAAGTTCTTCAATTTATTTTTTAATGAAATATCATTCAAGTTTACATCTATTATGTCTCGTATTTTATTGAAACATTTGATACCCATATGCTTTGGTGAATTTTCACAGATTGTCAATTTTGAATAGGGCTGTCGAAAATTTTCTTTATTCCTAGTATTATACATATGCATATCTTCATTTCTCATAAATTCATTTTGGTAAATTTTTATGTAAATAGTTCGTCATGTACACACTGCATACCTATATGCATACAAACTTCACAAGTGTTGGGAATTGATGAAACCTAACAAGCAATGTGCCAAGAATTCAGAGACATATTGTCTCGCATATTGTCAATTTCGCTTTCCAGAGTTCATATTTCTTACAGATTCCCTATTTTACAGCAATTAGCTGCATTAGCAATAAACCCTAATAGCACAAAGATGTCCTATGGACATCCTTAGGACATTCTGTCGGGACATCCAGGACTCTTACAGGACGTTCGAATCTGGTACCGCGTACGTTCATTAGACATCTGTGGGATGCACAAATTATGTCCCACTTGAGGACCAATTAGGGACTCTCAAGGGATGCCCTTGGGACAACTATTTCTTGTCAAGCAACTACGGAAGACATCCGTAGGACAACCTAACATCAATGCTGAGAGATATCGATTGGATGTTTATTGTATGCCTGAGGGACGTACGCATTATTTGTGAATTTGAATTTATTTGGGTCTCCCTGGGACCAGATCCTGCATAACTGATGAGGACATCCAGCTCAGTTGATGGTTCGTAGAAGGTCCCCAATAGACCATAAAGAAGGTTCCTAAGAGGAAATGTTTTCAGAAGACACTGACGGAGAGAGTATTTATTACCTACGAGCAGTCGACCTCCGAGGTGTAAGTCAACGTCCTCTCAGGGACCACATATTGAACGTACCGACTGGGACTCCCGTAGGACGTTATTTCTAGGACATTGGAGAATAAGTATCATTTGCTTGCGTAGAGGACATTTTTAAAGGATGTCTATCTGGAATTCTGATGCCAATATGTATACTATCGATGGTTGTTCCTCAGGACACATTCCGTATCGTATTCAGGACATTCTGAGGACGTTCATGGGACGTCCTTAACACGCACTCATAACATTTCATGAAATTATATTCCCTGAAGAATATTTTTGTATTCATAACTCAGTATAAAACATAATATGGATGATATGTAGTTTCTTCCGAGGTCATATCAGTTCATGTACTAATTGGGACATCCGACGGATGACCCTGAGGGACATTCCGATTGCTATACGATTCTGGAAATATATAGGGCGTCCATGCAGAGATTTGAAGAAATGTGCCGTCTGGGGCATTTCTTGGTTGTTCTAGAAGGTACATAATTATATGATCTGAAGACATACCACAATATGTACAACTCGAGACATCCGATAGATGTCCCTAAAGGAACGTTCAGAATTATGTCCCATCAGGGACATGCGAAAGACGTCCTTGCATAGACATTCTGAATATGTACCACGTGGGACATCTTAGATATATTTCTAGGACATCTGGACAATTATTGAGTACCAGCTGGGACATTCCATGAATGCCTTTGCTCGGACATTGCATGAGATGTACGGGATGGGACGTGCCATCAAGGACAATTATTCTAGGTCCAGGACATTCGGACTTGAATTGTACCAAATTGGGACGTCCCTGGGATGTTGCGTGCTATTAGGGAATGGCATTTCAAGAACAGCAAAATTTATCATTCAACAACACTGAGTAAATTTCTGCATGTAATCTCGAACCCAATCATTTCAAAAGTTATGATGAATTGAGCAATAGCTTTCTTATCACCTGAATTATTACCTAACGAAAAAACAATAAATACCTACCTGGAGAAACAATTGGTGATAATGGCTATTATATCAAACATGCCATTTGAATTGCGATATTGTTATGACTAGGTACAAATACCTAAAATCTGCTCGTTCAGATTGTTTTTCATCAGATAATTTTAATGTCCTATTCATTACCTGTGTTTCTTCAGATCGATTAATTTTCAAACATTTTTAACTGGAAGTCTCGCTGAAAGCAATTCAACCTGAAGTTGAATCATTCATATAACTTCAGAGTTAGGATTTCATTGACTTCGAATTCCTACCTACCTGGTAGGGTAAATGCACTGGTTCCCGACCAGTTAATCAAAATGTCAACTTTGAGAGTGGTAAATTCGTGTAAGAGTAAGTGGATACCGATTCCCTGATAACTTGAGAGTAATTTGTGATTACCTATGTTCCAAGCGTTGTTTTACATTCATCTTTTGAAATCCTGATAAAAGGACCATTTTAATGTTGATTTTCGAGCACCGTCCATCAGATTGATCCACAAGGAAATGAAATGATTGAAAAACACTTGACATGATGAGATTATATTGCAAAACTCATTTCATACTCAGACAGACCTCTGAAAACTGAAAAACTGAAAAATACCTACCTATTTTTAACATAGGAACCTATGATAGTCATTGCTCCTGTCGATTCCTAAAATATCTATGAATAATGAATTTATGAATTGGTGCAGCTGCAATTGTTACTTCATGGTGAAATATGATGAATATTTTGATGTAAAAATCATTTTATACCTGACATAAGAGAGATAATCAGATATGATATGGTCGAGAACCAAAATTGAATTCAAACTGGTTCTCGAGTCTTCGACCACAGTGGTCGAGAACTGAATATGGTCAAATTGGTTTTCGACCATCAATAAATGATTTGCAGGAGAAATGTCATTTAGGCCTCAATTAATGGTCGCAAACTCATATGTAATAAGTAGATATGTAAATGAATCAGTATTAAAAAAAAATAATATTTTCCAAAGAAAATATCGAGAAATGAGAGAGCGAATTTTTGTAAAACGGATTCGCGATCACCGAATATATTCAACAACAAAATTATATTTATGTCTATTTCTCCTTGAATTACAGGAGAAATCATATCTACATATTGATATGTAGATTGTAGATGGGTCGTATAGGCTGGTAGACCTCTCGATCACTGCGACCTAGAAGATCTATTGTGATTACCCCTATCTAGTTTTGGTCCTCTAACCCTACACTTCTGATGAAGCCTACGATTTTCCTGATGGTTGAATTTTCTACTTCAGCAGGGGTGAGATAGACCTGTTCTAGGTGGTTCAGCCTTTGGCGGACTAATACTTCACATGAGCAGAGTATGTGTTCCGCGGTTTCGGTCGCATTGTTACAAAAGCGGCAAGTGTCAGTTTCCGCCAGGCCCATCTTTTTGAGGTGGTACCTCAGAGGGCCGTGTCCTGTGAGAAAGCCTGTGATAAGCTTTAGCTCTGGTTTGCTGAGGCTGAATAGCTCTTTGGCTCGGATCTGCGAATGGTTGATGAACCTTTTCGTTTGTCGTTGACCTGGAGTTCCAGTAGGAGGACCTTTCAATTTCTTCCCATTGTTTGAGCTCTCCCTTCAGGTGACATTTGCTTATCCCATAAAAAGGCTCAGGACCAGAAAGTGCAGATGCTGCACCTTTTTTTGCAAGGCGATCAGTTGCCTCATTTCCTTCGATTCCTTCATGCCCTGGAACCCACATAAGTGTGATTTTGTTGTCCTTTCCCAGTTGCATGAGTGTTTCAAAGCAGTCCCATGTAATATTTGATGTGGCCGGGCTTGGCTGTCTGAGCAGATATATGTTGGCACCCCTCAGACCTTTGATCAGGCACCATTGGGCGCAAAGGTTGATGGCATGTATTTCAGCTTGGAAGATAGTGGGGAAGTGACCTGAGGCTTCAAATAGCCTACATCGCGCCTACCCCTTCTTCCATTTTCGAACCATTGGTGTACCAAACAAGGGACCCTCTGTCCAGCTGATCGAAACTGAGCCAGGCTGGCATTATGTCCGATGGTTTGGTTGCAGATTCCATTCGTACTTCTTGTAGAATGACCATGTGACCAGTGACATCACCTGGTCTGGCCAATTCAGTGGAGTTCAGTCTGTATGCACTGAGAGCTGCTATACTTATTGATATAGCCATCACAACACTCATGAACCTGATGAATTCAAAATGAAAGTTATAGACTATTTTCTGGCCTGGTATCAACTAGGTAGCACATTTAAAGACGGGCGATAGCACAGCCTCTGTCAATGACAGACGATTATCAAATGATTTTCTGTGCGAGAAGCTCAACTTTTTTTCCACTGCCGACTATTTTGAATTGAATGAAGTGGCCAAAAAACCTTTTTTAGTAGGTAATTTTGATGGAGTAAGGAATATCTATCTCATTATTTCATCTCAAATGCCAGAATGGTCGAGTACCAGTGCCTGTCGGTTAACCAGTGCATCTACCCTACTCTAAAAATAAAAACATTCACGAAGCAGGTTTCACTCTCAACTACAGTAATCAAATTATAAATGTTGTGAGTAAAAGATTTTTGCAAGCTATCAGAAATGTCTTGAGTCACTATGTTCATTCTTCATTCTGAAAACAAACTTGGACGCTTCTAAAATTTGGTCAACTACTCTCGAAGAACTATTCTGAATGTTTGGCAACATCGCACCTACGAAGATTCGGCGCGTGCGTGAGGCTCGATGGCCGCCGTGACGTAATGTCCGGAAGCGTTGACACGGTATCTCTGTCATTAGTCTCCCTCTCTCTTGACTAACTGCCTACCGGCTTTTTTATTCAAAATCCTTTTGGTGTGGGTGCATCATTTAATGAACGACTTTTTACGTTCGAGATTTTGAGTGTCGCCGCAAAACGCATATTAGTGCATAATTTTTAAATTCAACGGTAGTGTCGAATGTTCATTTGATCGGTTTTGAATTTTAATGAATTGGTGCGAGAATAGGAACGACTTCTCATCGGGATGCAAAACAATGCAAAGAAAAGTGTTTGTTGATTTGGAATGGACCACACCCCCGCCATTTTAGTGAGCTTTCATTGAGGTCGAGATGTCGAGATGAGGTATTCAAACTTTTTTCATAACTTAGTAGGTACCTATTTATAATAATTTTTTTTTCAATTTTTTTTCTGCATTCTTTGCCTCATGAAATTTGAAACGAGAAAATCTGTATACCTACAAGGTGATCGGTAGGTACACTGAACTTCAGAGAACATGTGGCAGATGGACAGTGTCAGCTTTTTGAATCACCGTTGCAATAAGAGCGCTTACACCGTCCAACTGCGACATGTTTTCTGAAGACGTGAAAAATCTCGCTGAAGAATGTTTTCTACGGTTTCTCGAATTCTGGATTAGGTATATTTCAGAATAACAGAAATTACCGGTGGAAACATTTATGTTTGGACAAGAAAGAATCTAAAATTGCAATAATGTACATGGTGATCCTTTTTTAAATATAAATTTGCTACGTTTTCTAATAAATTATTCTTTTGGTTACTTAGTCGATTTGGAGAACAATATACTTACTCCATTACCTGCCTGATTTTTCGGTTCTTGACCTAGCTATTAGTTGAAACTTATCTCCACATGTCTCCTACTTAGGTATTTTCATGTGTCTGAAGATGGCTGTTGAGCCGAAACTAGTCACAAACATGATTTGTCAATATGATTTTTGTGGTCGACCGACTTTGTGTTTTACTGTATTTTTCTTTGAAAAAATATTGTATCGCTTTGAGAAGGATGGATTTTTTCCATGATTCTTCCTCAAATTGTAATACAGGGTGAATCGAATAAGCGAGAATTCTGAAATTTGCCATTGAATTACTTACATCCAATATAAGATATTGCGTTGGAATTTTGTACGGGGGTACCTATATCAGCTATCCCTAAATCGAATAGGCTTTAGTCATTATATCGAAGAAAAAATTGCCTTATAGTCGTTTTTGACATTTTGGCGTGTTTAACAAACAAAAGTAGGTCGAGAAAATCGGAATATTTCAGATTAGTCCACATTTTCGAATAACAGAATTTTTGATTTTCAAAATCGGTCGACAGGATTCAAATTAGTAGGGTGTTGTGGAATGAAAAAGCACACACTGTATATATTGATATCTGTCCCATTGAATGTCGAATCTTTTGAATTGAATCATCGAATGGTGTTCTGGGTGTTCTCCCACTACAGAGTTTTTCTTGCTGGAATAATTATTGGCCCACAATATAAACGAGTTATCGACAGGGTGGGCATTTTGTCTATACTTCTTCGATATCGTTTAGTCCTAAGGATGAATTGGAACAAATTGACATTATTGAATGTGATGACGTTCTGGAGACTTGGTCGAATGATCAAATACAAGAATATATCCAAAATACCACAATATCATTTGGAAGAGCCTGAATGCGTATCTCGCAAACTAAGTTGTCATCCTCAGTAGAACTGAAGAATAAATAAATATAATATTACTAGAAGGTATATTTCGGTATACAGGGTGAGTCATGAGGATTTGTACTACATACTCTCACCACGAATAGAAGCCCTTGAGATGAATACCTGATGACCATCAGAAAGTGTCCTCTCCTCTTCTTTACCAATATATAGGGTGAACTATGAGATTTGGCTAAAATATGTCATATTTTTTCAAGGGCACCTTCAACTCTCTTGATTTTTTCATGGAATATCCCTCTACTAAACCCTGATCGACTGACATTTCTAGAATCAAAGAAATCCAGGACCCTTTTCGAAAAATGTTGATAGTTTAACTATCATCAAAAAGTTCATCCTGTACATGGTTTTTGTAAACTGTGACAGGGAATTTTTGAAGCACACAAGCAAAAAAAAAAGATAAATTATAATCAAAAACGAAACTTTGACAACAAATTCATTCATTCGAAAATAATTATTTCGCAATGCATAAATTTCACAAATAAAAGTAAGACTCATATTTTCAATGCTTTAGCCCAATAGAAATCAACATATTCTCTCATTTCCAGGCATATAGACTTTGTTATTTCATTTTTTGTGGAGGGTAATTATCACCCTGTCATTCTTTTTCAAATCAGTGGATGAGGTATCTGTTAAGATGTTAATGGTCATCGATTCAAATAATTCAAGATAGTTGAACACAAAATAAAAGTTTATTCAAAATTATTTCTCAAAAGCTATACTGACAAAGGTGGATAATAATTCTAGTACGGAAAATAATTGACCAAATTAACTGAATAGAACAAATCGAATAGATACAACTATGAATAGAAATCATTAATTTTTTCATAGAGATGGCCATCAACACTTTCAAAACAATTGAATTAATAAATCTAGGCCTGAAAATGGAATAATATGTTGATTCCCATCAAGCTGAAGCATTGATCATGTGAGTCTCACTCTTATTCGTGAAATTTATTGGTTGCGAAGTATTAATTTCCGAATAAATACATTTTTTGCCAAATTTCCTTTTTTTCATAAAATTCATTGTTTTTTCAAACTGCAATGAAAGTGTGAGGCAAATTTGGAATATTTTATTCCTGATGTCTGTTTGTGGCCCTTGAAAATTTCCTGTCACAGTTTACAAGAACGATATACAGGATGAACTTTTTGCAGAAAACTAAACTATTAAAATTTTTCGAGAACGATCCTGGATTTTCTCGATTCTGAATAAGTCAGTCGAATAGAGAGTAGTAGCGGAATATTCCATGCAAAAATCAGACGAATCTGAGGAGCTGCTGGAAAGTTATGAACGAAAGATATTTTTGCCACATTTCATGATTCACCCTATATATTGGAAAAGGAGTGAAGAAGACACCTTCTGATGGACATTAGATATTTTCTTCCGGGCCCTCTATTCGTGGTAGGAGTATGTACAGTTCCTCATGACTCACCCTGTATTAAGGACCCATTTCTGGTTTTGAACTACCTATGTGATTTACTTTGACACAATGTTCATTGAAGGAAAACTGCTCTCTGGACTTAAAAAAAATTCGGTATGAAAAGGCGTTGATAGCAATTTCACACTCGCTGATAATAATAACCTGCCGGAATAGGTATGATTTGGGCTTTCCTAAATTGAATTGTGTGGTAGGTATCCTAGGGATATTTTCGCATATGTTCATTTCTTGATAAAATACAGAAAATTTACCAAATCATTTGTAAATATATTATATATATTATATATACAGGGTATCCGCTAAAAGGGGGTCAATCCATTAACCATAATATATTCCTTGAACAAAAACAATATGAGTTTCTGGATACCATTTTTCATTTTAGCCCTTCATATTCGATATACTGGGTGTCGAAGCTGGAAATTAAAAACTGTTTTTTTCTAATTACTCGCGTATTTGATGAGATATCAATCTTAAAATTGGTACATTACTTCAGCACAAAGAGTTACATCGTGTGAGGATGACAAAACAGAACATAACTGTCAAATATTCAAAATACTGGGGGTCAAGTACACACTTACCCCCATATTTTTTTTGTACGTGCGCTAATGACTTCCTATCTATTTTTCTTCAAGTGTCCAATCATTTTTGAGTATTTTTGGTGTCCTTCAAATTTGCTATAAAATTATTTGGTTTTGAGATAATTCGAAAAGTACTGGTAATTGTTTGATGCCTATGCGGCTTACGGTAATCTCATAATGTTCACATACTCCTATTTATTTCGTCGAAATTGGAAGAAGGCGTATTTTTTACATACGAAAAGGTAAATATGGAAATACCGGGTGCTCAGAGCGAATGTATTAAAATTATTTTTACAAAAAAAAAAAAATAAGAAAAAGTGAGGACACGTGTCGAAAAATTTTTTTTTTGCCATTCGAATGGCGTGAAATTTTTTTTACGGGGTCAAATAAGAAGAAACGTTTTTTGGAATTTCGGGTAAATAATGATTTTAGGAGGATGGGAGGGGGGGTCGATTGACGAGCCCACCCTTTTGAAGGATTATTAGATTGATTTTTTTCGAGAACAGCAAATTTTTTAACAAATTTTAAAATCGGTTTGAGCGGTTTTGGGTGGTGCAGAATTGTTTAAAAATATTTTCGAGCCTCTTCCCCACCGTATGGTATGTCGGGCGCGAATGAACGGGAAATAAAATCAGAAAAAAAAATTTCGGAAATTTTTGGTGAAATTATGATATTCATGATTTTAATAGCTACTTGATGAAAGAAATAGCAGATCAGGATTGTCTATGGATGTATGAAAGATCTTGTGCATAACCCACATATTTTTCAAAGGCAAAGATTTACTTTGATTAAAAGGGCTCGCATGTGTATTCAAAAAATTCATATCGAGCAATTCATTCAGACGTCTTGAATTTCTATAAATTTTTTTTTCATAAATAAATAGGAGTATGTGAACATTATGAGATTACCGTAAGCCGGATAGGCCTCAAACAATGACCAGTACTTTTCGAATTATCTTAAAAACAAATTATTATATCGAAATTTCACAGGAGACAAAAAATACTCAAAAATGATTGAACATTTGAAGAAAAATAGATGGGAAGTCATTAGCGCACGTATAAAAAAAATATGGGGGAAAGTGTGTACTTGACCCCCAGTATTTTGAATACTTGACAGTTATTTTCTGTTTTGTTTTGCTCACACGATGTAACTCTTCGTGCAGAAGTAATGTACCAATTTCGAGATTAATATCTTATTTAATACGCGAGTAATTAGAGCGAAACAGTTTTTAATTTCCAACTTTGACACCCTGTATATCGAATATGAAGGGCTAAAATGAAAAATGGTATTTAGAAACTCATATTGTTTATGTTCAAGGAATATATGGTTGATGAATTGACCTCCTTTTAGCGGACACCCTGTATATATTATATCTCAAGTGATTATTTCATTTTGTGCAATTTGGGAAATTGTCTATTTTTTATTGCAATTTGAATTGATTCTTGTTTCCTAAACAGGGTGTCTCATAAGTCATGGATCAAAAGCATTGGGATGGTAGGAGGAGACATTTCCAATCAAACTAACCGTATATGTGGTTATCCAATTGTTGATGGTTCAAAAGTTATTGATTTTTTTCATTTCTTCAAAAAGAATTTATTGTAATGAAACTGTCACATTTGTGATTTTTTTCTTTCACAAATTTCATCCACCTGGATGCACAGTTCCCCAGAAATAATTGTAAGACATGTGTAACTTCTTATTAAGCACTTGAGGAAAATTTTGTTCTCCTGAAGATTTGTAATTGAATTAAATATTTAAGTTGATGTTTTAAACAGATTTCGAAATGATATAACATAGGGGATTATTCGAGACAGCCTTTCTGATTTTATTTTTTTTAATGGATCGCGTTTTTAGAAGAATTGAATGACTTTTGAACCATCAACAATTTGATAACCACATAAATATACCGATATTTTGATTGCAAATGACCCTTTCTACCACCCCACTTCTTTTAATTCATGACTTATGAGACACCCTGTATATCACCTATTTATGTAATATTTTTTGTATGAATCAACAGTTTTGATCACTTCATTCGAGTTTCGGATATTTATACATGAATGACAACAAGAAAACCTTACAAAAAAATGTCGTCCGATTCGTCATAGAGTATAGAGTAGAGTAGAGTAGATCTAAGTATCCATTTCCATTCATCTCGATGGAATATCCGTCAAAAATTTTACAATGAATTCATTATTTTGTGATATTCTTACCGATGATTGAAAATTCTCTATCTCTGGATCTTTACTAGATTTTTGACAATGTTTAAACGAAATAAGAATAATGAGTATATATGCATCGATATACGGACTTCACAGGGGTTAGGAATTAAGATTGTCCCAAGCATTTTCTAATGCTTTTGTGCTACCCAAATGAACAAATTCTGAAAGTTACTTATTGTTAATTTCGATTCCCAGAGGTTATATCTTTTGCGGATTTCCTATTTTACAGCAATTTGCTGTATCAGCAATATACGGCATTTCAAGCATGGCAAAATCTAATCTGAATTAAGCAGTAGCTTCTTATCACCTGAATTATAACCTAACGGCAAAACAATGAATATCTACCTGCAGCAACAATTGGTGATAATGGCTATTATGTCAAACATGCTGAATTGCGATTTTGTGACTACAAATAATAGGTACCTACCTACCTGACATCTGCTTGTTTAGATTATTTTTTTTCAGATAATTTTGATGGCCTACATAACCTGTGTGTTCCTTGAAATTGTTTTCTCAACATTATCATTTGGGACTTATTCAACTTGAAGTTGAATTATTCATACCTATAACTTTCAGAGTTCAGATTTCATTGATTTCGAATTCCTACCTACCTAGTACCTACTCTAGACATGAAAACATTCACGAAACAGGTTTAACTCTCAGCTACAGTAATCAAATTGTAATTAAGATATAAGTTAAACATTTCTTGCAAGCTATCAAACTGTTTATTCTTCAAAACGAACAACTTGTATGAAGTTAATTACTGTGAATGTTCGGCAACATCGCACCTACGGAGGTTTGGCGCGTGCGTCAGGCTCGATGGCCGGCGTGACGTAATGTCCGGACGCTGACACGGTATCTCTGTCATTCGGCTCCCTCTCTCTTCACTAACCGAACCGCCCTACCGGCTTTTATATTTAAAATCCTCTTGGCGTTGATGACTTGACTTTTTATATACGTTCGACATTTTGAGTTTTGCCGCACAACGCTTGCAAACATTTTTCACGAGTGAATATTGAATAATTTGATAATTCAACGGTAGTGTCGGATGTTTATGTTATCCGTTTTGGTTTTTGAATGAATTGGTGCCAACATCGGAACGACTACTTATCGGGATGCAAAATAATGGGAAGAAAAGTGTTTGATGATTTGGAATGAACTACGCCCCCGCCATTTTAGTGAGCTTTCATGGAGGTCGAGATGTCGAGATGAGGTATTTGCAAACTTTCTTTGTAGCGAAGTACTCATGAGGAATTATTTTTCAATTAACTTCTGTGTGAAATTTTACCTAGCCTATAAGATTCATCTATAGTATGTGTATACATAGGTACCTCATGAAACTTCGAAACGAGAGAATCTATATTACCCTATAATACCTACCTACAAGGTGATAGGTACAAAACTTTGGGAGTTGTGAATTCATGTGATATATCAACAATGACTTCTTCCTCATCATTGGAATGTCAATCAGTGTGGAATAGGTATACAGGGTGGCCCACATTTCGTTGGCCCACTTTATATCTCTGAAACGGTTAGAGATAGAATGTTGGTTATATGAAACAAAAGCTGCACATTTCATAAGACGTAAGGATCATGTGAAAGAATCGAGGATAACATGAGCCGTTCCCGAGATAATTGAGAAAATCCAAATTGGCGATCTCCATTCTCAGGCGATAGGCCTTTCATTTCGGGAAATAGAAAAAAAACCACACAGACATTTTTCCTCTATTCCGTATGTTGTTCAATTTGATGTCAGATTTTCGATACAACGTTTCGTTCATTCAGGGCCACCCTCGGGGCCACCCTCATATTTATTTTTTGAAATTCGGCCTGATATATATTTTTTCCAGAAATGATTTCGATTTCTTCACATGATAACGTCCCCAAGAATGTGCAACTTCCGATCCATTCATTCCACTTTCTATCTCTAACCGTTTCAGAGATAGCAATAGTGGGACAACGAAATGTGGGCCACCCTGTATAAGGTAGTACCGAGGGTGAGACAAAATAACCTGTTTATTCCTATGATGAATCAACAATGACCAAGCAAGTTATAGTGTCTCATACTCTATACATCTCACTGAGCGATATATCAATGATGAGTAAGAACTTGTTATTGTTGATGGATCACAAAATATCATAAACTCCCGAAGTTTTTGTGGATACAATTCCATCGATCTTGATGGTCTATCACTCTGTATAATATCCATTCTCTCTTGTTGTGGAACCCCGAAGAAAATGCAATCATTCAATCTCAAACATTATACAGGGTGATTCGAAAGTAGGCGACATACTTTCAGGGGCGTATTCCTTGCATGAATATAAGGCAAAAAGTTCCTATTGATAAGGGTCCGAAAATACTTCCTGAGGGAGCTACGCCCTTTTGAATAGGACACCTCAAAGACGATATTTCCTTATAACTTCAAAATCCTTCACAATAAATTTTCGAAAACTGGTGTACGCCATAAAAATTCGATATCAAATAAGACTCCCAATCCAAAATTCCGAAATTCCATTCCTAGGCGTCACATGCGGTGGGGGTGGGGGGAAGAGGGAAAAATATCCCTTCTTCTTTTGACATTCAGGTTATTGTGTGGAAGTTTTCAGATTTGATTTTTTTCTCAATGGTACGCTCTATCGAAATGAACTAGGAGTATGCTTTTCGAGTGAAGAACTAGAATTTTATAATTTTTAAACGAAAGCACAATAACCTGAATATCAAAAGAAGAAGGGATGTTTTTATACTTACCTTCCCCCGCATGTGACGCCCCTGAATCGGATTTCGGAATTCTGAATCCAGAGTCTCATTCACCATCAAATCTTCATGCCGTGCACCAATTTTCGAAAATTTTTTGTGAAGGATTTCAAAGTTATAGAGAGAAAATAGTCTTTGAGGTGTCCTATTCAAAGTGGCGTAGCTTCCTTAGGTAGCATTTTCGGACCCTCATTAACAAAAACTTCTTGCCTTATTTTCATGCAAGGAATACGATCCTGAAAGGATGCCGCTTACGTTTGAATCACCCTGTATACCTACATGCCGATTGATGTGTTGTGCTCGGTTTCTGCTGTAATTCTATTCATTATTTTCGCACAACACTCTGTATTGAAAAAGATTTCATAAGAGATCACAACGATATTATCCAAGGAAAAATATCTGAAAATAACGCTGCATTGAAGAATATTTCTCGTCAGATATAGGTAGGTAGGTAGGAAGGTAGGTATAGGACTTACATTTCTCTTGGAATATAATCTTGGTCCCTGGGTAATAATGATGTTCTTGTCTACCATGGTGTATAAATAACTATTACAAACTGCTTTTACTTTTACCTTCCATTTGCAAAGCCGCTTGGTTCAGTTCTATGTCACCAACGGTGTAGGTGCAAAAGAGCTTTCCCATATCAAGGACTCACCCTGTTTATGAAATTAGTGTACAGGGTGATTCAGTTTTTTGAAGCAGCTCAAAGAACACATATTTCCGCGATGAAAATGTCATGTGCACATAATATACAGGGTGTCCGGAGATAAAACCGACAAAACTCATGGGGTTATAGGGACTGTCAATATGATTGAAAAATGCCATAAACGAATGTCCAAAACGGCTTCGTTACTGAGATACAGAGTGATTTGTGGATTTTGACAAAAAATTCAATCCGCTATATAAAATACAGGGATTAGCGGATTGGATTCAAGTTTGGTACACGAATTACACTGAAAAGCATCAACAAGTAGCCCTTCGATCGAAACCAATATCAGGACCGGAATAATTGAGTTATTGTTATGATAACTCACCCTGTATCATAATAACCAAAAATTTCAACTCAGATTCGCAATCTACGGTGAAAATTGTATAGGAATTTGTTGAAAAATCTCCTGGCACCATCGTAGTTATTCCGTAATTAATTATTATTTTGATTTTTTTCATTGAAAAATCAATCATTGTCGGATGAAGTACGTATATTTACGAAACCATGACATGAATGTCGTTATTTTCTACGATCAGTTCATGAATCGGAGTGAAATGAAATATTCTCATAACCCGAAAAAACTGAAGAATAAATTCGTATCAGGACTGTAATGAGTGTTTTGTTTGGTCATGTTAGCTGACCTAGTACATCAATAGTTATTCGGAATAAAAAAAAATCGTATAAGAACCTGTTGAAGAAGGATAACAGTGAAGTTTTCGTATATTATATTCGCTCACTAATGAATTTGAATTTATGAGAATACTACACAACGAACAATAACTGTTTGTAATTAACATAACAAAAGCAACAAATTCGTGAAAAACTTTCACTACCCAGTATCACAAAACATTTTCGAAGTGGAGCCCTCCAACATCAATACATTCTTGAGAGCGTGCTATTAGATGATTCACTGACTTGCGATGACTTGCGAATTATTTGAGGAATATTTCTAACACTAACACATGCAGCAGTAATTTCCCATAAAGAATTTTTTCATATTGAACTTCTTACTTTGAATGACCTCATGAAAAATAATCTAGCTGAGTTAGATCAGGGGATAGCGGTGGCCAATTTACTGAACCTCCACGGCCAATCCATCTATTGGGGTAATTGGCATCGAGATGGTTTCTAACTGGAACTGAAAAGTGAGGTCTAGCACCATTATGCTGAAACCATATACCTCAGGTATGTACACCTTGCAATTGATCCGGTCAAGTATTGACCAGGAAATTTAGGTAAACATCACCAGTTGAAGCCCGAACACAAATAGAATATCTGCGTATTCCTCATAAGTGAAATGAAACAGCATCATAAGCACACTCTCAGAACTATAGTTTGATCCTGAACACACTGGAATAATGAATGAACACCAATAAAACAAACGCTGATGACAGCTGAACAATGGTTTTCCATAATGAAATTCTGAATTTGACACAAGCCTAGTATTCTTTATACACAAACATTATGAGGTACTGATACGGAATTTTTATTTGAAAGTTCAATCCGATCATTTTTCAAAAAGTTTTCAACTTTTCTCAGTGCATTTCGAATCTGCGATCCGATCATTGTTATACTAGATCTTCTATTCTTACAGGAATATAATCATAGAAAACCGCATTCCAGTACTGATACGAATTTTTTTTTCAGTTTTTTCGGGTAATGAGAGTATTTTATTTTACTACGATTTACGGACTGATTGAAGAAAATAACAATATTCATGTCATGGTTTCGTTAATATTTATTATTTTACCAATTTTGATAGTACTTTATCCGACAATAATTGAATTTTGAAAGAAAAAAATTAAAATAATAATTAATTACGGAATAACTAAGATAGTGCCAGGAGATTTTTCAACAAATTCCTATACAATTTTTACCGTAGATGTCGAATCTGAGTTGAAATTTTTTGTTATCATTATACAGGGTGAGTTATTCTCACAATAACTCAACATAGGGAGAAAATATCATTCCGGTCCTGATATTGGTTTCGATCAAAGGGCTACTTGTTGATGCTTTTCAGTGTAATTCGTGTACCAAATTTGAATCTAATCGGTTAATCCCTGTATTTGATATGGCAGATTGAATTTTTTGTCTAAATCCACAAATCACTCTGTATGTCAATAACGAAGCGGTTTTGGACATTGGTTTATGGCATTTTGCAATCATATTGACAGTCCCTATAACCCCACAAGTCTTGTCGGTTTTATCTCCGGACACCCTGAATGTGCGCCGTAAAAGCTTCGTTTCCGATATGCAGGATGTCAAAGTTTTAGATTTTATTTGCGTTCTTCAAGTTTCCTCCTATGACTCTCAAACTGAAAAATTGAATTCTTGTACACCCATTTCACTTCTAGAACTCATTATTCAGAGCTACCAGGCGATTCTGATTGTCTATAGGGTGATGAACTTTCGGTGGTTATACCCAGTTCATTCCCCTTGAACTTTTGTACGAGCTGTCTCTGCTTTTAACTCGGCTTCTGATGAGAAATTGATTCAGATTCTCTTTCATTTCAACACTTTCTGCGTTTTTGCATGTATGTCATACAATCTCTATAGATTTTGAGATAGATGTCAAGAATAATTAACATACCTTTACTTATTGTTAATTTCGATTTCCAATGGTCATACTTTCTGCAGATTGCTTATTTTACAGCAATTTGCTGCATTAGCAATAAACGGCCTTTCAAGCAAAGCAAAATCTTATCTGAATTGGGCAATAGCTTCTTATCACTTGAATAGCCTATTACCTAACAAGAAAACAATGAATACCTACCTGCAACAACAATTGGTGATAATGACTATTATGTCAAACATGCTGAATTGCGATTTAGTTATGACTACCAATATAATACCTCTCCACCTAACATCTGCTCGTTCAGATTGTTATTCTCCAGATAAATTGCCTGTGTGTTCCTTGAAATTGATTATTTTTCAAACATTATCATTTGGAAGCTATTCAACTTGAAGAAGAATCATTCATACCTATAACTTTCAGAGTTCAGATTTTATTGATTTCAAATTCCTACCTACCTAGAACCTACTCTGAAATTGAATACATTCACGAAGCAGGTTCAACTCTCAACTACAGTAACCAGATTGTCATTGTAATAAACTGTTTATTCTTCTTAACGAACACAAACTTGGACGTTTCCGAGGACGATTCTAAAATTTTTTGTGGTCAATTACTAACTGTGAATGTTCGGCAACATCGCACCTACGGCGGTTTGGCGCGTGCGTGAGGCTCGAAAGTCGTCGTGACGTAATGTCCGGAAGCGCTGACACGGTATCTTTGTCATTATGCTCCCTCTCTCTTCACTAACCGCCTCACCGGCTTCAATATTCAAAATCCTCTTGGTGTTGATGGCTTGACAACGCTTGCAAACATTTTTCACATGAGTGAATAATTTGTTAATTCAACGGTAGTGTCGAATGTTCATGTGATCCGTTTTTATTTTTGAATGAATTGGTGCGAAAATCGGAAAGACTTCATATCGGAATGCAAAATAATTAGAAGAAAAGTGTTTGACGATTTGGAATGACCCACGCCCCCGCCATCTCAGTGAGCTTTCATGGAGGTCGAGATGTTAAGATGAGGTATTTGCAAACTTTCTTTGCGGCGAAGTACTATGAGATATGGCAAAAACATCTTTCGGTCATAGTTTTTGAACAGCTCCTTCAACTCTTCTGATTTTTTCGTGCAATATCCCACTATTGAACCCTGAGCGACTGACAGTTCCAGAATCAAAGGAATCCAGGACCGTTTTTGAAAAATGTTGAAAGTATAATTATCATCGAAAAGTTCATCCTGTATATGGTTTTTGTAAACTGTGACAGGAAATTATTGAAGCACACAAGCAAAAAAAAACGATAAATTAGGTATAATCAAAAACGAAACTTTGACAACAAATTCATTCATTCGAAAATAATTACTTCGCAACGCATAAATTTCACAAATAAAAGTGGGACTCATATTTTCAATGCTTTAGCCCAATAGAAATCAACATACATATTCTCTCATTTTTCAGGCCTAGACTTTGTTATTGAATTTTTTGTGGAGGGTAATAGGTAATCACCCTGTCGTTTTTTTTTAAATCAGTGGATGGGGTATCTGTTAAGATGTTAATGGTCATCCATTCAAATAATTCAAGATATAGTTCAACACAAAATAAAGGTTTATAAAAAATTATTTTTCAAAAGCTATACTGACAAAGGCGGATAATAATTCTAGTACGGGAAATAAGTGACCAAATTAACTGAATGAAACAAATCGAATAGATACGATACAACTATGAATTGGAATCATTAATTTTTTCATAGAGGTGGCCATCAACACTTTGAAAAAAACTGAATTGATAAATCTAGGCCTGAAAATGAAATACCTAATATGTTGATTCTCATCGAGCTGAAGCATTGAACATGTGAGTCTCACTTTTATTCGTGAAATTTATGGGTTGCGAAGTATTGATTTCCGGATAAATTCGTTTTTTCCATAAAATTCATTGTTTTTTCAAACTTTCTCAAGAACGGTCCTGGATTTTCTTGATTCTGAATGAGTCAGTTGAATAGAGAGTAGTAGCGGAATACTCCTTGCAAAAATCAGACGAATCGGAGGAGCTGCTGGAAAGTTAGGTATTTTCCTCCGGGGCCTCTTCGTGGTATAGGAGTATGTACAGCTCCTCCTGGTTTTGAACTACCTATGTGATTTACTTTGACACAATGTTCATTGAAGCAAAACCGCTCTCTGAACTTAGAAAAAATTCGGTATGAAAAGGCGTTGATAGCAATTTCACACTCGCTGATAATAATAACCTGCCAGAATAGGTATGAATTGGGCTTTCCTAAATTGAATTGTGTGGTATCCTAGGGATATTTTTGCATATGTTCATTTCTTGATAAAATACAGAAAATTGACCAAATCATTTGTAAATATCTTTGTATATTTGTGCGGTGTGTATTGTATCTCAAGTGATTATTTCATTTTGTGCAAATTGGGAAATTGTCTATTCTTTATTTCAATTTGAATTGATTCTTGTTTCCTAAACAGGGTGTCCCATAAGTCATGGATCAAAAGCAGTGGGATGGTAGGAGGAGACATTTCCAATCAAACTAACCGTATATTATGTGGTTATCCAATCGTTGATGGTTCAAAAGTTATTGATTTTTTTCATTTCTTCAAATAGAATTAATTGTAATGAAACTGTCACATTTGTAATTTTTTTCTTTCACAAATTTCATCCACCTGGATGCACCTTTCCCCAGAAATAATTGTATGACATGTGTAACTTCTTATTAAGCACTTGAGGAAAATTTTGTTTTCCTGGAGATTTGTAATTGAATAAAATATTTAAGTTGATTTTTCAAACAGATTTCGAAATGATATAACATAGGGGATTATTCGAGACAGCCTTTCTGATTTTATTTTTTTTAATGGATCGCGTTTTTCAGAAGAATTGAATGACTTTTGAACCATCAACAATTTGATAACCACATAAACCGATATTTTGATTGCAAATGACCCCCTCCCTACCACCCCACTTCTTTTAATCCATGACTTATGAGACACCCTGTATATCACCTATTTATATAATGTTTTTTTGTATTAATCAACAGTTTTGATCACTTCAATCGAGTTTCGGATATTTATACATGAATGACAACAAGAAAACATTACATAAAAATTTCGTTCGTTTCGTCATAGAGTATAGAGTATAGAGTACCTACATCTAAGTATCCATTTCCATTCATCCCGATGGAATATCTGTCAAAAATTTCACAGTGAATTCATTATCTCGTTTACATAATAATTATGAATCCTCTATATCTGAATTTTTGCTAGCTTTTTGACAATGTTTAAACGAAATGAGAATAATGAGAATATATGCATCACTACGGACTTCACAGGGGTTAGGAATTGAGATGGAACCTATATATTATGTACAAGCAATGTCCCAAGCATTTTCTTATGCTTTTAAGCTACCCAAATGAACAAATTCTGAAAGTTATCCATTGTTGATTTCGATTCCCAGAGGTCATATCTTCGGCAGATTTCCTATTTTACAGCAATTTGCTGTATCAGCAATATACGGCATTTTTAAGCATAGCAAAATCTAATCTGAATTGAGGAATCGCTTCTTATCACCTGAATTATAACCTATCGGAAAAACAATAAATACCTACCTGCAGCAACAATTGGTGATAATGATTATTATGTCAAACATGCTGAATTGCGATTTTGTGACTACAAATAATAGGTACCTACCTACCTATCATCTGCTCGTTCAGATTATTTTTCTTCCGATAATTTAAATGGCCTACATCACCTGTGTGTTTCTTGAAATTGTTTTTCAAACATTATTATTTGGGACCTATTCAACTTGAAGTTGAATCATTCATACCTATAACTTTCAGAGTTCAGATTTTATTGATTTCGAATTCCTACCTACCTAGTAACCTACTCTGAACATGAAAACATTCACGCAGCAGGTTCAATTGTCAATTACAGTAATCAAATTGTAATTATGTCATGAGTTAAACATTTTTTGCAAGCTATCAAACTGTTCATTCTTCAAAACGAACAACTTGTTTGTAGTTAATTACTGTGAATGTTCGGCAACATCGCACCTATGGGTTTGGCGCGTGCGTGAAACCGTTACCACCGATTGAGACTCGATGGCCGTCGTGACGTAATGTCCGGACGCTGACACGGTATCTCTGTCATTAGGCTTCCTCTCTCTTCACTAACCGCCCTACCGGCTTCAATATTTGAAATCCTCTTGGTGTTGATGACTTTACTTTTCACGTTCGACATTTTGAGTTTTGCCGCACAACGCTCGCAAACATTTTTCACATGAGTGAATAATTTGATAATTCAACGTTAGTGTCGAATGTTCCTGTGATCCGTTTTTGTTTTTGAATGTATTGGTGTGGAAATCGAAACGACTCCTTAAACATTTTTTGCAAGCTATCAAACTGTTCAGTGTTCATTCTTCAAAACGAACAACTTGTTTGTAGTTAATTACTGTGAATGTTCGGCAACATCGCACCTATGGGTTTGGCGCGTGCGTGAAACCGTTACCACCGATTGAGACTCGATGGCCGTCGTGACGTAATGTCCGGACGCTGACACGGTATCTCTGTCATTAGGCTTCCTCTCTCTTCACTAACCGCCCTACCGGCTTCAATATTTGAAATCCTCTTGGTGTTGATGACTTTACTTTTCACGTTCGACATTTTGAGTTTTGCCGCACAACGCTCGCAAACATTTTTCACATGAGTGAATAATTTGATAATTCAACGTTAGTGTCGAATGTTCATGTGATCCGTTTTTGTTTTTGAATGTATTGGTGTGGAAATCGAAACGACTTCTTATCAGGATGCAAAATAATGGGAAGAAAAGTGTTTGGTGATTTGGAATGAACCACGCCCCCGCCATTTTAGTGAGCTTTCATGGAGGTCGAGATGTCGAGATGAGGTATTTGCGAACTTTTTTGTAGCGAAGTACTCATAAGAAATTATATTTCAATTAACTTCTCTGTAAAATTTTACCTAGCCTATAAGTTTCATCTATAGTATGTGAACACATAGGAACCTCATGAAACTTTGAAACGAGAGAATCTATATTACCCTATATACCTACCTACAAGGGGATATCAGATTGTCAATACAACGTTTCGTTCCTTCAGGGCCACCCTCAACTTCTTCTTTGAAATACGGCCTCTTTTTTTTCGAAATGATTTCGATTTCTTCAAATGATAACGTCCTTCGAAATGTGCGACATTCGTTCCATTCAACCCACTTTCTATCTCTAACCGTTTCAGAGATATCAATAGTAGGACAACGAAATGTAAGTCACCCTGTATAAGGTAGGACCGAGGTTGAGACAAAATAACCTGTTTATTCCTATGATGAATCAACAATGACTTCTTCAGTATAGGTAGACAATGTAAATTTTCCATATGATTTCTATTCAGAGAGATGAGCAGGTTATAGTGTCTCATACCATATACAGCACACTGAGCGATTTTTCAGAAGTCATTGTTGATGGATCACATAATTTCATGAACCCCCCAAGTTTTTGTGGATACAATTCCATCGATCTTGATAGTGTATCACTCTTTATAATATCCATTCTCTATTTTTGGTAAAATCTCGAGGCAAATGAAATCATTCAATCTCAAACAAGTACAGAAATCAAATTGTAATAATGCTATAAGTAAAAAATTGTTTGCAAGCTATCAAACTATTTATTCTTTATAACGAACACAAACTTGGACGTTTCCGAGGACGTTTCTGAAATGTTTTGTGTTCAACTACTGTGAATGTTCGGCAACATCGCACCTATGGAGGTTTGGCGCGTGCGTGAGGCTCGATGGACGTCGTGACGTAATGTCCGGAAGCGCTCACACGGTATCTCTGTCATTAGGCTCCCTCTCTCTTCACTAACCGCCTTGCCGGCTTCAATATTTAAAACCCTCTTGGTGTTGATGACTTGACTTTTCACGTTCAAGATTTTGAGTTCTGCCGCACAACGCTAACAAACATTTTTCCTATGAGTGAATAATTTGTTAATTCAACGGTAGTGTCGAATGTTCATGTGATCCGTTTCGGTTTTTGAATGAATTGGTGCAAAAATCGAAACGACTTCTCATCGGAGTGCAAAATAATGAGAAGAAAAGTGTTTGATGATTTGGAATGAACCACGCCCCCGCCATTTTAGTGAGCTTCAATGGAGGTCGAGATGTGGAGATAAGGTATTTGCAAACTTTCTTTGAAGCGAAGTACTCATAAGAAATTATTCTTCAATTATCTTCTGTATCCTGTGTGAAATTTCACCCAACCTATAAGTTTCATCTATAGTAGGTGTATAAATAGGTACCTTATGAAACTTTGAATCGGGAGAATCTATAATACCCTACCTACCTACAAGGTGATAGGTTCAAAACTCTGGGAGTTATGAATTTATGTGATTCATCAACAATGACTTCTTTCTCATCAATCAGTGTGGAATTGGTAGACAGGGTGGCCCACATTTCGTTGCCTTCCTTGCTATCTCTGAAACGGTTGGAGATAGAATGTTGGGTACCTATATGATACAAAAGTTGAACATTTCGGAAGACGTTAGGACCATGTGAAGAAATCAAAGATATCATAAGCCGTCCCCGAGATAATTGCGAAAAAAGAAAATTGGCGATTTTCATTTTCAGGCGATAGGCCTTTCTTTTCTGGAAATAAAAAAAAACCACACATACATTCTTTCTTCTATTTCGTATGTACCTACTTCAATTTGGTAATGTGAGATTTTCTATACAACGTTCATTCAGGGCCACCCTAATCTTTTTTTTTTCAAATACGGCTTGATATATTTTTTTTTCCGAAAATGTGGGCCACCCTGTATTAGGTAGTACCGAGGGTGAGAGAAAATAACCTGTTTATTCCAATGATGGATCACTGATGACTTCTTTACTTCTTTAGTATAGGTAGACAATGTAAACTTATTCATATGATTTCTATTTAGAGAGATAAGCAGGTTATAGTGTCTCATACCCTATACATCACACTGAGTGATATAGGTATCAATGATGAGTAAGAAGTCATTGTTGATGGATCACATAATTTCATAAACTCCCGAAGTTTTTGTGGATACAATTCCATCGATCTTGATGGTGTATCACTCTGTATAATATTCATTCTGTATTTT
The DNA here is from genome assembly GCA_918026855.4 of Phaedon cochleariae. Lineage (NCBI taxonomy): Eukaryota > Metazoa > Arthropoda > Insecta > Coleoptera > Chrysomelidae > Phaedon > Phaedon cochleariae. The sequence continues at coordinate 15,950,327 of OU896720.1, read as the reverse complement.
TGGTGGAATCTCGAGGAAAATGCAATCATTCAATCTCAATCATTATAGAGGGTGATTCGAAAGTAGGCGGCATACTTTCAGGGGCGTATTCCTTGCATGAATATAAGGCAAAAAGTTCCTATTGATAAGGGTCCGAAAATTCTTCCTGAGGGAGCTACGCCCTTTTGAATAGGACACCTCAAAGACGATTTTTTCCATATAACTTTAAAATCCTTCACAATAAATTTTCGAAAATTCTTTGAAATCCTTCACAATATATTTTCGAAAATTGGTGTACGCCATACTCAACGCCATATAAACATTTGATGGTGAATATGGCTCTCAATCAAAAATTCTGCGATTCCATTCAGAGGCGTCACATGCGGAAGGGGGAGGGGTAAGTGTTAAATCGTCCCTTCTTCTTTTGATATTCATGTTATTGTGATTTACGCAAATCAGAAAGTTTTCAAAGTCTTTTTCTTCAAATGGTACGCTCTATCGATCTATCGAAATGAACTGGGTGTATGCTTTTTACGTGAAAAACTCGGAATTCTGAGTTCAGATTCTCATTTACTATCAATTCTCCATGCCGTACCTACACCACTTTTCGAAAATTCATTGTGAAGGTTTTCGAAATTATTGAGAGAAATAGTCTTTGCGGTGTCCTTTTCAAAGAGGCGTAGCTTTCTTAGAAAGCATTTTCGGACCCTCATTAATGAAAACTTCTTGCCTTATTTTCATGCAAGGAATACGCTACTGAGAGGATGCCGCTTACTTTTGAATCACTCTGTATACCTACATGCGCATTGATGTGTTGTGCTCGGTTTTTGCAGTAATTCTATTCATTATTTTCGCACAACACGTATAAAAAAATATAAGATTTCATAAGAGATCACAACGATCCATCCAAGAAAAAATTCCTGAAAATAACGCAGCATATTATTAGAATATTTCTCATCAGATGTAGGTAGGTAGGAAGGTAGGTATGGGACTTACTGATTGTTAATTTCGATTTCCAATGGTCATATTTTCTGCAGATTGCTTATTTCACAGCAATTTGCTGCATTAGCAAAGCAAGCAAAATCTAATCTGAATTGAGCAATAGCTTCTTATCACTGAAATAACCTATTACCTAACAAAAAAACAATGAATTCCTACCTGCAGCAACAATTGGTGATAATGGCTATTATGTCAAACATGCTGAATTGCGATTTAGTTATGACTACGAATAATACCTACCTAACATCTGCTCGCTCAGATTGTTTTTCTTCAGATAATCTTAATGGCCTACATTACCTGTGTGTTCCTTGAGATTGATTATTTTTCAAACATTATCATTTGGAAGCTATTCAACTTGAAGTTGAATCATTCATACATACCTATAACTTTCAGAGTTCAGATTTTATTGATTTCGAATTCCTTACTGTAATCAAATTGTTATTATGCTATATGTCAAAAAATTTTTGCAACCTATCAATTTGTTCATCCTCAATAACGAACACAAACTTGGACGTTTCCGAGGACGTTTCTAAAATTTTTTGTGGGCAATTACTGTGAATGTTTGGCAACATCGCACCTACGGAGGTTTGGCGCGTGCGTCGAGGTGACGTAATGTCCGGAAGCGCTGACACGGTATCTCTGTCATTATGCTCCCTCTCTCTTCACTAACCGCCATACCGGCTTCAATATTAAAAATCCTCTTGGTGTTGATGACTCTTCACGTTCGAGATTTTGCAAACATTTTTCACATGGTGAATAATTTGTTAATTCAACGGTAGTGTCAAATGTTCATGTGATCCGATTTGGTTTTTGAATGAGTTTGTGCGATAATCTGGACGACTTCTTATCGGGATGCAAAATAATGAGAAGAAATGTGTTTGATGATTTGGAATGAACCACGCCCCCGCCATTTTAGTGAGCTTTCATAAAGGTGGATATGTCGAGATGAGGTATTTGCAAACTTTCTTTTTAGCGAAGTACTCATAAGTAATTATTTTTCAATTAACTTCTGTGTTCTGTGTGAAATTTCAACTAACCTATAAGTTTCATCTATAGTATGTGTATACATAGGTACCTTATGAAACTTTGAATCGTGAGAATCTATAATACCCTTCCACCTGCCAACCTACCTACAAGGTGATAGGTACGAATCTTTAGTAGTTATGGATTCATGTGATCCATCAATAATTACTTCATTCTCACCATTGAAATGTCAATCAGTGTGGAATAGAGATACAGGGTGGCCCACCTTTCGTTGTCCCACTTGCTATCTCTGAAACGGTTAGAGATAGAATGTTGGTTGTATGAAACAAGAGTTGCATTTGAAGAAATCGAAGATTTCATGAGCTTTTCCCGAGATATTTGAGAAAAAACATAATTAGAATTTTTTCTTCTATTTCATAATGTTGTTCAATTTGGTAATATCAGATTTCCGATACAATTTTTCGTTCATTCAGAGCCACCCTCAACTTTTTTTTCGAAATAAGGATCCATATATTTTTTATTTCATGAATGATTTCGATTTCTTCACATGATAACGTCCTCCGAATTGTGTAACTTCTGTTACATATAACCTACTTTCTATGTCTAACCGTTCCAGATATAGCAATAGTGGGACAAAAAAATGTGGGCCACCCTGTATAAGGTAGGACCGAGGGTGAAACAAAATAACCGGTTTATTCCTATGATGGATCAAAAATGACTTCTTGAGTATTGGTAGACAATGTAAACTTTTCCATATGATTTTCAATCAGAGAGATAAGCAGGTTATTGTGTCTCATCTCTTTCCAAAGACTCGTTCATCGAACGAACAGCGAGGCTCTGGAACACATTGCCAAGGGAGGTGTTCCCCGAGGCATATAACCTCCAGAAATTCATGAAGGGCACCAATTCCTCATTTCCCTTGGATCTCACGATTTTCTCTGAACATTACAGGATATTCCTTTTTTTTTGGGATTCAGAACATAAAAAAAAATACATCACACTGAGCGATATATCAATGATGAGTAAGAAGTCATTGTTGATGGATCACCTAATTCCATGAACTCCCAAAGTTTTTGTTTATACAATTCCGTCGATCTTGATGGTGTATCACTCTGTATAATATCCATTCTCTCTTTTTTGTGGAATTTTGAGGAAAATGCAATCATTCAATCTCAAACATTATAGAGGGTGATTCGAAAGTAGGCGGCATACTTTCAGGGGCGTATTCCTTGCATGAACTATAATGCAAAAAGTTCCTATTGATAAGGGTCCGAAAATGCTTCCTGAGGGAGCTACGCCCATTTGAATAGGACACTTCAAAGACGATTTCTTCCCTTTAGCTTTAAAATCCTTAACAATAAATTTTCGAAAATTGGTGTAGGTACGCCATAAACATTCGATGGTAAATAAGACTGAATCCAGAATTCCGAAATTCCATTCAGAAGCGTCACATGCGGGGGGGGATCAGTGTAAAAACTTTCCTTCTCCTTTTGATATTCAGGTTATTGTGATTCACGCAAATCAGAAAGTTTTCAACGTCGATTTTCTGCTAAATGGTACGCTCTATCGAAATTAACTAGGAGTATGCTTTTTACGTGAAAAACTCCAGAATTTCATGATTTCTAAACGAAATCACAATAACCTGACTATCAAAAGAAGTATAGGGATGTTTTTACACTTACCCTCCCCCGCATGAGACGCCACTGAATTGAATTTCGGAATTCTGAATTCAGTGTCTCATTTACTATCAAATCTTCATGCCGTGCACCAATTTTCGAAAATTTATTCTGAAGGATTTCGAAGTTATAGAGAGAAAATCGTCTTTGTGGTGTCCTATTCAAACGGGCGCAGCTTCCTTAGGAAGCATTTTCGGAGGTATATAAAACTGACACAGCCTTTTTGGCACAATGAAATGAAAATCATCTACTTGGTATTTGATAACTATTAATCAACTATTTTTTCAACACCAACTCCTTTTGTTTAACTCAAGCGGTTAGCGAAAAAATGGTGTTGGGCTAGCTTAACCTCAAGCTAGCACAACCGTTTCACAATTTTCTACCCAAATAAGTTATGGACATGATACGAACGCTAAAATTTTTAACTTTTCATCAACTTCCGAATGGTGTGTCGATTATTCGAATTTGAGCAAATTTGAATATTTTTGAAAGGGACAAATATGCCATACCTAAAATGCATGTAATTTTCTCAGCAAAAAACAACAGATTATGATAATATATAGATTTCATGTTTTCCGAAAATAGTACAATTGTGATGGAACATATTCAAGGGAGAATGTATTATTAGGACAGGAAATCGCAATATGATGACTAACGAGTGCTTTAATTGATCTACTATTCTATAACTCCAGCACAATCAGTTGAAATTGGAAGTATGCGGTTTCAAATAATATAATTCCAAAAATTGTATAGTTGTGATGGAAAATATTCGATAGAAAAATCATAATATGGACACAAAATTGCAATATGATGATTAACGAGTGTTTTCGTTGATCTATAATTCAATAACCTCAGTACAATCAGTTGTAATGTGAAGAATGTGAATTTTTGATGTGAAAAAATTCGAAGAAAAAGTGATGTTTATGAGGAAACACAAAATGGCAATTTGATGGATCCAGTGTGTTTCGTGCGAGGTTTCGTGGATCTACAATTCAATAACTCCAGCACAATCAGTTGAAATTGAATGAATGTAAATTCTGATGATCCCAAAAATAGTACAGTTGTGATGGGAAATATCCCAAAGAACAATTTTCATAAGGACAGAAAATCGCAATTTGATGACTAACGCGTGCGCAGTTGAAATTGAAAGAATATAAATTCAGATGATATATTTTTCGAAAATAGTACAGTTTTGATGTACTATTTCAACTGATTGTGCTATAGTTAATAAATATTAGATCAATGTAAACGCACTGGCTAGTTATCATATTGCCATTTTCTGTCCTTATAATAATTTTTCTCTCAGATATTTCCCATCACAACTGTACTATTTTTCTAAAATATATCATTTGGATTCACATCCTTCCAATTTCAACTGATTGTGCTGGAGTTATTAAATAATGGTCAACGAAAGAACTCGTCAGTCATTATTTTGCAATTTTCTGTTCTTAAAATAATTTTTCTCTCAAATATTTCTCGACAAAACTGTACTATTTTTGGAAAATATGTCATCTGGATTCATATTCTTACAATTTTAACTGATTGTGCTGGAGTTATTAAATAGTAGATCACTGAAAGCACTCATTAGTCATCATATTGCGATTTTCTGTCCTTATAATACATTTTCTTTTGAATATTTTCCATTATAACTGTACTATTTTTGAAAACTTATGATCTATATACGATTGAGAATAACATGAAAAATTTACATGCATTTTTGGTATTGCATATTAAAAATATTCAAATTTGCTCAAACTCAAATTATCAATACACCATTCGAAAGTTATCAAGAAGTTAAAAATTTTAGCGTTCGAATCAAGTCCATAACTCATTTGGGTGGAAAATTGTGAAACGGTTGTGCTAGCTTGAGGTTAAGCTGGCCCAACACCTTGACAGCTTGAGTTAAAAAATTCAGGTTGTTGTTGAGAAATAGTTTATTAATAGTTATTAAATACTAGATGATTTCCATTTGATTGTGCCAAAACGGCTGTGTCATTTTTATATAAATCATTTTCGGACCCTCATTATTAGAAACTTTTTGCCTTAGTTTCATGCAAGGAATACGCCCCTCAATTGCCGATTGATGTGTGTTGTGCTCGGTTTTTGCTGTAATTCTATTCATTATTTTCGCATAACACTCTGTATTGCAAAAATATAAGATATCATAATAGATCACAACGATCCATTCAAGAAAAAATATCTGAAAATAACGCTGCATTGAAGACTTTCTCGTCAGATATAGGTTAGGTAGGTAGTTAGGTATTTATAGGACTTACATTTCAAGAAAGATTTTTTTCATTCACATACAGGCCACACATAAGGAGTTTTCGAACTAGCAGATAGATTTTCAACTAGAAAATTGGTAGGTATGCTATTATACCTATCTGAAATTTTTAGTCCTACATCTATCTATACAGGGTGTGTCAAAATTCGACACTGAAAACCAAAAGTTTTTTCACACGGTTGGATTGAGCTTTCAATTCTTAGTTTGGAAAAGCTTTTTTATGTGAACCAATTTAGGTACCTATCTGTACGGTTTGCGAGATACAAAAGATGTTAGCGTGAACTAAGTACTACAGAGTGGTGGGTAATTATTTCCAGAAAAACTGTGATAGATAGGTAAACATGAATCAGGTTCATAAACAAGACACACAAAGTCATCTCCACAAATTTATTGACTGAGTAATCAGTATCTGTACATGTTTCGGACTATCAATAGTCCATCATCAGCAGCATATTTTAATTGACAATTTTGTGGAAATGAAAAAAGGAGAAGTTAATAAAATTATTGCATGATACGATTTTTAAATTAAGTAATAATAAAAATGAAGGGCAAGTGGCCCAAGGCCCAAAGGGGCTTTATGGGGGATCCCAACACTTGTTCATCAAAGTGATAACAGATGAAATGAAACTTTGTTGGTATATATCTTCAGCGGTGAATGTTTTGGATTTTTCTTGCTTTATATACAATAGATCCCACAGAACAAGATGCGCACTTCCCTGTTAAAAATTGGAAAGATTTTTCAAGAAGGTTTTGGAAACGAAATGTAGATGGTGCGTCCATCTACGTTTCCACCTGAACTAGTTTTTTAAAATTCAAAATAACCTGAAATCTCTAAATCATAGCAAAAGAAAATTTTTCTCAATTCTATTTATTTCAGTAGTGCGGATCGATAAAATAAACTCCACTAACTTCCAATAAAACAAATATATTTCCCAAGGTTGGTAGAAATGATGATTATTTCTAACAACCTTGTATACTTCCGGATGTTGTTGCCATCTATTAGATTCAGTTGGAACTATAATTCGTCACGTGACCATCTTTCCAAAGTGCCTATTAGATGTGCACATCTTTTTCTGTGGGTGGCTAATTGGCTAATCTCTGATATAGACCAATGAGTTGATGACTCCAAAGATTTTTCACCAGAATAAGCCAGTAAAACGTTTTCTGAATACATATTCACCATCTCGGAGTGGCAATTTATGAATGTATGATATTGTAATTCATATTTCTTCCTTCATTTCCCAGGTAAGAGATTCAAACTCTTGCGCTTTCTGCTATATCATCAGGAAGAAGGTGTGTTTGATGATTCACTGCCACGATTTTCCATCATGAAAGAATTGGGGGTTTTCAAGAATAGATAAGTATAGGTTACAGAGATGTGCGAGCGTTTTTTCAATATTTCCGCTCACGAGCGCAAATGCTGTCAAAGCATGGCATTTCTGGGAAAACGTCAACTTTGTGCTGGAATTTGAAAGCGTCAAAGGCTACTTTGTAAAGCGTTTGTAGAAAAATTATATTTTCAACCACTGGCTATAGAACCTATTACCGTTATTTACTGTGCTGATGCGATATTCACAGCAACGGTACTCGAATCTAGTAGGTGTCATGGTGACTAGATTTTAATTATAGAATTGAAAGGAGGTGCTTTCATAGTGACATATATAGGTCCACATTTCAGTTTCACAAAACTATATAATGATTGAAATATATCGCTAGTGGAGAGAAAAATGTGATATACACCTTGGTAGTGAAGAATTTTATTACCACGGGGCATTATACCCCTCGGCTGAAGCCACGGGATATAATCTTGGTCTCTGGGTAATAACAATATTCTTGCCTACCTTGGTGTATAGATAACTATTATACAAACTGCATTTTTACGTGGTTTTTCTTTCATTTGCAAAGCTACTTGGTTCAGTTCGATGTCACCAACGGTGTAGGTGTAATGGAGCTTTCCCATATCAAGGACACACCCCTGTTCATGAAATCAGTGTACAGGGTTCAGTTTTTTGAAGCAGCTTGAAGAACACATATTTCCGAGATGAAAATTTCATGTGCACATAATATATATGTACAGGGTGTCAATTTGAAAACTTCCCACCCTCAATATCTCCCTCCAAGTCGATAATATGGAAAAACGAAAAGATAGGTCGATTTTATTTTCAAGGGGGACATGGTTCTAAAATATTTTCAGCCCCGCGGCGTTGCCGCTTCTAACGAAAAGAAGCAACAACTTTGTTATTTCAAATGGAACACCCTGTATTTTATTGCATTTTTAGATTCCCACTGAAAAGCTGATTTCATCAATGCATCACACTTGGGGTCTAGCAGGAATGATTACAGAGATATAGGGTGTTCAAAATCTAGATTTTTTAACTTTAGGATTTTTTTGAGTCGAAACTATTCATTATTGGTCAAAACGGCTTTTATGTCCCTATCTCAACTTTTGAATTACTATCTACTGACATTTATTTGAAACAAATACAGGGTGGTTCAAGATTCAGACTTTTGATCACCCTGTATTTGTTTCAAATAAATGTCAGTAGATAGTAAATCAAAAGTTGAGATAGGGACATGAAAGCCGTTTTGACCAATAATGAATAGTTTCGAAAAAATCCTAAAGTTGTAAAATCTCGATTTTGAACACCCTATATCTCTGTAATCATTCCTGCTAGACCCCAAGTGAGATACATTGATGAAATCAGCTTTTCAGGGAGAATCTAAAAATGCAATAAAATACAAGGTGTTCCATTTGAAATAACAAAGTTGTTGCTTCTTTTCGTTAGAAGCGGCAACGCCGCGGGGCTGAAAATATTTTAGAACCATGTCCCCCTCGAAAATAAAATCGACCTGTCTTTTCGTTTTTCCATATTATCGACTTGGAGGGAGATATTAAGGGTGGGAAGTTTTCAAATTGACACCCTGTATACGCCGTGGAAGCTTCGGTTCCGATATGCAGGATGTCAAAGTTTTTGATTTTATTTGCGCTCTTCAAGTTTCCTCCTAAAACTCTCAAAATGAAAAATTGAATTCTATCACATCTATTCCACTTCTAGAACTCATAATTTAGAGGTATTAGGCGTTTCTGATTATCTATAGGGTGATAAACTTTCGTTGATTATACCCAGTTCATTCCCCTTGGACTTTTTTACGAGCTGTCTCAACTCGGCTTTTAATGAAAAATTCATTCAGATTCTCTTTCCAACACTTTCTGCCCTTTTGCATGTATGTCATCTGTATAGATTTTGAGATTAATGTCCAAAATAATTTACTTATTCTTATTATTAATTTCGATTTCCAATGGTCATATTTTCTGCAGATCCCCAATTCACAACAATTTGCTGCATTAGCAATAAACGGCATTTCAAGCAGAGCAAAATCTTATCTGAATTGAGCAATAGCTTCTTATCACTTGAATAACCTATTACCTAACGAAAAAACAATGAATACCTATCTGCAGCAACAATGGGTGATTATGGCTATTATGTCAAACATGCTGAATTGCGATTTAGTTATGACTACAAATAATTCCTACCTAATCGGCTCGTTCAGATTGTTTTTCTTCAGATAATCTTAATGGCCAACATTACCTGTGTGTTCCTTGAGATTGATTATTCTTCAAACATTATCATTTGGAAGATATTCAACTTGAAGTTGAGCCATTCATACCTATAACTTTCAAAGTTCAGATTTTATTGATTTCAAATTCCTTCCTACCTAGTAGGTGAACATTCACGAAGCAGGTACAGTAATTGTGATTGTAATAAACTGTTCATTCTCCATAACAAACACAAACTTGGACGTTTCCGAGAACGTTTCTAAACATTTTTGTGGTCAAATACTGTGAAAGTTCGGCAACATCGCACCTACGGAGGTTTGGCGCGTGCGTGAGGCTCGATGGCCGTCGTGACGTAATGTCCGGACGCTGACACGGTATCTCTGTCATTAGACTCCCTCTCTCTTCACTAACCACCTTACCGGCTTCAATATTTAAAATCCTCTTGGTGTTGATGACTTGACTTTTCACGTTCGAGATTTTGAGTTTTGCCGCACATCGCTTGCAAACATTTTTCACATGAGTGAATAATTTGTTAATTCAAAGGTAGTGTCGAATGTTCATGTGATCCGTTTTGGTTTTTGAATGAATTGGTGCGAAAATCGGGACGACTTCTTATCGGGATGCAAAATGATGAGAAAAAGTGTGTTTGATGGTTTGGAATGAACCACGCCCCCGCCATTTTAGTGAGCTTTCATGGAGGTGGAGATGTCGAGATGAGGTATTTGCAAACTTTCTTTGTAGCGAAGTAGGTACCCATGAGAAATTATTTTTCGATTAACTTCTGTATTCTGTGTGAAATTTTACCTAACCTATAAGTTCTTATGAAACTTTGAAACAAGAGAATCATCCCGAGATAATACCTTACACCTACAAGGTGATAAGTACAAAACTTTGGGAGTTATGAATTCATGTAATATATCAACAATGACTTCTTTTTCATCATTGGAATGTCAATCAGTGTGGAATAGGTATACAGGGTGGCCCACATTTCGTTGTCCCACTTGCTATCTCAACGGTTAGAGATAGAATGTTGGTTATATGAAACAAAAGTTGCACATTTTGAAAGACGTTAGGATCATGTGATGAAATCGAAGATATCATGAGCCGTTCCCGAGATAATTGAGAAAAATTCAAATCGGCGATTTTCATTTTCAAGCGATAGGCCTTTCATTTCGGGAAAAAGAAAAAACCACACAAACATTTTCCCTTCTGTTCCTTATGTTGTTGAATTTAGTAATATCAGATTTTCGATACAACGTTTCGTTCATTCAGGCCACCCTTGATTTTTTTTTTTGAAATATGGACCTGATATATTTTTTTCAAACATGATTTCGATAACTTCACATGAAAACGTCCTCCAAAATGTGCGATTTTTATTCCATTTTATCCACTTTCTATTTCTAACCGTTTCAGAGATAGCAATAGTGGGACAACTAAATGTGGGCCGCCCTGTATAAGGTGGGACCGAGGGTGAGACAAAATAACCTGCTTATTCCTATGATGGATCAACAATGACTTCTTGAATATAGGTAGACAATGTAAACTTCTTGATATGATGTCTAATCAGAGAGATAAGCAGGTTATAGTGTCTCATACCCTATACATCACATTGAGCGATATATCAATAATGAGTAAAGAGTCATTGTTGATGGATCACATAATTTCATAAACTCCCGAAGTTTTTGTGGATATGTGGTATCACTGTATAATATCCATTCTCTATTTTTGGTGGAATCTCGAGGAAAATGCGATCATTCAATCTCAAACATTATACAGGGTGATTCAAAAGTAGGCGGCATACTTTCAGGGGCGTATTCCATGCATGAATATAAGACAAAAAGTTTCTATTGATAAGGGTCTGAAAATGCTTCCTGAATAGGACACGTCAAAGACGATTTTTTCCCTATAACTTTAGAATCCTTCAAAATACATTTTCGAAAATTGGTATACGCCATAAACATTTGATGATTTACGCAAATCAGAAAGTTTTCAAAGTCGATTTCCTCCTAAATGGTACGCTATATCGAAATCAGGGTTGTTTTGTTTTAAACATTTTGTTGTAATCAACTGTTTTAAACATGTTTTAAACATGTGCTCAAGTTTTAAACAGTTTTTGTTCAAAACAAAACTCCACATTTGGTGTCATTTAACCGACCTCGTATCTCTCACCGTTGAAAAGATACCCATGGTGAGCATGGTAAGTGGGACACACTGTATAGCCCACTGGCAATGCGAATTTATAAATGGTCTGTGGTTCCCCCAGGCCAACAGTCCTCATCGCAATTGGTTTTCTTATTTCGGGGATTCACCGGCACATCCTCACAGCGATGGCGCGACGTTCATAACACAGCTGATCGCGACAGTTTAGTTTAGTATACAAAGTCTGACTTCAAATGAGGAATCTATTATTTAGTGGACTAATACTAAAGATTATTATATCAAACATTTTAAAAAAATTTGATTTGAACAATGTTTTTTTTCAAGTTTTATTTGTTTAAATCATAAAATTCAGAAACAAAAAAAAAACAATGTTCAAAACAAAAAAAAAACCGTTTAAAACAAAAAAAACATGTGTTTTGTATAAAATTAAAAAATACATTTTTTTTTTCAACCCTGATCGAAATGAACTAAGAGGACCCTTTTTACGAGCAAAACTCTAGAATTTTATGAATTTTGAAAGAAATCACAATAAACTGAATATTAAAAGGAGAAGGAACGTTCTTACTCTCACCCTTCCCCGCATGCCGCATGTGACGCCCCTGAATTGAATTTCGGAATTCTGAATTCAGAGTCTCATTTACCATCAAATCTCCATGCCGTACACCAATTTTCGAAAATTTATTGTGAAGGATTTCAAAGTAATAGAGAGAAAATCGTCTTCCTTATATAGGAAACATTTTAGGCCCCTCATTGATAAAAACTTCTTGCCCCGCTTCTTGCCTCATTTTCATGCAAGGAATACGCCCCTAAAAGGATGTCGCTCACTTTTGAATCACCCTGTATACCTAGGTATACAGGGTGGCCCACATTTCGTTGTTGTTTGTTTGTTTCGTATCAAGGACTCACCCTGTTTATGAAATTAGTGTACAGAGTTGTTCAGTTCTTTGAAGCAGCTTGAAGAACACATATTTCCGCAATGAAAATTTCATGTGCACATAATATACAGTATGATGCAAATGTATGGAATAAATTCATTATTTCAGAAATGGGCGACATCTTAAAAAATTCCAAAAACACGTGAGGTTCCATTTTTGAAGCCTCATCTCATGATATCCATATGAGAGATGTTACGTCACCGGTGTTGGAGCAATGCCGTAATGAACGATTTTTTCAAATGAAAACAGGGGTAATGTGACACCTCGTTTGAAAGGTCTACTGATCATCTATTCAACAGTCGAAATTTTGCATAAGAAAATTGAAATTGAAATGGATTATCATTTGATTAACTGAATCTTGTAGAGGTCTGCTACTGAGAATTGAACAACGAAGGGTCGTCTATTTAAAAAAATACATCAATTAATAAAGTTCTGAAGTCCAGTTCTTGGATTTTTTTCGGAAGTCGTCTTGTTTTGAAATGAATTTATTCCATACATTTGCATCATACTGTATATGCGCCGTGGAAGCTCTGTTTCCGATATGCAGGATGTCAAAGTTTTAGATTTTATTTGCGTTCTTCAAGTTTCCTCCTATAAAATTCTCAAATGAAAAATTGAATTCTACTACACCTATTTCACTTCTAGAACTCATTATTCAGAGCTATTAGGCGTTTCTGATTATCTATAGGGTGATGAACTTTCGGTAGTTTAGTATATACCCAGTTCATTCCCCTTGAACTTTTGTAGGAACTGTCTCTGGCTTTTAACTCGGCTTTTAATGAGAAATTGATTCAGATTATCTTTCATTCCAATACTTTCTGCCCTTTTGCATGTATGTCATACAATCTCTATAGATTTTGAGATAAATGTCAAAAATAATTAACATATACTTATTGTTAATTTAGATTTCCAATGGTCATACTTTCTGCAGATTGCTTATTTTACAGCAATTTGCTGCATTAGCAAAGAACGGCATTTCAAGCGAAGCGAAATCTTATCTGAATTGAGCAATAGCTTCTTATCACTTGAATAACCTATTATCTAACGAGAAAACAATGAATACCTACCTGCATGAACAATTGGTGATAAAGGCTGTTATGTCAAACATGCTGAATTGCGATTAAGTTATGACTACGAAAAATAATACCTACCTAACATCTGCTCGTTCAGATTGTTTTTCTTCAGAAAATCTTAATGGCCTACATAACCTGTGTGTTCCTTGGGATCGATTATTTTTCAAACATTATCATTTGGAAGCTATTCAACTTGAAGGTGAACCATTCATACCTATAACATTCAGAGTTCAGATCTAATTGATTTCGAATTCCTACAGTAATCAAATTGTGAATATGTTATAAGTTAAACATTTTTTGCTAGCTATCAAACTGATCATTCTTCATAACGAACACAAACTTGGACGTTTCTGAAATGTTTTGTGTTCAATTACTGTGAATGTTCGGCAACATCGCACCCACGAAGGTTTGGCGCGTGCGTGAGGCTCGAAGGTCGTCGTGACGTAATGTCCGGAAGCGCTCACACGGTATCTCTGTCATTAGGCTCCCTCTCTCTTCATTAACCGCCTTACCGGCTTCAATATTTAAAATCCCCTTGGTGTTGATGACTCGACTTTCCACGTTCGAGATTTTGAGTTTTGCTGCACAACGCTTGCAAACATTTTCCACATGAGTGAATAGTTTGTTGAGTCAACGGTAGTGTCGAATGTTCATGTGATCAGTTTTGGTTTTTTTATAAATTGGTGCGAAAATCGGAACGACTTCTTATCGGAATGCAGAATATTGAGAAGAAAAGTGTTCGATGATTTGGAATTAACCACGCCCTCGCCATTTTAGTGAGCTTTCATGGAGATGGAGATGTCGAGATGAGGTATTTGCAAACTTTCTTTGTAGCAAAGTACTCATAAGGAATTATTTTTTAATTAACTTCTGTATTCTGTGTAGAATTTTACCTAACCTATAAGTTTCATCTATAGTATGTGTGTGTATACATAGGTCCCTTATAAAACTTTGAAACGAGAGAATCTATTATACCTACCCTGTGTGAGGTACAAAACTGGGAGTTATGAATTTTTGTGATATATCAACAATGACTTCTTCCTCATCATTGGAAGTCAATCAGTGTGGAATAGGGATATAGGGTGGCCCACATTTCGTTGTTGTTGGATACAATTCCGTCGATCTTACTGGTGTGTCACTGTATAATACTCGGTATAATATCCATTCTCTCTCTTTTTTTGTGGAATCGAGGAAAGTGCAATCATTCAATTTCAAACATATATATACATGCTGATTAATGTGTTGTGCTCGGATTTTGCTGTAATTCTATTCATTATTTTCGAATGTCGGGCCGCGCTGCCGTACTGTTTGAACTTTCAAAGGGACCGACGGCTTGCGGTGATGTGTGACTCCAACTTACTTTGCATAAACTATACCCACCTAGATTAGTGCAAAAATTGTGATGATTTTCACACAGTGCATGGTGATGCAAGGAAGGAGTTGAGTTGATCTGAATGGAACAGGAGAACACCACCTCTATTTCGGTTTGCTTCCATGGAGGTAACTGAAACGAGCGCAATATCAGTTTCGTCATAACAAACTTTCCGTTCTATCAAAATAAGTACCTACTTAAATGCATTATTTTTGTGATTTAGTGTATAACCTTCGACTCAAGTTATTCGTTTTATTCATTTAACTCTGACATTTATCTATGTCCTTCTATCCATCAACTAGCCGACAAATCTTCGAAATTCGAGAAAGGTAGATAGGTCTTTGCAAAGTCATTTTAGGCAAATTCAGCAAAAAAATCGCCGTCTGAACTTTTCAAAAGGACCAGCGAGCGCGGCGGGTATCTTGACCAAGCAGTCTCAAGTGACTTTTCAAAGACTCTACCTAGCCACAGTTTCATCTCAAACACACTGAATTTCACACTACATTGGTATTTCTTGTTAACGATATATTTAATATCGAAAATTGAGTGAAAAATGAGTTTGATACTTCAAGGCCTCGTTCAAGGCAATTGAAATGATTGAAATTCACGTAAATATGACATCGGAAGTGCAACAATGAAGAACTTTGTGGGTATGGAAAATGATTTTTCTCCGAATTTTTTCATGTACCTATCTTATCTTTCCTATTCGATTATTATGTTCACATTGGTCCTAGGATTCGAATAATATATTGTATTGTATTTATTCCAATGTCACCCTGTACATTATTTTCAACACGGGTCCAGATAATATGATCAATAGTATTTAATGCAACGATCATGTATTAACAGCCATTACATGATAGTTGCAAATACACATTTTGTTCTACGACCAATTTAATAAAATAAACACAAGGATTCATTTCAAACTCTTATACCTATCTATTTCAACATATTCTAACACCTCCACTTCATGAAATGCTTGTACTTTTCAGGTGTCGCGATCAAATTTCAATAGAAATCGAATGTCAAATAACTCAAATATGCATATAGGTAGGTAGAAACAGATAATTTGATCATACCAAAGTACGAGTTTCTATAGCCGAAAATCCGTTTCATAATGAAATGTACCTATAGGTATGTACCCACGTGTTGTCATTGGTCAAAATCAAAATCTGTCATAATGATATTCCGTGTTGAAATGAACAATATTAAGAAATCAGTAGCGGTAGCAGGTTCTGGTTTTCAAAGTTCTTCCCAGTGGGAATTTTTTTTTGAGTATGATTTAATTTCATGAGATAATAAAAACAGTTGAATTCATGGAAATGTAATGACTCACGATAAAACTACCTATATTATGATCCTATGAAGTGGTCCAGTGTTTTTCAAAGAAAAAGAAACACATAGCCGATAATTAATCGTCGACTAGGTACGTTCCCTTGTTTCTCTTGGAAATACAAACTACCTTACTATGTATTTTATTTCTGGCAACACTGCACCTCCGCAGATTGCGCTTGCGCGAGGTACGATTGCCGTCGTGACGTTATTTCCGGAAACGTTGACACGGTATCTCTTCGTCCCAAGTTTCAAGCTTTCGAATTCCTAATTGGTGACGCGAACTTTTTATGTTCGACATTTTGTGTTGTGCTTCACCTTGTGCATACTTATTTTCTGGTAAATACTATGATTCAAATTCAAAAATTTGTAGTGTGTAGAATGTTCATCTGATCGCTTCTCGAATAGATTGGTGCAAAAATTAGGGATGTTTTCCTCGTTTTGATGATGCAAAAAATAGTGTTGAGTTGATGGGGAATAGAACACGAGAACTTCACCTCCATTTTGGTGTGCTTCCATGAAGGTAATCAAATGAGACGATATTATTCTCATCATAACACATTTTTTGTTACACCGGAATATCTAATTCAATGTATTTTCATGTGATTTAGTGTAATATTCGACCTGAATTATTGTTTTGAAGGTGATGGACTTGATGCTTTCTGATCGAATGAATTTTTTATCTCGATGATTAGAAACATAATATCGAAGTCGTTGAAGGCAATTGAAATCATGGAATTCCGTGTAATATCAAACTGGTCTAATATTTCACAAGAGAACAACAAAAACAAACGAACAAGTAGATGATTTGATATTATTTTGTCATCAATTGACTTTGTGTTTCTTCGTTCTTCTTGAAAAATTCCTAAGTTCTGGCAACACCGCTCCTCCGTAGAGTTGACGCGTGCGCGACTCACGATGGCGATGGCCATCGTAACGTAATTTCCGGAAGCGATGACACGTTGACACGGTGTCTGTCTCTCTCTTACATGCATTCAAGTCTCTTTTTGTGCCTCGACTTCTTCAAGTTCGCCATTTTGTGTTGTTCTTTACCTTGTGCTCACATTTTTTTTTGGGTAAATACTCTATTTCAAATTCGAAACTTGTGTGGAATGATCGTTTGATCGCTACTTGAATGAGTTGGTGCAGACATTGAAGATGATGATCCTATCGCGGGGATGCAAGAGTTGGATTGATTGGAATGGAACACGAGAACACTCCCTCCATTTTGGTTTGCTTCCATGAAGGTAATGATAACTTGCCATATTATTCTTCTCATAATATATAATACTTACAACAAGTGATACAATTTTTCCGGGGGATACTCCAGCTTGCTGCTTCGATTTCGCTCATGACATTGTTCCAAAACTTCTCGCCTACGGCTCGAAAGTTTTTATGAACAATGTCATTCTGCGTTCTGCGAAATTGATAGGCAACAAGCTGTCGTAACAATCGCCGAATATATCCAGGAAAAATAGTATCACGAGTTGTATTCTGTATTCTTATGAGTTCCATGATTGAGACAATAAAATAAACGAGCGACTTGCGAGTGTTGCCCACACTGCATCTATCATGCTGGCTTTCAACATAATTGACATTTTAAACTTCCAAGTTCGATTACATTTTTAATCAATATACAGAAGAAACCGTGATGATGGCCAATTCTGATTGATTCTAGAGACCAAGAGTGAAACAATCATTACAAAATTATCATTTAATCGCAATACAAGACTCACCTACTACCATGAATTGTCAACAATGTGACCTTATCTTTGCTAGTTCATTCGCTGAGGGTGCGGTAACTCAATAATATGTACCTACTGATTTCAACAATTGAAAAAAATTAAAATGTATTCACTCTAAAACTCTTACATTCCTTGAAATGGCATAAGGATATGGAGATTGAATGAATAATTAAAATGGTACTCATAATAATCTACCACGAAAACTTTGGGATTGGGACATCCCCGTTATTCAATTAAAAATATTTTGTCACGAACGAGGATGGTAGAATTGCTGATGAATGTAATCACGAGAATTGGATTAGTTGAAATGATACTAGGTAATAGTAGTAGGAAGTAAATTATAATATTGATTTGGAAAATGTCATTTCGTGGTTCAGTGTAGGTAACATTTTCAAAATGTCATGCACTTGGGATTTAAGATAGCTTACATTCATTATTTTATCAATGGGTAGCAACCTCATTTTCAGGTGGGGAGACCAAAAAGTGGTTGACCCCCAAACTTCTCGGAGCAGAAACGTAAAGATGGTAGGTACACGGTCTCCACGTATATTTTGAAACCCCAATCATTTTTTAAATTTATTGTTAATTTTTTTTTTCAAGGAACGTTTTTCTATATTTTTTTCTGTAGTCTTTATATAGATATGCCAACAGAAAAACAGTTGAAACATCTTATACTTATAGGCAACATTTATGAATTTTGAAATAGGACACCCCATATTTTATTGCATTTTCAGATCCTCCCTGAAGAGCTGATTTCATCGATCTATCACACTTATATAGGGTCTAGCTGGAATGATTACAGAGATATTATAGGGTGTGAAAAATTGCGATTTTTTTTTCAAGTTTAAGAATTGTTTGTATCGAAACTATTAATTCATGTCCAAAACGATTTTCATGTTCCTATATTAAATCTTGAGTAGCTATACTGACATGTAATTGAAACAAATACAGGGTCATCAGAATTTTGAACTTTTCACCACCCTGTATTTGTGTCAATTAAATGTCAGTAGATAGTGAATGAGAAGGTGAGATGGGAACACCTGATAAAAACCGTTTTGGCCAATAATCAACAGTTTCGACACAAAAAATTCCTGAAGTTGAAATATATCTCAATTTTCACACCATATATCTACTAATCTCTGTAATCCTTTCAGCTAGGTCCCAAGTGTGATGAATCGATGAAATCAGCCCTTCAGGAAGAATCTATAAATGCAATAAATTACAGGATGTCCTATTCAATGATTCGTAAATGTTGCTGATAATAATTTTTTGAGATGTTCAACTTTTTTCCGTTGGCAATTTAGTGATGCCGACGAGACGAGAGAAAGCCATTCTCTCGTCTCGAATGAACGAGATAAATTTGTTCTCTCGTCTCGTCCAGAGAGCCGTTTCTCTCGACGAGACGGAGCTTTCCTCGTCTCGTCTCGTCTCGACTTCCCTCGGCTTTCGTCTTGCACGTCTTGTCTATATCTCCGTTATTATTAATGTGATTATGACCAAATTTGGACTGTTAATGAAAAACAATCAATGTGATGAGTTTTTCATCACAGATAAACATTATTTTGGACAGTATCGTGCAGTTTCATTGAAATAAAAATAGGCCGCTTCTTAAAATCATATTATTATCAGTGATATTTTATGGGCGGATATCTGTATAAATTATACCGTATATCCAAATCTCAATGCAATATACACAAAGTGCATGATGTTGTTAATCCGAAAATGAACGCCATTGCTGCACATAAAAATGTAACCTATTCCGTTTTATCTTTATTGAAATCAACTCTTCATTTCAAACAAGGCACCCTGTATTCTGTTCCATATTCGAAAATCGTTCCTGACATATTCCCGATATTTTGAAATGTTTCATCGAGGTTGCTATAGTTTCAGCTGGTAAACAATTATACAGAGTGAGTTAGTTTTTGGCAGCAGGACTTCGAAATTTGAAGAAGGTAATCTTTTTAAGATGATCATCTCCTGTAAACGTATATGCATAGCAGCCGCGTTTATTCCCATATTCAGGCGGTATGATATTTATATTTTTTATGTTTTTCTCAAGTTTTGTCATTGACACATCTCGGAAACGAAGCTCACGCATATTATACAGGGTCTCTCTAAAAGGTATATACAAAATTTTAGCGATATCCTGAGGTTGAAATAAACCGATTTGAAGCAGTTTACCTCAGTCCAAATTTGCTCCGAGATACAGGGTGGTAAAAAAATTACAAGTGATACTTCAAAGGAGTATTTTGTACTATCCATTTTTGCACTGCTCATTCACTGACAAAATAACATCCACGAAGATAACATCAAATACTAAACACCGTAATATCTCGAAAATTTCTCACTTCAGCGAATTTCCACATCTGTACCTTTTTCACTCTAAATTATTCAGAAAATTATTTCCCTTATAAAGAAAGTGGAGAACTTCACTGAGAGAAAAGTTATGGCGATTCACGAAGTGCATTGGTAAGCGCCCTCTAATGGCCACAGTGAAAAGGTGTCCGTAAAAAAAACCCGACTACTGATTTATAAAGTTATTAGTTCAAAAATGTTCATTCATTTTGTTGAATTCGATTCTTATTGTACCACCCTGTATCTCGGGAATGAAGCAACTTCAGACTGAGGTAAGTTGATTGAAATTGTCTTATTTCAACCTCAGGAATATGTGCTGAGATTTTGTACAGATCTTCAGGATCTCTGTATATTATGTGCACATGGAATTTTCATCTCAGGCATATATATTTAATTTTCCGCACTAGTCCCGTACGCTGGTAGAAAATAATTTGGAGCAGCGAATTTCGATTTTTGAAACAACACCCTGTATATTCTTAAACATTCAAATTCATCTTTAGGCTTCATGAATTCGTTTAGTTTTTGCAATTCGCTTCAACCGTTCAGAAGTTATAACATGTTTATTAGTGATCTATGCATTTGCAAGCACTTTTTTAAAATATCGCCTGGCACTTATACTTATCTTTGATAATATCAAGTTGTGACTTCACTGATATCTGAACAACTGCCATGAATAAGACCGTCCATTGTGATTGTGACATCGCTTTGTTGTGACACATCATTACCAAGTCGTATATTGAGCGTATCATTTCACATTTTTTTCATCACTCATCTCATGTATTTTTCAGAAAAAATATAGTTCAGGAGGTAATTCACATTTTCAATTCATATTTTCTGAATAATTAACACATAATTTCGATATCAAGAGTGCCATGAAAAAAATAAATAAATTCTGACAACAAATGTATATATAATCAACTAGAAGGTAATAAATTGTGTTTTCATTTTTTCTTGTTCTCTCTCGTTTCTCTCGCTTCTCTCGTGCATGGTGTTTTCTCTCGTCTCGTCTTTCGTGGACTTCTATCTCGACCCGTCTCGCCTCAAAATTCGTGAGAAAAATTCCTCTCTCGCCTCGTCGAGAATGAAACTCTTAGTGTGACCTAAAAAATAAGCAGCTGATATCCTGATACTGCATATTAAAACATCCTGTAGGTATAATAACACGATAAATCACTTTTTTATGTCTTTCAGAAAAATATGCGCTCTCACCATATCTTCTCAATCTCCCAACTCCCATTAATACTTCCGATACTCCTGCCTAACCGGAAGCGACGCTTGGGTTCGACTATTCACCTCCGATCAATGATTCACAGAAGTTTTACGCAATCTTCAGAGTTCAATATCTTTCGAAATATTTCTCACAAAAATTGCCACTTTTATTCCGTCTCTTTTTCGACCCTTAATACAATTTTTTTGCGAGAGATACAGGATGACAATGTGAACATTCAATGTCCTCACCTCAGATCTGAATTATATTTCCCAAATTTGTCAGAAACGTTTCTAGGGTACGAAGGAAGAACTGGAATGACTTATGGTAGAACCAGTCTCCATCAGCTTTTGAGAGTATTCAAATTGTCACTATTTTTATGTACTAGTGGTCCACCCTGTCAAATTATTTCATGTCCCCGGAAAGCATCTCAAATGTTCAATGATTTCACTGTGATTGGTTGATAGGGCTTCGAATGTTGATGATGGTGATGATGGGTTATTTCGTAAAACAGTCTATACCTAGTTCTTTCCTTGTTATCCTAAAAACTGTTAGGAGCAATTTCTGATATCTCATTCGAATGAGTTACGGCTATTGCAAGTTTTCGAATTGTTACCCTGTATATATTTCCATCCATAGAGCTTATTTACATTAAGTTATTTGCTTTTTTTTCAGGATGAAGTAGACATTGATTTTCTTGTGCTATCCTTCTGCTATGGCAAGGAGTGTATTTCTGACGTCACTGATGATATCTGAGGTATGTTATTTTTTTGTTTCACTCTCACAAATATGTTCATTCAAATCTGAAAGATGATGAAAATTCTCAATATACATAATGTTTGGTTCCCCGACGTATATCTGGAAGGAGGTGGTAGGAAATGTGATTTTGAACATATTTTGAGAAGTCGTCGCTTATTAATTCGCAGTTCAATATTACACTAAATCGTTTTTGAAATTTCGTATACTTTCCAAACAAGGTATAATTTGGCCCCTTGTACAATTCAAAAATTTTCAGGGGGTTGATATGTAGGGCAGGAGGTTGACAGGTGCTTGGGAAATTCAACGTAAAGAATTGATTTCCAGAAATGAAAATTGTCCTGTCCAACAATTATTTGAAATATTTTCCAGTAATGGAGATACGGATTTCATTCCACCATGGGTTTCCACACGTATAGTCGTGTATTCCTCTTCAAGTGCAGACACCTATTTGTAGTAGGATGTTCAATTTAATTGTATTTTTTTCGGAATATATGTATTCAAAATTCCGATCAGATGGTCTATGATTCGAGTTTGGTTTATTATTTCAAAGTCTCCTGTCTTTATTTTATTCCTATTCAGATTTTCATTCGAATATCTGCAACTCCTATGTTCATGCCTGCATGTGTATTTTTATGACGAACCTAATAGTGAAACATTGTGAAGAAGGAGAGCTCAAAGTCATCTTCACAATATTTTAATGTTGTAATTATTCAAGGTAACTTGTTGTGGACTCACAGAAGTATATATCTTCAGCCCAATTTAGAAGTACTACAGTCAGAGACCAGGTAGGTATTTTCATCTTGTCTCTGCTTGTAGTACTTCTGAATTGGGCTGAAAATGGTCTTCTATGAGTTCGAAAAATGCCCCCTCGAATAATTAGAACATTTATTGTGGAGATGACTTTGAGCTTCCCTTCTTCCCTATGAAAAATAACACTTCACTTTGAGCAAACATAGACTTACCTGAGGTTTTTAGACATGGTGCATTTCTGAATAGTGGCTTGAACTCAATCTCATGGTAGAAATCTTTTCCAAAAATGTTTAAATCATTGAGTTCGTCATGAAAATTAATCCTCCGATACTCAAATCATATAATCTATAGTTCAAAAATAAAACTTCCTTAAACTTCCTTATGAATATCGAGTTCTATTTCTGAACTAGATTCGATCTCAGTGCCTGAGGATCAATGCTTATGACGAACCCAATGCTTCGGAAATGTTCTCATGAGATAGAAGAATTTTTGATAATTTTGAAAAATGCACATTTTCGAAAATATCTTTGTTCGTCGAAACAAAGATATAGGTATATCGTTTTGCGGTCTTCATTCAGTTCAACATTCAGGTATCAATAGTTTTCTTCTATGTAGTTTCTCCTTCACTTTTATTACTGAAGTATCTAATATGGCCTATTCTGCACAAAATATTCAGATAAACCTCCATATGTGGCTATTTTGAAAATAATCAAATGAGAAATGCATCAGGTTTCCAAAAGGAATCACGCTTTACGTTCTGATTTTTGTAGTGTAGTTATGATCACAAGAGCTTATGAGATTGGTAGACAAATCAATCTCAATTCAAAGACTGATCTGATCTGATGAGTCATTTTGAGCAGTGCATTTTGAAAACATAATCATTTGTTCATTACAGGAGGTTATGAGATAGGTAGACAAATCAATCTCAATTCAAAGACTAATCTGATCTGATGGGTCATTTTGAGCAGTACATTTTGAAAACAAAATCATTTGTTCATTCTACTCCTGAATACGAGGGTGTTACACTTGAAATTTCGATTGAATAGTTCATTGTAAATAAAAGAAAATAATTATTCCATATTTCAAGATGCCAAATGGGGATCATTAGCTCGAAAGAGATATCTAGAAAGTCATACTGACACCGTAAGTTGAATACCAAGGGGAAGAGGAGGGTTAAATTACCCACTGGTCATTCCTATAAAGGAAGGAAGCCCAAAATAAAAGATGACATGAGAAGTCATATTATTCTTGTTCAAGAAAAATATAGTAGGAGACACCTCCTTTTCATAAACACATAATGTACTTTTCTGGACAGTACAGAAGAATAATTTTCGTTAGGAGTAAAAGAATATTCTACAGGACTATAGCTGGAGAGAGCAACCTACTATGCATGGTACATATGGTACAGAATACATTTCATTGAGCCGAGCTGTAAAGGCCGTGTCTCACGGTCCAACAATTTGATCAAATTCGTTTGATGTGACGTCATTCTTGCCTGTTTGACTCAAATGGTTTGCAAGGCTAGGAAATCTTTGTCACACGATTTGAAGATTTTTGAACAGAATTATTGGTTAAGTAGGTTCTCTAAAATGGGAAAAACGACAAGGAAAAATTAAATAAAAACTCATTTCATGGAAAGTATTTTGTGTTGTATTTGTAATACGAAGTGATTAAAAAAAAGGGATACATGTACAGGATAATGGCTTCAAAGAATAAATATTGGTAAAGGAGTCCTACCTATGATTTTCGATGAAGTCAGACTGAAAGATATTCCATAGTAAATTTCAAAACTACCTAAGAATGGATGGGATATGTTTCGGATTTTCATCAATCCGTATAATTCGCGTGAACGTATACCTGCAGAGTCGTTAATCTATGCCTGCAGAAATGAGGTGAGATCATAACAGTCAACCAAGTATAAATTTGGGATTGCAGAGCAAGACAAAAATTTTCCTATGATTATCTGAAATGGTCATCAGTCCAATTACCAGGACATGCATTTTTGAAGTATTGATAATATTAATAATAGTATTTCTTGTTAATTTCTAAGATATAAAATAACGATCAATGAAGAAAACGCATGAGAACAAACATCCTAACCTTATTGTTTGATCCAACATGACAAATATTTAGAACAAGTTCTAAATTTCAGCTGCTGTTTGATGTGACGTCACTGATGACATCACAGATCTGTAGTTTGATCAAATTGTTGGACCGTGAGACACAGCCTTAAGGAGGGAAATGTCTTAAGTACCGTGGTTCATATATAAGTTTTTCCCTTTTTGAACTAAAATCTTCAGCTGTCAGATGATGACATTTTATATTTTGAATTGACACGGCCGTTACTTGATGGAAATCCATGGCGAATGTAAAAACTTACACAAACGATAACATTTCCACAAAATTCTCAAACACACGACATGTTTCGCTAACACAGTAGCTCCGTCAGGTGATAATACTGGTACAATGAACTAAACTTACCTTGGCTTCCTCAACTTTTATATATCCCACTTTCCCAACCTGAAGGATTTGTTACCTCTGTACAGGTTACATAAACCTTCATTCTCGGAAATCAGAACTTCAACCTATTTCATCATCAACTGAAAAATCAGCTTCATTTCTACATAAACAGGACTCAGAAGTAGCATATGGAACAAATAACACGTTGAGGAAGTTTATCGAAAATAATAAAGACAACAATTCTAAATTCAAAAAATGAGGGGTACAAACTCAACTGTGGTTCTTGTCCTAAGGTCTATATCGGTCAGACAGGTCGTACGTTTGATCAGCGCATTCATGAATATAAGATGGATTGTTTGAAAAAGAGAACAAATTCAACATACACCAAACATATATTAGAAGAAAATCATAGTTTTGATGATAATTTCGAAATTCTACACTTACAAAATAAAGGAATGAAACTCAAATCGTTTTGAATCATTAGAAATCAACAAACTCAAACAGTTTTACGTTTCACTTAACGATCAATTAGACCTTAATAGTTCACTGTTGAATTTGTTTTCTCAGTAGGTAATATGTATTTTCTATCAACCCTTCCAAGTTAATCCGGTACACCGTATTATATTATAGATAATGTGCCTAATTTCCGAAAATGAAGGTTTATCGAACCTGTCCACAGGTAGTAACTAATTATTAGGTTTGGGGAAGTATAGGATATATAAAAGTTAAGGAAGTCAAGGTTAGTGTTAGCGAAATATGTCGTGTGTTTGAGAATTTTGTGGAAATCTAATCGTTTGTGAAGTTTTTACAGATAACATTTCACATGACGACCAGATTCAGAGAACATTTCAGAGAAGGTAGATGATGTCAATTGTTCTTATTATTTACTAGTGGGAGTATACATTTCATTGTTGAACAGTAGTACTGAAAAAAATCAATTTCTTATATTAAACTGCGCGTGTGTTCTAGAGTTAGTAATGGAAATAATAAAAATAATATGCAAGGCAGTACAGACAGCGTTTTCTCTATTAAATCGGAGAACGGTATCACAAGCTGCCGAGATTATTTTGATCTGGTTGATAAATGGAAATTGAAATGATATTCCATCAGTCACACTCGATCAAACAAACGGAGAAGATGTCAAAATTGATTTGAACTATAGTTTCTTTCAGTACTGTTGAAAGATCTTTGGCTTGCAAAAGGAGAAGTCGTAGTTAAGAGTCGGGACCCTGATGAAAAGTTCTAGTTAATTACCTTGGCGAAGGTGAGCGTTGTTAACGTGATATCTTGAATTTAAGGTTAAAAAAAATGTTTTTCCACAAATAACTAAGGATTCACCCAACGACAAGAATAATTCAACAATAGTTATTCAGGGCAATATTATTTTCGTTTTGAATTCCATAGTTTAATATTTGAAGAGATACAGCGGCAGAGAGGAGAATATTTTCCATCAAATCATGAAACTTTTTTGATGCATTTCGTTGGAGCAGTATATCGCTGAAGATTTTTTTCATCATATTGATATTTCATTGCAAGAAATTCGTAATAAATACAGTGATTTCACCTTCTCCATATATATATATTTATTCTTTCAAAAAGAGAACATGGATTTCTCTGAATTTGTTCAACTATTTGGTATTTTTTCAGCAGGTGTTTTTATTGCAGCAGTGACTAGACGTGCTATCATCTTCCATGTGCGACATATCTTTTGCATCTGACTGTACATAAGTATTGGCCACATAGTATGAAAGAAATATGAATATGCGATTTGGTCGATTTTTATAAAGAAAGCATTTCTTCACCACTGTACCTCGTTATATGAAACACATAATTTGGAAAAATGTGTTCGAATATTTTTGTCATTGGATCCATCCATATTTAGTTTAGCGATCTTTAAATTTTGTTGTCTCTCATATCAATTACCCACTTCATTTATTGTTTCAATTCGAAAAAGTTCTGTATATACAAACAGTTTCAATTGAATGTGGTTTTGTCGCTTTCCTACTCTAAAGGAAAGAAGACAGGGAAGTTTTATTCAAGAAAAGTTGTTATTTTTTTAGATGGCCGTCGCTAACTTCTCAGATCAGCGAAGCTCTAATAACTTTTTATTTTCAGGCTGGGAATCATAACTTGTCTCAGAAAACTCACCTGACAGTTTTAATAGTAGACGAATTAATTTTAATAATTCTCTTTGATATTTGGGATCACAGATGGCAGCCATTTACGATCCGATAATTTTTTCTTGAATGATGACGTTTTTTTGTAATTTGTCGTTTCCCACTAGAAAGTTATTGTATAGTTTGTCATCGATTTTATTGCAGATTCGAAACCTGAGTACAGATCTATTTGCACTGATGGTTTGTCAAATGGAGAAGTTGCACATCAGGAGGGTGCTCTGAGAGGCAGAAAGACATTCAATGGAACCAAATATGACGTGTCTTTTCTGGGTTTTCCAGGAGTTAGCGTGATTGTCTTTTTGATGGATACTTGTTCCCCTTGAAGGATCTATTCCCGTCAGCTGCACAAGGAGTAAGGAGATACCACCATGTAAGTACTTCTTGTGAATATAGTGGATATCACTGAAGGTTATCCCATTTGGTCATTGAGTGTCTCTTTGGTACCACTCTCGCCTCTATGATTTTTTGAATTGTACCTTGATAATTAGGGAGTACACATAGATATATCCATCAACAGTGAGACACACTGTATAGTGACTCCTCAACCGAATTCATACACTATTAAAATTGTCTCTTAATGCATCAGCATTTTCAATCTCATATTCATGATTGATTGTGTCTTAACATATCACGTTTCAATATAAATGAAGAGATAAATAAATAAATAAATAGTTATTCATTATACAAGGGAAACAAGTAGTTGATTTCAGTTCGAGGTTGTGTTTTCTCCCGACGCATAGCGGAGGCAGACAAAATACCGGGAGTTTAAATTTCTTATTGTTTCCGTGTATATTACACTATCATTTTTTTGACAGGAAATAGGACAAATAACTGTTGAGAAAACATTACATAACAAATTGAAATGAGAAAATTATCAACATGCGGAATTTGAAGTTTTCAACAGGAAATACACCTGCGTTGCGTCCTTTTTTGCAGGCATCTTGATCATTCTCTTGAAGTGATCAAATTGTTGTCATCATGATTCTGTGATTTCATTCTGAAGAATTGCGAACTAAGTGGTCGTTTAGTAATTTACGTAACCGTGAAGTGGAATGAACAGAAAAGGACTTGCAGTTCTTTCTCGGAGACAGTGTTATTGTTTCATTTTCCGGAACTAGGGCAACAAAAGTCACCAGTGTATATGTCGGCGTCAAACAGTGAAATTCGTCATTTCCTGAAATGCCTAGTCATTTCACATATTGCCAGCAAACAGCGTAACTCCAAATTCCGTACACCGCTTGCCTAATAGTTTTAGTCATTTCCTCTCTGTAATGACGGAATGACGATTCGTTAAGACCGAATCAGGTTGGATTGTTTAGAAACAGTTGTCCCTTTTATTCTTCCACGTAATTTTCTGAAATATATACTCTAGAAAGGAAGTTCATTTAATCCAGATTTTGTTTAGGAAAAGTAATCTCTTTTGGTATGCTTACGCAGAAATGCAATTTTCCTTCCTAAACGATCAGGCAGGAGTAACTGCTAAAAATTGAAGTTACGCTGTTTCCGGCAATACGTGAAATGACTAGACCAGCGTAGCCTCGTGGTTAAAGCGTCAATGTTCAATCCTCGTTGGATTGCCTAAGAAAGTGTTTGAGATCACATGCACGTTGAAAGGTAAGACCCCCGTCTTCTTTGCGCGCATAAGTCTCTTGAAGACTTCTGAGGGTTGCTCGTAAGGAAGCAACCGAATGATGGATAAGAACAATAGAAGAACAATTTAGGAACACTTTCAGGAAATGCCATGTTTCTTTGTTTGAAGCCGACATCAATACAGGATTTATCAATTGGAATAAAGTAGCTACAACTTTTTGGTAGTAATAGCAACACCGCATTATTGAAAATATTTTAGAAAGATAGAGTGTTTACGCGAACGCACCCCAACAGTTTCAATCAATCACCCTGTATATATGTATATTATGAACATGATGGGCAATACTGAATAGTTAAGGGATACTACCGCTCGCGCAATGTTTTCCTGAACAGGAAACTAGTTCAATTGTTTCTTCATACTCTCTCTCTCTTGGCAGTGAACAGAACGGTTACTCAGAGTTACGATTTATCTTTACCTTATCTGCCGAGATTGTACCCCTTTTTAATCTCACATGAATTCTTCACCAGAGGAAGCTATATGCGGAAGGGATATATACATACAATGATTTAGTGTGTTATTGAGGATTTGGTGGTGAATTTTTGATAATAATCCTATAATTACATGACTCATCGTCTTTCCAGATCTATGGAGATAATATTGAATGAATCTGGGAAATGTATATCCGGACCTAATAGGATGCAAAGAATGTCATCTTCCACTGGGCGATTTTCGATGAAAATTCGACTTTAATACTTCATATTTTAGTTCCATGAAGGGCATACTGAGTAGCTATGGGATACAACCGCTCGCTCAGTTTTTGTCTGAACAAAGACTGATTTTTAAAGGTACATCAACTGGTTTTCCTCGTACTCAGATCACACTCCAATATTCTAACCATGTTTATTTCATCAAATAAATGTACATGTGGATAGAATACAATGATTGAGTGTGTTATTAAGAACTTGGTAAATTTTTGATGATAATTCGCATAATAGCGTGAATCATTCTATTTTCAGAGATATAAAGATACTACTTTGGGTCAATACTGAATAGTTTTGAGATACAGCTGCTCTCATGATCTTTTCAACAGAAAACTAGTTACATATTTAAATCAACATGAACTATTGTTTTTTCGCCCTTCAATTTTGGCAGCAACCAGCATAGTTTCATACATACTCACAAAATCGTTATCAAATCGGCCAAGATCGAATTCCATTATCCTCGACATATATTTTTCCTTTGAGAACTTCATATGCGGTCATAAAAGTATGTTATCATGGTCATCATTTAGAACTGGAGAATATCCCTAACAACACAAGCTAGTCTAATGAACATCTATTGTACAGTCTTGTCTGGACAATCATCCTATGAACAACTAGAATGCGTACACTGGACTGCATATGGACATCCATGGGACATTAACTTTCAACCATTTTGAACATCCATAGGAACTCCCAAACGAACATCCATACATCCATAGAATATCTAAAATTTTATCTATATGGGACGATCTGGTCAATGAATAGAATCTTTGTTACAGGTTATCACTTGAAAATGTGAGTATATTCAAGAGCACTACCATAATATTCATAATATATAACTATAATATCAGTCTCGGGTAGCGTTGACACAATCGATCTGAAAGAATTTTTCAAGTTCTGCTGTATACAGGGTATATGTCACGACGAGCTTACACCATCTTCATATCGAGAATCAGTCGCAAGATTTTCATGAAAATGTACATGATTATATTTAAGATTACGCCCTCTTGGTTTCGAATATTTTCTTCAGTGCTGTGTCTGTGTTGTCGCTTGTACTAAAAAATAGCAACAACTCTGTTATTTAAAATAGAATGAAGTTTTTTTGTGACATAATTGGTAGTTACGACTTACCTATGTCCCTATCTTGATCTGCTATCTACTGGCATTCAAGCGGAACAAACAGGGTGGTTCAAGATCAATAATTCTGATTACCCTGTATTTGTTCCAATCAACTGTCAGTAGATAGCGAGGTAGATGATGAATCGAAAATTGAGATAGGGACATCTAAGTCATATTGATCAAAAATGAATGGTTTCGACACAAAAAATTCTCGAGTTGGAAAATCGTGATATTGAACACCATATATCTAATGTAATCATCTCAGCTAGACCCCAAGTGTGAGATATCGAATAAATCAGCTGTCCAGGACACTAGCTCAATCATTGGAGGTATATCAATTTTTGCCAAAACAGAAACGGTTTTCTAGACTTCAAAAATCGTTATAGTACTGGGAAAAATTATTGATGATGATTTGGATGATGACTTGATTCATTCTCCTTTCAGATCCATAGAAACAATACTGAATGATCAGAGAACAACTATTACAAATTTCCTGAACAGAAATCGAGTTCAACCATCGGAGGTATCAAAACTTGTGTTGCATAATATTTTCAATTTTAGCAGCTACCAGAACGGTTTCTTATACTCGGAGTATCGATATCAAATCTGCCGAGATTAAACCCCATTATTCTCACCATGTATTTTTCTTCAGAGAAATATATATGCGGACATAATAGGATACAATTGAGTGTCTTCTACGAACGGGCAATTTTCCATAATGACTTCAATAATTATTTCAGGTCCATGAAGACAATATTGCATATTCGTGACAGCCGCATGGACAACTTTTTCCTGGACAGGACACTAGTTCAATCATTGAAAGTATATCAATTCGTGTTTCGTCATACTTCCTAATTTTTTGCTGCAAACTAAACTGATTCCTGGATTTTCCAAAAGTCTTTATAGTGCTGGAGACAATTATCGGTGATTGTTTGGATAATGACTTGAATATCTTCTTTCAGATTCATGAAGACGATACTGAATAGTTATGGCACAGAGCAACTGTTGCAACTCTCCTGAACAGAAATAGGGTTGAAACATCGAAGGTACTTGAACTAACTTTTGTTTCATCATATTTTTAGAATTTTGGCAGCAATCAGAACGGATTCTCATATCCTTGAATTATCGTTCTCAAATCTGCCAAGATCAAACTCCATTATTCTCACCATGTATTTTTCATCAGAGAAATGTATATGCGGACATAATAGGATACAATTGAGTGTCTTCTACCATCTGGAGATTTCCTCCAATAACTTTGGATGATTAATTGAATAATCATTTCAGGTCCATGAAGACAATATTGCATATTTATGACAGCCGCTTGGCCAAGTTTTTTCCGGACAGAACACTAGTACAATCATTGAAGGTATATCAATTTGTGTTTCTTCATACTTCCTAATTTTTGGCAGCAAACGAAACTGTTCCCTGGATTGTTCGAAAGTCTTTGTAGTGCTGGAGAAAATTATTGGTGATAATTTGGAAGAAGACTTGAATCTCTTCTTTCAGATCCATAGAAGCGATACTGAATGGTTATGGCATAGATCAACTGTTATAAATCTCCTAATCAGGAATCGACTTCAACCATCAAAGGTACCAGGACTTGTGTTTCCTAATATTTTCAATTTTGGCAGTAACCAGAACGGTTTCTTAGACTCGGAGTATCGTTATCAAATCTGCCGAGATCAATCTCCGTTATTCTCACCATGTATTTTTCATCAGAGAAATGTATATGCGGACATAATAGGATACAATTGAGTATCTTCTACCAACGGGCAATTTTCTGTATGAACTTGGATGATCAATTGAATAATCATTTCAGGTCCATGAAGACAATATTGCATATTTGTCACAGTCGCTCGACCAACGATTTTCTGAACAGGACACTATGGTTCAGTCATTGGAGGTATATCAATTTGTGTTTCTTCATACTTCCTTATTTTTGGCAGCAAATGAAACTGTTTCCTGGATTTTCCAAAAGTCTTTATAGTGCTGGGGACAATTATCGGTGATAATTTGGTTGATGACTTGAATCTCTTCTTTCAGATTCATGGAAGCAGTACTGAATGGTTATGGCAGAGATCAACTGTTGCAAATTTCCTGAACAGGAATCGAGTTCAACCATCAAAGGTACCAGGACTTGGGTTTGATAATATTTTCAAGTTTGGCAGTAACCAGAACGGTTTCTTAAACTTGGAGTATCGTTATCAAATCTGCCAAGATCAATCTCCGTTATTCTCACATGTATTTTTCATCAGAGAAATGTATTTGTGGACATAATAGGATACAACTGAGTGTCTTCTACCAACGGGCGAGTTTCTCTAATAACTTGGATGATCAATTGAAAAATCATTTCAGGTCCATGAAGACAATATTGTTTTCTGAACAGGACACTAGTTCGGTCATTGAAGGTATATCAATTTGTGTTTCTTCATACTTCCTAATTTTTGGCAGCAAACGGAACTGTTTCCTGGATTTTCGAAGAGTCTTTATAGTGCTGGAGGAAATTATCGGTGATAATTTGGATAATGACTTGAATCTCTTCTTTCAGATTCATGAAGGCGATACTGAATAGTTATGGCACAAAGCAACTGTTGCAACTTTCCTGAACAGGAATCGGGTTCAATCATCAAAGGTATTCGAACTAACTTATCTTTCATCATATTTTTTGAATGTTGGCAGCAATCAGAACGGATTCTCATATATTTGAATTATCGTTCTCAAATCTGCCAAGATCAAACTCCGTTATTCTCACCATGTATTTTTCATCAGAGAAATGTATATGCGGACATAATAGGATACAATTGACTGTCTTCTACCAACGGGTTATTTTCTCAAATAACTTGGATGATCAATTGAATAATCATTTCAGGTCCATGAAGACAATATTGCATATCTGTAACAGCCGCTCGACCAAATTTCTTCTGAACAGAACACTAGTTCAAGCTTTGAAGGTATATCAATTTGTGTTTCTTCATACTTCCTAATTTTTGGCAGCAAACGAAACTGTTTCCTGTATTCTTCAAGAGTCTATAGTGCTGGAGAAAATTATCGATGATAATTTGGATAATGACTTGAA
Organism: Phaedon cochleariae; assembly: GCA_918026855.4. Taxonomy (NCBI): domain Eukaryota; kingdom Metazoa; phylum Arthropoda; class Insecta; order Coleoptera; family Chrysomelidae; genus Phaedon; species Phaedon cochleariae. The sequence goes on along the minus strand of OU896720.1, from coordinate 15,915,974 downwards.
TCTCTTGAATCTTTTCTTTCAGATTCATGAAGGCAATACTGAATAGTTATGACACAGAGCAACTGTTGCAACTTTCCTGAACAGGAATCGGGTTCAATTATCGAAGGTACTTGAACTTACTTATGTTTCATTATATTTTCTGAATTTCGGCAGCAATCAGAATGGATTCTCATATCCTTGAATCATCGTTCTCAAATCTGCCAAGATTAAACTCCGTTATTCTCACCATGTATTTTTCATCAGAGAAATGTATATGCGGACATAATAGGATACAATTGAGTGTCTTCTACCAACGGGCTATTGTCTCAAATAACTTGGATGATCAATTGAATAATCATTTCAGGTCCATGAAGACAATATTGCATATCTGTAACAGCCTCTCGCCCAAATTTTTCCTGAACAGAACACTAGTTCGAGCTCTGAAGGTATATCAATTTGTGTTTCTTCATACTTCCTAATTTTTGGCAGCAAACGAAACTGTTTCCTGGATTTTTCAAGAGTCTATAGTTCTGGAGAAAATAATCGATGATAATTTGGATAATGACTTGTATCTCTTGAATCTCTTCTTTCAGATTCATGAAGGCAATACTGAATAGTTATGACACAGAGCAACTTTTGCTACTTTCCTGAACAGGAATCGGGTTCAATCATCGAAGGTACTTGAACTATGTTTCATTATATTTTCTGAATTTCGGCAGCAATCAGAACGGATTCTCATATCCTCGAATCATCGTTCTCAAATCTGCCAAAATTGAACTCCGTTATTCTCACCATGTATTTTTCATCGGAGAAATCTATATGCGGACATAATAGGATACAATTGAGTGTCTTCTACCAACGGGCTATTTTCTCAAATAACTTGGATGATCAATTGAATAATCATTTCAGGTTCATGAAGACAATATTGCATATCTGTAACAGCCTCTCGCCCAAATTTTTCCTGAACAGAACACTAGTTCGAGCTCTGAAGGTATATCAATTTGTGTTTCTTCATACTTCCTAATTTCTGGCAGCAAACGAAACTGTTTCCTGGATTCTTCAAGAGTCTATAGTGCTGGAGAAAATTATCGATGATGATTTGGATAATGACTTGAATCTCTTGAATCTCTTCTTTCAGATTCATGAAGGCAATACTGAATAGTTATGACACAGAGCAACTTTTGCTACTTTCTTGAACAGGAATCGGGTTCAATCATCGAAGGTACTTGAACTATGTTTCATTATATTTTCTGAATTTCGGCAGCAATCAGAACGGATTCTCATATCCTCGAATCATCGTTCTAAACTCCGTTATTCTCACCATGTATTTTTCATCGGAGAAATCTATATGCGGACATGATAGGATACCATTTTGTGTCTTTTATCAACGAGTTTTCGATCATGGGTACGATGATTGATTGAATAGTTTTTTTAGTTCCAAGAAGGCGATATTGAATATTTCGTGGATTCATCCGCTCGCGCTTTCTTGTTCAAACAGGAAACAAGCTCAATCACTGAAGGTACACTTGTCTCCAGTGAACATGTCGCGGTTGTATCTTATGAGCGCTATTACTGCAGCGGTGATTAAGAGAGCAGACACCGTCCAGGTGCGCCATGTTCTCTGAAGACGACTGTACATAAGATCATGTAATATACTTCTGAATTCTTGGCAGCGAAGGAATAGTTCCCTAGACTCTTCAAAAATCGTTATAGAACTGGGAAAAATCATCGATGATAATTTGGATGATGACTCGAATCATTCTTCTTTCAGATTTATGAAAGCAGTACTGAATGGTTATGGCAGAGAGCAACTGTTGCAAATCTCCTGAACAGGAATCGAGTCCAACCATCAAAGGTACCAGAAGTTGTGTTTCATAATATTATCAATTTTGGCAGCAACCAGAACGGTGCTTAAATCCTAGAAAAGTCGTTGTCAAATATGCCAAGATTGAACTCCGTCGATTACTCGATTACTCTCCTTTTCATATTCATGAAGGCAGTACTGAATGGTTATGGCAGAGAGCACATGTTGCAAATCTCCTGAACAGGAATCGAGTTCAACCATCAAAGGTACCAGAAGTTGTGTTTCATAATATTATCAATTTTGGCAGTAACCTGAACGGTTTCTTAGACGGAGTATCGTCACCAAATCTGCCAAGATTAAACTTCATTATTCGCACCATGTATTTTTTACCATAGATATGTATATGCGGACATAAAAGGATACAATTGAGTGTCCTCTACCAATGGGCAATTTTCTAGAATAACTTTGATGATCAATTGAATAATTATTTCAGGTCCAGAAAGGCAATATTGCATATTTCTGACTCGTTCGCACATTTTTTTTTTTAGAACAGAACGCTAGTTCAATCATTGAAGGTATCAATTTGTGTTTCTTCATACTTCCTTATTTTCGTGCAGCAAATAGTTACCTGGATTCTCTAAAAGTCTATGGTATTGGATAAAATTATCGGTGATATTTTGGATTTTGATTTGAATCTCGTCTCTCAGATTAATGGAGGTGATACTGAATAGTTATATCACAGTGCAACTGTTGCAACTTTCCTGAACAGAAATAGGGTTCAATCATCAAAGGTACTTGAACTTACTCATGTTTCATCATTTATTTCAATTTTGGCAGCAACCAGAATTGTATCTTATACCCTAGATTGTCATCAAATCTGCCAAGATTAAACTTCCTCATTCCCACAATATATTCTTCATCAGGAAAATGTATATGCGGACATAATAGGAGCGATTTCTCATTCATGAATTCTTATTATAATTTATATGAATTCCTTGATTTCTCCGGTAGGAGGAGTGCGAGTTCGATATTACACTGACAGTATTTCTCATCAGATTAATGACAGCGATGCGAGCGATTGCTCATCATTGTCGCTCAGGCGTCAACTAATGACATTTCATGGCAAACGTCAATTTTGACAGCGTCAAAGCTAATTGAATATCGGATGTGGAAAACAATCATGCACCCATCTGCTACTGATGGGTAATGACCCTTTTTTCATCGTGATTGACAGTGAAAAAAAGGTTCGAGTCGTGAATCGAAATGAATCATCATCCACATCCACATCCATGTCAGAGTTTGATCGCAAATTGATCAGTAGAACAAACTAATCTATATATTCTCCTGATGTTGCATCCATTCTGAAATTTCAGTTTCAATAGAACGTAATTAATTTTCGAATAAGTCCGCACTTTCTCTGAATGCAATCTTATGTGTTCCTTCATACTCCTAATTTTGGCAGCATTCATACCGGTTCCTTAGACCCTTCACAAAAATCGTTATTATACAGGATGTTTCCTGACGTCGGTATCAATAATTGCTGAGGGTGATTCGTTAGGTCATAACAAGAAAAAAAGTGCTCAGGAACGTATGTCTGGAGTCGCTTGGTTTACGTATACAGGGCATTACAGATATCAACTCAGTTACCTCTCAAATCATCCTTAAAGTGATGAAGTTGAATTCAATTACTAGCTTGAAATAAAAGGAGTGAAAAATTAAGTTCCAAGTCTTGAGATAAATGGGTGAGATGTTTCTCCGATATGCAATAAAATGTCCACAAATCGGTTTGGAGATGTTTATGATATCGTACGAATTAAATTTTTTTTCAACTTCAACGGCCTGTATCTTAGAAAAGAAGCAACTTCGACCATATTACGTTGATAAATATGTCTTTTCTTGAAACGACCTTATGAATCACCCTCTGAAGTTCAGTACAGTAGTTGAACTTCCTTATTCTCGCCATTTATTGTTCACCAAAGTGTGGACATAATAACATACAATTGAGTGTCATTCATTACCGAGCAATCAATGAGTTGATGAAACTCGGCTAATTTCCTTAGATCCATGCGAATAATATCGAATAGACATGAAAAGAGACAACCAGCAAACAACCGCATTTTTTCTGAACAGCCCTTCAATACATCTATTAAAGGTACATGAACTCACCATATATTTTTCTCCAGATGACATAATATAGGATTGTATCGTATTGTATGCACAAGGGGTGAATACACTGCGACCAAAATGATCTATTGTGCTCATTTGTTCTGCTATAGCCGATAGGGTTGTTAACCGTGAGCATAGCAATTTTCTAGTCCTCTAGTCCCTCAGAAATTTCAGGAAATGAGCTGGTTCTATGGTAGCTTCCTTTATATTATCCGTGCTCCTCCATGTTTTTCTTGCACTTGGCTTCTGTAGAGTGACATACTCCTTGAGTTAGTTGATAGAGGCTGACCTCTTTCTCCCCACAAAACCTTCATTCTCAGCTTCCTCTCCTTAGCTGAGCTTCCTGAGATCTCCTTCCAACCGGAAGTGCAATGTTAGGATTTCTGTTGGTATACGAATTCTATTTTTGCTAAGGCTAACATATGCGTTCGATCTTTTGTGAATATACCTATGTCCCCGTAGTCTGAGACCCCGATGAATTTTCCAGATGTCTAATCTCTGCTAATATCTTTTGATACAGTGCTTCTGCTGATTTCCCAGCAAGTTTGTCTGCTAATTCATTTCTATCTTCTCCAGAATGTTTCCTGAAGGGTGATTGAATTTTTGTTGACTATTATACAATTGAGAGTGTTATGTAGTACTGGGCAATAATTGATAATAATTCGAATGATAACATACCTTATTTCCTTGTTTTAGATCCATGAAGAAACTACTGAATATAGTTTTGTGATACAGCCGCTTACAAAATTTTCTGAAGAGAGATATAGTATGCCTGCCTTCATTGAACAAGGTATATTATGTACTTGGATTTATTCACATTTCTCTCGAATTTGGCATCAACCAGAGCGATGTATTCAGACCTTTCATAAATCGTTATTGAATCTGCAGAATTCAAACTATTAATATCAACACTATTTCTCTCAAGTGGAATTTATTTAGACATAATAGAATATAATTTAGTTTGTCATTCAGTACTGGGCAATTTCTGATGAAAATTCGAATAATGATGTACCTCATTATCTTGTTTTAGATTCACAAAGGAACTACTGAATATAGTTTTGTGGTACAGCTTCATGCATGATTTTTCTGAAGAAAGAGATATAGTATACATACAATCATTGAACAAGGTAAATGTACTTGAATTAAATAACATTTCTCTCAATTTTGGCAGCAACTGGAGCGGTTTATCAAGACCTTTCGTGAATCGTAGTTGAATCTGCCGAAATCGAACTCCATTATTATCAACATGTTTTTTTCACAATTGAAATCTATATGTGGACGTAATAGGATACAATTCAGTGTGTCATTCAGTACTGGGCAATTCTTGATGATAATTCGAATGATGACGTACCCCTTTTTTTGTTTCAGAGCTATGATGAAACTAATGAATATAGTTTTGGGATTCAGATACTCGCAAAATTCTACTTAAGAGAGATATAGGTACATACATGTACTTGAATTTCTTCACATACCCTTGGTTTTGGCAAAAACCAGAGCGGTTTAGCTAGACCCTTTAAGAATCGTAACTGAATCTGCCGAAATCGAACTCTATTATTATCAACATGTTTTTTCACAAGTGGAATCCATATATGGACGAGATTGGATCCAATTCACTGTGTCATTGAGTACTGAGCCTTTTATTACTATGTACCTCATTTTCTTGTTTTAGAGCCATGAAGAAACAAATGAATATGATTTTAGGATACAGCTTCTTGCGGAATTCTACCGAGGAGAAGGAAACATAATTTTTTGTTCAAGGTCGAATGACTTCAAATTGATAGTTAGGTTCGTCAGCAAAGTATCATAAAGGTAAAAAAATGATTTCAAATCGAGTTTAGTTTGCTCACCAGGAAATTTGAGTTGTCATGTTTTCAAATGCCAAGTTTCCGGTTTTTCGCTGGAGAAGATAGGACGAACTTTTTTCGCTGTCGTGATGATAAAATCACGTTGCAGTTTTGGCAATTTCCAATTCCTAGTAAGAAATAAGAGTTATTTTTGGAATCTGAAAGTTAATGTATTTTTGATTAACCACACCTGCGAAACACCCAGCTTAGGTTGAAGGTTTGGTTGAACGTGAGTGGGCCCATGTCAGGCCCTCCACCCTATGGTTATATTTCTCCCAGTATATCTAATCTCTTGGCGAAATTAAGGAGTACGGTGGGAGAACAATTCATCAGGTTTTCTGGCCCTACCGTTGTATTGCCAAATGTTGTTTTGTTGTGTTTAGCCGTCTCATCCTCCTCCATGCAAAGACGGCACTCTGCATCTTGTGCAACTCCGATTTTGTGCATGTGGTGTTTGAGTTTGCAGTGGCCAGTAAGCAAACCTATAACTCTGAGATGTGCTCTACTGAGTTCAAGTAGTTGTAAGAGTCCTGTTTGTTCCTTGAACAAGCAATAAATGCTTTGGAATGGGCTAGGCCCGGTAGACTACGCCAATACTCGAGTCTTTTGTTGTCGGCTCAGGATGTTATAACATTCTCGGCCGTGTTGTGTGCTTTACTGATTGCTGGTTCTGGCCCAGTGAACGATGTTTCGGCCCCCCTTTTTGCTAGGACGTCCGCTATTCCGTTTCCTTCTAAGCCCGTGTGGCCTGGTATCCAGACAGGTTAACGTTATTCCGTTGTGCCAGTCGGTTTAAGATTTCTCTGCAGTTCCATACTGCTCCGGATTTAAAGCAGTTGGATTCAAGTGCTTTCAGAGCTGCTTGACCATCTGAGGATATATTCTTTTGTGTGTGGTGTCGATTTTCCAGCTCCCTTGTACACATATCAATGGCGTATACCTCTGCCTGAAGTATCGTAGCTGGTTTACCCATACTAAATGAGCTTTGCACTACTGGGTTCATCCCGTATATTCCGGCTCCGACGCCTTCCAAAGTTTTAGAGCCATCGGTATACCAGCATTCATTTGCCCTACATAGGCAAACGAAACACCTACATGAAAACAGAAATATCACGAGAATTTAAGACACATATATGGTTGGAAGATCAAATATGTCGATTGCCATTGACCTCATCTTAGCTGGTATTTAGCATTTCTGCTATCCAAGTTCAGACTAAAAAGTAGTGGTTCGCCCGATGGGACTCGAAAACAAGGCTCATGCGAACAACTACTGAAAATGCTAAAAGTCAGGAAGATGCGGCTTCCCCCCCTTCCTTGTCCTGAGGTGGCGGCGCCCATGAGTATCATGTGTGGATGGATTGTCTCGTCTGTTTGAACAAATCATTTAACTTGATTATTTGGGATTTTCTCCTCGTTTCTACAAAATTAAAATATGAGAATAATTATTTCAATATATGCATGGTAGGACAAATCATCTGATTATATGTGTAGTAGAGCAAATCATCTGATTTTTCCTGCATGTATATTGAAATAATACTCATAGTTTCATTTTGTTGGAACGGAGAGAAAAAAATCACAAATAATCAAGCAAAATGAATGTAATACCTCCACGATTAACCTACAAACAGTATTCAATTATTTTTTAAGTATTCTATGATCTCGGATACTTGTGCTTGAACGACCCATTTCAAGACGTAAGTATTAGGAGATAACGGTTTGTCAATTATTCTTGATGCTGAATTTTCCTCACATGACCTTGCTTCATAACATACTACAACTTGAATCTTTCTAGTATTCTTATAACTTCATGCTCCATGAATAGAATGACCTGGAGTCCCGAGGAGAATCATCATTTCGACTTATTGCACATAGAGCCATCTGATTTAGATTTGATTCGATCAGGAGGTTCATGTGCATTGAGTTGCGATAGATCAAAACACATACATTGCATTGGATCAAAGGCAGGATGGTTGGAATACATATATGGTCGATACTCCTTTTTTTTTATCGCTTGGTGCGTTCCTAGGGAAGATAGGGACAGGAGGTAGGTATTGGAATTTTTTTTGAACTTCTGGAGATTATATGTTGTTGGGAATACTTCCACAGGCAATGAATTCCAGAGCCTAGCCGTTCTATGGATGAAGGAGTCTTGATAAAGTGCTGTTCCACATCTTTCGAGGTTGACAACGAAAGGATGTGCTGACTGGGCTTGTCTAGTTCGTCTGATTGGTATTGCTAGTGAAGGGATGATAGCAGAGATTTCCGAAGAACATTTCCCGTGGAAGTATCGATAGAGAAGTGAAAGGTCGCCGACCTTTCTACGGTGTTCCAATGATGTCAAAGAGTGAGTGAGTGTGGCGTCACCCACCAGGCGGATGGCTCTTCTCTGGATGGAATCTAAGAGCATCAGCGTATGTTTTGGTGCTGAACCCCATATGTGGGAACAGTATTCTAGAACAGGCCGTATCTGCGCTTTGTAGATCATGAGAACCTGTTGAGGTGTAAAGTAGCTTTTCGCACGGAACAAGAATCCGAGTTTTTGTGAAGCAGCTTTTGCGATGGATCTGACATGATTATCCCATGAAAGAGTGTTGCTGATAGAAATACCAAGCATAGATATGGTGAGCTTAGTGGGGATGGTGGAGCCAGACAATCGGGCATACTGAGTTCCGCCTTTCTAGAGAAAATACAGGCTTGAGTTTTGGTGGCGTTGAATTCAACTAGGTTGTTGGTTCCCCAGGCTGTGATTTCAGCAAGATCTTCATTGACAGCATTGACCTGCCTGCGCCGTGAGTTCTTAGTTCACTGGGGAGAAATGGGAATTCTGGAAGAGAACGCAGTATGGAGGGTTCTATCATCTGCAAAGCTGTGGATAGGGCAAGTTGTTACTCCCAACAGATCATAGATATGAAGAAGGAATAATGTTGGTGCCAAAATTGATCCTTGTGGAACTTCGGAATTGATGCCAATGGTATCAGACGATACACCGTCCACCACCACGTGAAGCGATCTGCCTGAACCTTGATGCTGTTTCACTGAAAATCACAGACCTAACCTACCTAATCGTGATTCGGTTGTTTAAGAACCAAAAATATATGCAGGTAGGTCATCTCGACAGTAGGTTGATATGGATTCATATCTTGGAAATCACAGATGCATTTTTTCAAATCTTTCTGACCGAATAACCGATATCTGTTGTTGGCCTGGATCTTAAGGGACATCTGGTATATTGGTTATCAACTGAAGGCTTATGATGAGCTGAGCAAGTTTTCTTTATTATTGTTCCTTAAATTGTATTTCTTGATTGATTTGATCAGCTAGCCTTCTCACATCATGTGATTCCAATCCTCAAGTTATTTAGTATATGAGTTAGACAAGTCAATGTTTTTGTTTGTAAGAGTAAACGACTTGAACAAGCCACTGTGTAAGGGAAACTTACGTCTTCAGAAATTCTTGTGGTTTTCAGGTTGACGTAAAAGTATTGATGACAGAAGTAGAGTTCGTGGGCAAATAGTGTGATTTCGACTTATTGTACGCATCTTATTTTGATTTAATTGAATCAGAAAAGTTGTGTACAGTTAGTTGCGATCAATGAATGCAAGCTTTCCCATCATATTTCCATGATGGGCAAAATTATTTTCATCTGTTGTATAAGTTTATTCTCACAAAACAGTAAACGACAGTTCCAGCTCGTAGTTGACAATTTCCTCCATTTCATAGATCGACAGAGGAATAGTGCCATATAATTGAAGGCAAATGAGGAACGGGTACGAAATAATTTACTTTCTCTACGACTATCGTATTCTACATTGATTACATATAGGTTAGTAATTGATGAATGAAGATGATTCCAAGACACCGTGGATCCCAACTCATTATTCAACGGCACTGGACCAATCACAGATTCAGAATTTTCAGGATCCACAGCAACTGAAAAGGTTAGACTAATGAAAAACCAACAAATCTACAAAACAAATTTCTCGAGAAGGCTCTGCTTCATTTTACGGGTCACGTCACGGCTTGACTTTCGCGAATGTCAGATTGACTTATAGAGTCTTTTAAGTTTTAACTTTGATATCTGGAGAATATAATGGAGGCTTGCCGTTCCATAGAAATATGTACTCTATGAATATTGAAGATATTCAAGATCTTGGATCTCCATGGATGATAACTATTCCTGAGACCAAAACAAAAATTGTTAGGAGGTTCACTGTAACCGGGAAATTTTATCAATTTTTTGAAAAGTACATTGATATACGAGCAGCAAATGTTGGGATTTCCAATTTTTTCATGAATTACCAAGAAGGAAAATGTACTCTTTGGAAAATTGGAATTAATAAGTTTGCAGCAATGGGAAAACAAATAGTTACATTTTTGAAGCTACCAAATCCCGAGATGTACACCAGGCATTGCTTTGCTTGTCAATGCAGGTGGAGGTATAACAGTATGGTGGCTGGTAGAAGGATTTCTAGAAGATTCCATGTTGAATAAAAAAAACGGCAGATTCGAATTCTTCAATGAATCGTACAATGTTCATCGTCATCAAATAACAGTTCCTTCACACAAAAAACATCAACTAGCAATATGAATAAAAATTTCAGTGTTGATTTTAATGCAACACCAACAGTAAAATTTCACGAATTGAAAGAATATCACTAAAAATTTAGTCACTATGTACGAGAAACATAATTTACTGACCTTATAATTATTGTGTTGTTTCATCATTGAGTACGTTGAATATTAAAGATTCCTGTCAATTGTATTATCATATCATGAAAATTCATACATCAAGTATTATTTTCATATATAATAATTAGATTACATTAAATTTCTGACTATCGTATAGTCGTAGAGAAAGTATAGTCTTCTACCCGCGTATAATAGCTATTATTCTCTCAGATAATTCCGAAACTCGCCTACGGCTCGTTTCGGAATCATATCCTCGGGAATAATAGCTATCATTATACGCTCGTTGAAGAATATACTATTATTCACCTGTTGAAATTCAATTGGATACTTATGTAGTAATTTCTGAGAATGAGAGTATCAACAACATATCAAGTATCAACAACATATCAAAGTTATAATAGACAAATAGGTAATTTGAATGATATTTGGTATATCTACTGTAGTTGCATATATGTTCATTGTCCAGAAGAAGGAATATTTTTGTTGATAGACACATTTTCCACATCCACATTGATATCAATAGATTGATGAAAATTTTGTCATAGTATTGTGTTACTGGTGTGAAAATCCTAAAATTTCGTAAATGTAGGAGAAAAACATCGCAGTAACAAACAGAAACAAGATAATTCATCAATATGTCATGGCTTATCAACTGAAAATTATTTCGAAGATTCACTAAATAATTTGGTGATTTCGACTGGTAGGACACCAGCATTGTTTTGAGATCGGGAAGCTTCAACTGGTTCATGTGATAGTGTCGTTCTTTCAATGGCTCTCGACTTGTGAGTACGGAACTGACGAACCTGAGGTACCCTTTCCGGGTACTCTTCAATTCATCTTGGTTGGTATCCTCTTCACTCTGATTATGCTTTGTAAAAAATTTTTTGTTAGAATCTAGTTTACTTCATGTTAACGTGATTTTGACCTATGTGATGAATCCCATCGTTTTGAGATTCTTTGAAACAGGAGTCTGTGTACATTTCGTTACGATCACTGATTTCTATGATGATAATTGGTAGTGTTCATTTGTTCATGAAAAAAGCCGTTCTCCTTCTGCAACAGCTAAGAGTATCGATGTTACTGATAGCAAACTGATTATGAATGTAATTTCAGTTGGTGGAATGGAAGAAAAGCCATCTCATCGAGGATGAGGTGACATCTTAGTCCCAGGATGAAACTAGAGAATATCCCCGGAAATATCTCCAGATATTGAGAACAATTTGCATCGTCTTTTCTATCTGAAATGCTCTGAATATGATTCTTATGTGAAATAGCACTCATCTGGCTGACAGCTTCGAGCGACAATATTATCTGTTCGAGAAGATGTGAAGATATCCGTTCAAAAATATCATTATATTAGAAAGATACATGTTGATGGTAGAGAAAAAGAAGTATCAACTATGGTACCAAAGAATATATGGCATTATTCACTTATTTCTCTTGATGCTAAAGCATTTCAAAAACTCATTCTGCTCGGTTACTATAGACAATATACAATCGATTCATCAATTATTATGAATATTACTGAAACTCAAAAATTTCGAATTCTAACATTGGGCAATCATGGGGACACGGGACACGGGACACCAATGAGTACAAGTGTTGAAGGAGATAAGTGGTAAGCAGAATCTCACGATGGCATGGTTTACTTTCTGTGAGAATATGTAGATCGGAGTTTTCTCAATTGGGAAATCAATCTATTTAAGAAGTGACGCGCAGTGTATTTTGGAAACCATTTAACATACAGCTCTCAGAAAAACATTCATAGAATTAAAGGCGCACCCATAATATAGAAGACAAAAACAAATAATTACGAATGGAAATGATACGTTTTACATAATGATACATTTCAGTTTACAGATCGATCCTATGACGTTTTTTCGGGCTACAGGCTGTCAAAAATGTTATTTTGATGTTATGAGTGTTTTGCATCTTGTTGAACTTTGTTCTTTAATTCGTGCATAATCTGTATTACAGATAAACTATCCACATCTAGTTGTAGCTCATAGAATCCTCTATCAAAATTGACCAAGTCTATCAGTTTGTTGTTTATTTTCTGCGGTTCATAGCGTCAATTGTCTAGGCATGATGGAATGCAACAACTTTTGTAAGATATTTTCATCTGTTAGAATGAAGGAGTTGATGAGCAACCACTTATACACGATATGTTTATTTCTGAGATACTTGATGTGTTCATTTTCTGAGATAAATTATTCACGAACTAGAACAAAATTCACGTTTGCCACCTAGTGTAGCTTGAGTATTTGTATGTAGATTCTAGAACATCGGATTTTCAGAATTAGCAGAATGACATCTTCCAAGGGTCCCACGCTAGTGGGGATTATATTTCCAAGGGTAAAGCAGAGATACTGGATGTAGGTGTAACTTGGTATGTCTCACATTTATGATGAGGTTGAACATTCCAAATGTGAATGAATTCGCCTACTTCGAAGATGGAAACCAATTCCCATGAAGTCGAAACTTGTGCGGGGCTAGAAAGAGCGGGACCTACAGCTTATTTCGAATTCCGAACCACTTCTAGGGCGTCGAGGTGCTGCCAGGATAATAAAGAATCATACATTTTCAAGAAGAATGCTTCTGCGTTCCGGATGCGAACCGACAGCACCTTAGCATCGTGAATGGCTGTCTATAGCGACTTTGAGCGCTAGACCACTCGGACACCAAGCCCCATGGAATTATCTATCTTTGAAGAAATTAAATCATGAGTAAGATATGGAATAAAATTTATTCTCCGTAGATTCAGTTTTCCTGGTTGGTGACTGGATTATCGGAGTTGAATTATTGTAGTCATTTTACTAAACCTACAGTCGATTCCGATAGCCAGATTCCATCTCAGTTCATTCGATTTTTGCAGGTGAAAGCAAATAACATTTTTTCGATATTTTGATTGCCAAGGCAGTGGGAGACGGAGTACCTACTGATACAGGTTGTTGTTGGCATTTCAAGTTTGAGGTTTCTCTAGATCCTCAATAGTACTTTTCCTCCTAGAGTGATCCAGAAGTAGTTTTGAAGGAATAACTCAAATCATGACTGGATTGAGTAATATACATGATGTGAATCTCATTGAAACTTCACTTTCAGTTCAGCAATCGTAAAACAAGTAACAGAGAACAATGAGGAATTATTTGGAAATAATAATGAGACTGCATCAGGTTTTTCGTGTATCTGTGCTGGAGAATGGTCTATCGGATTTGATTTGTAGTTATTCACTCAACTACAGTCAATTCCGATATCCATATTCCTGTATGGTTCATCTTCGATTCGTGTTCAACTGCTCATAATCTAATTTCTAGGTGTACAACATGTTTAAATGCACTTAAATGATTTCGTCACAGCTGGTCAATTTCATGAGCAATGTGTAATGGCAATACAAAAATGATAAAATGGAGCTTGGAAGGCGAATTTACATACAAAATGGAGTTTATTGAAATCTGATTTTCCATCATATTTATAGGCATATAGCAGCAGTTCAAATTTACTTCATCGACGTTCAGGTACGCTATTGCTTCTGGAGATGTAATGAAACTCTGAAGCAATACCTTTCCGGAGCGCCTATAAGCATACTAGTTTTCTCATTCATCTCAGCTGATGATATGCTATGCTACTACTACTCAAAATCAAGACTGTTCCCAGGTTTTTTTGGGGGATCCAAAAATAAGAACAGCTAATTGAAAACATAATTCGAAACAAATGGCAATGATTCAGTCCCTTATTCCGAATGAGGTTCGGACACTACCCCTGGGTATGGCCTTGCGAAAAGGGATATCCTGTAATATTCAGAGAACATCGTGAGAACCAACGAAAACAAGTTAGGAATTGGTGTTCTTCTTGAATTTCTGGAGGTTATATGCCTCGGGGAACACCTCCCTTGGCAATGTGTTCCAGAGCCTCGCTGTTCGTTGGATGAACGAGTCTTTGGAAAGAGCTGTTCTGCAGGTCTCCAAAGTGACCACGAAGGGGTGCGAAGCCTCAACTCGACGGGTTAATTTGGCGGGGACTGCCAAGGAAGGAACAATTGTTGATATATTTCAGGAGAGCATCGTCCATGAAAATATCTATAAAATAGAGCCAGATTGGCAACAAATTTTCCAGAGGAGTGAGTGAGTTTGTGAGCGAGGCATCACCCACGAGACGACAGAATCCAACAGTTTCAGGGTATGTTTGGGTGCTGAACTCCAAATATGGGAACATTATTCGAGGACAGGTCAGATCTGTGCCTTATAGATCATAAGCAGCTGACTGGGAGTGAAATAACTCCTGGCCCGAAACAGGAAACCAAGTTTTCGGGATGCATTTTTAGCAATTGATCTCACGTGATTTTCCCAAGAAAGGTTATTGCTGATAATGATACCAATCATATGAAACTCTGAACTAATACCATTTTGAAGCGCGTATGAGCATAGTTATTTCCTCATTCATCTCAGCTGAACTGGTTCCTCTACGCTCTAATTCATTGATGATATGATATGATATGATATGATATGCTACTAATACTCGAATTCATATGAAGTTTGTGGAAACAGGTATCTATCCAGGTATTCTGTTGATATTCAGAAATGAAATTGATGCTGAAGTTATAATGTGAACTGTATTTTTGAATCTCTAGGTTGCCTGGGTGCTAACAATAGAGTTACTTTACTGTGGGTATCCAAACACCAGGTAGTGACAAACAGGGAACTGAATATCATAGGACTAGAACCATACTTTGCAGTCACCACACTTTGCAGGCACCACAAGTGTGGTCAACACAACTATTTTGAATTGAGCGGAGGTAAGAAGACACGTGCTGATAAGAATTAACAGGATTGACTCATTTGAAGGCGTTCCTCCCCGTGCCTATAAACCATCGAACCATCAAACAATATGATTGACACTTTCTAGACCTCGCATTCGCGATCCAAATATGGAAGATAGCTTCAACCGTCTTTCGAATAATAAATATAGTGTTTCAACGAAGGTTGACGTCTATTTCTGGGAAATAAGATGCCCTGTATACCAAAAAATATTTTGAGATGAAAATTCAAGTTATTTCATGCAACTTTAAGAATCACCATTCGTCCGTATCTTATTCAAGCTATGTGGGGTGTTATTTAAAGAGACGCACCCTATACACAGTGTAGCCAGAGGCTGTCACCTGCCGTTTATTATTCAATAATTGGTATTGTACCTTGCTTTATTGTTGATACAATACTCTTGTTTTCAAATTCTCATCCTCTATGTTCAATAGATGTAATTGAATGTTCCTCGTGGCATATAGCCAGGAAAGTAGTTGTTTTCTGTTGAATAAACCGATAGAATTGAATTTTCATCACATAGAGAATGCGAATTCTCAATATATTTCTTTATTTATGTATCAATTTTTTATGTTCATAATTATATCTAAGAATATTCCTATTCAATACTTTCAACCAATCAAGGGGATCAAACTTGAACGATAGGAACTTGTTATTTTTATAGACCTCAATCGCAGATTCGTGATTACGTTTTTTCAATTCCACTTTTCTTTCCATGATGAATATCAATCTATCATACATTCAAAAACAAATGCCCAGATGACAGGAGTATATCAACAAATCATAATTCTCAGATGCCAGTTCGTTATAGTTTCAGTTATATTATATGGAGATGAAAATTGTGCATATCATGAAGGATGGTTGAAAGAATAACTGGACTTCAGGTTACTGATGAGGATGGGATATCCGAAATGAATTTTTTTCGAGTGAAGTGAAATAACCTGTTTATGAGATAAAATTCCCATATCGCTGACACCATTTTTTCTGTTTGAAGTTTCAAGCTCATCTACAGTGTGTCCACCTTAAGGACTTACCACCCCTGTAAAATTGTTACTATCTGACCGATTTCAAAGAACTTTTTTTTGTTGGATAGGTATTTGAAATGTCCATCCAACAAGAGAATGATTTTACTAATGAACTGTAATCGTGGCCAACTGCGACCAACTTTATTGACCCATATTTGAGAAAGTACTATTAGGGATTTTTTTTCACAAAAAACAATGATGGATTCTGAATCACGATCACTTGAGAAACACCATTACTGATTTTTATCATCATAAAACACAGGGTGACCGAAAAAACGAATTATGTTTTTTTTTAATAGGTGATCAGAAAATGTAGTATTGTGGTATTTTTGAGAAGAATTGATGACACATTATTATTGAGGATCACTTTGATATCTGTACCGATTTTCATCATTCAAAAATACGATGTGTATGAGAAAACAATTAAAAAGGAAAAGTAGCCAATATTTCTTCATGAACTCAAAAAAAATATTAATTTGATTTTTCGAACACCCTGTGTTAAATGATGATGAAAATCGGTACAGGTATGTTTCAAGTGATCCTGATTCATCTTTCTATTTTGAGTGAAGAATTATCAGGATGAAAAATATTGCTTACCTATCCTTTTTAATTTTTTTCTCAGACACATTGTATATTCAAATGACGAAAATTGGTACAGGTATATTTGAAATAATCCTCAATGATAATTTGTGATTATTTCTTCCTACAAAAACTACATTTGCTGATCACCCATTTGAAGAAAACGATGATTCGTTTTTTCGGACACCCTGTGTTTTATGATGATGAAAATCGTTACAGGTATACTTCAAGTGGTTCTGATTCAGAATCCATCATCAAGTTTCGTGGAAAAAAATCCCTAATAGTACTTTCTGGAATATGGGTCATTGAAATTTGTCGCAGTTGGCCACGATAACAATCCAAGAATTAGATCACTCTCTCGTTGGATGTGCATTTCAAATACCTATCCAACAAAAAAAGGTTTTTTTCAAATTGGTCGGATAATAACGATTTTACAGGGGTGGTAAGTCCTTAAGGTGGACACACTGTAGATCAGAGTTCATATAAGGATACTTCTCATATACATTTCAATTTTCATTTCAATACTGAACCGATCTGAGAGATGATGTCAATTCTCAATTTCAGAGGATTTTTATTTTTCATGTTCTCTTTCTGAATGTTCGACAGATTCAATTCAATGTTCGACGTGGCAAATAGCCAGGAGAGTATTCGTTTTATGTTGAATAAACCGGGAAAGAATTGATATTTTCATCACATAGAGAATGCGAATTCTCAATGTATTTCTTTATATTATATGTATCTATTTTTTCATGTACATAATTATATCTGAGAATATTCCTTTTCAATAATATTATTTCATTCAGAGTTCAATCTTTCTTGAGATCGGAGTGCCTCGTGCACGAACCCCAAACGAACGAACAGCGCTTGGTGCATATTTTTTGCTGGGGGTGACAATTGACTTTGGAATGACTACCTATTATTTCCATCATCATTATCACAGAACTCAACAAGTGACTCTGACAGCATGACACAGACAACACACAAACACTAATAGTAACAATTAATATACCTACTAGGTATATAATAATGACATATTATCAACGATAGGTAATATGGCTTCCGTCATCAGAGATCAACTGGTAACCTACTCGATCACGTCTCACATATATGGCAGCAATCTATTGCGAAACCTCAGCCGTGGCACTTGATATCTCCAAGGCATTCGATCGAGTCTGGCACCACGGACTCCTCGCCAAGATTCCATCTTATGGCTTGCCTCCCAAGCTATGTTCTTTGCTAGCTAGTTTTCTCTCAAACAGGTCTCTCCATGTAGTGGTCGACGGAGTTTCATCTGACTCTCATCACCAAGACATTCGATCGAGTCTGGCACCACAGACTCCTCGCCAAGCTCCCATCTTATGGCTCGCCTTCCAAGCTATGTTCTTTGCTAGCTAGTTTTCTCTCAAACAGGTCTCTCCATGTAGTGGTCGACGGAGTTTCATCTTACTCTCATCATAAATGGTGGTGTTCCGCAAGGACCAATTATAGCACCAACACTATTTCGACTCCATATCAATGATTTGTTGGAGGCAACTTCATGTCCAATACACAGCTTCGCGGATGAGAGTACCCTCCATACCGCCTTCTCTTCCAGTGCTCCAATACCAGCCAGGCAAATCAGAAACGAACGAGGGAGAAATGTTGACAACATAAATATGGACTTGGCAACAAGAATGGGGATCCAATAACTTGTTGATTTCGATGCAAACAAAACACAAGCATGCCATTTCTCTAGGAAAGCCGATCTCACTGTCCCCAACATAAGCCTATCTGGAGTAACCATACCATTGAAGACATCCATTTCGATGCTTGCTATTACTATCAGCAATAGCCTTTCTTGAAAAAATCACGTGAAATCAATTGCTCAAAGTGCATCCCAAAAACTTGGTTTTCTGTTGTGGGCCAGAAGCTATTCAACTTCCAGTCAGCTGCTTATGATCTATAAGGCACAGATACGACCTGTCCTGAAATACTGTTTCCATATCTGGAGTGCAGCACCCAAACATACCCTGAAACTGTTCGATTCTGTCCAAAAAAGGGCAATTCGTCTCGTGGGTGATGCCTTGCTCGCAAACTCACACTTTTCTTGAACACCGTAGACAAGTTGATGATCTGGCCCTATTCTATAGATATCTTCATGGAAGATGCTCTTCTGAAATATCAACAATTATTCCTCCATTGGCAGTCCCCGCGAGATTAACCCGTCAAGTTGAGACTTCGCACCCCTTCGTGGTCACTTCGGAGACCTGCAGAACATCTCTTTCCGAAGACTCATTTATCCAACGAACAGCGAGGCTGTGTAACACATTGCCAAGGGAGGTGTTTCCCGAGGCATATAACCTCCAGAAATTTAAGAAGAACACCAATTCCTGCATTATTTCCCTTGATTCTCACGATGTTCTCTGAACATTACAGGATATCCCTTTTCGTGGGAACCAGAACATATAAAAAATGTCCTCAAATCTTCTATATATTTCGGTGAATTCTTGAGATAACATTTCAATGAACTCTATATGAATGAATTCGTAGTGGGATTTCATTTCACTACAACATAGTTTTAACTAACCCTAAAATATGTGGTTCGACCTATTTGGAACATAGCCTTCTCAGGAAAATCTCACTAATTCCATCATGAAGTTGGAAAGAAGTGAATTGTACAGTAAACTGTGACCTCAAGAGGTGATCCAAAATAGACCTATTCGGGGTCGCGGGTAGAGAGGCGGTATTTGCCCAACCTATACATGGAACCTAATAAATTGAAAACTTCTGGAATGTCTTTGGGGATCGAACTAACCATTCACCTCATCTGCACGTTATTCTACTGAGATCTCCACTGATGATAATGGAAGCTACTAATACCACTCGAAGTACGGAAAAGGAAGCAGTATGTCTATATAAGGTACTTCGTTGGCGTTCTGAAATGCGGTTGCTTCTGTAGGTATTGTTCAACTCCAGAGCGACAACATTTCAGAGCGTCCATGAGAAAAGTACATACACCAATACCTGAACTGCATTTTTCTTCCTGTTTTATTGATTAGTGGTATTTTGGAAAAACTCATCATGGACAAAAGCGGCAATATTGTAATACTTATATACCATTCGGAATCGATTAGGTACCTAAATGATAATGAGTTACCAGGTTTTGCACCATTGATCTTGTGCAAGCTTTTATTTCTGCTGGTTTACTGAAATGATTCACAGGGTGGACTGGATAGGTATTGCAGAGGATTTTTTCAGAACATTCTGAATCTCGAAGCATTTATCCATCGTAATTTATTGCCATTTTGGACACAAGTAAATGAGGAATGTTCATAATGAGAAACAACATTTTGAGAAAATGTCCTGATAAATTGTATATTTTACCTGTGAAGACAC
The DNA here is from genome assembly GCA_918026855.4 of Phaedon cochleariae. Taxonomy (NCBI): domain Eukaryota; kingdom Metazoa; phylum Arthropoda; class Insecta; order Coleoptera; family Chrysomelidae; genus Phaedon; species Phaedon cochleariae. The sequence goes on along the minus strand of OU896720.1, from coordinate 15,895,699 downwards.
AGAAGTCACTTCCTAATTGGCATTAATGTGTTATGTATAGTTGACTGTCACATGTAAAACTCCTCGAACGCTCTTTAGGGATTTTCACATATTAGAAGTACCAATTATCGACATGTTTGAGCGTATCTCCAGAGAAAACATTTCCAATCTTCTCATCACCATAGGTTTGTTTCCAAATCGTCCTTGGACTGAGCAGAATCAGCTTCGTATCAAATTCAATCTGAGATAAGTCTGGGATATTGAAGCAGATGAACGACAACGGTGCTTTATCTTCACTTGTTTTTCGACAATGAGGTGACCTGACCTGCGTCTCGTAGATCGAAGTCGTATTTTAAGGATTATATTAATTTCAGGATAACCTGAAAGAATTCTAAACGCTAGGTTCTACCCATCTAAAATGATCCATGGATTATTCTTTTGGGTGCAAATTAATGGTATCCTCTACATAACGAACATATTTCGGATGGGTCGTGAGGATTTCTGGCAGGATAAGTATGATTAGGAACGTTTGTTCATCACCCGAACTGAATAAGGATAATGAGCTGAAGCTCATTAATATGGTCATTGTTTGTGGTTTTGTTTTGATAAGTATTTTTTTACGAAAAATGATAGGACCATATAGAGGAATATATATTATATACACACACCAGCACAATTAGGGGAACGGGCAAAATTTACACTCAGTTTGACATAAATTTTCTCATGAACCCATCGCTGGATTAAATTTTTTGTTTCCAAGAATTGTAGCTTGGTTCGTCACGAAAACATCTGAGAAATAACCATTCTCAAACGATTCGTCTTCATATCATATACAGGGATGTAAAGAATGTAAGGATTTTTCGGTATTTTACAAGACATCCTGTGGAGTGAACCACTAATAATTGAAACGATTTCCACCAACAACAAATTGTGACCCACTCTAATCCGAATATTTTCATTTCCTATTCATTTTGATATCTCAATTATTACAGGATTCATAGTTTTAAATGAAATGTGGATATTGATCTCAATTTCACCGTCCTCTACACTCAAACTGGGGATAAGATAATCTTCCTCAAAAAATGATTGATAATGTCATCGGAAGCATGAGAAGACGGATGACTGCTGTAATAAGGGCCCGTGGAGGTCACAAGCGTTATTGAAATCATCGTTGTTTTGGATCTTTATTGTTCGTTGAGCTCATGTTTCTGTTATTGAATGAATGCTTTGAGTAAATTACTTTTATTTTCCGCCTCTGTATATTTCCAAGAACTCTTGACACAATAGACTGATACGTGAAACTGAGAGCAATATTCAACTTAAAGTGGAAATTTTCAAGGAAACAACTTGAGAAATGACACATTTTCGGATACAATTCGATTTTCGAGGTGATAAAAGGTGGTAAGACCAATCTCCACCTTTTCATTGAAACTATGTATCATCTTGAATAATGGAGATATCAGACAAGAAGAAAATGTTTGGAAAAGATCAGGATACAATTTTGTGATACAGACTGGTGTCAATTGTATTTGATTCACTCCACAGGATGTCTTGAAAAATTCCGAAAACAAAATTGAAATCGAGCGATGGGTTCAAGAGGAAACTGAGGTCAAACTTAGTGTAAAGTTTGCCAGTGTCCCTAATTGTGCCGGTGTGTGTATAATATTAGAGGACATCTGAAGTTCAATATTTCTCAGTTTTCAGTTACTGAATATGCATAGGTAGAATAAATTCTTCAACATTTTGTAGTTCATTGTATCTGATGCTATCAAATCAATGACGTTTGGCAGTTATCATTCCACAATATTCCCAAATATACATTATTGAGCATCATATGTTTTTTTCGAAGGAATAGAAATCTTCATGATTTCATTGATATCGGCATCCATGCACGTCATAATTTGTGTAGTTTTTGTCTGATTACATGGAGCACACGACCCAACATGGTTACCTGAAGATCTAGGGAAACTCTTTTAGGGGAACAACTACATTCAATGTTTGTTTAAGATCATTGAGTGCTAATTGTTCTTCGGAAGTGTTTACTCTTCTGCAATATTGATATATTGTTATCCAGACGATGATGCAACACAAATGTAGATACGTCGAAGTGCACAAAAAACGGTCAGTGCTGTAACTTGTGAATCAGAAGATGTCGGATTTTGGAATTTGCTGCACAGACAGTATACCAAATTGCCTATTATTAACAGAACATTTTCTTCATCACTTCTGGTTCAACCGGAAGCATCCCCAACTTTGCAAACAGGACACCCATATTAAGACATTATGACAACAAAACTTTATATTGTATGTTAAACCACCGGTTAAACGATCCCCTGAATCTGAATATGGAAAAATATACAGTGTGTCCTATTCAAAAATCAAAGGTTGGGGTTGCATCTGGTTGAACCGGAGGTGATAGCATAGAAAGAGTGTGGTGGTAATAAATTATCAATTTCTTCTGTTTCAGCATTTAGGTGTTGCGATTTGGGAGTATCGAAAACTTGATGGAGATAAGCAATTTTATATTCGATATACATAATGGGTACATATTTCATGACAAACTTGGCGGATGAAAGCTCACACTAGGAAAATATAAATTCTGTTCTTTCAATTCTACACATTGTATTTTGTATGTTTGGTGTGGAATTTCCAGTAGTACTGTCCCCCTCCTCGGTATAGTCAAGGTGAATTGGATGGATATTATTTTCCATTTTCTTCATAGTCTGTATATCTAATGACCTAACAAACTGAAACTCACTGAACAAGTTCTGAAATTTTTGCTAAACTTATTTTCACTATTTGACACTATTCGATGTGAAAAGTGATGCTCTGAAATAATATTTCTCTACATGAGAGTGATTTTTCTCGAATGTGCCATGAAAACGCGAATTTCATACACGAAATAAAAACAACATTCTTTGTACAACTGTGAATGTGAATTTACGAAATTGCGATCTCTAACAAAATATTGAATTGTACATCTTCCAAACTGATTGAAATATCTAATAAAATTGTTGAATCCACTCTACAAGAAATCTCCTGATCAGCAGCAACATGGAAGGTATTCAAACATTTATGTTGGGAGTAGTTCAAACATTACTATCAATCATTATTTCAATAATTGGAATTGTTTTATGATGAATAATCAATTATTAATTTACTATTGGAAATAGATCCTTCATAAAGTAATATTTCATGTTCAATTTGTGGATTATTTTAGACGTGGAAAGAGTATTTTTCCCGATGAAGAAAATTGCTCAATGACGCATCAATAAAGATGCAGAAATATCGAGTTTTTTCTACAGCTGTACAAAAAATGAATTCACAGTATGTCTCACTTCTCAATAAAGCATTGATATCGAGAAATTGAGTTTATCACTGATACGAATTCTTTTTTTGAACTTAGCTCTGAAAAATACGATCTGGTTTCTGCATTGAATATATTTCGTAGTCCGTGAGATTTCCTATATTTTCCGCAAAATATCGCAACGTTCCAAGATGATCACGGAAGAAACGTTGGTGCCTCCATGAGAAGTTGAACACTATGTATATGTAGAACAACCCAATTTCGAAACGTGTTCACAAGACTGAACATGTTTATAGCTGGCGCTTAGTGTCAGATAATTTCTTTTCGAATATGTTTTCGAGTAAAGTACAGTTTTTTTCTATAATCACATCAGCTTTCATCTGACCAAATTTGTCATAGTTCACATAGGTCACCCTGATGATGCCATATTATAGCATTGCAAATTTCGGAGTTTGTTGCCAGGTGAGGAAACATTTTTTTAATTTCTTACTTTAGGCAGAGAGGTGAGCATGTTATTATTATTCAAAAAATATGTGCGATATATCTGCCCATAGAAATAACCATGATGTAATGACGTATCTGTGACTTTTCAATAAAGTAAGTAACTCATCACTGGTGACAAATTAAACAAGATGATAAAGTGACAAAATATATATGAGTTCATGTCTCTGATTCTGATTTCTTTGTTATTTCAAAAATGAGCAGGCATTGAAAACATTCTCAGTACCTTCAGCAGATGCACCTAGTGGCGCAGATTCAGTGATTACATAAAACTTTTGATCCCACAAAATTCTGAAGAGATGCGTTTCGAATTTAAAATCAGACATAATCTTGATAGGACGCACCCTTTAAAAAAAAAAGGAAACTATCCAGTGTTTCTCTTGGTATTCATATTTTTATTTCTCATTCTCCATCGCTCATCTTCGCAATTTTTCTATGGTGACTTTATTTTCATCTGATGATGAATTCGATGTGAATATTTCAGTTAACATTGTTCATGATAATATATACCGAAAGTAAAATGAGTTTCAGTTTTTTCCAGGGAGTATTGAATTTTTATCGAGAATGATGGTGTGCCCATCAAAATTTGAAATATTAGCCGTTTTTTTGTAATACAATTTATTTTTTGTTTTTGTTTGACGGAATGTGTCATGTAATCATAGAACCTTCGTCACTGAGTACTTTCGTTACCCGAAATTTTTCCAGTGCCTACTCATCCAAGAAACAACATACACAGAACAAAGAACAACATTGGTTCTTCGTGAAACGATATAATGAAATGTTTCGTCTCCCGACTATTCAGACACCCAAGATCTTGATAAAAATACAGTTGCAGAGAAATGTTGATTTGAATTCCGTTCATTATTCAGCTTTGGCTACAATCACTTGAATTAACGCTACTTGTCACTGAAATCACCTTGAACATCGATTGAACATGTGCATATTTTGGGTTTTTCAATAATTGGGAACGAATTCCGCCCTATCTTATGCGATTCTAAGGTAGGTATATGAAATATAACGAAGTCAGCTTTGTTTATTTTTTTTATTTTTATTTTAAATAAATCGCATAAACCATTAGAGGTTATTAGCGATGGAAGAATAATTACATTACATTAACTTACATTCTATATTTAATGCATAACAAACTAAATAATTCCTGTTTCATAGCCAACTTAACAGCCCTGGTACCAATTTGAATTGATATCAGTAGTGTTCCTGGCCAAGTTTTAGTGAATCAAATAATTTTTAATCGACGAAAAAATGCTTGTCAACTGACTATACAATGGAAAATTAGTAGATTATTTTGTATGCTGTGTTAAATGCAAAAACTACAGTGGCACCTCATCCTGAAACCAGCAATTTCATTTTGTTGCGCTCTTATTTGCAAAAATCATTTGAGAATTGGTGGACAACAGAATAGCATAGTTTGTGGCAAAAAGAGAATTATTAAAACCTTTTTTTTTTCTGAAAATCCAAAGCAAGGTGGATGAGCTCTTTCTCGAAGCTGTGGAGTTTTTATCCATCTTCAGTGAAAATATATAGAACTTTTGTACTTTTTACATAGTCTTAAAGCTTACTATATTATTCTGTCGATATACGATTATCGCCATGATTTCATCATTTCAATATATTCTTTATCATTTGCAGATGAAGCGACTGGGTTGAAATAATTATGTTCAATCTCTTGTTTCGATCTTCTGCTCATGGATGTGGAGAGAGATATTAGTCTATAAATATAATATTAATCCAGAATCACTCGAAAAGGAATAATTCTATTTAATTTGGTAAGAATCATATTCGTTATCAATTTGTTAAAATTCAACTATTGGGGCAGAAAGCTGAGCATGTTTTCATTGTGTTATGTTGAATGTGTATGAAAATTCTGCCCAAATCAGAAACCATTATACAGATTCAGTTGTATCTGGAAGAAAAGAAGATTCAACCTGAAATTGTGCTGGTGACAATTTTTTTTTCAAACATTTTGTTCTAATTATGTGAATAATTATCCAATAATATTCCACTGAGTACTCAATTTGTAGAGTTAATAATTTCATTGATCTGGGTGTAATCAAACAGTCCATTGGTACCCGAAGTGTAATGATGAGTTTCATATTTGTTAGACAACAGCAGCTGTGATATTTTCATCTTCCGTTAGTGAGAATGCAGTTGTTATTGACAGTCAAGAAACTTCCGTATCCGATGGCCAAAGTCGAACATCGAAAATCGTATTTCAGTAGAAGTGTATCGTGTTTGTACTTTGCAGTCAATTATAAAGTGTGGAATACATTTCTAATCTCCATAACAAGAATTTATTTAAAAAAATCCTTGGACATATCGATCTTAAGTGAGGGTTGCTGGGCTGTGTGCACGTGAATATATACCAAAGAAGGGAAGATTTGTATTTCGTGCAAAATAATTTATTCAATATTTAGCAGAGCGCTTTCGACTGTTAAGTCATCATCAGTGCGTACCTGTGAGTAAGTAATCTGCTTTTAGCTATTCGAAAGAAATTGAAATCGAAAATTCGAAAAAAAAAAATCCAAGAAATTTTTTTTTTTTTAAATATTTTGGAATTTTTTTTTTTGGAAATTTGCTTAATATTGAAAAAGTGAAATTAAAAATAAATTGGTGACTTGTTGCTTTCTGATGAACTTTTGATTTGAAAAAGACATTATATAAAATCGAAATTTGAAATTATTGAATATGAATTTGGAAAATGATAAAAGTGAGGTTACTTACTCGTCAGGTTAACAGGAAAATTCGTCCACAAAAATATCTTCAGTCCAGTTTAAAACAAACGACATTAAGGTAAAATACGTTACAAACAAATTAAAATGTGTTTCCCAAAAGGGGGTAAAATATAGATTACATTGTGTTACGCAGCCATTGTCGCTGCGACATGTCGTGTTGAAGTGAACTTGATGAGTGACGGACCTTGATTTAATTGTCATTGAAGGTACTGAACTATTGGAGGCAAATTTGAAGTTGACATGCATGACATGACATCCAAGACATGACATGTGTCCAATGAAAATCAAGAAAGTTTATTATGAAATATTAGTGAATATGAACATTATGAATTCGGTTATTTCTTCCCGAATAGCTAAAAGCAGATTACTTACTTACAAGTTCGCACTGATGATGACTTAACAGTCGAAAGCGCTCTGCTACAAATATTGAATAAATTATTTTGCACGAAATACAAATCTTCCCTTCTTTGGTATATCGATCTTAATCATAACAAAAACTATTTTTTCAGATAGAAATTTCCAACGACCCAACAATGTCAACCTCCTACACTACCGATCAACCCCTTGACATTTTTGAATTGTACATTATTGTGGTCAAGTGGACAAGTTACACCTTGTTAGAAAGGTATTTCGAATCTTCATACAATGGTCTATGTCTTCTTTATTTAGGTCAAGATTCAAAATTCATTGGACATTTTTTCCAAATTATTGGTTATGGTATATAGGTACTGGTTTATTGATTCTAGTTAATTTACCTACATTCAAAATAAGTTTCAAGTTGGTTTTCTTTCATTGTATATAGGCTAAGACGGACATTCATAATGGAAAACGCATTCTATGAATGATGATAAATTAACTGTGAATTCAAATAAATTTGGAATCTTTCGACAGCTTTCTTGCGGATATAGCTTAACCGAATTTGAAAAAAATTGATCATGGTATAGAGATTTGAAATCACCTCTCTAACAAGGTGTAACTTGACATCTTGCACAATGAGAAAATTGTTAAGGGGATCTGTAGGGTAGGAGATTGAGAAGTGGTTATATTTTCATGAAAAAAATTGATTTGAGAAAATGAAAATTGAGATTTTTTGAAATACATTTCTGTCATCGGGATACGGATGTCGAAAGTTATTATCATATGTATTGCTGGACCAAAAATTGAATGTTAAATATTCGAAATACAGGGCGATGCTAACTCAGAAAAGCAAGCAAGGCCAAATAAACTAGTACTTTTCTAATTTTCAGAATACCAAATAAGAACATTTTTTGGACCTACTCAACGAGTTGCATATCAGCGAAATTTTAGCTGATCCAGAAGTCTCAACTCTCACTATGGGTTAAGAAGAGCGGTGCATACACGCTCATAGTGGATTACGAACCGAACCACTAAGATGCTGACAGGAGTAGAACCGCAAACCACACATTTTGATGCAAAATTTCTAGCTAGGTTCAAACCGGTAGTATTTTTAGCATCTTGGATGGCTGACTAGCGAATTTGGAATTAGGATCACTGTGCTCTATAGCAACGGTAGTCTAAAATTATTTCCTGATATTTCCATATGGCTAAAAGTGCATAAAAACACAAATTTCTATGAACTTATAATCAGAGATGAATATTAAGTAATGAGATATAAGAACCCCTTTCAATAGGGAGATGATAGATATCAGTTTCACAATGTGCAATGATAGAGTCATTATGAGATAGAAATGGGATTACTTCAATAACTGATTAATAATCCAAGATGAATTCTAAGATGAAATATTTCAATACCTTCATGTGTGGAAGGGTTAATTGAACTATGTTTATTTCCAATCATGAAATAATTTTTCCTCAAGATTTAGAAATGTTCGAGAAATTAAAAGTGGAGGAAGATTCCCCACAGTGTGCTAACAGGTGTTTTTTTCTATATTTTGTAGCCTTCAATATAAAACCTTATTATGAATGCCCTGGAATATCGTGCGTATCTCAGGATAGGGGAAGAAGGTATTGGTTTTAGAATATCTGTCTATATAACTTTCATCTGAATTATAAATATGAATTTGATATTCCAGGAGTATCAAAAACTATCACAGAAACAGTGATTCATTCATCATCTGTTCAAAGCGGTATATCTTCATGATTTTTTTAGGAAGTGAGTTCATAGAGAATAGTACCTTTGTTTTTTGTCGAACTATTAGCCTCAGAAATATGGAGAGATAATTCTGAAATACCGTATCTCGTTTCATTAACTCCATATTATATTTGTTATTGTTTGTAGATGGTGACTGTGTTTACTTGTCTACCCTTTTTCAATATTCCACTCCATATCCGGAGAGAAATCTGAGTCCGGACAAAAATATTAAAATATTAATCCAGAGATACTGAGAGAGGAGAAATAACGCTGTTTAATTTGGCGAGAATAACATATATGTAAGTAGTAACCCATTTTTAAAAAAAATCAGAGCAGAAAGCTGTGTGTTTTTATGGTTCTTCAAAACAGTATGAGAATTCTGCTCATATCAACAGCCATTATGAAAATTTACTTGTATCTGGAAGTGAAATTTTGCTACATTGAAATAAAACTGTTGCTCAAACTCTCCTCGATAGTGTGTCAATTTTGGTTCACGCCCTCATTGACTGTGTAAAATGGTAATTCCATGATTGGAAACAAAAAATTTAGAGACATTTTTGTTTTTAGTTATATTGAGTAACTCAACACATTGCTGATCATATACAGATTATTCGAATCTGTTTATAAGACATTTATCGAGTTATTTGAAAGACAAAATGGGTATTTTTCAATTCAGTTTTGGCTGATTATACTCATATGATATTGAATTACTGTTAGGATGTTCAAATTATATCAGCAATCGAAGTCAATTCCAATATATTTAGTACAGTTAATCAAAATAAAACGGTATTTCAAAAATAATGCGACTAACATAATTTTGAGTCATAAGTATTTGGAATATTATGGCTTCCTCTCAATGTAAGTAGTGGGTAGCTGCTAACAACCTTGTTGCAGACACAAGAAATACATCAACAGCTGAAATTGAAACTTATCAATCAGAGCAGAATTTATTTTTGGTATATTTACTACAAAGGGACAAATGCTTCAACGTTTATTACGAACAATGTATGATGGCATCAGAAATGAACTATTAAATCACTTGTTATAGCACTAGTTCAATTCAGATTTGAAAAACCAAATTTGTAAATCAATTGATCGATATAGATTCAATGATTGACTTACTTTCAATTCGAAATACACTGATTTGATGAAATTTCATTCACTATCAAGTGAAAAGAAAACACACGAACATGACAGATGATTTGCCAATGAAATTTAGGGCGATTCGGATCTAACTGAACAGGACATTCAATAATTTGATTGTCAATGAGGCATTCACTTATGATTTAGTGTGAAACGATACAATAACTGAAACAATGATACAATGTTTCTAACCAGGATCCCAGCACCCGAATATTTGACGCCATATTGTTGAATGGCTCATGTATTAACTAACTAAAACTCACCCAATACCCAATTTCCACAAATAATTTGCTCATGCAAATAAGTTTTCTCACTCAAATCTGCTGACTTCTACGTATAACAACATTTTTGTCGAACAAAATTCCAATTCTATAGTGATGTTTATACTTTTTTTCATTTGGCAGTATAGATTACATCTTTCTATTTCATATATGATCGATGTAGAAGGTGCCGCCGATATAAAAAATCCGTTTGGCTCGGTTATTTTTGTTGTCCTTAGAAAATATACCTTGAATACGATGGATAACAATTCCTCTCAAATATCAGGCAACAGTGTGAAGTTGGCCCTCGTCTGCTACCTCCCCGATATTTTACCAACTTCATTTTCCAGGTTCAAGAGGAAGTGAGGGCGATGAAAAATTGAAATCAAGCCTGAGTTTTATTTGATATATGTTCAATTCATTCCCATCATGAATACTTGTAGTTCGATGTTGAAACAGTGAAATGGTGAGTGAATTAATTATCTCAGTAATTATTCGCAGCTGCATATCAACATTTCGGTCTTACTAAATTGGAGATGGTCATTTTTATATCAATAGGAAGGTGTATGAGATGCTGGCAATATGAAAAATCCATTTAGCTCGGTATCTTTTCTAGTCACTGAAAATTATACCTCGAATACGATGGATTACATCACTCACAATATCGGACACCTCATTTGATGATAAAGATGGAAAGCCCTAATCTCGAGTGACAATGGAAAATGAAAAAACTCCACCGGCCTGTGTGAGAGTCGAACTCACAACCTCTGGGTTACATGCCCAACGCTCTGCCAATGGGGAAGACCACTGAGAGAAGAAATCCGTGCAAACCTCTTTCAATCGACGAATCATGATGAACGTTTGATGTACAATCAATATTATGAGTAAAAGTTGAAGGGAATCGAATTTATATCGTTTCGAAATCAGCATATTCCATTCGATATTTCAAACAGCCAAATATGATGATGGAGTCGTGACGTATTAGTCCCGAACTGTAGCTATCTCTCTCTGATACATCGTCATTCTGCAGTGTTGCAGCGTGATTGGTCATTTCAAGGACAATAGGCGTGTTGGGAATAAGACGTCGCACCAGTCACACCAAGGAATTGACAAAATTTCAAATGGCGCAGGAATTGTGTGTTGAAATGGACATATTCTAATTTATTTTTTCCATCGTCTTAGCATGAATGACAGAATTCAAAATTAATTCGCTGGTAGTTTTTCAGTATGGAGTTCACGATAATGTCATTTTAAAAAATCAGTGGTCTCCCCCATTGAGCTAACGGGTCATCCGTCGATCAATCGGCAGGGAGGTCGAGTTCTCATCACAGCAGGCGGCAGAATCCTTCCAATTCCCAAAGTCACTTGAAATCATGCACTGAAGCATCGCTGGCTGGATGGTACTATACAGTCTCCATATGGGCATGTAACCCAGAGGTTGTGAGTTCGACTCTGACACGGGCCGGTGGAGTTTTTTCATTTTCCATTGTCACTCGAAATTAGAGCTTTCCATCTTTATCATTAAATGTATCTTTTAGGCTGAGCAACCGACAAAAATTATTACTTCACTCCTATATGTATGATTGTCTTCGGACATTTCCGTATACAAGGAAAGACAATGCCAGAAGACGAACGGGGAAATATGGAGACTGTATAGTACCATCCTGCCAGCGATGCTTCGTATAGTGCATGATTTCGAGTGACTTTGGGAATTGGAAGGATTCTGCCGTCTGGAGTGTGATGAGAACTCGACCTCCCTGCCGATTAATCGACGGATGACCCGTTACCTCAATTGGCAGAGCGTTGGGCATGTAACCCAGAGGTTGTGAGTTCGACTCTCACACGGGCCGGTGGAGTTTTTTCATTTTCCATTGTCACTCGAAATAAGGGCTCTCCATCTTCATCATCATATGTATCTTTCCGGTTGAGCAACCGACAAAAATTATTACTTCACTCCTACCTCAGTTACTGCCTACCACCTATATTTCACCATCAATATTTTTTGGTTGGAAGCAATAGTGCCGATCCAGATCTGTATTTTTCGTGAATACTTTGAGTTATGTTGAAGCTGTGATATGTAGATGAGACTTCCGTGAATACTATAGTGGTTAATTATGAAGCTGTCAAATAAGGTGGGTGACTGAAGATTTTCAATCATTCCATTATCTTCCACATACATCCCGGTGAATGACATTTCAATTTTTTCACAATTCATGACTCGGAAGTTGTTACAAGTTATATAATGACCTGTGCTTCTGACTATGTCCAGACATGTCCGAACCGCTTTCAGCATATTTCTTCGCTGAGATTGCAGAATACATTGCAGTATTTATGAAATAAATATTGACGGTACTAATTTTGGGATAGCAGAGAATTACAGTTATCATGGAAAAATATTTATGAAAATCATGCTTTTGCTACAATCTCAAGAGTTCATTTGCAGGATAGTGAAAAATGGTAGAAATAACGTTATAAAATTGCAGTTCTCTTCCAACAGTATAGATCTATTTACTGACAGCAAGTTTATATAGACTACCACTGAGACTGTAAAAGTGATTTTTCACGGTTGTTACTTATTTGGCTTCGACAGGTGGAAAAGCCTCAACAAAGAATTCTGGTGCTTTTTTCAGTGGAGTCAGTATTCGTGTTGTTCTTCCTAGTTTCATACTGCTCTCATGGAATTGTATAACTATTTCACGGAAGAAACAAATCCTCAAATTTATACAATTTGATTTCCTTGCTTTTATCCGTTTGTGGTGGAAACTGACCCACAGTTTTTGATATCAATTCAAATCTCCTTGAGTGTCTGATTTTGGGCCACTCTGTACATGTAAATTGAATTCTGCTTCGTTTTCAAGTTTATACGTGTTAAGTGATCACAGTCTTTTGTTCTACATAACATTTCAGTTCGATATTAGAAATTTTCGCAATTTGAAAGCACATCACATTAGAACGATGGAGAAGATGCTGCCAATATAAAAAACTATTCGGCTTGGTAATTTTGCTTTTCCTCGAAAATTATACCTCGGATACGAAAGATAACATCACTCACAATATCGAACAACTCATCTACTGCGTATACTTTACCACCAATATTTTTCAGTTTGAAATTGAAGCAAGGACGATGGAAGATGGCACTTCCTTGAATACTTATGCATATTATGTTGAAGCAATGAAATGTATGTGATTGGATTTCCGTGAAAACTGGTAGTTTATTGTGAAACGGTCAAATATAGGTGAGTGACTAAACATTTTCGATAATTCAATTATATTTCACCTAAATCCTATTTTATTTAAATCTCCAACAAGAGATTCGTGTTGCTTTTCCGAGATTTTCACTGCTCCTAAAATTGTTAACTAGATTTCGGAAGGAACAAATCCTTTATTTTACAATTTGATTTTCCCACTTCAAGCGTGTATGGTGAGAATTGACCCTGAGTTTTTGTCTATTATTTCCAAAACAGCACTTGCCCTCAAAAGTATTTATTTAGGGCCAGTCCGTACATATATATTGAAGAAGGAAAAGTATATTGCTTTTCTGATGATACTGTCTTAAAAGTAGCTGGCGATACAAGGGAATCTACCGTTCAAAAGGTCGAAGCGGCCATCACTAAAATGAAAAGGTGGCTAGATTATAGCTCATTAACATTGAATGTTGATAAGACCAAATTCATAGCTTTTGGCCTAACCCAGAAAACTTTGCCAGGACTCCACTCCTCAAAAATCCATGATCATAAATGTAAAATCGACACTACTTCTTGTAAATGTGAAAATATAATAGAGAGAAAGGAATATATAAAATATCTAGGCATAATACTTGATGAAAACTTGACATGGAAATTCCATGTGAATTATGTAACCAGTAAAATAAGAAAATTGATTCTCAAGTTTTATGAGCTAAGGCATATTCTGAATACAAAAATCTTAAAAACAGTATATTTATCATTAGTAGAATCTGTAATTAATTATGTACTGGTAATAATAATAATAATAATAATAATAATAATAATAATAATAATAATAATAATAATAATATGCTTTATTGTCTGAAGAAGAATCTTGTTGACAAAGCTAGGTCAGATAATATTGTAAAAACAGGTTAAAATATAACGACATAAAAATACATGACAAAATATAGTCAAAATAAATACCACATTAAAATACTAAAATATCACAACTCAAACGTATCACTATAATATTCCTGCGAACTGTAATAGGGTCTATCAGAGAGGTAGTATGGGGCAGTGCTCGAATGGATACAATGACACTATATTATGTGGCACAAAAGTATATAATAAAAATAATGTATAAAAACAAAACTTTTCCCACAATTTTATTATTCAATGATAAAAAATTATTGAATATTGAACAACTTTACATAAAATCAACTATTAGATTTATGATTGTAAAAAAATATAATAGAAATGCTTTAAAACACCAACTAAATACCAGAGCAGCGGCTAGACAGAATGTTCTAGTCCCTAGTGTCTCGTTCTCAGCAACACAAGCGCACATATATGTTGTATTGGACCAAAAATGTATAATGTTTTACCACTGCACATCAGAAATAAGCCTTACAAACTAGTGAAATCACAAATAAATAAATGGATAATCGAAAGTGAATTGACATTAGATGATTTATGAAGCTGAAATGTATTCATAGTTTTTCTCTTTAGCAAATTAGTAGGTATATGTTGAATAGATATGTATATATAAAGTAGTAGGATGCACACACAGATCATCAAATCCATTGTGCACCCAATGATATGTATATTTTGTAACTCATTATAATTGATCCACCAATAAAAATAAATAAATATATTTCTGATTTGTTTTCGTGTATATATGCATAGTAATCAGTCTTTTGTTACACATAACATCTAGATTTTATTATTTTGTGAATTGGAGATATTTCAGTACAATAGCAGACATTTTCAGGATTTGGCAGTACAGCTTACATTTTTTTATATCACATTAGAACGATGTAGAAGATGCTGCCAATATAAAAATCCATTTGGCTCGGTTATTTTTTTTTGTCATCGAAAATTATACCTCGAATACGATGGATAACACTACTCACATTATCGGACAACTCATTTAGTGCCTACCTGATATGTCTTATATTTTACCATCGATATTTTTCAGTTTAACACCAAAGCAAGGAAGGTGAGAATTTTTTTTTATGTTCTGGTCCCCACGAAAAGGAATATCCTGTAATGTTCAGAGAGCATCATAAGAACCAAGGAAAATAAGGTTGGTTGGTGTTCTTCTTCAATTTCTGGAGGTAATATGCTCCGGGAAACACCTCCCTTGACAATGTGTTCCAGAGCCTCGCTTTTCCTTAAATGAACGAGTCTTTGGAAAGAGATGTTCCGCAGGTCTCCAAAGTGATCACGAAGGAATGCGAATGCTCAACACTTGTATATTCACAGATATGGAATGAGAGTTTTTCTTGATGGAGCTTCAATGCCCTGCCTGTATTTGAGTTATGGTGCATTTTCAGAAGAATATTCATAAATAAAAGTTCCCTCATTTTGCGAGTATATGATATTAGAAAACTGATGAAACATTCTGTTCATATGCCGTGTTGTTCAAATTCATTGTCGATCTTACTCGAATACGTTGCATCTGATCAAAAGGAAACAATTTAGGTCGTTTTGTTCGATGAATGTCGAAGTTTTTATATCCCAAAATAACATTGAATTGATCACATACAAGAGATTTGTGGTAATTTATCACTAAACGACGCATAATGGAACTCAAAAATTCATATATTCTCTGTTGTATTGGTCATATTTGTATTGAAAAGCATTTCAGGAATATTGAGAAATACTGTTACTCTTGTAGGAGCTATCATCAGAGAACTGTCTAAATTTTTCGAATCATCCGTGTCATGTTGGGATTCGTGTTTTTTTTTGTTTATGATTATATTATTTGCAATAATATTGTGGAGGCTGATTTTTGTTGAAGAGTTTCACTGTGGTGTTTTGATTTACACAAGGATTTTTTTTTTCGAGTAAGGGTATCGTAAATAATTCTGAATTTGTAGGCGAGCGAATGCGCATGCGTCCATAATGTATCACGTGATTCAATGTGAACAATCTGATGATGATGTTTTGATAAAGTTCACAAACTTCAGGCTCTTGTATTATCAGATCCACGTCTGTGTGAAATCTTTCCAATTTTTATTCATGGAAGCCGCAAAGGAACCACTTATACATACCTACTTCTTTCATGATACATATATACGCTGTATCTATATTATAACTCAAGAATAAATAATTAATGTTAATAGATACAGGATTTGATGTGGAGATCATGTCATTATTATTAAAGCGCTTCAAATCGAAAAGGAAGAGGAGACCTAGTAAATGATTCCATATTCGGATTCCGATTACAAATAGACAGATATACACAGATTGATGAGGGGGTAGAAAGGTTAGGTTAGGATATGTTGAGTTAGGCTCAAAGTGAGTGGGTTTATCTGGCTCTCCACTACGACTTGCAAGGAACTATTGTAGCTCACACCAATTTATATCTTACCAAGAATATCCAGTTTTGAATGAAGCTGATTAGTTTACTTGGTCTTTCAGGTCCGTGGGCGAGATTGGAACCCTGTCGAACACAGAGAGAACCTGATTCGGGCCGCGGCAGGGCAGACACAAAGTATATGCTCTGCTGTTTCATCATCTTCAAGACAAAGACGGATCATCCGACAGTCCAAGCCAAACATATGATGATTCAGACGACAGTGATCTGCAAGTAGGTTATTCCTGATGTAGTCTAGACATTCATTTGGTAACATTATTTGAATGATGTATGAATGCCTTCGAATGAGCCGACCCTGATAGATTCTGCTAGAAGTAAACAACTCATTTTGCAGTCCAACTGTTCAGTATAATGTTCGGCAAAACTTGATGAGATGACATTGGCAGATTCTGGTCTCAAGAAACCACTCTCGTCCTTGCAAGGGAATTTGTGGCATTTAATTTCCTCTCATACCATAGTGGCCAGGAATCCCGACCAGAGACAATTTGTTGAGTCTTTTTATTGTGGAGAGCCATCTTGTTAGTTCGAAACCAATTTGGACGTTGATTTGTACGAACTAAGTGCTTTCAGAAGCGCTTTGTTATCCAAGAAAATTTCAATTGTTATATGTGTGACTGTGTCAAGTTGATTTTCTCCTATTTCTCTACACATAAATAGTTATTGACTAAATTTGTCTGGTCATGACTAGACTTCCGCCCATTTGCCCTCTGATGTATATGTTATTTCTTTGTGATGACGAATGAAAAAAAAAAAAAATAATTATTATTATTCAGTTCTGAATCGATGGCGTGGCCCCTAGGCTGGTTGATATCTCTGTCCCAGTCAGTACCGCCTTTCGTTGTCAACTTCGGAAGATGTCGAACAGCACTTTATCAAAACTCCTCAATCCATAAAACGGCTAGGCTCTGGAATTCATTGCCTGAGGAAGTATTCCCAACAACATATAATCTCCAGGAGTTGAAAAAAATTCCAATACCTGCCTCCTGTCCCTATCCTCCCTAGGAACGCACGATGTTCTTTGAACATTATAGGGATTCCAAGCGATAAAAAAAAATATACACCCGCTCTAGAGCCTGATGATGTTTTTGAACCATCTGTGAACCAACAGTTATCTAATCCCAGAAGTAATATCTTCCTTTCGGATCCTTCATTGAAGGAGATACCACACTAATAGTTCTTATAATTATTTTTTGTTAATTGCTGCGGTTTTGAGACACAGGGTGTTGGAGTTAGAGATATCAGTTGATGTTCTTTATGATCACCTTTATGAGCTCCTGATGGCTATCGAGTAATCCCAATGACAATATCGTTCACAATGTGTAGAGTGCACATGGAAAAAAATTGGGGTCGAATAAACTTCCAACTTTTTTCATGAAAAAGATGCGTCCGATCGAGGTTGAACCAGAAAATTTCTGGTATTCAAATTGAGTGCATAGTATTGTGAGAATTTTGTAGTAATCAATATTCTGGGCAGAAGAAAAAATAACATAGTAAAACCTGATGGCACCACTGAAATTTGCATCAGCTGACTACTAATTCGTTGATCCCTAGATACTTTGTGATACAGATATCTTGGATTCATTTTGAGCAAATTTCTAGTAAGGAGCACCTCATATCTTGAAATGAATGAAATAAGGACATATGTTCAGATGACCTTCTAGCCCTGAAACAAGCTGAATAACGTTTCGTGTACATTGCTTGAGTACTGATTATGCCCAGTAACTACTTATTCCCAAATTCTCAATTTGGACCAATTTGGACCAATTTGGAAGGAGTCGCATATTCAATGAATCGACGTCTGATGCAGGCAGAAGTAATGCATTTTCGTGTTCTCTCTTTTTTCAGATGGAATATCCTTGCAGTTTATCACACACGTGCGGAGAACATTGCTGTTGTGTCATTCATCCAAGCACCTGCTGTATCTGCAACATTGGTAAGCGATTTGAAATTGCTATTCGATGTTCCTCGTTGATATTTCAATCATGTTCTCTATACATAATATCTGATAATTATTGCTACGCATGGCATTGAACAGAATCTGTTGGACACACAGTGAAAATACCTCACAATATATTCTCTACTGAAAAGGTATTCTCTTCCGTGCGCTCCAAGATATGGAAAGAAAAAAGCATGGTGGCGAAATTTTCACCGTTGTTCAGCTGATTTCGTTGCGCCTTACATCTTACTGTTTTCACTTTCTCTTGGCACTATTTAGAAATTCAATATTACCTATTAGATCATTGTACCCAGTAAAGAATCGTCAAAATGAAAAGTGAAATACAGTATGAAATACAATTATTGCCAGTACAAATTAAAACAAATGGCAACAATGGCTGCCGCAAGTCATCCTGCAGGAAAACTTTTGGTGACCATCACATTTTTTTTAGAGAAGGAATATTCTCAGATAAATTATGAACATGAGAAAATGGTATCTTATATATGAAGAAATACATCGAGAATTCGCACATAATATCATTATGAATATTGAACAGAAAAACAACTACTTTCCTGGCTATTTGCCACTTCGAATATTGAATTATATCTGTTGAACATCCAGAAGGAGAGCATGAAAAATAAAAATCCTTTGAAATTGAAAATTGACAATCTCTCAAATCTGACGGATAATATGATGTATTATCATATAAAAATATAACTTACCAATATGTTCAGTAGTGAAATCAAAATTGAAATGTATAGGAGAAGTTTACTTGTATAAACTCTGATCATGATGAGCTTGAAACTTCAAACTCAAATTCCTATCTGTGGTATGGGAATTATATCTCTCACGAACAGGTTATATATGACTTTATTCGAATCAACTCATTTTGGATTGCAAATCCTCCTCAGTAACCTGAAGTCCAGTGATCTTTTTGCCATTCTTCATGATATATACAGTTTTCATCTCTATAATATAACTAGAACTATGACGATACTGACATGTGTTGAATAAACCGAGAAAGCATTGATATTTTCATCACATAGAGAATGCGATTTCTCAATGTATTTCTCTCTTTTCATGTTCATAATTTTTCTGAGAATATTCCTTTTCAATACTTTGACCCAATCAAGGGGTTCGAACTTGAACGATGGAAACTTTTTATTTTCTAGACCTTCAATCGCAGATTCGTGATTAGTTTTTCTCAATTGAGAATTTCTGTCCACGCCCAAATGATGGATATCAATTTGTCCTACATCCAAAGAGATTCCGTATAGTTCGTTCAGAAGAAGAATTTGAAATTATATTTTCAATTAGTGGTGGCAATAATAAATCATCAAATAATATAATGTTCATTATGGCAGTTAAAGTGTATGCACACTTTATATCAATGAAAGATGTGCAGGGACACTGCCTACAGCAACAGTAATGAGTCTATTATTGAAAAAATGATCGATTATTTATCGTCTCTCACAATAATAGACCACAATATCATTCAAATGATGACAAAATCATTAGAATTATATTCTTGTACTCGAAGTACAGAAATTTGTAATAAAAAATTGAAGGAAAATGAATTGAGAACTTACGCCACTTCAAAAAAGTTGAAATGATTGTATTCCGCAAGATTGTGCGTTTCGTTCCATTAATTTTTCATTTTCAATATGTCCACATACAGAGTGGGCCAATTGGAACTTTCAATCCCAATTTCTACGATTTGGGCAAACATTCGGTAAAACGCTCGAACACGACGATTTCTGATTTACGGCGGAACTGATTTTCAGCTTTTTCCATTCTCATATAGATTCAACTCTGTAACTAGGGAATTGAACAACACTGTAAATTTGAATAGAAAAAAAGGGGTCGTACCATACTTCTTTCTGAAGGTTTCATCGAGAATTTTATGTTTCTATGAATCCGCCTCATAAAATTTTCATCGACTATAGAATGACGGACGTTTTGAACAGTTGGTGAGACGAATTTGTCGTGTACAACTGATAATGATCATGGATCTATCATCTTGGTGATTTTATTAAGAAATAGAAGTATCGCTTCAACTCCTACTTCTACTACTATTACTGATTATTTTCATAAATAGTTTCATGATCAATCTTCAGTATTCTTCATAGAAACCTGTATATCAAATGCCAATGGGATTATGTTTTTGATTTTTGAAACACCATCGAATATTTCTTCATTTTTGGAAGTTGTGTTTCTTCACATCGTAGTTCGCCATGACACGATGATTTTCAGAAATAATTCATATACAACCTGAAACGTTCCTCCGAATTCTACATTTTTAGTCACTGTTGCTACTTCAAATACCAGGGTGGTAACACTGGACGGGAGACACTATAGTGTTCCATTTGAGTAGACTGAATAAGTGTTATTGTTGAAACAGGACGACGACTGATACGACCGTATTGAACTTATATGTCGGCTAATCTAGACGCACTTGTGCCTAAAGATATGGATAAGTTTCCGGACGACTCAAACTATCATTCGGTGTACGATACTACACTATACACTCTGTATATTCTTTCAATCGACTTTTCTGACAATAGCAACACTCGCAGGATATTATTGAAGTTCAACTCTCGATGTTCATTTTCAGGAATTCATGACCAATGATTTGCTGAATTTGGAAGCACGCGAACACGTTTGCACTTTCCACTCAGCTTTCATTAGCAGGAACCATACATCTTCGTCGGAAAGAGATACAGAATAAAAAAACGATTCAAGAACGGAATAACTTTCCACATTCGCCATCAAGCACAACCTGAAAATCAAAATAAACCATGTTTTGAGTTCAGTCTGCAACATGTCGGCAGACGGAGAATAATTGGTGAGTCATCTAAGTATATTATGAACCATTTGGGTGGGTGTCAGAAGATTTGTAAGGTCGTTTTGGGATGCATTTGATTTGGACATTTCCATTCAAATAGTTGTTCAATTCATGTACTGCACGTTTCATACGAATTATCCTATACAAGGGGTTCAGATATTCAACTAACAACGCTCTCTTCATAAATGATTAAGGATCGAAAGGTCTCCAAGTACTTGGTTCACAGGGTGGTGAAATTCAAAACTGAATATCGTCTTTTTGCAATGATTGAGGAACGATTGGAGTTTGCCATTATAATTCATGATTTGCGAACAGCCCCACCTTGAAATTCTAACAAAATTGTGCTTGATGTGCTCAACTTCTTGCAATTTGTATGGAGGAAATTATTATTTCATTCCGAGGTGAGCTTTGCAAATGATGGAGAACATGTTTGTTTTCTGTTGAGAGTCCATTTCTTCTTCTATCAGAGATATTCGATATTTGTATGATACAGGTTGAACCAGATATAAAATTAATCATGCGAATTGGTCTCTGTGAAGATATTATTTCCCAAATTCGATGTAATATGAATTGAGAGTTACAGTGGGTTGGTTATTCCTGGGTCACCTCTGATATGGGAAGGTATCGGGTGGAACGAAAGCTGGATAGACGTCTTATCGACAAGCGTTACAATTCAGATTAGATTAGATTTAGAATGGGGCCTTCGGGCTATCTGCCTCCACACCGCGACCTTTTCAGATCTATTGTGTCTGCCCTCAAAATCGATTAGAGTTCTTCGGCAATCCCCGCCTTCCCTATGAGACTCCATAGGCTAGCTTTCAGATCCCTTGTGTATCTTTGGGCTTCTGATTTTTCCTCACCCAGCGTAAGGTACCTTAGTCTTGACAAGCCCTCACAGTGGCAAAGTATGTGTACTGCTGTTTCCTCTTCTTCCTGACAGAACCTGCACAGCAGTTCTCCAGTCAGACCTATCGTACTCATGTGTTTGTTGAGCCTACAATGCCCTGTGAGAAGTCCCACTAGTATTCTAGTTGAACTTCGTTTCTGGCTCAGTAGATATTCTGTGAATGTTGGCGATGGTTTTTAATAAACTATTTTGCCTGTCTCATACCTGGCGAGTTGTTTCACCATTCTTGAGATTTGGTTTGCATCCATGATTTGATACTAGTCTTTTGTATAGCTTTCGCAATACCACAGAAGGGTTCTGGGCCATTCAGAGCTTTGTTTGCTCTTGCTCGGGCAAGTGAGTCTGCCTCTGCATTGCCCTCTCGTACTCTGTATGTGCTGGTGCCCACGCTAGAGTCAGTCTGTTCTGACTGCCCAGTTCATTTGGGGTTTCTATGCAGTCCCATACTAGTTTTGAGTCAACTTGCGTAGACAAGAGATATAAACTTGAGACTTGAAGGAAGCCGAGGTGACTTTCTCATAGAAAAGTGGCTCTAGTGGCGAAGTTAACCCTCCAATTTTGGGAGAGCTCATGCATTTAGGATCTAAACCACCTGAAAAGAGTTGAGGGAGAGACGGTCAGAACTGGAAATTGATTGATTACAACAAACAAAACATGCTCCACAAGCGAAATTTGTTTTATATTGAAGGTAAAATGCTTCAAATATTGGATGTTCAGTTTTTGGCTGTGATGTGCGGCTGCATGTTTGAATGCATGACCACTGAACATGTAGTGTGTTGTAATGTGTCAAAATATATGCCACAATTGAATGTAGAGCTTGCAATTATAATACAAAAATACTATATTGTATGAATTTTGCGTTAACATTATAACTTATATTCAACGAACAATATCAGTGCAATGTTACATCTAGAAAATAGCATGAGCAAAAGTCAAACCAGAATTCAATATCCCAATATCTATTTCCTCAATGAAGTTTCATATTCGAAGTTTACGCTGTTTTAATTATAATCTCATCGGAGACTTCAGTAAACAGAAGCATATTCCTGTTCCATAGGTTCGTGTACTAGTTTCTTTAAGATTGCAATGAGTTAGCTAGTATTTGTTATATCAAATAATAAATGCCACTGTACTTCATTTGCGATTGTACAGTAACCTTTATATGATAATTCATTCGGCTGAATATGACTGAGAGTCCGTTTCAGTAGTTGCTGCGACCTTGCAGTAATTTAGGAACAATCGCTGAGTATAACATAACGCTGCAATATTGTTGGTATATCACGTTGCTTAGTATGTGCAGTGCAGCGATGGACTGGGACAATGTTCATCGATTATGAATATGTAAATAAATATGGACAATCTGATAGGGGTGCATATAAACCGAACGGGTTACCTATACGAAATGTATAAAAAAAATGCTTTGAGAATAATTTCTTTCGTCATAAAAACATATAACATCAAACCAAACTTGATGTTTTGCTCTCATTTCGAGGCTTCCAGGTGGATACTGATATCTCAAAGAGGAATACTGTCTCCTGAAAGGGTTATGCCTCCCCAGTACTTCTCTTATCAAGGTGCAATGAAGCAATAAATGAAATATTGATATCGATATTCAACATTTGAATAGAAATAATTGCGAACCAATTAATATACGCCCCTATTCAATATGGATGCATTGATTTTCAGTTCCCAACATTTATTTGCGGTGGAATGAAGGCCAAATACATTGCTCCCATAACTAGATATAACGGCAGAATAACTAGCGTTGGTAGTGGGCCATCAAGAAATAGACACTCCGGGCGACGGTTTCCCGACGGTCAATCAGCCGGCATTCATTTCATTGATGATTTCTCAAACACCAATATTGGCATAGGAACGATCAAAATATAAAAATAATAATACTAATTGTTGTTCTAAAATTGTTCTTATCCATCATTCGGTTGCCCCCTTACGAGCAACCCACAAGAGACTAGTGCCAGTAAGGGATGACGGGATGACGTATGATCCCAAACTATTCCTTAGGCCATCAGAAAAATTTTCGCGGTCGTGATAGGAATCGAACCCACCTACCGGAAATCCAACGTGGATAGAATGCTGACGCTTCAACAACGAGGCTACGCTGGCCAAAATGGATGATGAGATTGTGATAAGATCTTCATCAAACAATCCCCAAGGATAGATTCAAATTTGAATTTCATTCATTATAGGTATTTCCTTCTATCACAAAAATTATAACCTATACCTAATTCGTGCTTATAGTCACTTCTCTACCCAATCTATGCCATCTCAACTTTATGGGAATTTTCAATGAAACTCATTGCTATTTAGCTCAAAATTTGTCTTATGCGAATACCCGTTTGTTCCTATTCAGAAACTGAAGAAAATAGAAGAACTGCCAAATGAGGAATGTTCAGCAACCGAAGGGCACGATTTAGATTTTGCAGAAATGATAGGAACTCAGAGCACATATTCAATAAATCCAGTCATGAATAATATGGGGTCTTCAAATGAAGGAATTTTTTGAGATGTAACATCTCAGAAAATTGCTGCTTTTCAGGCGTGACATCTCTAAAATATGTCGAATATGATAAATCAAAACAGTAACATGTCGAAACTATTTCTTGAAATATTTGAAAAAAATATTCGAAAATATAACTAAAAATTCTCGCATGTAAGCTTATGACATAATATTATAATTTGAACTGAATTTACTCTTCCCGTTGATTGAGGTTCATCAGAGACAAATTCATCATCATTAAGAAGTGGAAGTTTTCAAAGTCGATTTTCTCAGAACGAAGAATTTTGTATTATCACACTATAGTTCTCAACGTTCGATATGTTTAATGCTTGTAAAATAACCCATTCTGGCTTTATATCTTCTCTCACGAAAAGTCGTTGAAGCATAGTCGACAACTCAGCGAAAACAGATATCAAATCAAACCCAAAATGTCGCATGTCCTTGTCTTTTAGTATACTATAACCCATTTTTTCTACTCTTCGTTCATATCTTGTCCATTCTTTTCAAGTCAACAATGGCCAAGTCAATTGAATACGATTTTTTCATTATGAAATCATCGTTGACATATGCCTATAGCATAGGTTCATTTGTTTTGTCATATATCGATCAATGAAAATATGATTTAGATCATGAACGACATCATTCTGGCGTTTTCAACAGCAATTCTTCATACTTATGTTTTTCACTGAATTTCGATGATACCATACCCACATGATGATCTTCTTTTCAGTGTCGTGTGTTTTTATCTTGGATATGTAATCATATGACCCATGAATTGAGTTAAATAATCATGGAATCTTTGGAATTCTTTGCCAAAGGAACTAAAGGAAGGAAGTATTCACAATAACGTATAATCTTCAAAAGTTACAAAATTTCCAAAACTCACCCCTCTTTATCCTACCTAAGAATACACGATGTTCTTCGAACATTATGGGGTTTTTACTTTCGTGCGCCCCAAGAGATGAAAAAAATGTTCCATTCTCTCGTTTCGTATCAGAAGGATCCTTTTTTGAGTACAATAAGGTGATTGTAGAGTGACTGTCACAATTCGATAATGAATAATGTTGAGTGGAGCAATTCGAAACTTTGCGATATTTCACATAGCATAGTACCATGATATATCGAAGACACTAAACACTGTTTCACCACTAACCAAACCGATTTTTTACACCTCGACACGTGTTTCGCTATGTTAGCATCTCACTACTTGACTTCAATGTCGTTAGTCTATGACAGTTCATTCATTTAACTCCCAGTTTTGTGTTGAACTGTCGATGTCTTTCTGGTTACCATGTTTGATCTTATCAGCGAATTTC
This sequence comes from Phaedon cochleariae, assembly GCA_918026855.4. Taxonomy (NCBI): domain Eukaryota; kingdom Metazoa; phylum Arthropoda; class Insecta; order Coleoptera; family Chrysomelidae; genus Phaedon; species Phaedon cochleariae. Next base: position 15,869,575 of record OU896720.1, on the reverse strand, counting down.
AAAAATTTAATTCGTACTTGAATATGATTGCTTGATGACGAATGAATTCATGTATCTGACGATGATGAGAAAAATTGTTTCGATAATGCTTAATAGGAGTATGTATTTATCACCTGTTGGTATGTATTTTCCCAACTATTTTTTACTGTGTTTGTTGAATAAAAAAGAGACGGAAGATAATATAGGATTACAAGTACAAACAAGAGAAACAAGAAGAGATCAAACTAACTTTGAACGCAATAACATCTTTAGAACATATACGTTTTTCATGATCCATGCTCCCAATTTTCACTCATTCGCTGCTCCTAGACTGTTTGAATACAAAGTGACAACTTTCTCTCACTTCTTCATGATTCTTTCGTTTGTACTGGTTATTCTCTTTTTTACTTTCGTCGAATTCTACTTCTTCTTGTTTCTTTTGTTTGTACTTGTTATTCTCTCTTTTCTTCCGTCTTCTTTTTCTTCAACCTACTTTACACGCCTATCATTCTTCTTCTCACCACCTTAACTGCCCCTCTCTGAAACTTACTACTTGAATTCAATGGTATTAGTCTATGACAATGTCTTTGTTCTGTCAAATTTTGATTTCATATTCATATATATTGCTGTTGTTCCCTAATGTACTTTTAAACGATTTTCCAACTTTTTCTGGTTTCCATGATTGTTTGATCTCATCATAGCCAGTTTTTAGGGCTTTTTAGCAAATTTCAAAACAAAATTCCTATTATTTTTTCTTGTTGGTGTATGATAAATTGATATGCATTATACAGGACGTGGAAAGAAATTCTGGATTGAGAAAACCTGATCACGAATCTGCGATTGAGGTCTATAAAAATAACAAGTTTCCATCGTTCAAGTTTGAACCCCTTGATTGGCTGAAAGTATTGAAAAGAAATGTTCTCAGATATAATAATGAGAGATATGATTCCCATATATCACTGATACGAATGATTTTTTTGGAAGTTCCAAGCTCATCAAGATCAGAGTTCATACGAGTATACCTACTTCTCCTATACATTTCAATATTGAACATATCCCTAACAACACAGGGATGTCCTAGGTACGACCCTTTATTGTCCCGCTGTACAAGGACATGATTGGGGCATCCAGGGGATGTCCCGCAGTGCGTGTCGAGTGGACATCCCACCCGGTACATCCCTAGGCAATCCTATTCGTGTCCCTGGGATATCTGATATCCATTCACATCAGAATCATTGAATTTCACCAAAATATTGAGTTGAATTTTTTCGAAAATGTTTGATTTTCTTCCGCAAAATATAGGTCATGAAAATAAAGAAGATTATCTCAGAACTTTTTAATAAATGACCATTTTTGGCAAACAGAATTCGTAAATGCATAATGCCCCTTATTATTGAACACCCAAGAATGACATCAATTATACATGAAATCCTAACAAAGCTGTATACAGGCTGATTTTAAAATGAGTGCATATATTCGAGACATATATATGAGAGAGTCTAACAAAAATTACTGAAATATTCGATTTTTCCTAAGTCTCCACATTAACGAGAAATTTCATTTTGAAAATTGAACATAAAATGCTTCGAAATTCGAGTACGCCACTGGGAAGCAAGTGGAATCTGCGGAATCCCAGGGAATCCCCAATTCGTCATTCACTAACGTCAAAACAAGACAGTGATGCCAGATTGTTTCAGAGACGAATATCCTGATAAAAATCTCCATGGATCACGAGAGACGGAGAGAAACATGAGGGGAATGATAGAACGTACCCCTTCCTTCAATTCGAAAATAAGGCCCCAGCGGGTAGATACAAAATTAGCAGACAATAAATAGGTATACAACATACACAAAGTTGAAAATCGACTCACCTAGTAGATTTTCTCATACCTGCTCGAACAGCAAAACTCCCGAGAGCAAACAAATACTAATATCGAGTCCATTCAAGGCTAATATCGTCCTGTGTTCCTGTTGGTTCATATTCGCACTTAAACCATCGAAAACGACTCGACGACGACATATCCTTCCTGGCAATCTCACATTGAAAACCACGATCACGACCATATCACGATTATCACGACAAAAGACACAACATCCAATTATTTTATTTTTTATTTTACGTTTACAATTATTTTACAAACCAGCAACCACACAAACGAAACTATTATCATATGATCTGTCAACATCATTTCTCAGAACAGTAGTATCTGTGACCATTGATTTCCTCTTTGCTGTGACCTTTGACAGTACTAACTAGGATTGTTCGCGTTCAGAAAATAAACAATCCGAAACCGTCAGAAGCATGCACAAGTACACAGAACCAAAAAAAATCATATAGTTCTGTGAAACTGCGCATGCTTCTGACCGTTTCGGACGCAAGAATTCAGATGACCATGAATTACTAATAGGTGATTTCTAAGGATCACTCAGAAACAGCAAAGTAGCGCCTGCGTGGTTGTGATTCATCCTGATTGGACACAGCTGATTTTATTTGTGAGATTAGTGCATATAGTGAGGAAGGATCATTTCATTGAATTGAACTAATATATATTTTTTTCCAAATTAGTTATTATAAAACTGATAGTTCCATTCAAAGAGATGATCCTTCCTTACTATAATACAGTAATCTCAATCACCTGTGCCCAATCAGGATGAATCGCAACCACGCAGGCACTACTTTGCTGTTTCTGATTGGTCCGTAAAAGTCGCCTATCAGTAATTCATGGTCATCTGAATTCTTGCTGGTAGCACACCATAAGAACAATCAAAACAAAGATCCTTTCTTGACAGTTTGTTGTTCTGAGAATGTATGTTATTTTGGAAAACGTCAAAACACATAGTTTGATACATTTGATGATGTCTGGACCTCTTGTACGCTATGTTTTTGCTCTTCTTGTCAGGACCATTATTATCATGTAAATTATTCATAGGTACTCATAGTTTCATTGTTTGATGATGGCCGTAGTACCGAGACCGGTAACATTATGTTGATGCTTGTTATTAGCCAAGAAAGTATTTGTTTTTCTTCCGTCATCGACCATTGTTGTTCATTTTATGTACATTTGTGGAAATGACTGAGCTTTTCTGTGTTTGTTTAACATTTCAGTTCATTTTGAGCATTGTGTTTCGTAGTTGATATTGTTAATGTTCTTACCTTTATAAAGTGTGGTCGTACAATGAATCTCAGTTTCTAGATGACATCCTTTCAATTATTGAAAATTATCGAATATTCAAACAATATCTCTTTCAAACGTTTGAGAACCCCATGTTTAAATTCACTTTTTGTCTATTTTCAGTCGTGGTAGATGCTGATGATGAAACATTGTATCCTAATTTCCGGACACCCTGTTCATATGGTGGGCCGATCCTCTGAATGTTAAGGAAGATAAACAATTTCTGTGTGTGCTGATGGGTGAATTCGTACCTGCCAGATGTCGTGAGTTGATAAGAAAGAATATAAATATGAATAATTATTGTTTCACTTCTATCGTGCGAAATTGAATTGTTTCTGATATAGCTTTCCTTATAATTCATCTGAAGTAATAAAAGCTACTATTCTCAACAAACTGGGTATTATTTTTCATATCGTATTATTCTTTCGAAATAGTTACGTTACTATTGAATGTGAAAAATACTGGAAAACTATCCTCACGCTCTTATTTATATTTTCGTTCTTTGATATTTACTCAAATAAACTGGAAGTAAATCAATAAATCCCAATTTGATGAAATGATGTGAAGTGTTTTTCAATGGATCCATCATCACTGATTGACTAACAACATCCTTCGATAATCGAAGTTCGATAGGCGACTGTATTTGAGATCGAAGCGCCAAAGTGGCCAGTTGTGGAACTATATAAGAGTACATGATGGTTCTGAAATCTGAAATGGTTCATTCTCTTGTGTGTATCATTTTGATTTTTTGGAGTTATTTAGGCAAAGAAAACTTCACTTTTGTCTGTTTATCTGTGTACTCGAGAGCTTTTCAGTAGATATTCATTCAATGAAGTATGTTACACTACTTCAAATACATGATATTCGCAATGCTCCAATTTGAGGTTACATCAGTTCGCATTTCTTTCCCATTCAGTAGAAAAATGAATATTGTAAATTGAGTGGATTGAATATGATGTTGAAGTTCACAGAGTTGGTATTTGAGATGTATATATTGTAGTCAATTCATCTACATGAATTCATCGAAGAAAAAAGTCCTCGAAGCTGGATGTAGGTATGTGCGAATAATTATCGATCTACCTCTGGTAGGAAGAATTGAACATAACTATGTGCTCCGATTTTGAGTACATATTCCATTTTCATCAAATTCCTTCTCTTCTTACTTCTGGGAATAAAATGTATCGGAATTCGATATCGAAATTGGAGAAAAATTATTTCAATTATACACTGATTGAAATTATTATTTTCTGGGAAATACAGTGAGAAAACTTTCATGAAGAACATGTCGAACCGAGCAATAATGATTCAAACTTTCCTACTGGAGAATTCAAACTCGGAAAATATCACAATGTCCACTTAACTTTCGATAAAAAGCAAGGAAACTTGAATGTAAACAGACATTCAATGAACTTCCCATTGGTTACTTGAATATCTGCAAGCGGACGTCTCAAAATAATTTCAACGTGACATGTGCAATAAGTCACGTGTACGTCGTGTCTGAAAACTGCTCTTGTGATTGACAATGATGTTTCGACAGCTATGCGCAGCAGTATCAGTTAAGAAATATGTAACATTTCATGTGTCATTGAAAGTGTAGTTGTGGTTCTGATGCTACCTTCCAGACAAATGTGTCTTAACTGGGTATAGACGTAGGAATGATGTAAACCTGAACATTTGGACATGAGGTTGGTTGTCACAAAAAAATTGATATGAGATTCGGATTATTTTTCCACAGAATGCATTCTTTACCACAATATTTCATATGTTCTAATGTATCAAACCGTTACCACCGATAAAACAAGGCCAGCAGACTCTGACGTAAACAGCTCGTGACGTCGCATACTCAGGCCATCTTCCAAGGCATTCGCGTCGATCGATCGTCAGTTTGTTTTTGTTCAAGAACGGTGGCGTAGGTAAATCGCGTGTGCCTCGAATTCTCTTGTTGTTTATTCATCAAAATAATTGGCGGAGAAATTACTGTTTTGTGAAATATTTCGTGCTGTGATAGGCGAAATAACAAAGCCTTACAAGTGTTTTGTTCCCTTTTGTCGGGGGAATAATGTGGGTGGTCCAAAATTTCATGCTTTTAGTTTCCCGTTGGACAAGGAACTATCGAAAAAGTGGGTACATGCAATTCACCGCAAGGATTTTACGGCTCCATCTAAGTACAGTAAAGTATGTGAATTACATTTTACTAAAGATGATATTATTACTTCATCTACTGCAACCGATTCAAAAACTGGCAAAACTGTTACAATAGATTTGAAAATTCCTAGGCTCAAACGAAATGTTATTCCCATTCAATTTCCCAACTGTCCATCTTATTTATCGAAAGATGTAAAATTACACACAAGTCGTGATGAAAAACTTGAGATACTAGAGACTAAAAATTCGGCACAAGCACTTACCAAAAGTAAAACTGAATTCGAAAATTACCAAAAATCATTTTGCTACACAGAATTTCAAGAATTTCTAGTTGTATTAGAGTCTTTTCAGTTGCCCGAAAAGTGGTTCAAAATTATCGATTTGCAAACAGTCACATTATTCAAATCGTCTTATTCTCCAGGGCCCGTAATTACATATTCGGTTGTGATTGATTTTGTTTTGAATGTGGAATCATTTTTGTATGACCTAGCGATACAAACATCTCTAAAAGCCAATCTGAAAACACCTTTTATCTCTAATAATATCAATCAAATCAAGGAATTACTAATTGAAATAGATAAAAACGAGATACATAATTTGGGAAAATGTCTTGATAATCAGAAAAAGAGGGTTTTAAAACAAATTTCGAATGCATTGGACTCTTTGGTTTCTGACTCTCAAACATTCTCAAATTTCTTTCTGAAAACGGTCATTTGCCTCGTGGCAATGAATGCAGAATTCATTCCAATGATCAAATTGCAACTATTATATTAACATGTACTGAAAACACTCTACTTGAAAATTACTGTTTCAAGTCTAACGACCAATTGGGTAAAAAATCCAACAACAGGAAATTGAAAACACTCACTGGCTAATTTTTTAGGTAATAGGAATTCTCCAAGATAAATATAGGTAATTAGGTATAACAAACTCATCAAATGATAAGTTTATGTTTTGCTGGCCCTGTATAAGTAGGTGTGAAGTTTACCTCTAATGAGATTGAATCACTACAATTTTTGCCAATATATTTAATTCGAATGGGTTGCTGTAGGTGGGAATTTGTGATTTATTCTGGTTTTTGCTTCGAAACTTCGTTTTTCCATAATAAAATCGAATGGGATGCGAAGAAGGGCTCAGTTGACGGCTGGCATCCTCTTTCAACCGGAAGCCCTTCAAGAAAAAAGCAAAATCGGCTCAATAATGATCTAAAACTAAAATCGAAATACGCGGTCGCCTTATAGCGCTATAAGCGCTTGTCGCTTCGAGCCGCTGGTTAGGCCTGACTAAGTGACGTCACCCACGGAGCATGCAGGCCTTGTTTTATCTGTGGTAACGATCAAACACCTTCTGATAACTTCCGCGGTTTTTCAAATGGAGTATAGATGAGCCAAATGATACGTATAAAATACACGGGACAACCAACTCCACATTGTGTGACAATCAACCCCGTCATTGGGTATGGTTGCCACTACGTATAATATGGTAGATAAAAACCATATGAAATTGAATCTGAATCAACTATCTAGGAGCTGTATAATTTTTCACTAGTTACTCAAAATACAAGACATATCTTGAAAGAATCGATATTGAATATTTCTCAGAAATATGGCGACAGTTTATTCAAAACTGAAAAATGTGACAACTATTCCTGGTCTTTCCTACTCACATGAGCAATATAAATCTTTTTATGAATTCGTATGTATTTTTCCTCATACCGTATTATAATATTATCAACTTCTGCTTTGAGTACTTATTCAAGGGTGATCAATTATTTTATTATGATTACTTCTACATTTATACTGGTCCTTGATATCGACACGTCCTATTGTAAATATACATATTCGAATGTCTGGTACGAATTCATCAATTCTCGTGTATATTTAGTATCAACAATATCTCTTGTTAGAAGGGATGCATATATTTTCTTCTTCATCAACAAGAGCGATCTAGGGTCCCTTGATGGAAATTGACGTTAAAGTCATCTTAACAGGGTACGGACAGATCCTCGTCTCCTCTCACTCTAAAGTGTTTGTGAAACAGTTATATAGTTCCATCCTTATTCAATTCTGGGGAATAACACTAGATTTTTGACAATCGTTGTTTTTTAGGTTATATCGGGGTGACTGGCGTATCATACGTAATTTCCATATGGAATTCCTGATTCAACTTTACCAAGATATATATTAACAATCCTCTAGTTTTAGAGTTTACTACTCCAGCATAATCTTTGCGAGGTAGGGAACATATTAATTGTACTGAAAGCTCGAAATATTTCACCAAAAGAGATTGTTCTTAGACTGTATACCAGCGGTTGACTGAATTTGCTAAATGAATTCTGATTTCAAGCTGAGCAGAAGTTTATTTATGAGCTGAATGAGCTGAGCCTTATGATTGAGAAATTGTGGAAACCTCAATGTGGGTATCTGAACTACTGTACTCATGTCATGTGTGCTGAATATATTTCCGGAATTCCAATTCGGAAAAGAATTTATGGAGTGACTAATATCACAATATATATGAAACTTCGTCTGGGACGGAAAGTAGGCTGATAAAAAGTAATAGGTATAATGTGCAGGAAAATAAAGAATAGAATATATTCAACCACCATGTTATACATATGATTTTTCCGTCTCCCTTTGATAAAAAGTCATTTCCGAATAATTTATTGATGAAAGTAACAAAGAATTTGGTATACGCAGTATAACTTATGGGAACGGTATTTTCACACCTGCTTCCTACATATTCTCTATTTGTGACAAAAACTCATGAACTTTGACCCTGAAAACCCAGAGATACGAATCCTAAATAGAATCCGATCATAATTAGAATTTTCTTTCACTATATATGTATATTGGATCCGTCATCTTGAATTTTCCAAGTTTGACGAAACAATCATTATTTCCAACCCCGGAAAACCCCAGATACCTTCCAATTTTGAATACAATAGAAAACACGTTCGTCATAGTAATATGATCTTCCTCAACAAGTAAATACCCTGTACATGCCTATTATTGAAATTTTGAATGATTTTCTGTAGCGCCCATGGATGTGACGTGACAGCAATGTCAGGGATGCCAGTAGACAAAGCTAAAGTCTCTAGATCATTAAAAAAGAATGCAGCTATGATCTGTCCGTTCCCTGTTAAAATGACTCTAACGTCAATTTCCATCAAGGGACCCTAGAGCGATCTATCTATCACCCTTTGTTGATATTTTGTAAATTATTTTATATTTTATTTTCGATATATATAATTCTGATCTGCTAGAATTTGTGTTTCCTGCACCACTGATGATGGTTCAAATACAGAAGTGAAAACATGAAAAGGCCAAGTGTACTCTCTTTTAATTCATTCGGAGGGTTGGCATGCATTGTTTCAGAAACCTACCCGCACTGTTCCCGTTTTGCAGAAAAGAGCAATATATATGCCTTTTATACTGCCAATAGGGATCTTTTCCAAGCAAGAAGGGTCCGATTGACATTGACGTTGGTTTGCATCAAAAAATCATTCATATTTCTTCAGCAGATATGAAGACTTGATTTCATTTATGTTTCACTACCTGGAGGTACTGAAAGAACTTTTCCCAATGATTATACTAATGAGTGACCATGCATGGATCAGATGAAAATATTCAATCGATGGTTTTATTGAAATCGTATTGACCTACTCAGTTTTTTGTGGATTTTTACTCGAATTCGGTTTGGGTCTGATCAATTTGTTCAAAAAAATATTCAATCACTACCCACCCAGTTAACACAAATTGATCTCAGAGATGTCAGTACACTTCACATTCATGATTGAGATCACACCCGCGATTCGATTTGTGAATCACGTCGACATCTCCAGATCCTCTATTCCGGACCCTTTTGGTCATTTTTCGCTTCACATTTAGATGCCGAATGGGACTCAAAAGTTAGCTGAATGTGACTCCAGATATCACATTGAAATAAGACTCACATTGAGGTCACATTATAATCAGAATGTGAGGTTTAGAAGACCATCGACCATTTCTGAATGTGAGGTTCTTTTCGATTATTATACTGGTACCGTAGCGTCCCTGGAAGAATCATATTGTGCGTCTCAGAAATGCTACATACACATTGATTTTTGATGTCTCAAGTGAAATCACATCTAGATTGATGAAGGTATTCAATGAGAGAACTAATCGGTCTCGAATCTCTGTCAAATAGATCAATCAAGGGTTTCACAAGGCAACTCGATTTTATTGAAAATTAGTCTCATTACACATCAGAATAGGTAAGTACGTACATGTTATGTTGAGCAAAACTACCTAGATATAAAAATGATTGACATTAGAAAAGCAGCGCAGGCCTAGACTTTTTCGAATAATTATACAGGGTATATATCTCCATGAGTTAACGCGATGAATATGGAGAACTGAAAGTAACACAAGAGAATCCAATATTTGCTCCTCATCTCTCCTTCCGTTGTAGTATGGTAACCAATCCCTGCTCAGAATTTCAAATTGTTCCAAGGTTGTCCAGATGACTTTCGTGATTTGACATCTGAAAATGAATATAGAAACAATCAATTGATTTCATTTTGCCCATTTCCTGTTCAGAATATAGAGAGTGAGTAGAGAACCATATAATGAGAGTATTGAAAAATGTTCAAGTCACTTTCATATCTACGTGGAGTCGTGTAAGATTGAAATTATTTATGAGAAGATGAAATCACACTGCATACCTACTGTTCTATACCGGGTGACAAAGAAGATAGAGAATAGCTGCGGCGCAATTTTTCCTTCCATTCATAATATTTTGCAATAATTTTGTTCTTAATCAGACTTTCCCAATATACAATCAGAATATGCATGTTCACTTATACCCTGATCCCAAAATGATATATTCCAAGGTATCATTGTAAGTATCATCATATAGTCTTGAAATGGCGACGTGGTGTCGTCTACCCTGTCTTCATTGTCAACCAGTATATAGGTATATTATTGTATCAAGTTATGAACGTTGGGGTTACTTACCCTGTAACTTAGATGAGAAACACACAGTATCTTTAATCACAATCATGATTTTCGATTAGAAAGAGATGCTTATTCAGTCTAAGCAATAACGCCAAACACGAACTGCATACCAACACCGAATGAACTAATGCACTGAAACAACGAAATGGACGAGACAAAAGCATGCCGTCGCTAAAGAATTCACATTTCACAGACACGTGTACATCAGTCAGACCGACACTGACCGAGTGTGTACGAAACTTTACATAAGTCACATTGTGCGCTACATTCATGAGTATGCGAGTACACTGATATTTCCAAGTATTGTTCGATATTACTTTCATAAATGAATTTCCTTGAGATGTGAGAGAGATTCACATATTGAAGCATATTTTCGTTTCTTCATTCTGCACAATGTGAATCAGTTTGTCAATTCAGATACATCAAATTATGACTCTCAACGACTGAAATTTCAGATTCTGAAATTATAGTCGTTGTGAAGTTAAGGGGCCTCATAAATATTATATCCATATTGGTCTCAGATCCAACAGAATGTGATGAAATTTGCGAACTATCTGTCACACAAGGAATTCCTTGTAGATATCAGCGATGCAATATTGTGATTCGCTTTTGTGACATCAACTGCCATGAATGCGACATCTCATAGATGTTTGTGTTAACTGGGCAGGTAGCACACTGACGTCAAGTTGACGTCATTTCGGACCATCTTCGACGTCATATAGGATATGATGTCAGTCGAATGCTTGTTCGGAGGTCTAATAGACCAATGAACAAATTTTCTTATTGACGTTACGTTATGGAGGACATCTATGAGACGTCATTCAATTGATGCTATAGAAGTGACGACATATTGACCAAATATATGACACGTCATAACGACGTCATTATCTCACTGATGATGGCGACATCTGAAGTCAGCTTTCAGAATCAGAATTTGCTGCCATAAGCGAATAATATAAGGATGATTAAATAGGTACTAAATAAATAAAAAAGATTGAAAACATGTAGATATATTATATTGAACATACATTTCGACAAATTGAACATTGTTACATGAAAACATATTTGATATGATGAACATAGTGATGAAAATGTCTTGAAGAAGCAGGGAAAGAGAAATAAGTTTATCATTTTTATTGTGTGAGTATTAAACATTTTGTGACAACATTGTCAATTCTCCACATTTTCATGTCAGAGGTACCTGATACAACATTCATTTTCAAATAATTTGTTGAATTCAATATAAATGAGTATTCAAAAGGTTCACATGAGATTTGAAATATTTCCCTTGACACAGAATGTGCTTCGACTCTGAGTACCCTTCACAATGTGCTGCGGATGTATCCGAGATCATCACGCTGAAAGTAGACACATACCTCATTCATCGAAAATATCATCACCTTCGAAACTCTAGTTCAACAAGAACTGCTCTAGAGCTGTTGCCTTGAAACAAACCATCGCTCGCGCAAGAACTGTATAACCTCGTGACTAGAACAGAATACGGAATAAGTTGAAGTCAGAAATAACTGTAACTGCAGACTACAGCCAAACAATGGTTGCATCAAAAGAAACACACGATGCCAAAATAAAATCAGAGCTCATAGATTGTCGAATGCCTGATATCGTCTTCCGTCAACGGATCAGATGCATTTTCCTTAGTCTCCAAACGAATGAAGCTAACGGTCCTGATAAAATTCCACCCATTGTTCTGAGAAAGTGTGCCCCAGATTTAGCTCCGATTCTCTGCAAGTTATTTACTATTTCATACAAGTCGGGTGAAAATAGCTAGAGTTCAACCAATCCCGAAGAAGGGAACAAAAACCTACACTTTACCGGACTGATTTCTGACCAAATTACTCCACAGCTCTCTAATTTTATTTTCAATTTGTAATGTGATTTCCACATGGACTTATAGATACTGTGTACTGATGTGTCTGAAAATGGCTGTTTGAGTCAGAACTAGTCACAATACATTTTGTGTACTATAATTTTTGTGGTCGACCGACTTGGTGTTATTTTGTTTATTCTTCGAAAAAATCTGGACCACATTGAGAATGATGGATGGTATACATGACTTAACTATATTGCCGTGTTATCAGTTATATTCAAAGTGATGGAGAAAGTCATCAACATTGAGCTTATCAAATATCTGGGATGCTCAGGAATCATAAATCATAGACATTATGGCTTATTCCGCCATCGAAGATCAACTGGAAATTCACTTTCCTACGTCCCCCATATATCGCAAGCTTAGGAAAACATAGAGAATCTCTAGCTGTGGCGTCTACTATATAATATATGCTCGGTATTTCCATCAGCAATACTCTCTCATGGAAAAATCATGTAAGATCCATCGCGTGAGCTGCATCACACAAACTCGTTCCCATCCCAACAGCATCTCATGATCCACGAAGCACAGATACGGCCTGCTCGATATCATACTGTTTCACATATGGGGTTCAGCACCCAAATACGCTGATACTCTTAGATTCCATCCAGAGAAGATCCATTCGCCTGGTGGGTGATGCCACACTCACAAATCTAACATCATTGGAACACCGTAGGAAAGTTGTCGACCTTTCACTCTTTCATAGATATTTCCACGGGATATGTTCTTTAGAAATCTCTTTTATCATTCTATCACTAGCAACACCAGTCAGACGAACTCATTCAACACATCCCTTCGTCGTCAACCATTAGATATGTCGAACGAATCTTTATCAAAACTCGTTTGTCTTTAGAAGGGCAAAGCTTTGGAGTTGTTTGCCAAAGGGAGTATCCCCAAGAACTAATCTCCAGAAGTTGAAAAAGAATCCAATACATATATCTTCTCTTTATTCTCCCCACAATGCTCTCCGAACAATATAGAGATTCCCTTTCGTGCGGCCCAAGAGATAAAAAAAAACTGAGCCGACAAATCGAATGAACCTTTAGTTTGAATAAACATTTATCAATTGAGAAGTATATTGTTTGAACATTTCTCTCGTCCACTTCCCAGTTTTCATTCTGGAAATGAACTGAGGTTCTGGTCATCTTTCTTATTTTCGAAATTATTCGAATTGCTGTATCGTATAACTCAGGTAACACCATACAACACTATCTAATTCATGTAAATGTCTCGTATGATTTTGCATTGAATATTTATTTTTTGTGATCAATGCACATTTACATCTTCGACTCATGGACGATGTCTCATGCTGCGTTCTTATAGATTGATATATCGAGGCAGAGGCGGTATACCTTTTAATTGGAAGATATTTTTTATCTTTAAATAATGGTAATAAAAGGAGTGACCCCCCTCTGGGTTTTCTGAACGTATTATAAAACTATATTATGTTTACTGAGTTCGCCTATAATTAGAGAAGAATTTGAACTTGTCACGCTTTGTTACTTTTTTATTTCACTCGTGAAATTCCTGACAAATGATTATTGTCTTAGATTGACTGTATAAAATCATAGTGTAACATCTTTCGCTTCAAATCAAGGAAGTGGAGATAGAGATCTGGTAGGTGATTAGAGTTGTTACAATCTCTGGGTACACTTTTTATGGTTGCGAGAAAATGATGTTAACTATTTGTAAGTGCCACTCAAAGGTAGATAAATTCATTCACTTCTGTGTCGAACTGACGTAAGAATTGAATTTATGATGGGAGAATTTATAGATAGGTTATTGAATTCCAATTTTTTGCTATCAGAATGATTTCTGAGAATTTGAAATCTGAATTCTCAATACTATTCCGAAAACAAATCTACATGACAATGAAATCTTAGATCACGAGCAGTGGTTGTTGGCAAGTGGAAAGTAGTGTAGTCCTATCCTAGATAGCACAAATACCTTTTGGCGGAGGCGTTCACAATAATGTCCTCAGGACGTCGAGAGCGAGCCTGAGGACGTCCCTAGCTCGTCCTCCTGTTACCATTCTCTACATCCTAATAACGTCTTAGAACATCCCTATAAGGTCTTCTGGGACATGTATAGGACATTATTGGAACATCTTTAGGTAGTATTCAAAAATGTCTAGGGATGGGATGATGAAAATGAAATTTTATTGAAACAATATGGATATGCTATTTGCGGAATTTCCCTGGAATAATAATATGTTCGAATAAAAAACTTACATTCTATTATTTATAACTTATTGGTGAAGATTTTCGAGTTTTGTTTTGAAAAAATGTATCTCAGCTTCTTGTTGAGCTCTACTAGAAGTTATTGCCAATTGGTAATATTTCTCTATGTTGTTTTTGATTTCTCAACTCTGGATATGCTTCCTCTAATGCTGAATCTACTGAAAGTTGAAGCCTTCATACAATATTTTATAGATGCCCATTTCTTCCCAGGAAACTAAGAACTCACGGCGCAGGCAGGTCAATGCTGTCAATGAACAAAACAAAATGAAGATCTTGCTGAAATCACAGCCTGGGGAACAAACAACCTTGTGGAATTCAACGCCACCAAAACTCAAGCCTGCATTTTCTCTAGAAAGGCGGAACTTAGTATGCCCGATATTGTGATGTCTGGCTCCACCATCCCCACCAAGCCCACCATATCTATGCTCGGTATTTCCATCAGCAACACTCTTTCATGGGATAATCATGTCAGATCCATCGCAAAAGCTGCTTCACAAAAACTCGGATTCTTGTTCCGTGCGAAAAGCTACTTTACACCTCAACAGCTTCTCATGATCTTCAAAGCGCAGATACGGCCTGTTCTAGAATACTGTTCCCACATATGGGGTTCAGCTCCAAAACATACGCTGATGCTCTTAGATTCCATCCAGAGAAGAGCCATTCGCCTGGTGGGTGACGCCACACTCACTCACTCACTCTTTGGCATCATTGGAACACCGTAGAAAGGTCGGCGACCTTTCACTTTTCTATCGATACTTGCACGGGAAATGTTCTTCGGAAATCTCTGCTATCATCCCTTCACTAGCAATACCAATCAGACGAACTAGACAAGCCCAGTCAGCACATCCTTTCGTTGTCAACCTCGAAAGATGTCGAACAGCACTTTATCAAGACTCCTTCATCCATAGAACGGCTAGGCTCTGGAATTCATTGCCTGTGGAAGTATTCCCAACAACATATAATCTCCAAAAGTTCAAAAAAAATTCCAATACCTACCTCCTGTCCTTATCCTCCCTAGGAACGCACGATGTTCTTTGAACATTATAGGGATTCCCTTTCGTGCGCTCCAAGCGATAAAAAAAAAAAAAAAGTTCGTGTTTTCCATAATCTTCTGAAACAAACAATAATTCAATATCTCATATCCATGTGAAATCTATATCTATGATTTGATCCACCTATCTATACCTTTGTTCCTCTCTTCCTCAGAGAAAACTCATCATCAACAGATAATAAATACTTTATGATGATTTTTGTTTTGTTTTAATTTTGTTGTCAGTTCTCTTCTTGTTATCATTTGTGATTTCTGAACCCTGGACATACTTTCTGGTGCTCATATTTACTGAAAGTTCAAGCCTGCATACAATCTTCTATGGATTCCGAAGAAGCCAAAATATCTTTGATTTGAACATATCTGCTCTGATGATAGCATCAAAAGTTTGTGTTCTCAATAACCTCCTGAAATGAATTATGTATTAATATTTTATGTCCAGTACCTTCCCATACTATCAATATTTTGATTTATATACCTACCTTCATTGAATCTACTGGTAGTTCAAGCCTGCATACAATCTTTTATAGATTCCATAGCCAAAATTTCTTGGAATGAAACATCTCTGCTGTGATAATATGATATCATCAAGTTTGTGTTCTCAATATCTTCCTGAAACAAATAATGTATTGATATTTTATGTCCAGTAGGTATTCCTACTATCAATATGATTTGATTCCTACCTAGTACCTTTATTGTATCTATACTGGAAGTTAAAGCCTGCATAAAATCTTTTATAGATTCCGAGGAAGCCAAAATATGTTGGAATATCAAACATCTCTGATCTGATGTTATAATGATCAAGTTTGTGTTCTCATCAATAACCTCCTGGAACAAATAATAATGTATTCATATTTCATGTCCAGTACCCATTATCAATGAGTTGATTCAGGTAGGTACCTATCTTCATTGAATCCACTGAAAGTTCAAGCCATCATACAATATGTGATAGATTCCGAAGAAGCCAAAATATCTTGGAATGCTCTGATGATATCATCAAGTTTGTTTTCTCAATAACCTCCTGAAATAAATCAATATACTCAATATTTCATGTTCACTACCTACTATCAATGATTCGATTAATTAATTACCTGTATTTCTTATTATCTCATCAATTTCTCAGAGAAATATTATTATGGGACATAACCTCACTTCTAGTATTTCTAGTTCTTCTTCTTCTTCCTTTTGGCTTCGTCGACACGTTATTTCATGGAATGTCATCTGAAGACATCCGTAGGCACACAATCCGCTGCAGCCTCAGGCTGTCACTGAAATAACTTTTCTAGGACAATTACGGCACTATAAATCTACGCCTGATGATGTTCTTAGGTTGTAGAATACATAACGTCCTGTCTAGGCGTTTGGCGACACATTGAGGATGACCCTATGCAATGGTGTGCTATCTGGGATTATTGTGAAGTCTTAAACTGTCTTATATAGCAGACAAATTATCACTATCTGGTCTGACTGGTTTGACTTATTTGCAACAGGCGAGTTTTGAGGAACCCTTTCTGACATAGTTCAAAGAGGACTATAAACTTTAGAAAGGAATTATCGTGTCAATCGGTGTGACTCTACAATAGTATAGGTTTCACAGAGGAGGAGTAGAAGAACTCACCCCGTGACCAGGAGATTGAAATGAAGATATAACTACACTGCAATAAAAAATTCAGTGAATTTACAATATGTGATGCCAAAATAAATTTAGTAAATACACATGTTGATATGTGAATATACATTTCCATGAGGTGTACCAATTGGAGAGTTTGTACTGCATGACCTATAGCTTAACAGTTTTAAAAACCGTCATTGCAGACTTTCAAGACGATCAGTATTGTTCCGATAGTATGGGCTCCAAACAACCGATGCATATTCAATCTCCGAACGTATAAAACAGTAGTACAATTTCTTTAGAGTATCTATATCCCTCTGAAATCACGACTGTTGCGGACTATGAACCCGTATGCTCGAAATGCGGATTTCAAGATTGAGTTATTATGATCATTGAACGATATAGATTGATCAAATATAACGCCAAGATCTTTGAATGTTATAGGTCTCAGAAGAGAAATGTCCCCAATTGAGTAATTGGATACGATTGGGTCCAACTTCAATGTGAAGGACATGACATTACATTTGACAGGATTCAGTTCTAATCTGTTCTTTTGACACCATTTCACCACTCGACCCAGGTTATCAGCAAGCTGTTGATAATCTATGTGATTCACGCACCTATATAATTTCAGGTCGTCCGCATATAGCAAAAAGTTAACGTCAATAACAATACCATGTTGAAAAGTAGTGGCCGCAGATTGGAGCCTTGTGGTACGCCAGAGGTTGCAAGATATTCGAGAGACTTTTAGCCGTTCAACTGAACATATTGTTTACGATTAGTGAGGTATGATGATTTGAATAGGTTGATACATACATGATACATGTTGACAAGTGAATATACATGTTGAAATGTGAAACGAAATGGAAATGTATCTCTACTGAGCAGCCTGTGATTCATTTGTATTATTTCACTTCTCTTTTCAAGTATTATCAATGGAAAGTTACTGAGAATCACACGATATTCCCACCCTACGATTAGTATAAAATTACAAACAGACATGTAATTCACTTTTTTTATCACGTGTATTTCACTTATATCAACCAGATTCTATTAGTGAATTCATAAGAATAACTGTAACCTTTAGTTGAATTCAAATAATTGTCATGTAATATTCACTGTTTTTCACAAAGTATTTCAACATTTATTTCATGGTTATTTACCTGCGCTTTCTTGAGTAATATCACAAAAAGGAATGTGAATGTACAAACGAACATTGAGTCAGGTCTGAGAATATTTTAAATTATCGATAGGTGGGAAAATATAGTTTGATTGCCCTAAATAAAGAAAAATTAAACTAATATTAACAATGATCAGGTATGAATGGTATGACACTATGAATCCTTTGTAGGTATGTACGTACATACATAGTTTCGCCACCAAGTGACTCTCATCGAACTAGCCTATCTCATAATATGATTTGAGCAATATGGGATTGTAGAAAAACTTTGGGGATTCATCCTTAGGAATGGATGTACACAGTAATTGGGAGACCGATCATCACCTATATACGGAGCAGTGGTCTGGTGGAATGACAGGCAATCCACCACAAAAAATAATCTCACGAAATTTCAGAGGCTAGCTTGTGTATGCATTATTGGTGCAATGAGGACGTGTCTCACAGCCGAACTGAAGGTTTTTCGTTTTTTTGAGACCACACCCCTCCACATTCAGTTCTGTTGAATCTGGAATGTACATGTATGATAACAGAAGGAGTGATCAAGTACAGTTCGACCAGTCTACTCAATCGACAAATCCAGAACTTGCCTTGATGCGATGAAATAATGAGGGATAAGCACAACTTTGTGAAACTAATTCTGATAACCGCGCAAGAGAGGATGGAAAAGTGACTCCATGGAAATCGAGTTTGAAGAAGGAGCCATACCGTTGTACAAGGACAGCTCAAAAACTGAAGCTAGAACTGGAATAGTTCCCGCTATGAAAGATAAAATGTCTAGTCCAATTAGGAAAAAGATGGAGGAGATGAGGTTATATCATGTTTCATTCTGATAGTTGAACAGCAATCAGAGCGCTCAGCTATATATCATTATATTGTATAGATCGACTCTCCAAAGAAGTTCTGGGACGAAACTGAGAGGATGGATGCGTTCAGTCCTCGAAGCTCAGAGTATTTTAACAATTCATATTTCTATTAATATCACTAATATTACTATCAGCAATAACTTCTCTTGGAAAAATCACGTGAGATCAATTGGGAAATGTCTCCTAAGGGAGCTATACGGCCCCCTGGAAGGGGACTCCTGAAGATGATACTTCTAGAGTATTTTCGAAATTCCATGTGATAAAAAGATGTAATTTGGTACAAGAACTAAACATTCCATGCCCAATGCAGTGAAAATAAAATCATTCCAAAATTCCACTCAGGGTAGGACTACATTGATATTGCTGAAAATTTTGTGTATGCATATTTTTCGACAATTTAATCTAGGATTATGAATATCCACACCTCTTTACAAAAAAAAGGTACTCTTTCCGTAACGATCAGATGTATCATCAACGAGTAAAAGCGATCTAAAAATATTGTTACATCTCAGATATTATGCATAACACTGCAATGAGTCGTAGTGGAAATGGAAAAAAATACACAAAATTTGAATTTGTTTTTTTATTATCATTCCTCTATTTTTCGCTCTTTTATGAGATTGTTTGGTGAAAAGAAAGTAGTCGATTTTTTTATAGCCACTCTGATTTGAAATCTGGCAACGTTATGCATGAGATGTGAATGAATCAATATGCTTGAATCGATTTCCCTCGAAAATGATACATCTGATCGATGCGGAACAGGAGCACCTTTTTTCGTGAAACGGTGTGGATTTTCATAATCCGAGATTAAATTGTCGAGAATGATGGATACAAGAAAGTTTTGAGCAATATTTAAAGAGTCCCACCCTGTATTATACACTCCTGAGTGAAACTTCTAGATGATTTTATGGTCACCGCATTGGGCATGGAAAATTACATGATTTCTGGTGTGGCGTTTCGGATATATTCAAGAAATATCATCTTCAGGAGTCTCCTGCTTTCAGGGGGCCGTTGCTCCCTTAGGAGACATTTCTCGACTTATGTTCATTGAAACGTTTCTTCCTATTTTTGGTCGTGGAAGCCGCTGGTGGACAGGCTGAGACATCCTGTATATAAAAGTTGCTGGTTCAGAATCACCTCATATCCAAAAATTCTTGAAGGAAATATAATTGAAGGAATTGATTCAACCATGGAAAGAATACAGAGGATATAGAAGGGTACAGAGGAGGCAGATTAACAATCTAATTTTTCTTGCCTCTGCCAAACGAGTCCTCACAAAATATCTGATAGTTTCGTATAGGGCTGAATGAAAACCGGATATGCTCAATTACAAAAATATGGTCTCATAAAAAATTATTGACTAGATCTTGCTAAACATTTTCATCGCTTTTCTTCAAAAGTATCCATTAGCTCGATGACGATGTCCTTCTCCTTTTAATCAACATTTCGAGTGCTCCAAACAGTTGTTGTGATCTTGCTATACTACATGTCACGCTTATAAGATATAACCATAAACATAAGCTAGCGCCAAGTCAGACTTCTGTCGTGAACGCTATGTTTGCTTGATATTTATGGTCGGTTTTGTATGTAACTGATCGTTTACTTTTCATTCAAACAGACCACGAATCCACTGTAGTTGGCCGCTTGGCCCATAATTATAATATATTCTCTCAAGAATTGTTGTCCAATTTGAA
This sequence comes from Phaedon cochleariae, assembly GCA_918026855.4. Classification (NCBI taxonomy): domain Eukaryota; kingdom Metazoa; phylum Arthropoda; class Insecta; order Coleoptera; family Chrysomelidae; genus Phaedon; species Phaedon cochleariae. The sequence goes on along the minus strand of OU896720.1, from coordinate 15,848,756 downwards.
TAACATTATCTTTTTCTGGAGCAGCTGATGCTGTTGACAAGATATATTATTTATTGTTATTTGGACCTTTTTTGTGATAGACTCTTTTCACACAGCTGACTTTTTATATGCTCGGAGATAATGACAATGTCTGTTATACAATAGATTTGTTTCTTTTTGATGCTGTCTGATGATTGAATGCTGAGTTGTGTCGACATTAAATAATCAATCGTAGAAAATTAATGCTCCTACATGCAATATACCCTTTGTTGATGTTATTTTGACATCGAAAAAAAAAACAATATGCGCCTTTCCACAACCCTTATCAGAAGTTTCACAGGGTGATCCCTAAAAGCGTGACAGACCACAAATCATTTCTTTAAAATCAAACACCCTTTTTTTTTGGAAACTGAATATTTGTGATTTAAAAAAAATACATATATACAGGATGATATCTTTCATTTTCACTTCTTCATCACCACTCTTCTGAGTCTAGAAAAACAATATTTGTCTGATTAATTAGTGATCACTCGATCAGTTTGGGAATGTATAGGTATTCGATGAAGGATAATATCCTCATTCATGGCTAACACAGCCAACAAACAAAAATTGTTTGTCTGGGGTCAAGAAAGTGGTGATAATGAAGTTAGAAAAAAGTATATCATACTGTGTTTAAATATATTGATCACTAAAAAACATTCCACCCCGTGGAAATCATATCGTTTTATTTCTTGCTGAAAACATACGAAAAAATGATGTAAGCACCCCTGCATCATGAGTAATTATTGTTGGGTTGAGATTCTGAAATCTGCAGGGAGCAAGAGATATACCAAAAATACACTCTATGATGAATTAGTGGGGTCATCTGCAGTGATATACACTGCTCGCCAACTGCCATGGAACCACCCACATTTTCGGAAAATGATTAGGAGGCAACATAGGTTGAAAATCATCGGATTCAGAATCAGTATGTCTGATAAAAATTCCCAGTTCTAAAAAATTCAATTTTGTTTCACGTTTCATGGAAGCACCCTTAGCTGTATCTTACGAAATTGTTGTGGTAGGATTATGATTTTCGCAGGAGGAAGGACGAGTCCACAAATACAGTCAACGACAAATTGAGATTAACATCAGTTATCTGAACTGCTCGCGAGCAGCTATGGAACTACCCACATGGCTTCTGGCGAGCAGTGTATTCCACTGCGCATGCAGACTGTACCTCCGGACTTTTTCTCGCTCCTGCAGATTCTAGAATCATACCTCAATGATTACGTCAAATACAGGGATGCTTTCATGAAAAGTGAGACAAAATTCAATTGTTGAAATCTGAAAATTTTTCAGAAAAAATATATAAAAAGTTAGTGAATTGGACGTCCTGATTTCGAATCCAGGGTGTTTTTTTACCCATCTTGCCTCCTAATATCATATTTCGGCTGTTGGCGAACAGTGTATGTCACTAAAGATGGCCTCACTTGGTCATAGTGTGAATTTTTTGTATATAATCCTGCTCCTGCAAATTTTAGAATCCTAATTCAACAATTACGTAAGATACTGGGGTACTTCCATTACAAGTGAGACACACTGTATATCGATGGCCTAATTCTAACAACTCGTATCCCACTCAGACTGAATTTCACAGGAGAGACGAAAAACGTTACTAAAGTCAATATAATATCACAATGCATGTATAGAAATCAAAGATGACATTGTTCGAATATCGGAAAAAAAATAGTCATCAAATTGTTTCGTAGTTACAATGAACAGTTTTTCTGCAGTGTGGGTTATTACGAAATATTCCATTTTTTTATGTTCTTTCATTTGCTATTTGGTTATAAGTCATCTTGGATCTTCCTATCCAATGGAATAGGGTACGATATTCACCTGGTGAAGAAAGATCTCTCAGGTTAGCAGCAGTAACGTATGTTTATTTATGTTTTTTTTTTCGCTGAAATCACTCAGAAATAAGTCGAAAAAATACATTAGTGTAGTTGAGCATGCATGTGTCTGCGAGTATACGTAAGCGACTAGTATAGTGCACTAGTAATATGTGGAATTGAGTGCAAGGACGTCCACAGAATGTCCAGCTGGTACATCATTTCAAATGTCCTAGAAATAGCATCCCTCAGACGTCCCACGTGGTACATATTGTAGAATGTCCATGCAAGGACGTCCTTGGCATGTCCCTGATGAGATATGATTTTGAACGTTTCTTTAGGGACATCCATCGGATGTCCCCAGTGGTACATATTCTGGCATTACTCCAGATCTTATAAAATGTACCTTCTAAACAACCATGATATGTCCCTGATAGTTCAGTCCTTCAAATATCTCTGCATAGACGACCTTAATATTTCCAGGATCGTATAACAATCGAAATGTCCTCAGAGAAATCCTTCGAATGTCCCTTAGAGATATCCGTAGGATGTCCCAACTGGTACATGAACTGTACTCTTCCAATGTCCTAGAAATAACGTCTTATGGACGTACCAGTCGGTACTTTCAATTTGTTGTCCCTGCGAGGACGTCAACTTACACCTCGCTAACGAATGATTGCTCGTAAGTACTCCTCGTCAATGTCCTTCACGTAAGTCCATTGGACATTCTTGAGAAACTTTTTGGGGATCTTCTACAGATCATCAACTCAACTGGATGTCCTAATCAGTTAGGCAAGATCTGGTTCTAGAGGGACCCAGAAAAATTCGAATTCAAGAATAAATCGTACGTCCCTGGGACGTCCTATGGATATCCAATTGATATCCCTCAGCGTTGCTGATAGGTTGTCCCATGGATGTCCTGAGGATTTCCTCTGTAGTGCTTGAAGAGGAATACTGTAGGATTTAGGTATTCGATAGTTGTCCCAGGGACATCCCTCAAGGACGTCCCTAGTTGGTCCTCAAGTGAGACATTTGTGCGTCCCACAGATGTCCAATGGACGTCCACGGTACCAAATTCGAACGTCCTATGGACGTCCTGAATGTCCCGACGAAACGTCCTAAGGATATACATGGGATATAAGTGTGTTATTAGGGATATGTGGGAACAGTATTCTAGAACAGGCCGTATCTGCGCTTTGTAGATCATGAGAAGCTGTCGGGGTGTAAAGTAGCTTTCCGCACGGAACAAGAATTCGAGTTTTTGTGAAGCAGCTTCTGCGATGGATCTGACATGATTATCCCATGAAAGAGTGTTGCTGATGGAAATACCGAGCATAGATATGGTGGGCTTGGTGGGGATGGTGGTGCCAGACATTACAATATCGGGCATACTGAGTTCCGCCTTTCTAGAGAAAATACATGCTTGAGTTTTGGTGGCGTTGAATTCAACTAGGTTGTTGGTTCCCCAGGCTGTGATTTCAGCAAGGTCTCCATTGACAACATTGACCTGTCTGCGCCGTGGGTACTCAGTTTCCTGGGAAGAAATGGGAATTCTGGAAGAGAACGCAGTATGGAGGGTACTATCATCTGCAAAGCTGTGGATGGGGCAAGTTGTTACTTTCAACAGATCGTTGATATGAAAAAGGAATAATGTTGGTGCCAAAATTGATCCTTGTGGAACGCCTGAATTGATGCCAATGGTATCAGACGATACACCGTCCACCACCACGTGAAGTGCTCTGCCTGAAAAAAAACTCGATAAGAGATGGCATAGGTGGGGTGGTAAGCCGTATGATGGTAGTTTGTGGAGGAGTCCTTCGTGCCAAACACGGTCGAATGCTTTCGATATGTCCAACGCGACAGCTAGAGATTTCCCGTGTTTTTATAATGAAGTTTGCCATAGGCAAGTAGATCTCCAGTAGATCTTCGGTGGCGAAAGCTGTATTGTCTATCATTTATGATTCCTGAGCTCTCCAGGTAAGCTCAATATTGATGGCTTTCTCCATCACTTTGGAGATTACTGATAACAGGTCAATGGGCCTGTAGTTATTAGGCAGGTTCTTGTTCCCTTTTTTGGAAATGGTTGGACTCTAGCTGTCTTCCAGCATGATGGAAAAATATCCGGTAAACAACTTGCAGAGAATCGGTGTTGATTATGGTGCACATTTTTTGAGGATAATGGGTGTAATTCCATCAGGACCGTTAGCCTCATTCGTTTTGAGACCAAGCAAAATTCGTCTGATAGTGCGTTGACTTAAGACGATTTCGGGCATTCGACTCTCAACGGGTGGATGTCTGGCGGCACTTTTCTTTGGGAATCTGAAGTAGAGTTTGCTGCGAACATATCTGCAAAAATATTTGCTTTCTCCTGCGATGTTGTTGCTAATGTGCCGTCGGATTTGGACAGTGGTGGAAATGAAATATTAGTGAAATTTCTTTCGACCGCTTACAAGGGACCAAAACGAACGGGAGCCATTGGGACAATCTATGAGTTTCGATCTTATCTTAGCATTGTATGTTTCTACCGAAGCATCTATTGTTTGGCTGCAGGTATTCCTGGCATCAACGTTTTCTGCTCTAGTCGCGAGGTTAGGGTTTTTGTGCCAGCGATGGTAGGCTGTTTGTTTCAAGGCAACAGTTCTAGAACAGTTTTTGTTGAACCAGGGTTTCGATGGTGATGATCTTTTCGAAGAATGAGGTATGTATGTTTCCATTCCGAGCATAATGATCTCGAATATTTCCGCAGCACACTGTGTAGAGTCCTCAGAGTCAAAGCATACTTTATGCCAAAGAAACTCAGAGAAAAACATGCGGAGACCGTCCCAATCTCCTGAATTGTAATGCCATAAAAGACGTGGGGGTGCCGGAGCAGTTGATGGAATGAAAAATGAGCAGGTTGTGGAGATGAGTGTGTAGTCAGAATTGCCAAGTGGAGCTCGTACATGTATGGTGTAGGGTGCTGATGTGATGGTGTGGGTGATAGAGAAAGCTTCGGCTTGTCGCCCAGCTTCATCCGTTCTGTTAGAGTGTACGAGCCGAGCAGTGTTGTGTACATTGAAATCGCCCATGATGATGATTTCTGCTGCTGGATGGTTCTTTTCAATTTGGTCTAGCTTCAGAGACAAGAATTCGAAGAGCTCTTCATAGGATGGATCATTTGGTGATAAGTAGATACAACAAAGGTATTTGGTCTGTTTCTGGCTTTCGAGTTTGAACCACATGACATCAAACTTATTTGGTTCCAAAGTTGTTTCTCGTTGACATGAGAGATTCGTTTTAGAGTAGAGGCAGAGACCTCCCTTGAATCTGAAAGGTGTGTGGAGTTCGTACACAGGACAGAGCAGATAGGTCGTATTGGTGGATGAGTTGACCTGTGTCTCAGTAAGAGCCAATATGTCTGGGTTTTTCAATTTGAAGGTGTCGATGGATATCGTTGATGTTCTCACTTAGACCTTGGAGGTTGCATAGGTCTATCTTGAGGACTTTTTCAGTCGATGGTGAACCCCCTTCAACACCTCTCGCCGGGAAATCCAAATGGAGAGGTATTTTACTTCCGGATAATTTCACTTGAAGAGAACTCATCATCGCATATTCTGTATAGAAAAAAGAGGTTGGCGTGGAAGGAGAAGGAAAATTGGGTTGGGTTGGCCGGAACATCAACCAGCTACCGAAACACGGGTGAGTATACCCATTTCACAGTGCCTATGGTTGATGTGGTGGTATCGCACCGGGCGATGGCGATAACCATCTTCCACCTATTGGCGTCCTTTTAGTCGCCTTCTACGACAGGCAGGACTTACCGTGGATTTATTCTTATCCGACCACCACACGGTATCATTTGCGATAGTTAGTGGCTTTTTCCAATACCTGCAAAAAAAAACGCATAGTAGCATATAATCCTATCGTCCTATTTAGAGGACTCGTTCATAAGATCGCCCCTGGATTGATTGAGAAGTGTGAAACATAACCACAAATAAAAAGGAAAGTGTGTAAATAGTAGGTTCATTCGGGTTCGAACAATTACTGTTCTAGAACTGTCAGGTGTTTGCGCAGTAGAATCGGTCGCGTTCGTGTTTTGTGGAACTGTTCTAGGACTGACTATTTACGCGTTCGGGATTTTTCAGAATCGTCCTGGGACGGTCCTAAAACTCTCCGAAACCAGTAAATGCTCTCGAGCATGAACCGGTCTAGGATCATTTTTGGCGCCTGCTCATTTCATTTAGTTTTCGATTCTGTCTGTTGTAGCGTAACGTCATAATGATATATTTTTGTTTATTCTACTGTTTATTGCTCTTTTCAATATTTTCTCAATATTATGGATTAAGCACATTCATTTGATTGTGGTAGATCTTCATCTTCAGGAAGCAGTGGTGAGGGAGTTACTTGCTGAAGTTGCTGAAAATATTTTACCTTATCTGATAATTCTCGAACTTTTGTTAGATAAACCGAGAAATGGAGGATTATGTTGGGGAGACTTTGCCATTATATTCAGATACACAATTCATTGAACATTCCAGGTGGGTGTCGAAATTCATGTAGGTACATACGAGGGACAAAACATTGAAAATCTAGCTACGAATGCTATGATGGAAGAGGGTTTCCAGAGATATTGTGAATAGACTCAAAGGAGAGTTTGAAGCTTCAGAGTATCATTCGATTAAAGATACAAGTTCCAAACTATTGTTTTTTTTTTCGCAAATTCTGAATAGAGGTTATGTTCTCAGAGGTTTTTTTCTGCCGCGTTCGGGTTTTCATAATTTGTGAACCGTTCTGAAACTGTCCTAGGATTCGCAACGAGTGCACACTAGTTCGACGCAGTTCGAGAACAATTCTTGAACAGTTCTGAAATCGAAGCCCGAATGAACCTCATGTAATTTGTCAAAAATAATCAAAACAACACCAAAAAAAATTAACGAGTCTCAACATGTCTTACTTTGTGTTAGGAACACTTCAGAGATACCCACGAAGTCACATTGATCACCATAGTATTCTGTTATCATTATTATTATTATGATATATGTTGTGTGATTCAGTACTAGCACCTCGTGTTATGGTCAGAATATCGATGGGTGCTGGTTTTATGACTAAGATGTATTGAATGTATCATTAAGGAGTTATATAAGCTAGATCAGAGAGGGGACAGGGAATAGTTAGGATGACCTGTAGAGTTAAGATTAAAGAGCTGTATGGATGTCGAAGAATACAAAGTCGATATCTGAAGACGTGTATATTATTCAAGCAGCTTCCCAGTGCCCCTCCCTCAACATATTAGAAGTAGGAACGAATTTTTTCCTGAAGTGTTTTTGGATTACTCAAAGTGCGAAAATGCCGTGGAGGCAAAGGAGAACTTCAAGTTCCAGTAGTTCCTCGAGTTCAAGTTCCTCAAGCTCAAGTTCTTCAGGCTCTAGTTCGTTGGACTCGCCTAGGGGCCACAGGAGACATAGAAGGAGGAATAAACGAGCAAGAAAAGATGAAAGCAGCAGAAGGGGGGTCATCAGATCGACAGCAATAGAGGTAGGGGTGAGTACTGCAATGAATTCACTGCGTGAACGAACTAATAGTAATATGTTAGCTGAAGTTATACCCGACTTTGATCCAAGAAAAGATAATGTTCATAAATGGATTGAAATAATTGACGGACATGCTCTTTGCTATCATTGGGACAAAGACACAACAAAATATCAGGCTTCAAATAAACTCAAGAGTATCATACTTATATGAAGGATGAAATTAAATGGGCCAATTATAGTTGGGCAAGATGGAAAGAAATACTAAGCGATGTTTTTCACTCCGACAAAAACACTCATGGTATTTTTATGGATATAGCTAACCATCGACCTCGAGGTGGCGAATCATTGTATTCCATCCCGCTAAAATAAATAAATTGAAGGTGAATTTCAGTGAGGCAGATGAAATTTCTTTTATCTTAGGGGCAATCAATGATGAGACCATATCATCTTCAATCAAAGCTGCATCTATGGTTAATTTAAATATGTTGGCAAACTTTTTGAAAAATCTAACACATGAGATATCAAGTAATAGTAAATGGAACACTAACTCAAATTCATTTCGCTCAAATCAACATTCGAATCTCAGAGAAAAAGGGGATAAGAATCAAATACATCATAGAAATGAGATGGTATGTCATATCTTTGGAAAAACAGGTCATCTCAAACAGGTATGTAGAGGTCGATATATCATAAAAAAACAAAAACGTAATTATTGTGGTTAATCAGGTCATTTAGAAGCTGCCTGTCACAAGAAAAACAGGATACAACAGAATAGTACAAAAACAAAAAAATGTCAAAAGTTTGATGATAAAATAGTGTCGGAAACAAAAATAATTTCATTCGCGAAATCAAATCCTTCGATTTCGGTAGTAATTGCTCTATAATAAACTTCAATACAGCAATACACTTGTAATAGAGTATTATGACGTTGGAAAGTCCAGTTATACTTTCAGGGTTCCTTGGCCATGAAGTTGAAGACAAAGAATCAGTTCATACGAATTTTACCATTCGTGAAGTAACATTGCCATGTATGCTTTATGTAATACACGAAGATATTGATTCTGAGTGCATCATTGGTACAAACTTCACCGAAAATAAAGACATTAGGTAGTTATAGTAGGATAGGAGATGTACCGCAAAACAAAACTAATTGGAAATAAAGGAAGATATTGCTATCATTCGAAATAGAGCAGTAGAACATCTCCTTACTGAATATAGCAATATCATTTCAACTTCTATTCAAAATTTAGGTCTAATTGATTGTGAGTCGATGAAAATCAACTTATCAGTAGATAAACCAATAGCTCGTAACCCCTATAGGATGGCCGAATCTGAAAATAATAAATTGAAAGAAATCACAACGGAACTACTCGAAGCCGAAATTATCAGGGAGAGTCGATCATCATATATATGCTTGTCCAGTAATATTAGTGAATAAAAAATACAGTGATCAAAAGCGGTTGTGTGTAGATTACAGAGCACTCAATGCAATAACGGTAAAAGAAAAGTACCCTTTACCCCGAATCGACGATTTTTAATCGATATCATAACATAATTTCGACGAAAGTAGGTTTTCTGATCTCATGAAGCCAGTTTCAAGACTTGATGGGAAATAGGATCATGCAAATCTTTTTTTCTATGTTCTGGTTTCCACGAGAAGGGATATCCTGTAATGTTCAGATAACATCGTGATAACCAAGAGGAATAAGGTAGTAATTGGTGTTCTTTTTAAATTTCTGGAGGCTATTTACCTCGGGGAACACCTCCCTTGGCAATGTGTTCCAGAGCCTCGCTGTTCTTTGGATGAACGTGTCTTTGGAAAGATATGTTCTGCAGGTCTCCATGCAAAGTGACCACGAAGGGGTGCGAAGCCTCAACTCGAGAGATGTATCAAGGTAGTTATGCGCCTATATTCGATATCGAGATACCATCGCTGAATTCCGAATAGAATCTGTGGAAATGTTCAAGCAACAGACACAATTAAAGGAAACGAAATCAAACTATACACATATATCTATACTGATATTAGATTTCTTCATCTACATACAGGTTAATATGGTTCGATCATTGTCATTGTATAGATGATTTCATGGCATTCAAGTACCTGACTATACCTATATTATGCAATCATTCTTCAACCATTTCTGATTCAGTGGGATGTTTGAAAAATGTAAAATACTCATCTACATAAATCAACATCGACAGAAATATAATATTGTATCATAAAAATGCAACATCCATATTATATTCGACAGTAACAGCAGTGAACAGGTATTATTCAATCTTGGACAAATAGTGCCAACAATATGCTATCTATTAGATCAATGGGCCATTGAATCTTCTGCTTTATCTACTGTTTGCCGGTATATACCTATAAATCTAGTAAGATAGGTGAATACAATATGCCCACCAGCGATAATTTTTGTTAAAAATGTAATTGTGAATAACAAGTTACGGCTATCACTTCATGATAAATTTTGACATGTTCAGAACCTTAAGAAAAATACTTGCCATAGAAAATTGGTTTGTAAAATCTTTCATCTTATTAGAAAAAAAAAAAGTGTAAATGGTCATATTGCCAACACGGTGTCGACAATATGGCCATGCATACAAAAGTCGAGAATTATTTAAAAAAAGATGTAATACTTGTGGAATAGTTATTCAAGTTCAACTGAATACAAAACCTAGAAAATAAGTACCTAGAATAAAAATGATTATTTTTGAGTATTATTAGCAAATTGAACAAATGAAAATGTATTCAATGTCCTTAGTTATTAAACGCACACAATCCTCAAGATCATCTTTTTGGCAGATAATGCACAGGCGCATATCAGAAATTTCATTCATCTGACACTTATCTTAGGTGCTGACGTAGATTTAGTTACTGTAGCCCATGTGGATATAGCCAACTCCGCAAGGTGGGTTAGGTAATGTTTTTGTCTTGGGTGTTACCTTAATTCGATTGCTTTTCACCACAATCTAAGCTTCAATACCCATGAATGGAACACAAAATATTGCAGTTCATTAACACTGTCTTTCACAACTCAATAATAAAAAACTTAACGTGGAAATATTATACCGGCGTCTTCAAAAAATGATTTTTAACGACACCAGTCTGGAAACGCTTAACTAATAACACAATAACATCCGTAAGACGTCGTAGAGACATCCATATGAGATGATAGGAACATCTCTGGAGAATCCCTATTTTCCTTGGGACATTCTTGGGATGTTGCTGGCAACACCCGTGTCAGCATTTGCAATGTCTTATAAACATCCCATCAGAATGTTTGTGGGATGATACGGGATGTACCAGAGACATTCAGGGTACTTGATATGGAAACATCTTAAAGAAACTTTTAAATAAGATGTTTTTTGTTTGATGACAGTAATGGATGACACGGTATGAATTATTTTCAATCTGAAATCCTGAAAATGGCCGAACTATTTCCAGATATCAAGTAACAATCCGAATCCGAAAATATAAGGTCGGTGCGGTCCAATAACTAATGGAAGATAATAACAGTTGTTTGAGGCTCATATTTGTTGGCGCTGGGCCGATGGCTGTTAGTAACTCTTAGCAACGTAGTTGTACCGCCATCTATCGGCTAGTATAACAAATAAATACAGCAATAAATATGCTGAAGAGATATATTTTGATTTTTGTCGTTTATTACATGGTTCATGAAGTTAAGCAGGGAATTTGGTAATCTTATTGAGGAATATTTAGTAAAATTATTTCAATTTGTTATCGATGAAATTAGCCGGCTTTGGTATAGGCATAAGCAGCGTGCATAAGCATATATGTACGAATACAGTTTTGATTTCCATTTTTTCATCAACTTTTCAATGTTTCAAATGTCACAATTGTTTGAACTGTTCAATCATGTCAATCATCATTAGCAGATATGGAACCATGATATTGATTATAAAAAAAAGATCAAATGGGATGTTTCTAAAACTTCCAATGAAAACATCTGATGGATGTCCCAAAAGAAACATCTCTGGGATATCGTACCTAAGTCTGAAACATTGGGACATTTTTTGTAGGACCTTATAGCAGGATGTACCAGCAAGATCCCGTGTTGTTAGGGTTGTCTAACCGACTTAAATCTGACAGTAGGTAAACAGAAAACTGTGTGTATGATGTGTGCTGCCCTCGTTCATAAAACAACCAAACTACGGCCCGTGCACCTATTGCAAACATGCGCATATTGTATTCACCCACCTTATAACTTTGGGTTCATGTCGTCAAATCACTGACTAGATAACGCTATTTGATTGACTTGATACCTAATTATCGAATTGAAATATCTTAAGAGTAATATTCTTTAATGATTATGCTTCCCACTGCTTTTTCCAAGTCTGCGTTAGTGTTGTGAGAAATAGTTAAGTGTCATGAATCTTTATATTGCACCACAGGGCGCTAGTCTCTAGTGGACCACGTATTGTGTCGCATACCTGGATCGATTTATATTTTAATGTGTTTTGCCCAAAACAAATGGATGTCCATTGTCGGGCCCTTTGACTATCTGCTATCCGAATACCGAAACCATATTTATAATGTGTTATGAATTTTGAATGTCCGCTCGATTTCATTTTGAGTTAACACTTTATTATTTATCGACTTGGGACATTATTTGTTGCATCCTCATTGGTTGATTTATATATAAAGTCGATATTTTTCTGTTATAGACAAGTTTGTTAAGTTGCTCTACTTAAATGTGTGGGTACAGGGTGGGTCAAATTGAAGACTTTTGAAGGGAATAACATATTTTTGAACCAGTGACATCGGTGCTTGTGGGTCGATGTTTGAAACATCTTGAAAGTAATAATAATAAGGATAGTTATATCAATAATATTGAAATTTCATCATTTGTTGAACCAAATGACCATCGACGAAGGCTTTTCAGCCAGTTGAGAGTAATATTTTCTTATTCTTGGACCTGTATGTTACTTATTATTGTTTCTTTATTGAGATGAGATTTTAGTCATTATTGCCATCTTCTGAATGTATCATACATTGTTTACAATGAAGCGCCCTATTATTGGTTTTATGTTGCAAATGAATAGTTTGTTTGATTAAAATGTATGAAATGAGAACGGAAGCATATGGCTACCAATTGTGTATAGGAACATCAACATGTTTTCAGTAGAAATTACATTTTTTGACTCCAAATGACATCTTGAATGCGACTTCATACAGTGTGTCTCATTTCTAATGGAAGCACCCTTGCTGTATCTTTCGTAATTGTTCTCAGTTGAAAAAATTTCTTGATTCAATGCGGAAGAGCATTGATTCAACCATATGGCGTTTTTGAATAGGTTCCTACCAAATTTTTTTTTTTCACAGAACTATCTTGACTTATTCATGAAAGAAAGTTTTGATCCGAATAGTTTGAAACAAGAAAATTCTTCTATTGTGAAGTTGATCTCCCATCATATTTGAGAAATTTTTTCTTGAATCCAGAAATTTCGAGCTTGTTTAATATCTCATCATAATAAGTGAATATTTTTTCAGAAGATCCTCATTTCCTAGTGGCAAGAGATTTATTGGAGCATGAGTATTAAATAGAATTAAATCTCTCATAGTTATGGTTAACAATAAAAGGCTTCATTATCAAAACTTGGTCATCCTTTTATAACATTATGAAAATGTAAACATGTTGATATACTAAATGAATACATATACATATAGTAAAATCATCAAATACCATGTGTAGCTTAATCTAGGAGGTAGAATATTCATTTTTCGAAATTGTTCTGATTTGCTGTCCTCTTCTTCCCCAGAATGTCACTGTGATTGATAGTTGAACGACAAGAACCTAGAGAAAACTTTTTTGCTTATTTTGCATATAGAACTTGCTTCAGAAGAAACAACATTACCATACAACACAGCCACCATTAGACACTGAAGTCGCAGAAAACCTATATAATCTTGATTTATTGGATATGTATTGCTTTCATTTCTAACTGGGAAAACGATACCGAAATTCCGTATGATACGACACTGGCTGCTCATGCACCTATGGAATGACGCGTTTTGATCACTAGGTTTAAATTGTCTTTCACACATCTCACAACGTCTCACCATTGTGAAAAGTAAACGATATATTGTTTTATTAACTCACTATAGCCACACAAAACAGAACACAACTTCAGACAATAAGAAAAATCCTCGGAATAATCCTTCCAAACGGAACGTGAACAATACAAAATATTTATCGCTGTCGACTGTGAAATACCAAGAAGCGGTGTTGCAACATTGGCCAAACATAATTGAAAATTCCCATATTGACAAACTGAAGCACTCGACAAGATGACCAGAATATATATGAATCACTATGGATTGATCCTTCAGAATTGTTATTATATCTAATCCGACTAACGAATGAATGCATGTGTACAGAAATTGGAAAAGGTCCATCTGGGTCATCAACCTGGCTGACACAGATGTGAAAGCTTTGATACTGCCTTTGATCAAAATTCTTCACCTTGAATAACATCACTGTATTCGTGAAAGAAAATGTATCCTCGACTTCATACCTCATCCTTCGACCTATACTTAGATGATAGGTAATAGTATTCCTCTGGTATATTCAAAATGAAAAGGATATCAATGTATTTGGCTACAGAGATGTATCAAATTGAGTTTAATGATGAAACTGATTTTCCATCAAAAACTGTAGTAGATTATAATTTTTTCGAATGATGATATAGTCATCGCTGTATACAGGGTGGGTCATGACTAACCAGCCATAGCCTAACGGCGGATACAGGAAGTCAAGGTGAGTTGATATAAATATATGTGGAAAACCATGTTTCCATGTCTTCATGTTATCGCCTGAATTTCATCAACAAGCTACCTCTGCAGACACTCCATAAGATGGCATACTATGAAAAAAAATCATAGCCGGACTTGGAGAATTTATTTTCTTTATAAATGTCATAATCTCAACCTTCTGTATCGTAGTTTTGAAAAAATCTCATCAGAATCAGAAAGATCTACAAGTGTAGCTTGGCGAATTATTCTAACAACCATGAGAGATCTCCTGAAAAGATGCAGAAAATGTGAAGAAATTGGAGGAGGACATTTCGAGAATCTTATTCGTTGAAGATTGTTAAGGTATAGACAAAGCTTTTTCGAAATTTATAATTGTCTTGTATAGTCCTTTCCAAAAATCATGTCTGCTGGTATATCAATATGCAAAAAATATATTTCAATACCTCAAGTCGAATGTAGAGAGTAATTTTCCCAGACAAAATCGAAGAAATATTCATCAGTATTTTGTTTGAATTTTTTTTACCCAATCGGTCGAAGTGTGCCGTACAAATTGAAAATCCGCACTTGTAGTATCTTTCCTGATCTTTCTTATTCCGATGAGAGGTTTTGAAAAATACGATCCCGAGAGTCAAAATTATGACATTTATAGAGAAAATGAGTTTCCCAAGTCCGTCTCTGATTTTTTTTCCATAGTAGGCCATCTTATGGAGTGTTGATAGAGGTAAGTTGCTGGTCATTTTCAGACGATAATATCGAGACGTTGGGAAATATCGTTCATCAAAGATTCGCCTCGAATTCAAATAACGCTCTGTATTTCTGTTACGAATAGGCAGAATCAATTTTTTCACATATATATCAACTCACCTTGACTTCCTCTATTCACCATCACGCTATGGCTGGTTAGTCATGACTCACCCTGTATATATTCAGGACATATGTTGTCTAAATTGTTATCCGAAATATGAGAAAGGAAGAAATGTGGAGACTCAAAAAGTCAATTCACCGTGAATTACAAATTCCAATGTATACAGTATTATGCAAATATATGGAATAAATTCATTATTTCAGAAATGGGCAAAATGTTGAAAAAAATCCAAAAGCAAGTGAGTTATAATTTTTGAAGCCTCATCTCATGATATTCATAGGAGAGATGTTACGTCACCGGTGTTGAAGTAATGATGTAATGGACGATTTTTTCAAATACTAACAGCCCAGGTAGCAGAGTGACGTCCAATTGACGTCATTTTTTGGTCATACGTCATATTTAGACGTCATAATGACGTCACAGAATGACCAATAAAGAACGAAAAGAAAAAAATTAGGAGATTTATATATGTATACGGTATTAATGGTACATAATTACACCACAAACCTTTGATGACATTCATTTTGTAACTATACGTTGTGGTCACTTGGTCCTCCCGGGCAGTCCTGTTGAATCATAGCGCTACCTATGAATCTCTATATGACAATATCGTTAGCAACTCGTGTTTGTACCTAAAATTATGTAGCGAGCGTCGGCGAGATGTAAGCTGAATAAACTCATATTTAGCTGAACTATCCATTTCTGAGGAAACCTCTGCATCATGTCGATTTTATTTTCGATTTGCCACATTTGAAAGTAGGAATCATAAATATACAGGGTGGTCCACGTTTAAGTAAACACGTCCGCGGCAATTTTTTCAAGTAGAAACAATAATAACCTATATAAGATACATTCAATTTTTGAAATATTCATAGAAATCTGAATTTAAATATATATTACACATAGGTTTTGTATACAGTGTGTCCGTTAAATTGAGTGATCTCGCGTGAAGTAGATAAAGTAGCCAATCAATGTACTTATAACCATACAATTCCTTTCTGAGGAATCTCCCAAAATAGGTCTATTTTTATTTTGAATAACCAACATTATTGGGAAAACATTGAGCATACAGGGTGATTCAAGTTTGAGTTAGAACGTCCGCGACCATTTTTTCAAAGGAACACCCTATAAGAATTATTCGATTTTTGGAGTCTCTATGGAAAGCTGAATTCAGAAATATATGAGTATGTATACAGTGCGTTCGTTGAATAAAGTTTTTTTGTGAAGTTGCGAATAAATTTGTTGAGAATTAAAAAAATATTTTTATCTAGAATTTTATTTTCATTCAATCTTATATCGAATCAATATAATATACAGAATGATTAGTGTAGTAGAAATTACGTCATCTTAATTTTTTAATAAAGATCCAATTTCACTAGAGAACTGAATTCAACGAACGCCCTGTATACAAACCCTTTTGTGTCATATACATTCGATTACGAAAATTCAATAATATATAACCGTTTGAAGAATATGTCGTGTACGTCATAATACAAACGTGCATCATCCTGTATATTTAACGATTTCTCGTTATAAATGTGTCAAATTAGAAATAAAAGCCTCTCCTGTTTTCTTAGAAATATATAAGGTAGATAGATATTGGATAATAAATGAATTTATCCACTACTTCACGAGAGCATCTATTTTATTGGACGAACTTACCTATACAATCCACAAGATTGTGTTAAACATTTTCGAAATCCGCTTCCCATGGTTATTCCAATGATTGAGTAATATATATAGGGTGCTCTATTTAAAAAAATTATCGTGATGGTCATAACTCAAACGTGGATCACCATGTATGTATATTCTATTCCTCTCATAAATATGGCAAATTCAAAATGAAAATCGACCGTTTTCAGCAGATTCCCCAAAAATGCATAATTTGGCTAAAAATAAATTTGTTCATCAGTACTTACGAAAACACTGTATATAAAAACACAAATTCAGTACGTACAATTAACGAACGATGAAAAGGTAAGCGAGCGACTGATTTTTCTTATTTGGTGGAATATACGACTCTGTAGGGACGTCATTAAGACGTCCAATATTGAACGTCAATAAGACGTCATGAAATATGACGTCATTTTTTGGTCCCTCTGAAGTCGAGGACGTCATTGACCAATAATGACCTAAAAAATACGTCATAATGACGTCCTTCCAATAATCTGTGCTACCTGGGAGGGTCATGTGACACCTCGTTTGGACGGTCTACTGATCGTCTATCCAACAGTCAACATTTTGCATAAGAAGATTGAAATAATAATGGATTATCATTTGGTTAACTGATTCTTGCAGAGGTCTTCTACTGAGAATTCAACATCGAAGGGTCGCCCAGTTAAAGAAAAAACATCAATCAGGAAAGTTTTAAAGTCTCGTTTTTGGATTTTTTTCGAAAGTTGTCTTGTCTTGAAATTAATTTATACTGTATAATATGTATATTCCATTGTAGTAACTACTCTCTCAATTTTCTGTGATTTTATATCTTCCTGAACTTCCGAAACTGAATAGATGAATGTTGATATTATTCAATATCCGCAGAAGTGAATTATTGTCCAAGAGCAACGATGAAATTATCTCTGGCATCACCCAGTTTGTGAGACTCTGGTAAACGATGATCAAGTACTGTTGTGTTTGATTTGATTTTCTGAATATATAAATACATAACGAGGTCCACGAAATGCTGGCCCGTCTCCCCCAGAGAATTTCAAATTGGAAGTCCTCAGGCTTACTGTAGTCGATCGTGGATCGAAAGGGTCAAAAGAAAAGGTTTCAATTAACATAGAAAACCCTTTGCCATACCGTTCCTCCGGGCTCTATACGAATATCGCATAATTAGAAGAATATCTCGTGAAAATGAGCGGATGGATGTTCTGAGTCAAAAAATGATTTATGTGGTCTTCATCTTTGTCATCACGGTTATTTGTTTCAATTTCATGAAATCTGAATTTGAAATGTGGGTGTGCATGCGTCAAACGATTATGTTCTCGAAAACCATAATAAACCATTTCGTTCTTTATACATACTTTAACACACATTATCAACCGCTTGAAGTCATACAACGTAGATTTCTTGAAATAATACCCAATAAAAACTGGAGCTTTCCTACAGACAATATATATATCTGAGAAGTTAAGTAGGTATTTACTCGATGTAACACAATTATATTCCTTCAAAATCGATTTGATTCCTTCCCTAACACAACGATAGAATTCGACAAATAAATCATATTATTCTGTACATGACAAAACCCTATTGCCAATGATCATTCACTTACTTGACGCAAAATTCATATCACCAAAAACAATCACTGCCATCCAAAAAGTATTTGAAAACAGTTCGAAAGATTTCATCTATGAATCTATGGGCCTGTTCGTTTGTGTTTGCTCTATCTGCCAAAATTGATTTTTTTCTATGACTTTCTCTGTTTACATCATGCCATAAACAGAGACAACTGTGGGAAAAAAATCAACTTCAGCAAGTTCAGCAATACAAACGAACATACCTTATGATTCGAACAAAAAATTGATATATATTATATATCGTTCTCGTATGTTGTGATTTTATTATTTATAAAAAAGAATAGAATAGAAGATGATTTATTTCATACCAGAGACAAATTAACAATTTGATGTACATTACAAGTCATAACTATTTATCAAATGTGAGAATACTCCTATATATGTGCTCAAAGCTAACAATAATACAGAGAACAAATGGAGAATATAAATATTTGTTTACTTCCATTATTTCATTTCTCATATTTTTTTGTTGTTATTCGAATGTTTCAATAATTACAATAGTAATAGGTAGTTTATTGAACAACAATATTCAATTGTAACAATGTATTTATCAGTGTAGAAGTCCATAACTCAAAGTGGAGTGAAATAGTTGTATGAGACGAACACAAAATCATCTCTTCAACGTTCAATTTCCGAAGAGTTTAACATTCGTCATGGGGATGAAAAATTTTGTGTTAGAAATATTGGTCCTCTCAAGGAGGGAAATCGATTTTGAGGACCATGTGTGTACCTCACCAAATCCATTTCTCCTAGGAAAGCGAACGTTGTGAAGATGATTTTTTGTTTGTCTTGTACTAAAGTATACATAGGATATGTTTTTGGTGGCCATTTCAAAACAAAACGCATCAGTGGTGATTTCAATCGGACCAGTCAATCTTTGATTTTAAGAGGAAACATTTTTTGCTAATTTCACCTCCTGAACAGAAACCATCTGATCTGATTGATGTTCCAAGTAGCAATTAGGGAAAAACCACCTAATACATTGTGACTACTTCACTTATTTAAACGCTTTCTCGACGGAGAGCCGACCTTGCATGTGAGATTTATCTAAGCTGTGGGAGAAGAATAGTTTTCGCAGAGTTATCTTCACAACTTGTTCACTACTAACCTTTTTTGATACGATTAATTCGTCGCTGAAGAGACGAACTGGCGTAACTAACAAAAATTGTGATTTTGAGTTATTTACGCCAAAGCCTTTCCCCGACGATGAACTTTCACTTGACGAAGTATCGTATCTGTATCTGAATGAATTTCCTACATCTCATACATACTCTCCGACGTATATTGAAATAAAGGAGATGCCATTGTGAGACGTACTGACGTATGCAAGTTACGCCACTTTATTACCCAGGAACAATACTTTATGATTTTGAATCGAAGTGGCGTAAATCGCATACGTCAGTACGTCTCGCACTGGCATCACACAGATTACAGGTTACGCCAAAGTGCACGTGTTATATTATTATGTACAGGTAACAGATTCCATAATTTCGTGCATTTTGATGTCTTAGTTATTCCTGAGAGGCATTCATGAAGTCAACATGGTATGTAATAGGTATCTTTTTCATCAGCTGCGAATTAGAAGTAAACTTTTTTCCGCCTACATTATTTGAAGGTCAGTAGAGAGAGGGAAAGATAGTCGCGCAGAAGTTCATGATCTGTTGTTTAGTGTCTGTGTGTTGTCTGAATCAACAAGGCAAGGCATCATTCATAGATTGATATAATATCTCAAAAGGTGAGTGAATCATTACATAACTAAATTTGACTTCGTACTTCAATACTAGATGTAACAGTGATTGTATGGGTTTGTAGTAGGTACATTCTGATTATAGTTACAGTAGGTACATTATTTATTGTGAACTGTACGGAACTGATCACGTTCCGAATTACATTCCATCTATGGATTTTCGGCGCTGCCAATGTTGCCAAGTATTTTTGGAGAATTTTAATACTTGTGTGTTTCAATTTTCTCTGCCTTGATATAATAATGACACTTATATATTGTTCTGTTTCTCAAAGTAAAACCTGTCTTGAATATAATAAGTTTCTTGTTCATTATTTGAAACAATAAAATTACCTACTACTTATTCATCTTTTTTCCAGTTATTCAAGAATAAGTTTATGCAGTTGAAACCAAAATGGATATACTTGTTGTATGGGAAGACGGTTCTGAAAATGTGGTGGCTCTGAAGGATGTTCATCCAGTTATAGGCCACAGAAGAAACATCCGAGAAGGAAGTTCTATCAAAATGTTCTGGAGAGAAGATAAAAAGTGGTATTTCGGTAAGGTTAGAGAAATTGAAAGAACTGAATATGACACTGATTATAGTGAAAATGACGATCTTCCCCTTGCAACTTACAAGAATGCTATATCCAGTGTTACCGTCGAAGGGGGCAATGTATTCCCTGACAACGATACAAGTTCTCCTATAATAACTGAGTTACAGAACGTCGATTTCATTGAAAATCCGTCGGCATATCAAGACGGCCATTATTGTGTAAGTGACGGTTATTATTCTGGTAAGGATCCGACTTATGAATCATCATGTGAAATTGGCACCTGTCAACAAGAAGTTTTTGCTGCCTGTCCCATCGCTTGTAACAAATTGGTGTGCTATGATCATTTAGTGAACAGTGATTGTGGTGACAATCACATCATCAGAGAAATTCATCATCAAAACCAAGAAGATGAAAATAGAACTTCAACTCCCGTGTTGAGAAACCCAACAGTGAATGAAAACCAAGAAGTTCTGCCCATTGTACCAGAAACATTTGAGGTAGATGGTTGTCCAAGAGAAGAAGGTACAGAAAATGCCAATGAAAATCATAAAAGAATAAATAGAAAGAAACTTGCCAAAGAATTGCGAAACAAGGGAGAAGAGTATAAGAGCCCCAAAACCGGAAAAATTATACCTGCTAGAAAAAATCTCAAAGAAAGATGCAATGGAGAAATCTGCAGAAGATATGGCCGGAAATGTTTAGTTTTAACCAACGAAGAAAGATGGAATATTTTGAGTGATTTTTATAAAACAGGAAGCTTGCAACTGCAGAGAGAGTATATAGTGAGGTATGTTAAAGTAACAGAAACAAAAAGAAGCACAACTAAAGCAGCAGTATCTAGGAGACAAAACACTCTCCATTATTTTTTACCTAAAGAACATGAAGAGGTTTCTGTTTGCAAACAGTTGTTCCTCAACACATTATCCATCTCCGAGAGAACTGTTCGTACAGCATTAGAGAAGAAGAAAGCTACTGGGATTGTTGAGAAGGAGAAGCGTGGTGGACGTCACATTAACTTGAAGGAGAATGATATGATTGTTCGCAATGCTATCATGGATCACATAAAAAGATTTCCCCGGATGGAATCACATTATTGCAGGTCTTCTTCAAAGAAAGAATACCTTCATCCTGATTTGAACATAAAACGAATGCTGGATATGTTCAATACAGAGCACAAAGATGATGGAATCCAAAGTACTTATTTTACTTATCATGACGTTTATAAAAGTTTGAACCTTGCCATACACCACCCCAAAAAGGACCAGTGCGGACTCTGCAGTACTTTTCGTACATGTAGTGATCCAGCAAGAAAATCAGAATTGGAAGACCGTTACAATCAACACATTGCTGAAAAAAAAACAGTTCGACAAAAAAAACAAGAAGCAAAAGTTTCCTCTGATAATGATGAGAAATCAGTTTGTGCTTCATTCGACTTGCAGCAGGTTATCTTTCTCCCTATAAGCAATGAGAGCCAGATATTTTACCGCCGACGACTTTCCAATTACAATTTTACTGTCTACAACATTGGAACTAAAGATTGTCACTGCTTTCTATGGCATGAGGCTATAAGCAAGCGAGGTTCGTCGGAAATTGCAACATGTGTGATGCGCTTTTTACGTCAACTAGACGCCCAAGGAGTCAGAGAAGTATTTCTGTTTTCAGATGGATGCAGTGGACAGAACAAGAATACTGCAGTTGCTGCTATGCTTCTACATACAGTGAGTACGTCAGAGAATATAAAAACGATTTCGTTGCGATTTTTTGAGCCATATCACGGGCAGAATGAGGGTGATTCTGCTCACAGCGCTATCAACATGGCTATAAAGCGAACTGGTGATCTCCTTACTGTGCCATCTCAACTAGTTCCTGTCTTGAGACTGGCGCGAAACCAGAAACCATACATTGTTCACTGTATGGAATCTAAAGATTTCCTCAACTTCAAGAAAATGGCTGCAGATCTAAGGATTCTCACAGTTAGAGTAGACGATGATGGATTAGGTCTTGACTGGAAAAATATTAGAGAGATTATGGTTCACAAAGATAATGTTGATAAGGTATATTTCAAAACATCACATCTCAATGATTTATATAGAAGCATAACATTGAAACGTCAAGCATTATCTCCTGCGACAACCCCATCTGCTCTTAATGTGATCAGTCCAAGGATATCAGCTGAGAAATATAAAGACTTGATGGCACTATGCAAAGGGGATACACCTGTCGTGAGAAACGCCGAATTTGTAGATTTTTATAAAAATTTACCACATTCATAGAATGGAGGAAGAGAAATTCCTGTGTTTGTTCTTCTGATATTTTTTCAGAATCTTCTATTTTATTTCTATTTTTGCCCATTGTTTTGGTTACTCGTTATTTTTCGATGATATCGAAGAATTTTGTTTATGTTAAGAATGAAAAAATAATTATATTTATGGAATCACTAGTGTGTCGTGTTTTCATTTCTGAACAAGTTTCTTGCGAGCTGAGATTTGTTTAAAATCCTATATTTTTGTATTTCATAACATTGGAAATACCAAAATGATCTGACGTAACTGCACCCACTTGTTAAAAAAATATTAATTGAAAAGAGACGAATGGTCGTAACTGCTTTGACAGCTGCTACTGTCAAAACGTAGAGATATGAAGGATGCAGTTGTTCTACATAACAAAGCCTGTATATGTATCTATCGTATAGCAGTGGATTTATATGACTACATCGAACCATTCAGGAATAATGGTTTGTGTTTCAATGCCCAAAACTTTGGGAAGCTCTATTGGAATATCTTGAAATTTCAGTTACGCCACTTTGTTTCTTTAGCGACGAATTATGTCAGTGTCAATGTCGAAATTTTCCAAATTTTACTGGATAGTTGAATGATGAGGCCTGTTTTCTGAAAATCTTCCGAACAAGAATGGTGGTGTCTCTTATGCATTACTCATGTGAACAAATACAAGAACTCAAGTTGTGGTTAAATACTTCCGAAATTGAAAATGATATGAGGTTTCGAATACACTGCCTCACATCACAGGCAAAAAAAGTAGATTTCATCGTGAGGAAACTTCATGGGTATAAGCCTATAGCTACATGAAGATAGAGAGTTTGTAGAGTTTAATTCCTAATGCAGGAACAACTTGCCCCATTCAATTTCTTTCCCATTGGTGTGATTTCGGTTCTAACCAGATCACAGAGAAAAATGGGAATGTGATAGAAAGAAAAAGATTATTATTATTATTATTATTAAACACAAATGACATTACTGAGTTCTTCGAAACAATAGTTTATCAGACAGTAAAATTAAATGCGCTGTCAATTTCTGTCTCCAATCATTATTTTTCGACAATATAAATATGGTATCTTGATCATTTGACGATGAATCATTTTGTAATCAAGATATCATAATAGTTGTCTGAAATGGTCATCCTGCTGGTCCTCAGTGATTATTTGGTGAAAAAATATACTATAATTTGTGAACACCATGAAAAGCTAGCATCTAGCAACGTTAACGAAACCACAGAATACTACCTACAATTCAAACTGGAACGTTGCAGGAACGCAAGAATGATTGACCAAATTGGTGCAGAAGAGCGTTGTGACAACGTTGTGTTAAGGTTGCCGCGCGACTTGTTTGGTTGCGCAACTTCTTCAAACACGTCGCCGTAACGTTAAATTGCTACTTGGTGTAAGACTCACTCCTGAAATTATGAATGGAAAGAGGAGTCGGATGCTTTATTAGTTTTAACCAGATTGAAACCTTCATTTCACATCGCTACTACGGATGATAGTGTTCGAAACCTCATACCAGGATGCGATTTTACTAAATATACTGCACGCTAGCACAAACCACGCCCACCATAATACGTCATATCTCCAATCATTACCGATATACTCGGAGTCAGCACATCGCACTAAATATACTGTGCTCCAATGCAAGCATACACTTTTTATGATTTTGACACGAATTCGACTGAAACTCTCTCGTTGTCAATCTCAATACCCAAATGGTTAGCGCTGTCGACTTTCAGTTTGAAGGTCCATGGTTCGAATCGCTATGAACTTGAACTTTTTTTTGCAACTTTTTCTTTCACAAATGTTTTTTTACTTCATTCTGGTTCTCCTTTTTCAGAAAATATTTGAGGTCAAATAGGTTAGTGCGTTTAGCATAAACAGTCTCATTTTATTCAATTTTGTTGAAGAACTTAACTTTTGAAATATATTATTAATCAATGTGTTTCTACACTATATTCTGGTTTTCCATCCTCAAAAATATTGCAATCAGGGATAGGTTATAGTTCGTTAAGGATAAGTAGTCTCTGAGTTTTGCCTAAGTACTTCGAAGATGAGATATTACGGTGGGCGTGGTTTGTGCTAGCATACAGTATATTTAGTAAAATCGCTACCAGGATCCTTTTAACTAAATTGATATAAACGTGCTCTCGTTTAATCTTCAACTCTTTATCGACATCTACGAAAGTTCTTTATGCAAAAGAATTTGGAGAGGGAGCTGTTTCGGAAGAAATAATAAACATTGTTTTTGATTTTGGAAAAATGTATCTTCTCAGTTCCGCTGAGACTAGGAAAGTTGAAGGAAACCTTTGAAATATAAGGTAACATTGACACTCTAATTGGGGCAAACAAATCCCAGCCGTCCAAAAATCAACTAACGATGGGTACCTTATGGACACAGCGTATATATTTTGGAACTAATTATAGTTACAAGTTGAAATTCGGAATTCCGAGATTTATCTCGAGTTGCAACTAAAAATTTATTATAATGTCGACTTGTAACTTGGACATAGGTAGGTATAATTATTCAACGCCGCGAAAACTCAAACCTGTATTTTCTTTAGGAAAGCGGAACTCAGTATGCCTGATGCCTGATATAACGATGTCTGTTATTAACATTTCCACCAAGTCCACTATATCTATGCTCGGTGTCTCCATCAGCAATACTCTTTCATGGGATAATCATGTCAGATCCATCGCGAAAGCTGCTTCACAAAAACTCGATACGGTTATGATGTATTACCAATTCTGAAAAATAAGGTGTAATGTTTCATACTCCTCTATGAAGTATGTATATTGATTTGTTTCACTGTATGATGAGATTCATCATGATCCTTCATATTTTGATGTATTTTTGGTTCTTTATAGTATTTTCTATAGAATTCCATTATGATAAAATTCATTTCGATAAAATACGATTTTGATACAATACGATCTGACGAAATATATGTTAACGATATGATACGACCTGAATGATCTGGTGGAAACACATAATTTTAGAAAATGAAAATATGTGTCCCATTTTATATGTTCCCCAACTTGCCAATGTTGAAGTGTAGATGGATCATATGTCAATATCAATATTTCGTAATGGTTCGAGTCGGGTGGGACGGAAAAGAAAGTATATATAGGTACATACTAGATTTTTTTTTGAACTCTCGGTGGTCATAGGTTCTTGAGAATTCTTCCCTAGTCAATGAAATCCAATAATTTGTTGTGCTAGCCAAGATGTCTACCCTCAAAACACCATCTCAGAATATGACCTGAAATGTTTATCCAAACGGTATATATTTCCGATATCGGGCCGGTGTTGTATGAGACGTATCGATACAATAAATGGAAAACTATTTTCAATTCAGATTATTCCCCATCACACATTTTCCAACTAACATTGAACGTCTCGCAACACGGCAACTTTTTGAATGAACTCGAAACTGATTTCATTCAAAATCTTGGCTGAGAAGATTAATGAAGGAGTTCACTTTGTTACTGTTTTTGTTATCCCTCTAAAAATCATCATTCCATGTTCCATAAATAAAATACACGGGAATAATATAATAATGAGGATTAGCGGAAGACTGGTGAATGATGATGGAGTAGACATTTTCAGGATGAGTAAAATAAATATATAAAAGTCAAAGCCCAACATAATACTCGGAAAGTTTTGTTAAGAAAGCTTTTCCAGTATAAGCAAATTCCCCAAGGCGAAAGCAAGAACTTTATATGAAAGAGTTGTCAGCGGCAATGTTGGGTATAATCAATAAAATCGCTAAGAAAATTTCGTAGGGCGTATTCTAGAATATTTTAATCATATTTTCCGAGAGCTTTGTTCGCATTTATTCGTTGAATTTAGAAGGAAAATAAGCCTGCTACGTTATTAGTGGAGAATTTATCAAGAAACTCCGAGGGTAATTCGTTCTTGATTCTTGAACGTGAAGATATAGATATTTCATATTTCTTCTCTTTTCATTCATCATGTCATATTCATCAACTAAACTCGATGAAGAGATTTCAAGTTTTTTTATTCTCCACATACTTTCTAAGTTGCGTTCTGGTTCCCTCAACTTGATGGAAGTTTTTTCTAGAAAAGAGTGGTAGAATGATGAAAGTTTGATATTGTCTCTACAGCGTTCATAATTTTCTTCAGAATTTCAGATTTGTTGATACCAATTTGCTGAAATGAAAATATTGCTGAAACAAAGTGTCATTTCAACTATATGAATGAGAGATTGATTCAGATGATGAAGTCGGAAATAGTAACAATCAAATATGCGAGCTATTTACTTCATCTTCGTCCAGTGAAATCGTCTGTTCCTGATAAGTTATGAATACATGGCACCTAAGAAGCATAACAAACTGGTAAAGGAATCAAAGTATCTACTCATGTGAGGCAGCGAAGAATTTGAAGACAGGAACGAAATGAACATTTCCATGGTCCGAAATAATCTAATATTTTTTTGTTCGAAGTATAACTCACCCACCCCCCAATGGTAGGTACGTATACTGGGGTTTGCAAAAAAATATTCTTATTCAGTAGATGCATCCGCCCTACGACTCATAATAAACAAATTGTGAGAAATCCCTCTGTTTACTATGTGATGATATATCCATAAACATCGACATCGATATCCGCCTATATATAAGCATGTGATATATCGGATATAGGGCGATATATACTTATATCGATAATTTTTCTTCTGAAAATTTCTTGAAGAGCACCTAAGGGAATGCCTATATAATGTTTGGGGAACATTGTGCTTTGAGAGGATAGGAAGAGGAGGTAGGTAAATAATAAAAAATTTTGAACTTTTGGAGGTTATAGATTCTTGGAAATACTCCCTTTGGCAAAGAATGATTATTGACATCAGGAATGCGTGTGTGATCCTTGATGAGCTGCTCTAAGCCGTGAGTGATGACGGAAGCTTCGGCTTGTCGCCCAGCTTCATCCGTTTTTTTGGAGTGTACGAGCCAAGCAGTGTTATGTATACCTCTCTCACAAGGTTCAACTTGAACCCTGGTACAATTTGAAAATAATTCAGAAGGGGTTGATTTTTATGTGGTTGAAAATTCCTATGTGAATAAATGGATTTTCAAAAATTGAAATAGACCATCCGAGGTATTTTTAAAAATGTATTTTAGTTATGGAGATACGGTTCTAATTCCGTCATAAGTTTCCACACACCGATCTGTAGGCCTAGGGAGTTGATGGTTTCAAATTCAGACCAATTAAAATGTACGAAAGTGGCGCTCGCGTAGTGAGCATCAGAATGCTTT
Organism: Phaedon cochleariae; assembly: GCA_918026855.4. Lineage (NCBI taxonomy): Eukaryota > Metazoa > Arthropoda > Insecta > Coleoptera > Chrysomelidae > Phaedon > Phaedon cochleariae. The sequence continues at coordinate 15,820,607 of OU896720.1, read as the reverse complement.
CGGTATAAACTAGTTTTGATCATATTTTCGCCAGAAATACAATGGTCTATGGAACAACGTACCGTTCTATGGGCTAGGTTCGAATCCTTTCCTGATCACTTTTTTTTGTTATTTTTTGTGTTTCCGAAGTGATCAACTGAAAAAATACTGTGTGGGCATTTACTGTTGAGGCTGAGAGTGATCCGCTATCTTAGACCTGTTAACTGATCAAATTTCATTCCGAATGCATTATTTCAATTTGTGCCTACAGCTCTCTGGACGCAAGTTTTCCACACTGTCTCAGGTACACTTATTCACCTTACCCAGATAGCTCTTGATGCTTTCTGGGACAGCCCTGCACTGATGAGAGCCAATAGCTCGAAACCGGTCTCCAGGTAGTCACGCGTTCCTGGACGACTCAGGCGGAGCTCGGCGTTCAGGAAGGAAAGTCTTGCGATTTTATTCGTCTATACGAATTATTGCATAGATTTCGGGAAAATGTTTTCCAACGTTCTGCGTGGCATATTGTCAGGAGTGTAGTTGTTTCCTCTCATTATCTACCATTCAAGTTCATTTTATGAACTATTGTAGTCGACGCCGTGGCCGAGTTTGTCTATGCGCTGAAATCCGCTAGATAGTCGTTCACGATGCGAAGGTACTGTCGGTTCGAATCCGGCTATCAGCTGAGCATTTTCATTTAAAATGTGGGATTCATGGTTGTCATCCTGGCAGCACCTCGATGCCCTCGAAGTGGTTCGGATTCCACTATAAGCTGTAGGTCCCGCTCTTCCTAACCCCGCACAAGTTTCGACTTCTGGGGAGTTGGTTCCCAACTTCGAAGAAGCAATATACAAAAAAATGACTTCGAGTTTCTCTCGATGATTCTGAAACGAATGTGAATGAAACATCAAGGTCCATAACTAGAAATTATCGGTGCATATACAAGGGGAACCGGAAAAAATCTGGAGGATCATAATCACTTTTTTTAAATAGACTGCCCTATATATTAGCACAGTTTTTGAGGCATCCCTGTAACCTCCATCCACTCCTAAAATATTGTTGAATATATCTCGATACTTTCAGAGTTATGAATTTTTTTGTCGAAATAATGTCAGCTGCGAAAAAATCACTGTAGTCACAATCATCAAATCCAAGAAAGATTTGAAATTATCGAGATATATTCAACAATAATATAGGAGTTGTAGGAGGTCACAGGTATGCTCAAAAGAATGTGTTCACAGAGAAAAACAATTCTTTGGAATTTAACAAATATTGTTAAATTCAAAGAAATCCGAAGTTTGGATAGGTCCAACAAACAAGCTTGGTTGAATCAAAGTTTCCATTCTTTTAATTTTTCAAATAAGCGATTTTTTTGTATCTATATAATTTATTGAAAATGATATGATTCATAATTTGGAAGAAAGTGTGTATTTGTTTGAATCAAAACTATTTCTTTGGATTCATGATCAGAATTATTCATAGTGAATAAGTATAATTTGCATCAAACAAATGAAAGCTTGAGGGAAACAAGGAAATTATTTGGAAGAAATAAATAATTATTTGTGAAGAATAAATATATGTAAATGAAATTTGTTTCAAAGAAATCACAGCTTGACAGAAACAAGAACATTCTTTGGAAGAAACAAATGATTATTTGTGAAAAATAAATATATGTGAATGTAATTTGATTCAAAGATGTCAATGCTTGAGAAAAACAAGGAAATTGTTTGGAAGAAACAAGCTCAAATAATGGATTCCCTTACCAGAAATAAATTGTAGATTTGAACGAAATCAAAAATTAATAGACACAAAGAAATAGAATCTTCCTAAGAAGAATTTCATTTCTTAGAAAACAATACTCCTCTTGGAAGGAATTGAGAATTAACAACAAAATTCAACTATAACAAACTTTATTGAATAATAGAAAAAATGTGACAGACACACTGTTTGGGTTCGATACTACAGAAGTCAAGATACATGATGATCCTGAAGCAGGTTGATCGCTGTTATTTGTATCCAACCTCAAATATTTGGCAGGTGGATCATCGGCTCTATCATCCGGTGCATCAGCATCAATAAAAATGTTTTGGAAATCACTGGAGTATTCACATCAATGACAGACGTAGCAGATTTCTTATTGCTCTCCTGAAAGTTTAGTATATACCCCAGTAATAATAGGCCAATTTCCGACCAAACCCGGACATTGATAATTACTAAACGGGACCTTTTTCAGTTTGTTTAAACAACTTCAAGTAACACCCTCAAGAAAGTCCCACGACCTTCTAAGTGGGATAGCGAAAATATGAAGGAAAAACTGGATGAATTATGCTCAAAATCGACAATTTTGATATCATCTCCTTATTGGTGGATCCAAGCTCAATAATACCTATTATCAATTTTATAGGAATCTGAATTCTCTACAAGTTTCATATGAGGCAGTTTTTCATACGACCAATATTGAAAGAGCTGCAGCGCTTTGAAATGGGGCAATTATCGAAAATACCATAATAGTAAATAACAGCTGACAAAGTAATCGAAATCTCAGTAGAATTAGGATACGACCCGGACATAAATAATTACCGGGACCTTTATTTGGTATGTTCGCACAACCGCTATATGCTATTCTGAGCAACAGGATGAAACTGCTGTTATTGGACAAGACACAGACCTTGCGGTTCTACTTACTGCTCTGTCTCCACCTCAGGTTGATATCAAATTCCTGATACCTGGTATCAAGGGTAAACCAGCTGAGTCATATAGCAGCAAGGAATGTCAGGAGTTCTTAGGACCACTGAAAGAATTAATACTCTTTCTACACGCTGCTACGGGGTGTGATACAACTAGTGCTATATTTAATATTGGTAAATTGAAGCCGTTCAGGCGCTTGCAACAAGATGAGGCACTACGTCTGCGAGTTGGAGTGTTCAACTCACCAAACGCCACACCAGACGACATTGCCACTGCTGGAGAGATGTTCATTATGTCTCTGTATCCAGGTAAAACCTCGGATGATCTTGGAAAGAGAAGGTTCCAGATGTATGTGAAAATCAATTCTCGGCTCCCTGCCAACAAGAAATTTGATCTGGCCCAGCTGCCTCCCACATCATCGTCAAGTAGAGAGCACTCATTACGAGTCTATCTTCATCAAGTTAGTTCCATTCAAAAAGTCGGTTCATTCAGTATATTTTTTGAACATATTCACTGCACATAGATTGTACTTGCAGGTCCAGGAATGGTTAGGAAATCCTCTACCGCCCACTGATTGGGGATTCGAGAAGGACGAAGAGGGTCACTTACGTCCAGTGACCAACCGAAGTAAGCCGGCTCCAGACCGCCTTCTCGAAATGGTATCTTGTAACTGCACACAAGGGTGTGAATCCAAAAAATGTTCGCGCAGAAGGCACAAGATGGTGTGTTCGAACATCTGCGGGTACTGCGCGGGGCATGGATGTAGTAATACGTTAAGAGAAGAGGACGAGGACAACGTCGACCATCCGGACAAAGACCTCGAGCCGATCCCGTGTACTGGTACGCCACCGAACATCCATAATTGCTTCTGTTTCCTCTATTTGAGGATGTGTTATTGTTTTATTTATAATAATTTTGTTTCAGAAACTGATGTGGAACTCAGCCTCGCTTGAAGACTCTAGCTCGCGAAGTAATAAAAACTATTTGTATTACTATTTACAATTAGATGAAACCATTATCCTTATTATTCACTCGATTGCAATAAAAGAATCATATGAAATGTAAAGAAATAGCTTTATTAATAGCGATTTTAGGCATGCTCCAGGAATTTCCTTGAAAATCCGGTTTTTCCAGGATATCTTGGCTATCTCACTGAAGAGGTCGTAGGACTCTCTTAAGCGTCATCCCGTGAGGCATCCGAACATATTGAGAGAAGATCCGTGTTTAGTAATGATTATCAATATCCGAGTCAAAACCTAATTCTACTGAGATTTCGATTACTTTGTCAGCAGCTATTATTATTACTACTGTATCAAAATATTATTAATTGCCAGGTGAACTTCAGAAATCCGAGGAATTACGTAACTGGTGCGAACAAATGAAATCGTTATTAATGATCCCAAATTCATAACAGAAGGAATATTCTGTGCTTTTGATCAGTTTTTGATGAATGAAAAAATATTCATGCAAAATGTCATTCACAACCGAACGATTATGGTATTTTCGATAATTGCCCTATTTCAAAGCGCTGCAGCTCTCTCAATATTGGTCGTATGAAAAATTGTTTCCCATGAAACTTGTAGAGAATTCAGTTTTCTATAAAATTGATAATAGGCATAATTGAGCTTGGATCCACCAATAAGGAGATAATATTGAAATTGTTGATTTTGAGCATAATTCATCTAGTTTTTCCTTCATATTTTCGCTATCCCACTTAGAACGTCGTGGGACTTTCTTGAGGGTGTTTCTTAAAGGTGTTTTAACAAACTGAAAAAGGTCCCGTTTAGTAATTATCAATGTCCGGGTCAAAACCTAAATTGACTGGGGTAATATTTTAATGCGGGAATAGATGAAATATATGCATAACAAGGAAATAAAAATTCCATAACATTGAAGTGCATTGATGACAATTTTTCATATGAAGAAAAGAGCTGTGATAATTTTTGTTCTAGTGATTATGTTCCCTATATAGTTACATGATATCTCAAAATACTTATACAGGGTATATCTAAATGACACCGAAAAAATTCAAGGGGTGATTCCTGAGTTTTAATATTCTCCCGAAGATGCTAACATATAATCAAAACATTTAACATACTAATTATCATTTGTTTCGTGGAAACAAATATTTTGTTTCAAGTGAACATTTGGTGACATTTGAATTAAAGAAATATTTATTTGACTGCATGGAATCTTCCATTGAAAATCATAGAAGAATTTGAACGCCATTTCACTGGAATATTTCAATATACAGCAGATTAGAAAGTATACTTATCTACGAAATATCACACATATACCTACCTATTCGTACATCCTTCTATGACCTACCAAATTGCACGGTTTGTCTTTTTGATGGAGATCGGTATGAAAACATCAGATAATCAACAAATCATAAAAAATTTCACGCCATTATTCCGATTTTCAAGTATGAATTACAATTCCTTACCTCTGAAAATTGGGACCAGATGACCCAAATGCCATTCTTCTGAAAAATCCATCACTACACATTAAGAGAATAGTGAAAATCTGTAAATATGCTGTGAAATTAACTATACTAAATCCCCACTGTACGATACGACCCGGCCAACCACATCATCAGAGATACAAAACGAATGCGTTATGGCGGGTCTGGTAGTTGTATACGTTTCAGACAAGGTTGCCAGATGGAGCCGGAGAGCTCGTGAACCTTTTATATTATCTGTATAAGACAAAACATTTTATAGTGATGAATCAAAGGATGAAGGTCTAACCCTTGCATGTCATCATCTCCTTAATTTTTCAAGTGTAAAAATGATTTGAAAAATTAACTTGCCACTGTAAACCTGAAATTATATTATGATGTCAATTAGACATTGTAGAAAAAAGATACGAATTGACAGACGGTTTTGATGAGAAGTAGGTGCCAGACGAGTCCAATGGTGAGGAAAATATAATTCGAAGACCAAAATTAAAGTTTGCTGACTGGACGTTTACCCGTTTTTCAAAAGTACTTGATGACCGATCATTTCAGGTTCGAAATTTTGCTTCAAATTGCGTATCAGTCATGTTCAGAATAGGTATTCAGCTCGAGTAAAGATACAACTTCATGTTGGGTTTGCAGGAGATCCAGCCATAAAACATCAATTCTTGAAATCATGTCAAAAAGCCATTGATGACCCAAAGACAAAAGCGCCTAATTTGTTGTCAGATCTGGCAACCCTGATTTTGGATATTATAGAAACAAGTCACGCCACCGAACTGAACAATAATTAAGACTTTAAGTTTTGGTTTGGTGATTTTTTCAGTCATGGGCATCGTCGATTTTACTTTGGTAGAAGAAAATAAGTCAGTTGTTTTTACTTTTTCTGGATCTGTATTCTCATTTTCCCAATCATGCGAACATTCGACTACACAACAAAAACAAGCGCATATAATCAAAGCAATATTTGATTTGGACCAAAAATTACTATATTTTGTTATGAATTGTGCTGTCATTCAAACGAACAATTCCATAATGTAATTTCAATAAGCGCATTTATTCGAGATGAATGACACACTCGCTCTGTTCAAATTATATTTTTTAAATACAAATTTTTTGTTTGTGCATGACAACTATATCAATTGTTCATATTTATATCAGAATTTTTTTTCGCCAACAATGTGATATTTCTGTTCAAAAAAATATTTATTTGCTCCAAGTAACATTTATTTCTTCGAAATAAATATATTTTCAACAAATGCTATTGTTTCACCCAAACAAATGTCATTCAAATGACCCGATGATTTCAAACAAAGAATTTGATTTGGTTTTAAGAAATAACAATTGTTTCTCGCAAATAACATTTATTTCTTGCAAACAAATATAAGTCAAACAAATGAGATTGTTTCACGCAAAGAAACGTTTTTCTCTGTGTTGATATACAGGGCATTTCATTTAATAGAAGTGATCCTGACCTTCTAGATTTTTTCCGATGTCCCCTGTATATGCGGCAATAATTTCTAGTTATGGACCCTGTTGTCTCATTCGTTTTAGAATCAAGTTTCTAGCTATCAAAGAACTCGAGCAATCGAGCTCCGACGCACTAATGCCCCACCCTGTATATACAATAAGGGTAGAATTAATGATGTAAATGAACGAAATGATCTCACTAAAACACAGTGGTGCCTACGTGAGTTTCACAAGATTTTGTTGTAGTCCCTTCTTTGTATTTGATAGGACGTCAGCAAGCATATTATAATTTCCGAATAATTCAACTAGGAAAAAGCCGAATACTCAAAGTGGATTGCAATGATCACAAAGAGAGAGAGAAACTCGAAGTCATTTTTTTTTTGTATATCGCTACTTTAGAGTTGGGAACCAACTCCCCAGAAGTCTAAACTTGTGTGGCAATAATTTCTAGTTATGAACCTAAAAAATTCTAAAATTGTTCCTTGTTGTCTCATTCGATTCGTTTTTGAATCGAGTTTTTATACACAGAGAAAAACGTTTCTTTGCGTGAAACAATCTCATTTGTTTGACTTATATTTGTTTGCAAGAAATAAATGTTATTTGCGAGAACCAATTGTTATTTCTTAAAACCAAATCAAATTCTTTCTTTGAAATTATCGGTTCATTTGAATGACATTTGTTTGGGTGAAACAATAGCATTTGTTGAAAATATATTTATTTCGAAGGAATAAATGTTACTTGAAGCAAATAAATATTATTTTGAACAGAAATATCACATTGTTGGCAAAAATTAATCTTGATATAAATATGACCAATTGATATAGTTGTCATGCACAAACAAAAAGTTTGTATTTAAAAAATATCATTTGAACAGAGCGAGTGTGTCATTCACCTCGAATAAATGCTTATTGAAAATACATTATGGAGTTCGTTTTGTATCTCTGATGTGGTTCGCCGGGTCGTATCGTACAGTGGTGATTTAGTATAGTTAATTCCACAGCATATTTACAGATTTTCACTATTCTCTTAATGTGTAGTGATGGATTTTTCAGAAGAATGGCATTTGGGTCATCTGGTCCCCATTTTCAGAGGTAAGAAATTGTAATTCATACTTGAAAATCGAAATAATGGCGTGAAATTTTTTATGATTTGTTGATTTCCTGATGTTCCCATACCGATCTCCATCAAAAAAACAAACCGTGCAATTTGGTAGGTCATAGAAGGATGTACGAATAGGTAGGTAGTTATGTGCGCTATTTCGTAGATTAGTATATTTTCTAATCTGCTGTATATTGAAATATTCCAGTGAAATGGCGTTCAAATTCTTCTATGATTTTCAATAGAAGATTCCATGCAGTCAAATAAATATTTTTTTCATTCAAATGTCACCAGCTTCACTTGAAACAAAATATTTGTTTCCATGAAACAAATGATAAATACTTTGTTAAATGTTCTGATTCTATATTAGCATCTTCAGGAATCACCCCTTGACTTTTTTCGGTGTTATTCAGATATACCCTGTATGAGTATTTTGAGATATCATGTAACTATGTAGAGAAAATAATCACTAGAACAAGAATTATCACAGCTCTTTTCTTCATATAAAAAATTGTCATCAAAATGCACATCAATGTTATGGAATTTTGATTTCCATGTTATGCATATAATTCATGTATTTCCGCATTATAATATACTAAACTTTCAGGAGAGCAATGAGAAATCTGCTACGTCTGTCATTGATGTGAATACTCCAGTGATTTCCGAAAACATTTTTATTGATGCTGATGCACCGGATGATAGAGCCAAATATTTGAGGTTGGATACAAAAAACAGCGATCAACCTGCTTCAGGATTATCATGTATCTTGACTTATGTAGTATCGAACCTTAACAGTGTGTCTGTCACATTTTTTCTATTATTCAATAAAGTTTGTTATAGTTCAATTTTGTTGTTAATTCTCAATTCCTTCCAAGAGGAGTATTGTTTTCTAAGAAATGAATTTCTTCTTAGGAAGATTCTATTTCTTTGAGTTTATTAATTTTTGATTTCGTTCAAATCTACAATTTATTTCTGGTAAGGAAATCCATTATTTGAGCTTGTTTCTTCCAAACAATTTCCTTGTTTTTCCCAAGCATTGACATCTTTGAATCAAATTACATTTGCATATATTTATTTTTCACAAATTATCAATTGTTTCTTCCAAAGAATGTTCTTGTTTCTGTCAAGCTCTGATTTCTTTGATACAAATTTCATATACATATAATTATTCTCCACAAATAATTATTTATTTCTTCCAAATAATTTCCTTGTTTCCCTCAAGCTTTCATTTCTTTGATGCAAATTATACTTATTCACCATGAATAATTCTGATCATAAATCCAAAGAAATAGTTTTGATTCAAACAAATATACACTTTCTTCCAAATTATAAAACATATCATTTCCAATAAATTATATAGATACAAAAAAATCACTTATTTGAAAAATCAAAAGAATGGAAACTTTGATTCAACCAAGCTTGTTTGTTGGACCTATTCAAACTTCGGATTTCTTTGAATTTAACAATATTTGTTAAATTCAAAGAATTGTTTTTCTCTGTGTAGCTATCATAGAACTCGTGCAATCAAGCTCCGACGCACCAATGCCCCACCCTGTATAAGTATAATAAATTGAATATCATTAATTCATTATTATGTGAAATCTAGAAGTGGGCGGATGAGATGACTCCTCATTCTTTCCTGGAATGTCGCATGCGTTCAATCTTATATCCATATCTCATTTACTTGTCAGTAACAAGTCTCATTTAACTATATCTTATTTTGTGAAACATAAAAAACTCCAAGAACAATAGGTGATCAGACGACCATTTTATCGAAGATGTATTTGAAAAACAAAAACCAAGGGTACACCCACTTTTATATATCGGTCGGCATCATGAGTGACCGTCACGAAATCACTGGCGCAATTGCTCGTACTTGTACTTGACTGATTACCTACAGGGTGCCCCAGCTAAATTATGCCAGAAACCCTATAATGACGGTAGTATGTCACATAGATGTCACAGCCACACACAGAAAAGAGAACCGTTGGGGAAAAGGACAAACTTTCGTCGCAGTAAGATATACTCCATGAAAACGTTGAAATAATTCAGCTATCTGTCATTCGTAGTGAAACTTGATGCGAAGAATTGTAATCGACCAACATAGCATCCTGGAAGAATTTACCACGAATATATTGGGTGGGACACCACCAATCAAGCTGTTGAATTCATGTTCTGCATTGTTACCAAAGTTGATAAGAGAATATAATGCATAATATCTAGATTGCCGCACCATTAGCATTGAATTTACTAAGAATACATTCAAGGTAAATATCACTTCCAAAGTAGGTATTTGAAGAGACGATTCATTGACTTTTCCAGTGTTGAAAGCCAGCTCAAAAAAATACTAATATTTTTTCTTCATTCCATTTGGAAGTCATATCCAACCTGAAAAGCTGAAACTGATGAAACTGCATGTTGTAGATATAGATAGATAGATGTAGGTTCCTACGCAGGCAAAGTGTCTCTCAAGTTTCCATGAATTTTCTTAGGTACCTCGTTCCTGGAATCACACGGAAAATTTGAAGGTAATATTCTGTTTGTATGAGGAACAAATATTATTATATCGGATGACCTTTAATAAAATGATAAGTAGGTAGGTATAAATAATGAAATTTGTTATACCTCGAGATATACCCAATCATATGTATAAGTATAGTATACCTACCTAGTACCTACCTACCTCTAAGTAGCTTTATTAGTTTAGTGTGTTGAATGGTAATTCATACAAAAAATGCACCATTTGTCTCTTGCTCATTAAACCTAATTCCTGAAAACTAATTACTCAGATTTCATCATCTCCATATACACCCATATAGTTTTTTCAAAGTTCACAAATGTTGGAAAATTCTTTTATTCAATGTAGCAAACGTCAAGAACATATTTGAAGGAGTTATCATTCTTTGAAATGTGTGAAAGATCATCACTTGAGACATCTTCGTGAAACTCAAATCTCCAAGAGTTCATACTCACTACCCAATGGGCACACGTGCGTTTTTTCAACGTATTATCAACGTAGAAGTTAGATAGACGTTTATGGTCAAAAAATTCAACGTTGAAATATGGTTGAAGTATTTAAAGTTAAATGTAAACATTTTCTTAACGTTTTGAAAACTATATGTCCTGACGATCTGTTGAAATTATGCATTTATAAAACATTCGAAATGAACGTTTCTTCAACGCGAATCTGTCACCATTTTTTGACCAAGAGTGAAAGAAGAACGCGAATGAAACGTTTTTCAACAACGTTTTCCATCTGTTATTCGTCAACGTGTAACATAAGTTGTCGATGCACTTTATTCCATATCATAGGCAAACTGTTCAAGGCGGAGAACTAACGTTTGTACCAAACGTTCATTGAACTCTTGAAATGGAGTTGAATCTAAACGTTTCATGAACGTATTGAGAACGATATGTCGTGACGATTTGTTGAAATTATGCATTTATAAAACGTTTCTCTTAAATGTTAGTTAGACGTTTGAAATAAACGTTTCTTCAACGAGAAACTGTCCAGAACGAGAGTGAAAGAAGAACGCGAATGAAATGTTTTCAACAACGTTTTTCATCTGTTATTTGTTAACTGTAATATAAGTTGTCGTTGAACTATATTCTATATTATAGTTGAACTGTTCGAGGAAAACCAACATTTGTACCAAACGTTTGTTGAACTCTTGGAATATAGTTAAATCCAAACGTTTCATGAACGTATTGTAAACGATATGTCCTGACGATCTGTTGAAACTATGCGTTCATAAAACGTTTCTCCGAAACGACATTCAGACGTTCGAAATAAACGTTTGTTCAACACGAATCTGTCACCATTTTCTGACCGAGTGTGGAAGAAGAACGCTTATGAAACGTTTTTCAACAACGTTTTCCAATTATTATTCTTCAACGTGTAATGTAAGTTGTCGTTAATCTATATTCTATATCATAGTTGAACTGTTCAAGGAAAACCATCGTTTGTCCCAAACGTTTCTCAAACTCTTGTAATCAAGTTGAATCTAAACGTATATGTCCTGACAATCTGTTGAAATTATGGATTCATTCATAAAACGTTACTTCGAAACGTTAGATGTTCGAGATAAACATTTTTGTAACGCGAATCTGTCAAAATTTTCTGACCAAGAGTGGAGAAGAACGTTTTTCAACGTTTTCCAATTGTTATTCGTCAACGTGTAATATAAGTTTTCGTCAAACCATATTCTATATCATCCTCCTGGTGAACTAACGTTTAGCCAAAACGTTTATTGAACTCTTGAAATGAACGTTACGTTTTGAAATTATTCCATAACGGTTGGTAGAAGAAAAAGTTCAATATATGTTTCCTAACAACGTTAGATAATCGTCATCAGACAACGTGTATTCATTCCGATTACATCTCGTCAACGCTCACACCAAGAGTTCAGGTACAAATACGAGTATTCGCGCAAATTTGAATAAGGATACGTGAAGATTGGTACGTCACTTGGAAGGAATTGGAACAGAAAAAATACATGGACACATATCAGGTTAGTAAGTTATGATAATGACAATTGCAATAATTATGAGAATGATAAAAAATTCATTGTGGCCACAAAAATGACGAGAAGTGATCTAGCTTAAACGTTCGAGTAACGTTCGAAAAACCGAAAATTGGACGATTGAAAATTGATCCAAAATAAACGTTGAAAAATTTTATTTTATCAACTCGTTGAAATCGTCATTATCAAACGTCAATCAAACGTTGAATAAACCTTCATTTCAGACAATTATGAAACGTCGAAACATCACGTTCATGTCACGTTGATACTCAAAATGAAAAGACGTTCTCAAAATACGTTTATTTCTAGTAAGTAATTTGGTTGAAAAAAAAATTTCATCGTGCGACATATTTTCGTTAAATCAACGTTTGAGAAATACCCCTTATGAACGTTTGGTCTCAAATCATTTAGCATCGTTTTTCCAACGTCACTGTGCTTATTGGGTAGCTAATGAAGTTTACTACATACTCGATGATAATCATGAGTTATCTTTCAAATAGTATTTAATAAGAACAATATAATCAGCATAAGCTCCAAATAGGCATCAGGAAGAAAATAATTGGCCTCAACCATCTCTCAACTGCACTGAATAATTGGCGAGGTGCATTGTACTCGATCGCACCAAAAAGTAGGTACGTCATTTATACATCAGAATGACGTTTGGGGTACCTATAAGTTCATATGCGGTATTAAAGAAACATGATATTACACCAGGAATCTTCGTAGAGGTTCATTTGTGATTATATGTCGGGTGGTCACAGAAAAAAACGGAAGTTTTTATTTTCCTCGTGGTTTCATCATTTTTCAACCGAATTCGAATTTCTTGACGTCATTCTGTAGCTAAATGGTTATAGTATACGTATACAGTGCAATATTTATTGAAAATTCCATAATCGAGAAAACAAAAAGGTGGAGTATCTCAAACATTTGTGATTTACAAAAACCGCTGGCGAATTAGAAAATCAGAATGTTCCTTACCTGTACCGATATTATCTCAGACCATTCATTTCTGAAGAGAATGGATACCCGAACATCGAAATCGCACGAATAGTTCAGATATACACTCACTATCTCGCTCACTATCAAATTCCATTCGATTTCGAATTTCGAAGAAGCTGTATTACAGAGTGGAATATTTGAAAATTCCATAATTGAAATAACAAAATGGTGGATCAACTCGAACAGTTGTGATTTAATCCACCATGTTTGTTTTTTTTTTCAATAATGAAATTCTCAAATGTTCCACTGTGTTATTCAGCTTATTATCTTTGAAATGACTTTGGATAATCCAAGATCTATTGAGATTTGATCAAGCCAAAAACAAAATAATGATAATCGAGATTAGCACATTATTCACTCCTTATATCTCCTGGACTATTAGTTCGATTTCGATGGTCTAAAATGACATCGGTAGAGGTTGGCAAAATTCTGATCTACTTATTCGCCAGCTTTTCAGCATTTCAGCTACAAAATGACGTCGAGAAATCCGAATTCGGTTGAAGAATGATGGAATCACGAGGAGAATAAGAACTGCCGGTTTTTTTTGTGACCACCCGATACATTGTTGTGACTTAGTCCATGGTATATACCTCCAAATAGTCCCATGTTCAATCCTGACGCTATCATTAGTATGCATCTCTATATTATTATATCAATAGCTACTCATTTTTATCTGAAATTATGGAGCGAGCGTCTGATTTTCAATTTTGAATCGAAGTTTTCAGGAAAACTAATGTAATCGACTACACTTATCACTGTAAGTATTGAATTCTGGTACCCGGTTCATGAACATTTAATCCAATTTCTGATGCTCTCATCAGATATACCATTTCGCTTTATAATTGTGAACTTATTAATTTCAATGAACGTATACTGTTGTTAATAATGACGGGCATTTTACTAATTTTAAACACACTTTTTGTTCGCGATGCTCACTTTCTTTCTGTGGATGAACCATAAAATTCGTTAATTATGATAAATATTCACAGCTTTTTCCTGGGAGAGCCATAGAGCGAGCAGAAGTCTATATTGTTATTCTGGGGGTTTCGTTTGTATTAGTATTTAACCCTTGCCGTTCAGCCTCGTAACTTCCTGCTATATTCCTGCGGTCCCTTGGGAGCCCGTAAAAGTCCTGTGAGCTCAATCCTTATGCCTTCTTGTAGTGTCCTCCTTTGGAGATATATAGGTAGGTGATATTGTTTTCATCTCAAATCACCGAATCGATATTCTGATCTGCAGAAATGATGAATATCTCTTGATAAACTGATGAAAAAATATTTTGTTGTGATTCTGAATGAATATATTATTGAATGTTTGATAAGATTGTTCACTTCATTTGAGAATTTTTCAGTTCCTTTTTCTTTCACCAATCTCTTGATTCGAATATTTCATGTTTCGTTGTGAAAAATGTCGATTCCTGACGTCATAATCTTGAATAGAATCATGATTCCTTCATTTGAAGAATTTACATTGTAAGCGCAACATTCCTTGTTTTGAAGGAATTCATGGAGAACTCATCATCTGTGAAGTTTTACATTCACTTTGAACTACTAATTCTCCTCCCACTCACTTCAAACATATAACGCCCAACTAAATTTGAAGAAAAAGTTGGAGGAATTCCTTAAATTGACACAATTTATTGAGAGGTAAGAACTCCTTTTCTATTCTTCTGGCAGCTTTGTTTAGGATGTTATACTGTGTCAATACTGATACAGAGTGTGATATTGAAATATATTGGAAATATCAGTGTGGTACGTCTATGAAAGACCTATAGAGTTTCGTCAAAATATAATGGAAGCAATTCAACAGTTGCCATAAATTGAAATTTCGGAAAAGTGAAAAACAGGAGTTTTCGTCCCAGACCAGAAATTCCATGAATATTCATAGAATATCATTTTTGGAGATTGGGAATATTCATGAACATGCCAGGGATATACATATCTTCGACGGGATATTTCCTGGATGTGCTGGTGGGGAAGAATGTATATATTATTATATTCCTAGAATGTTCACACGGACTATTCCATCCCTTCATATTTAGAATATACCTATAATATTCTAGAAATATTCATAAACACACCAAAATCTTGATACATACTAATAAAGATGAGCTTATATGGGCTTGAAACATGTACGATGATCTGATTGAGTAATTTGATCCCTATCAAAATTGTGATGATGGCTTTGTGTTCCTGGTTCATGGTAACTAACCACTCCACTTTGAGATACGATGGATTTCTACCACATTCCTATCATAATAAATGATTGATACTCGCATCTACAAAATATAATATATATAGTTATTGATGTTTATACAATACTATATTTCATTGAAACACATGAGAATAATAATTATGGAATATTCCAAGAGTATTCAAATCACATTATGCAGTCGAGAATATTCCTGGAATATTCATACCTGAATATTCCCTGAACAATCCAACTGGAATATTCTTGGAATATCCCGTGTATATTATTTCAGAATGTTACTAGAATATTCAAATTTGAATATTCTTTGGATATTCCTGAGGCACATATATATTCTAGGAATATTCGGTGGATCTTCGGAATATTCTCTTCTCTTTCAGCATATTCATAGAATAGTCTAGGAATATCCAGAGCTGTCTAGGTTGAATGACACAATTCTTGCAATATGCCGAGAACCATCGATTGGTAAGAGACAAATCGGTTAAATCGATAGCAAATGTAGTCTTCTAACTACTATACTCCCTGAAATGGATACGTTTCGATACCAGTCACCCTGTATAAATATACATGATATAAATGTTGAGTTGTGGAGCTAGAAGGTAGTGAATAAAATTTATGAAAAATATTTCTTACGCACTGGTTGAATTTAAATAAAAAACAACGCTGTCTCCCCTCGAATGACGAAGGGAAATGGAATCAAAGGGCATACATAATTCGATGAGAAGCAGACGATCCGTCAGCAAACCATCACTAGCGTCATCTCATTAAAGTGTTTGCCGAACCACTGAAGTTTACTCAAGATTATGAGACCTTCTTGAGATTGGTTATTACAGTCCTAACGTCTTTGTCTCCAAGACAATATTATATCTACATTGCCGTTAAGTTACGTTCAAACTTACGGATTACAGCCCCTTGTTTGTTTTGCCTTAGTCGACTGAAAACAATCTTATTAGCCCTCAAACGAGAAGGCTGCCTTCTCCTTTAAATACATTAAATATTTTGTAGAATGCGAGGAAGTTGTTCAATTCAGAATTAGTAATCATTCTTAATGTTGATATAAAAAATAATCACAAAAATCTAGTAGTTGCTAGGCCGCTGTCACATCTTCTATTATCAAACAGTAATTACATCCCAAAATCTTACTTTCACGTTTGGGTGGGCAAAACAGTGGGGTGGGTATCAATTCGTCGTTGAATTTACAAAGGGGCGTATATCGGAGAAAGGCGAAAATTGTGTTTTTGGTTAACAAATGGCGCCGGAGTTGATTCATTTGCTCTCAAATTGGCGTATATCAATTCCTGATAGTTTATAGGTTATGTTATTTTTTAATTCAGGCGTATATCTGAAATGAGTGAAATATTCCGAAGCAAAACGGCGGATATGGAATACGCCCATATAATATAGCATTTTTGTGTAAAAATAGTATGAAAAATTCAACACAAACTGGCGAATATAAATTAGGGTACTACTCAACATCATCGAATCTTATCATTTCTTCAGTTTCCCTAATAGCACACAACGTCCTAGGGACGTCCATATTTGGTACAATTCACGTCCAAATGTCCCGAACCAAAAATTAGTGTCCTTGGGACGTCCCATCCCGTACATCTCATGCAATGTCCGAGCAAGAACGTCCACGGAATGTCCCAGCTGGTACATCATTTCAAATGTCCTAGAAAATGCATCCCTTAGACGTCCCACGTGGTACATATTGTAGAATGTCCATGCAAGGACGTCCTTGGCATGTCCCTGATGGGATATGATTTTGGTATGTTCCATCGGATGTCCCGAGTAGTACATATTCTAGCATGACTTCAGATCTTATATAATGTCTTTTCTAGACAACCATGGAATGTCCCTGATGGTACATTCCTTCAAATATCTCTGCACAGACGCCCTTAATATTTCCAGGATCGTATAACAATCGAATGTCCCTTAGGGATATCCGTCGGATGTCCCAATTGGTACATGAACTGTACTCTTCCAATGTCTTAGAAATAACGTCCTATGGACGTCCCAGTCGGTACTTTCAATGTGTTGTCCCTGCGAGGACGTTAACTTACTCCTCGCCGACGAATAATTGCTCGTAGGCTATAAGTACTCCTCGTCAATGTCCTTCACGTAACTCCATTGGACATCCTTGGCACACTTTTTGGGAACCTTCTACGGATCATCAAATCAACTGGATGTCCTAATCAGTTATGCAAGATCTGGTCCTAGAGGGACCCAGAAAAATTCAAATTCAAAAATAATTCTTACGTCCCTGGGACATCCTATGGACATCCAATTGATATCCCCTAGCGTTGCTGATAGGTTGTCCTATGGATGTCCTAAGGATGTCCTCTGTAGTGCTTGATGAGGAATTTTGTAGGATTTAGGTATTCGATAGTTAGATAGTCCCAGGGACATCCCTCAAGGACGTTCCTAGTTGATCCTCAAGCAAGACATTTGTGCTTCCCACAGACGTCCAATGGACGTCCACGGTACCAAATTCGATCGTCCTATGGACGTCCTGAATGTCCCGACAGGACGTCCTATGGATATCCATGGGATATAAGTGTGTTATTAGGGATATTTAGTTTTCATGAGCTTCTATTTGGTATTGTCGGCTATTGACTAAAATATTGAATTTTCATCATGATGGATCTTAGTGGAGTATAGACCGATGGAGAAAGAAACTGTGGTGGTTTCCAGTGACTGACTTGTTTGCAAAAAAGTGGGATGGTGATTTCCCAGACTCTAAAACTCTTTCCAGAGCACGGAAACAATTGATCCCAGCTCATAGATGTGTTTCCTAGATATCAATCAGGTATGTTCTGCGAATTCAAAAAATCCATACTTCCTTAAAACACTTGTATCTTCTGCGTGAAAGAAGATATCGACGTGAATCAAAAACCATTGTGGTAATAAGGGATCACACTCCAACTCAATACCTGATAAAACTGAGTTTAATCACTCACTTTTGCCATAGGGCGTTAAGAAGTTAAGCTTGAAATAGTAACTGGTATCTTTTTCTGTATAACCAAGTCATCAGCCTTTTTTCGAAACTCTAGATCAGGTCAACACCTCAAACATGAATCTATGATTTGGTCGGAATTTCAGCAAAATCGGACAAGAAATAAACAAGTTACAGGGCGATAAACTCTGCAATTTTTTTTGTCGGCCGTTTTTTTGCCGATAAGTGTATTATGTTACATTGCAAAAGATCGAAGAATACCTAGCATTCTTCCGAAATCTTCTCAATGTTCCTCTCTGAATTATTCATTCTCTATATTCATATGATTATTCTTGATTTTTGATTTCAGACTGCAACTGATTTGCGTTTTGTATGTACTTTGCTTTATAATCTCAATGGGCTTAAATGAACATGATCATGAAATCACATTCACTATGAAGGGTGTATATCGTTATTTTTCGAAATTCACCCTCTAGGAATGACATTTTCATTATCTATTTATCAGGACCAGCTTCTATATATTATATTCTTAGTGTTCACAAAGATTTGACGGAATTGGCTCATTCTTCTTCAGATAGTGACATCATGAACATTATGTAAACCTCACATTGCATCTCCTCAGAAATATTCTCCATGAGCGTACGGTAGGTACCAATACTATTTCGTTATAGAAGTACAGTCAATTCGGAGAAAGCTAAAATAATAGCGAGAAAGGCATTGAATGATCACAGTCCCCATTTTCCACTATGCCACGAACATTTATATTGTAAATTACTAAATAATATAAATTGGAACTATCGAAAGGTGTCATAGACCTACTCCTTTATTAGTATAGGATGATTAGAGACATTTAGGCTAGAAATTCTACTGAAGGATTCGCAGACACCCAGACACCACCAGATATTCCATGAATATTCATAGAATATTATTTTTGTATATTGGTAATATTTATGAACATGCCAGGGATATACATCTCTTCTACGGAATATTCCCTGAATGTGCTGGTTGGGAAGAATGTATATATTCCTAGAATATTCACAAGGAATATTCCCTATATATTCAGAATGTACCTATAATATTTTAGGAATATTCAGATGATATTCGGAATATTCCAAAGATAGTACAGGAATATTAATAAATGAATATTCCTGGAATATTCCACTCAACATATTCATAATTGGAAGAAGCTGCCCACGATGCACTCGAACTCGTGACTTTTAGATTGTCAGAGCAACGCCTCAACCACTAGGCCAGCAATCGAGTTGGAAGATATTGTACATAACAATTTCTTATAGAGCGTTGTTCAGAATCGGATTATGAACACTTCATGTTTCAAAATCTTGATACATAATAATAAAGATGAGCCTATATGAGCTCGAAACATGTACGATGATCTGATTGAGTAATTTTATCCCTATTAAAATTGTGATGATGGCTTTGTGTTCCTGATTCCGACCACATTTTTATCATGAATAATGTTTGATACTCGCATCTATAAAATATAATGAAGTAATTGGTGTTTATACTATACTATATTCCATTGAAACACATGCGAATAATGAAAATGGAATATTCCATAAATATAACAATCAGGATATTCAGTTGAGAATATTCCTGGGATATTCATAACTGGAATTCCCTGAACAATCCAACTGGAATCTGAGATATTCCATGTACTTATATCATTTTGGAATATTCCGAGAATGTTCAAATTTGAAGATTCTTTGGATATTCCAAAGGCACATATATATTCTAGGAATGTTCGATGGTTATTCGAAAAAAAATACTCTTCTTTTTTTCGAGAATATTCTATGGATTATCCAGTGCTGTCTGGGCAGCCATTGGTAATCGGACATATGAAATGAATATTCATAGAATATTTCTTGCAGGATGGGACTTTCCTACATGATATAATATAATCCTGAGACAATTAACTGGGAAATTATAAAGAGTATGTCTGAACGTTGCCAAAATATACATAGAAAATGTTTTGCTGTTCAAGCATTATGTCCCGGACTTAAATGCATGTCATTATCCTCTGCGCCCAAAAGTGTGACGAAGTTACATGGGTTTCACTATACAGTGCAGTATCAATCATTCTTTGGTCCTGATGAGCCTAGTTGTGGAATATGCAGAAGACACAATATTGAGTGAACAGAATAGCAGACATTATAGGTACATAAGATGGTTGAAAAATAAATTATATATGTCACAGTTTTCGAGAGGATTAAGTATATACGACCCACCTACAATATACACCAATAAATGTGCAGTATCAATTATTCGTTGGTCCTGATGAGCCTTATTGTGGAATAGGTGCAAAATATTGTTTATACATCGCACGAATTGTCTGAAATGGATGATGTGGGGTAAAGTGGCCAGGAGGTGGCCGCTTTACCCCATTCCTAGCCACTTTAGTCCCCCGCAGTTTGTTTTCAATATTTCAATATTGGTTTCAGTTGAAATGCCACGAAAGTATCGAAGACAGACTGACCAATGCAACTGGTCCAGTGAGAATATGCTCAGAGCCATTCGAGCTGTAAAAGATCAAGGAATGGCATACCTAACAGGTAGTAAGCAGTGCAATATTCCTCGGAATACATTGAAGAGAAGAGTTCTTGAGAAAAATAAAAATGCAAAGATGGATATAAAACTCTTGGGTTCAAAATTACCAGTATCTTCAACAGAATAGGAGTTGGAGATAGTGCATCATATCAAAGAGATGGAAAAGAGATTTTACGGGTTAACGAAGATGGATATAAGACGATTGGTTTTTCAGTTAGCTGAAAGAAATCAGCTCAAACATAATTTCAATCGAGAAAAACAGATTGCAGGAGAGGATTGGCTGCGTGGTTTCAGAGATAGACATCCTGATATAAGCATGAGGAAACCAGAAGCTACAAGTGTGGCTCGAGCAAGTGGTTTCAATAAGCCGAATGCTGAAAAAATTTTTTCTTTATTAAACGAATGCACATCGAGAAAACATTACAATCCACATAGAATTTTCAATGTTGATGGAACAGGAATAACCACGGTGCAATCAAAATCAAGTTTTTGCCCAAAAAGGTCGAAGACAAGTTGGCGCCATTACCTCTGCGGAAAGAGGAATTCTCTCAACTGCTGTTATCTGTATGTCTGCTGACGGAACATTCATACCTCCCATTAGATATTTTCACTCAATGGTTTCAGCATTTGTTGCAATCAGCGAAGCCTTCGGCAGATGATCCATGCCTACTGATTCTGGATGGTCACATGACCCATACAAAAAATTTGGACTTCATAAAGTTAGCACGGCGAAATTTCGTTACAGTTCTATGCTTGCCCCCTCATTGTAGCACTACTACCACTAGATGTTTCCTTCATGGGTTCACTGATTACCTTTTATGTTCAAGAAATCGAGAAATTCTTAAAGGAACATCCAGGTAGAACTATAACACAATTTCAAGTTTCTAAGTTGTTTGGTGAAGCTTACATTCGAGCATCAACCCCATCCACTGCAATCAAGAGATTCAGACATTGTGGAATTGTACCATATAACCCACAAGTATTCACAGATGCCGATTTTGCGCCTTCTGAAGTGACTGATATTGCTATAGATGTTTGGAAAAACTATGAATCGAACTGTACCTTTACATCAATAAAAATCTTGTTCAGAACATAACATCGTCAAAAACATTTATTCAACATTTTGGTAAAGGTTTACCATGGTTGAATTGGTGGCCACTTTAGACACATCAATTGGCCACTTTACCCTTACCTATGGGGTAAAACGGCCATTTTGCACTTTTCCATATATTGAGCATTTACCGATTGCACTACATTCGGAGTGAAAGTATTCGACAAGAAGCTGATAGTAGATCGACTGGACAATGTATGGGTTCAATACTATCAAAGTGTGGTCGACCGTTTTCCCAAATTTTGCTATAATTCCTTGGGGTGGCCGTTTTACCCACATCTCCCCTACCTGTTGCCTGTGGAGGCGGAAATTAGAGAATGGGCTACTGGACTGGTAGTGATTATTTGGTATTTTTTCCTGTTTTTCATGGGAACCAGAACATAAAAAAGCATAGTATTACAATACAAGTTCCTATATATGCGATTTTTTCAGTTGATTCCGGAGCTACGATAAGCTAAATGATAATAATTGTTATACTAGGCCAGTAATACTTTGAAGAACATGAATTCCGACATGATACGAATTTATTCTTCAGATTTATAATATGAGCTTAGATTCTTGATAACAGTTATACAGGGAGAATCATTCTCACAATAACTCAGCATAGGCAAAAAAATAATACCATCAATTTTGTTGGCTTCATCTCTGGACAACCTGTACCTATATGTGCAAAAATTGAAAACATACATTTGTGTGATGATTTGATGATCTTTTTATTTTTGGTTGGGGTTGGTGGAAAGGCAGGAGTGTGAATGAAAATGAAAGTTCGTACTTATAGGTATATTCAGTGAATTTGGAGCATTCAATATTAATATGAAACTATAAATTTCAACATTTATTATAGCGAATTATGAACATCCAATTCAAAATATCGAAATAGTATTTATAGCTGAACAATGATTCGTGAACAACTTTTCGAATGAAACCTCATCGAAACAATATTGACTTTGGATGTCAGTTCTTCCCCAGTAATCGAGTTTAATTTCGCACGTAATTGAAATCCCCGAAAACTTTCTGATTGGCTTTGTAATTATGGCATCAATTTTAAATGGCAGATCCAAAGAACGTCGCGCTTCACTTTCAGCGCCAACTTCGCTCTTTATATGGATATACCCTTGCATACTTGTAATTGCTGGCAGGGATTAAGTAATAGATGATTTTCTTAATTATTCATTTCAATTTGTAGATCCTTCATGGAGACCTGAATTATAAAATATTCTGGGTCTCACGACAACATGCTTGCCAGGAAATTGAACTATGAGAAATGCAAGATAAGTCGTAACATTTCAATATTTGATAAGGGAAACACGAATGTTTACGGGTATGACTATCTGTGTGGGTCATCATCTTGTTATTCTTCATTCTCATTGATGTGGTCGAAAATCTGATGATCACAGGCGCCGCTTACACGGCAGCAGGAGGGTGGGTCACCCATGAGAAACACTAACAGGGGCGACGTCATTGTTCTCGTCGATAAAAATATTTATTAGCTGTTTTAAAGAATGTTATAACCTTTGAAAGATATACAGTGTGTCCATTTAGTGCGTAATTCTTCGATATCTCGAAATCCATTATCACTAGAGAAAAAATTTTGGAAACAAATTTCTTCCGTTATTGGAGGTTCCATTTCAAAAATATTTTCAACAATACTGGGTGTTTTATAAAAGCGGAAGGACTCGGAGACGAGTTTTTTCAAATAGAACACCCAGTATTTTTTATTCAAAATCCATTTCGTTACGGTTTAGCTCTACATCGCTGTGAAAAAAATTGGATTCGGTTGAGGCGTTGCCAAGTTATAATTGATAAACCCATTTTTACTACTATTGAAGGGTCATGTTGAATTGGGTATGGTATATTCATTTATTAAAATTTTCAGAAGATTTTCTGCATACAGTGGTTGCAAGGTCTCACGTACACCAATCCAGTAATTTTGCGAGATTATCCTTTACAGGGTGTTAAAGTTTACACTCTGAATATTGTAAGATTCAGACGACGTTCACTAGAGATTTTCAAATGGAACACCCTGTATTTTTCATCATAGATTTATTTCGACATCATTCGCCTTTGCATCGCTGAAAAAAAAAATTGGAATCGGTTGCGGGGTTTTCAAGTTATGAGTAATTTCCTTATGTTCATCACTATCTTAGAGCAACTTATGAGACATGGTTCCGTTATTTGATCTGATTGTGGGAATATTGCTTGCCACATGACATTCGAGGTTCTACATAGATCATTCAGGTATCTTTGCGATATAAGCATTGTCAAAATGTGAAAAGAACGTGTCAAAAGCAAAACGCCTGCCTTTAAAACAACTTCTACAATACAAACAATGGAGATTTGAATTGCGAGAATAAGGAAATTTTTTTGAAATTTGGACCACTTTTATTGTCGTTATTTCCACAAACCAAATCTCCATCAAACTTGAATGATGCAAACTCTACATAATGATACAAACAATATTTCTTCACTACGCGGGTTTCGGGAGGGAATTCAGCAAAATTTCAAATGAATTCAAGATATATTCGATTGTGACGATGTTTGACAGGTCATTACACGAATAATGGAAGTGTACTTCGAAAAATTAATTCGTTGTCTGCAAAAAATCTGTGAAAGTAGCATTTTGGATCAATTTGTCAAATCCACTCTGTTTTAAATTCAAACTTGGAGAGCGTGCAAATGTAAAAATATATGAATGGTCAATGAAGAAATTTGATTATTTGAATGAAAGAACTATGACGTAAAAATTATACTCCGAAATAGTAGTGAAAATAAGGAAATTATCCATAACTTGACAACGCCGCAGCCGATTATGATTTTTTTTCAGAAATAAAAAGGTGAAAGATGTCGGAATGAATTTGTGAAAAAAATACAGGGTGTTCCATTTGAAAAATACTAATGAATGCCATCTGAAACTTGCAGAATTCTAAATGCGAAATAGGGCACCCTGTTGAAAAACATGTCGCAAAATTACTGATTTATATACGTGAGACCTTGCTACTACCGTATGCCAAAAATATTTTCATAATTTGAATAAATGAATATACCATGGCCAATTCAACATGACTCTTCAATAGTGGTACAAATAGATTTATCAATTATAACTTGGCAACGCCGTAACCGATTTCAATTTTTTTTACAGCGATGTGAAGGTAAACCTCGGCGGAATAATTTTCGAATAAAAAATACAGAGTGTTCCATTTAAAATAACTCGTCTCTGAGTCATCCCGCATTTATAAAACACCCAGTAATGTTGAAAATATTTTTGAAATAAGCAACTTGAGTAACTGAAGTAGTTTTTCTTTCAAAGTTTTTTTCTATAGGTTATGGCTTTGGAGATATCGAAGAATTACGCACTAAATGGACACACTGTATAAACTGAATAGCCACCTGTAGGGGCGTGCGGAGGGGGAGGCAAGGGGGGGCGCTCGCCTCCTCCTCCTAGCGCCTGGTCTTTACTCATCAGATACTTTCTAAACAAGATTCATTTGCATTATTCAATTCCTATTCTGATTAGCGCCTATTATAGTGACTTTCTGAAACTTTGTTTAATTAGTATTCATCGACATCTTATAGATATATAAAGAGTTAATTTTATCAATGAAGTTATTGATAAATTTGCTCAAGACTCTATAAGAATGACTTTTTTTTAACAAGATTATGGTTATCATCACGTGCAATTTTTTATTGTAATTTTGGCTGTAAACAGACTATACCTATGTGATGTCAATTCACACACACAGCTTCAGCAATTTGAGACATGTCTGGCCTGTCAATTGTAGGAACCGTCAACTGTCAGTTTCGAATTCTGTATCAGAATTATTCAAACAATCTTCGTTTGTATCAGAATTTATCATTAAAAATATATGCGAGATGTGGACGAAAGTGAAATCGAAGAGAATATTTTGGTACTTGCATATCTCCAAGAAGTGTAAAAATGAAGTATCCATCTTTGAGAACAATTTATTCATTCTGCGCTAAGCATGACAATAAATGTGAAACAAAGGTTAGTAATCAATGGACTGGACACATCTACAACCAATATCACTTATACGTGTCTCGCTGGTTGCATTCAGTTGCATGTATATTATTATGTTCTCAATTCCCATTTCTTTCGAATTATTTTGAAGGTTAGCAGGAACAGCAGGTATGTTAATGTAATTCTTGGAGTTTGTAAAAAAACATAGTATGTAACGCGTTTATGAACTCTTCTAGACACTCGTTTATTAAAACACTCGCTCCGCTCTTCGCGCTCGTGCTCAAAATACTCGTTACTAAAAGGACGTTCATAACACTTGTTACATAATATACTATTTTTCTTATTTCGTGTTTTATGTAGAATAATAGTAGATTATAAATCGAGAGAGTAAAGTGCATGATTTTTCCAGAGGTGGTTTTGTAGCCAGAGGTTGCTACAATGCACTGATGAGCAAGGAAGAAAGAACTCACTTCCGAGGTTTATATACCATTTTTGCACGACTCGACGATTCTGATTGAAAGAATCTTATGATAAAATCAATTATTGTCAATATGATAATGAAAATCTGAACACAATAATCACAAAATTAAGTTTGATTATCATGACTACCGATAAAGAAGAGTAGCCATATTGCTTTTTTCAATCGATATTGCAGGAATTTGTGAAAAAATTATTGAAGAAGCTGCTGCAAACATAGTGGTTGATTCATTGCAAGAAAAATACCGTTAAATTTTTTAGCCTAGAGAGTGCCTACTCTGTATACCCTGTAGGTCGTGCAAAAACAGTTTTTTTTTGTTCTGAATAATGTACATTATTTATTATGACTCGCCCCTCCCTGAGATTATTTCTGCGGACGCCCCTGGCCGCCTGTAAAGTTCTCTATACACCTATTCACTATGATCAAGATCATCATTTCAAACAAATTGTATGATTATAAAAAAAACTCATGCACATGAAAATTAAGGAATTCTCATTTTGATGAATAAAATTGAAAGTGGAAATATTACTGTTCGAAACAAAAACTTTTATTGAAACGCTCTGAGGAGTGAAAAATACAAAATTCTTCTTTCAAATTTCATCTATCACCTTATTACCTCATTATACACAATTTATATGATCATAAAAGCTTGTCGCGATGTTCAATTTTTAATTCAATTGAAATTTCATTAATTTAAAGTTGGTAGATTTCACATAATTAAATTAGTACAAGTTTATTCACTCGAGTAAATCGAGTAAGTTCAAATCTCTGAAATTTCAATTCAATTAGATATCGATCATTGCGTTAAGTTATTAAGATTATATATAAATTGTGTTTAATATGAGGTTATAAGTTGATAGTTCAAATTTGAAAGGAAAATAGTTTTCTCAGAATGATACCCATCTCGCCAAGTAAATCAATCGATGTAACAGGCTTAAAAATCGATTTTTTCAATATTGCATTTTTATTCTCATCGAATGCTTTCATTTTATAGGGAAGCACGAAAGAAACTTCGAGAGTGCACCAAATTGAACCAAGAGTGATGTCACAATATTTCTAATCATTCTGGGCGAGCCCTTTCATCCGATACCCAACCTTTCAACAAGATGGAACTCCTTCAAATTTTATTACACCTGTGCGTTTCCTTTCAGATGACAATTTCGCAGAGAGACATATTGAAAGACGAATCGGGGAATGTTCTGCTAAATCTGCACATAGCCTGATTATCTTGATGATCTACGCAGAAGACTTGTAGAGTAGTGACTCCAACAATGTTAAGAATTGTGCAAACACACTCCGATCGCAAATCGCTCATTCTTTTGCAATACCTTTCATATCACAATGATAATATCCCAGGAACTTAATGAAAAATATATGTTGACAATACTTTGTTTTCATTGAAACTTTTGCTACAAGACACCGATATATTGTTGTTGATACATCGAGTACAGTAGTCCTATCGGAAATTCTGAAGTAGGAGGTGCGAATCACTGACTAGAACTAATCAAATATTTGTATCTAATAGATTAGTAGACTATGAATGAGGTAAATTGAAAGAAAATGTGACTATTCTAGTTGGTGTTTTCTAGGTTTAAACATCTTTCGACGATAATAATAGATCGAATCCCAACATGAAATGATTTGAATGGGATGATAAAGATCTGAATCTTTTTGGGTATGTGGAGAACTTTTGCAATCATGTATATGTTGCTTGTTTAAAAATCTTCATATTTAAATAATTTGTCTGTACCATTGAGATTCGACTGTTCACATTTTTATCCTGTATCGAATATCAACCGAAGTGTCTGGGTTTTTCCCTATAATGGGTATTTTTTACCTATAGTTACGAAATGCCAACTATATATTCTCAACATGACCATCTGGCTAGGACGGTAAAGCTCGCCCTTCCAGCTCAATGAAACAATTATTTGTTATAGGCATATTATCGAGCCTCTGAGTGAACGGTCAGTCTCAATTTCATTCTTGTCATCCCGGTTATTCAGTTCGTATACTTTCGTTATAACAGTATTTCGTTTGGTTTACACTTTTTTCTACCATATATTATTCAACACTTATAGTCTTTGACTCACCCACAACAATTGAACATCCTCACAAAGTAAACTATTTAAGAAGGCCCACATTTCTTCCTCATTTGATACGCCCGGTATATTGGTTAGGGATCTGGCTGCCTGTATTTATGTATGATTTGTTCATGTGGCAGGAATTATGGACATCAGTTTTTGTACCATAAGTAACACTGAGGACTGCGTATGTAATCATGACACTATGATTCAGCACACCTTTTTCCTACATTTTTGAACCGCTGCTGAAACTTAGAAACGTGGCGACGGAGGTCCTAAATTAACTGGACCAAGTCGATCCGTTTCGATCTAACTTCCATTACTATCGATATGAAACAGAAACGAATCATCTACTAGAATGACAACCAGCTCCTTAACTATAGAGGGATCATACAAATATGGGAGATGTTCACTGAGGAAAAAAGTCGAATAACGGTTATTAAAAATTGAAGAACCTTCATGAGAAAAAATCAATTGAATAGAGGACAGCCTAGCTGTCCTATCAATGCTATTCAATTTATTCAGCTATGACGACCCAATGACAGTTACGAGATATTTTAATGAAGCATGGCTAGAATGATACATCAAGGACCAATCACGGTTGATCATCAATGTGTGTTACAATAATTGAAGAGAACATTCGCTGTTATTCTCCCGAATTTATAACTGGCGTAAGACATCTGCATTGAAATAATTGATGACAATAGTTATTTCAAGATGATAATCAAATATCATTTCACCAAAAGATCTTCCAGAATAGAAAACAATCTATTTGACACATTCATTTTTTGAGCTCTGTCAGTGAAGATTACATCCATATGAAACATGTCCTAAATGTCTCGGCCAATCCCAGTTTTTGCACACTTCTAACCATTAGTTTCTCAAAACCCCACTCAATCACAACTAAGAATCAGAATTCACAACCGTATTCAACAAATATGCACGATGCACAAGTCTACATACCGACTGGACCGACTGTGCGAATTTGATGGTAAATTTCTTGTTCGTTTGTTCTCGAGACATATTCGTCAACGATCGTTATTCATTCCACCTATGAGAGTAATTCGATTAGAAGTTACGGTAATATAATGGAAAAACACTCGTCTACGTCAATTATCATAGCTTCAGACATTATTATCATTAGATGAAGACCAATGAAGTTGATTGATCTACTCCCAATAAAACGTCTCTACATAGTTATGTTAACCAGCACTTGGCACTATTTTTATACGTATAACATATAATCTCCAGAAGTTCTTCAAAAAAAAAAACAATACCAACCTCCTATTCCTATCCTCCCTAGGAACGCACGATGTTCTTTGAACATTATAGGGATTCCCTTTCATGCGCTCCAAGCGATAAAAAAATACAATTATCATCTCGAAATTAAGGAATTCTCATTTCGATGAATAAAATTGAAAGTGGAAATATTACTGTTCGAAACAAAAACTTTTATTGAAACGCTCTGAGGAGTAAAAAATGTAAAATTCTCCTTTCAAATTTCAACTATCAACTTATTACCTCATTATACACAATTTATATGATCATAAAAGCTTGTCGCGATGTTCAATTTTTAATTAAATTGAAATTTCATTAATTTAAAGTTGGCAGATTTCACATAATTAAATTAGTACAAGTTTATTCACTCGAGTAAATCGCTAAGTTCAAATCTCTGAAATTTCAATTCAATTAGATATCGATCATTGCGTTAAGTTATTAAGATTATATATAAATTGTGTTTAATATGAGGTTATAAGTTGATAGTTCAAATTTGAAAGGAAAATAGTTTTCTCAGAATGATACCCATCTCGCCAAGTAAATCAATCGATGTTACAGGCTTAAAAATCGATTTTTGTCATTCTTGCATTCTTATTCTCATCGAATGCTTTCATTTTATAGGAGAGCACGAAAGAAACTTCAATAGTGCACCAAATTGAACCAAGAGTGATGTCACAATATTTCTTATTAATCTGGGCGAGCCATTTCATCCGATACCCCACCTTTCAACAAGATGGAACTCCTTCAAATTTTATTGCACCTGTGCGTTTCTTTTCAGATGACAATTTCGCAGGGAGATATATTGAAAGACGAATCGGGGAATGTTCTGCTAAATCTTTAGATATTTCTACATTAGATTCATCTTCATAGGGATAGTTGAAATCCAAAGTTCATACCACATAGCCTGATTATCTTGATGATCTACGCAGAAGACTTGTAGAGTAGTGACTCCAACAATGTTAAGAATTGTGCAAACACACTCCGATCGCAAATCGCTCATTGTTTTGTAAAACCTTTCATATCACAATGATAATATCTCAGGAACTTACTGAAAAATATATGTTGACAATACTTTGTTTTCATTGAAACTTTTGCTACAAGACACCGATATATTGTTGTTGATACATCGAGTACAGTAGTCCTATCGGAAATTCTGAAGTAGGAGGTGCGAATCACTGACTAGAACTAATCAAATATTTGTATCTAATAGATAAGTCGACTATGAATGAGGTAAATTGAAAGAAAATGTGACTATTCCAGTTGGGGTTTTCTAGGTTCGAGCATCTTTCGAAGATCATAATAGATCGAATCCCACATGAAATGATTTGAATGGGATGATGAAGATATGAATCTCTTTGGGTATGTGGAGAACTTTTGCAATCATGTTCATGTTGCTTGTTTAAAAATCTCCATATTTGAATAATTTGTCTGTACCATTGAGATTCGACTGTTCACATTTTTATCCTGTATCGAATATCAACCGAAGTGTCTGGGTTTTTCCCTATAATGGGTATTTTTTACCTATAGTTACGAAATGCCAACTATATATTCTCAACATGACCATCTGGCTAGGACGGTAAAGCTCGCCCTTCCAGCTCAATGAAACAATTATTTGTTATAGGCATATTATCGAGCCTCTGAGTGAACGGTCAGTCTCAATTTCATTCTTGTCATCCCGGTTATTCAGTTCGTATACTTTCGTTATAACAGTATTTCGTTTGATTTACACTTTTTTCTACCTTATATTATTCAACACCTATAGTCTTTGACTCACCCACAACAATTGAACATCCTCACAAAGTAAACTATTTAAGAAGGCCCACATTTCTTCCTCATTTGATACGCCCGGTATATTGGTTAGGGATCTGGCTGTCTGTATTTATGTATGATTTGTTCATGTGGCAGAAATTATTGACATCAATTTTTGTACCATAAGTAACACTGAGGACTGCGTTTGTAATCATGACACTATGATTCAGCACACCTTCTTCCTACATTTTTGAACCGCTGCTGAAACTCAGAAACGTAGCGACGGAGGTCCTAAATTAACTGGACCAAGTCGATCCGTTTCGATCTAACTTCCATTACTATCGATATGAAACAGAAACGAATCATCTACTAGAATGACAACCAGCTCCTTAACTATAGAGGGATCATACAAATATGGGAGATGTTCACTGAGGAAAAAAGTCGAATAACGGTTATTAAAAATTGAAGAACCTTCATGAAAAAATCAATTGAATAGAGGACAGCCTAGCTGTCCTATCAATGCTATTCAATTTATTCAGCTATGACGACACATTGACAGTTACGAGATATTTAAATGAAGCATGGCTAGAATGATACATCAAGGACCAATCACGGTTGATCATCAATGTGTGTAACAATAATTGAAGAGTACATTCGCTGTTATTCTCCAGAATTTATAACTGGCGTGAGACATCTGCATTGAAATAATTGATAACAATAGTTATTTCAAGATGATAATCGAATATAATTTCACCAAAAGATCTTCCAGAATAGAAAACAATCTATTTGACACATTCATTTTTTGAGCTCTGTCAGTGAAGATTACATCCATATGAAACATGTCCTAAATGTCTCGGCCAATCCCAGTTTTTGCACACTTCTAACCATTAGTTTCTCAAAACCCCACTCAATCACAACTCAGAATCAGAATTCACAACTGTATTCAACAAAGGATATGCACGATGCACAAGTCTACATACTGTGCGAATTTGATGGTAAATTTGTTGTTCGTTTGTACTTGAGACACATTCGTCAACGATCGTTATTCATTCCACTTATGAGAGTAATTCGATTAGAAGTTACGGTAATATAATGGAAAATCACTCGTCTACGTCAATTATCATAGGTTTAGACATTATTATCATTAGATGAAGACCAATGAAGTTGATTGATATGCTCCCAATAAAACGTCTCTATATAGTTATGTCAACCAGCACTTGGCACTATTTTTATACGTAACATATAATCTCCAGAAGTTCAAAAAAAAAACAATACCAACCTCCTATTCCTATCCTCCCTAGGAACGCACGATGTTCTTTGAACATTATAGGGATTCCCTTTCATGCGCTCCAAGCGATAAAAAAAATACAATTATCATCTCGAATATAACAAGAGAATTTAATGAGTGATTATTCCTTGGTGTTCAAAAAGCAACACTTATAATTTGAATTCTATGATTTCCTAATTTTGAGAAAATCAGAATGCATATCCATCACAATGTATTAGTATAGGTACTGTTGAAAGCGCTATTGTGTTGCCTTCATTCTATGAAAATAACACTTCGATAATATAATTAATCATAAAGGTAAGAACAAAGAACAACACATTTTTCTCAAGATAATTTTTTTTCCTGTTTTTTTTTTACCTTATGTCATGCTTAACAAAACCTACCATGTCTGACCTGGTTCTACACAAAAAGAATGATATGACATAATATGGTCTGGAAATTACTGAACTAATTAGAAAATACTCTGGTATTTCTATATTGATTGATCACCTACCAAACATATCAATTCACATTTGATTTTTTTCATCCCCCAGTAAGCTAGCTATATGGATTGTAATTCATGACTCACCCTATATTGTAGGTGTAGTTAAGGATGATGATATCAAGTATCACTAGATGGGACCACCATATCGAACAACAATGATAGTAATTGTCAACATCGATTTTTATCATCACATTTTCACCTTTGATGGATTATAATGCCATACTGTCACACCTACATATAACTGAATTTGCTGATGGTAGTGTTCATTGGTTTCCAATCTCCGGTACCTATCTCCAGATGTTTATCTGTGATGATCCAACATTTCAGATAAATGATGCTACTTATGTGGTAAGTCAATTATTCGATCTGATTTCCTATTGAGAAAAAGTGACTATAATCTAATCAGGGTTCTTGTTGCTGAAATAATTCGACTCTTCCGTATGTCTCACTTTCTGTTCTAATAACTCATACTCACCAAGAAATGTATGATAATTAAATTCAATTACTTTATGCTCCAGTTGCTCACATTGAATTATATTCGATACGACATTATACCAAATAGTTGCTTCACTGTCGGTGAAAATGAAGCAGGTGAAAATCATTGCAAAATTCCTGGAATGTTTAGTTGGAGCAAATCGTGAGCTGTTATTGATTATCATTTGCACATTAACAGAGCGTTTCAGTCAAAGGTTAAACGCTCCAGAATCAATTTATTCAATTTACTTATATTATCCTTCAATCCGGTAGCCAATAGGTCACGATATTCTGCTCAAGTATTGTACAAGGAGAACCATCTGAATTCATCAATATACCGTTCTTCCAAATCTTTCATCAATTGTATGGTATCGTATGACTGGAATCTTCGAATAGAGGAATAAATATAACTTCCGAAGGCCTACTCAATCAATTGAAGATGGAGGTTTATTTTCAAATATTTTGTGCACAATTCACACAAAAAGCACAAATTTCGAATGCATTTGTCTACACCATCATCAACAGAACAATTATTTCCACTACAAGATGAAAGACGTAATAAAAGTTGTTCACAACGACGGGACAATATTAAAAATGACACAGCTTGATATGTAGATCTGTTACCTATTTGAATTTGAATTATTTTCATATTCGAAAATTAGGCAA
Organism: Phaedon cochleariae; assembly: GCA_918026855.4. Lineage (NCBI taxonomy): Eukaryota > Metazoa > Arthropoda > Insecta > Coleoptera > Chrysomelidae > Phaedon > Phaedon cochleariae. Next base: position 15,786,078 of record OU896720.1, on the reverse strand, counting down.
TTCAACAGATAGATCCACTAATAGAATCGCACAGAATACAAATTTTAATCGGTATTAACTAGAACCAAGACCACGCTATAAGTGCCGTACTAAAATTAAAATCAAAATAGCCCCGAAGAAAAATAAAATGAATATTTCCAGATCCAGAATGGGAAGTACTTGTTTCGATATATGCAGAATGAAGATATTAATTGCTAAAAAAAAAGTTTCTTCTTATCTCTAAAAAAAAAAATTCTAAAATTGTTTTATCCGTCATTCGGTTGCCCCCTTACGAGCAACCCTGAGAAGTCTTCGAAAGTCTTGTGCATGATGCGAGCAAGGAATGACGGGGGCCTTACCTTTTAACGTGTGATCCCAAACACTTTCTTGGGCCATCAGAAAAATTTCTGCAGTCGATGGGGATCGAACCCACGACCGGCAAGCGAATGCGAATTAGAATATAGACACTCTGTCCGCACGGCTACCTGGCCCCACCAATGATAATAATATAACAATCAGCATTCAGTTTGAACTACAATGAGGAAAGCACGCATTAAATTTTCTTGTTATGTGTGAGTTGATGATGGTTATTCAATTTCTAATCATATTCACTCACAACAATGCGCCAACGACTAGTGGACAATTAGGGACGTCCTATTGGGAGTAGATCAATTAACTCCATCGGACTTCTTGTAATGACATTAATACCTAAACCTATGATAATTAACGTAGAAGAGTGAATTTCGATAAACCACAACTTGTTATCGAATAACACTTTACAATAGGTGAAATGAATAACGATCGTTGACGATTGTGTCTCGAGTACAAACGAACAAGGGCAAATTGGCGTCACCGTTTCACAAATGCCTATACCCCCGCGTACACCTCGTTACGGTCATCAGAATAAGGTCGACCCAGTAGATATGTCACCTCGTGCGTCGTGCATTCCGTTTGTTGAATACGGTTGTGAGTTCTGATTCTGAGTTGAGATCGAGTATGGGGTTCTGAAAAACTGAAGTTCAGAGGTATGCAAAAACTGGGGTTGAACAAGACATTTTGAAGTGACATTTCAATTCGAAATATTGAAGTTATTCAATTATCAACCAATAAGTACTTACTCTGAATGTAAGATATATTTTCGATATTCTTCTGTCTAACATCAAACTAGCTTTCGTTAGAGTTCATTTCTTTCATTTCCTTCCATCTACATAGTTCCGTTCACTTCTCCCACTTCATGACAGCATCAGAATGTTTGTTGCAGCAATTCATCATAACCTACACTCTAGGTTATGCTCATATTGAAAATCAAATAATGAATGAATATATGAAATAAATAAAACAATATTATATATTGAACTCATTCGTTTTCCGAAGCTTATTTAGTGAAAAGTTTATCACGAGGATATTGAAAATTTTCGATACCATAAAATAAAAAAAGAATCGGAAAAAAACATCGCATAAGTAACATTTTTTCGTTCATTGACAGTGCTTCGATAGGTGAGAAATAGTGCATTTTTAATATATTTATGTCTTGATACCTCGTTCCCAAGAGTATTTCGAAAGTTTCTTGCATGGACGTATGTAATTTTCACTGACAGAGCTCCAAAAAATAAATGTGCTTTATATATTTCTCCGATTCTGGATAATTATTTGGTAGAGAATTATCCGATAATCAACTGGACAACTAGATTCATCAATTATTCTAATACAAAAGTCTCATGCCTGTTATAGGTTCCGGAGATCAACAGAATATACTGGTTAATAATTATATCAACCAGGTCATGGTTGATGCCAATTGAGTTACCTAAAGAATTCGAAAGAATCCTGCAATTACAGTTATTGTATTTCGGAATGCTGGTTACTAAAGTACTCAATGACGCTTGTGCAATACTGCAAGTGAATTAATACACAATAGAGAGTTGAAGTGATCACTGTACGTAGACCTTCACGTAGACGTTAACGTGCGAAAAATAACGTTAACGTATTATTGTTAAATTGAGTTGAAGACGTCACTTTGGTCGTCACTGTCATCGTAACATAATATTACATTTTGTTTTCGGTTCATAATGGATCTTTTTGGCTGTGTGTTTAGATCCGAACTTTTATTCCTGTTGTAATGAGAAGACTCCTTGATGAAGAACTCCTTGGGGATCCCGAATTTGATAATTTTGACTCATCGGTATATCTCGATTATAGGTTGGTTTACGTACGTTGATATTTAATGTGTATGTGAAAGTACGTGAGATAACGTACACCCGTAAGCCCACTACCAACGCAAACGTGAAGAATTGAAAAATGCGCATGCGTAGCTGTCAATTTCTACGTTAACGTTAACGTTCATGGTATAACACTTCAACTCTCTATTAATAAATGACCGTAGTTCGTGCCTTCAAGTCATGCTTCATCAAATTATCTATATAGTAACTATTATTGGGACGTCGTTGAAAAATGAATTGAATAGTTCGGACTCCTCGCCAAGCTTCTATCTCATGGCTTGCCTCCCCAGCTATGTTCTCTGCTAGCTATAGTTGTCTCAAACACGTCTCTCCATGTAGTGGTCGACGAAGTTTCATCCGACTCTCTAATCATAAATGCTGGTGTCCCGCAAGGAACAATTCTAGCACCAACACTATTTCTACTCCATATCAACGGTTTGTTGGAAGCAACTTCATGTCCAGTACACAGCTTCGCGGATGATAGTAACCTCCGTACCGCCTTCTCTTCCAGGGCTCCAATACCAGCCAGGCAAATCAGAAACGAACGAGGAAGGAATGTTGACAACATAAATATGGACTTGGTAACAATTCTCGAATGGGGATCCAATCACTTGGTAGATTTCAATGCAAACAAAACACAAGCATGCCTTTTCTCTAGAAAAGTCGATCTCACTGTGCCCAACATAAGCTTGTCAGTAGTAACCATACCTTTGAAGACATCCATTTCGATGCTTGGTATTACTATCAGCAAAAACCTTTCTCAGAAAAATCACGTGAGATCAATTACCAAAAGTGCATCCCAAAAACTTGTTTTTTTGTTTCGGGCCAGGAGCTATTTCACTTCCAGTCAGCTGCTAATGATCTTTGAGGCACACCTGTCCTGCAATACTTTTTCCATATTTGGAGTGCAGCACCAAAACATACCCTGAAACTGTTGGATTCTGTCCAAAAAAGGGCAATTCGTCCCGTGGGTGATGTCTCGCTCACAAACTCACTCACTTCTTGGCGATCTCACTCGATTTTATAGATATTTTCATGGACGATGTTCTTCTGAAATATCAACAATTGTTCCTCCGTTTGGCAGTCCCCGCGAGATTAACCCGTCGAGTTGAGGCTTCGCACCCCTTCGTGATCACTTTGGAGACATGCAGAACATCTCTTTCCGAAGACTCGTTCATCCAACGAACAGCGAGGCTCTGGAACACATTACCAAGGGAGGTGTTCCCCAAGGCATATAACCTCCAGAAATTCAAGAAGAACACCAATTCCTACCTTATTTCCCTTGGTTCTCACGATGTTCTCCGAACATTACAGGATATCACTTTTCGTAAGAATCAGAACATGAAAGAAACAGATCATTATCTACTAAGAAAACAAATTCAACAGTGGTCAACTATGCTCGGTATTTCCATCAGCAACACTCTTTCATGGGATAATCATGTCAGATCCATCGCAAAAGCTGCTTCACAAAAACTCGGATTCTTGTTCAGTGCGAAGAGCTACTTCACACCTCAACAGCTTCTCATGATCTACAAAGCGCAGATACGGCCTGGAACATACGATGCCAACGTCACCAATTGTCATTGAAAACTGAAAAGCTTCAAGACATATCATACGACTTCGCAATTGAAAAAATCTCTTCATGTTGAAAACGGGAACAGAATCGGTCCCGAAACGTCCAAAGATAAGTGAAAAATGATATTTTTTCTATATACCTTTATTTCTCTTTCCAAAAATTTTTCAATACAAATTGTCACTGACAAGCTAGTGAATTTTTCTTTTAGGCTCTCTGATAGGAAAATTCTTTAAACGCAGTGACATTTTGGGGCAAATCATCTGATTTGGCCTCACTACACGTATATTGAAATAATATTCATATATGTAAAAACTCCACAAACGATAAGATTTCCACAAAATTTATTAAACACACGACATGTTTCGCTAACACAGTAGCTTCGTCAGGTGATATACTGGTACAATGAACTAAACTAACGTTGGCTTGCTTAACTTTTATATATCTTACCTTCCCAAACTGAAGGATTAGTTACCTGTGGACAGGTACGATAAACCTTTATTTTCGGAAATTAGGCACTATTCATATTTTTATTTTATAGAAACGAGGAGAGAAAATCCCAAAAAATTTGGAATAATGAATAATATATATGAACGAAACTAACAACAATTGGGAAGTGGTAATACACTTTCTTATTCATGATTTCAACCTGAAAATAATAAACAAGTAGCTGTTTATTATACAGTTCATTTATACAACAAATATTATTATTTCAACATTGTATTATGCTTCAGTCATTTTCAACTGTCATTAGCATGCTGATTATTAGTTGAAATAGAAATTACTCATTCATAAGGTCATTTTAGCTCGGTGATCTGAGAAATTGAGAACTCTCAGTTTTTATAATAGCTCACTACTCACTCTAGTGAGATAAAAACATATATTCGATGTGCTTTCTAAATTGCTCATTGCAAAAATCATCAATATGAAAGGATACTTCCACTCCAACGAAATCTAAATCCTACATTACTTACACTTATCACATCATCAGTTGTGGAAATTCACATCAACAATTTGTTGTCAATTTTCACCGTGAATAGTGTAATAATTCACCTTATCAAATATTATCAAACGAAATATCGCTATCATGTTAGTATCATTTCTGTGAATTAGGTTTGTAGCAGCCGATGGTCAATAATAACTCGTTGCGAAATTGAAAGTCATCGCAATTTGGTTAAATTTCAGCAAATTACGATGAATTATTTATGAAATATCGGTCCCCAAGGTTATATGACAATTTCACGAGATATCTGTATCATCCTGTATCATCGATATAAATGACCAAAAAACTTTTTGTCTTGATTTCCCTGATCGCCCTTCGGCTATTTGGCCCTCCTCATGAATCACACCCTGTGATATGAGATTATGCAAGGCATGCGGCAATTATGAAGGACGAATAAATGAGGTGATTTTATGTGAAAAAAATAGTGCAACAAGTCCCCAAAAATTCGTTTTTGACACCCAAGAATAACCTACCAAAAATAACAGTATCTGAAAATAACGGAGTTAGGTTGCAAGTTGCAGAATTTATTCTTAAAAAAAATCGATTGGCAAACTTATCAATTTGATTCAGTATTTCTGTTTCTAATAAGATAAATAACATTCTCTGATTTTTACTTATCCTTTAGATATAGGTCATATAAGCCTTTACACTTTCCAATTTGTTTCATCTTTTCAACAGCAAAAATCGTACACTATATAGTTCGGAAACTAAACTATTGAGAAAAAAAATATCGCGTCGCTATAACTCTGTAATAGATATTTAGGTACGTATAACCAGACAGAAATAGTTTTCCTAAGTGTGACGAGAAAACTGTTGTCCAAATTCTTCGTCTTCTTCTTGTTCTCCTTCTTCTTCTTCTCAGCACGGGTATATAGACCCTTACACTCAGGCCTCTTCAGTCGGGCCCATTGTGCACCTACATGGGCTGTGAATCAGCTGGGCATGCCAATTTTTTTGAAGAAATTCTGCAGCTACCACAGCTGAATCACCTTCACATCCTCTGAGTGCAAAGGCAGCTTTCTTCTGATACACTAGCGCGGGGCATTCAGTGAGTTTGTGCGATGATGTTACATCAAATTCCAATCCTCATCTGCAGATGGGATCATCTTTGATCCCTATGAGCTCCAGGTGCCCATTGAGGTGGTTGTGTCCAGTTCGGAGCCCAAATACCATCTTGAGAACTCTCTTGTTGAGTGACAGGACCTCTCTCGTGAGTTTTCTTGGAGGTTCTTTCATATTGAGCTTTGATTATCACATTCATAGTGTGTCCGCCATGTTTCATGGAACTGACTCTGTAGCATTATCTCCATGAAGGACATAGCCATGCTATTGGGTATTCCCAGTTTCGGTTCTGGTCCAATAGATGTCGTTCCTGAACCGATCTTAGCTAGTCTGTCTGCCTTCTTGTTTCCTGAGTGTTCTGGGACCCACCCTAATGAGGCTGACTCTCCAAGTTATTGCCATATTTTCCAAGACACTCTTACCCTCGGACACATACCGTTATATGTTTCAAGATATTGGTATTGAAGTGAGAGTATTCTGAAAACAAAACTGAATGAGCATCAGATGCCAAGCCCTGTTGTTCAATATTCTGTATCAATAGTACCGAGACATAGGTTCGAATCCTAGTTAGGCCATGGATGTTTGTGTTTGTATGCATACCTAACCCCGCACAAGTTTCGACTTATGGGGCGTTTGGTCCCAGTGCTGGGACCAACGAGGTAATGCAATTGCAAAAAAAAAGTATGGATTATGCTTCTACAGTATTATTGTTGGATTGTTTCCATCTGGTATAGGTTCATGATCGTAACCTAATGATTAACATCGTTTACTATATATAACTCGTTATTCTCATATCTTCTCACCTTTCAGAATTATAAACCATTAGGCGTAATTGAATCACGTAGTGGAGTTACATTTTGAATCTGAGTAATAGTTCCTAATGCATTTATTACCTTAAAATTATGGAGATACTCGAAAGTCAATTAATTGATATTTGGTCGTGATATCCTGTTTGTAATATTCATCATAAATTATTATTCTTTGTACGGATAGTCGTAGAAACATATTTATTCAGTTGGAAATTGATTCTGTCGGTTTTAATAAGTGTTTTTGATTATCAACTACTCATTCATTACTTCATTGTTTATATTCACATAGGTATAGTAGTCATAGTTTCGTAAAATGTCCTGAATGATTTTTCCAAGAATCAATGTCATATGATAAAATTAATGAATATGTACTCATTCAAATGTATCCTCATTGGATATAAACATCATAAAATTGTGAAACAATAATAATTGTAAAAAATCATTGATTTGGCAACCAGATGACGTTTCGGTGTCGTCTTTTTACGTCAGTCGAATGACCAAGGTGACGTCAGAAGTTGACGTCCTATGACGTGATAAATGACGTGAATAAGTCACAGCCCAATGACGATATATTACTCACTTTTATGACATCAGTCACTCACCTAATGGTGACGTCGAAATGACGTTCAAATTTGGTGATGATACGAAAAAAAGTTTTTAGAACATACTGTGATGAACATCACTGACAATGATATCTGTAATTGACTATGCATTGTTGAGACTGCTTGGTGGTCTTTCAAGTGTCATGTCCATTTAATCTTCTATTCAGCAGCGCGTCTCCATCAGAATGAGATCAGTTTGTATGTAAACAAATAATAACTTCCCTTCCTTTCAACTCCACTTGTGTATACAGGGTGTCCCAAACTTGATAGCGTATTACATTTATCTGTGGAGAACGAAACAGTATTATTTCGAAAATTCAACGCCTTGGGTAATCAGCTCTGCTCAAGCGATCTGAAAATATTTTCAGCGCTGTGACGTTGCCGCATCTATCAAAAAGTAACAGCATTTTCGTTATTTCGAATATAACAACCAAATCTTAATTTTTCAAGTTGTAGAATTTTTTGTGTTGGAACCATCCATTATTGGTTTGAACGGCTTCCATATTCCTATAATGACTATCCATTAACCATCAATTGATATTTTATTGGAACAGATACTAGAGGTGATCAGAAATATGAATTATAAACCACCCTGTATTTGTTCCGATTCAATGTCAGTAGACAGTGAATCAAGAGTTTACCATCAATAATTCATAGTTTCGACCCATAAAATAAGTAAATTTGAAATATCTCTATCTTTCACACCCCATATAATTATCTCCGTAATCATCTCCGATAGACCCCTAGGTTGGATAGATCGCTCTTCATGGAGATAAGAGAAAATAAAATACAGGGTGTCCCATTCGAAATAACAAAAAGTTATTTCTACTTTTCGATAGAAACGGCAACGCCGGATCGCTAAACATATTTCAGATCGATATAGAACAGAACTGATTATCCGAGACAACAAATTTTCGAAATGATCCTATGCCCCGTTCTCCAGAAACGTTTAATATGTCAGCGAGTTTGGGACACCCTGTATATATATTTTACACACAACATACTGAATTATTGTGGTATGGTATTGGTATTGGTAGGTTGGATGGTGCGCTGCGACCCAATTAGATCTATTGTGCCCCATCTGCTCCTGCTATATCAAGGATTTCTTGTTCATAGCAGTCCCTCGAGATTCAATTCCTTCAGGAATTTGAGGATTTTGAGGGGGTCTAGCTGTGGTATTTCTTCCACAGTCAGCTGGTGTGTTTCCAGTATGTTCAGTCTTTTGTGATGTACAGCGTCACACTCCATCAGTATGTGATGGGGTGTTTTTGGTTCTTCCTCACAGAATCTGCAAGTGCCGTCCTCCTGTGCGCCTATAGCTTCCTTAGGTGTTCTTTGAGTCTGCAATGCCCCGTTAGAAATCCCGTTAATGCTTTGAGACTTCCTTTTCTGAGGGTTGTCAGTGTCTTAGATCTTTCTCGGTTGAAATTCTCAAGGAGATTTTTAGCCTGCCGTAGTCCTGGAAGTCTTCTCCATTGTCTGGCTCTCCAGGCTCCTTCCGCCTTCTCAAGTTCTTCTTGGAAATAGGAATTTCCAAGGCCGCAAAATGGCTCTGGTCCGATCAGTGGCGTTGAAGCCCCTTGTCGTGCCAGAGCGTCTGCTTGTTCATTCCCCTCCACTCCGATATGCCCTGGCACCCAGAGGAGGATAACTTTATTGTTGCTGCCTAGCTCATTCAATTTGCTTAGGCATTCCCATACCATCTTCGAGTTGATGTAAGGAGAGCTCAACGCTTCGATGGCTGCTTGGCTATCGGATAAAATCGCGATGTCCTTCTTTCGGTATTTCCTGTCTAGGTTGAACTGGATGCATCTTCCTATGGCGTGTATTTCCGCTTGAAAAATGCTGGGGAATTGTCCCATGGATTCGAAGTATTTGGTGCGAGGCCCAAAGACTCCTGCTCCAGTTCCCTCGGGTGTTTTAGACCCGTCCGTATACCACGTAATGGTGTTCCTTCCCAGTGATTCGATGGATTTTGTGCTCCATTCGCGCTTGTTGCTCAGCTCCACTCGGAAGTTCTTCTCAAAACTGAACTTCCTAATGATTTGGTCTGTTGGAAGATTGGCGAGGTGTGGGATCTCAGTGGGGGGTGAGCCCCTTACACTGTGCGTTTTCCCTCTAAGTCCGACCTTGGCTAACCTGAGATGTGCTCCATAGGCAGTTCTCCTCACCACGATGTGTAGAGGTGTGAGATCCAAAATGACCTCTAGTGCTGCTGTTGGAGCTGATCTCATTGCTCCTGTTATGCAAAGACATGCCAGTCTTTGCACCTTCTCTAATATTTTTCTTGTAGTGAATTATAGTGAAACATGACGTTGACAAGACGTCTCTGCAACGTCATGAAGTTGGACTACTGGACTCGGATGTCATGCAGGTCCGTGGTATAACGTTTGTTGTTGCCCTGAAAATGAAGGGGCTGCTGACGGAAACCACAACTGTGCGGCTGGCTTTTTATCGCTTGAAGCGCACGATAGGAAATCCCTATAATGTTCAAAGAACATCGTACGTTCCTAGGGAGGATTGTTGACTCTGCTATTTTGTTGTAATGTCTTCTACCAAGTGTCTTTTGCCGAAAGCCCGAAACACGTGTCTGCGGTTTACTCTCCATGAGGGCTATGGAATTCATTGCCTGTGGAAGTATTCCCAACAACATATAATCTCCAGAAGTTCGAAAAAAATCCAATACCTAGCTACCTCCTGTCCCTATCCTCCCTAGGAACGCACGATGTTCTTTGAACATTATAGGGATTCCCTTTCGTGCGCTCCAAGCGATAAAAAAAATTCCAATAATTTCTCTCTAGTTGAGACAATATGTATACTTGAAAAACCTGATTTACATGTCATTCGGAAAACAAGCAAGTGATGAACATTTTTTCGAAATATATTTTTAAGATTGGTCAACATCACCTTGTAGAAAACTCACAAAGTGGAGTTTTGAAGTGTAGTTTCGGAGACCGTGATCAAATAATGAAATACAAAATATACCTACCCAATATACCACGTCAATATTCAGTGAAGCCAGGATACCTATTTTGTCAACTAAGATGCCATCCTCAGTTTAGAACTGAGAAAGAAATGAAGATTAGCTGGCTCCATAGTATTTTTTGGGATAATTTCCAGGAATCACCAATGAAAATAGCGACTTAACAAATGTTATCCATCACACGGAAGGATAAGTAAAATTATAAAGGATTCTTCTATACTTTTCTATCATTATTATTGTTATAGCATCACCCAATCAACTGATCTTGCGATACTCTCAATCAGCAAGACAAAACCAATCTCGTAATAATTATAAATTATCAGAAGAATCTCATTACTTCCCATATTGCCGAATTGGTGAATAATATGATTCAGCTATGGTTCGAGTTGTATCTTTATAATATTATTGGTTCCAGATTCATTTTCTTGTGAATGATAAACTACGTTTCGTGAAAAACGAACAACTTGTTAATATTCGTGTAATTGAAATTGACATGAGTTGGCCATGTTAATTACCTCATGTAATTAGAATCTCGATCTAGAATAATTCAGTTGTGGGTAATTAAAAATCCATTAGGTAAGAGTGTAAAGTAAATTTTTATTTTAATGGTGAATAGATTAGTTGACGACCTGCCGGTCTTTTTCTCTTTTCTTGCAGTATTACAGTTCGCGATACCTTTATTACCATATTACATTATGTTTGCGTAGGCAAGAAATCTGTTTTGCATGATCATTAATTATTATTTAGGGTAATTTTATTTTAACTTTCATTTTGACTCAGCTATATTCTTCAGAGATCGTTATTTCTGTCGTTAACATAATTTTAAGGAGGATTAATTTTGTCAACTGGACCACTGATTAACAAACCTAACACCACCCCCATAACTTCCAATATCCATCTCATCATTCATATTCATGATCAGATGCATTCTAGTAGACAAAAATGAAGCCGTTTATTACTAACAGGTACCTATACACCCACTTACAACAAGAATATCATCTCCACTGGAAGTTGAACATGATATGCAAATAGCAACGGGAAAGAGACAAAAAGTTAAAAGTAATCATTACATCAACTGTTAACGGTATTGCGAAAATTTCAATAGTAATCCAAACAAAACAAAGAAACCGCACCATTTGAATAAATTGAAAGTACGAACAATCATGACAAATATAATATCGTGATAGATATAGTTAGGAATCCCCTATCAATAGTTCGAAATTACCAGATAATGCCACAGTCATCAGAAAAAACAAGCAGAGGTGAGATATTGGCAACACCGCAATGTCGTCATCTGAAGGCCCTACTCTTGAGTCTTGACTGTGAGTGGCAAATAAACCTGAAGAAATAGCTGATACCTGATTTTTGAAGGGATCTTAGTTTCAGTCAGTTGGTAGAAAGGATACACGTATTGCTGAATCAGGCCATCTTTGCGGATATAGCTGAACTTCGAACAAATATTCATTCATATTCCGCATAAGTTGTGTGGCCTGCTGGCCAAGATGAAAACGAGCGAGATTCGACAAAGAGGAGCGAAAGTGTAAACTAGCGACAAAACGAGCGAGATCTCGCTCAATCGAAAGAGCTGTGGCAACGCTGGTTACCGCTAACAGCGCTAGAAAACATTTTTTTTAAAGTTTTGGTTTTCACGAGAAGGTATATCCTGTAATGTCCAGAGAACATCTTGAGAACCAAGGGAAATAAGGTAGGAATTGGTGTTCGTCTTAAATTTCTGGAGGTTATATGCCTCGGGGAACACCTTCCTTGGCAATGTGTTCCAGAGCCTCGCTGTTCGTTGGATGAACGAGTCTTAGGAAAGAGATGTTCTGCAGGTCTCCAAAGTGACCACGAAGGGGTGCGAAGCCTCAACTCGACGGGTTAATCTCGCGGGGACTGCCAAGGGAGGAACAATTGTTGACATCTCAGAAGAGCATCGTCCATGAAAATATCTATAAAATAGAGCCAGATCCACAACTTTTCTACAGTGTTCCAGAGAAGTGAGTGGGTTTGTGAGCGAGGCTTCACCCACGAGACGAATTGCCCTTTTTTGAACAGAATCCAACAGTTTCAGGGTATGTTTGGGTGCTGCACTCCAAATATATGGAAACAGTATTCCAAGAAAGGTCGGATCTGTGCCTCAAAGATCATAAGCAGCTGACTGGAAGTGAAATAGCTCCTGGCCCGAAACAGAAAACCAAGTTTTTGGAATGCACTTTCAGCAATTGATCTCACGTGATTAACCCAAGAAAGGTTATTGCTGATAGTAATCCCAAGCATCTAACATCAGAAGCAGCATCAAAGCTTTCGCATCTGTGTAGTTGAGTGATTTGTGACTGGGTCATTCGTCACACGTCATAATGACGTCCACCGGATGACTCGATTGAGCTGTAATAACTTACTTTCAGTTAGACGTCTCCCAGATGTAATTTTTGTTGTCAGTTGTTCAGAAGTTGAAAAAATTACAATGCCTACCTACTCTTCATATCCTTCCTTGGAACGAATGACGATCCTTCGAAATAATGGGGATTTCCTTATGAATAAAAGCTCCATGATCTCATTGTATCGTCACTGTGCAACCTAGGTTAGTTTGATTCAAAATAAATCGAAATAAAAAGACTAAGAAAAAACATCTTCTATTTAAACGGTCTAAGAAGAAGAAAATTAAATTTTCCTTTCAATCTTTAACTATCAACTTATAACCTCATTATACACAATTGATATAAGCTTGTCGCGATGATAAATATTCAATTATATTGAAATTTTGATAATTCAAACTATGCAGATTCTACATAATTGAATTAGTCCTAGTTTATTTGAACAAGTAAGTCGCTAAGTTTCAAAATCTCAGAATTCTGATACAATTAAAAATTAATCATCGCGACAAGCTTTTATGCTTATATTGATTGTGTTAGAATGATGGAGTTGAGAGTTGATAGTTGAAATTTGAAAGGATAATTCTCTTTCTTTTTCCAAAGCGTTCAAATATAGTAGTTTTTTTCGGTTTATTTTAACGCTGATCTCGCCAAATTACACAAGTCAAAGTTGATCGATCGCAGTTACACAGGATAAAAATCGGTATATTCAAACCTGCATTTTCATTGTCAGCAAACCTTTTGATTTCATAGGAAAGCACAAAAAACTTCAATAGTGCGCCATATTGTACTTATTTAGAGTGATGCCACAATGTTTTCAAATATTCTTGGCATGCCCTCTCATTTGATGGTCCGTCATATTGGATTCAGAATGACGTCATATTATTTTTCGAGTTGCTCTCAACTAGCACATTTGATACAAATATTGTAGAAGTGCATTGGAAATAACTACTCCGACATATTGCATGATCCGCCATATATTGAATTTAAAATAACGCCACACACCTTATCGTGCATCTTCATCCGAACTAAACGTGTATACCAAATTTCAGCTCTATCGGTTGAAGACATCTTCTTCAAAATTGAGTGCAAAGATTCCACCCGAACAAACATAATCACATACATATACATTGCATGTTATAAAAGCTTTCAATGTGATTAATTGAGAATCAATAATAAAGCTCGCTCGAAATCATTTTCGAGTACTCTTCCTATACAAATTTTGGGTTTATCACCTGATCTAGTGCTTGATATGAGCACAAGCGATCACTCCCAGAGACGGATACGGCCGTCAACTAAATAATGCAAGGAAAGAGACCATATCACTCAGTTCCCCCGAGCCCCAGGCCTGGCTTCGTTCTTTAACCCAACCAGCGACCGACCGTCAGACTCAGTCACGTATGGCATTGTCTGGCTACGTTTAAACAGAGAGAACCGTGAAAGATTAATAATGCTATTTGAATTTTTCATAACGAGAGATGACCCCTTCGACATCTAAATATGACTCGTTATGATGCATCGATTTATTTATGGGTTGCAGTGATATCTCCGCTTGAGTTCGGGGTTCGATTCTGCCCTCTTTTTTGTATTTTATTTCCCATAAATAGAATTGTACAACTGAAAACATTGTTGAACTATTCTTATCACAAATCAATGATGATAATCATTTGGGAAATCCACGTTTTCATAAACTCTGTTGCTATTTTGGAAGGTACAGGGAAAAAATAGTTTTGTTGCACCAACAAAATAATTTTGCTCATTTAATTTTGTTGAATTAAATACAATTTTGCGAAATCAACAAAATATATGTTCATTCCAAATGAGCGACTTATTCAAAAAGACAAAATGATTTGATTGAAATATTTGCTTACTTGAACAAAGGTTTCATTTCATTCAACAACATTTATTTTATATTTATATAGTTGACATAAAACAAATTTTGTTGATCCAACTATCACCTCATTGTTTATCAATCATCTTGTCTATTTGACGAAATTAAATCAATTTTGACAAAGATTCAACTAAGTGCAACATCATATTTTGTTGATTAAACAATCATTTCATTGTGCAACAAATTAATGGTTTTTTTCATTCGACAAAATTGAATTGATTATGACAACATTATATTTTGTTGATTCAACACATAGTTATCAAGAAATATGTTGTTATCTCAAACAGATTATTTTTTTTTTGAAACAAAACCCACACATACATAATATCAAACAAATATTTTGTTGAATGATTATCCAGTTGCATTTTCGCCACCAGGTGGCGTTTATTTCCACCTTCCTACGCTCGCCTCGATTGGGGTGTACATATACCTACCTAGAACATCCGTTTATATTGAACTGTCCTAGTATTTCTAATGACGCTTATACAAGCTAATAGTCTTGAATCAACTGAGGAAATTGATCTCTAATTGCTCTCAGTTCAGTTATTGGATTTTTTTAAATATTCAACAAAATATTTTGTCAATTCTGAATACAATTTTGTTGATCGAATGAATTGTCTCATTGAATGAAAAATCAATTTTGTTGTTTTCAGAATATGTATTGTTATTTCAACATATTCACTCTCTGAGAAACTGAAATTTTTTCAACTTGATATGATCATTTTAATCAACAGAATCTGTTCATTGAAGCAGATATTGTATTATAGGAACAAAATAGTCTTTATTTATTCAACCAATTCCTGCTGTCAATTTGAATCATTGATGAGTTAAATCAAATGAATTTGTTGCGGTGACAAAATATTTGGTCGTGGATATATGATACTCAGATTTTGTTGAATTTGAAATAAATTCTGTAGTTTCAAACAATTTTTTCTTCTGTGTAACTCACCTTTTAATTCTCAGAAAGGTTGAAACGTAATCATCAGAAAATGTGTCGATGACACTGTTTCACGAATCGCTAAACCATTTTTTCACGCTTCCAAACTAGAAAAAATTACCGTAACTCTATTTCGAATATTTTGAACCACACGAAAGGAAATCTCTAATGTGTTGCACTTTGTGCATAACTACCTATGGTGGAGAAAGATAGAGTATATACAGGCATTGAATTTGAAGCTATAAGTTCTAGGGAATACCTATATAGTGCGTTGGGTTGGTTCAAACAAGTATAAGAATATTGCTATTCTGGCTACCAGCATGAAATTTGGCATACATGATGAGAAATATATAGGAAACAAAAAACCATCGAGACACAAGCTGTGTCTGGAATATTTCGTCCGCCATTTTCTAAAATGGCGGCCGAAAACTAGATTTTTGCTGATATCTCAAGAACGGTGCAAAATTTTGGAAGAGTTCGAACTTATGAAATAAAGAACATTACAAGGCGGACATTTTTTGTCTGAAACATTTTCTTGTGAGGCTAATATTAAAGTCAATAAATTGAATATATTCAGTGGAAAATCCTCGTTTTCTCAAAAAAACATCTAAAATACCAACAATTACCCCGTTACCATATCAAGTATCCCTACCTATTCATAAAAATCCTCCTTTCACACGTGTTTATTTAAAAATATAGAAGATCTTTTTTATCTCTACAATATACCGGGTGGGGCATTTATCTTGAGGCAAAATTATATCTCGCTTGCGATGTATTCGATTATTTCGAAAAAAAAAAATCTGAGAAATATTGTACTAGACCGGAAGTGGGGCCTTTAGGGCATAAGTCGATTTTTTAATAGAAACACCCATTGTTCAGCACAGGTTTGGATTGGAAATCATTGGCCTTACATTATTTGTCTGAAATGTCTTTCGAGATAATCGAGTCGAACCGAGATATAATTTTGTCTCAATATAAATGCCTTACCCGGTATACTCACTTTGATCTCTCACTCAATTTTTCACACCCTGGAATTGCAACCATATATTCCAAATGCAACTAACTGGGGATGGAAGTCGTCAAATCTGGAATGTCAAGATGAAACGATTGAACCACTTTGGACAGTTTTGCCACAAGCATCTGATGAATGTTCAGAATTGATCAGCTGCAGATGCAAAACATTGTGTATTAAGAACTGCAAATGCAATAGATTTGATTGGCAGTGTACTGCTCTATGCACGTGTGATGGACAGTGTACTCAATGAACATTATTTGTAATACTGTTGTATTAGTTAGTTCACCAAGATTCTAATTGATCTAATCGAACATAATTAAACATCAAGCCTTTAACATGATTGATATATGATTTTATTTAGATTAAAATAATTGACCGCCATTTTAAGTAATGTTACCTTCGGTTTGAATCCTCAAGAAAGAGTTCATCATACAGATAACACATGATCATGATTTATTTTTTCTTGAGAATCCTTGAAAAATTTAATTTTAATATTTCGATTATCGAATTTTTGATTCGTCTGACAAAAAAATGTTTCGAACAAAAAATTTCCGCCTTACTATCCTCTATATTTCATCAATTTCAACTTTCCCGATATTTCTCACCGTTCTGGAGATATTAGCAAAAATCCAGCTTTCGGTCGCCATTTTGAAAAATGGCGGCTTAAATATTCCAGATACAGCGTGTGTCCCGATGGTTTTTTGTTTTTTATATATTCATCAACATGTGTACCGACTTTCATGCTGGAAGCCAAAATAGCAATATTCTTGTGCTAACATAACGCACTAATACTGGAATGAATGGGTTAGGGTAGAGAAATGTTAGACGAACATCAAGGCTAGCAATAAAGGAATATGATTACTGTGCTTCTTGAGTTCCTCTGACTGGTACTGCTAGTCATGGTAAAATAATCAAGATTTCTATAGAAAATTTCTCGTGGAGATGGTGGAGGTATCTACCGGGCGTAACTGAATCATGGTGCATGGTGGTGTCACGTTTTGACATGAATATGTTTTCCACTTCCGGTTTCACCAGAACTTTGATTTTCGAATGGAGCACCCTGTATATGTTCACATTATCAAATTCTGCATCTCCATCTGAATCCAATGATACCACGAAAGTGACATTTCAAACTTTAACCCTCTCATGCGTAATGCCCACTACAGTGGGCAGGAGGAATAAGTAGTTGTAAGCAACGGAAATAGTTCATGTTTTATCAAAAACTATTTATGGTTGGCAATATTAGATATATTTTGACATATCTCCAGTGTTACTACCTATATACTGGGGGAAAAAATCAGGCGTTCATTCTTTATGTTGAATCATCTTGGCACTAATGTAAAATTGTTGCTGAAGACTTCAATGCTGTTTATAATACCATTTCTCAACTCTCTGCTGCTATATAGAAGTAGGTAATGTGCCAGGACAAATTCGAAGGAACATTCATTAGAATTTTGTTCGATATTTTTTTTACAAAATCGGTCAAATTGTGCCGTACAAATTGAAGAGCCACAGTTGGAACATCCTCAGTATTGCCAAACAAATGATATGATACGTAGCAAAGTCATGTAGCTATTATATAAGATAGCAGCTTTCATATTGATAGCAAATTTTCACATATCAGTTACATCATAGTTACGTTAAATTTTCATATAAATATGGGGTTCACATATTTTAGAATTGTTATGGAATATTTACACTACACTGTTTTACCACTAACCAAACCGATTTTTTAACGCCTCGACACGTGTTTCGCTAACTATGTAGGTATCTTCAGGAGAAGATTAAAACTGAAGTTTTACAAAACACGTGTCGAGGCGTTAAAAAATCGGTTTGGTTAGTGGTAAAACAGTGTAGTGTATTATCGTGCCAAAGGTTCCAGTCTTCGATATATGGAATATTTACGTAAATATTTTATATGAATACGAGGTTCATATATTTCAGAGTTATTATGGAATATTTATGTAAATATTTTATATAAAAAAGTTCCGTTGATGTTATATAACAGTTATGTAAATATAACAGATGTGTTTGCTGGGCTTCTGTCATACGATGGGTATATATCGTATTGCTATACAAGCCTTGAATATTCGATACAGATGTGGAATTAGTATTTCCTGCCACTTTTGAAGCAGGATGGGGTATATTCCATCTACTCCAGGGGATTCATGAGGTTTGAATTTATTAATAGCCCACCTAATTCTGTTTGGCCTCGATATCTCTGTAGCTCCATTCTATGACAGTTGGCCTATTCGGCCTGCCAATGGTGCTGTCTGCCACTATCGGCTCATTCAGAATTACTGAGTGGAAAGTGAAAGTTGCCGTGTAGGTATTGTCATTCTTCTTCAGAAAACCTACTTGGTTTACAGTACCTTCTTTGGCTAGCACTTTGTGGATCCTTGAACATGTGGGGGTTCCTGTGACCTCCCCACAGAACTTTTTCCACGATTGCCTATTCGATTTCCCAATCTCTTTGTTGTACTGCATGAGTTTAACCTCATATGTGGTCCAATTCTGGTCGAGTTTTGCTTTGTTGAATAGCCTTCGCACCTCCCCTCGTAGGGATTCGAGATGCTTGTTCCACCAGATTGTTTTATTTTTTTGTTGTCTTGTTTTTTCCGGGTAGTTACCTTCGTAGGCGGCAACTATTGCCTTGCTTACTTGGTCTACTGACCTCTCAAGACTGTGGCTGTCCCTTATGTCAGCCGTGGTCCTTTGTAGAGATTCTCTGAGTGATGTTGCGTATCCTTCCCAGTTGGTCTCTCTGGGGTTTCTGTACTTTGAGTTGGAGAATTGCCCTTGCCGCATATGCGATTACTTCGCCTAGTATCGGTGATGGGCGAACCTTCTGGTGCCTTCCTCTGTCGGCGTGGTTAGGAGTCCTGTAACAACATCACCGGTGCAGAGCACCGGTATTAGTGTGCATTTTACTCTATCGCTATATACTATGCATGCGCAAGGTTTATTGTTACCTTCTACGTATAGTACTTCACCTTGGTTGGGTTTCAAGCCGGCTACCCTCCCTCCATGTAACCAGGGTTCTTGCAAGAGGGCCAGGTCGATACCCTCTTTGTAAAATCTCCTACATACCATAGCGCTGGACGCCTTGGCATGATGGAGATTCAACTGCAGAACCCTGATCCTTCCGCCTTCTTTGAGGCATCTCCCTCCTCCATGGGTGTTGCGCTCTCTTGAGCTATTTGCCTCTTGAGAGGGCTACTCCCACTTTGGGAGGGCTCTGCCTCATCCTCTTCTTGTGCCTCTTGGGCCTCCGGAATTGGCTCGGCGTCTTCTTCTTGTTCCTTGACATGTTTCCCCTTCTGTCTGAATTTAATTCTCCCTAGATTGAAGTAGGGAGACATGTCAAGTTTCACTAGTTCTTCCAGTGACTGTTTGTCCATGGAGAAGACCCAAGTTTGACCTTTGAATTTCTGATTCTTCGATAATACAATCAGAAGATAACTCACAAAGAACAAATACCTACAGTAGACGATATTTTCTAATTTGGTCTAATCTGGTCTCGTGAATTCTCAAAATTGCCTATTGGAATTGTAATGTCTCATACAATCTCATTGGTCAAATCATCCAGTGCTAAGTCAGTTGACTTGCCTATGCGTATCAGCCAGGCAAGTCAACTGACTTAGCACTGGATGATTTGAACAGGCTACTCGCAAAGTCGATAGAGGACAAAGAAATAGCTATAACAACATTCGTAGACATAGAAGATGCTTTCAATAACGCATCAATAAATTCTATAATTAACGCCCTAACAGGGAAAGGAGTACCACTACTCCTGTGCCAGTGGATGAATGTCAATTTGAAAAATGGGGCTATCATATCCACAATTGGCGAGACAACCCTGACAGCTAGAGCAGATAGGGGATGCCCACAGGGAGGAGTATTATCGCCCCTACTATGGGCCATTCTGATGGATGAACTGATCAAAAGGCTAACATCCAAAGGGTAATATTGCCTAGGATATGCCGACGACCTGGCGGTTATCGCTAGAGGTAGATTCGCAAGTACGGTCTCGGAGCTCACACAAACCGCTCTAAACATAATTGACAATTGGTGTAAAGAGGAGGAACTCACCGTGAACCCTCATGAAACTACTATAGTGAATTTCACGAAAAAGAGAGTACTGGAAGGATTTAAGTCACCAGTACTCAACGGGGTAGAAATTCCGTTCGCCCTAGAGGCAAAATACTTAGGAGTCATCTTTGACCATGAGTTAACATGGAATCAACACCTACAAAAATTGTTCAAAAAAGTACAGTAGCCTTCAATCTGTGCAGACGAATGTGCGGAAAAAATTGGGGACTGCAACCAAAAATAATGGCCACATGGCTCTATGCCAGCGTCATCATGCCTATGATAGCATATGGGTCAGTAATTTGGTGGCCAAAGACACAACAGGCTGGAGTGATTCGAAGGCTCAGTGCTATTCAAAGGCAAGCGTGCCTGAGTGCCACTGGTGCAATGAAAACCACTCCAACAGCCGCTTTAGAGGTCCTCTTGAACCTACCACCACTACAAATATATATTCAAGGCGAAGCCAGAGCAGTCGTGAGTAGATTGTCAAGGGGTCAAGCACCCATAAGCAACGCCCACGGTAAAGACTATAGGAAGCTATATGAAAAGTTGGAAAGCGACATCATCATGGGGATGCCAACGGATGGCATAATTCCAAAATATAGCTTTGGAAAAACTTTTAAAATAAGTATAACGGACAGAGAGGCATAGAAGGAAGGACCTCCTATCAATGCAGACATTGCTGTCTATACGGACGGCTCCAAAACTGATGAAGGATCAGGAGCTGGTATTTATGGGGCCAAGCCAAAGACAAGAATCTCACTGAGCTTAGGCAAATACGCGACGGTGTTTCAGGCAGAAATTATTGCAATACATCATTACGTGAAAGAATTGATAAGGCAAGAGTTTGAAGGCGAAACCATTGCAATCTATTCAGATAGCCAGGCGGCAATCAAAGCAGTCATTTCTATGCAAGTTACCTCAAAACTAGTATGGGACTGCTTAGAAACCCCAAATGCACTGGGCAGTCAGAACAGATTGAGGGCAATGAAGAGGCAGACTCACTTGCCCGAGCAGGAGCAAACAAAGCTCTTAATGGCCCAGAACCCTTCTGTGGTATTGCGAAAGCTATACAAAAGACTAGTATCAAATCATGGATGCAAACCAAATCTCAAGAATGGTGGAACAACTCGCCAGGAATGAGACAAGCTAAAGAGTTTATTAAAAAACCATCGCCAACATTCACAGAATATCTACTTAGCCAGAAGTTCAACTAGAATACTAGTGGGACTTCTCACAGGGCATTGTAGGCTCAACAAACACATGAGTACGATAGGTCTGACTGAAGAACTGCTGTGCCGGTTCTGTCAAGAAGAGGAAGAAACAGCAGTACACATACTTTGCCACTGTGAGGGCTTGTCAAGACTAAGGTTCCTCACGCTGGGTGAGGAAAAACCAAGAGCCCAGAGATACACAGGAGATCTGAAAGCTAGCCTATGGAGTCTCATAGAGAAGGCGGGGCTAGCCGAAGAACTCTAATCGATTTTGAGGGCAGACACAATAGATCTGAAAAGGTCGCAGTGTGGAGGCAGATAGCCCGAAGGCCCCATTCCAAATCTAATCTAATCTAATCTCATTGGTTCTCAAATATCTCAATACATATAGATTCAATGAGAATCCATTGATATCGGGACTGTGGTTCGTGAGTTCTCTCGAAGGAGTAGGCAGATTGAGACCTTACAGAGAACCAGTGACGAGATCTGGGGAGTAGGCAGATTGAGACCCCGGCGGCAAGTCACATATCTTCCGTGATATTAACTGAGGAGTAGACAGATTGGGACCTCAGTGAGAAATCACTCCCTTCATTTTCCTATCATCTTTTTATTTCTATTTTTCAGTTCTTGAAAATGGTTCCAAAAATCGGTGCCGAAACGTCGAACATCTACAGATTCTAGACGCGGTTCAACCCGAACTCCTAGTTTTCATATACATATACATATATAATCATCATAGGTATTTTGATTGTCATCCGAAAGTTTCTTCAGATTGGAAAACTATAAAATTCATTAAACTACACATGATATGATATGCAATCTACACCGTATTCCTTAACAATAACTTCAGAAAATTGAGTATTTTCACGAAACATAACAGAGATAGGTGCCTTTCTTGGCGAGCAAGGTGAACTAAAACAAATTTGGTTGGCTAGTAGCTAGCTTAGTCTCAGAACCACCAAC
This sequence comes from Phaedon cochleariae, assembly GCA_918026855.4. Taxonomy (NCBI): domain Eukaryota; kingdom Metazoa; phylum Arthropoda; class Insecta; order Coleoptera; family Chrysomelidae; genus Phaedon; species Phaedon cochleariae. Next base: position 15,763,367 of record OU896720.1, on the reverse strand, counting down.
GCAAAAAAAATACTTTATTGTTATCAACTTGGATTTTGTGTCCCGCTCTATGAAGAGACCTAATGCCTCGCCGAATGGATTTTCAAAAGTGAACCTATGTAGACTTTTAAATACCTATATCAAGAATTGGGCCTTATTTTTCGGGCAGTTCCTAGTTGGTATGATAATATATAATAGTTACTTGATGCAATGCTGGTAGAATTCATCAGAATGTATATGAGGATATGGAGTATATTCAATGGATTCTATGTGATCGAATGAGGATTCTATTGGGCAAAAATCCTCAGGTCTCTTTGAGTTGTATGAGTATATTCAAGTTGATCTACAAGTACTAATATAATAACCATTCAGTCTCCATGAGCTGATTGTGAGATGAATTGAAGGATATGAGAATATGAGATATGCTCACCATGGGTATCTTTTTAACGGTGAGAGATACGAGGTCGGTTAAATGACACCAAATGTGGAGTTTGTCAAGGCCCACTATAATGTGAAAAAATATTTTGATGAAATCTATTCGTTTTTGTTTTATGGGCAAAAATCAGATTTTGATCATTTTCATGTCTCCTCCGTGACTTATTTATTTATGAAAATATTCAAATAGGAATTCCACATTCTCATGGCAGTTTTTCAAAGTGATTTCGAAAAAAATATGAAATTTATACCAACTCTTCTAGAATTTGAGATATCAGCACCAACTTTAGTTTTTCGAATGTAGGTCATAGCTCACTATGACTTAGTTACAAATAACTTTTTTTTCTCTTTCTGATGATATGTCGCAGTAATAGTTTTGTGTTGATAACAACGCAGTTATCGTCATTTATACAAAAACAAAAAATTATTTGGAAGCCGCCATCTTGAATTCATGAATTTCAACTAAAAAATCATGATCTCCGACCTCAAAAACCCCCACTTACCAATTTTGAATGGAATCAGACCAAATCTTGTCCGCCATCTTGAAGCAGCCATTTTTTTTAATTTCAACAAAAATTCCATAACGCCGATTAACTTGAAATTCGGCAGGTGTTCATAATTCCGGTGACAATACAGTATGGAATTCTTGTTGAAATCAAAAAAAATGGCTGTTCCAAGATGGCGGACAAGATTTGGTCCGATTCCATTCAAAATTGGTAAGTGGGGATTTTTTAGGTCGGAGATCATGATTTTTTAGTTGAAATTTATGAATTCAAGATGGCGGCTTCCAAATGATTTTTTGTTTTTGTATAAATGACGATAACTCCGTTGTTATCAACACAAAACTATTACTGCGACATATCATCTGTAAGAGAAAAAAAAGTTATTTGTAACTGAGTCATATGACCTACATTTGAAAAACTAAAGTTGGTGCTGATATCTCAAATTCTAGAAGAGTTGGTGTCTTGCCAAATAGAAGTTATTCCGAAAAAACCTTTATTCGGGAAAATTTGTGCTTTTTCAAGTTTTTTCTGATGCGGAGAAATATACAACATATGGAAGCTCATGGACGCAACTGATAAGACTTGTCTCTGAATGTGATGCGTTGGAAATCATATTCATATTGTTTTAAAAATTCTTGAATCCTCAATTATTATACTTCGAATTGAAACCAATGAGATTCCTATATTAGAACTGTTTCCTCTCATGTAAACTCACAAATCTTCAAACTTTTTCGGTATCATAAAAACTCATTGGATATAATCCAGATTAGTAATGCATTATGCTGGCTATCGGGGACACCTAATGTGTCAAAATATAAAGTATCGAATTCAAATCCATAGAAAAATATTTCAACGAATTGGTAAATCGTCAAAATAGTATAGAATCGACACTGTATTCTGTAGAACCGTAAAATATCAAATTGTAAAACATCGGGCCGTACTTCATCGAAATATAAAATTTCAACACGTAAATCATCAAACAGTTTTATGTCGAAATGGTATTAAAACGAGTCATTATTCTATCATATCTGTATCTTATCAGAACTATATTCTATCGAGGCAGTAGTTTATCAAATCCGTATTCTGTCGCAACATCAGTCTATCGTACTAGTTCTTCATCAAATTGGTAATCTATCAGAACTGTATTCCATCAGAAACGATAATTCGTCATACCCGTATTCCATAGAAACCGTAATTCGTCAAAACCGTATTTCATCGAACCAATAAACCATCATAATCGTATTTGGTCATATCAACTTTTCATAGAAACCGTATTTTATAGAATCGGTATTTTATCAAATCAGTATTTCATAGAATCAGTAATTCATCAAACCCGTACTCCATAGAAACGGTAATTCATCATATCCGTATTTCATAGAACCTGTAATTTGTCAGACCCGTATTTCATAGAAATGATAATTTATCATATCCGTATTTTATAGAAACAGTAATGTGTCAAACCCGTATTTTATAGAACAAGTATCTCATCGGATTCGTATTCCATAGGAATGATAATTTATCAGACCCGTATTTCATCAACGTTAATCTATCATAATGAACATTCATAGAATTGGTAATTTAGCAGCACCGTATCTCATAGAAACCGTAATTCGTCGACACCGTATTCTATCGGACGGTAAATCATCGGATTGTATCCCGTCAGGATGAGATTCAGATGATACAGAAAACTGCACTGCAGCGACACGCCATAGTTCAGGCAGAGACTCAGAGATGTCGCTGCTCGACAGTAAAGTGCAATGATTTCACAGAAACAGCAAGTTTGTCTATAAACAATCGAAACTAAAGTTGCACACGGCAATCTCAGAATGTTCGAGAATGAAATAATTGTGAAATACTGCAACATCATTTCATAATTATATTATGTACAAGCTGTCCCATTTCCGATGTCCTCACGGGATACCTTACTTATTATTCAAGAAGGAGATCTGCGGTTTCTGCAACTTTTCTGTGGAACTCACGATGCCGCAAACGAAATATTCATAGCCTGCTAGGTTTTTGGGATACAAGGAGAAATTTTAAATGTTGCATTTTCGGACCACTCCTGTATCTCAGCTATCTTTCAAATTACAGAAGAAGTGAAAACAGTTTCTCATACATTTCTTCACGTAGAATCCAGTGGCGTAGTCAGATTTTCAAAATAAGCTGTCATTATTAATTTTTTTGTCTCTTGGGGCGCATGAAAGGGAATCCCTTCAATGTTTGGAAATCATCGTGCGTACCCAGGAACGAGGAGGTAGAAATTGAAATTTGTTTCGATCTTTCGGATCTTACGAATATTTCCATTGGCAAAAAATCCCAAAGGTTCGCCGTTCTATATAGGCAAACAATTATTGTTGAAGATTTGTTCGGCATATCTTAGGGTTGACGACGAAGGGATGTGCTGATTGAGATTGTCGAGCTCGTCTGAGTGGTATTGCGATGGAATGATTGGAGAGATTTCTGGAGATCATTCACCGTAAAAGAACTTATATTGAAATGTGAGAGGTCGCCGCCTCTTCAACGGTCTTCAAGTGATGTCAAAAAAATTGTTGAGTGTGGCATCACCCACCAGACCTTGAGAAGCTGTTGAGGTGTAAAGTAATTTTCGCACGGAATAAAAATCCGAGTTTCTGCGAAGCTGCTTTCGCGATGGATCGAACATGATCGTTCCATGAAAGAGAAAATACCTTTATAGCATAAATATAGTGGTTTTGGTAGGAATACTGGTTCCAGACATTGTTATATCAGACATGCTGAGTTCTGTCCCTCTATAGAGAAAAATACAGGGTATATTTTTGGTGGCGTTGAATTGATCTAGATTGTTGGTACTCTATAGGTAGTTATTTGTCGTCATGGACAGCGTTGACGTGCCGTCGTCGTAAGTTCTTGGTTACCTAGAAATAAGTGGGAATTCTAGAAGAGAACTCAGTATATGGAGAGTTCTATCGTCTGCAAAGCTGTGGATACGGCAAGTGGTAGCTCCCAACAGATCATCGATATGAAGTAGGAACAATATGTTGGATCCGAAAGTGCGATCCTTGTGGAACGCCGGAATTTTTTTTATCGCTTGGAGCGCACGAAAGGTAATCCCTATAATGTTCAAAGAACATCGTGCGTTCCTAGGGAGGATAGGGACAGGAGGTAGGTATTGGATTTTTTTTCGAACTTTTGGAGATTAAATGTTGTTGGGAATACTTCCACAGGCAATGAATTCCAGAGCCTAGCTGTTCTTTGGATGAATGAGTCTTGATAAAGTGATGTTCGACATCTTTCGAGGTCGACAACGAAAGGATGTGCTGACTGGGCTTGTCTAGTTCGTCTGATAGGTATTGCTAGTGAAGGGATGATAGCAGAGATTTCCGAAGAACATTTCCCGTGGAAGTATCGATAGAAAAGTGAAAGGTCGCCGACCTTTCTACGGTGTTCCAATGATGTCGAAGAGTGAGTGAGTGTGGCGTCCACCAGGCGAATGGATGGAATCTAAGAGCATCAGCGTATGTTTTGGTGCCGAACCCCATATGTGGGAACAGTATTCTAGAACAGGCCGTATCTGCGCTTTGTAGATCATGAGAAGCTGTTGAGGTGTAAAGTAGCTTTTCGCACGGAACAAGAATCCGAGTTTTTGTGAAGCAGCTTTTGCGATGGATCTGACATGATTATCCCATGAAAGAGTGTTGCTGATGGAAATACCGAGCATAGATATGGTGGGCTTGGTGGGGATGGTGGAGCCAGACATTACAATATCGGGCATACTGAGTTCCGCCTTTCTAGAGAAAAAGCAGGCTTGAGTTTTGGAGGCGTTGAATTCAACTAGGTTGTTTGTTCCTCAGGCTGTGATTTCAGCAAGATCTTCATTGACAGCATTGACCTGCCTGCGCCGTGAGTTCTTTGTTTCCTGGGAAGAAATGGGAATTCTGGAAGAGAACGCAGTATGGAGGGTACTATCATCTGCAAAGCTGTGGATGGGGCAAGTTGTTACTCCCAACAGATCATTTATATGAAGCAGGAATAATGTTGGTGCCAAAATTGATCCTTGTGGAACGCCGGAATTGATGCCAATGGTATCAGACGATACACCGTCCACCACCACGTTAAGCGATCTGCCTGAAAGAAAACACGACAAGAGATGGCATAGCTGAGGTGGTAAGCCGTATGATGGTAGTTTGTGGAGGGGTCCTTCGTGCCAAACACGGTCGAATGCTTTCGATATGTCCAACGCGACAGCTAGAGATTTCCCGTGGTTTTCTATTGAAGATTGCCATAAATGGGTGACGTAGGTAAGTAGATCTCCAGTAGATCTTCGGTGGCGAAAGCCGTATTGTCTATCATTGATGATTCCTGAGCTCTCCAGATATTTGATAGGCCCAATATTGATGGCTTTCTCCATCACTTTGGAGATTTCTGATAACAGGGCAATGGGCCTGTAGTTGTTGGGCAGGTTCTTGTTCCTTTTTTGGGGATTGGTTGGACTCTAGCTGTCTTCCAGCATGATGGAGAAATACCCGACCTGTACGAGATGGTAAACAACTTGCAGAGAATCGGTGTTAATTCTGGTGCACATTTTTTGAGGATAATGGGTGGAATTCCATCAGGACCGTAAGCCTTATTCGTTTTGAGACCAAGCAAGACGATCTCGGGCATTCGACTCTCAACGGGTGGAATGTCTGGCGGAAGTTTTCCTTGGGAATCTAAAGTAGAGTTTGCTGCGAACATCTCTGCAAAAATATTTGCTTTCTCCTGCGATGTTGTTGCTAATGTGCCGTCGGATTTGGACAGTGGTGGAAATGAACTATTAGTGAAATTTCTTCCGACCGCTTTAGCAAGGGACCAAAACGAACGGGAGCCATTGGGGCAATCTATGAGTTTAGATCTTATCTTGGCATTGTATGTTTCTTTCGAAGCATCTATTGTTTGGCTGCAGTTATTCCTGGCATCAACGTATTCTGCTCAGGTCGCGAGGTTAGGGTTTTTGCGCCAGCGATGGTAGGCTGTTTGTTTCAAGGCAACAGTTCTAGAACAGTTTTTGTTGAACCAGGGTTTCGAAGGTGATGATCTTTTCGAAAAATGAGGTATGTATGTGTCCATTCCGAGCATGATGATCTCGGATATTTCCGCAGCACACTGTGAAGGGCCTCAGAGTCAAAGCATACTCTATGCCAAGGAAACTCGGAGAAAAACATGCGGAGACCTTCCCAATCTCCTGAATTGTAATGCCATATAAGACGTGGGGGTGCCGGAGCAGTTGATGGAATGAAAAATGGGCAGGTTGTGGAGATGAGTGTGTGGTCAGAATTGCCAAGTGGAGCTCGTACATCTATGGTGTAGGGTGCTGAATTATTAGTGAGGAATAAGTCAAGTATGTTAGCTGAATGGTTATTGGCATCGGGAATTCGTGTGGGTTCTTTGATAAGCTGCTCTAAGCCGTGAGTGATGGCGAAAGCTTCGGCTTGTCGCCCAGCTTCATCCGTTCTGTTAGAGTGTACGAGCCAAGCAGTGTTGTGTACATTGAAATCGCCCATGATGATGATTTCTGCTGCTGGATGGTTCTGTTGAATTTGGTCAAGCTTCAGAGACAAGAATTCGAAGAGCTCTTCATAGGATGGATCATTTGGTGATAAGTAGAGACAACAATTGATGGAAATGGTATGACACGATACTCCGTTCAGCAAGATTGGACGGATAACATCGGAATTGGACTTGGTTGACCCCTCGAAAGAACCCTGAGTACGAAAAACAAACAAAAAGCAGACCTAGATGGTAGGTCAATAATGAGTAGGTATACTATCCTCGAACTTGAATTACAGCATTCACCCGCCGTGGCATCAAGTTGATCAAACTTCTCAAACAGTCTTGAAATATAACCTCAAATTCTTCCTGAAGAACGAATCGTAGTTCTGGAAGATTCTCTGATGGCATGACAAGGCCAAAAGGAAACAAACGCGCTTCCGTTGTTCGTCCCAAAGATGCTTTATAGGTTCTGAATTATTGTAAATATAAATAGTAGTTGCGAAAAGTAAAGAAATACCCTTTTATAGACAGTCAAACTAAGAAGAGGTAGAAATTAAAATAATAAAAGTGTGCTGATAAATACATAACAAAGAAAATATTAGCATCTCCGTAATCAGTACATTTTATGTTGTGTATTTATCAACACACTTGCATTATTTTATTTTCTACCTCTTTTTAGTTTGACTATCTATAAAAGGGTTTCTATTTTTTATTTCGACGGCTTACTACAAAAGCGTGCTTTTCAGTTTGATCTCCTACCCCAACAACCTCCAGATACAACATATTCGGTCTGCCATATATATATTATATTATATGCGCTTCATTGAATTTTCCGATTTTGATAGAAGCATCATAATCTCCGACCCAAAAAAAATAGATACCAATTTTGAATAAAATCGAATTATATATATAATTCCAAAACTGCTCCACTATATATTGAATCCGCCATCACTAATTTTCCAATTTTAACAAAACAGAATCACATTCTCAAACTTCGAAAGCCCCCGAATACGAATTTTGAGTAGAATCGGATCGTTATTAAGAGAGAGAGAGAGAGAGAGAGAGAGAGAATATACTTTATTGTCATGAAGAAAAGATACATTCTTATGGACAAAGCACATATGTAGAGTTAAAAGTGTAAATAAAAAACTAAAAATATAAAACAGACATTAAAAAGACTCTTACATTAGCAAAGGGTACATATAATTAGAATTGATCAGAATAAAATTCCTCCAAACTATAGTAAGGCCGATCTGATAATAGCAAATGGACAGCTTTTTTAAAATGGTCAATGTGGGTGATATCTCTTATATAGTCGGGCAAATGATTGAACATCTTGCATCCATTATAAATGAGTGAATCCTTTACTAGAGAAGAACTTGGTATTGGTAAGTTTATACTGTTATGCTTACGGGTAGAGTAATAGGAAGGAGTAGTATTAAATTTATGGATGTGTTTTTTGATGAGATATACTGATTCAAGGATGAAGATTGCAATAACAGTTAGTAATTTATGCGATACAAACAGCGGTTTACAGGAAACACGCATTTCAACTTTGGACATATATCTAATCGAGCGTTTTTGCAGTACCAGTATACTTAGCATGAGGTTATTATTACATACTCCCCAGAAAGGAATACCGTATCTCAGGTGAGACTCTATCAATGCATGGTAGACTAATTTTGCAGCTGAGGGTCCAAGTTCCTTTGTTACTGTTCTCACAGCGAAACAACCAGAGGCCAATTTCTTATTCAAGTTCAAAACATGTTGTTCAAATTTCAATTTATTATCGATAAAAACCCCTAAAAATTTAGTCTTATTGCAGCTTTCAATGAGGCCATTATCTAGTTCAATATTGATTATTTCACACCTGAAGGATATTATGTTGGTTTTTGTTACATTTAGAGCAAGACGATTTGAGTCACACCAACTTTTTAATACTTTAATGTCTACTTGGATTTTTTCTTCTAGTGCATCTGCATTATTTTCATGCCATAGAATAGTAGTGTCATCCGCAAACACAGTAAATTTTCCGGAGATATCAATATTAAGCAGATCGTTGATATATAATAAGAATAAAGTGGGGCCCAGTATCGATCCTTGAGGTACACCACAATTCACCGATGCTATATTTGAAAAAGATGAAGTTTTCACAATTTGATGACGATCAGTTAGGTAAGACTCAATCCATTTGTATGCTACACCTCTGAAGCCGTAGTGATGGAGCTTTGCCAGCAGTATTTGGTGATCCACGCAGTCAAAGGCTTTAGAAAAGTCGCAAAATACTGCTGCTGCTGCCTCCTAAAAAACTCCTAAAAAACTTGTCTGCCATATTGGATCCGTCATCTTAAATTCTCAAATTTGACGAAAGAATCATAATCTCCGATCCCGAAAAATCCCATACACAAATTTTCAATAGATTCGAGTCCGAATGAAATAAATCATCCGCCATATTGGATCCGCCATCTTGAATTTACCAATTTAGACGAAAGAATCATAATCTCCGACCTCAAAAACCCTTTCAACCCAGATACCAATGTTGAATAGAAGCGGATCATAATAATTAGAAAACTCGTTCGCCATATTGGATCCGCCATCTTGAGTTTACCAATTTCGACGAAAGAATCATAATCTCCTACCTCAAAAACCCTTTCAATTCAGATACCAATTTTGAATAGAAGCGGATCATAATAATTAGAAAACTCGTTTGCCATATTGGATCCGCCTTCTTGAATTTTCAAATTTCGATGAAAGAATAAGAATTTCTGATCCCGAGAACCCGCAGATAAAAATTTTAAATAGATTTGAATCATAATTACAAAATTCGTCCGCCATATGGGATCCGCGATCTTGGATTTACCCTTCCTGCTTTCTGAGGGGGGTAATCACCCCTTCTAGCTCCCATTGATGTGCACCTGGTAAAAATAAAATGTTCAAAATATAACACCTAGGTATAGGTACCTATTCAGGCCTGGCCTGATTCCTTCCCAAGTATTTATGGATGTACCTATCGATCATAAATCACTACAGTGAAAAGTAGTGGTTCGTTCAGTCATAATAATGAATGATAATGAAATAATATACCTATTTCGAAAACGATGTCGAAATACCTACCCATGTCAGTTCTATAACATAACATAATTGCAACATTCAATTATTCTCGAATGTTTGGAAATTGCTGTGTACATCAACTTCACGAAATATCGGCAAGATTTGATTGTTCGTTTAGGTACCTACCCTACCATCGAGTATTTGAATTAAAGTTATGAACGAATGAATCTCTTGCTGTTCCTGTAAAATCAATAATTCTCGACAGTATTTTACTATACTTCACTATCGAGCTGCGACATCTGTGCGAGTCCTACTCAACTATCTAAATTTACTTTGGCGAGTCACTGCAATGCAGTTTCCTGTAACATTTCGATTTCAACCTGATCCGATGATTTACCGTCCGATAAAATACGGTGTCGACGAGTTACGGTTTCTATGAAATACAGATCTGCTGAATTACCAGTTATTCAATATGGAGAATTAATGTTGATGAAATACGGGTTTGATAAATTACTGATTCTATGGAATACGGATTTGATGAATTACCGTTTCTATAAAATACGGGTTTGACAAATAACAGATTCTATGTAATACGGGTTTGATGAATTATCGTTTCTATAAAATACGGGTTCGATGAATTACTGATTCTATGAAATACGGATCTGATGAATTACCGTTTCTATAGAATACGGGGCTGACAAATTACTGATTCTATGAAATACGGATATGATGAATTGACGTTTTGATAAAATACGGGTTTGATGAATTACTGTTTCTATGAAATACGAATCTGATGAATTACCGATTCTACGAAATACGGTTATGATGGATTATTGATTTGATGAAATACGGTTTCGCTTAATTACGAATTCGATAAGTGTTCACTCTGATAGATTGATGTTTTGATGAAATACGGATCTGAAGAATTGCCGTTTCGATGCTCAACAGGTTCTATACGATATTGTCTCGATATAATACGATTTTGAAGATTTACTGTTTCGATGGAATACGGTTATGATGGATTACCAATTCTAAAAAATAAGGTATGATGTTTTACTTCTCTATGAAGTGCATTTCTTTGTTTAACTGTATGATGAGATACATTATGATCCTTTATATTTTGATGAATTATTGGTTCTATGAAGTACAGTTTCTACAGAATGCCATTATGATAGAATTCGATTTGATGAAATACGGTTTTGATACAATACGATCTGACGAAATATATGTACCCCTGGCTATCTATCTTTCAAATACACTCATACTGAAATAATGTACTGTATTATACTTCAGTGGATTGCTAGCTTGATTTATGGAAATTGAGTGACTGAGTGATTGGAGGAAATGTGCACAAGCAATAAAAACACACGAATTCTAATAAACATATAATCTTATTTCCTCTGGCAATGGCTTCCTTCGATCTATAGTTTCATGTTGAAAAGTTTCAAACGATGTTTCTTGATCGTCACTGTAACTATATCTAGTATTGATATCGATTTTTCGATGTCGTAGCTCTTTCCAGATAACACTGAAATATTTTCGCCACCCAAGATGACTTGGAGAATCAATACAATATCGAAAAGTGATCCAACTGGCGAAACTAACTTTAGACGCCAAAGCAAATATTATTGTTAGGTCTATAAATAGTGAAATTGTCATTCAGAGTAGGACTTGACTGTCGTGATGGCATTGGTGGTGTTAACTGCTGTCGCGATGTGTTTATAAAGGATGACATGTGTGTCTATAGTAAGCGTCGCGATGCTGTAAACAAATCGACGCCAAAACTGCCGTTTGCTTTTATGACGCTAGCGACGAATGTAACTCAGACCACCTTTACATGTTGTTTATTCATCGAGCTTGTTTGAAACTAGACCGTTGACAAAATGGGTAATTGCTTTTAAAGATTATTTATACTACTTCACGTTAAAAGAATTTTAATAGAAGCAAGGCGCCGGAAAAATATACTGAGAGAACGTTTACTGCTGAAAGAATATTTACTTTTCTTGCTGAGACTGAGGCATTGATACATACACAAATTCATGCGAAGTTTCATTTGTCTGAGGATTCGATTTATAAGTAGTAAAGCGGATTCATGAAGAATGTTATTTCGCGAATCAGAATCTCCTCCTCAATTTGCGCGGCACAAATGACAGGAACTTCTGAATGTATCTTCAAATCTCCACTGAATCCAAGATGGTTGATAGAAGAATCCCCATGCATCTGGATTGATATTATGCTGGGATAGAAGATCTAACATAAACAAAAATGTTCATATTGTACTTATTGTTCGTATATAGTTCAGTCATTCTGAGTGAGCTACAAAAATGTCATTTTGAACATGAATAAAATTGAAATTGGAACAAAGAAATATATGGAAAGTTAGAATATGCCGTGTGATTTGTGCTTTGTCAGCAGATGGAATAATTGATTTGGTTTATCGATGATTTCAACTTTCAACAAAAACAGCCACAATCGAAATACGATTTCATGCATAATAGAGGTTTCAATAGAGATAAGTCGGTGAAAAAGGTAAGCGGATTGAATACGATGAATAATTTCTGAATCAGAGTTTCTATTCGGAGAACCTCAGAAGTGATTATTGACATATTTCAACCCGAATGTTTCCTGATCAATGTCAGATGTCATCATCTTGGATCCCTTCTATATCTACGAAGTAATCAGAAATAATGTTGCGCTAAGAACTACGTATAACAGAGAATTTTGCACAGAATCTATCGGCATATACTAAATTTTTTCTTTGGGTGTAGTTTTGGAGATGCGACACTAACAATTATATATCATATTGATCAGGACCTTCCTTCTAAGTGATTATTTTTTGTGATTCTAAGACGAAAAGATCATGTAAACATAGGTCCAGAAATGATTCGATTTCATGATACAGGGTATCAAAGTTTCGATATAAAATCGTTTTTTATCAATTACTCAAAATTCTGTTTTTCAATTTTAATGAAACTTGATGATTTTGTTAACAGTATCAAGAAGCTTCTTTTGGTGTGATTACATTCGAGGTAATGATTCCAGTGACGTCGCAGGGGGGTTACCTTTTTCAGTCACCAATCAGACTGAATTTTGCCATCATGAAAGCTTATGAAAAACAACAATCAATACTCCCAACTTCAACACCCTATACAGGGTGAGTCATTAGTGTGGCAAAGTGAGATAACGGCTTCACTGTTCGAGATAGATGATCAAAAATTCCAGAGATGATCTAGGATCATGAGCAGCAGATTTCCAAATTATTTCGCTTTATACACGGTGACTCATAAATGCTTGGCGTATCAAAGTTATACTTTTTCTAATAGTACACCCTGTATTTCATTGCATTTTCGCATTCTTCTTTGCGAGCTGATTTCATCAATGCATCACACTCGGGGTCTAGCGGGAATGATTACAGAGATATAGGGTGTTCAAAATCGAGATTTTTCAACTTTAGGATTTGTTTGTGTGGAAACTATTCATTATCGGCCAAAACGGCTTTCATGTCCCTATCCCAACTTTTGATGTACTATCTACTGACATTTAATTGAAACAGATACAAGGGTGATCAGAATGCTGAATCTGGAACCACCCTGTACCCATGAGAATTATCAGTGTCAAATACTTGTGATAATCTCTCATTTAGGTAATTCACCTGATTGTAAATATCGTTCTCGACCAAAACTCTTTGAAATATGCCTAATATTTCATCCTATATTTTATAAGAATGTGAAAAAAGTTACTTGTCAGAATATGTTCAAAAGTTGCCAGAAATACCTATTGTCCATTAAAATGTGTTTATAAGTATAACAAAAATTTCACCTCAGAATAAAGTTATTGAACCAATCCTCTAAATTATGTCGTAATCACGTTAGTTGATCATGTTCAATTAATACTTGATCACAGAAACATAATCAGAACAAAAGGAATCAAGAAAAGCAGGTACTTTCTGACAGAAATTGTTTTCTCATTAGACGTCATGACTACAATAAGAGAATTTCAATAGGAAAGCGCATCAAACTGCGAATTTGGATGTCAGGGAGAATATAATGAAATAGTATATAATAGTTTATTCCGAAGTGATACAGTACAAAATAATATAAAAATATATAATGCACCTATGGTAGAACAAAAAGAGTCATAACATCATCATCACATCCAAAACATACGAGAAAAAATTCCACAGAGGATTGCTGCAAATGGTAATTGAAACGAGAACAAAAAAAAATGCTTAAATGCAGGTTTCATTAGAAAATATATAAGTTTGTCTCGTATTCCAAAACCATACCAAAAAAAAAATTGAGTACTCTACTGGTTTCTTTGCCGAATTCTTTGTTGAACGTGATTCTTATATCTCAACATTATTAAGGATAACTTCGTAGTTATGGGAGAGGCCCAAGAAGTACAATTTTTTCAAGTCGCCAAGTCAATATTATGGACGTGAATCATAAATCGGCTTCCTGCTCTGCAAATCGCCAATCGAGAGAGAACAATGTCAATACATCCGCTTTGATTCTTGGCAAAGTCAAATCACATCATCGAATTGACTCACAGCACATCAGGAACAAATCAGAACGCTGGGTCTACAGGTGGGCTATGAATATTTGCATTTGCTAGTTCCTCTGTATTCAAACTTACATTGATTGTCCACACTGTTTTAATAACTCAGAGGTGGCAATCATTGAGAATGTGCCATGATCCTAATGGTTATGACAAGAAAAAGATATCTCAGATTTGTTGACAAAACTGAGAATAGATAAAACACACAGCCAAGTGAAACTTTTTGCAGAGAACACATTAGCACTTCAAGTATGTGACTCGATCACAATTGAAACGAGAAGAAGTAGAAAGAATAGGTTGTTCAAAATTGAAATGTTATTGCTCTGTTGAAAAAACGATACATACTGTGAGTGTCTTTCCGAACTGATTGCAATGAAAAAAAAAAACGAAAATCAGAAGGGTCCCTCAAGTTCATGTAAGATTTCAGTGGAACGTAATATTGGAATTAGTGTGATTCTTGTGATACCTAATCCTTACAAATCAGAATATGAAGATCTATGTAAATATTTTAAAAACATAATCTCATCTCCTGACTTCCACAACAAATGACAAAGAAAGCTAAAAAAGCAATCCCTTGAAAACCTATTCCCACTCATTCAATTTGTTCAGTTTCCTAGTGATTTGCAATTCGTGCAAGCATTCCTGTATCTCTCCAGCCTAATCTCTCGCTAGTTTCCAGAATAATTTATGCCCGAAAAAGCTAGTAAATCTCGCTAAATATCAAAGATCGGTAGAAGGAAAGGATAAGTTGAACGGAAAGTGGAATGGACGAGTGATAAATCAGGAACAGGTAGCCCTCCCGAAGGATACGATCCCGAAATAGGAACAGCCGCAGTCCTTTCCCTTCAGGACCCTACAAGATGGATTGAGTCACTAGCCTGTCATTGCTTCTTCCAATCTAATCTTCTGGAATACTTAGCGCCTCGAGTGAGTGGTGTGTAGCATGAGATAGGCAGAGGAAGGACAAAAGTCTTAGAAACTTAATCAAATAATAGTTTGTTCACTTGGTCCGTTTATTTTTTTCTCTATTTATGATGTTCATAAAAGCAGTCAACATGAGCCTCAGATTTTCTTCCTCAGATAAATAATATTTTTCGCAGATTAGTGGAATATACAGGGTGTTTCCTATAACTACGGTTCCTAACTGCAGGTGGTGATTCGTTAGGTCATTTTAGGAAGGAAAGTTCCTATTAACATATGTCCGGAGTTGCTTCGTTTCTGAGATACAGGGCGATGAAATTGAAGAAAAAAAAAACGGTGATTACAAAATATCATGAATAACCTGGAACCGATTTCTTTGAAATTTGGTACTTTTATTTGACCTAATAAGGCGCTTATTTAGCTCTATTTAGATTGGAATTATTGGGGCCAGTGGCGTCTCAGTGAGCACCACAGCCAATAATATTGTGAAAAAAAGTATGCCACTGAGTTTTCCATTTTTTCCGCCAAAAATATAATTGACACTTGATATGCTGATATTTTAGAAAATTTGACAAACGAAAGTACCAAATTTCAACCAAATCGGTTCCAGGATATTCATGTGATTTTATAATTACCTTTCTTTTTCTTTAATTTCAACGCCCTGTATCTCAGAAACGAACCAACTCAGGACATATGTTCATAGGAACTTTTCTTCTCAAAATTACCTAACGGATCACCCCCTGCAGTTGAGAACCGTAGTTACGAAACACCCTGTATATGAATGCTTTTCTTATCAAACAACTACCATTCATAAAAAAAAGGAAAGGAAATATAAGAAACATATCATTCTTTCCTTGACTCGACAGATGGTCATGCCAAATACCACTCACTACACGAGAAGTTTTTTGATTGAAAGCATTATTCAACACTCCTGCAAGCTCTAGAATATTCTTGCAAGTTATATACAGGGTGTCCCGAAGTTAGCCTGCCAAACTTCACCAGCGGCTTGTAGGGCCAAAATAAGAAGAGAGAGGGAGCTGCGGCCCCCTGACAGGGGGCTCCTGAATATTCTTGAATATTTGCGAAACGCCATGTGATGAAATGATTCTATTCGGTACAAGAATTGAACTTACCATGAAATCATTCCAAAATTTCATACAGGAGTGTATAATACAGGGTGGGACTACATTGAATATTGCTCAAACTTCTTTATGTGCATATTTTTCGACAATTTAATATCGGATTATGAAAATTCACACCATTTCACAGAAAGAAGGTGCTCTTGTTTCTTATCGACCAGCTGTATCATTTTCGAGTGAAATCGATTTTGAAATATTCTTTCAATCACATCTTATGCCTAACGTTGCCAATTCCAAATCATAGTAGCTAAAAAAAAAGTCAACTACTTTCTTTTTACCAAAAAATTAGAGGCGAGTTGAACGGAAAAATTAAGATAAAAAACTGCTTCAATTTTTGTGTATTTTTTCCATATCCACTACGATTCATTGCAGTGTTATGCATAATATCTGAGATGTAACAATATTTTTGAATCGATTTTTCTCGAAAATGATACATCTGATAGACACGGAACAGGAGCACCTTTTTTATGTAAAGAGGTGTGGATTCTCATGATCCGAGATTGAAATGTCGGAAAATATGCATACGGAAAAGTTTGAGCAATAATCAATGTAGTTCCACCCTATATTATACACTCTTATATGCAAATTTGAAATTATTTCATTTTCACTGCAGTGGGCATGACAAGTTTAGTTCTTGTACCGAATTGCATCATTTTATCACATGGCTTTTCGGAAATATATTGAAGAAATATCATCTTCAGCATCCCCTTTCAGGGGGCCGCATCTCCCTTAGGAGAAATTTTTCGATTTATGTTCATTGAAACTTTTCTTTATATTTTTTATCGAAGAAGCCGCTGGTGGAGTTTGGCAGGCTCATTTCGGGACACCCTGTATAAAAATCCACAACATTCTGGTACATTGACGGTTAGTTATCGGTTTGTCAGAGTACACTTATTGTTTATTGCATTAGGCGAAGGTGCTGGATATTTGATGGCATGGCCGAATACAGTGAAACAATAGAGATAACTATAAATGGTGGATCTCGTTTGAGTTTCAGAGATCGGCTCGAAAGAGATTATCATTTGGAAACGTGGAGAATTCTGTAACTATACAGGGTGTTTCATAATTGAATGCTGATCCTAAAGGGCGATGATCCTTGGATGATTTTAAGGAGAGAAGTTCATATCAACATATGTCCTGAACCTCTTAGTTTTTGAGCTACAGGGTGTTGAAATCAGAAGCGTACAGCGTTTTTTTAAACTAAACATTCAATATCAGGTCTACGAGGACATCACTGGAACAAGTAAAAGTTTGATTTTCGTCCCAAAACAAAATGTGTTTCCACTTATAGTGGGTGTCTACTGAATTACCAAAAACAATATCCAAGAACTGAAGGAACAAAATTCTTTGGTTTTTATTTTTTTACGCGAAAACGGTACGTTGTATGAAAGTGAGTCTGGGAACCAAATTTGCTCCAAAATGAATAAGAATTGAAAAAAAGATCTAGTTCTCAGAAAAATCAGTAGCGTACTATTTTTTTCTTCAAAAATTGTCAGTTCAAACCCCGTACGGACGCCACTGGTGAGAATTTTGAAATATCTTTCACATAAAAAAATGCTCCTTATCAATGAAAAGGTGTATACGAAATATCATAACAATATCTAAGAGTGATGACGCATTATGATGAAAAACTCATTTTTTTCTTGAAATTTCATCACCTGTTGCTCAATAACTAAGAGGTTTAGGACATATGATGATATGAACTTTTCTCTTTGAAATCATCCAAGGATTATCGCCCTTAAGGATCAGCATTCAATTATGAAACATCCTGTATATACAACCTCCTCGATTGATCCACAGAGAGTTTATCATTTAGATGATGAATGGATAATCATATCGGGTTAGAATTAACATTGAGCGACGGTGTCAAATAGCGGTGGATTTGGCTGTTCGTGTCTCCAAAGATTTGCCGTCCTATAGACGAATGATTTCTCAAGGTTGACAGCGAAAGGATGAGCTGACCGGACTTGTCGAGTTCGTCTGACTGGTATTGCTAGTGAAGGAATGATAGCTGACATTTGTGAATAACATTTCCTTGTGAAAGTATCTTTGAAAAAGTGGAAGTTCACCGACTTTAATACGGTGTTTCAATGATGTCAATGAATTAGTGAGTGTAGCATAACCCACTAGGTGAATGGCTCTTCTTTGGATGGAGCCTAAGAGCATCAGCGTATATTTGGGTGGTGGAATGTGGAAACTTCATTCTTAAACAGGACGTATCTGTGCGTTAAAGCTACAATTGTAGATCATGGGAAGCTGTTGATGTGTAAAGTAGATTTTCTCACGGAACTAAAACCCGAGTTCTTGTGAAGCAGCTTTCGCAATGAATCTGACTTGGAAGAGTACCTATTGCTGATGGAAATGCCGAACATAGATGAAGTGGACTTGGTGGGAATGGTGGTACCAGACATTGAACCAATGAAATGAATGTAAACAACTGGAAGGGACCCACTGTGAACGACAAGTGAGGCAAAAATGAATAAATTTTCAGGCAACCCGCAGTGTTTACGGATACCATCTCTCTCTATCTTGTGTTGGCTAATGGGAAGCGCTCGCATAATTTGAAATATTTTCTCGTTTTTGCTTATTTTCAAGAGTAAACGTGATTGAATGAAAATATTCATTTAGTAAAAAGGATACTGTTGTAATCAATTATCATCAAAAAATTATTACTGATTTTTTTATTGACTATAGAATGAAATTTCAATTTTACTCTTACAGGATCAGGAAGTCGAATGAATACAAAATTGAAATTATATATTTTTATTCAAATGTCACAATATATTGTACAGGGTGAGCCAAGCACAATGTCTCATAACTATCAGAAGGAAAAGAAAAACGATAGGAAGAATTCGAAAAGGGGTTCTTGAATGGTATTGAGTGCATTTTGAACATAATTTCCATAGGTTCCTATACCTCCTTCCTACTTCTTCTATGTTTGAAATTTTTAGGTCTCTCCTTCTTACTTTTGGTCTCAGTGTCTTCACTTTTCTCCTCAGTACAATATCTTTCTTTAATGAAATAGTTTGAGTTTCTTCATTGATAAACTTCGAAACTTGGGAGCTGAAAGTTGTGGGCAAGTCAAAGTCAATAACATGGGAAACTCTTTCCTTTGGACCCAAGTTATGAACGTCCACAGATGCACCCTGAAAACAAATTATTAGCTAGTTTTCTTATTTTAAAGAGGTACAAACATACTTTTTTTTTCATTATCAATCAACTAGGTACCTATGAGTTTTCTTATTTTCCTGGGGGAATCAGCATTTTTTTGTAACAAATGCTGAGGAAATGAAAATATACTGGGTAGAGCATCTGCTTTCAAAAACCTATAGCAGTACCTGGTATGCCTAAATAATCTGTTGGCAGGAAATGCTCCCCACAAAGCTTGCTGCTTTTAATTGGAGTCCAATTCTCCCTGTTCTCATCCATAATTCGAGAATGTCTGGTCTCTTGAATGGAAAACTACAACAAATAATATATTACTCACTATCAATATGGAAGTATTCAACTTTGACAAATAATATAGGTATAGTTTTTGAACATATTCTGAGACTGGGAACATTGTTTACCTAACTGATGATCATTTCAGGACAGGTTACCGTAAATCATGCTATCTTTGTTGCAGCTGCCCCTGACACACTTTGTGCTATTCGAGAGAACGGTCGTCTCCCTTCCAGTTGTATTGAGTTCATTGTAGTTAACTTGGCTGTGATTTCAGCAGGATCTTCATTGACAGCATCGACCTGTCTTCGTCGTGAGTCCTTTTTTCTCCGAAAAAAAAAAACAAAGCTGTGGATTGAGCAAGTGGTTATTCCCAACAGATCTTTGATATGGAGTAGAAACAATGTTGGTGCCAAAATGAATCCTTCTAGGACGCCAGAATCAATGGCTATGGTATATGGTATATCAGACGGTACTTCGCCGACCACCAAATGAAGAGATCTGCCTGAGAGGAAACTGCATGAAAGATGGCATAGCGATGAACTGGTAAGCCATTTGATGGTAGTTTATGGAGGACTCCTTGGAGTCAAACACGAACGAATGCTTTCGATATATCTAACGTCACAGTTAGAGATTTTTCATGTTTATCTACTGAAGCTTTTTGTCATCATATGGGTGACAAGGGCCAGCAAATCTCCAGTTGATTTACGATGGCGAAAGCCATTTTGTCTATCGTTGATGATTCCTGAACTTTCCAGATATTCGATAAGCTCAATTGGCTCAATTGGCCTCTCAAATAAGATCATCAGTTTCGTACTGTCTGTAGGTCAGTTGAGGAGGTAATACATTCATTTTACCTGAATATTTGGGATTTTCTCTCCTCGTTTCTAAGTAATATTTCAATATATGTCTATTAGGACAAATCAGATGATTTGTCCCAAAATGTCACTGCATTGAACAGATTTTTCTATCCGAAAGCCTGAAAGAAAAATCCAATAGCTTGTCAGTGACACTTGTCCTACAACACATATATTGGAATAATACTCATATTTTCATTTTATAGAAACGCGAAGAGAGAAAATCCTAAAGTATCAAGTAAAATCGTCAGTTTTATCATTATAGCTACAAAAAGTTGTCACTGCTCAAATCAAAATTTCTTCTCAGAATCATTGTTGTAATAACATCATTGAAACAATGGAACAACCTCCTTAAAACATGAAGGGCCGACTTTTATGAGAGCTGTCACAGCTTTTCTAGAAGCTTGTCATGAAACTACACTGAAAAAATATTTGGTAGAAAATACCGAACGTTCATCAGAATAGGCACCAGTCACTACATGCATCTAATAATACCACTACAAAGTTATATTAATAGTATATCAAATATTACCACTACAAAATATTTCGAATTGTATACCAGTATATCACCTGACGAAGCTACTGTGTTAACGAAACATTGCGTGGGTTTGTGAATTTTGTGAAAATCTAATCATTTGTGAAGTTTTTACATTCACTACAAAATAGTATGATACTTATAGTATAGGATGATTCAATTCTTTTGTTGTATTATTTGATGAATGAAGTGACTGGAAGCTATTTTACTAAACGTTTGGTATTCACTGCCGACTATTTCGCAATGCAATGATAATATGATTCCTTAGAGCTTTTGGGTCCTTATATCAACGATACAACACATTGGCTATAACTGTAGCGTTTGTGAGTATAATAATACAGTCCGCTACGTGTCATATGAGCGCTTTTTTTCATGACAAATAATTGATACGAACATGTCAACATGAGGTGAAAAACATAGTAGAAAGCATGACGGTTATATGGTATGTCGATATTCCTACTATACGAATTGCGTTTTCTGTGAAAACCAGGGCTGTGAAATGTAGAGGATGACCACTTTTTCGTCAAAAACAAACAAAATGATCTTGAAAAAAACCAGCGCCCTTGAGTTATTGTGTTTTTACTCAAAATAATTGAATGTCAATTTAAACAGGTTTTTGTTGAGGTCGACAAAACTTGCTAAATCTTAGCACAATATGGGTGAGTCGTTTGGAGAATATGAAAAATCATTATTTTCGTGGCAATAGATCTATTTCATTTTGTGCCTGAGAATTTCATTCCCAATAACGGCCGACATTTCTCTATAGTAGATATGGCGCAAAATCTACTTTAAAACTTATTGTATTTCCCTAGTGCTGAAATGGATCGATAAGGTCAAGTGAAGGCATTCAATGAGACCATTTCCTGATGCAGGCGAAGTACTTACTCATTGCATATCATGACTACTTACCTTTAGCCAAAGTATCGAAAATTATGATATATGTATAAAATACGCCTTCATCAAGATAACCCTACTTCCAATAAATAATCTTGTTCGCTTTCCAGTTCCCAATGTTTTGTTGGCATCACTTCAAATGTGTAGTTGTAATATTTGAGGATACCTACCATGCATATCTTCAATCCGATCTATTGATTGTATAACTACCTATAGTTCATGAAAATGTATAGCAACGATTCGTGATAACTATGGCATAAGGGGCATATCCTCTAATTGGATCTCCTCTTTTCTAAGAAATCGTGAACAAATCGTCTCCGTTCAACATTCTAATCATGATGGATTACCTCCAAACCTATCTCTGTTGATATGGCAGTTCTGCAAGGGTCCATTTTAGGACCTATTCAATTCATACTCTATGTTAAACAAGTTGATTCTGTTCCTAATATAATTAACTATACTGCTTGTGCAGATGATTTCTCTCTGGTTGTATTGGCACCTGATTCGCTCTCTGTGGTCGAAAAATGTAGTAATTCTGTAAGTTTAGCATCTGATTATCTCAATGATAATGATCTATTTTTCAATGTTGGAAAGACACAAATCATTAAATTTCATCATCGTCAGAATAAGATAGATCAACTTGTATTCGACCATAATAACTGTATTTTGAAAAATACTAATGATCCAGTAAAATTTTTAGGGATAAATTTCGATGAGTGTTTGTAGTGGAAATCTCAATGTTATCAGTTAGTTCCAAAATTGTATTCTCTGGCATATCTTTTCATGAATTTACGTTTTGTGCTTGATGAAAATCAGTGGCTGAGTTTATATCATGCTCAGGTGGAATCCACAATAGCCAAAAATGTGTTTATCGCACAAAAACGCATTGTTAGGTGTATTGGCAGAGTATCAAGAAGAAACACATGCATTTGTCTTTAGTTTCATATTCTGACATTGCCTTGTATTTATATATTTGAAACATGTGTATATGTATTTGAAAACAAACAAAATTTTGTAGTAAATAGCGCTATTATTAAAATAACTTCTGTTGCTCCAAACTTCATTGAGCCCAAAATTTTCAATCATTTACCTGACATAATAAAGTATACCTAGTGATTCTATATCTTCATTCAAACGTAGGCTTGAAACTATTTTGATAGATGAATGTTTTTACAGTGTAGGAGAATTTCCCCCATTATGAATCTTTGATTCTGACGATTTGACAATTCCTTCATAATATTCGTATTACTCATCAAAAGAAAAATAAATGATTGATTATCATTATTATTATTGCTAAATTCCTTTGGAGTTTCATTTTCTTGATTCTCAGAATTTTATTAGTTATGATTTGGATTCAACAGTTTCATGAAATACCATTTATTGGGATTTGGGTTCAACACAGTTTCATGAACCAGATTATCAGGTGGTTATCACTTAGATGAATCCATTGTACCCTATAGACTTATACAATGATCGAACTCTACAGGACTAGGATAAAGCTGATATAGGTTCATTATTGCGCCAGTTAAGACATAATCAGCCTAACACAAATTTGGTTGGAGTTCGCTTCATGAAGAGTTTCTTAGGCTTGGAAACGGATTTTCACAAAACTCTCTCAAAACCGAGTCGATATGAATGCCAAATAGTTCTATGAACTGGCTTCATCATATTATCTCAAATTATGAGAAACTTACACTACACTGTGTTGTGTGTAATCGTGCCAAAGGTTCCAGTCTTCGATATATACATAGATGAGAAACTCGATTCGACTTCACACTTTGATAAATGATAGATATATAGTTGCGAACCAGAATTTGTCCATAAATTCACAATAAATATATAGGTTTTGTTTTCAAATTTGGAGACTATAATACGAGTATCAAAAAAAGTAATCCCAAGAATTGAATGAGTGTATTCAGTATGAAACGGAGAAAAATTGGCATAGCTATTCTCAATAGCAAAATCCTTCGACTCACTGTACAATTGGGACACCAGGATTTGAAACATATCATATGTTCAGCAGAAATAATCGATAATCATTGTCCACGCAGAATTTGTGCAGAGTATATTTCTCAAGTTCATTGAAACAGATCAGAGTCTTACGTACATCGATAATTTTATTTCAGGAGGTTATTATCAAGGTGAACCAGCGATTGAATAAATATTCTCCCATATACTGATTTTTCTGACGATCATTTATTGGAATATGTTATTATGAGATTCCTCGCAGTCAGAAATACAGATACCCTGTAGCTACACGCCCAAATGACAATAATTGAATTGTGCCTTTTATCATTTCAGCTACTTTTGCGTCGTCCAACATCGAGAGATTTAAGTTCCGATCGAAAAATTACCATCTTTTATGAATGTACCTAATACTTAAATGACGTATGATTTAATGCAACACGATTATATCTCGAGAACCCCAAATCTAAAAGACATTTAATATGAAAATGATATAGTAATGGCAAACGGCCATGTAATACTGGGTTAGCTGAGACATACCTCGAAGAAATTCGACTTGCAAATTTTGATGAGGTCAGTTGCAATTTTGACTTGAAATATGGATGGAAAATTAGCGACCTATAATTTCAGCCACCCTCTGACTGTGAAGTTTTATCTATAAAACCTTACTCTGATTTATGAGAGTCTATACGACGAGTGTAAAACCAAGGCCTAGACTGAAACTGATCGGTCTTGGTATGTCTTAACGTTGTTGATGTTATTTTCTCTTTGATGAGCAACCATTCAAGTGAAACACGTATACCGACCATCGCGAAAGCAGCTTCACGAAAACGCGGCTTTATATGATTGAATTCACGGTGTGAACCTGGATTGACACGAAGTTGTGTGGACCTGTGGAGTTAAAATCAACTCAAAAATGTTTACCGTCTATACGTGTTCATCCAGAAATATAGACGATCTTTTCTTTTTAGATAGATAACAACACCGCAGTGCACGATGTTTATTACGGTAAGCATGATAACTAGAAATGAATGTTAATATAAGCCCTTAGGAATTGATAGCGCTATTTTATGGTTTTTTTCCAATTTTCAAAACAGGCCGAGATATATCTATGTGGAATGGACTCACCAAAATTTAAGGTGTCAGGTTCAAAATCCACTTCTGCTTAGGTGCACATTATACCAGGCGATGAGTGTACAGTGTGCAGATGGCTACATTGACCAACAACAGGCTTACAGGGTGATATCATACAATACAGACGGCTATGTCGACATACAGTGTGATCAGGCTACAAGGTGGACTTGTAAAACTGTCTACTCCTTTGCGATGAGACAACCTGATGGAGTTCTTAGGGTCATCAGCATGATGTCCTACGGGGCTCGCTTGATAAGTAGAGTTGATTCAGATATCATTGTTCTTGCAGCTGCGAGATTCCACGAGTTGAAGCAAATGGGTATGAAAGATCTTTGGGTTGAATATGGAGTTGAAACAAACAGACGGCTGTTTCTCACTGTCACTGATCCTGCGGTGACTCTCTGTTGAAACATGTGCTGCACTACCATCATTTCATGCTTATACAGGATGTAATACGGTATCATCGTTTCATGGTATTGGTGAAACGAGGGTCGGGAATTATGGAGGAAGATGCAAGGAATGACAGACGAATTCATTCGACTGTCATCAGTAGGTATAGTGACTGGAGATGATTTTGATAAGATTCAGCTTTTCACTGTACTGATGTGTGATGTAACCAGCTCGACAAAAACAGAGAATGAGTGTAAGTATAAGAGTACTATACACTGAGAAGAATCGAAGTGTGGAGAATATTCCACCAGCCCAAGAAGCACTGCGTTAACACCCGAGGCAAGTAATGCTTCAGTCGCGTATTTGGATTGGATGTCCGAAATCGCAACCATATAATAATATATACTAAATGCAACTGACTAAGGGTGAAAGTCGTCAACTTTGAAATGTCAAGATGATACGATTGAAAAACTTTGGACAGTTTGTCCACAAGCTCCTAATGAATGTTCAGAGTTGATCAGCTGCGTGTATAAAGAACTGCAAATGCAATAGATTCAATTTACAGTATACTGCTCCATTCACATGTGATGCACAGTGTACTCAATAAACATTATTTATAATACAGTTGTAATCAAATATTGTCTGTAGGTTGATCGAGGAAGTGTTACATTCAATTTACCCGGATATTTGGGATTCTTTACAAAATAAGAATATGAATATTATTTCTATATAATGTGTAGTAGAACGAATCAGATGATCCGCTCCGATATGTTACTGCGTTTAGAAAAAATTATGGAGCCTAAAACAAGAATACAATAGCTTGTCGATTACACTTTGTTTGGAAAAAAGTTTGGAGAGAAGAAATATAGATTTATTGAAAAAATATCGAATTTTCACTTGGACGTTTCGGAAACGAATCTGCTCCCCTTCCCAACATAACAATGTAAAATATTTTTCTTCGAAAATTCTGTTCTTACAGTTTTACACTCCTCAGTGTTATATACTGGTTGGCATATGGATGAGTGATGATGTTGGTATACAAATGAGTTAAAAATTATCTTGAATCCACCATTTTCATGTTTAGTTTTTAGAAGTGAATACCATGTTCTATCTATCTCAACTGAACAGGAAGCAATACTATTGTCTCTGTTCAGAAGAATGCAATTGGTTTTCTTGATTTTTCTCTCATGGTTGTTATCTTCATGTCCTATGATTTTGAGATTTCTTCACTCTGCCATATGTTGTCCATTTTCAGTGAGGATTTGTAATTAGTTAACCAAGATTCTGACTGACCTAATCGAACCGAATTATATATCAAGCCTGTAACATGATTGATATATGATTTTATTAAGATAAAAATAATTGACCGCCATTCTACAAAATGGTACCATCGGTTTGAATTCTCTCGAGAAATAGTTCATCATACAGATAGCTCATGATCATGTTTTCTGTGGCTGATTTTGATTTTTCCATTTTGTCTCGAGAGCACTCGAAAAATATATAATTTGAATATTTCAATTATTCGATTTTCAAATAGTCTGACAAAAAATTGTTTCCCACAAAAAAATTTCGACTAACTATTTTCTACATTGCATTCAATTCGATTGTCTTGAAATTTCTTATACGGTTCTTGAAATACTCAGCGAAAATCCAGCTTTCGATCACTACTTTGAAGAATAGTGTCCAAAATTCTCCAGATACAGCTTGGGTCTCAATGGTTTCCTGTTTTCCATACATTCGTCAGCATGTGTATCAAATGTCATGCTGGTAGCCAGAAAATAACGCATATTATTATTGGGAATCGACCGTCCTCAAATTGGTTGATGATTATGTCCTTCTGAAATGATGCCATACATTCTATCATTAACTTACCCAGCTGATTTCTGAAAGTCCTTAGAGAACCGTACTTATAACACTATCAATTGTTACCACTGTGTTCTGCTCTGCTTAAAATCCAATACCCTCACAAAATGCATTAAACAATATGGCTACAACCGATACAACTATAATACAAAATAATATAGATAAATATACCAGATACAAATAGAAATAGATTTGATCGAATTGTGCGGTTGATTCGTTATGAATACAGGGATATATTTTTGGATGTATGATAAATTGATATTCATCACACAGGACGTGGAAAGAAATTCTTAATTGAGAAAACCTAATCTAGAATCTGCGATTGAGGTCTATGAAAATAACAAGTTACCATCGTTCATGTTAGAAGCCCTTGATTGGGTGGAGGTATTGAAATGGACTATTCTCAGATATATTCCAAAAGAAGTGGATATACATATATATAAAGAAATACATTGAGAATTCGCATTCTCCATGTGATGGAGATATTAATTCTCTCTCGGTTTATTCAACAGATAACAACTACTACCCTGGCTATACCGGGTGGCTACGGAAGTATTGCCTACGGAATATCTCAGTTATTGTATGAAGTAAGTTTGTGAAATTTGGAGCGTCGATTTAATGACATAAGAGCTAGAATTTGAGCATATTGACATGTCGAAGTTAACTTCCGGTTTGACCGGAAGTAACATCAACTTTCTTATTTTAAATTGAAACCCTATTTTTTTTCTTTTCGCTTCATTCAGCATTCAATTCCCTTTCTAATGACATATCACAAGTTGGTATCTAACCAGAAACTAGATCAGAAAAAAATTATTATTGAAATTCACCGAGTAGGCCGTGGAAGCAAAATGAAAGCCAAAAAATGACTTTCTATTATATCATTAGAAAGGAATGGTTATGCTGAATAGTACAGGCAAGAAAAAGTTGTATGTTCCTATTTAAGTTATGGACCTACAGAGTATTGTTTTTTTCCCAATTTTTCCAATATTTTTTTTTGCGGCATTTTATGACGCCGACGAATGAAAATAGAATATCACAGTAGTAGCAACTGTTATCAAGTGACGTATGGTTTCCATAGCCAACTTTTCAATTTTTGGCTTTCATTTTGCTTCCACGCCGGCCTACTCGGTAAATTTCAATAATAATTTTTTTCTGATATATTTTCTGGTTAGATACCAACTTGTGATATGTCATTAGAAAGGGAATTGGATGCTGAATAGAGCGAAAAGAAAAAAAATAGGGTTTCCATTCAAAAGAAGAAAGTTGATGTTACTTCCGGTCAGACCGGAAGTTAACTTCGACATGTCAATATGCTCAAATTCTAGCTATTATGTCATTACATCGACGCTCCAAATTTCACAAACCTACTTCATACAATGAGTGAGATATTCCGTAGGCAATACTTCCGTAGCCACCCGGTATATCACGACGAATATTGAATTACATCTATTGAACACACACGATAAGAATCCGAAAACAAAATCTTCTGAAGTAGAGAATTTGCATTCTCCTTCATATAAAGATATGCATATAATATCATTCTGAATATTCAACAGAAAACAACTACTTTCCTGGCTATTTGCCACGTCGAACATTGAATTATATCTGTGGAATATCCAAAAAGAGAGCATGAAAAATCAAAATCCTCTGAAATTGAGGATTGACATTATCTCTCAAATCGAATAGAATAATATAATGTACTATGATATTTTTATATCCGAGAAAGAATTAATATTTTCATCACATGGAGAATGCGAATTCTCAATGTATTTCTTTATATATATATACATATCCATTTTTTCGTAATATATCAGAGAATATTTTTTTTCAAGGGATTTATTTCTTGATGATTATATATCATTAAGCTAAATATAGATCATGAATCGTGGCCCTTATCTGGTATATTTTTCAGTTTATTTTCGTCTTATTATATTAGATCTGGGACATCGAGTTCCGCTCACCCTGTGTTCTCTTCAATCTCATAGTTTTATATTCAAAAAATTCGCGTGTGCATTCCACCAATAATTGCAATCATGATAATACTGCATTTATATATTCATTCTATCCATGCAGTTCAGACGTAAATAGAACCAACAATTATTCGGTTATATAAAGAATTACTTCCGCTGATAATGATTATGAGGGTCCTGAAAAGCGTTAAAAAAAACGGTCACGCGACACTAATGAACGTTAATTGACTGATTTGTGATTAGTCTGTTGACTGTAGCTCGATATGATATATATCAACTCATTTCATTTTCGAACACGACTTGGTGGATAAAATGAAATGAGTTATGACGTACTTATAGTTTAATCTTTATTGTGTTAAAATAAACTCGTACATATATCTTCATTTAATCTTCTATTCCGTGCTATTCCGTGCATTCATTTTATATTGTTGCTCAAGAATTCTACTTATTCATTTTCTGTTTGAATCTTTTACTCGTCATTGGCTTACATGACAGACGTCATTCAAAACGTAGTTCGCACAAAAACATGACTTCTATCGTAACCGCTCATATTACAGCCCAGCGACCCGAAAACCTAATCAGATAAATAGATCACAAAGAGAGAAAAACTCAAACTCACACAATAGTTCATAAAATGAACGTAAAATGGTAGAAAACGAGACAAACAACTACTTTCCTGGGTATATGCCACGCAGAACATTGGATTGCAGCCTCCCAAAATCTATGCAATAATTTGTATAGACGAATAAAATCGCAAGTGTTTCTTTCCGAAACGCCGAGCTGCACCTAAGTGGTTCAGGAACGCGTGACTACCCGCAGACTGGTTGAGCTATCAGCTCTCATCAGTGCAGGGCTGTCCCATACAGAATTCTTGACCGCTATCTGGTGCGAACCAGGCCCAACGTGAACGCAAGGAAAGAAACACTCCGAAACAAGATCCCATTTCTGGTGAAGTGGGAGTGGCTGGTTGCCAGATGGGCGTATTTTCAACTAGGAAAAAGCCAAATACCCAAAGCGGAATGCGATGGTCACAAAGAGAGTGAAACTCAAAGTCAATACCACAGGATATTGTTTCGGAGTGGTTCTCTCCTTGCCCAGGTGGAGTTCGGCGTTAGCGTTTGTTTCGCGGACGTTGAACGCCTCGTGGGGAAAAAATGTCTTCATGTTGGGTCTGCAGGTAGTCATGCGTTCCTGAACCACTTATGCGCAGCTCGACGTTTAATAAGGAAACACTTGCGATTTTATCTGTCTATATGAATTTTTGCATAGATTTTGAGAGGATGTAATCCATATATCACCCATCATGTTTTCATAACCATTTATATATGTATATTATATGAATAAACTTTCTTATTATTATAATGATCTGCGTGGCATATATCCAGAAAAGTAGTTGTTTTCTCTCGTTATCTACCATTTTCGTTGATTTTATGAACTATTGTGGTAATGACTTTGAATCTCTCTCTCTTTGTGTCCATTGCATCCCACTTTGAGTACTTGGCTTTTCCTAGTTCAAAATACGCCAGTCTGGCAACCAACCACTCCCATTTCAGCTAAAATGGGATCTTGTTTTGGGTGTTTCTTTCCTTGACAGGTGGCGGACGTT
Source organism: Phaedon cochleariae (assembly GCA_918026855.4). Lineage (NCBI taxonomy): Eukaryota > Metazoa > Arthropoda > Insecta > Coleoptera > Chrysomelidae > Phaedon > Phaedon cochleariae. The sequence continues at coordinate 15,732,619 of OU896720.1, read as the reverse complement.
GAACGCCTTGTGGGGTATAAATGCTGAGATGCGTTTACATTGGATCAGGTTCGCACAAGATAGCGATCAAGTATGCTATCTGGGACAGCCTTGCACTGATGAGAGCCAACAGCTCGAAACCGGTCTGCAGGTAGTCACACGTTCCTGAACCACCTATAGTAGAGATCGAATCAACTAAGAAATACACACAGGCGTCATCACTGACAAAGTACACAGTACTCTCCGTCTTTCTCAGACCACTCCCATTTATGCGTCAGTGGCGCGATATCAGCTTTTGAGTATTCTTTGATGTGGAATAGCAATTTATAAATGAACTGACAACATCGCACGATATTCGCATTATCCATTTTAGAACTCGCAGAGAAGCCGTCGCGTGAACATCGATCCCTGAGTATTAGGAGCCGAATTGGATGTTGCCATTAGTTCTGTTAAAAACCTATTTGAGTGTATTCTAGTTGTGATCGGTGTCATAGTTTTTGTATTTTTGAAATATAAGATTTTTTCCATCATGTCCCCGAAAAAAGTTGGGAAACAAGGTATTATTATTCACAGTCAAGGACGAGAAATGGTGAATAACGTTACTAATTTTATGAAGAAAGAGGCAGAAGAAGGACTCACTATTCCTTTAAAAAACTACAGGTAAGTAAATAGCATAATCTAATTTAATTCCTAATCTGTTGTTTTTTATTATTGTGTGCCATTGTTGAAAAACTTGATTGTTAATAATTTCAAGCAAAAAAATAGTTATAATTTCCTTTTTTCGGTTCTTGACTGATGAGTTTGAATATGACATATTCCAGGGAAAGAACAATGGCTGCTACTGGGGTGTCTTTGTTTACTTATCAAAAGGTGTCGAAAGAAGCTCAAAATATTGCGTGGGAAGGACCAAGCACATCTTTTAAATCTCCGAAAAAAACGCGGGAAACAAAGAAAAGGAAGCTAGATCAAATTTCACCAGATAAGATGAAAATCATAAGGGAAATTGTGTATGATTTTTATCTCCTAGAGAAACGACTTCCCACGTTAAAGTGTATGGAATTGCTTTGTTATAGTTTTATATTGTTGAAAACCTGAAATATGTTACAATTCCAGGTGTTTGGCAAAAAATTATGGACCGTCAAATTTTAGAGGAAGTAATAAGCATAAGCAGCTTAAATCGGCTTCTTAAACAAATTGGATTCAGGTAATAGTGTTTCATTTAAATTGTACGATACTTGAAACCTTGACGTATGTCTTATTTATTTTAATATAGGTGGCAAGAAATGCCAGACAGAAGGAAAGTTTTGTGCGAATCCTACGACATACGTCTTAAAAGAATTAATTTCCTTAAGAAGCTGATGGAATACCGTAAAGAGGGTCGCAGTATCATTTATACGGATGAAACCTACATTCATAGCAGCCATGTTAAAAACAAAGGCTGGTTTGATGAGACTTTGAAGGGAATAAAGAAGCCAATTTCAAAAGGTCAACGACTGATTATTGTACACGCTGGTGGTGAGAAAGGATTCATAAAAAATGCTCTTCTAATATTTAAATCAGGTAATTTCAATTTGTTTCTTTTTTATAAATATTTCACCATTCCGAGAATTATCTTCAAGTCGGGATAATGACTGAATTTCCTGTTTTTGTAGGGTCAAAATCCGGGGATTACCACGATGATATGAATCATCGGAATTTCATGTCGTGGGTTGAGAAACAATTGTTGCCCAATCTACCTGAAAAGTCCGTCCTCGTTATTGACAATGCAGCCTATCATAACGTCCCTATAAAGAAAAATATTACCACGGCTTCCAGGAAACAAGAGATGTTGAATTGGCTCACAGAGAATGGATTGCCAGCAGACCCTAAATTAACAAAACCCGAACTATACCGCATTTTTCAAGAAAATAAATTCCGTTTCCCCACTAAATATAGATTAGACGAACTTTTAGAACAACATGGACACTGTGTACTGCGTTTACCCCCTTACCACCCAGACTTGAACCCAATAGAAAAAATTTGGGCGTTAGTGAAGAACTGGGTAGCAGGACATAACACAACGTTCAAATTGGCTGATACGGAGGCACTTGCCAGAAAAAAATTTGAGGAGGTATCGGTAGAAGAGTGGTATAACATTTGTCAACATGTTAAAAAATACGAGGACGAATTGATACAGAAAGAGCACCTTCTTGATGACTCTCTAGATCAAATTGTCTTTACTGTTAATACAGGGTCATCAGATGAAAGTGAGGACAGCGAGAATAGTTCATCGAACAACGATCTAGGATGTTCGCCTCTTGGATCTGACAGTGAATAATTATTTTGTTTCGGATTTCTTTACAATTTGAAAGTTCAGTTTTAGTTTTATATATATATATATATATATAATTCATAAATTGTTGCTTTTATGGCCAAGTGTTTCAACATTTGATTCCGAGAATTAGCTTTAGTTAGTTTATATGTATCATGACTAATAAACTGTATGAAAACGAGCTTTCATTACTTTTATTTAAAATTTTAATTATTCAAATAGGTTTAAGTTGAAAACTCAAATATTTTGTTGATATTTTACAATTCAATATATATTTTATTGCATTCTACTTTTGTCCGTGTATAAAACGCCTACGCCACTGGTACATCGTTCCAACGCGACGAGAACAGGAATATTTTAAAGCGAGACAGAACACGAGTCGTCGATGACGCCTGTGTATATTTCTTAGTTGATTCGATCTTTAGCAGCTCGGCGTTCAGGAAGGAAACACTTGCGATTCCATTCGTCTATACGATTCATTGCATAGATTTCGGGAGGATGTTTTTCAATGTTCTGCGTGGCATATAGCCAGGAAAGTAGTTGTTTTTCTCTCGTTATCTATCATTTTCGATCATTTTATGAACTATTGTAGTGAGACTTTGAGTTTGTCTCTCTTTATTGTGACCATTGCATTCCACTTTGAGTATTTGGCTTTTTTCTAATTGGAGATAAATATAGATATTACGTACGGGTACGTAACCAGCAAGGAAACGCGATTTTGCGGGACGCGAGCGAAGCGAATTGCTCATCATGGAGATACCGAGCATTGATACAGTGGACTTGGTGGGAATAGTACTTGGTACTACTAGACATTGATATATCAGGCACACTGAGTTTCGCCTTTCTAGATAAAATACAGGCTCGAGTTTTATAGCGTTGAATTCAAGCAGGTTTTAGGTTCCCTAGGCTGTATTTTCAGCATCAAGATCCACATTAACAGCGTGAGCCTGCCTACATCATGAGTTCTTACTAATTTAATATTTATGAGGACAAAATGGTTTCTGATACATGCACTATCCAGATCTCCGTGAGCTACTCTGTTTATTGTATTAATCATGAGAATATCCCCAGACTCAGGAACTTCCATAGTATATTATTGTTGTCAAATGTTCTTGCCTCCTACATATTTCTGTATCGTCTGACCTATAACTCACACGCATAAATAGGACGACCGGAGGTATAAAATATTTCCGTATTGGAAATTCTGTTCACGAATCCTTCGGTACCGATATCATGCATATATATGTTAGTCAAAGATATTATATCTGAATGATAAAATTCCTGGAAACCATCTTCAGTTGGCATTGCTGATGGCTATTCATTTCCTCATTTGTTTAGAATTCATTGGAATCATTCGAATGATACCTTTTCCATTTCATTGTGTGACTTCCTTCTGTAATCACATACTCGTTTATTAAACGTTGAATAACTGTTGAAATCGTGGAAATATCGTTACTGGTTGAAAACTTCATCGCTGAAGTTTGAGAGCCCTAAGTGGGCTCCATTGACACTGTGGCATACTCACCATTTCTATCTCCATCTGAATCAGATTCACCACTATGCATCAGTTGCACTCTCTTATATATTTGTCAAAAAGTTTTCAACCACCAGTAGTAAAAAGTGTACTAAGCTCATCTTACCCTTGATGATGATTCAACATCATGCAGCAACCATCATAGCATCAACCTCATAGTTCTCTAATGATGATAGCTAATAACACTCATAACAAGTACAGTAATGAGTATCACATAGATGACAACAGACAAAACAACCATTATAGTGGGTAACTGCACAAACTACAATCAATCAATAGATCAGACTATCAGACCATCATTCAGAAGAATTATTCACAAAGAGACATAAAAATAGCATTGAAAACGCCATTTGTAGGTATCGCGTAAACATCAGTGGTAAACATTATCAACCTAACCTCACATATTCTTCTGCTTGAACAGAGTACTCATAATAATTAATCATTATATCATATTACTAGGGAAGATTTCAGATTTCATCAATATTCAATGCGTAATTGCATATACATATGAATTGGACGTCCAGTGGATGTTTATTAGTGGACGTCTAGTGGATGTTTACTAGTGGACGTTCAACGGTTGTCAATTATTGGATGTTCGAATGAGTTTCTGATGAAATGCGTTTTTTTTTTCAAGAATACATTTCCATTTAGGATGAAAACGAGATACCTAATTGATCATAATATATATCAATGACTCAGTCGCCCATTGGATGTCATGTGCTGTGTGGAAAGGAGTCAGGAAACCTAGGAACATTTAAGAGTAAGAAGAAGTACTGAATGATGAAACATTTTCCTCAATATACAAAATTACCAATTATGTACAGGGGGGCTAGAATTACAGTCTCATCATTGGAATCTCGTAAAACGTTATATTAACAGGGTCGGTAAAATTATGACAAAGTTGCACACCTATAACAAAATGCTTTTTAAAAACTTGATAGAGTCTGAATAGTTTCGCGGATATCCAAAAAAAAATGTCTAAAACCTTTATAATTTTAACAGGAGGGGTGAAAGAACTTACAGTCACAACTCCACCACATAAAAATTTTAATAATGACCAACGGTCATGGACATAAAAAGGACATGTTTCGAAGGATTAATCCTTCATCATCAGCAAATGTGTTAAAAAGAAAATCTGTAAGAAGAAACAATGCTTATGTTAGTCATAAGTGTTGATTATGGAATCTAAATGTACCTACCATTATTGGTGGAAAAAGTTCACATAATGCAAAACATGGAAGAAAATATATTATTTATAAACCGCGCATAGTGCGGGTGAGTTAATGTTAAGGAATCATTTTTTAAAAGCTCAATAATAAGAGCTTAGATAATTGAAATTTTTGACGAAGTTCACTTATCAAAAAGAGCCAACATGTGGAACTGGAATTCGTTGAATTAGGTTAACTAATCACAAATGGCAAATGACATATGATGACAATGACGCTGAGGACAAAACACAATATCAGAATAACAACCGTCAAGTCAAAACCAAGGAATGTTTTGATTCGAAGTGACATAGAACACAGAAACAAGAATTGTAGTTAAAATGACAGGGAGTTGAATAATTTGAGGCTATCAAATTGAGTTTGTTCATTGAGGCAGTTGAGGTTAGAATTTTTGACCGCTTTATTAATTTCCAGAGTTTCAAGGAGGTTAAGTTTTTTTCCCTTGTCACAAATATGTAAAATTTCAATGTTAGATTTGGGATCAAAAGAGTGTTTGTCATTGATTATATGGTTAGGAAAAACAGAATTGGACTCAAAAAATTCTTTTTCAAAATTATTTTCTATAATGCGATTGTGTTCTGATACTCTGGTTTTGAACTTGCGACCTGTTTGACCAATGTAGCAAACTTTACAATCATCATTCTTACAGTTCAATTTATAAACACCGGATTTTTCTAAAATATCAATCTTGTCTTTTGTGTTGACTAGTGTACTCCCTAGAGTATTGGAGGTTTTGAAAGAAAAATTAAAATTTATGGTATTATTGTTGTTGAGTTTCTTTCCCAGAATTTTCCTGAGTTCAAGGGAAACGGAACCAAAGAAAGAAAGGGAAAAATATTTGGATGTTGAGACAGAATTTGTTAAAAAAATATTTGAAAATTTATTGGTGTATTTCAAGTAAAGTCGATCAATTAAATGAATAGGAAAATTATTGTTGACTGCGATCTGTTTAATGATATTCAATTCAGCTGTAAAGTTTTCATTGTTCAAGGGTATTGTAAAAAGTCTATGAAAAAGTGCATGGAAAGCTGAAAATTTTTGGCTGTAAGGGTGGAATGAATTGAAAGGTATAATATTGTCAGTACTTGTTGGTTTTCTGTAAATTGAAAAGTTGAAAGTATTTGTTTTGTGTATCAAGATAACAAGAAAAGGTAACTGATTATTGGATTCAATTTCCATTGTAAATTGTATTCTAGGATTGATAGAGTTCAGAAAAGAAAGAAAATCGTTGAGTTCAAGTAGGGTACCTTTGAAGAGAGCAAGAATATCATCAACATAACGATGCCAAAAAATAATTTTCTCAAAGTTATGGTGCTGAGAAATGGACAATTCAAAGTTTGACATGAATATTTCAGCTAGAAAGGGACTAAGGTTTGAACCCATGGCTAGACCTGATTTTTGATAATAATAGGAATTGTTAAAAAGAAAGAAATTTTGTTTAAGAACAAAATCTACTAAAGAGCAAATATTCAATATATGATGGGTGGGAAGATCAGAATTATTGAAAAGTAATTGTCGGATCAGAAATAAACAGTCATCAGGTTCAATACTGGGAAATAAATTTGAAACATCAAATGAGACTAAAATAGACTCAGGAGGAATGTGGACATTTGAAATTTTCTGTGTCAGTTCCAATGAATTTTTAACAGAAAATGGGTTAGAAAAATTCATGAGGTTAGGGAGAATAGAACTTAGCCAGGAAGCTAATTTGGAGGCTGGAGAATTAATGTAAGAAACAACTGGTCTGATGGGGATGTTCTGTTTGTGGATTTTTGGCAGGCCATACAGTCTAGGAGTTGCAGGGTTCATGGTAGTAAGATGGAATTTATTAGCTTTCAAAAAAGTGATGGTGTCATTCAAATCATTGAAGGTTTTTCTACAAGTGGATTGAAATTTAACAGTAGGATTAAATCTGATTCTAGTAAAATCATCATTGGAAAGAAAAAGTTCAACTTTGGCAATATACTCAGTTTTATGCATAATGACTAAACAATTTCCTTTATCAGCTTTAGAAATGATCAGGTCATTGTCAGATATTTTGTTTTTCAATTTTTTAACAGTTTTATGGTTTTTTTTTATATATGAGTGATCTGAGAAGTGGTTGGAAGAATGAAAATGAGAGTTCAAGCAAACTGCAACCTCAGCACGCAGAGCATCTTTAATACTTGGATCAACTGATTCAATGACCAACTCAGATTCAATAGCAAGTGTTTCTAAATGTGAAGGGTGAAGTTTGGTTGGAATATTGAATTTTAAACCTTGTGAAAGTAGGTGTTCTTCATCTTTGTCAAAAGAAATGTTAGAAAGGTTGAGTATTCTTTCATGGAAATTGAAATCTGAATATCTGTGAGATGTTCTATGAGGAAAACTATGTGAAAAAGATTGTCGAGCTTCCAAATTACGGATTTTGTTAACTAAAGTGTTGAATTTTTGGTTACCTTTAAAAGTAGTGACTTCTCTGCACTTCGAATCAAAACAATCCCATTCAAGAGGATGTAGTAAACTTGTTAGCCTAAAATAAATGATTTTAAGAGTTATGTCTATTAAATTCAATTTGGAATAGTGTTTCTTGATCTCTTCTTTGATCCAAACTGTTTTAGCTGTTCTGAGAGCTGCTAATGAAGAACGTGAGTGGATTCTGGAGTTGAGAGAGATGTATCTAGGGGTGAGGTTCTTCCTCAAGCATTCATTGTTGAACCAAATATCCAGCATAATCATCTTTCTTCTTAAAAAATTCTTCTTATAACTGTGGATCAGGGCAGCTTGACTAGCAGAATGTAACCAACGTAGGTGATCCATAACTTACAGTGGAGGTGATATATAACAGGAGGGGTGAAAGAACTTACAGTCACAACTCCACCACATAAAAATTTTAATAATGACCAACGGTCATGGACATAAAAAGGACATGTTTCGAAGGATTAATCCTTCATCATCAGCAAATGTGTTAAAAAGAAAATCTGTAAGAAGAAACAATGCTTATGTTAGTCATAAGTGTTGATTATGGAATCTAAATGTACCTACCATTATTGGTGGAAAAAGTTCACATAATGCAAAACATGGAAGAAAATATATTATTTATAAACCGCGCATAGTGCGGGTGAGTTAATGTTAAGGAATCATTTTTTAAAAGCTCAATAATAAGAGCTTAGATAATTGAAATTTTTGACGAAGTTCACTTATCAAAAAGAGCCAACATGTGGAACTGGAATTCGTTGAATTAGGTTAACTAATCACAAATGGCAAATGACATATGATGACAATGACGCTGAGGACAAAACACAATATCAGAATAACAACCGTCAAGTCAAAACCAAGGAATGTTTTGATTCGAAGTGACATAGAACACAGAAACAAGAATTGTAGTTAAAATGACAGGGAGTTGAATAATTTGAGGCTATCAAATTGAGTTTGTTCATTGAGGCAGTTGAGGTTAGAATTTTTGACCGCTTTATTAATTTCCAGAGTTTCAAGGAGGTTAAGTTTTTTTCCCTTGTCACAAATATGTAAAATTTCAATGTTAGATTTGGGATCAAAAGAGTGTTTGTCATTGATTATATGGTTAGGAAAAACAGAATTGGACTCAAAAAATTCTTTTTCAAAATTATTTTCTATAATGCGATTGTGTTCTGATACTCTGGTTTTGAACTTGCGACCTGTTTGACCAATGTAGCAAACTTTACAATCATCATTCTTACAGTTCAATTTATAAACACCGGATTTTTCTAAAATATCAATCTTGTCTTTTGTGTTGACTAGTGTACTCCCTAGAGTATTGGAGGTTTTGAAAGAAAAATTAAAATTTATGGTATTATTGTTGTTGAGTTTCTTTCCCAGAATTTTCCTGAGTTCAAGGGAAACGGAACCAAAGAAAGAAAGGGAAAAATATTTGGATGTTGAGACAGAATTTGTTAAAAAAATATTTGAAAATTTATTGGTGTATTTCAAGTAAAGTCGATCAATTAAATGAATAGGAAAATTATTGTTGACTGCGATCTGTTTAATGATATTCAATTCAGCTGTAAAGTTTTCATTGTTCAAGGGTATTGTAAAAAGTCTATGAAAAAGTGCATGGAAAGCTGAAAATTTTTGGCTGTAAGGGTGGAATGAATTGAAAGGTATAATATTGTCAGTACTTGTTGGTTTTCTGTAAATTGAAAAGTTGAAAGTATTTGTTTTGTGTATCAAGATATCAAGAAAAGGTAACTGATTATTGGATTCAATTTCCATTGTAAATTGTATTCTAGGATTGATAGAGTTCAGAAAAGAAAGAAAATCGTTGAGTTCAAGTAGGGTACCTTTGAAGAGAGCAAGAATATCATCAACATAACGATGCCAAAAAATAATTTTCTCAAAGTTATGGTGCTGAGAAATGGACAATTCAAAGTTTGACATGAATATTTCAGCTAGAAAGGGACTAAGGTTTGAACCCATGGCTAGACCTGATTTTTGATAATAATAGGAATTGTTAAAAAGAAAGAAATTTTGTTTAAGAACAAGATCTACTAAAGAGCAAATATTCAATATATGATGGGTGGGAAGATCAGAATTATTGAAAAGTAATTGTCGGATCAGAAATAAACAGTCATCAGGTTCAATACTGGGAAATAAATTTGAAACATCAAATGAGACTAAAATAGACTCAGGAGGAATGTGGACATTTGAAATTTTCTGTGTCAGTTCCAATGAATTTTTAACAGAAAATAATAAAGGTAACCAAAAATTCAACACTTTAGTTAACAAAATCCGTAATTTGGAAGCTCGACAATCTTTTTCACATAGTTTTCCTCATAGAACATCTCACAGATATTCAGATTTCAATTTCCATGAAAGAATACTCAACCTTTCTAACATTTCTTTTGACAAAGATGAAGAACACCTACTTTCACAAGGTTTAAAATTCAATATTCCAACCAAACTTCACCCTTCACATTTAGAAACACTTGCTATTGAATCTGAGTTGGTCATTGAATCAGTTGATCCAAGTATTAAAGATGCTCTGCGTGCTGAGGTTGCAGTTTGCTTGAACTCTCATTTTCATTCTTCCAACCACTTCTCAGATCACTCATATATAAAAAAAACCATAAAACTGTTGAAAAATTGAAAAACAAAATATCTGACAATGACCTGATCATTTCTAAAGCTGATAAAGGAAATTGTTTAGTCATTATGCATAAAACTGAGTATATTGCCAAAGTTGAACTTTTTCTTTCCAATGATGATTTTACTAGAATCAGATTTAATCCTACTGTTAAATTTCAATCCACTTGTAGAAAAACCTTCAATGATTTGAATGACACCATCACTTTTTTGAAAGCTAATAAATTCCATCTTACTACCATGAACCCTGCAACTCCTAGACTGTATGGCCTGCCAAAAATCCACAAACAGAACATCCCCATCAGACCAGTTGTTTCTTACATTAATTCTCCAGCCTCCAAATTAGCTTCCTGGCTAAGTTCTATTCTCCCTAACCTCATGAATTTTTCTAACCCATTTTCTGTTAAAAATTCATTGGAACTGACACAGAAAATTTCAAATGTCCACATTCCTCCTGAGTCTATTTTAGTCTCATTTGATGTTTCAAATTTATTTCCCAGTATTGAACCTGATGACTGTTTATTTCTGATCCGACAATTACTTTTCAATAATTCTGATCTTCCCACCCATCATATATTGAATATTTGCTCTTTAGTAGATCTTGTTCTTAAACAAAATTTCTTTCTTTTTAACAATTCCTATTATTATCAAAAATCAGGTCTAGCCATGGGTTCAAACCTTAGTCCCTTTCTAGCTGAAATATTCATGTCAAACTTTGAATTGTCCATTTCTCAGCACCATAACTTTGAGAAAATTATTTTTTGGCATCGTTATGTTGATGATATTCTTGCTCTCTTCAAAGGTACCCTACTTGAACTCAACGATTTTCTTTCTTTTCTGAACTCTATCAATCCTAGAATACAATTTACAATGGAAATTGAATCCAATAATCAGTTACCTTTTCTTGATATCTTGATACACAAAACAAATACTTTCAACTTTTCAATTTACAGAAAACCAACAAGTACTGACAATATTATACCTTTCAATTCATTCCACCCTTACAGCCAAAAATTTTCAGCTTTCCATGCACTTTTTCATAGACTTTTTACAATACCCTTGAACAATGAAAACTTTACAGCTGAATTGAATATCATTAAACAGATCGCAGTCAACAATAATTTTCCTATTCATTTAATTGATCGACTTTACTTGAAATACACCAATAAATTTTCAAATATTTTTTTAACAAATTCTGTCTCAACATCCAAATATTTTTCCCTTTCTTTCTTTGGTTCCGTTTCCCTTGAACTCAGGAAAATTCTGGGAAAGAAACTCAACAACAATAATACCATAAATTTTAATTTTTCTTTCAAAACCTCCAATACTCTAGGGAGTACACTAGTCAACACAAAAGACAAGATTGATATTTTAGAAAAATCCGGTGTTTATAAATTGAACTGTAAGAATGATGATTGTAAAGTTTGCTACATTGGTCAAACAGGTCGCAAGTTCAAAACCAGAGTATCAGAACACAATCGCATTATAGAAAATAATTTTGAAAAAGAATTTTTTGAGTCCAATTCTGTTTTTCCTAACCATATAATCAATGACAAACACTCTTTTGATCCCAAATCTAACATTGAAATTTTACATATTTGTGACAAGGGAAAAAAACTTAACCTCCTTGAAACTCTGGAAATTAATAAAGCGGTCAAAAATTCTAACCTCAACTGCCTCAATGAACAAACTCAATTTGATAGCCTCAAATTATTCAACTCCCTGTCATTTTAACTACAATTCTTGTTTCTGTGTTCTATGTCACTTCGAATCAAAACATTCCTTGGTTTTGACTTGACGGTTGTTATTCTGATATTGTGTTTTGTCCTCAGCGTCATTGTCATCATATGTCATTTGCCATTTGTGATTAGTTAACCTAATTCAACGAATTCCAGTTCCACATGTTGGCTCTTTTTGATAAGTGAACTTCGTCAAAAATTTCAATTATCTAAGCTCTTATTATTGAGCTTTTAAAAAATGATTCCTTAACATTAACTCACCCGCACTATGCGCGGTTTATAAATAATATATTTTCTTCCATGTTTTGCATTATGTGAACTTTTTCCACCAATAATGGTAGGTACATTTAGATTCCATAATCAACACTTATGACTAACATAAGCATTGTTTCTTCTTACAGATTTTCTTTTTAACACATTTGCTGATGATGAAGGATTAATCCTTCGAAACATGTCCTTTTTATGTCCATGACCGTTGGTCATTATTAAAATTTTTATGTGGTGGAGTTGTGACTGTAAGTTCTTTCACCCCTCCTGTTATATATCACCTCCACTGTAAGTTATGGATCACCTACGTTGGTTGCTTTATAATTTTTGTTAGAAGTAATTGGGAGGAATTAACCGAAACGAATGTCATGGACCCTTTTTCTTCCCTACAAGTTGGTCTTTTCAAATTCGAATTCTGAGAAACCATAATCATAATTACGGACCTGGATTTTTTTTCAACTTCGTATAACCCAAAAGCTATGACCTATCACAACAAATCTGCATGTTCGAAATTTCATACAAAAAAATGACAGTTTCTTATTGAAAATTGAAAAAATATACAAACACGGTCAATTTTTTATGTTCTATACGTATAACCTCAAAGTTCTCTGTGTAAGAATAAACCACCTGATATCCATTGGGAATACACTGAAAATACGTCAGTCAGTCATCACTGAACATGCAATAAATCGAAGTACTGCTTCGCCAATATTGGCGTTAAGTCGTCGGCCACTGGGCAACTTTTGTGATTTTCCATTGAAAAATGCCAATATAAAGCCAATGATAGTTCACTGGAGTGTCATTGCTCTAAGAGTAATGGCCCATGTATTAATGTTTGCTGGGATCTTGTTGCGATAACAAAATACCCATTTTGTCAATGATTTGACACTCAGATTCATGTTGATTTGAATGAATTCTTTCTTCAATAATGATTGAATAATTATTATTAGATTGAAAGAGTCTTCCAATGTCTTTTGTTTCATATTAGAGAATTACGTAATTGATTTCATTCCATTAAAAATGTATACAGCGCATTATTCCATTCGAATGAAATATTATGATTGCCAAAAGACGTAATTTTGATGAATTATTCTGCCACCCTGACAATTTATAAGCAGCGGGGGTCACGAATTAGAGGGGAATGACTCCGAGTGACACTGGTATGACACCGGCGGGTGACTTTCAATCCTAAAGGATATCAGCGCTTAGGAAGGCACGAATATAGAATCACAATATGTATATACAGATGTAGCGGAATCGTTTATTAAATTACAGCATGCAATTCAATTGCTATTAGGGTCCTGGAGTTTCAAGCCCACAATGGAAGAGGAATGCATATTTTAATTGGAGTTATTTGAGGATGTGTCATTTTACACGTTAGGGTTCACTTTCTGAATAAGGTCTTGTTGCACTATTTCAAAAAACTTCAATCGATGTTGCAATTTGTCATGCATTATTACCAAAGTTCTTGTTTTTAGTTTGAATGAATCGTATAGGAAAACGAGATTAGATTATCGAATGACTCTTTTCTCAATGTCTAAAAAATGCAGTTACAGCTTATATATCATACCTTATAGGACCAGAATGACATTATGGTGATCTGAGTCGAAGAAAGTCTTCTCAACTATTCTCAAACGGACTCATCATTCACCCCATCAATAACCAACTAAATTATGTACCTACCATATTCGTTTCAAGCTGATATTTAGCATTTTTTTTCGATTTGGAGGAGTGGGTGAAACGGTTCCCATGGAAGTATCTATGGAAATAGAAAAGTGAAAGGTCGCCGACTTTCCAACGGTCTTCCAATGATATCAAAGAATTAGTGAGTATGACATCACCCACCAAGCGGATGGCTCTTCTCTGGATGGAATCTTAGTGCATCGGGGTATGTTTGGGTGCTGAACCCTCTATGTGGAAACAGTATTCAATATAGAACAGACCGTATCTGTGCTTTTTAAATCATGAGAAGCTGTTGAAGTGTGAAGAAGATTCTCGCAAGGAATAAAAATACGAGTTTCTGTGAAGCAGCTTTCGAAATGGATCGATGAAAAATTATATTGCTGATGGGTATATCGATAGAGATATAGTAGAGTTTCTGGGAATACTGGTACCAGACATAATTATCATCATGCATATACTGAGTTTTGCCTTTCTAGAGAAAATACATGCTTGGGTTTTCGAGACGTTGAATTCAACAAGGTTGTTATTTCAACAAGATATATAATATGCACCACATATTGTGTCGCCACTAGCCAAACCGATTTCTCACACCTTGACACGTGTTTTGCTTACTATGTCAGAATCTTCAGGATAAGATATATTATATATATAAAATTTACATTTCTGATAACTAAAAATGGCTACGTTTTATGACTTCTCATACCAGCCCTTGTAAGCTGTATTGGTTTTCATTAGATTTTCAACTATTTGAAATTCAACACCATCCTGAGATTTTCACCCTCGTCCCAGGACATTTGACTTACGTCCTGATTTGATCATATAATAGAATACGCCTATGATGATTTTCACACCCTCGATCTATATCCCTATATTCATTCACGATAGACCTCAAGTGTAATAGTCCGATAAAATCAGCTCTTCAGGAAGTAATTAACAACGCTTTGAAATGCAGGGAGATATATTCGAAATAACAAAGTTTGCTGCTACTTTTCGATAGATGCGGCAACGCCGCAGTGCTGACAAAATCCTCCATATTGCTATCAAACTCTTCTTGGTTTGCTTATATCTCGCCGACACGAACTACATGATTTTTTATACAAATACGAGTAACTGATCTCATTTTGATGGATATGCGTACTGAAGGATAGCGCAACAGCATAGACGTTCGAATGGACATGACACCGGAAGGACCACCAAGCAGTCTTATAACAATGCATAGTCAATATCAGATGGCATCAGAGGTTAGTGGTGTTCATCAGGCTATGTTTGATGGATCTTTTTCACGTTTCATCACCGCAAGTTTCAACGTAATTTTCACGTCATTTTGACGTCTTTTTGACGTCATTTCGACATCCAGTTAGGTGAGTGACTGACGTCGATAAACCAGAGTAATATGACATCATTGGGCTGTGACTTATTCACATCATTTATCACGTCATACGACGTCAAATCCTGACGTCACCCTGGTCATTCAGCTGACGTAGAAAGACGTCACTGAAACGTCATCTGGTTGCCTCTGGGACCAAACTTTTCAACGACCCAACTTATCAACACACCCATTTCATCAACTCCAACCTCAGTAACGACCTAACTCATCGAAGACCTAATTCATCAACGCATATAAATCATCAACATTCAACTCCCAACCGATCAACGACTCAAATCGTGAACCTACCAAATCCATCAATACACAACTCATCATCGATCGAACTCATCAACGACCCAACTCATCAACGTGCCCTTTGCATCAGTAGCCAACTCATCAATGGCCAAATTCATCAACGTATTCATTTCATCTACACCCAATTCGTCAACGACCCGACTTATCAACGACCTAACTCCAACGTATTTCATTAACACTGAACTTATCAACGGCTCAACTCAACAACGACCTGATTCATCCACGTTCCAACTCACCAACGTACCAACTCTTCAACGATCCAACTTATAAACGACCCAACTCATCATTGAGCCAACTCATCAACGACCCAACTCATAAACGACACTAGTTGATAAGTTGAGTCGTTGATGAGTTGGGTCGTTGATGAGTTGGGAAGTTGGTGAGTTGGGTCGTTGATGGATGAGTCTTCGATGAATTGGGTCATTGGTGAGTTGGGTCGTTGATGAGTTGAGTCGTTGATGAGTTGGGTCGTTGGTGAGTTGAGTAGTTGATAAGTTGAGTCGTTGATGAGTTGGATCGTTGATGAGTTGGATGTTGATGGGAGGGTTATGTTGATGAGTTGTGTCGTTGATATATTGACTATTGATGAAATTGGTACGATGCTTAATCGGATCGTTGATGAGTCCGGCCGTTGATGATTTAGGTTGTAGGTGTTGATGATGGTGCGTTGATGACTTATTGGGTTGTTGATGAGTTTGTTCGTTGACGAGTTCGTTGTTGATGGAATGGGAGTGTTGATGAGATGGGTCATTGATGATTTGGGTCGTTGCTAAGTTGGGTGTTGATGCTGTGGTCACGTTGATGATTTGGATCGTTGATTAAGTGGGAATTGGCAAGTTGTCCGTTGATAAGCAGATTTGACCCGTTGATAAACATTTATTCAACTCAACTTCATAATTGCCAAATAGTTACTCGAGGAGAGCTCAATAACATAATGCATCAGATGATACAAGATCGCAATTATCATTCAGTTTTTCTACAAATTGGCAACTGGAAGATTTCTAGGTTTTTGAAATTAAAAATCTCAAACAATTTCCTGAACAACAAGAAAATTATGACGTCAACTTTGTATGGATGTTAATAATGATAATCAGTATTATATAAGTCAATACAATGTTATGAAATATGACTTCATTTCTAGGTACAAACACATTGAATATTTCATAATGGACCGATGGAGACTTCAATAAGACGCCATTATCACGTCTCTCATCAAACTTTAGCTGATGATAGCAGTTTTGTCAAAACGTTGAAAATTGATTGTCAAGAATATTCCATATGTTCTGGATAATATAGCATTCAACAGTTTTTTAAGTACCACAATTGAATAAATTTCATTCCTTATTGTTGTGGTTGGATTGAAAGTAATCGAGAGACGATTCGAAAAGAAGTAAGAAAATAAGGGTGGGAGTTCTCTGATCCAGCCATTTCCCGCTTCAGCATCCAATCTATTTCAGCCGTTTTTACCGCCAGCTCGACAGCTCGAAATTTACATATTCTCAAAAAATGCTTAGTGGTCATCTATAGTCAAATGTGCGACGAGTGGACCAGTGTCTATGCATAAGCAACGACTTCTTGGGTGCGATGGCTCCCGAGGGACGAACTCACTTTGATATGTATGATATACGATATTGTCTACGTATTGAATTTTCAGATATTTATGCCTTTGTCTCGTATCCCATATCTTATTATTCCTCTCCTAGCCTTTCCTTTTGTGTGATCATCAGGAGTATATTTATTATAATAAACTGGTGGAGAAGATCATTCATATTTCGATGCCCTGAATTCATTGTTTAGGTCAAGAATTATATTATCAGGAGTTTGAAAACCCTGAATCATCTTCACAATGTTGATAATGTTCATGTATCGAGATTGAACCAGCTTAATTCCAAATTCAATTCGGAGATTTCAAGGAAATATTTTTGAGGTAATATACGACCTCTATACTCCATCAACCTAAATGGATCCTGTGATGTACCCCTTCTTCGGAATGTGCCTGCAGTTATGCACATTTTTTGCCTCAAAATGTCGTGAACCTTATTTTCGGAAATGGTATAGCTTGCAAGAAGTGCATTTTAGATGAGAGTTCTCATTGATTTCCATATTAAATAGATTCTTCTTCGAAATCCTGATGATGAATATCGATATATGGGATCATCTTCAGCTAAATGGTATTGAAATTCTTTACTACCAAATCAGCATATAGTTACCGAAAGAAACCTGTGAATGTATTCCAAGAAAATCAAAACTATTCAGGTGAAATTTATGAACCAGAATCGCTTGTATATATAGGGCCCAAAAAGACCCGATGTGACATCTTGACATCTGTTTATCAGTGATTGGATAATCCAGATGAATGGGATCCATAACAATAATGAAAATTACCTAACTACCATCATTCTAGAAGTATATAGTGAATACTGAAAGATTGCGCTCAAAATAAATTTGAATGGATATTAACAGGAATACAAAATGTATGTAGTAAAAATGACCTTATTATTCGTCAAGAGAAAATACTATGGGATCTTCAATTGGAGAATAAATCTGAGTAAATCAAGTCGAGAAATATCTGTTTTGACACATTTTGTCACTTTCTCAAATAATTATCCGTATTAAAAACATGTTGGTATTTGACTCTCAGCTATACTGAAATTTCAGATTCAGAAATTATAGTCTTCACAATGTGACGCAGTTTGTCAATTCAGATACATGAAATTATGACTCTCTGCTACTGACATTTCAGATTCTGATATAATAGTCTTCGTTGAGATAAGGAGCTTCATCAATATTATATCCATATCGTTCTCAGATCCAACAGAATGTGATGAAAAATGTAAAATATCTCTCACAAAAGGAATTCCTTGCGCCATCTCATAGATGTTTGTGTTAACTGGGTAGAATTTTTGATTCATTCCAAATTTCACTTCATCGTACTCCAAAAGCCACCCTGTAGTGAATGTTGATGATGCTTCATTTAGAACGAATACTGTATGAACTAGAAAGTTTGTGAATTTAACTCTTTTAGAACGATTTCCACCAATCAAACATTTTTCAGAAAATATCTTATTCCAGCAAAGAGCATGACAATTCCTGAAATTTCAATTCCATTTAGAGGAAACATGTACAATGTACCTATACTTACTATGCTTTTGACACCAGAAAAAATACAACATTCCTGTCTCCACGGTGGCGCTGTTTGAGAATTTCAAATGATGTATCATATTTCAGTATTTTATTCGATGATCAATGAATCAAGCATTCAGGAACTGTAAAGAATTTGGAAATCGGAAGTTGAATGGTTCAAATTCAATGAAAAATTTTCGATTTTACGTTCAGTTTAGTTTATTTGACCCGAGCTCAAACTAGAATGCAGTCGGAACGACGAATACAGCAAAATTTTATATAAATGTGGTAATCGGGTTCGAAGGAGGCAAAACTGAAATGCAACTTCACGTTCTCCCATTTTGTAGTCCTGCAGATGTGCACCTTGTGGTGGTCTTTGCAGTGGTTAATTCTTAGATTTGGGGGCTTGTTGGGTTCTCCTCTGCTTTTGCAAGAGTGCAACATAACAATTATTGATATTGGGATGTAACCAAACTTTTTTCATTCCCATGACACAATTAATGTAGCAATTTTTGATTGGGCTGAGGATGGACATAGATATGTCCGTAACATGCACCAATCGATTTGATCGTTTGATCATTGTAAAACGTCGTGGAGATGATTTCGAGTATTATTCAGTTGTACATGTTCATTGCTGTTTCAATCATATAATACGTGTATGTTGCACTTGCATTGTGCTGGTAGAATAGTGTATTTTTTATGGATCAGAGGATAACACTATTTTCACAGCATTGGGGAATCAATGGGTATAATCCATTTCACACTGGAATAACGGTACTGATTGATCTATGAATGAAGGATATTGGTTCCTCAATGTCATAAAAATATCAATGGAATGAAAATGGACCATCAGCCTATCAGATGCATTTCATTGAGAGCATTTTTTCGACAATCGAGAATTCACTAGGTCGCTCATTTTGTTTCTCCTATACTTTTGCGCATGAGTTGTCATTTGTTATTGTTAGCTGGAAGTGAACAAGTGAATAAATAGAAAGTTGTATGAGTGCATCATAATTCAATCTCATCAAATCGGAACAACGAATTTAGTTTTATATGAACTGATATTCTTCTTCAAGAACATCCATCGTGATTTATGTTATAGTACCTCTACCATGAAGATTCAGTCAGGAATTTACTTCTATCTCAGACTTGAGTCTTTCTTTTACCTGACTATTGTTGCAGCAGGCTAGGTAATATGCATCAGTTATGATTTATAGCTTACTTGGCATTCACAAATCATTGCAGATACCAAAGAAGAGAAGTTCTCAAGTTTTGTCCAAGTTTCAGGTATTCCAGAAATTACAATATCAATCAACGGGAAAAAAATTCGTGAACTCTCTGCTGATTGACCAGATCAGATGTGGATATATGTATAACTGGTGTACAAGAAGTTTCATTGTAGTAATTATTATTATTATCATTATTATTGTTAGTGAAATAATATGTTCCATACGGAACCCCAAAATTCTTTGAAGTGAACCACTTGATTTCCATTGGAAATGCGCTAAAAATAAGTCAGTCAGTCAGTCAGTCAGTCAGTCATGAATAGGCCCACAATGAACAATCAATAAATGAAAGTACTGCTTTGCCAATATTGGCGTTATGTCGTCCAGTGGACAACTTTTGTGATCTACTATTGAAGAATGCCAATATCGAGCCAATGATTGTTCACTGGGGTGACATTGGTCTCAACGTGATGACCCATGTACCCAGGCATCCAGATGACGAATGATCATGTCACTGTGACGTCAGTTTCATGACGTTGCAGGAACGTCCTGTCGACGTCCGTTTTTCCCAGATCTTCTATAAACCATGGGTACTTATCTATTATCATGTGAAACAGAAGTATTACTCATGAAAGCAAATCGACATGCAAGTTTTATTGGAATTAATAATATACCCGAAAAGTAGGAGAAACATTTTTTCTAAAAAACTTTGACACACTGTATATCTCGGAAACCAACAAGCTATGTATATATACAAATGATTGTTATGGTATACCTATATATTGGAACCGTTACTCTTATGACGTTGCAGTGACGTATCTATGACGTCTAAAAATCACGTCGGTGTGACGTACCAATTTGGTGAGCTTCATCATTCAGAACTTTTTTCGATAATTTGCTATTTAGATTTTTATTGGGTGACAAAGAATGCATCAATATTCATGATTCAACAAAGTGAAGCTATTCGCCAACATCCTCTTCATTGCTATCAAACTATTCTTTGTCAGCTTACATCTCGCCGACACAAACTACATAATTTTTTATACAAATACGAGTAACTGATTGCATTCTGATGGAGATGCGTACTGAAGGATAACGCTGCTGAATAGGCGAATGAATGGACATGACACGTCAGGAGGGACCCACCAAGCAGACTCAACAATGCATGATCAATATTATATAATGTCACCAGAGGCCAGTGGTGTTTATCACACCATGTTGAAGGAATCTCTTTAACGTATCATCGCCAAATTTTATCGTCATTTTGACGTCATTCTGACGTCAGTCGGACGTCACAATTTGGTGAGTGCATGACGTCAATACGACGTGAGTAATATGACGTCATTGGGCTGTGACTTATTCACGTCATTATCACGTCAATGCGACTTCAACTACTGACGTCACCTTGGTCATACAAGTGACGTAAAAAAGACGTCACTGGAATGTCATCTGGTTGCCTGGGTATTGATGTTTGCTGGGTTCAAAATCACCCTATAGGTGAATCAACTAGTGGTACATTGAGAGTATGAAAAACAGCTCATTCCCACATATCCTAGAGTCCTAGGATATTTTCTATCAATTTTCTAATTTGCCACATACCTAGGTATATCAGAATGTGTTTTTTACGCTAAACTGAATCAGATTTAGAGAGCACATCAAAATGGCGCGCAATCAATATATTGTCGCTATTGGATGATGAGTGAAGTGAGTGTTGACAGTTCAATACTGCATTAATCCATTAATACACATCAGCCTAACGACCTAGTAGATTACATGTCAGTTGCGGGATGGGAGCTCAAAATCACATCAAGGCAGGCGACAACGTATCTGATTTTAACCCCACCTTTCTGGTCTGCTATTTATAAAATACCGCACGCCAGAACGGCATTTACGTTGTCGAATGAATTTGGGATCGAAAACGAGTTCTCGATGAATATGCATTTTTTTGTATGTAACATGATTTTCCTGGAAATTAAACTGAAAATAGGCATACACACAAAGTATTCGACGTCTATTGAGATATTAAAAGAACTTACAGTCCCTTCAGTATAACTACCCACTTATACACGGGTCGACAAAGAATAAAAACAATATTGAAAAGGAATATTCTCAGATATATTTATGAACACAAAAAAATAGATATATATATTAAGAAATACATTGAGAATTCGCATTCTCCATGTGATGCAAATATTAGTTCTTCCTCGGTTTATTCAACAGAAAACACCTACTTTCCTGGCTATATGCCACGACGAATATTGAATTACATCTATTGAACACACACGATAAGAATTTGAAAACAAAATCTTCTGAAGTAGAGAATTGGCATTCTCCGTCATATAAAGATATGCATATAATATCAATCTGAATATTCAACAGAAAACAACTACTTTCATTCTTGCCATAAATTGAGTAACTCTTTCGTCACACAAGTATGATTGCCACCCACTATCTTCTATTGTAATTATTATCATTATTCTGTTTTCAGTGCTGTTGATGAGTTCTGGAGTTTGAATTGCTTAAACCACTGGTTCCTATAGTCTAATTATTCTAGTGATGGCTCACCTCCTGTTTCTTGTAAATATCTTTTCATTATCCGCTACACATTTAAAGGTTTTCTTTCAAACTTTTCGAATTTTGATTTCACCTATTCCATGGATATGGCCTGTTGGCTTAGCCGTTTATTATAAAATCGCAAAGCGTTTTCGGCAAAGAAGCCATCATCAGTGCTATACCTGCAAGTAAGTAGTAACATATTAATATACCAAATTCCAGAGAACGGAGATACACAGATAGAAACAGAAAACTTCATTTTTGTTGTGATGTTCATAGATTTTGACTCAAGTTCATTCTTTTCAATGAAAATCAAGAAAAATTATATGTTGTCATTGCTCGAAGTCATATAAGTATAAATTTAAAGCAAGAAATCATGAATTTGTCACAATTAACAACGATTTCCGTTCAAGCTCATCAAGATATTGTTCAGACATTATCAAGTGACATGAGCATTATACAGGCCCTAATAGCACACAACGTCCTAGGGACGTCCCAATTTGGTACAATTCAAGTCCGAATGTCCCGGACCAAAAATAAGTGTCCTTGGGACGTCCCATCCCGTACATCTCATGCAATGTCCGAGTAAAGACGTCCGCGGAATGTCCCAGCTGGTACATCATTTCAAATGTCCTAGAAATAGCATTCCTTAGACGTCCAACGTGGTACATGTTGTAGAATGTCCATGCAAGGACGTCCTTGGTATGTCCCTGATGGGATATGATTTCAAACGTTCCTTTAGGGACATCCATCGGATGTCCCGAGTAGTACATATTCTGGCTTGACTTCATATCTTATATAATGCGCCTTCTAGACAACCATGAAATGTCCCTGACAGTACATTCCTATAAATATCTCTGCACAGACGCCCTTAATATTTCCAATATCGTATAAAAATCGAAATGTCCCTTAGGGACATCCTTCGAATGTCCCTTAGGGATATCTGTCGGATGTCCCAATTGGTACATAAACTGTACTTATCCAATGTCCTAGAAATAACGTCCTATGGACGTCCCAGTCGGTACTTCCAATATGTTGTCCCTGCGAGGACGTTAACTTACACCTCGCCGACGAATAATTGCTCGCAGGCTATGAATACTCCCCATCAATGTCCTTCACGTAAGTCCATTGGACATCCTTGGGAAACTTTTTCAGAATCTATTGGGGACCTTCTACGGATCATCAACTCAACTGGATGTCCTCATCAGTTATGCAAGATCTGGTCCTAGAGGGACTCAGAAAAATTCAAATCCAAGAATTATTCATACGTCCCTGGGACATCCTATGGACATCCAATTGATATCCCTCAGCGTTGCTGAAAGGTTGTCCCCGATAGTTGTCCCAGAGGCATCTCTCAAGGACGTCCCTAAGTGGTCCTCAAGTGGGACATTTGTGCATCCCACAGACGTCCAATGGACGTCCACGGTACCAAATTCGAAAGCCCTATGGACGTCCTGAATGTCCCGACAGGACGTCCTAAGGATATCCATGGGACATAATTGTGTTATTAGGGGGATTCTTTTCAAATAAATAAGGAAAAAGTTCTCATACCAATGTTTTGCACCTAATGAATCTTGAGAATGAATCATTTACGAAGATTATATGAATAGAAGAACATTTTCTCCATTAAAGAAATCTTTTTATGCTGCTTTTAATCGAATTCAGGAATACCATGTATCTCCTTGCCATCAGAAACCTCAAAAAAAACCAAATTGATATAAATTATTTTATTTAAAAATATATGGCGTTCCCATAAAACATTGCTATGGAGAATATTCACAGTACAAGTAGGTATATTCCTACCTACGGACTACGGTATGAAATATTAATGTAGCAAACATCAATGTGAATATATTGATTGATTTCGTGAAAGTAGCAGCTAACACCCTGAATTGACAACATCAATATTGAAGGAAGCCATCGTCATCAACAACAACAACAAATCTTGAAAAGTCATGTTTGCATTCAGAGAAATTAAAACAGAAACACAACTATAATCACTAAACACGTATTCCTGCTTCTTCTTCTTTCAGAGTACATTATGTTAATCTAAAAAAAAGTCAACGAAATTCAAATATATCCAATAAATGAGAAAATATGACCAAACATAAATTAAGATGAATACAAAAACAATTAAATAGTAGGTAAAAGCATTTTTTCCAAAACATATGATTTTATATGAGATAGAAGCACTAATTTCAATTTCGTGAAAATCTTCAGCTCAATTAAAAGATTTCCACGTTGAAATTCTCGCGACTTTGACTTTGTAAAAGTAAAAGCACCAAGCAACTATCACCCTGAATCAACGATAGGATAGGACAAATATTCACATAATTTTTTTCCATAAAATATGACAAGGAATTATCTCCAGAAAAACTCCACACGTTGAATATGAAGAGAAATAACGAACATCAAGAAACAATCATGGATATGGAAAGCGGGTAATATACCTATTTATTGGATTCACTCAAGTGGAATGTGGATGGGCAATAGGAATTTCAGTTCGAAAGGGCATTGCATCAATTTGTCCAGAAACATTTTGAGGGTTATTACGTGTGACATAGGTCTCCTCATAGTGGACCTGATCTCTCTTTTAGTCATCGTATATATCATAAGAGTTCCCCCAAGTCGAGGGTCCAATATAGGTGATAAAAATTCACGCTTCTTAAAATCCATGTTAAAAATATTCAAATTGGTTCTTTTTAAGACTCCCGAGGGAACTATTGAGGTTGACGCCAATTTCTCTGACATGAAACAATGAGGCAGGCGACTTACGGCATAAGGGACCCTTTTGCTTCTTTCGGTCTGAAAGGATGGAATTAATTTCCATCGTGCACAGTGCAACCCTTTTCTTTCATTATCCTCAACCGTTTACCGTAGATTGAAAGAAAAATCCGATGAAGCTTATTATTTTCTTTGCTTCTGCTGGGCCAATTAAGGTGTGGAATATGTTCCCCTCAAAAGTATTTTATATTTATTATTCTTCTCGACTTTTATGTGAATACAATGTGATTGAAAGCAGTATTTGATGATCGTCCTCACGTTCATAGCCTATGAGATCACGATTACGACTGTTCTCAATATGACATTGGATGGATAATTATTATTTGTACAATGGTGTTTTGTTGACACACTCAACGAAATCAATGTTGAAAAATCATATTAACGATCATCCATCCGTACAGAAGCATTCCTATGTCGGATGTTCACCAGCGACCCCACTCAGCAAGATGAAGCATGACGTTTTCAAGAACCTATCAAAAGCCATGCCTTTTCCCTAGAAAAGGCGATCTCACTGTGCCCAACATAAGCTTGTCAGGAGTAACCATACCATTTCGATGCTTGGTATTACTATCAGCAATAACCTTTCTTCGGAAAATCACGTGAGATCAATTGCTATATAAAAGTGAATCCCAAAAGCTTGGTTTTCTGTTTCGGGCCAGGAGCTATTTCACTTACAGTCAGCTGTTTATGATCTATAAGGTACAGATCTGACCTGTTCTGAAATACTGTTTCCATATTTGGAGTGCAGCACCCAAACATTCCCTGAAACTGTTGGATGCTGTCCAAAAGAATGCAATTCGTCTCGTGGGTGATGCCTCGCTCACAAACTCACTCACTTATCTGGAACACCGTAAAAAAGTTGGCGATCTGGCTCTGTCTGGGACATATAGGTAGTCCTATCGACAGTAACAATTGACAAATGACTTACCCATTGTCAATGTTAACCTCAATAAAAGTTTTTCTTCGTTCTTGGTCTTTCAGCTCAACTTCGAGTATGGACTATGGAAAAAGAAGTATTTCTTATTTGAATTGAAATTCATCATTTCCTATTCTTGCAGTTTTTGTTCCATTCCGTATGCTGATATTAAAATATGTACTATGTATGTTACTTTGCACTTCAACAGAAAACAACCGAAATACTTATTGAGAACGAACTGCGTGGCACATAGGGCAGCTAGGCAAATGGAAGTGTGGTTAACATTAATATTTCAAAAGCTGCAATAGCGACCTATTTGGACAGTGTTGCCGACATTCATTTCAAAATGACCGTTAGGTCAAATAGACCATATGCTTTCGGGTGTCACGAAGTTGAAATATCATGATCAATATGTATTATCTCACCCTCCTATTATATTTTTCAAACTTTTATCAGCACCAAATGTGAAGAAATACACAAAAATCGTATTGGTGGAGATATAGATATGAAAGGGATCATGAATATCATTCAACAAGATTCTGAGACTTGGCCAAGATGAAATAATTATGAATGGGTTCAGATTCGTACGTTTGGCAACACAACCTTGAAGACGAAATTGGAAAGATATTCAAGAATGTGTAAGACTTGATTCAAGAATATGGAATAAGAAATCCTCTTCTTCTGATAAAAATGTTTAGCTCATTTCTTCAATGAAGAAATATTTTTTATAGTGTCTTGGAACAAGAGATTTCGAGTTAGGTACGTCCCCCAAGAATTGTATAGTTTTCTCTACTGAATATTGTTGAATGACTTGGAAAGAGAGTATATGATGAAATCAAATAAATATTCCGAATAAATTATTCTCTACATCAGATATATTTGAAAACTTTGCATCGAATAAATTATTTTGAAAGAAGAAGGTGTAACCTCAGTTCAAGAATTCGGAAATAAAAAAATGTATCATCTTCAATGGAGAAATTGTTTTTATGTGTGTAGTTCCATAAATGTTCGTTAAATACTCTTAAACCGCAGAATAAGAGTACTGCTATACAATAGTTTCGTAAATGAATTGTAAATGTAATCTTGAAGACACACTTATGGGGCAGTTGTATAATCATCACGTTGATTATCCTATTATCATTGAGCTCTCCAAAGGATGTCCTAAAAGAACTCGATTGTTTTATTAATTGGTGCCCTCTTTGGTTGTAGAGACATTGTATAACGATTTATACTGTATAGCAGTTCTCACAGCGTTCATATTTTTTTATCGCTTGGAGCGCACGAGAGGGAATCCCTATAATGTTCAAAGAACATCGTGCGTTCCTAGGGAGGATAGGGACAGGAGGTAGGTATTGGATTTTTTTTGAACTTTTGGAGATTATATGTTGTTGGGAACACTTCCACAGGCAATGAATTCCAGAGCCTAGCCGTTCTATGGATGAAGGAGTCTTGATAAAGTGCTGTTCGACATCTTTCGAGGTTGACAACGAAAGGATGTGTTGACTGGGCTTGTCTAGTTATGATTAGTTTTGCTAATTAGAACAATTCTTGAACTCTTGACTGATTGGCCAAATCAAATGTAAATATAACTGGATACGAGAACTTATATTGTAGTATGATTTGTATTATTATCATCATTATCATTAGTAAAATAATACTATCTCGTCATAACCTCGAAATTCTTTGTATGAGAATAAATCACCTAATTTCAATTGGGAATGCACTGCGAATACGTCAGTCGATCCGTCATCAGTGGCCAACAAAATTGGCGTCAAGTCGGCCAGTCAGAAAATTTTGTGATTTACCATTGAAAAATGACAATATTGAGCCAATGATAGTTCACTCCAGTTACATTGCTCTGGAAGTGATAACCGCTGTATAATTTTTCTCTGGGAGAATTCACACTATATGGAACATGAAACAGAAAATATTCATGTTACAACGTTGAGGATAATTATATCCAACATCAGGTTTGGTCAAATTGGGTTAGGGCGAGTGAGGTTAGGTTAATGATATAATATTTTAACTCGAATGAAATCTTCATTGGAAAATATGAATTAAACGGTAGGAAAAATCATAGTAGGTAGGTACTCTGAGTAAATGATTATTAAGATTACTTTCTTGATCGCTTGGAACGCACGAAACCAAATTCGAAAGATTGGGAGAGGAGGTAGGTTTTGAAATTCGATTTTCTTTACATTCGGGTATATGAGTTTTTTGGAATACTTCCTTTGGCAGAGAACTCCAAAGCTTCAACGTTCTATGGAGAAACTAGTTTTGGTGAAGAGTTGTTCGACAACGAGAACGTCTGACTGATGGTATTTATTGAATGAGAGCAGAGATTCCTGATGAACATTTCCCGTGCGGGAGTATCTATAGAAAAGTGAAAAGTCGCCAACTTTCCAAACGTTGTACCAGGTCATCATCATATATTATTTTGCTCGGGAGGGTAATTTGTTTATTGATTGATCGACTAATTTCGTCTATATCGTGACAACTGGCACTAACTCTTGATTCAATGAAGGCGCGTCCCATTCATCTTGATTAAAAAACATCCATCTTAAAAAATAGTTTCGCTAACCTTACTAGATCCGGAACATAGCCGTAATTTCCTGTGGCTTTCGTGTCACACAGCTGTACACCAAAAGCCCTATAATGTCCAAGCTTTTACTGGGATTGTAGTGTCAACATGATTCATTACGAGGAGCGTCGCTTTTCTTTTATTTTCCTTATAATTACGAGCTGCGCTGCTACGATTCCTAATGTCTGCAATTTGTTTCTCTTAATGGTCACATATTTTTCTCTTTCAACGTTGTCATGGCCGATTTCAATCGGTGATAGAATACAGTATCAGTTGTTACATTCGAAAATAAGTTGGTATGATGATTCCAACAATTTCAACTGAAATAATGAATCAATGTGGCTAGACCGTCCATATTGGTAATTAAAATTTTCTCAAAATTGAAGTTTCCATTCTTTGTGTGAAATAATCAACGCTGACTAAACAGGGTGTCACACAGTAAAACAGCAATCTTCAACAGTGATGATCGAAAGTTATGAACAAAATGAATGGACAGATGTCGATAGATGGCTCTCAAAGATGCTCAAGTAACACACATTCAGAAGTGTCACATTATGACGATATGACCTCTCAACCGCGTCTTACTAACAGACCACTTTTTGTCATTTTTACAAACCAAGAGGTATAATGTCCAATTTATATCATCAAGGGGTTACTATATATGAAATGCTAACGTGGATCTTATAACAGTCAAATAAGAATTCTCGAGTGAATGTATATGTTATGTATAGTTATTACATTTTGGCTTATTTGTGGTCGAAATGACTACATGATGACAGTTTGATCTACGACGGATCTGAACCAGGCGCACTGTGATATAGTGGATCAAACTGTTAAAGTTATCTACCTAGTCATTCTCCAAAGTTTAAAAGCATGAATTTTAGAAAAATCGTATTCAATCAAGTGAGGCACGTTGCTTGTGAGAGTACGGAGAGAACTTTGGCAAAGTTTCGTTTGATGAACAAATTTCAAGAACGTATTTTCCAAACTTAATTTTAAATACTGGTTAAATGATTTTACTTGTCCCTAGTTCCTCGGAACTTATGATAAAATTAGTATATTTATTAAAATTACGTTCTGAACGTATCTGAAACAAAAGGGTGAAAATATGAGCAGAATGAGAGTTAACGCAAGACACTTTATAGTTCCCTAGGCAAATGTTAATTAAAACTTGAACATGACAAAAATTACTGCCTCAATGTTATCTCAGAATACTCGACTTCTTTAGCATGGAAATATGGAGTTTTTGAAGATTAAAAGGAACAGGAAATTCACTGAAACAAATAGTCGGTGGTAAATACCAAACGTTTAGTAAAATAGGCGCTAGTCACTACATTCATCTGATAATACTACTACAAAATTGTATAATACTATACACGAAAAAAAAAGATTTGTTGCATCAACAAATTATTTATGCTCGAGTTATTTTTGTTGGACTGAGCAATTTTTTGTTGAATCAACCAGATACATGATTATTCCATGGAAGCAGCTTCTTTAAATCAAGAATGTAGGCTAATTGAATCAACAGTTTAATATCAATTCCATCAACAAAATATATGGTTTCTTCAAAATCAAATTATGTCGATCCAAAATAATGTCGATGTTGATTCAACTATGAACATTTCGTTGATTTGATCAAACAATGATCATTTTGATGAGATTATATCTTTGAAATAACATACTAGTTTTCTTATTCCGATGTAGCAATAAACTTGTTTCGAACGGATCATTTGCTTGAATAGAGCAACGAAATATGTAAAATCAATGAAATATTTTGTTCATTCTACATCAACTTAAATTTTCGCCTCTAGATGGCGATCATTTCGCCTCGTCTAAGCCTGCCTCGAATTCATTATATACGTGAAGCCTGATTCTTCGTGTTTGAAATATCAGCTGGATGAATCGAACCTATAGGATGATTAGCAATCCGAAATAGTTTTCCATCAGCTAAGGAGAAGTAAAGACTTGAGATATATGCTGGGAGTCGACTAGTTTCCTAGTTTTGTTTATTCTATTGATGTAAAATTTCAGAAAATTTCCGAATATTGAATTTTGGTTCAACAAAACAATTTGTCGAATGGATATATAGTTTCTCTTGAAGCAACAAAATATTTCATTGAATTAACCAAATATTTAATTGAATCAACCAAATATTTTATTGATTCAACCAAATATTTCTTTGAATCAACCAAATATTTCGTTGAATCAACTAAATATTTGATTGAATGAATATCTTGTTATTTTGAATCAAACAAAATGATTGTTTGAGCCAATTCAATATCTCTTCATAAACAATTTATGGATGTGCTTGATCGAAGAAGATCCAGAGTTCATGCAAGACATATTTACTTGATTCAAACTTCAAATTCGCTCTGAAACAAGTTATAGATTTACTCATTTCAAGATTATATTTTGTCGTGCAAATATGACACTTTTATTTGCTTCATTCAATTAAATTTTGCTTGATTCAACAATTCCTTTTCTTCCGTGATATACTTTATCAAATATCACCACTATAAAATATTATATGATACTCATAGAATAGTATGGTACAATTTTGTTGTGGTAT
This sequence comes from Phaedon cochleariae, assembly GCA_918026855.4. NCBI lineage: Eukaryota > Metazoa > Arthropoda > Insecta > Coleoptera > Chrysomelidae > Phaedon > Phaedon cochleariae. Next base: position 15,701,347 of record OU896720.1, on the reverse strand, counting down.
TATTTGACGAATGTCGCGACTAGCGCCTATTTGACTAAACCTTTGCTTTTCTAACTCTATATTTCAATTAAATAATTTCATTTCAAGCATCAGGAGGTAATATGACATCTGTGTGTCCTGAGAATATGTCCATTGTATCATTGACCTCAGAAATCTGAGCTGGAAATATTTCAGAATGGTCAGTATGCCTGCTCTCGAGATCTGTCGCTCTCAGTGAATTTTGGTGATTTTGGAATTGAAAATCAGTTTCAGTACTGACAGTTGAATTCGGAATGTATAGTCATTGACAAACTATGTCTGGGTTTATCGCGTTTCCAGTCATCATGTATAGTCATGAAAACAAATTCGTTTGTTTCTATTTGGAGAGTCTCTACTCTCTTGTAGGTATTGCTTTTTTTTGAACTCTTGGAGGTTATACGTTCTTCGGATTACTTTATGGCTTCGATTGTAAAAACTCTTCAACAGAGTATTGTCCTCTGCTCGAAATCATACGGTAATTTGGAGACATTTTTATCCGTAGGTATATCAGGAATGTTGGATATCGGAGTGAATTCGATTGAATGGCTATGCCTTTCAGGTTATGCAATAAGAGTACAAGAATTCATCTACATATTTCGAGGCATACTCGACTAAAACCGCTGATTGAAAGTTTATTAAATAATGCATAATTCCGATAGATTGTAGCATGTTCCGATGCTCCTCGCTGAATTCCATGACGAACTCACGTTCAATTAAACTCTGGTGGATGGTTGGATGATGAGTAGAATATCGGAATAAAGGTAGGTGAAAGAGTTCTCTCGATTATGTATTGCAATCTCATAATCATGGTACATTTTCTTCTTTCCGAAATTATCTTGCCAATACCAATATTTATCGAAATTATGGAAACACAAAACTAATCATAATTGTTATCAGAGCAAATATAAGGGAAGCTTGTTTCCACAACGTTAACTAAATGATAACTAGAAGAAAATATCATAGAACACATGTTTCGGACACTGAGATCCATCATTAGCCATGAGTAATAATGGTTTCATTCAATGGCGAATTACGAAAAAAACATATGATGAGCAATGAGTGAAATAAGTGTGAAAATACTCATGTGGGCAATAGAATATGATACAAGTTAGTAGTAGTCACATTCTAGAAATGAACAAAATCTAACGGTGTAATCGCAATGATATAAGCTAATGGGGATACACCCAAATTTTCGCTGAATTGGAGTTGGCTGGTTCGACAAACAACCAACCTGCATCCAGGCAATAAAAGGAAAACCGTGTTAAAAAAACTATCGTGATGAAAGAGAAAGTTTTGGACCAGAAATGTTTCTTCAACATCATAATGCGATGGAAATGCTGACAGTAGGCTGTGAAACGTCAAAAAACCGTTATACATGCCGAAGACAATGGGGAAGACCACTGATTTTTTAAAACGACATTATCGTGAACTCTATACTGAAAAACTACCAGTGAATTAATTTTGATTTTTTTCATTCATGCTAAGACGATGAAACAAATAAATTAGTATATATCCATTTCAAAACACACAATTCCTGCGCCATTTGAAATTTCATCAATTCATTGGTGTGACTGGTGCGACGTCTTATTCCCAACACGCCTATCGTCCTTGAACTGACCAATCACACTGCAACACTGCAGAATGACGAGGTATCAGAGAGAGATAGCTACAGTTTGGGACTAGTACGTCACGACTCCACCATCACATTTGGCTGTTTGAAATATCGAATGAAATATGCTGATTTCAAAACGATATAGATTCGATTCCCTTCAATTTCAACTCATAATATTGATTGTACATAAAATGTAAATCATGATTCGTCGATTGAAAGAGGTTTGCACGGATTTCTTCCCTCAGTGGTCTTCCCCATTATGACAAGCAGACAAAGGACTGAACACACCAACGAATAATATGATCGAGCTTAATCAACCAATAACTATACAATCGGGTCGATTCTGTTCGGATCTTATTATAACATTGCTAAAATAATAATATTGTTATGATCATAACATATAACAATATTGCTATGAAGTTCTGTATTCTGTTTGCAGAGTAACTGCAAGACTGGTTATAAGTTCAAGTGATAGCAATATTGTTGAAAAATTGAGAATTTTTGAGCTGACAACACTGTTTTCAACTAATTGTTCAAGTGTTAGGTATCGATTTTGCCATTATTTCATGAAGAAGAAGAGTTCAACCTCTCAAATTAGCAGTCCTGCGACCTGCACTGACATTTTACAAAATTATATTGTTCAAATCGAGAGATTTTGTATTTGCTTAATCTGGTCGTCGTTGTGCGACTGGTGCAAGTAATCAATCATGTCCCCGAAATGAAAAACCAACTAAAATCCGGATGAAACAAATTGTGATTTTTTCTTAATATTCTAGCAAAATAGCTCGATAAACTATCCATCAGGCAACTAAAATTTCTCTGATATGCCGGAATTGTAGTCTCATATTTCCTCTACAAATTGGAACTTCAAGAAGAGGTTTTCAAGTAGTTGGTCACAGTACACAGCAGTGAACCTATCCAATATGTTTGTAATCACCAAGTTTTTCAATAATTCTTCTACGAATTGAAACTTTGAGGAAAGGTTTCCGAGTAGTCAGTGACACAACTGAACTCTCATATGTTTTTAATCCACTATTTTCTGAATTTTCATACAGTTGGAAGAATTTGTAGTGCAAAAACAAAGAATCCACTACCTTGTTATCAGATAGCAAGCACAAAATTGATGTTGCCGAGATAGCAAGAAAGCTAACCAGATTTCATTGAAATTGACAGATCATATTGCCAAAAATCGATGATTAGAATTCCACTTTTTCGAATCTTGCTATGATAGCAATATCTTCTCTACAACCATATTGCTATTTGCAAACAGAATCGACCCGAATATGTAGTTCTAAATTTGTTATCAGAGATTGGCAAGGATGTCCTACATAACCTGAAATGAAGTCTGAACAAATTCGGGTACTGCGGGTAGTAGGGGAGTCGTTCAGAGTGATTCACTTTCTTCTGCGCATTCCTCTTCAGAAATTATCAGTTCTGTGAAGAGAAATGTATCCATACAATAATAATCTGAATAAAATTCTCCACATCAATGATTTTCTTGAACAAACAAGGGTTCGAGAGATACTTTTTTCATGTTCTGGTTCCCACGAATAGGGATATCCTGTAATGTTCAGAGAACATCGTGAGAACCAACGGAAATAAGGTAGGAATTGGTGTTCTCCTTAAATTTCTGGAGGTTATATGCCTCGGGGAAAACCTCCCCTGACCTGCAGATCTCCAAAGTGACCACGAAAAGGTGCGAAGCCTCAACTCGACGGGTTAATCTCGCGGGAACTGCCAATGGAAGAACAATTGTTGATATTTCAGAAGAGCATCGTCCATGAAAATATCTATAAAATAGGGTCAGATCGCCAACTCGTCCACCCACTAGACGAATTGCCCTTTTTTGGACAGAATCCAACAGTTTCAGGGTATGTTTGGGTGCTGCACTCCAAATATGGAAACAGTATTCCAGGACAGGTCGGATCTGTGCCTTATAGATCATAAACAGCTGACTGGAAGTGAAATAGCTCCTGGCCCGAAACAAAAAAACAAGTTTTTCGGATGCACTTTTGGCAATTGATCTCACTAGGAGGAAACATGGATATTTTGCGAAATTACAAATTTATGTATAAGTTTATTTAAAACGGAGACTCAAATCAAATAGTGTTCTGCTTCATCAGTTACCTCTATCGAAAGGATATTACACGAAAATACAATCACGGATATTGTAAAACCATGAAGCATATCTCGACTTCTTCAAGATCACAATCACTTTCCTCCCCCTCAAATGGTGCACCGTCTACGGCATATAAACCTCCCTTCACAACCAGCAGTATACAACGACAGAAAATGAAGCACGAAATCTCTTGAGGAGCTGGTGCCTTAGTTCCTACTGGCTATAGAAAACCATGATCTTCTATAGAGTCCAACCCTAACTTTTTGGAGGTGATGATTGGTTGTCAAGCCACTGTTGAATCTGTAAGAATACTCAACGGGCGTTGCTCTGCTGCGCCTTTGGTAGGTTGAAGTGAAAAATACCAGCTTCCACCTTGGTCGATCACTCGAGGAACGAATGTGGTGATTCAAATCACGTTCATCAGCAGAGGCCTGATACGTCACGCAGAACATCTGCTACTCAGCTTATGTGATTGTGGTGTAGCTATGGGGTCGTGAAATATGTCAGAAAGTCATTTTATTCCATTTGAGAGGGAACATTTGAGGATTGCTGCTTTGATTCACTTGTAAATAGCAGATGTGTATCGCATTCGGTGATACTATATAACTATGGAGAAGATGGGCTCACTGAATATTCGTGCAATTCCTTTGTTGAAAATAATTTGCTTCAGCTTTTCCATTTCTAGGCTTCTTCAAATTATACTCATCTCAAAAATATCATCTTACATATTTCTAGGCATTAACTTATTACTGTAGGTAATGAAATAATAACGTCATAGATACATAATACCCTGCGATTCAAGCCATAGTTTCAAGAAAACTGGCATACCTCCATTTTTGTGAAGAATTGTATGGTGATTGATTCTGTACAAGAATTTATCAGGGAGGAAAAATAAATTGATGCGAGTCAGATATGTGCCATCACCACATGGCGCAACTCAGATGGTGCTTCTATACCACATTTCGCAACTCGAGAGTAACCGCTTCGCTATTTGGCAAGAGGATTTTCAGTATCTTCTCACCCAACGAATAATTCCGGAATAATCAGATTTGTTTGAAGTTCAACAAATAATTCATTTAATCAAGAGAACATGAGAATATGCCCAAAGCTGGTACAGCAGAAACTAACTATATATATATATATATATGCAAGTGGCAGAAAAACCAAATTTGAGGAGACGTCGCAAGTCCAAAGTTTTGGGCAACACTGCATCCATATTTTGACATTTTGAGTATCGTCATAGATGAATAACATATCTGTTTCGCATTTCTGATTGCAGAGAAAAATTGGAAGTGTAGGTGTTGGCTTGGTGAATGATGAATGATAAAAAATCAAAATTTTCAGGAGTACACCCACGTAATTGGGTTGAATTTCATTCGCTCCGCCCTGCTGCGCTCGTGCTTTAAATACTCGTTACTAAAAGGACGTTTAACACTTATGACATAATATACTGTTACATAACAATATATAAGCAATTCTCTCTAAGCAATATCGACGTCACAGTTTCGACGTCTCGTTATTTGTAGAATTATTTGACTCTTCAACAGTTTTGTCTTCCAAGAACAATAAGGCATGAATACAATTATAATCGTTTCCTTGTGAGCATAATATTCGATTTGTATTTTCTGCTTGATTTCCGATGTAGTCTGATCATGATTGATTCCGTTGTTTTGTTGACGTCTGCTAATCTGTCTTCTCGAGGTGAAGGAATAGAGACATTTTTCCACTTAAACTGAAAGGGATCAATGATAATGCGGAGATATGAATGAAACCATCATTCTTGAATGTCATGATTTGAAATCACCTTGTTCATATTCGCTGAGTGCACTTTTTCATAACATGACTGTCAGAATTTCACTAATGCAACACCTACTTTGGTATCCGTTAGTTTTCATGTCTCATTCCTTATTGTGAATCAATTGAGGAAATGTATGTATATGATGAGTTGATTCAATTTTGATGTTTCTATGTAATGGTTTCTTCTAGAAAGTATATTGTTTGGACGTATATTATGGATTGTTTTAGGCAAGTTGTTCTCGAAGTATCGTATTTTGAACTATCTCGAAAAATTCGCATTCATCAAGTTATTCATATAGACTTCTCATACATCATCTAGCTTACAATCACTAGATGAGTGAATGTACCTTCAGTTCATTTTAATGAAAACCTATTGAATTTGCCTCCTCTTTCTAGTTCTTTGTAACATATGAAACAACGTGTATAGCTCTGTCTATACGGATCGGAAAAAATTCATGCAAAGGAACATAATGTAATTATGATCGCAATAAAGTTTACTATCTATCAAAAAATTTAGTCTCGTGATTTTTTTTCATTGATGATTCAGTTTACTATACTTATAAGTATCCGGACCAGGGGCGGTTCTGAGGTGATTCTCTAGGGGTAGGAATAGTAAACTTTGTGATGTTTTTCGAAATGATCTCTTGACAATGATAAATTCATTTCGCCCTTTATTTCATCTTCAATGACTTCAGAATACTATAGAGCCGCTTCACAGTTTCCAATTTTTTATTCTAATAGATTATTGCAATTCATATTTCCCACAATCATAATATGCAGGGTATTTCACACTGAATCGGGATTTCTGGCTTGCAATAATGTATTTTCGTGAAGAAAATGTGAGTTCTGCTTCTTGTATTATGTTTAGAAATGAGAAGAAGAAACCATGAGAACAGCAACATATTCCATTTAGCTTGCATCTAATGAAATACCGAAAATCTCTGGAATTGCACCAGTAATACCAGCAATACGAAATTTTGAAATAAAAAAAGGTCTGAACCCATGTCCTACAATACAACGAAATTTGCGACACCTCTCAAAAATGACACTACTAAGTAAGCGCGCACAATGAAAATTTCTGCCATATTTTGTTTTGGAAAATCGCGAACTGTTTTGCGAAAAAATTTAAAAAAACAACAAACTGTTTTTGTGGTCTGGGGGTGGGTACCTAATTACCCACTTCTATATATCCTTCCCCGTGGGACCGCTGCTCTTGATTTGGCCAAGACCAACTCCTTTATACTCACAACAACTCTAGACTTTATCTTCAAAATTTGAGCATCTCTTACTGTTTCCATTAATCAATTAAGTAAAACTCAAAAGATGATAACACAATTCTGGACAATCCTTTACCTGAAGATCCTGTGTTGTCTGATGGTAATATAGTAGGTATCTTAGTTGAGACTCCAATGTGTCATTGGTCACTTTTGCCCTCCGCATTTTTGATATGCGATTGTGGAGAGAAGACGCGAATATTTGAGTGAATCATTGAAAGTTACATTGAATGTGTGTGTTTATCTTCAGGAGAAAGCTTCCTCACATTAGCAAAATATTAGCAGGAAATATTTTTGAAAGTGGAACCATTAACGCGTCCAACAAATTTTGAATTGACTCGGCCGTTACTTGATGGAAATCCATGAAAAATGTAAAAACTTCACAAACGATAAGATTTCCACAAAATTCTCAAACACACGACATGTTTCGCTAACACAGTAGCTTCGTCAGGTGATATACTGGTACAATGAACTAAACTGACGTTGGCTTGCTTAACTTTAATATATCTTACTCTCCCAACCTGAAGGATCAGTTACCTGTGGACATCAGGTACGGTAAACCTCCATTTTCGGAAATTAGGCACAATATCTACATTAAAATACGGTATACCGGATTAACTTGAAAGAGTTGATAGCAAATACATATTATTACTTACTAAGAAAACAAATTCAACTATTGAGGTCTAATTGAGCATTAAGTGAAATGTCAAAATATTTGAGTTTACTGATTTCTAATGATTCAAAATGATTGAGTCTCAGTCCTTTATTTTTTACGTGCAGAATTTCGAATTTATCATCAAAACTATGGTTTTCTTTTATTATATGGTTGGCGTATGTTGAATTCGTTTTCTTCTTCGTAAAATTTATCTTATGTTCATGAATGCGCTGATTAATCGTACGACCTGTCTGACCTATACAAACCTTAGGACAAGATCCACAGTTGAGTTTGTATACCCCTGATCTTCCGAATTTAGAAGTTTTTTCATTATTATTCTTGATAAACCGCCCCAACGTGTTATTTGTTCTATATGCCACTTTTAAGTCCTGTTTATGTAGAAATGAAGCTAATTTCTCAGTTGATGATTCGAAATAGGTTGAAGTTCCATAATTTTGATTAGTATTCTTGATGGTAGGATGAACTTCTTGAATTCTTTATGATTAAGTTTTTGAAGTATCCGTTGTTGACTGCAATCTGTTTAATGATATTGATTTCTTTATTGAAATTAACTTCCGAAAGAGGGACATTCACTAGCCTGTGTATCATACTATTACACTGTAGAAAATTCCTTTGAGTGAATGCATATGTAGTTGTGAGTGAATTTACTGATTGAAATTTTTGAGTGATTTCTCAACTAAAACTAGATATTTCATCAAGTTTTTCTATCAATGAACATGTGTCCTAACTTGCTTCGTTTTCGAGATACAGGGTATCAATATTTCCATGAAAAATCGTTTTTTTTATTAATTAGTCAATTGTCATTCCATCAATTTCAATAAAACGTTGTGGTTTTGTTAATATTGATATGGATCTTCTTCAGGTGTAATTAGATTCGAAATAATATTTCCAGTGACGTCATCACAGTGGGTAAATTTATCGATATTTATGGTGAATGTCATTGTACGCCACGGGAGTTTCATATTTTTATTAGATTGAACTATTGACATAACAACTTTTTCATCCATTGTGTGATTTTAGTATCTAGCTTATTTTTTTGAGGAAACAATAAAAATCCGATTTAACTCCAAATTCCATTTCATTGAGATTACTCAATAACCCCAATCACAATCATTTTGAAATTTTAGGGCTTCCTCAGTCTCCAACCATACTGAATTTCGGCACCATGAAAGCTCATACGGGGAGGTTATTTATGAAAACAATTGATATTTCCAACTTCAACATCCTTTATCTCAAAAACGGAGCAAGTTAGGATACATGTTTATATGAAGGAATCACCCCTTGAATTTTCCCGGTGTTATTTAGATACACCCTGTATACCTAGATTAGCCGTAATCATTTAAGGAGGTTATCCTTGTTCTACGTAGTAGTGGACTGTTACCATTTTTCATAGTTCTACATCGTTCTTTATTGCAACGGTAGGTTATAATATGAATCTACCATTTCGATTTTTCGCGACATCTCTACATAGCATTAAGTGCGAGCGAACGGCAGCCTTTGATCAAGAGTTTGAGTTGACGCTGGTGCTGTAACGGCACCATAAAGATGTTGAGGTGTCAACCAGGTATGTTTATGATGGCGAGTTCACCGACATTATTGACCTCGCTCAGATGAAAGTCCCATTTACCATTTCTTCACACCAGATATGCGATACTAAATATACCAGATTGATGATATATGGCGTTTTTTTATAATATGCAACAGAGTTATTGCCGTTCGCCTGGAAGTACAAACTGAAGATAGTTCCTGAATTGCATTCCCTCCTGCCATCTCTCAACAATTCCGTATATTTAGGTCTCAATTTGAATACGAGTTGCTCATCATGTCATTCCTTGAAACAATCAGACCATTTTGAAAAATCACTTTCAACTAGATGCAGAATTTTGGTTGGGAAGCAGAGCCACTCTGTTCATGGGGAAAGTCTGAAATAAAGGGTTTTTCAAAATATTGTCGAAAAATCAATTTCTTGATTGTCGAGGGGGTCGATTCATCGGTGTGAAGAATTGGAGTTTTATCGATAACAATTAGTCCTATATCAACCTACAAAGTGTTCATCTTACACTCTAAGAAAAACTGGAACACCAGTTGACACCATCAGCTAACACCGAATGATTTCCTTAGAGGTCCTGCATATTTCAGTGTTAATTCACACCTATTTGTAGAGCACCGGTGTTTGGTGCTATCTCTGCACATTTTCAGGTGAGATTTGTGATTTCGAAATCGATGTAAAGTAATACCAGTCTGGTGTGTTATGTGCATTGTTTTTTGATAGAGTTCGCACTGGTCTGGTGTGAATCACAATACTATTGAACATGAAAAACATCAGTATATTTAAAGTCACACCGGAATGAGTTTACAAAATCATCATCAAATGATCAAATCTACAATGAACGGTGTTTATCTACACCAGATCATTGAATTCTTAACCGGAATTGTGTCAATTCTAATTGAGGACAGTTCTTCATCTGACACGAATCTTCAGAATTCTGACACATTTAGGTATGAAACAAAATTGCCTCAATCAATTTGTAATTCATTATAGTGTGAAATATTTTTGTTGAGATATAGGTACAGGGTATCTCAAAATTGCTGGGACACAGAGCTACCACAGGTAATACGGGTCAAAATAAGTTGATTGGACCCAACTTCTTTTCATTGAAAAATATACCGTTTGTCCGTGAGACGAGTTCAGAGTTTTCATAAATAAACATATTTTCAATAGATCTACAATATCTTTCGGGATTCTTCCATTACTGAAAGAAGAGTTATACTCTAAAATTTGTTTCACTCATTTTTGAACAGCGATCAGCGAACGAAAATGTGTTTATTTATGAAAACTTTAAACTCACCTCACGGACAAACGGTACATTCTTTTATATAAACAAGTTAGGTCCAATCAAGTCATTTTGACCTGTATTACCTGTGGTAGCTCTGTGTGCCATCGATTTTGGTGTTGTGTCGAAACATCGAGACAATTGTTTCTGATTTTGACTCCCCAATGAACTTTTCTGAGCATTTGAATTTTATTTTTATACACTTCATGATAGAAACAATCATGCACTTTACACTGGAAGAGCAACATGACCCGTGCTTATTGAAAGCACAGTGAAGAGAGACAGTGCTGAATATTGCTCAACGTTTACTACGAATGGCTGTGGAACTCTGGAGTCTGGAGTGTCAAGGTTGCCAAGCATCACGATATGAAATAACTAAGTATATGTACCTATAGTTTCATGATAATTTAATGAACATAGGCAGTAGGTACCTAAATGAAATTGTCCTCATAAGTTCTTGGAAATACTTCCGTTGGCAAAGAATACCGAAGCTTCGTCGTTCCATAGACAAACGTGTTTTGGAAAGGAGTTGCTTGACATAATTCTAGATTGACGACAAAACGATGATGTGCTGACTCAGCCTGTCGAGTACGTTTGACGAATGGTGGACCAAAATGCATGTAAGCTCTGCAGTAATGATACAGAATGTTGCAGTCGTTAATTAGAGAGCATCATATTGATATTAAATTCATCAACTTCTAATCATTATCCTACACCACGATGTTCAAAGTGTTATATATGAAATAGGTTTAAGTAATATAAAATAGACGAGGTGGCAACAGTGTATGGCGACAAATTTGTTCCGATGTTTTTCTGATATTAGTGGTGTTGATTTACATCTATTCCAGTGTCATTTATTCCAGTGATATCAGAAAATACACTGGTTTGGTTATCAATCTCATTACTAGGTGAATATCTTGAAGAGGAATTATTATTGTGTGAATATGGATACTTCATAAAATTGATAGTCACATGAAAAATATGATAGTTGATCACTTAAATGATATGAATTTTGAAGAATTACACCTACTAATGATAATTTTTCAGAATATATCAACTTTGTGATTCATGAATAGAATAATTTGATGTTTACAGTTTGAATTCAAATAATGAGTATGAAAAGTGTGATTCCGAATTCAGATTTGCCATAATGTATCACGATTTACACCGTCGAACCCCACGATATCAAATTCCCAATACTTATGATAGGATAGTACAATTTTGGTGTTGAATAGGGTTAGTGTTAATTCTAACAGTCTGGAATTGAAAAAGACACCAACAGTTTTCTTAGAGTGTATAAAAGAAATGCCAAATATGTATCCTCTAACCAGGCGAACAGCTCAAAATTGAACAGATACACGCGACAGATAGTCAGAAAATCAAGTATTTTAGCTTTTAGCAGGAAGCATCAGGCTCACTGGTTTTTGCTCATTGCTCAGAATGCTCAGTTCGTTAAGAAAATGTTATGTGATGAGATAGCACAACTCTTTATCATTTGAGGTTACGACATATTTTATTTTTTGCGAAAATTTATCAAAATAAATAATGTAACAAATAACCAATTTCGAAATTTTAATCTTTTCTTCCCTTTTCTTCCGCAAATCAACCCATTTTTTTGTGATTCAGCGACTTTTTCGATCATCCAGTTTTGTTTTGTGCAACTGTCACTCTGGTCACAGATTCAAATGATGAAAATTTATGAAGTCACTCGAACAATAGTAAAAACGCTAGATTTCTGACATATTGGATTATCTCCATTATATAAGCTACAATGTGAAGAACGATAGAACGAAGCTGAACTTTGTGCTGGTCGACTGCTTGGAGGAAAAAATATACAGTGCTCCGCAACTGAAGTGGGACACCAGAAATTTCCGCTTAAAGTCGTGAGATTGAAACTTCCAAAATATTGATCGATTTCAATTCAGTTTTTGGGTTTCAGAAGCCAATTTCATCATCTTGTGAATCATGGAATAATGAAAAAAAGAATAAAATGATGAATTAATAGTTAACAGGGCGCTTAATGGCACAATGTGAATTTGCATTGATCTTTGAGGGATCCCATTCAGTCAACGCATTTTTTTGTTTCGCTCATGATGTTTCATGTACAGATGAAAAGGATTTTTCCAATCGAACAGATCCATTTTCTCGAAATCGAAATTACTTTGTGAAAGAATTTATCATTTGAATTGAGCAATTTACACTTGACTCAAATCAACTGGCTTGTGTGCTTCATTTTTGGAAATCTCGTAATACGAATTTGCTCAACATAAACAGTATATTTCTCTCAATCCATATTGGTTCAAGGAAATAGCCTGAATTTCCTGCAGTGACGTATACAGCATACTAAATGGGGGATAACCATGAACGCCTGCGCTCATTCGACTCATCGACTCTTCAGATCAGTCGCGTCGCCATTTGTCATTGCCGCTGAGGCATACTTAGATGAAAACAGCGATGCAAGACACGGTTGTTTTTCAATAGTGAAATGTTCAAGAACCAAGTATGTGCTGTATGTTGGGTCATAACTACACATCACTTCCTACAAATGGCCATGTTTGTATGAACTGCACAACACATTGCTTCAGCAGTGACGATATGATTGACCAGTCACATTTATTCGATGAACGTCGTGATAGGTATAGGTAGGTAATTGTTCATCCATTTTATATATTCTTCACTCGATCCCTTATAAGAATAACTAACATGTCTCCTTCCTTCGTGTGTTAACATACCTACCTAACAACTTTTGTACATGCTTTTTTGTCAGACGCAGAATTTCTTGTGACCAGATAATATATGATTGTCTTGAAATTCCATTTGTTCTCGACAATGCCTGATGGCTTCATTGAATGAAAATGTTGTTTCTTCTGAAGCAAGTTCTATAGGTATAAAGTTAATGATTCCAAATTTTTTAAATAATCTTGTTCCCTTTTGTCTAGGTTTCCGATGTTGAACATTCAAGAACATTTTGGGAAAAGAGAGGAGGACAACAAATCACGAAGATCTGGAAAAATAACATTCCACCTCCTACATGTATGTAAATGCTTTTATTTATATTATACATGTTTCCATTCTTGTTATGTTATGATAGAATTGAGCTGTATTTTGATTTCTTTCTGAATTATAATCTTTTGTCATGAGAAAATAAGAATCATCAAGAAGAATATTCACTTAGTATATTGAGACAATATCGATTTGTAACAAGCTCGAAATTTCTTGATTCAAGATCAAAATTGTTCAACTATGATGGGAGATTACCTTAACAATAGATTAAGTTTCTTGTTTCAAACTATAATTGATTCTTGCTTCGACCAATACGTACTGAGATAATGAAAAAATATTTCCAGCTAGGAGAAAGCCTGAAATGGGATTTTGTTTTGGATTGTTTCTTTCCTTGCCAGGTGGCGTTTTGGCTTTCACGTTCATTTCGCGGACGTTGAACGCCTCGTGGGGTATAAATGCTGAGGTGCGTTTTTGTTGGGTCAGGTTTGCACCAGATAGTGGTCAAGAAGCTTTCTGGGACAGCCCTGCACTGATGAAAGCCAGCAACTCAAAACAGGTCTGCAGGTAGTCATGCGTTCCGGAACCACTTAGGCGCAGTTTGGCGTTTAGGAAAGAAACAGTTGCGAATATATTCGTCTATACGAATTATTGCATAGATCTCGGGAGGATATAATTCAATGTTCTGCGTGGCATATCGCCAGGAAAATAGTTGTTTTTCTCTCGTTATCTACCATTTTCGTTCATTTCATGAACTATTGTGGTGATGACTTTGATTTTAACCATTTCATCTTTGTGGAGATTGATGTTGATGTTCTGATATCTCGAAGAAAAGGATCTGTATTTTATATCGATTAATCACTCCGTTATGTTGATATTACTTTTTTTCTGGGATAGGTCGAAAATAGTGTATTTTCTTCCAAACAAAGATTTTCACGGTCATGTGCTTCAAAGGAAATTTTGAACCACTTGGGACTTATCTACGATACTCATTGCTATCACTATTATCATTATATACATCACTTTAAGATCGTGAGCGAAAAAGTGAATAATATAGGTATAGTCAAGATACAGTACAGTTTTACACTGTTGACTGTGTTTCTCAGTAGATCCCAAGGTTTTATCGTGAATGCATAATATATTCAATGTGTACATTATATCAACAGAAGCTTCATTAATCCATTGTTCATTATTTCTGCCCAAATTAGATTCAACAGCCATGAGATAGCAGCTGGAGGAAAGCCCGTGTTCTGCAGAATAAATCACCTAACAGGAACATTATTTCACAAAATAGTCGAATACACTTTTGAATATGATAGACAATATGCGTCGGTCTCCAGATAATCAATCTTATGAATAGATCAATCAAAATCACGAGCCGCTGTATGATTTGCATGTGGACGCAGGCAAGATGAATAAATGGCCTGAAGACAGCTTGCGATTACCAAATCCACTCACCGAGAGCACTTTCTGAATTTAGGCACGCTAAAGTGTCCTTTTCAAATAAATGCCGCTATGTTGAGGGATTTATCAAATGATATTAATCGATTAAGAGGCTGTGGAATGTTTGCATATCTGGATACGAGACTGTCGAAGAATGATGGTTATTTGCATGGTTATTAGTGAATACACAGACAGAAAACGCCTCAAGTTATAGTGTCGCTATTATAATATTACAAATCCAATTTTGGAAAACAAAAAGCAAATGAAATTACTCACCAGATACTATGAGTGTAACTTCAGAATCATTAACCGAAAGTAAACTACTATAATATGTGTTATTTCTACGGAGATATCAAAATGATCTAATAAACTACTTCAGGACTTGATAGTTCAATGTGTAAATAGCTGCTGAAATTACACGCGGATATCGAAAGAACTATTTATTTGATATAGAAAATAACTGAATTAACGAACGTGTCAAGGAACAATTTTTTCTGACGTTCTTTTTTTTTCTTGTCAAAAACTCCTCCGGTTACAGAGTGATCTGTGTACACCCACAGCACCCCCCTGCTAGTGATATAGTATCACGAAAAACCAACTTGCAAGCGATCGAGTCTTGCTCTTCTACCAGCTCTTGTGTGCATATAAGCTGGTTTTATTCGGTCAATAGATACTGTGGTATCTCTTCCATTCAGAAGAATTTTGAATGATCTCTGATCTCGACTAATTACTTCATAAGGTCCATCATAAGGTGGTTGCAAGGAACTTTCAGAAATTTCACATCGAATCAATACATGTGTTGCCGTATCCAAATCTTTGAAAATGAAACAATTCTTTTTTCCATGTCTCTTTCCTTCAACTGGACGTATGTTTTGAAAATGTGTGAGTAACACTTTTACGAATTCTGTCGCAGTTAAATCGTCTTTTGTTCTACAGCGTGCTACTAGGAACTCTCCTGGAAGTCGTAAGGTTTGTCCGTATACTAGCTCTGCTGAAGTTGCTTTCAAATCTTCTCGCCATGCTGACCTTATATCAAGAAGAACTAGTGGTAGTGCTTCTGCCCAATTTTCGTTTTCGTGGCACCTAATGGCTGCCCCGAGTTGCCTGTGTAACCTCTCTACCATTCCATTGCTGGCAGGATGATAAGCAGTGGTCCGGATATATTTCGTTCCCATCAACCTGCTCAGCTGTTGAAACAGATGTGATTCAAATTGACGACTTTGATCTGTGGTGATTCTATGAGGTGTGCCAAATCGAACGATCAACACACGTTAGAGCATACCGGAAATTATGTGAGATTCGTAATGGTTCAACGATGTCGATATGAATGTGTTCAAATCTTGATGTTGGGAGTACAAAAGATCCTACGGGTGCCGAAACATGTTTGGTTATCTTGTTACGCTGACAAAGCATATATGTACGGGCCCATTTTCGACAATCAGATTTCATTGATGGCCAGGCGAAACATTCACTGACTAGTTTTACCCATGAGTTAATTCCTGGGTGTGCTAGTTGATGTAGTGAATTGAAAACTGATCTGCGGAATGATTTTGTAAGCTATACCAGTAGATACATCACAATGTAGTGAAATATCAGTACCTGGAAGTTGCACTAACTAAATATTCAGGACGAAACGTCTATTGATGTATCCTTTCAATTTGATATCCTCCTTCTGAGAAATAGCTAGAGGTTGGAAATTAATCGGCTCCGTCACTTCCTCAATTCGTGAGTGCGTATCTGCAACGACGTTATCTCTTCCTGATATATGGCGAATATCAGTAGTGAATTGACTAACAAAATCTAAGTATCTAAACTGACTGTCTTGGCGAGCATTTCTCTAGTTTTTGTTCGAACGCGAATATTGACGGCTCATGATCTGTGAAGATTGTAAACAGCCTACCCTCAACCATGTGTCTAAAGTGCTTGATGGCAAGCAGAGCAGTTCACGATCATAAGCTCCATATTTACATTGTGCTGCGTTGAGTTTTTTAGAAAAAAATGCAAAAGGTTGCCAGTCATCAGAAATCTTTTGTTGCAACACAGCTCCCACCGAGAAATCAGGAGCATCGGTAATTATTGCTAGTATCGCTTGCTTTTGCATGCAGGATTGGAAAGTAATGTTGCCTCAGCTAGTTGACTCCTACAAACTATCAATGCTTCGTATGCCTGTGACGTCCATGCAAGTGTTTGTTTGCCCTTAATGTTTCCTTGCAATAGGGCATTCAAAGGAGCTTGAAGAAAAGCGGCGTTTGGTAAAAAACGTCGATAAAAATTCAACATCCCTAGGAAACGTCTGAGATCTTTTGCTGTTTGAGGTTGGGGAAATTCCTGAATAGCCACAACTTCATCTTCCAAAGGTTTTGTCCCTGACATCGACACACAATAACCTAAAAATTTGGCATCTGGAACTCCAAAAACACATCCCGATGAGTTGATGACTACTCCATAACTTCGTAGGCGTTTCAAATTTCTTTCTTTATGTTGCATATAATCCCCTTCTGATGATGAAGCAATCAATATATCATCAATGTATGCATACGCATATTCAAAGTCACGAAGGGTTTCATCAATAAATCGTTGAAAAGTCTATGCAGCATTTCTCAGACCGAAAAGCATGTATATGTACTCGTACATACCGAAAGGTGTGGTTATTGCTGTTCTTGGAATGTTTTCCTGAGCTACAGGTATTTGGTTATCCGCACAAACCGAATCTATCGTGGAGAATATGCTTTCACCTTGAAGATTATGTGCAAAATTCTCGATATGTGGTACTGGGTACCTATTTGGAATGGTTCTGTCATTGAGTCGGCGATAATCCTTACATGGCCTCCATTCATTTCCCTCTTTCGGTACCATACGTAGTGGAGATGACCAGTTGCTTTTGGAAAGTCGATTGGTGCTCATTTGAAGTAACTTTTCGAATTTTTCTTTAGCTATCGACAATTCATCCGGTGCCAGTCTTCGTGGTTAAGATCCTACAGGAGGTCCAAGAGTCGTTTCAATATAATGAAAAGTTTTATATTTTACACCATCATGACCCATCGGACGTGTGACTTGTGGATAACATGCCAGTGATTCATGATATTTTGACGATCCAGAAATAGTTTTTGTACTACTATGTCCAAATTATGCTGCTCGTGCACTTACAGTGAGGGATGTCCTACAATCTACCAATTGCCGATTTGCTATGTCTACCAATAAACCGAAATGTGCTAAAAAATCAACACCTATTATTGGCTTAGTATAACATCTGCTACAACGAATCGCCACGTAAACTCTCTACGTAAACCAAAATTCATTGGTAAAGTGATGAATACATATGTAGATATAGGAGAGTTGTTTGCTACGAAGAGTTCATATGATGATTTTTCGCGTCGACCTTGTACGAAACAACGTAGATAGACACAAAAATCAGCTCTCGTGTCGATCAAAAATTGTGTTCTCGTAATTTGATCAGTAACAAACAGGCGGCGGGATCCGGGGCAGTGAGTTGAAGCCGCCATCAATGACTGCCCTGATCGTTTTCCTGTGTTAATGAAAATGGTGAGGTACACTTCGATGATTTATCACCAATACACCAGTGATACCAACAAAGATTGCCTGCTATGGCTTCGTTCCCGCATTTTCCTACTGTTGATGGATAGTTTCCTATACCAGCGACGATTTCGTGATGAATTCATTCCTGCGACGTTTTGTTGAAGGTTTTCAGATAAGACTGTCAAACAAGCACTCATAGCTGCCATACTAATATTGAGTTGTACCATCACTACTTCCAATTTTTTGATCTTGTCGCTCTCTCCTGATGTTTCTGCTATGGAATGTCGTGGAAGAGCCTCTGCAATAGTATCCGCTAGCTCAGCTACTGTACTGATATCCGATTTTGTTTGGGCAGCTAGAATGGCTTGAAGTGATTTCGGAAGACGACCGAGCCACAAAGCCACTATATGGATTCTGGGACTGCGATTCCAGCTGATCCTTGGAGATGCCGTAAAAATTGCGACAGTTTTCTGTCACCAAACTCCTCTTGTTCTAACAACCTTCGCGTTTTTTGTTCCTGAGTTGCACTTAGTCGCCCTATAAGTTCTTTTTTCAGCTTGTCATACTTGCCCTCGTCGGGAGGATAAGCAATGATATCTCGAATTTCAGCAACATATATGTAGAATCGAGGTTCGCAATAGTGTAGTTAAACTTCGTATTGTCGCTTGAAATACTTGCTATTTCGAAATTCTTCTCTACTTGCCGATATTCGGTTGACTTCATGGTGAGCCGTTACATTAGTAGTCATTTTCAAAGAAATCCAACAACAAGTCTCGAACCATCACTCCGCAGATCACGTCGGGGTCACCACTTTAGGACTTGATGGTTCAATATGTAAATAGCTGCTGATCTGTGTACACCCACAACTACTATTTTTCGAGTAATCGTCATCATATTCTAACGATTCATGGAAAGAAATCAGGAAAATTATTTCCAGGAAATGAAAATGAGACCATATTATACATCTATATTCCCAAGGCGCAGGAATTCAAGGTAAGTAATGTATGTGATTGTTAATATTAAGTATTTTGGCAAGTTATATCGCCTTCTTCATGATGACGTCGAGGAGTGTGCATTCTTGTCCAATATTGGCATATAGCGACGTTCGGGCACATTACAGTACTCAAGTGGTCTTTTGGAAAAGGTCTTGCAGATTGCACAACCGATTTATGAATTCTTTCGAGTCATATCAGGAGATTCTTTCGAAGGAAAAAAGTCCTGTATCTAGGTCTACTTAAGATCGTTTTCACCATTGCCGGTACTTTATCATAAGAATATTATCGATAGAATAATTTCCTTATATCCATACCCAGTAGGCACTCGATAGTGTGAACATCGCATAATAGAAACCTCGCATATTATGAATAAGATGCTAAGTATACTAGACCACCGTGTACAAACTAAACCTTTGCTAATTGAAACAAACAAAATGAAGTCGTCGACATTGAGAAAGGATATATTAGTCATTTTTCCTCGAACCCAACCAGCTACACCAGGTTAACTTCATGATAACGTCACAGTAACTTCATTACGACGTCACGGTGTACTTGTGAAGCTCGACAGATGTCAGTTTATCAGAAGTATTTGTTTATTGTTTGGTCTCAGTCGTAATACTGATATATTGAATAAGGAATTCATCATCTGTAACAAAAATTTATCAATGATGAAAACTAGGTACTTATACCTACTTCAAATTCGAGACAATTGGAACAATTCGCTACGTACATATTTACAATGAATCAAATATTTATTTCCATCAATAATATGATGAGATTTCTCATTCAAAAATAGTTTATATGAGTACATAATTATCTCTTTGAGAAGTATAATTATATTTTTGGATGAATTATATAACCTCAGATTAAAACAAGAGCAAGAGCCCAATCCAGTGCCAAATTAAAAGCATTAACTACACCGTGAACTACCTCAGTGGGCTGATTGGTGTGGTTGGTTAACTATTACATCATAGTTTGAAATACACTGCGAGGAAAATTGACTGGTTAACTTATTGTTGACCCGGTTTGTGTGGTTAACTTCGAGAAAAAATTGCTATTATGTGGCAGTCGTACTTCCCCGCAGCGGGAGCTGTTCCTGTGTGTGCTAGAAATACATACGTTTTGTGTTTGTCAATTGTTTGATGATATAAAATGACTAAGACTAAGAGACACAGCCATCATGGATAAAAATCCCCGAAAACAAAAAAAAATTTCCGACTTTTATAACGAAAAATAATTCTATATAACTTTTTAGAATTCGTTACTGTTTGTTTGAATCGTCAGTATTTCTATTTTATATGTCTATTATGTTGATTATAGCATTTCAGGAAGTTCTTACACGTCAAATATAACTTCGCTGTTAACGTGAATAAATCGATAATTTGAACGGACGTTGATTTGTTCGATTCACTCCATCGAGTGCCAACTATAGAATAAAAAAGGGAGCCTTCGAACGCCACTGCACGTGAATCTCCAATCCAAGAAAATATTATGTAACATCACAACAATACACGAGGACACAGGACACGTACCCCCCGTTGAGAAAAACCATGTGGACAACGCCCTCTCATTCGAGGATTTTGCATTGTCTCCCTTGCTATGTTGACAAGGATTACAAGGAATAACGGTCTGTAGTCACATGATAGTGCAGAATTTTGAAAAGGAAATTCGGATTGGCAATTTCATCTTCTGAAGGACGAAATGTTCACAGCTGAACCAGAGATATTGAATTCTGGTCGAATTGGTGACATGTTTGATAGTTGCGTGACGAGCACGTTGTCCCAAGCGTATTCGAATAAATCACAAATCGCTAGATGGTGCTGAAAAAACGTCAAATCAGCGTCAAACTTTGCAGTGAAGTTGTTCAAAATCAATATTTCAGAAAACCAAATCATCAAATCAAGATATTCTTCGTGATGATTAATTAATCATCATTTATAAGAGGCAGGTAAAAAATATCATCGATTCATATTGTTTTCAACAGATTTTTACTAGTGTCCCTACCAGAACAATGGAGTCATCAATGTACTACCATCTTCTTATATTTCTTGTTATCCTTTCCACTATTCTCGGCTTATATTTCAGAGCAAGTTGGTGATAAAATGAGACATTTTGAGAAGGTCTGTTCGTTTCTATTGCTGAACTAGTTGGAGTTGATTGTGTTCCCATAGTTGTCTCTGTTCATGGCATGATATAAACAGAGTGAATCAAAGAAAAAAATCAAGTTCAGCAGGTAGAGCAAGCACAAACGAACGGGCCTAGAGGTGAGTTGTAGGTGATCAAAATTCTGAAGGTATAGATACCTGAATATGGAATATCTGTAGAATCAATCTTGATAATTTTCATTTATCCATAAAAAATCGCAATAGGTTGGTATATACATCTATCTTCAATTCAGATTATGCTGATCTTATTTCATGAATATCTACACACTTTTTGGTCACAATCTTCTTGAAGTTTTCAAGTAATGGTTTTGGAATCTTTGCACTAGTTATCTCTGCACACTACTGAAATATCACAATGAATTGATAGACACATCTTCAATTCAGCTTATTCCCACTAAACATGGAACGTTCCAGAAACATTTCAATGTCAATATATTGTGGACAATTTGAAGCGTTACTTGAAACGTAACCCAAACGTTTTATCCAGGTTTGTCGAATATTTTTCTGTTACAAGAACGTTTGAACGAAAACACAATATTCATATATTGAACTATTGAAAGTGGCTACTTTCCACAAGAATGGAGAGAGTCTGTCATCTGTCCTGTTACAAAAATATCCAACATAGCATCTGTCATAGATTTGAGACCCATAAGTTTGTTTCCTGTATTGGCCAAATTGCTCGAAATACTCATTTATAAACAAATACATACATATTTCAAGGATAAATCCATAACTCCTGTCGTTTCCTGTGCATTAGTCGAGTGTCCGCTCTGCGCATAGTACCACCACTTCCTTGCTGGTGATGTGTGATAATATACTCAGGACCCTCGACAAAAAATGGCGACTGTTCTGATGGTGGCATTAGATTTCTCAAAGACTTTTGACACTATTGATCACGGTCTTCTTTGAGTTGAATTGCGCTACTATGGATTTGATGATACATCAGTGAGATTTTCCGAATGTTACTCATCGAAAACTTGGTGTCAGAAAGTGGAAGTGTTTCGTCTGGCGTACCTCAAGGGTCGATCTTGGGACCGCTATTATTCATCATCTATACAGCAGATATGTTGAGAACAGTTGAAAACTCGAGCATACAAGCATATAATGGGCGCCGTGGCCACGTTTGTCTATGCGCTGAAATTCGCTAGATAGCCGTTCACGATGCGAAGGTACTGTCGGTTCGAATCCGGCTATCGGCTGAGCATTTTTATTCAAAATGTGTGATTTATGGTTGTAATCCTGGCAGCTCCTCGATGCCCTAGAAGTGGTTCGAATCCCACTATAAGCTGTAGATCCCGCTCTTCCTAACCCCGCACAAGTTTCGACTTCTGGGTAGTTGGGTCCCAACTTCGAAGTAGCGATATACAAATTTCACAAAAATATGCTAAAGATACTCTACCATTTTGATCCTTCTATTTCTTATGACCATCCTGCAAACCAGAACAGCGATCTTGTTAAGAAATTATCTTTTTCCAAAGAACATAATTCGAAACTCAATCCTGGATAGTGTCACGCTATTTTATTTTGTTCCGACAGCTATCGAGATGAATTGAAGGGAAACTTGAACATACATATTGATAGAAAAATTGTGAACTGTGCAATCGTTGAGGAATTGAGGAGTGATATTCGACGAAAAGCTGAGATTTAAAGAACACGTCAAGAAATTTGTTCAAGAAGCATATTCCACTCTCAAGCTATTATACATGAATAAGCATCTCTTGAACAAAACGCAATAATATAGTTTTTGATAGATGCGGCAACGCTGCGGCGCTGATAATATATTTAGATTGATTGAGCGGAACTGATTACTCAAAGCATTCAAACTTTTCGGGAGAAGTTAAAAACTTTTCTGAACAAGTTCAATCACCTCCTTAAGATGCTTACTTAGCTACCAAAACATTAAATAATGTATAGTGTTTGAGGGGAATTTTCCCACTCATGTATATATTGCATTTGTATATATTAGTATAGTCAATCAATTTGTCTGTACCATATTGGATTCTACCCAGATAGCACACACTCGCCTAAGGTCATCCTCAATGTGTCGCCAAACGCCTGGAGAGGACGTTCTATTTTCTACAACCTAAGAACATCATCAGGCGTAAATTTAGCGCTGTAATTGTCCTAAATGAGTTCTTTCAGTGACAGCCTGAGGATGTAAAGAATTTCGTGCCTACGGACGTCTTCAGATGACATTCCATGAAATAACGTGTCATCGAAGACACAAGGAAGAAAAAGAAGAACTAGAATTGAGGTTATGTCTCATGATAGTCATGATTTGTTCAAGATACATCATAATATTAATGATTATATCAAAATTATTAGAGTATTCATTGAATACCTCCATCATGCATTCATCAAATTTCTATTTCACAAAATGATTGCGAGAAAAACTTATTGCACAGAATTAAAAGATAACAATAACAAAAGGATGATAATCTCTGTTGATGACATTTCTCTCAGGTAGCAAGAAACAAAGGTGAGTAAATACTTGATAGAATCATTGATAGTACCGGACATGAAATATTGATACATTCATATACATCATTTTTTATTGTTTCAGGAGGTTATTGAGAACACAAACTTGATGATATCATCATAGCAAACATGTTTTATTCCAAGATATCTTTGCTTCTTCAGAATCTATAAAATATTGAATGGAAGCTTGAACATTCAGTATGAATTCAATAAAGGTAGGTACCTGAATCAAATCATTGATATAGTAGGTACTGGACATAAAATGTTAATAGGTTAATTATTTGTTTCAGATGAAGTTATTGAGAACACAAGATTGATGATGTCATCAGAGCAAAGATGTTTCATTCAAAGATATTTTGGCTTCTTCGAAATCTATGTGAGATTGTATGCATGTTTGCACTTTCAGTATATTCAATAAAGGTAGGTACCTAAATCAAATCATCCATATAGTAGGTACTGGAACATGAAATATTAATAGGTACATTAGTTGTTTCAGGAGGTTATTGATAACACAAAATGATGATATCATCAGAGCAGAGATATTTTATTCCAAGATATTTTGGCTTCTTCGGAAATTATGAAAGATTGTACATAATGCAGACTTGAACTTTCAGTAGATTCAATAATGGTTGGTACCTTACTACATAATACATATCATTGATAGTAAGTACTGGACATGAAATATTAATACATTGTTTGTTTCAGATAGTTTTGCTTCTTCAGAATCTATAAAATATTGCATGAAGGCTTCAACTTCCAGTTGATTCTGCATCAGGAATGTCCAGAGTTCAGAAATCAAAAACAACATGGAGAAATATAACTACCAATAGGCAATAACTTCTAGTAGTGCTCAACAAGAAGCTGAAATACATTTCTTCAAAAAGGAAATTGAAATTTTTCAGAATAAGTTATAAATAATAGAATGTAAGTTTTTCATTTGGTTTTTCATTTGAACCTATTATAAATAGAGGGAAATTTTGCAAATATCATGGGATCCATATTATTTTGAAGAAATTATCATTTGCATAATACAAGGTGAGTCAATAGTGTGTTATCCTTGTATATTAGCCAAACCATCAGATAAATAGAGAAAATTCAAGTACAACAGTAATATAGGGTTTCATGAGAACTTTCACATTAAATTGTTTTCATATCTGTATAGGGTGTTTGAATTCCAAGATATATTGACTGATGATTGTTTTTTTTTCAAATAGGACACTCTGTATATTATTGCATTTTTAGGTTGTCCCTGAAGAGCTGATTTCATCAATGGCTCACACTTGGGGTAAAGCGGGAATGATTACAGAGATACAGGGAGTTCAAAAACAAGATTTTTCAATTTTAGGATTTTTTTTGTGGAAACTATTCAATATTGGTCAAAATGGCTCACATTTCCTTATGAACTTTTGATTTACTATCTAATGACATTCAATCGGAACAAATAGAGGGTGGTTCAACATTCAGAATACTGATCAGCTTATTGTATCTGTTCCAAATAAATATCAGTAGATAGCTAATCAAAAGTTAATACAGGGGCATGTGAGCCGTTTTGACCATTAATGAATAGTTTCGACACAAAAAATCCCACATTTGAAGAATCTCGATTGTCAACACCCTATATCTCTGTAATAATTCCCACTAGACACCAAGTGTGATGCATTGATGAAATCAACTCTTCAGGGAAAACTCAAAAATGTAATAATATACAAGGTGTTCCATTGAAAAAAAAACAATCATCAACCGATATCTTGGAATTCGAACACCCTATAGATATGAAAACAACTTTAGGTGATTGTTCTTATGAAACCCTATTACTGTTGTACTTGAATTTTCATTTTATATATCTGACGGTTTGGCTAATATCGGAGGAGAACACACTAGTGACTCATTCTGTATACGAATAATATTCTCCCATAAATCTTGAACCTCCTTGAAACATCATCAAAAACCGCCTCAAGTTGTTACTATGATGTCCTGAGGTTGTCTCAAAAGATTTTATAGGGATGTTCTGAGACGTTATTAGTATGTAGAGAATGGTAACAGGAGGACGTCTTAAGAATGTCCTCTGGCTCGCTCTCGACGTCCTGAGGACATTATTGTGAACGCCTCAGAAGGGCCTCAAAAGGAATTTGTGCTATCTTGGTATACTTCGTACTTTTACACCTGTGTATTTTTACACCTACACCCACTTTCTCCTAATAATGGGGTCTTCTACTTCTCAACGAAATCAAACGAAATGCTAACTGTAGGTATATTTCCATCGTTGGCAATATCCTAATTCGTGCTCTAATTATTATTCAAGGTGAAGCTCGAACCTATGTACCTACTCTTTTAGCTCGATAAATAATTTGTTATAGGCAGTTATTCTGGAACCATCAGAGTGAACGCAGCTAGCTATCAATATTACTTCGGTAATATAGTTGGCATTCGTATAAACAGCACTTCGGATTTTCATCTTTTCCACAATATAGGACTCAACAACTATGGTGTTCGGCATTGCCACAACTATCAAATATCCTCACAAAAAAAATAATCAAAAAGGCGTATACAGTTATTCGTACAACTGATACAACTGAAATGTGAATATATAGTGTATGCTCTTGTTCACACATGTTAATAATTATCAACATATTTGACTTCATCTCGAGTTTCACCAATCGAGAACTTACCAATTCCAAGCAAATCTCACCTCATCAACCATATGGATCTTGCGGGAGAGATTTCATTGTATGATGAACTAACTGTATAACCTATAGGGGTGAGCCACAATAAGCTCATTTGGGGACGCGTTAGGGAAGGAATTTGCCCCAATCACATGGAATTACCTATGAATTAACCTAACATAAAAATTGTTCAAAAATTGTTCTAAAATTGTTCTGAAATTGTTCTATCCGTCATTCGGTTGCCCCCTTACGAGCAACCCTCTGAAGACTTCGTGAGACTTGTGCGAGCAAGGAATGACGGGGGCCTTACCTTTTGACGTGTGATCCCAAACACTTTCTTGGACCATCAGAAAAATGTATGCAGTCGTTGGGAATCGAACCCATGACCGGCAAGCGAATGCGGATTAGAATATTGACACTCTGTCCGCACGGCTACCTGGCCCCCGAACATACTAACATAACTGAAAGTTCTAATTTCAACCGAAAAATACTAAATGCTAGGGACATTTAGAAGTTTGGTCAACCAACAAAATTACTAAATCTAGTAATCAAACGGCAACGCTGAGTATTTATGGAATGGAGTGGTGGGTAGGTACATTTCAAGACGAAAAGATTCCATTCAACTTCTACTACTTCTCAGCCCTGTAACTTGAAAACTATCACGAAAAAATTGTATGGATGTGTTCTTGCAGCCAATTATGATGTCTGTATTTTTTCAATAAGGATTTTCCTTTCCAAAATATATATATGAATAGAAATACATGAGTTGAAAATGAATTTTATCAATACCTACCTCCTAACCTCATCCTTCCTAGGTACGAACATTATAGAGATTCCCTTTTGTATGCGCCCGAAGAGTAGAGTGTAGTCTTATTTTGTCAGGAAGACCACGAACATTTATTGATGTACTTGCACAGATTACACGTTAAAAACTCAGCCTGTTAGAATACAACATGCCACCGGCCATTAATTAAAATCGACAACTATATCTGCTCTGTACTGAGCATGCGTTTTCCACAACATCGCCAGTAGTTTGATGTTCTTGCGTGAACAATGGAATAGGTAATCAAGGCACCTATGCATATGCAGCACACATCACAACTTTGTGAATATTAAAATACCTCAAGAGATTGAAAAACTACGTCGAAATCGAATTTCGGGCGTCCTATAGGGTTATAATCAAGATCACCCAAGTCTACGATCTTGCTCACCTCTCCATATCTCCTTGCACGAAAACCCTTCTTTATTGTAGGTCTCTATAATGATTGGACTAGATAGATAGAGCAGAACTACCATTCAATGTTATATGTCCATTGTCCATATTAACAATTCATTGCATCTTCATTTTAGAAACAGTATGTCTCATACAAAAAAGAAAAGACAATTTTCCTTCAGAAAACAAATATGACACTCGGCAAAAAAGCCAATATACCTCTGCCGAAACCAACTTCAACGATGACTAAAAATTCAATTATATTTGAGAGTCGAAAGATCTTCAATCATCTACCAGCATATCGAAAGCGTGTGCAAGAACTTCTGCTTTCAAAAGCATATTACAGGTTGGGAGAATATTTTCAAGACAGATTTTGAGTACCTAAACCTGTGAGGTCAAATCGCCTGATTTCAAATTATTTATTAACCCATGTCTTTATTAGAATGTTTGTAGAATCTTACGTCTTGTCTTAATGTAAACTTTTATACTTCCTGTTGTCCAATATGTTGCTTTCTTTATATATTTTAAATTCAAGACAAATTCATGCTTTGTCAATAAGAATTTTTTTCTTCGACAATAAAGTATATTTTGAATTGAATTGAGTTACCGCTTTATGTTCGGCCCTACCAAAACTTCGAAACCATTGCAGAAAGCATTGAACAATGATATGGCTACAAACCGCGATGTGCCACCTAAATACTAATTTCTGGTTCTAAATCAGTATGCTTTTAGATCCTGAAGCAGTAGACCTAAAACAAGACGTGATAATTGTGACACATCGCTCTCTTCTCACTGAATTGACTCAAATTTATGGAGATAATATCGGTGGCATAAAGCCCGCCGTGTATAGATCAATATGTGAAACGGTTATTGTTGGGAGGATTTGTTATCACACAAACATCTAAATAAACCAAGTCAAGTTTAATGATATATAAACATTGTTATTTAAAATGAAATATTATTGTACACATGGGTATACGTTAACAAGCTTTATGCTGAAGAATATACCCTTTGTTCCAAACCGCATTCGAACCACAGGTCATAAATACTGGAGATCGTAGTAAACTATACCCATTGACACCTCAAATAAAATTGGTGTCCTAAAGTATCTTCGACGTACCGGACAGAACCGTATATTCTCTGATATGTTGAGTACCCTTTTTATGCTTCTTTCATAATGGAGGAGTGACATGCTCGAGAAATTAAACGTGAGTATATTCTGGAGAGAGAGAATATGTATAGGTGTTTCCAAGTTTTCATTATAATTTTGATTTGATATGCTGAGAGACATATCTCTAATAGCTGTTACTTGAATACGAAACTATATAACCTTTGAAAGAATTCTGAATTGAATAGTCGCTATAGTATATATATAGTTCCCATTTTACTATGGTCAAGGTCATCATTTCAAACACATTGTATATTGAGATCATTTATAGATATTCATTTTCAATATAGTGGTTGAATGATGAAAATTTCAATATCATATACGATGATATTATCTTCAAAAAATACTGATATTACGATCTCAGTTATAGCGTCCAGCCGAAAATTGTTCCAATTTGGAATATATCCAATTCTTTCCATCTAAGATCATTATATTTGCAAAAACATACACAGTGGCGTTAGTAAATAAGGCTTCAAAAAAGAAATTTCACTTTATGTATAATAGCGTTAATCACTGTTTATTTTCAAAAACTATTCCATAACAAAGCAGAACATTTATTACTCGTGTCAAACATACAATTATATCTGTGGTACGAAGAAGCTATTCTGCAACGTTGCAGTTTTTGGGACCCGTGGCTTGTTCATCAGCTGACAGTTAACACGGTCATCAAAGATTAGGAAGCAGTATTCTTATTTTTCATTAGACTTGTTGAAACTGCCACTCCTTTCAGCCAGATATTGTTGGGAACGCGACGAATCCATCTTTCAACTGAAGCTGGTATTTGACAGTAGTCAATTCTTATGGGTGGGATTGCCACAATCCTTTCAATTATTATTGTTGGTGAGATTGCCACGATTGAACTCATAGGCTCGTTAGATAGCCATCAATCATTGATTCATTCATATTGGTGGGATTACCACCATCCTGATAAACATACTCAAATAATAGTGGGATCGCCACTAACTTGCTATTTCTAATATTGTTGGTGGGTTGCCCCCCTCACACTAAATATGAATGAAAATGCCATTTTCTTATCATTTGATCCGTTGAAGTTGGTGGAATCGCCACCCTGAGTCAACAAAAACACAACTTATTCTAGTCGAATTCATCAATGTGGGTCTACAATGACCATGGCCTCAACTGCTCGTGAGCAGCTATGGTCGTTCGCTATCCTATCGAGAAGTTGATGATGGACCTTTCGAATAGTGTGAGGCCTTTTGTATCTTATCCTTAGTTTTCCACCACCTGCGAGTTGTGACTTTTCGATGGCTACAACATCCCCTGGCATAAGACGTTTCAAATGGAAATTTACTCAAGGTGCGATGTGACGAAACTTAACTTGATGTTCACTCACAAAATTCCGAAATATGGTTGACGTGCAAGCAGCAGCTCTATCTGCCAGTATCCGTCTACGTTCTCCAAATCCTTAGAGAAACGGCAACAGCGCAAGAATACAACATCCAGACGATATCCTCGGAATTGGCTGAAGACGATATAATTTTGAGAAGGCGTCAATGATGACAAGGATTTGCGTGCATCCATTAGATTCAACTAGCGGACCAGCATGATCGATGTGTCCAATATATCATCTGGTTTTTCTCCCTGCTGCCAAAATCCACGTCAAGTACCAGTATGTGATTTCCTAAAAGTTCAGGCTCTACAATTTTTGATGTATTTTTTTGAGCACCGACCCATTTTCGGCCAATACAAATCTTCTCTCAGTTTCTGAATACACATATCAAATCCTTTATGTGTTGACTCGAATTATCTATGTGACGTTATTTCACAGAGTTTAGATCATGATCTCATTACTAGAGAGTTCAATAGTCAGGAGAGTGTTCGTGGATTCAAGTTTCAATTAAAGTATTATTTTCTCATTTCAAGAAGTTAGATAATGTGGGCGCCACCCAGTATGAACTAGAAAAAGAGTAGAAGGGGATCTCACGTTGAAATTTGAAGGGTGGGGTGGAATGGATATGCTTAGTCTATATTCTTCTTCGCATACATATTATATTCATCGAACACAATCATACTATTTCCATAGGTATATAATTTGCTTCTAGAAAAAACCTGGCCACTTCGTGTTTTGACCATCGGCAAGAAACTTCATATGAAGCTGTCACATAATACAAGAACAATTTTTATTATGTATTCTATAAGAACACTTTATGTGACATTATAGGAAAATTTACCGGTAATAGGAAGTACAGCAGCTCACACCAGCTAACATCATTTGATACGGTGTAACTAGATGTTGGTTTTATATAATCAGTAAATTTGCTGCGATTACATAATGTATAATTTTTGCGCTATTGAAAGTATAACTCCTGATAAGGTTTGTTATGAATGAATCTTTGAGAACCTCTCTACTTTACCACAGCAGTATGTAGTTTCACACTATGAATGGAGGTGAGAATTGACAATTGAAGTTGGTTCTGAAATCCAGTCGACTGAAAGTAAATCTAGAAACGTTTCACTGTGCATAATAATTATAGATTGGTGGATGTATATGGTGCTCGTTGTACTCGCCAGAGCAGAGAAATGAGAAAGTATGTTCTCTTCTTTCTCTCTTTATATATATTTTTTCAAAATAATGCTTGCTTGAGCCAGTTGATAACCAATCACTGTTCTATTCACATTATCTATAACGAAACTGTATTAGATTTCTGGTAACTTAACATGAAATTGATCGTATTATATCATCGAAATTGTTGTGGCCTTGTGACCTTCTTGAAGAAATAATGAAATATCAGTGTGTTGCGGGTGAACGTACCTGCCTATATGACCCGATATGCGACGTAATGGCGTCTCTGCATGGACAGCTAAATCGGTCAACTAATGGAATTCTTTATGTCCAATATAAAATCCAATAATACGGGGTCTATAAATATATAATAGGTATGAAACTAGAAGATTGTTCAACGTACTGGCGCCCAAATATTTGGTGCAATGAAACACTTTGAAGACACTTTCAATAAAGACAGGATATGTATCTTAATCTTATACATAAAAATGATATAATTCATTAAACATATCAGGAAGGTGTCAGATATTATATAGAGCGCCTATATTTAGCGCCGTAATTGTTCTTGATAAGTTCTTGCAGTGACAGCCTGAGGCTGAGTTCTCACCCCCCATCCAGCTAAAAAAAAATCCGTGCCAGTGTGAGAAGCATAAGAAAATGTTTTGTCACAAGAAATGATATGGAAAGAGCTCTCTTGCATGATTGTCCTCAGCAAATTGGAAGGGGGTGGGGAGGAATTCACATTTCGATCAAAATAGTCTAGTCTGGATCTATTTATGTTATCGCCATCTAGTGGCACCAAAAACCTAATGCGAACGATTATTTCGACCAACGCGTGAGTGGACTGATAATGAATTATTGGCATTCAATTACTCCACGGTGTCGTTAGAGATCTTAATCAATTTTTGCAACACTTCTTACGCTTTTTTTTATGTGAATAATCAGTTTATGCTTTTTTATATGCTTCTAACAGTAGGGTGGATTTTCTTAAAGGTGGTTGGGGGGTGATAACCCGCCCAAATAATTCCGAATAAAAAATTATTAAGGAATAGGAATACAACAATATTGGAAAAAGTTGCCTTTCTATTCAGAATCGAATGTTAGTCTATATATATTTTCTTCAAAATATGAATTGAAACTCCCTATAGCAGAAAAACTGTCCATTTTTTAGGATTGTCACCCGATGATTTTCTGATCAGAATCATATGAACTACATCATATCAAAAAGCGAAATCCACCGAATTATTTTTCATTTCCACCCTTCATTTGGTAGGGGGGTAATAATGCAATAATGCGGTCTCCATAATTATCCGTGATGAAACTTTTCCTATCACTTTTGACAGTTAGATGAAGTTTTTTTTTTTTTTTCGGTTTTCAAAATATTTTCCCCCAATATATGTTTCCATGAAGAATCTATTTTCAGAAGTAATTAAATGAAATGAGGAGTTTTGGAATATGGTTCATTTTCTCAGAAATAAATGGTCAAGTCGATCAAAATGTGAATTCAAACTCCCATGGCAAAAAAACTGCCCGTTTTTGGGAGTTAGCGCAAAGAAAATATTTCATAGAAGCACATGAACTATGGAAATTGAGAAAAATCCACAAGGACCCAATTCACCTTAAAAATTTGCGGGGTCTTTTGAAAAATTTTCTAGCCTGACATAGATTAACGACTCAATTTCTAGCATTAATGAAGTGTCTCGTAGAACTGTTCCAACATGAAAGCTTTCCCCATGAATTTCAAGAGCTGCCGACAGGTATAGTTCAAATAGGTGTCGAAATAAAATTTCATCATTGAATCCCTTCCTCGATCAACCAGGTATACTTAGAGTTGCAGCTATCAAATTTCAAATATTACAAAGACATCTAATGCCACTATCATTCAAACATACACTAACAAAACTGATTTTTTCATACGAACATATATAAGATTATTACATGCAGGTCCTACGTTGATGCTCTCAGTTATTCGTGAAACTCATTGAACATTATCAGGCAGGAATAAAGCCAAGAAAATTATTTATAATAGTATCACATGCTCTAGAGCAAATTCAATTCGAAGGACTCCATCAATGTATTCCTTACCAAGTGGAAGGAGAAAGCCTATGACTCAATTTTTCACATGTGGTGTAGATTATGCAGGGCCATTTATAATCAAAGACCGAAAAGGTCGTGGAAATTAACAATCAAAATCGTATGTTTGTGTATCAATAAGCTGTGTGCCGGAAGCGATTCATCTTGAAATAGTTTCTGATTTGACTACAGAGGCTATTTTAGCTACTTTTAGACGTTACAATTCCAGAAGTGAGGAACCTCAAACAGTCTCATCAAATAGTGGAATAACTTTTATTGGATCGGAAAATGAACTGGATAATTCAGTAATTTTTCTCTCAAACCATCATGAGACACTTACCACTTCGATAACGAACGTAGATGTAAATTGGAGATTCATTCACCCGTATAAACCACATTCTGAAGGCTAATGGGAGGCTGGAATCAAGTCTTCCAAACATCATATGAAAAGAGTAATGTCTTAGGCAGTTTCATTCGAAGAGTTTTATACAAGGCTTACACAAATAGAAGCTATCCTTAATTCTCGACCTTTAACTACTCTTTCTCCTGATCCTAATGACATAAAACCTCTAACGCCGGCTCACTTCCTCATCGGTAGGAAATTGACGACTCTACCAGATCCACGTTTCGTAGAAATAGCACACTGGGGAAAATTGTGCTATTAGAGTTTTTGCTGAGATATTTCTTGCTACCATTACAAGAAATCATATTACCGTTATACATTTCCGAATAGAAGCAGCACCTTCAAATCCTATGATAGCAATAACGACTTTGCTGAAAGTGAATTTCCTGCCACAGGAAGGTATACTGCTGTAGCTATCAGGCAGCCACTCTGGGACAGCATAATTTTTTTTATAATTGTCTAGCTGAACTACTACTAGTGAGTTATATGCTTGTGGCTACGAGGTTCATCGCATAGAACTGCATTCACTTCCAATAATACAACTGTCAGTCTGCCACGAAAATAATATTTGACGAACCAACTTGGGGTTATTTAGCGCCTACCCATCGTTATTCGATATTTCGCTGATTTGTCCCCCTCTATGTGAACATTTGTCAGACATCTTGCTTGATCAATCATTCACAGTTGGGCTCTTGATGCAAACCCATGTACAGGATGACAATCTCGACGACACGACAGTTACGAATACTAACCCTCTTGAATTCAATTCATTATTCAAAATCTGAATTTGAATTCAAATATAAAATTTTCAAACAATTAAAAAAATCTTTTGTGTCCCTTTCAGTGCTTTCGTAGATCTGAGTGCTTCAGTTATTATACCAGGATTGATGGAATGATGAAGGTGAGTTTTTTCGAGGTATTTCGTCTGAAATTCAAATATTTTACAATCAATAACATTTTCCTCTCTTTGGCATCATGAAACTTTAAAATGGTCAAATATGTTTCAGAGCTTATAGAATCTGGTTTAAAAACTTATTGTGAGCAAAAATGTCCAGGTGATGAAATTATTTGAATGATTTTACTGGTAACATTTTGTTTTCCTGTACGCATCTGTAATAACTTGCCTAGTTTTCGAAATACAAT
This sequence comes from Phaedon cochleariae, assembly GCA_918026855.4. Taxonomy (NCBI): domain Eukaryota; kingdom Metazoa; phylum Arthropoda; class Insecta; order Coleoptera; family Chrysomelidae; genus Phaedon; species Phaedon cochleariae. The sequence continues at coordinate 15,666,212 of OU896720.1, read as the reverse complement.
GGTTTCAGAAGGTTTCATAAAAATTATTTTTTTCATCAATTACTCAAAAAACCCTTTGGTTTTTCCTGAGGGTGCATGAATCAATTGATCTATTGAATTTCAAAGATCATTGGTCCGAAATTTTCTTTAGGAATCAATAAATTGCTATTCATACCAAACATCAGGGTGGAAATTATGGAAAGTGAAAGTGGATATCAGTCAAAATTTCACCTTTCTTGATGACAACAATCCTGGAAAATAACTGAATAACTATACAGTGAGAAGGTCATGCAACTATCTATATGATCACCCATCAAGAGTAGCAAAGTTCCCTACCTACGATTATAACATTGCCCTACTCCCATTATTAGATGCACTCACTAGCGGTAGCAAAGTCAGATACCTACTACAGAAACATCGTCTATTAGCATCATACAGATGCACTCGCTAGTGACAGCAAGGTTCTATATCTAATAATCGCAGGTAGGTTATAATCAGCAAAGTCGACTTTATAATCACAGGTGATAACTCGCTTGTCCCCTATGCTATTAGAGTTTCTTGCTGGAGTAATTCGATTTCTGACTATGGTTAATAGAAATTTTCCTCAGTGCAGGAAACAGATTATCACGGTTTCAACGAGTTCAGAAATGTCGATAACAAGTTCGGACCCGCTGGTCAAAAGAATATGCCTCAGAGCTCCATCAGCGAGTCAAATTTAAAACGAACAGATCATTGCCAAACCGTCGGATCTTTGGTTATCATCAAAGAGGACTACACTTTGCCAGTCAACTGGGAGCTAGGACACTGGTACTGGTACTGGTACTGGTGGGGGACGTTTCCACGCCAGCAACTAGTCCCCAATGGGACCTTTTTGCCAACCCCAAGTGTTTTCAATGACTGATGTGGTTCGCTCAAGAGAGCTGGCTAACATCCTTTTCAGGCACCGCCCCTCAGCTCTCTTTTCAGAGTTTTTCAGCTGTGTTTTGTAGGCTAGTAATGTACTCACTACCATATGCGCAGTGGCAGGCCTGCTAACTATCATCGTTAACCCCCGAAACCGAGGTCTACTTAAGCAGCTGGCCCGCTCTCACGCTCAGCTGGTAGTTTTCTACACCCACCTACATACACCGTCCTTCTTCTTCTCTGATGCTCACAACCACATCATCATATCTTTCTGCGTGTTCTGTGTAGGCTTTGTTACTAACTCCATGCGCCACTTTAGGAGCAGCACTGTTAATTGGAACGCAACAGCGAATCGTGCAGGACTATCCCCAGCTAGGACAAATTGTTCAACTACTTCCTGGTTCTGATGGAATACCAATAGTCGTGTCCATGAAATCGCGCAGTGGCATTATGAAAAGGTCCTTTTCCAAGATATGCTGTTTCCCTACTAATCAATAACTTTCCAAGTTCATGTTTTCTTTTTTTTTTTTAAGTCAACCCATTCGAGGCTGGGGCATGTTGAAGATACGGAGAAACATCCTGTTCCATATTTGGAATGAAACTATGATTCAATTAGGTTTCTGTGGAAACAGTTCCCAGGGATTTGGTTTCCCTAGATGAAAAATCTTTTGGTAAATAATAAATAAACAGATTTTGAACCAAATTGGTTCTGACTCATTGTATGGAAGTAAAGTCATGAAACACCATGTTAATGTCCAGAGAACTAGCGAAATAACACGTATGGTATAAATTCCATACTCCATGTTCAGCAAATTTTCCATGGAAAATATGATCAATTCCTGATATTTTTCAAATCCATGTTTTTATTTCCTCAAATATATTTCATTACTGTACTCATTCATTCATAATAGGCGGATTTCAATTTAATCATTGAAATATCTCATTTTCATAGCAACGAAACAATAAGTTTTTCATTTCATATCATTAATTTTGTACCAGAATATATTTCATTTTGTTTATCTTGGTTAAGCAGTGAATATTAATTTTTTCAATTTGTGTTCGGAAATGAATTTCAATTTCGTTTATTCCTGTTAAGAAATACAACTTTGTTATTGATTCAAATTGAGTTTTTATTCATAATTAGAATGAGCCCATCATCCGTATTCAACACACTTCAGGATGAAATATTTTTCTTTTTGGTATCGAGCTTTTCCCTCCTCAGGTGGTCTGTGCAACGTCTTCAGGTTGACCCTGCATAGTGCGTTGTGAGGAAATGTGTTAGACGTCATTTGCACGTAGAGAACAGTAACAGGAAGACGTCCTAGACACGTCTTGCGGCTGCCTCTCGACATCATAACTGAATCATTCAGAACTTCCACAGAATGTTCCTGAGACGTATACAGGGCGTATCTGGAGGATATTATCGAAATGTTCTGAGACGTCATTTGCATGTGAAGAATGGTAACAAGAAGACGACCTAGAGACGTCTTGAGGATGCCTCTAGACATCTTGAGGACATCATCTAGTACGTCCCAAGAAAGCTCTCGTGACGTCTTTAGGTCGTCTCTGGAGAATGTTATTGGGATGTTCTGAGACGTTCGTCATTCGCATGTAGAAAATGGTGATAGTTAGACGCCTAAGAGGCGTCTTGCGCATGCCTCTCGACATCCTCAGTGCATTATTAGGACGTCCTCAAAAATTTATTGAAACGTCTTTGTGTATGTCATCTTGGCAAGCTCAACTCCATAATATGATACACACAAATAGTCTTTCCTGATACTTGGATGATTTTCCGCACATCGCGATAGTTTTGAGTTAACATTACATCACAATGCTTATTGAAAAATGAGCTTGTGATTATGCTGTCACTTTGACATAATTTAAATAAATCACTCCAGATTTCACTACATTTCCTCCTGTACCTTGGTTTCCACCCTTGCTTCAGCCTCGATGAGGAGGCCAATGAGGATATATCTCTGCGGTCCGTTGCAGCCCTTGAAGTGCATTCGACCTACCAGACCAATAGAGGCTATAGTTTATGCAGTCAGTTGGAAGAACACATAACGCATCACCGCAAGCCGTCGGTGACATACTTTCAACTTCCTGTTTATGATTGTCACGATGAGAATTGGTGGCGGGAAAATGAAATGCATCAAATCCAATTCAGTTTTTTCTCCTCTTCACGATTTCTTTGATAAATTCTGTTAATTATTGCATTCAGTGTGTTATTTTGATATCTCGAATAAATGTAATAATTTTTCCTGAAGCCAAACCTAGACTTTCACTACACCCGATAGGTGAATTAATTCAACGTCCCAAGTATAAGCTCCATACCAAATTGAAAAAAAGTATACTGGGTAATTCGATACTCATAAACGAATGAATAATCATTCGAAATCGATAAATCGCCCTGTATCTCCGTTATGAAGATTCTAAGACCTATCAAATATGGTATTTTCAGAACCACCTTGGTGACTCCTATGTACCATTGAGTTATTTCTTTTCACCTGTGGAACACCCTGTATATATATATATATATATATATATATATCGACTAGTAAATAGTGAGGTTTTGCAGCAAGTAAAAGAGAACTCTTTGAAGATTATCCAAGCTTTCGGAATTTAATTGATTCCATCATCAGGGCATACTACAATAATTATTGTCAGTGATAATATAAAAGTCAAAATTAAATTGTACTTACATCTACGTGAGGATGATTACTATGATGTTAACAATAATTTTCAAAAATGAATTGTGATACATCATCCAGGAACGAAGTTGTTTGTAAAGTTATAAAACAATTAAACAATTAAAATAAAACAGTAGTAAAGTTACAATCACACATGTTAAAAACTTGAACTTGAACTTGAACTTGAGCTAGCTAGTCATGGACACCATGTGGCCGGATATGAAAAAATGTAATGAATGAATGACAATTGAAATTAGGTTAGAATGTTGACAGTATTGACAAGACAAGTACTATCAGTAGTACCAACTATTGTACCAACCGTAAAAATTGTGGCAATTTTGAAAATGATGAAATGGAAGTTATAGTTCAGAATTATCAATGGAATTAACCCTGAAGGGGTTGATATCTAATGTCAATAAATAGGCATAAATTTCACTTAGATAGTTGATGTCTGTTTTTTTATTCATATTGTTGGCCTCTTGATAGATGCAAGCCATTTCTAAAAAGGACCTTTTGGTCAAATTGTTCTCAGAAGCTAAGATTTTAACATTGTCATAATCCATATGATGGTCAAATTGGTTAACATGATCTGCTAGAGCAGATCTTTCTGGGTGTAATCTACTATCACTTTTGTGTGAGGTAATTCTTGCCTTAAGGGCTCTTGATGTCTGACCAACATACGTTTTATCACAATTTTTGCACGGAATACTATATACCACATTCCAAAATTGTGATAAAACGTATGTTGGTCAGACATCAAGAGCCCTTAAGGCAAGAATTACCTCACACAAAAGTGATAGTAGATTACACCCAGAAAGATGTGCTCTAGCAGATCATGTTAACCAATTTGACCATCATATGGATTATGACAATGTTAAAATCTTAGCTTCTGAGAACAATTTGACCAAAAGGTCCTTTTTAGAAATGGCTTGCATCTATCAAGAGGCCAACAATATGAATAAAAAAACAGACATCAACTATCTAAGTGAAATTTATGCCTATTTATTGACATTAGACATCAACTCCTTCAGGGTTAATTCCATTGATAATTCTGAACTATAACTTCCATTTCATCATTTTCAAAATTGCCACAATTTTTACGGTTGGTACAATAGTTGGTACTACTGATAGTACTTGTCTTGTCAATACTGTCAACATTCTAACCTAATTTCAATTGTCATTCATTCATTAAATTTTTTCATATCCGGCCACATGGTGTCCATGACTAGCTAGCTCAAGAAGTTCAAGTTCAAGTTTTTAACATGTGTGATTGTAACTTTACTACTGTTTTATTTTAATTGTTTAATTGTTTTATAACTTTACAAACAACTTCGTTCCTGGATGATGTATCACAATTCATTTTTGAAAAATATTGTTAACATCATAGTAATCATCCTCACGTAGATGTAAGTACAATTTAATTTTGACTTTTATATTATCACTGACAATAATTATTGTAGTATGCCCTGATGATGGAATCGATTAAATTCCGAAAGCTTGGATAATCTTCAAAGAGTTCTCTTTTACTTGCTGCAAAACCTCACTATTTACTAGTCGATACCTAACTAGTCAGCAACGACTACCCTTCTACTATATATATATATATATCCATTTTTTTGTGTTGTGAGAATATTCCTTTTCAATAATATTATTTTCCATTTTCACAGAAACGTCCAAAGGTAATTGAAAATTCGATATGTTCTCAATATATCTATTTTTCTATTCTTCAAATATTTTTCGAAACAATATGACTGTGACAAACGACTTTAGGCTCTCTGATATAGAAACATTTTCGAACGCACCGACATTTTGGGGCAAATTATCTGATTAATGAAATAATACTCATATTTTCATTTCATAGAAATGAGGAGAGAGAATCCCAAAATATCTAACAAAATGAATGTACCACCTCCTTAAAAACCCACAGTTCTTACGCAACAATTGGGTTGACTCAACAGATGGCAATGATGGGACATAAATTATCTATAAATTCGAATTCAATGATAGTGAAGTGATAGATGCATTCGAGCTGAAAATTTCTGCAGTGGATTTTTCATCAATTCTGAAATATTTTAAAAAACTGCATAATTATATAATTTGATGGTGTTTCCAGTACCTACCTTTCATCTTCTTCCTTCGTTTTTCCACCTAAAAACCATTCAGAAGATTCCAGATGGTAGACCCATATTATTTCCTCACGAATTTAATTCTTGAAAGAACATTATCACGAACATTTATTGATATAACTTAATCAAGTAATGCAACTCGTCAACCTTATAATTTGCATCACTTATCACGATCACATTCTAGATGTATTAAAAAGATACCTACCGTTTATTATCATGAGAAATTTCCTGCGGTCGCAGGTGTATCAACTGATAATGAGTGTAATGAATAAAGTGTGCATTTTCAATAATAAACTTTGACAACTATCATTTTGGCATGGTTAGAATTACATTCGATTCGCCTATTAGCAAGTTTTATCATTAGTTAGTATATCTCTATACCTACTACAGCTATGTATGAAAGCAACTTGTTTTTTGACTCGTTCGTCCAATGCGATCGGAGTTTGGCTCCTCATCTATACAAAGCGATATGAGTGATTATTTCAAATGTGTATCTCAGTTATATCTTCCATAGGTAGTGGGAAATTGTTGTTAGATAGACATTATCGAGGTATTGGTAGAATATGCTTATCTTTTCTGAGGCTCATAAATAACGAATCATCAAGTAATATATTATTGTTTCAAATTCTGTCCCTGCCCTGGAACGTAATTAGATCATACGTCTATTGCATTATCAAGTGGAATGCAAATCTAATTGTTTGGGTGGAATTTCAATGCCAAAAACCGAAATAGTGATACTAGATTCAATAATTATAGCTTCATTATAGTATAATTGTAACCTTACTATTTTCAAAATTATTCCCAGCAAACATGATTGAGCGGTAAATAGGCGGCCGATTGCTGGTAACTGCGGTTAGTTGTCGGCAGCGGCACACCTATGTCGTTAAAATGTTGAAACGACATCGGTTTTGCCGCCATGGCTGAACGTACGCATGTTTATAATGGATGTTTGTTATTCAGCCAGAAATTGCCCGTTTAAAATTCCCGACAATCGTGCCGATGTCGCTTTGACGCAGTATGTATGTTGTTTACAGGTCAGTGATGGTAACTGAACCAAACGCAATGTTAGCATCACTGGGTTTTTGAACATTGGTAGTACTGCTAATTTATTTTCGTGTTTTAGTTCTGTGTCCGTAGATCGCGTCAGTTGTCTGTCACTTGTCTTCAGGTATTTGTTAAACGGCGTGATAATATTAATATTATTTAGAAAAAGTTGGTGAGTTTTATATCTCCAGAATACTTTTATGCATTTTCATTATTGATCCCAGCAAACTATCGTCCGACATCAAGAATAATGATATATGTTATATAACAATAATTAAACTCGTTATTGTCTACCAATCCATTTTTGTGGTAATGATTTTGAGCTGAATATTTGTTCATTACCCTATATTATAACAATGATGCTCCAATGCGAAGTTCAGCTGTTTACCTATATTCGAAAAATATTTGATTCACAGTAATAGATCAAACACTGGAAAAGTAATGTGGCTAGAACATTATCAGACTAAACCTATTCTACGTCGTCGAATCAACAAGTTATGATAGGTATATCGTATATGATCAAATATCAAATATAATTGAAGTATTGTACTATTTCAATTCTGTTGACTGATGGATTCGTAATAGTATCTTTCAAGTTTCGCAGTAGCCTAGTGGTATAAGCGTCTGACAGTTGATTGGATATCCGTTCGATCGCAAGTTCGAGTCCGACTCCCGACTATATCTTTTTTTTATTTCTAACCGAATAGTGTCGGTAGATAGTCGGGCGGCCTACTAGCGGCCGGTGCGACACGGGCTAGCCGGGCCGACGATGTATCATGATTGTGGCCCGCTGATGTTGACTGTCGGCAGTTTTTGGAGGGCGTCTAAAGGCCCGCGCGATACATGTTTGCTGGGTTATTTCTTGAATCAAATAAGAATGGTACATGCAAACGGCAGCTGTTGGTCAAAAAAATACATAACTCAATTACCAGAAAGATTTTTTGAGCGTTACTCAACTTTTGAATTATCACAACTATGATGATACTTATTGTTTCACAAGTAGCTACCTGGAAACTTGAGGAACCAAACAGAAAATGTATCAAATAGAATATTTGACAGCAGATGAGTGATATTTGGAAATATCAGAACACAGGTAAATGTTCGTCATACCATAAATAAACGTCATGATAAACGTGATACATATATTATTCACATATTCACAACAAAAACGTGACAGATAGAAATATTAAGAGAATGTATATTATCATAATGACAAAAAATATTGTGATCAATTGATGAACATGTGATAGATGGAAATATGAATAATATAGGAAATCATCTAGAAAAAAATTGATAGCATATTTCGAAGTACCCAAATCTCTAGATGGTTATTAGTATAAATAAAACAGCAAAGTGGTATAATAAAACCAGGCACTACCGCATAGTACTATGTTCCGCTCACCTCTTTCATAAGCATTCAAAGTAGCTTGGTATTTCACCAAACTACTCGACCAAAAAATAATCAGAAATCAATATATATATCGTTTGAGATCAGATTGGGTTTAGTTATAAATAACCACTCTTAAATATCATTTTTCTTGCTGCCACAGCTGGCAACTTCGAGCTGACCGCTGGAGTAGACAGAAGGGCAGCTGAAGCTGACCGATATACTGGAGCTAGCAGAAGCCAGACATTGCGAGCTGAAACGGGAACCAAGGAGTTGCTGAGGCTGATGGTCATAACCAAAGCTAGCAGCTGTGGTCGACGATGGAACTGACGACGAAACAGCTGATGATGACTCCTCGTGAAAGACATCATGGTGCAGTAAACGCATGGCTGAACAGTGCAGCATCGTAAGACGAAATACAAAATGCGGGCTTGGATGCCTTCTAAAGAACCCTAATTGAAAAAAAAGAGGTCACGCCTGGAATCAAATCCTAGTGGAGAAAAGTGGAAATGAACCTCAAAAAGACTCACCTTCTTCGAAGGGTAGAACGAAAAATAAAAAATGCCTAGGTCCACGAGGTCGATCCTGGACAAAGACTTCTGGCTTGCTGCCCAGATAGCACAAATACATTTTGAGGCTCTTCTGAGACTTTCACAATAATGTCCTCAGGTCGTCGAGGGCGAGCCTGACGACATCCCTAGACCGTCCTCCTGTTACCGTTCTCTACATCCTAATACACAGTATAAAATCGCTTCGAGTTAAATTCGCAGAGTATGTTTTTAGAGTTAAAATACTCTTGCAAACTCACTCTGATACTGCAATCAACTCTATAACTACACTTCTCGCAGATTATCTCTATTGAAGATAATTCTAGATTGAATTTTCACTAATGTCGTATTGAATTCACTCTATATTCCTAAAATTTTAATGAAATAGCAATTCAGATAACTCTATTCACTAACAAATGAGATTGAATTCATACTAGTGTTAACTGACACTAGTGAACTTGAATGTTCCACTCGTGTCGATTAAATTGACACTCTATCATTGTTCAATTCAATCTATATACGATGAAATATCAATCTATACAGGTTCAGATCGTTCATTCTACTGGATAGTGGAATAAGAAATACTGATATAGTGCCAATGATATAATGATCATGATATTAGCTTCAAGTAGCTTTTTTACTTTACCCACGTAGTGAGAGATTTTTCTCAATATTGAGTTATTAACGTATTTCCGTATATACCTATCTCAGTTATTTTCCGTTTTTTCCGTTTCGAATTATTATTTCGAACGATTCATGAAACAGATTGGTTAACTAAGTAGTCTAGTGGGACGCCAGTCATTTTTCAAATATCAAACTATTAAAATATTATAAAGTCACACTACTTCTCATCCGTCAATTCGCGCCACTGCATGCAGGTGGCGCTGCAGAGACTATGTCGAGATTTCGCCGCTGAACGTCTGTCGGAGTCCAATAAATACTGTGACATGTGAAATAATGGTTAATCTAACTTGGATGAAATCTCAATAGGAAATAGTAACTAGTTTACTCAACTAGTGTTTTATATCAATCTAAAATGATGAATAAATGATAACTCCTTATTAGCACCTAAACATATGGTAGTGTCAATTTGAAGAATGCAGGAGTCATTTGACATACAGGTAGTGTAATTAATACAATCAATTTCCGGTGGATCCGATACTGTTCATAGTGTGAAATCTACTCTGTACTATTATATTCCCAACTCTCAACATTTGTGACTATGTAATATTCAGTTATTGAATTTCACTCTGAAGTGATGATATTGACACTAGCTTGGGGTCTTTCAACTCTATTTTTGTGTTCATTCAATATATTTAGAGAAATAAATAGAGTAAGTTTCAATGTGCTTCCATTGAACATTTACACTAATTGAATTGAAAAAATCACACTATAATATAATAAACTATAGAGTTAAATCATTCACTCTAGAGCTTAGTGGTCCTCCTGGGAACAGGTATAGTGTTGAATTTCACTCTATTTTTTTTACTGTGTAACGTCTTAGAACATCCTTATAAGGTCTCCATGGGAACATTTTTAGGTAGTATTCAAAAATATCTAGGGATAGGCTGATATAAATGGAATTTTATTGAAAAAAATGGATATCATGATATTTGCAAAATTTCCCTGGAATAATAATATGTTCAAATAAAAAACTTACATTCTATTATTTATAATTCATTGTGAAGCTTTTCGAGTTTCGTTTCGAAAAAATGTATCTCAGCTTCTTGTTGAGCACTACTAGAAGTTATTGCCCACTGGCGATATTTCTCTATGTTGTTTTTGATTTCTCAACTCTGGATGCTGAATCTACTGAAAGTTGAAGCCTTCATACAATTTTTATAGATGACATCAAGTTTGTGTTTTCATAACCTTCTAAAACAAACAATGATTAGATATCTTATATCCATGTAATATCTATAATTTGATCCACCTACCTTTGTTCCTTTCTTCCTCAGAGAAAACTCATCATCAACATAATAATACATTATGATGATTTTTGTTCTGTTCTAATTCTGTTGTGAGTTCTCTTATTGTTATCATTTGTGATTTCTGAACCCTGGACATACTTTCAGATGCTCAATTTACTGAAAGTTCCAGACTGCATACATTATTTTATAGATTCCGAAGAAGCCAAAATATCTTTGATTTGAACATCTCTGCATCAAAAGTTTGTGTTCTCAATAACCTCCTGAAATAAATTATTATTATTTCATGTCCAGTACCTACCTATACTTTCAATGTTTCGATTTAGGTACCTACCTTCATTGTAGCTACTGAGAGTTCAAGCCTGCATATACAATCTTTTATAGATTCTGAAGAAGCCAGAATTTCTGGAAATGAAACATCTCTGCTCTGATAATATGATATCATCAAGTTTGTGTTCTCAATAACTTCCTGAAACAAATAATGTATTGATATTTTATGTCCAGTAGGTATACCTACTATCAATTTGATTCCTACCTAGTACCTTTATTGTATCTATACTGAAAGTTAAAGCCTGCATACAATCTTTTATAGATTCCGAACAAGCCAAAATATGTTGGGATATCAAACATCTCTGATCTGATGATACACTGAGGGAAAAAATTTGTAGCCGTTACTAAAAAATTAGTAACTACAGAAAAATTTTTTAGTACGATAGGGGACAGCAAGCATTAGTTGTTGCCATAACTAATTATGTTTTTCTGGAAACGCCTATTTGCCTCAAATGAAAAGTTTAGTTGAGTCATCTACGACGTTGTTGTGGTAACTACACACAAAAAAAGAATCTCTTGTATTGAGCATGACTGCATTGGTCCAAGAAAATAATTTGTTTGTATATAACGAAAGAGATGATATTCTTGTTCCGAAACAATGATTTATTCAACAACTCTCTTGTACGAAAATCAAGATATGCATGGTTGGAGACGTTTGTTATGTTGAAGTGAGAATTGAAATAATTCATATTGACGAAATCATTTACTTATTTCAGGAAAACCATAATTTTGAGATATGGAATCCATCCACCAAATGAAAACAATCGTTTTCTCAATTTGCAACTATGGATTACTATTATTGAGAATTGTTCTATTTCATTTCAAAATGAACGATTTATTTAAGTCAAAATTCCGTAAATCTTCAATGAACACATTGATATTTTCGATCCGAATTTATAAGTTTTTTATAATGAATATTGAGCTCATTCTCTCCAATGGAACTATTTTCTTGTATCAAAATATTGACTGCTTGGATAAAAATATAATAATGTTTTTGATTTGAAACTGTGAATGATTTCCAATGAGATAACTAAACTCCACAGAATATTCGTGAAGAAATATATTATATTTGTTCCTTTAGTTGACAATAATCCCATGTATAGGTATGTACATCTTGGATCAGTATTGTCCATCAAGAACCCAATGGTTATAGAATAATCACATGCCTTGATTTCGTCTTCTTGAAGTTTCGCTGGAAATGATAACGGTTACAAACAGTGACATAAGTATTATGATTGATTAAAAACTCACCTCTATAATATGTAATATCGTGACTCCAGTAATATCATGCCTTCTGGAAGATATCGGGTATATAGATTCGAGATACTCGGCAGGAAACTTTCTCTCACCTAATGTCAAGGTCTTCTCAAGTCTTTGCAAGTCATTTGTAGATAATACTTGTTCATTCATCAACCACTCGACATTTTGCTACAAAAAAAATTTCGAATGAATTAATAAGCACATATTTTCATAGCAGGATACTACTGAATCCCTGTTATTTTGATTGAAAAATTGTTGATTCACTCACAATCACTATATCGATATTTGGAAAGGTACCTACTTACCAAGGGAATTCAATGTTATACCTTCACCAGCTCTCTACAAGTTCTGCATTTGTTAGATATTTATATTCTAAGACATTTCCACCTATACACACTCGATAAAACATTCAGAATTTTCAAACTTCGCAGCTTAATGCCGTTTCGCCGTTGTGGGCCTGTCATAATGATGTGAGCATGGTCAATAATGATTGAAGACTAAGGCCTGAGTTTTGGCAACAGGATTGCTTACCCTTGATTTCCGAGGGCATATTATTTCCTTTCAAAGAAATACCTATTCATAAACTTGAATCAAGTAAATAAAGTATTGAATCAAAATGTGGCTGCTTCAATTAGAGAAATTATTAATATCATCAAGTTCATCAAGTTGAAGATATTATATTCTTTTCATTTGAGAAAATTGATATTCATATCTTTGAATCAAGTAAATATGGCATAGAATAAAACTATCAGGAGTCTTCGATTTGGTGAAATTATAATACCAATATGATGAAATTAGAATGCTTCATTTGAAGAAATGATTATTTATATTTTTGTTTCAACAAAATGGCGTATTGCCTCAACATATTAGGTTTTTGCAATTCAAGAAAACTGAATATGTCATTCGATGAAATGGACATTCTTTGATTTGAAGAAATGTATACTTATATTCTTGGATCAAGCAATAAATTCATTGAAACAAAATAGTACGCTTCTGCGAATTGAAAAATCGTTTTGATTGAGTTGAAGTAATTGATTAAGTAATTCAATAATTACATTCTTGGTTTGAGAATATATTTCAATAAAATGACACTATTTTCTTGAACATACCAGATTTCTCGACTCAAAAGAATATGCTCAATTCAAAGAAGATATACAATTGAATTTTCAAGAGAATGGGTTTTCTCATTCGAAGAAATTTTTTTTCTGTGTGTAATAAGCCTTTTTAAGGAATAATACCAAGTTTTATTTGCCACAATCAAGATACATAGTTATGACAATTAGATTGTTAGTACTGTTTCAATATATGTTTGTTATCACAACAAATTATCCCAGTTGGAGCAATTACTCATTTCTTCTGACGTTAATAGTGAGTGTGTTGTTGCAAATTAAATATTTAATTGTGACTGAAATGGAATCTAGTTACTATTAAAAGTGATTTAGTAACGTTCGAAATATAATTTAGTTATTCTGGCAACTTAATAGTTTTATATCTAATAAAATCAAGGCCCCATTCTAATAATAACAGTTTGTATGCCATTTCCTTCCAATTTCCAATTGAATCGTGAACAGGAATACACCACACACCGTAAGTGCCACAGGCCACAGCTCAGCAAAAAGAGAGGGAATTATAAATATACACCGTGTACACGTGACGTCGGATGGACGTTTCTCACCGTCGCCCTTCGTAAACTGAACTGAATTGTGAATAGGTACCTGAACCTGATAACTAGTGACGCACAGATAACGATGGTAAACTGCGAATTATTATTTTGCCAACCAAATGCCAAATGGCTCAGCGCAAAGTGCAAAAAAACACAAAACAGTGATTTGAAAACACATAGAGCAGTGAACCAGCAAGAACACGACCACCTGTGACACGACGCTCCCGGCTACACTAGACAATTATTTTATTTATTTTGTCTAAGCTCGACGACCGTGCGATCTACCCACTATTAAGATACAAGTTCAAATGATGAAACAGAAAGACAAACAGATGCAAGATGCAATTTTTGCCGGTGGGTCCCGAAGAGACGCTAGGTGGTCCCGAACGACGCAGTACAACTAAAATTATTAGTTATGGCTAAACAATTTCTGCTATGAATAATGATAAACCTTTTACGATAAATGTGTCATCAGTTGTGGCAAATAGTCAGCTGTTGTTAGTAACCCCAGAATGAGGTTTTTTAACCCCAATATGAAATTTTAATTGACTGAATAGACAACACTGTGATAATTCTGTCACAAATAGTATTTTTATTGATGACAAATAATTGGCGAAAAATAGAAAAGTCATTTGTAGGAAATAAGGATACGTTGTCATTGTTAATAAAATTCCAAATATTTTTAATTATCGGTACTAAAAAAATACCAACTAGACGTTTTAATTAACCAGTTTTTCTCAGTGTATAATGATCAAGTTTGTGTTCTCATCAATAACCCCCTGGAACAAATAATAATGTTTTAATATTTCCTGTCCAGTACCTATTATCAATGAGTTGATTCAGGTAGGTACCTATCTTTATTGAATCCACTGAAAGTTCAAGCCTTCATACAATGTTTGGTAGATTCCGAAAAAGCCAAAATATCTTGGAATTAAACATCTCTGCTCTGATGATATCAAGTTTGTGTTCTCAATAACCTCCTGAAATAAAATAATATATTTAATATTTCATGTCTAGTTCCTACTATCAATGATTTGATCAATTAATTACCTGTTATTATCTTATCAATTTCTCAGAGAAATATCATCATGAGACATAACCTCACTTCTAATATTTCTAGTTCTTCTTCTTCTTTCTTTTGGCTTCGTCGACACGTTATTTCATGGAATGTCATCTGAAGACATCCGTAGGCACGAAATCCGCTGCAGCCTCAGGCTGTCACTGAAAGAACTTTTCTAGGACAATTACGTCGCTAAATCTACGCCTGATGATGTTCTTAGGTTGTAGAAAATATAACGTCCTCTCTAGGCGTTTGGCGACACATTGAGGATGACCCTAGGCGATTGTGTGCTATCTGGGTGGGAATCAAATCAAACGGCTAGAGTTCCTCGATAGATCCTGATGGTAACAGTTATGAGGTTTCCGCTATCCTTAGAGGCGGTTATACAAAATACAGGCTGAACCTGTAACCTCACTGCACATGTGAGCTCTTCGAACACCAGAACCAAAATGCTCCTTATATTGTGCTAAAGCACCACTCGATTATTCCGGAAGTAGATCTCTCGCCATTGCTCTATTGCCTTGAGGGATCAGAATGGGAAATAAGTAGGAAAGAGTAACTTTCGCAAATCTCCTTCTGTTATGATCAATCCTGATACCATTCACATCCTACACCTGCACGATTCTACATTATTCTTTCCAAATTCAACAACTTCTGAAAAATCCCAAAAATAATCTGGCAACCTCGATTTTGGCATTCTTGGTGCGAGAAAAGGGGGAGGTTTGACTTGGAGTGACGAGGTGACATTGAAGACAATCTTCAAGTGATGGAGCAAGCACCCTTCTTTTGAAAATAACGAAACAACAAGAAGAAACTTGTCAAAAGAACTCAACTGAACTGGAGAAATGTTTCCTACTTGGGAAAAGACCTTAGACCAATTTCCAGAAGGTATCCTGCGAATCATAATCGTAAATTGAACTGTTATGTCCTGGTGACTAGTATAGGCCAACCCTGCTATAACATAAACAATACATATCATCTATTTCAGGCAGATGATTCATCCTATCATCACCAAATTAGCTGAATCAATTTCGAGATCGACTATGAATTATTTTGTCAACACAATATTTCGTATGTACTACTCCTGAACATTTTTGGATGTACCAGGTAGGTTGAACTGAATGGAGTTGAGAAATCTTCAGGCGTTCTCTTGGTAAACTTTGATTCTCTCACCACACATTTATTTCAGAAAATTATTGAATCATGTTGAGCAAAAAGTAAAGTGTGAAAAACCTAAATGCCACACTAATATTGGAAAAAACTACATTCCAAATATTTTGAAATGTTTTAAAATAATATGTGAAAGATGTAAATGCTACCCACCTCTCTTTCCTGTAGAAGAATCTACCATTGATCTATTTTTTTTTTGTTTTTTATTGATTTTGGGGTGGTCACTCTGGGTACCAAACAATCCTGTGGATGTCTCAACCAGTAATATACTTGTACATAAAACTGAATCGAATGGTATGATTTTTATTTTCCTGCATGCTATTTCACTGAAGAATATCTGATTATGAATTTGATGTTGATTGCACGATGTTCTTTGAACATTATAGGGATTCCCTTTCGTGCGCTCCAAGCGATAAAAAAAAATGAAATATTTTGAGTTTTTCAAATAGAATAACAAGAATCTCCAGGAACCACCCAGTGGGTACATTTTGAAATTTGGTACAAAAATCCTCCTTCTTTCACCCATCCAGGTCCGGATTAACGAGAATTGAAAATATTTCTGGACTTCAAGTAGACCACCCTGAATTTTCGAATTCCCGAAATCCGCTCGCATATTTGAAAAGAGCACAAAACACTGATTCGAATGGTGTACTCTACAATTTCCTGCATCCTATTGTCACCTTGATGGATACGCTAATGTTTCTTCACGTATTCCAAAATTACTATTGAGTTCTTATGTATCTGTACACTAAACACGCACCTTTGGACGGTTTGGGGCAAAACTCCTGCGGCCAAAGGTCAAACTTGGGTCTTCTCCATGGACAAACAGTCACTGGAAGAACTAGTGAAACTTGACATGTCTCCCTACCTCAATCTAGGGAGAATTAAGTTCAGACAGAAGGGGAAACATGTCAAGGAACAAGAAGAACACGCCGAGCCGATTCCGGAGGCCCAAGAGGCACAAGAAGAGGACGAGACAGAGTCCTCCCAAAGTGGGAGTAGCCCTCTCAAGAGGCAAATAGCACATGAGAGCGCAACACCCATGGAGGAGGGAGATGCCTCGAAGAAGGCGGAAGAAGGGTTCAGTTCACAGAACTGAACCGTAGGATCAGGGTTCTGCAGTTAAATCTCCATCATGCCAAGGCGTCCAGCGCTATGGTATGTAGGAGATTTGACAAAGAGGGTCTCGACCTGGCCCTCTTGCAAGAACCCTGGTTACATGGAGGGAGGGTAGCCGGCTTGAAACCCAACCAAGGTAAAGTACTATACGTAGAAGGTAACAATAAACCTCGCGCATGCATAGTATATAGCGATAGAGTAAAATGCACACTAATACCGGTGCTCTGCACCGGTGATGTTGTTACAGGACTCCTAACCACGCCGACAGAGGAAGGTACCAGAAGCTGGATAGTGAGCTCCGCGTATTTCCCAGGCGAGGAGGTTTGCCCACCACCGATACTAGGCGAAGTAATCGCATATGCGGCAAGGGCAAACCTCCAACTCATCATAGGATGCGACGCAAATGCACACCATACTGTATGGGGAAGCACAGACGTCAACATAAGAGGTGAGTCACTTTTGCAATTCACACTAACAGAAAGGTTATTAATAGCTAATGTAGGATGCGAACCAACATTTGTCACGGCAGCGAGGAAAGAAGTTCTAGATATAACTCACTCGTCAGGAAAAGCATGTGATAATATCGTCAACTGGCATGTGTCAGATGAACCTTCGTGTTCTGACCATTGACAAATAGGATTTGATATAATTACCCCACCTCGTACCTTAACAAAGTACAGAAACCCCAGAGAGACCAACTGGGAAGGATACACAACATCACTCAGAGAATCTCTACAAAGGACCACGGCTGACATAAGGGACAGCCACAGTCTTGAGAGGTCAGTAGACCAAGTAAGCAAGGCAATAGTTGCCGCCTACGAAGGTAACTGCCCGGAAAAAACAAGACAACAAAGCAATAAAACAATCTGGTGGAACAAGCATCTCGAAACCCTACGAGGGGAGGTGCGAAGGCTATTCAACAAAGCAAAACTCGACCAGAATTGGACCACATATCACGCAGTACAACAAAGAGATTAGGAAATCGAAAAGGCAATCGTGGAAAAAGTTCTGTGAGGAGGTCACAGAAACCCCCAGTGCTAGCCAAA
Source organism: Phaedon cochleariae (assembly GCA_918026855.4). Classification (NCBI taxonomy): domain Eukaryota; kingdom Metazoa; phylum Arthropoda; class Insecta; order Coleoptera; family Chrysomelidae; genus Phaedon; species Phaedon cochleariae. The sequence continues at coordinate 15,647,959 of OU896720.1, read as the reverse complement.
GAAGGTACTGTAAACCAAGTAGGTTTTCTGAAGAAGAATGACAATACCTACACAGCAACTTTTGAGGAGAGTCTGAAAATGCTCACTGAAGCACACTTTCCGGCCTCAGTAATTCTAAATGAGCCGATAGTGGCAGACAGCACCATTGGCAAGCCGAATAGGCCAACTGCCATAGAATGGAGGCTAGCTACAGAGATATCGAGGCCAAACAAAATTAGGTGGGCTATTAATAAATTTAAACCTTATAAATCCCCTGGAGTAGATGGAATATACCCCATCCTGCTTCAAAAGGGGCAGGAAATACTAATTCCACATTTGTGTCGTATATTCAAGGCTTGTATAGCAATACGATATATACCCCATAGTATGGCAGAAGGTGACAGTCATCTACCTTCCCAAAGTGGGAAAGGTGAGTGACAAAACGCCAAAATCATACCGCCCAATAAGTTTAATGTCGTTCCTGCTCAAAACGCTGGAAAGACTGATAGACAGATACATAAGAGACGAGGTATTACAAAGAAACCCGCTCAACGAACGCCAATATGCGTATCAGCCAGGCAAGTCAACTGACTTAGCACTGGATGATCTGAACAGGCTACTCGCAAAGTCGATAGAGGACAAAGAAATAGCTATAACAACATTCGTAGACATAGAAGGTGCTTTCAATAACGCATCAACAAATTCTATATTTAATGCCCTAGCAAGGAAAGGAGTACCGCTACTCCTGTGCCAGTGGATAAATGTCAATTTGAAAAATAGGGTTATCATATCCACAATTGGCGAGACAACTCTGACAGCTAGAGCAGATAGGGGATGCCCACAGGGAGGAGTATTATCGCCCCTACTATGGGCCATTCTAATGGACGAACTGATCAAAAGGCTAACATCCAAAGGGTATTATTGCTTAGGATATGCCGACGACCTGGCGGTTATCGCTAGAGGTAGATTCGCAAGTACGGTCTCGGAGCTCACACAAATCGCTCTAAACATAATTGACAATTGGTGTAAAGAGGAGGAACTCACCGTGAACCCTCATAAAACCACTATAGTGAATTTCACGAAAAAGAGAGTACTGGAAGGATTAAAGTCACCAGTACTCAACGGGGTAGAAATTCCGTTCGCCCTAGAGGCAAAATACTTAGGAGTCATCTTTGATCATAAGTTAACATGGAATCAACACCTACAAAAAATTGTTCAAAAAAGTACAGTAGCCTTCAATCTGTGCAGACGAATGTGCGGGAAAAATTGGGGACTGCAACCAAAAATGACCACATGGCTCTATGCCAGCGTCATCAGGCCTATGATAGCATATGGGTCAGTAGTTTGGTGGCCAAAGACACAACAGGCTGGAGTGATTCGAAGGCTCAGTGCTATTCAAAGGCAAGCTTGCCTGAGTGCCACTGGTGCAATGAAAACCACTCCAACAGCCGCTTTAGAGGTCCTCTTGAACCTACCACCACTACAAATATATATTCAAGGCGAAGCCAGAGCAGTCGTGAGTAGATTGTCAAGGGGTCAAGCACCCATAAGCAACGCGCACGGAAAAGACTATAGAAAGCTATATGAAGAGTTGGAAAGCGACCCCATCATGGGAATGCCAACGGATGGCATAATTCCAAAATATAGCTTTGAAAAAACTTTTAAAATAAGTATAACGGACAGAGAGGCATGGAAGGAAGGACCTCCTATCAATGCAGACATTGCTGTCTATACGGACGGTTCCAAAACTGAGTTTGGATCAGGAGCTGGTATTTATGGGGCCAAGCCAAAGACAAGAATCTCACTGAGCTTAGGTAAATACGCGACGGTGTTTCAGGCAGATATTATTGCAATACATCATTGCGTGAAAGAATTGATAAGGCAAGAGTTTAAAGGCAAAACCATTGCAATCTATTCAGATAGCCAGGCGGCAATCAAAGCAGTCAACTCTATGCAAGTTAACTCAAAACTAGTATGGGACTGCTTAGAAACGCTAAATGCACTGGGCAGTCAGAACAGACTGACTCTAGCATGGGTACCAGCACATACAGGGTACGAGGGCAATGAAGAGGCAGACTCACTTGCCCGAGCAGGAGCAAACAAATCTCTGAATGGCCCAGAACCCTTCTGTGGTATTGCGAAAGCTATACAAAAGACTAGTATCAAATCATGGATGTAAACCAAATCTCAAGAATGGTGGAACAAATCGCCAGGAATGAGACAGGCAAAAGAGTTTATTAAAAAACCATCGCCAACATTCACAGAATATCTACTAAGCCAGAAACGAAGTTCAACTAGAATACTAGTGGGACTTCTCACAGGGCATTGTAGGCTCAACAAACACATGAGTACGATAGGTCTGACTGAAGAACTGCTGTGCAGGTTCTGTCAGGAAGAGGAGGAAACAGCAGTACACATACTTTGCCACTGTGAGGGCTTGTCAAGACTAAGGTTCCTTACGCTGGGTGAGGAAAAACCAGAAGCCCAGAGATACACAGGGGATCTGAAAGCTAGCCTATGGAGTCTCATAGAGAAGACGGGGCTAGCCGAAGAACTCTAATCGATTTTGAGGGCAGACACAATAGATCTGAAAAGGTCGTGGTGTGGAGGCAGATAGCCCGAAGGCCCTATTCTAAATCTAATCTAATCTAATCTGTAGGAAGAAATTATACAAATTAATCGATATAATGACATAGTCATATCACTGTTGACGAAATGCAATTTATCCAAATATCATACAATGAAAATAATGGAAAATTTTCAACTCGAATCATCATGAAAGTTACATTTGCTGGAAGTGTTCATCTTTCAAACAATTTTTTGTTTTTAATTTCTGTGTGCTTCTTCGATTGTTTGAATGACCTCCTCCTTGGTATAGTTACCTCAGTAGAATACGATCCAGAATCAAGATAATCCCACAGGTGATAATCCACGGTATTCAAATCGGGTGATCTTGGAATCCGCAATCTTCTTGATACATTGATTTGACAAGGCGCACCTCCTGACTGGACTCAGAAATCACCCGATTTGATTCCCGTGAATCATCATCTGTTGGGTATACTGGAATCTGAAGTCTATTCTCTTCAGGTAGCTACTAGGAACAGGAGAGAAGTGGTAATGAACCTCGAAAAAACTCACCTTCTTTGGATGGTAGAACCAAAAATCATTAAAATGCCTAGGTCCATGTTGTCGATTCTGGACAGAGACTTTGGCTTGCCAGGATCCAAATCAAACGGCTGTTGTTCCTGGATAGATCCTGGTGGTAGTAGTTAAGAGGTTTTCGCTATTCTTGAGAGACGGAAAAAACATCCAGGCTGAATCTATTACCTCACTGCTAATGCGCAGGATGAAAAATGACACATAGCACGTGTGAGCCGTCCGAACACCAGAACCAAAGTGCTCGTTATATTATTGTGCTAAAGCATCTCTGGATCTTTTCAAAAATGAATCTCTCGCCATCGCTCTATTTTCTTGAAACACCAGAATGGGAAAGGAGAAGAAAATAGTGACTCTCGCAAATCTCCCTCTGAAATGACCATTCCTGTGATACCATTTTTATCCTACAACTGCACGATTCTACACTACTCTCACCAAATTCTACAACTTCATATCCAAATATGAACCTGCCAACCTCAATCTTCGCATTCTTGGTGCGAGAATGGAGAGAGGTTTCAGTTGTAGTGACAGAGTTGACAGTGAGGTCAATCTACAAGTGATGCACTCTGCTTTTGGGAATGATGGAAAACTAAACAAAGAGCATGAACTTGTAAAATGGAACTAACCAAACCGGACAGGTGTGTAGACCTTACATTGAACTCCTGTTATGTTTTGGAGAAATAATTCATCTTCTCATCACCAATATGGCTGAATCAATTTCGAGATCGACTAAGAGTTATTTTGTGAACACTAACTTTCGTAGGTATAACTCCTGTACTTTTTGAATGAACCAGGTAGGTTAAACAGAATGAAGTTGTGAAATCTTCTGGCTTCTCCTTGGTAAACTTCGATATTCACATTACATTGATTTAAAAAAATGTGGAAGATTTGAATGATACACTAATATTGACAAAAAATATTCCTGATATTTTGAAATTTATAAAAATGAAGTATAAAAAAATCGAATGTTACATTATGCTAGAGGAATATTCACAAACAAGTGACATTCAGAGATAATAACAGCCATTACTGCGAGTAATATACTCTTTCACCCCTCCTGATTTATATCACCTCTACTGTAAGCTATGGATCACCTACGTTGGTTAATATATTCTATTCTATTAACAGCTTATTCATTCATTTCAGATTTTTGATATAAATGTTGTTCATTTGCAGTCATCTCAATACATATACACAAACACTAAGCATTTGACACTGACACTTGTTCGAATTGTTTAGAAAGGGATTTGTTCGAAATAACTGAACGGTTAGATGCGAATATACAAATGAGGATTGCATCGTTCACAATGGTCTGAGAAGATAATGATGGCCCATTTATTCCACTGACTGCTGAGAGACAATAATGTAAGTGAAAATGATTTTGCGGGAGTTCATTCATGCTGTACTTGGATATCGTTATTTTTGCCATAAAATAATTCTATGAAATAATTCGATGAAAATGACACTGAAGATTATGTTAGATTAATCCAAGTACTTGAAATTATTCGCATTACTGACAGGAAGATATATAAATGAAACGTCAGAACAGCAGTGTCAAGTACATCAAGGAACTCTAACAGGGAATAGCTATTGCATTAAACATCAGTATCGCTACAGTAGGGGAATATTTGGAATAAACGAACATGGTGATGATTAAGCCCCAAATAACGATAACAAAACACACTCATCTTAGATCTGGATGATGGTCAACAATGGTGGTTTGTAATAGGAGAACACATATCATTAGGAACATTAGATGAACTCGCTGAATGTTTCACTTCAATGGAGGCAACACGTAACTGTGAAAAGTGTTGAAGAATGTTCGAGTTCTGGAAAGTTGATTCAAGGCAAGAAAAGATGGAACTGCATGATATTGCATTGAAGTATGTAACGTTCCTTCGCAAATATATGCCAGTCAAGAATGTATGTTCTTTTTTCTTGATAAGACCGAGATCTATCAGAAGCCTACTTCAGGACATTAATGGTCAGAAGTGTGAAAAAGCAGAGTAGAATGTTTCAGGTATTTTGTATGATTCTCATTAATAAATATACATGGCCCTGAGTGATTCATGTTAGATTCATTGTACTGCATGCTGGCTGTGAATATATGGATTTATACCTGGTGCAGAAATAGTTTTCTCTACGAAAACTAAACATAAACAAGCTCTATCTTCAAACTCTTGAGATATAGTCCAATCAAACCTGGTATCTTTGAATTCGTAATGAATTCTTTATTCTGAGAGTTATCAAGAGTCGGACGTTTCAATTGGAATAATGTTATCTACATATAAGTTGGAGTTTTGGTAGCGTTGAATGTTGGTGGTTCCCCAGACTAAACTTTCAGCATCATCTCCAATGACAGCATTAAAATGTGTTCGTCGTTATTTTTTTTTCCGGGATGAAATAGGAACATTGGAATAGAACGCTGCATAATGATAATAATAGTAATGGATAGCAAATAACATTTTCATCGAAAATCCATATCAGTTATCAATCCAAGATATTTGACAGTGTCTACTACTGTCAGAGACTTAGATGAAGACTATGCAAAGTACTCTGAATAAAAAAATAATAAAATAATAGAAAGTTGCGCCTCACCAATGTCATCCTTAGGGAAGCTAAGCAACATCTGAGTATCATCGGCATACGCTTGTATGTTACAGGTGTGTAATGATTTCAAAATATCTGCAGTATAAATTATTGAGGAAAGGAGTCCTATAATACTTATTCGAGGCACACCTGCAATGAGATTGACATATATCCTGACTGCCCCTATGGTTTATAGTATCGAACGCCTTTGGATAATCGAGTAGTGTCGAAACACTAACACTTCTCTTGTCTAGTCCATCGATTATGCTATCCAGAATGTGGACCAGAGATTCAGCATTACCTAGTTTTCTCTGGCAGCCTGTTCGGCTAGAAGGGATGATACCATTATTTCAAGCATATTCAGTGACCTGTGCGTATATTATTTCCTCTAGAATCTTTGACAGGCAAGACAGAATACTCATGATTCGCGAGTCAGACAAGGCAACTGGCCTCGATACCTTAGGCAAGGGACGCCTTGAAGAAATTTTCCATGAGCTCAAAAATGTATACTTTTTGATGCTATAGTTCACAAGGTGCGTAATGAAGGGATTTATGAACGAACTTCAGTACCTCAACATTTTCAAAGAGATATCATCAATACCATATATATATGCATTTGATTTTATCTCGAACAAAATGTCATGTGCCTGCTCAACGATTGCCATTTGAAAATTGAATTCTGGATGGGGATCAATATTCAAATGATCAGAGTCATGAAACCTAATAGGGTCTCTACAAATATCATCACTACAGACTGTTCAACTTCTAGAAAAATACTTACTTGTGGTGTCTGGATCAGGAAGTACTCCAGGAATTACGTTATTCTTTCTGCTCTACAACATTCATTGACCTTAATGAAGCCCAGATTTTCTCACTATCATTAATTCTGCAGAAATCATTTAGGTATGTTCGTTTTTCATTTCTCAGAGGATGCGCAATCTCTTGTATCTTCGCCAGTCTTCTACAGTTCTGAAATTCTTGCAAGTTCTTCTTGTTATCATTTGTGGTTCCTTTACCCTTTACATACTGCCTGATGCCGAATTCACTGAAGTTCATGCCTTCCTACAATCTGTTTTAGATTCTGAAGAAGCCAAAATATCTTTGAACGAAACATCTCTGCTCTGATGACATCATCAAGTTCGTGATTCCAATAACCTTCTGAAACGAGTGATGTATCAATATTTCATGCCCAGTAGTAGGTACCTATGATTTCATGTACTTCATTACTATGTTCTTGATATGGATATAAAACTCCTGCCCTCACTCTCTCACGTTGAGATTCGTTACTAGAACGAGTGAACAAACGAAATTTGATAACATAACCAATATCGATATAACATTGTTCCAAGTGCTGAATTCTATCATTTGAAATTCATAGAGCAGTATTGATGGCTTACAAGGAAATTGCGAGTACTGAGTTGGACTGTGAACAATGCAGCTTGTTGCCTCTTGGAGGAAAGTGATTCTCGATGACCAATAGATTCCTTTTGTCTATACAGGTAGTCAGGGGTAGGGCTCCACAAATATGCTCCAAGATTGAGCTTGAAAGTTAGTATAAAATCATTCGATTTTCATGGCTTTAGTTGTGCTATCTGGTTTGGGTAAAATCAACTCGTAACAACTTACTTGTTTTCCCCCCACACCCTATTATGATCCTTGTTATATGTTCTTATTCAGTTGCAAGTTCATCAAGTTTCAATTTGAAATTTCTATATGCTCGACATACATCCTAATGCTGAATCGACTGAAAGTTCAAGCCTGTATACAATCTTTCATAGATTTCGAAGAAGCCAAAGTATCTAGGAATAAAATATCTCTGCTCTGACGATATCATGAAATATGTGTTCTCAATAACCTCCAGAAACGAATGATAATGTACTATCCATGATTTGATTCACTAACGGTCCTTTCTTAATTTCTGAGAGAAATGTCATCATCAACAGGTTATAATTTTACCTACCTGCAGTAGGTACATGATAAAAACTTTCGAATCTGTGGGGAATTTGTTATCACTGATATTATTGCAAATTGCAATTCAATCTGTAGACAACATCTACATGATGAACATATCATCATGCGATATAACGAGACATAGCCTCAATTCTACTTCTCATTCCTTTCGGCTTGGTTGGCAAGTTATTTCATGGAATGTCATCTCAAGACATCCATATATAGGCACGAAATCCTGAGGCTGTCACTGAAAAAACCTATTTAGGACAATAACAGCGCTAAATCTACACCTGAACACCTGATAATGTTCTTAGGTTGTAGGAAATAAAACATCCTCTACAGGCGTTTGGCGACACAGTGTGGATTACCTCCCTTTGCATCCTACTGGTCATGCCAGATGACCACATAACAAATGATTCATCGGCGCTCTACTAGTGGTTCTGTAGCACAACCACCATTCATACACGATACTAATGCAGCCACCAATGAAATGAATTGATAACTGCGGCATTGTCTCAACTCACTAACGATGGTGTTAGTAGCTTTTGGCATCTGATGAGTATACGTAGTCCTACTGGTCACTTGCGGCAACCTCCTGGTCACTTGGGGCAACCACTTTTTGTGAGAAAAAAATGGACGATTCAGATTTTTTCCTATATTCCTCATTGTTTTTATAATGTTTCTGTTCACATAATATATTTTCAGAAAATAAAATCTCAAAAAGCACTAATTCCGGACTCAAAGGGTCAAGCGATTGTGTGCTATCTGGGATTCATAAGCTGAATACATCACCATGTCTTAAACGAATATGCGAATAAAATAAACATATGATAAAACTGTCATCAACTGTTGATATTTAATTGAAATCACGGAACATCAATCTGATCAAAAGATGACCGACTCGGCATTACTTCGTGATACGTACACAGCATAGAAAGGAGCATATCATAAGTTCTATCAATTGTTTGCGTGAATGACTATTCACTTTATTATTTCGCCTCCTAACTGTTGTCCTCAGTATGAACAAAACATGAATTTGTGAATGTCTTCTCCTCTTTGTTTGAGTTCTGTGCTCTGTCTCCGTGTTATTCCTTCATATTCAAAATATATCCAAATAGCACTTTGAAGTGACATAGATATCCGTTGGACGTGCATTCTTGGAACAGCGGATATCCATAGTACGTCCGTGAGAAGTACAAATGTCCCGAATTTTCACCAAAGAAGAATATCACTTGAGGATGTACATTGGGCCTCTTATTAGAAATCATTCAATGGACGTCCTTTGAAATAGTCCATGAAACATTCTGGTTTTATACCGAGATTATTCATAGGAGATTTGAAACGTTCTCTGCATAGGACGTCCTCTGGAACGTACATGAGACGTCTTCTGATATGATCATAGGACGTCCCTGTAACTTGCATAGGACGTCGTCTGGAATGTCCATAGGATGTTGAGGGGACGTAGGAATTATTCTTGAATTTGAATTTATTTGGGTCTTCCTAGGACCAGGTTTTGAATAACTAATGAGGATATCCAGTTGAGTTGCACTTGCATTAAGAACTTTCATATAGAATGACTATTTGAAGTCCTGATGCAAATATATACCACCGATGGATGTTCCTTATGACAATACCCATTAAACGTTGTACCCATGACGTCTCATGAGTTCGAATTCAGACATTTTTTCTGAAACAAATCAGTTTCTAGCCTCCCCATGATACATTTTGTTTTCTTCACCTGATGTGAAACTCCCTGTATGGTGATAATCATGGTTGCATTAAACAGAAGTTTCGTGTTCACTGCGAGGTCTCATTATTTCTGGAATTTTATCAGTTTACATTAAGTCCAATCCGTATTCGAGTGTATAATCACAGAACATTTCATTGTTTCACTTTAAAAAAATTCACTCACAGATAAAGACCTACGTGTACTGCCATATTCCTGTAAATTGCGACAACTGGTAATTTTTTCCTAGAATTTGTACTCTTAAACATGTCATCCTATCATTTCGCACGCAATAGTATAAGGGCTGGTTGAATAAAGCAATTGAGAGACAATTAATTAGTTTTTTTATATCCATGGCAACGTATGCCTCAGCTGATGAGTTAGAAGAGTTGATTCCACCTTGAGTTGAGAGAGCTCACTATGAGATTTTATGTATTGACCATCGAATGTGGATGAAATCGAATTGCTAATCGTTCTATTTGCCCAGAAGGAAAAACGTTCTCGCAAATATCCTGAATTAAAATAACAATGGTGTCGTCAGCGGTGAAATCATCAATCATATGATGCCTTATGAACTGGTTTTAATGACTTCCCGATACCTACTCAACGTCATTAGGAGTTTGGCATTCATATTATAATACGCGACAGTACCTGGTGAACACAAAGGGCCACCTCTACAAAAATAATTATAATCTCCTTTGAAAAGAATCGACTTTTTCTAGGTGTCAAAATATTCTGCAACAATGGCTGTTGACGCCTATTGAATATTAACACTGAGAGACACTTCAGATTTTTACCAAGTGACTTTTGAATTTCAGCAATGATTGACGTAATTTAGACACGGTTCTTTTCAAGAGGACTCCAAAGATATGACAGTCATAGTGTCGTCAGTCTGAAGTGATACCACTCGATACAAGGGGACCCAAATAAACTCAGTGCTCATTTTGTGTTCGTGTTGGGATATTTATTCGAAATCAAACAATATGATTTCGATTGGAGGACGTATCGAAATCAAAATAATGTTTTGCAGCATGATGGTGGATGAAAAAGATGCAATAAATTTCTGCATGAAGATTTCGATCGTCAATCGTAACGAAAAATAACAAAATCTCAAAAACGCCAAAATAAAATTTAATTTGAATCACCTGTTCTGTACCTATGATGAGGTTACAGTGTGGTATTAAATTCTCATAATATACCCGCATATATAGCATCAGATATCCATGGGATGTTCTGTCAGTGTTTGATTCGGAAGATATAGATGAGATCTAGGACAAAATTACCTGCTAATAGGATTTAGAAGCCAGTCGACCAGTACAATATATGGAAGTTGTCAAAACCAATTTCTGAATAAATGTTTATTGGTTTATTCTCCTGATTTGTTTCATAGGCTATCACTAACATTATCTAGTACTATGATGATATGTTTGGTGATTTCAGGTATAGCCAGAGAGTCGTGAATGAGAAGCTGAGACTCCTGATCACCATTCGCATCATCACATTATATATTTTTTTTTATCGCTTGGAGCGCACGAAAAGAAATTCCTATAATGATCAAAGAACATCGTGCGTTCCTAGGGAGGATAGGGATAGGAAGTAGGTATTGGAATTTTTTTTCAACTTCTGGAGATTATATGTTGTTGGGAATACATCCTCAGGCAATGAATTCCAGAGCCTATAGCCGTTCTATGGATGAAGGAGTTTTGGTAAAGTGCTGTTCGACATCTTTAGAGGTCGACAACGAAAGGATGTGCTGACTGGGCTTGTCTAGTTTGTCTAACTGGTATTGCTAGTGAAGGGATGATAGCAGAGATTTCCGAAGGACATTTCCCGTGGAAGTATCGATATTGTTGAAAACAGAGCACCAAAAATGAATTGTTCTCAGAGTACCTAAGGATATTTCCTGAATTACAATCAAATCATCAGGATATCTATAGAATAAACTATATGATAACTATTCAATGGTCCATTCTAAGTATACCATAAATATCTGTGGAATATACTATATTCTATAATCACACTTACTGATCGATTTGGAATATTCTAGATTCAAATATTTGATGAGGAGATATCCCAAGGGTTTCCTTAGAAATATTCTGGAATATCCCATTGAAATTCTTGTTGAATATCCACAGATTATTCAAAACAATTCTCATCTCCATATATGATCCATGGAATATTCAAAAATGATTATAGATTATAGTAGGTCCGGAGAATATACCAACATCCGAGAACGATTATTCTTAGGACGTCCAAGAATTATATTTAGGGGCATCTGGTATCATTATTCGAAAGATAGATATCTCACTTGTGCTCACTATTGCATTTTATCGTATATTTGATTCCATGATATTATGAAATAAACATTGGATTCTTGAAATAATCTCAACGTGTTTTGTACTCTTCTTAGTCTGAAGAAAAAGCTGTTTGGTGGAACCTCCGCAATTCCCTTCGTGATATTTCCAGAGCTCTATCGATGTAGATTCTGGAGATATATATCATTCTTTAACATGCTTCCATCTTCCCAATCAACCTCACTCAAGATTGTTAGGAGGCACATATTCCAATTCTCTCAAGTAACTAGGGTACTATATATCTCCAGATCAAAAAGGGTTCCTTGTCGATCTAACGTTCTACCATTGATGCCAGTTTTATCTCAGAAACCTGAAGCATAATTTTGGCACAATTCTATAATGAAAAAGACTTACCCTTAATGATACCGGGTATCAATTTTAATTAAAAGAATTAAAGAAAAATTATTGCCATTTAACTGATCATCCAACAACTCAACTTAACTCATCTGAGATCATATAATATTAGCAAGCAAATAATACCACCAAAGAAATTTCGAATGTGTCTGACCCACGCGCACTAGGATCTGAAATAGCTGATTGTTTTACATAATGAATCAATCGCTCAGTATTATTCGAAACATTGTAGCGTTCCACTCATTTTTCCTTCAGCAATCAAAAGCATGTCACCCACACCAGACATTGTCAAATATTTCAATGATTTTCGCACGATTCAATTATTGATCATCAGATTCATACAGGGTGATTCATTGGGAAATGCGCATAGAGTAAGGGTAGACGGAGGACACCGAGGTGCTTCTAAATAATATTCATTTAATGGGTCTATCATTCTTCGTAGCTGAGATACAGGGTGATTTATCAATTTTCTAATTTTTTTCAATCAATCATAACTTATGAACCACCCTATACATTTTTGTGATATTTGGTGGACATGTTCTTTGTCCACAGATGTGTCGATTGACATAATAAGAGGAAATCTCATTCCAGGTCCGGCCTTAAAAAAATCAATAAGTAGGTTTCGAGTCGAAACAACACCCTGTATATCGATATTTTGGACTTTCATTCACAAATTTGAAGAGAGCAGGAAGAAATAAATCAGGCTGAATGTATTTCGTGTTTCCGCATAAAACTTTTATACCTATTAACTTGAGTCAAATCTAGATGTTTCGATAAAGAGGTGGCACAAAATTGAAAAAAAAACTAATTGTCGTCCCAAAATGGTACTTTTCCATTTTCAAACCATGAAATCATCAACTATTTCTCCCTCTCCTAATTTTTGGATCCCAACCTGATTGGAAAACGAGAGGACAGGTCCGTATTTGGGACACATTATCATTATCAATGACTAACTATAAACACCTTGTATGTGCAAGAAAATTGTCATAACATTTGTTTATTGCCCTACATTTGAAACAACAATAATTATCATGGAAATAAAGAACAATGCTCAATCCGAAAAGAGTCATAACTTTGTTTTCAACAGAAATAGCTTTGAACATAACAGAAAATCAAAAAACTAGGATTGTTGTAATTTTCAAGTTGGCTGATGTCAGAGTACAATTTTGACGTCAGTTGATGACTTAAGAGTATGTACCTGTGTATTGTGTTGTTACGTAATTCGTTGATAAATAGTTAACACTTACTCAAAATGCCACATAAATTCAATAATATTGAATATGCAGACATGTTGTATGTCTATGGATACAGTGACGGTAATGGAAAAGCTGCCCAATTAATTGGACCCATATCTTACCACATGTACTAACAAGAAAAATGAATTTGGAGTTCCTGCAAAATACTTTGCCCATATTGCTTTATGATGCAGGAGTTGATGTATGTACATGATGGGGCTTGCCCTCATTTCAGGGTGATAGTAAGAGAGTTCTTAAATAACAACTTCCCGAATCATTGGATAGGCAGAGGAGGACCTCACAACTTGCCTGCAAGGTGCCCAGATTTTAATCCACTCGATTACCATGTTTGGGGTTATTTAAAATCGAAAGTTTATTCAACTGAGGTTAACACTAGAGGGGACCTCCTAAGGAGAATTGAGGACGCATGCAACGTGCTGAGAAATGAGCCAGCTATGATAAGAAAGTCACTTTCAAATCTAACTTTAAGAGCACGGAAATGTATTGAGCGAAATAGAGGCCACTTCGAACAACTGTTATAAGTTATGCTGTTCAATTTTCTTTGTATCTTATTGTTTTTGTTTAACTCGATACAATTTGTTGCAACGACATTTTTGTTCGAAATAAATTATGCTTTTTCCGGAATGGGCATTGTTCTTTATTTCCATAATAATAGTTGTTTCAAAGGTAGGGCAATAAACAAATGTTATGACAATCTTCTTGCACATACAAGGTGTTTATAGATAGTCATTGATAATAATAATTTGTCCCAAATACGGACTTGTCCTTTCGTTTTCTAATTAGGTTGGGATCCAAAAATTTGGAGAGTAAGACATAGTTGATGATTTCATGGTTTGAAAATGAAAAAGTACCATTTGGGGACGACAATATTTTTTTTTTCATTTTTGTGCCACCTCATTATCGAAACATCTAGATTTGACTCAAGTTAATAGGTATAAAAGTTGTATGCGGAAACACAAAATACATTCGACCTGACTTATTTTTTTCTGCTTTTTTCAAATTTGTGAATAGAAATCCAAAATATTGATATACAGGGTGTTGTTTCGACTAAAAACCTACTTATAAATTTTTTCAAGGCCGGACCTGGAATGAGACTTCATCTTATTATGTCAATCAACACATCTGTGGACGAAGAACATGTCCACCAAATATCACAAAAATGTATAGGGTGGTTCATAAGTTATGATTGATTGAAAAAAATTAGAAAATTGATAAATCACCCTGTATCTCAGCTACGAAGAATGATAGACCCATGAAATATATATTATTCAGAAGCACCTCGGTGTCCTCCGTCTACCCTTACTCTATGCGCATTTCCCAATGAATCACCCTGTATAAATATTCTTTCAGTCGTATCCACCTCCGTGATTATGCCTATACTATATTCCCAACAGGTTGAAATGAAGTTGAGAATTCATCACATCAGTATCTAGTGTCCATTGTGGTGACACCCTATAGAATTCCTTCAGTAATGAATTCCACGACTGAACGGTCATTCGACTAACATAATATCCTAAGTCATTTAGCTTACCAGTTCGCGTCATAAAATTTTGTCCACCTTGTATGGCACTTAACGATGAGACATGTAAAAAAATCGATTATATACCCAGCCATTGTTAATTAACTCCTATTATTGGACGATGCTACAAGTGCCCTTCTGAAAAATTCTAATGGGTTTGTACCAGGCACCACATTAAAGAGCTCCACTGTGACAAATTCTATTTAATAGTTTGTCTCTTTTATTAACACCAGCTTCTGTTTAAGCGTTACTCAAAAAACCTTCTTATACTCTATTTGTTCTGGTCTGGTTTGTCAAAGCTTGTCTCAGATGTAATTAGATACTTTCACACGCTGTTAACATCGTCGCCAAATATCTTATTGTTTTGGTATACATATTATGTACAGGGTGTCTGGAAAGTCTTGGAATGGCTTGATATTTGAAGTTACTGCAAACTGCGTTCTATGCAGTGGCGGCTCCTCAGAGGAGGCAACGGAGGCTGAGCCTCCTCAGAGATATTCCTTAAACTGATATTATTTATACTTTCTCATTGAAAGGACACCAAAATACATGGATTTTGATTTCATTTCCTGTTTTTAGTTAAATATTTTTGAATTGGCTACAGTGCTTGCCCACGCATCACACGTTGAAGTCTGCAAATCACGCGTGAAATATTCAACTTGGCAACATCTATAGGAGGCTAGACTCCTTCACATTGCGCAATCTACGTACGCAATGCGAATGTCCGAATACGCCCGAATAGCACTTGTTTGTCGTGTCGCTTCGCGAATTGCGGAAAAACGCGAGTGCATTTTTTATGTTTAAATTAGGTTAATTGTTAGGAACTCTATGAATTTCTGAAAAATGAGTGTTTTAAACGATTGCGATTTAGTGGAATACTTTTTGGTGAACGCATTCAGTGCTTTGTCTTATGAACATAAATTGATTGTGAAAAACAAACTTCCGACACCGAAAATCTGAATGTAACAGGTAACAAACAAAATCGTTCGTTTAATTCTGATAATTATAAAAAATATATCTGGTTGACGGGATCTGAGGTGAGGAATAAGCTATTTTGTTGGTACTACGTATTATTTTCAACCGATAAGTCATCATCTTGGGGGCGATTAGGATATAATGATTAGAAAAATTTGCCTCGCGGATTGGATAGACACTGCAAATCACAAGAACACATCTCTTCAAGTATTTTAAGTTCAGGTTAACTGGTAAACAGAATGTCATTGAAGCTATCGATTTGGGTGAGTAGAGAGTTGTTTTCCACAATAAATCTCATATCATTCAGCCTCCTCTGTCTTGAAAGTCACGAGCCGCCACTGGTTCTATGACAATATTTACCCAATGGTTCCTTGGGTGTCACCAAACCTATTTAGTTCCACCCCATTTTGGAGCTTATTCTAAAAATATAGGAGAAGGTCATCGCAATCATTTTCAGAATACAATACTAAATAACTCCAATCTCAATAAGTAATTGGTGAAACTCTCTGATACATTGGCTATTCAAGATTTCAAAATAACAGTATAATGAAGTAATCTTGACTATAAAGAATAATGAGACTCAAAACTATCATGAACCTGGATATGTTCATTCCATTGTAGTGAATTATATGCTTGCATATTAGAATACATGGAAACAGTGACATACCAGCATACAAAAATTATGAAAATAAGAAGAATCAAGTATAAATAATTAATATTAATATTACTTATACTCTATGATTCCAAACGTGGTAAGAAATTATTAACTTTGCCGTCTGGATACAGGGTGTTCTGAAATAAGACGGCGCAATATTTAACAATATTCCTTCTACGTATGATTGACTAAATAGGGTGTCCGTGAAGAGGTGGTCAATGTGTTAGCCATTAGTAGTGGAAACCATCCATTTTCTGTGGTCCAAAATTTTTCAAAGGAAAATACAGAAAAACCCAAATCCGGTCGACCATAGAGAAATTTATTACATGAACTTACTCTAGTGATTCACACGAGACCAACGAGACGGGAATTTCATAAAGTCTCGTCTCGTCTCGCCGATGAAATATGAAGTCTTGTCTCGAGGATCGTCTCGCAGCTTCGAGTCTCGTCTTGTCTCGCGTCTCGTACGAGAGTCTCGCAAATGTATCGCAATTCCGTCATGCATAATCTTGTTTCAGTCTAGTACGGGATAATCACCTTCACCTACTTCTCAGATATAATGTAGGAGTAGGAAAAGACTATTACATCAAGAATAATTATTTTTTGACAAGTGTGTCAATATTCTAATCCGCATTCGCCTGCCGGTCGTGGGTTCGATTCCCATCGACTGCAGAAATTTTTATGATGCCCCAAGAAAGTGTTTGGGATCACACGTTAATAGGTAAGGCCCACGTCATTCCTTGCTCGCACAAGACTCTCGAAGACTTCTGAGGGTTGCTCGTAAGGGGGCAACCGAATGACGGATAGAACAATTTTGGAACAATTTATAATTGGTACATACTTACATTATACATTCCAAAAAAACATTGCATTATATATACGAAAGTATACAATAAAGATTAACACAAAAGATTAAACAAAAACTTTAATCCAACATTATTCCGCCGTAAGAGAGAGAATAATAGTCCGTTTTCGTTTCACGCATGACGTCGTTTTTTTAAAACAATGATGGATTGTGTTTTGTAAAGTATTTATGAATGAAATGTTTTGTGTATCTGCGCTAAATAGTCTGAATTATTTCTAAATATGAATGAAATTCTCAAGTCTGCAGACGGCACGCAGAAATATTTACCTGCGAGACTCTAGCACGAGACACGAGAAGTCTTGCACGAGATTCGATACGAGACCAATGAAAGTCTCGTCTCGTCTTTTACGGGTCTCGTCTCGAGTCTTGTCCCGAAAACAAGACGAGATCATGCGAGACTCTTGGAAACGAAACTCTCGCGGGCACCACTAGCTTACTCACTCCTGAAATAGCACCAATTTTTCAACTGTTCTCAATAAAAGTCTTTTCTCGAATTCACAATAAAACGCCCATCGATGAATGATGAAAACACATATCACATATCGCTAACCATCAAATTGACAACACTGGCAACCCACAGAAAAAAATTAGGGGAAGTCCCTAGGTAAACCAACTTTCGAATGTTTATCAGCTGAGTTGCCATGATTAAAGTCGGGTTGTAACCTGTCATATTTGTTTTGAGAATAGGATAAATTTTCAAATTTTCAAAGTTCAGTTCGATAGAGATTTCTTGGTGAAGATTCGAAGGGGGCCCCCTGATCTTGAGGGCCCCAGGGCACTTCTCTGCCTAGTCCCTATAGGTAGATACTTCACTGCCCACCCAGCGGCCTTGGTGGAAAAACTTCTGAATCCTGGATTCTGATTGGTTGAACTCCAACTTTGTCATGGCCACGAAAATCTGCTAGAGTTGACCTCGACAGCATATGTACACCTCAAACTCAAAAACGCGGAAAAATAGTTTTTAATCCTCAATATAGGCACAGGAAAAAAATGTACGATCCTTGCTTATACTACTGAATGAATTTGACTGGGAAATATTGATTAACAAAAAAGTTATGATCAGGTTAACATCTATATCATTTCAACAGATATAAGTGATTCATCTAAATTTCACATCATAAGTAGATGGTTGATGATAGAATCAGTCTCAGGTACTTTAATAATCATCAAACCCAGTCTAGTCCACAAACATACTTCACTACAAGTTATAGAATTTCGTAAATGACCTAATCTTGACACATATATTATACATATAATAAACATATGTTAATTCGCTAATTATTGTTTTTTG
This sequence comes from Phaedon cochleariae, assembly GCA_918026855.4. Classification (NCBI taxonomy): domain Eukaryota; kingdom Metazoa; phylum Arthropoda; class Insecta; order Coleoptera; family Chrysomelidae; genus Phaedon; species Phaedon cochleariae. Next base: position 15,629,290 of record OU896720.1, on the reverse strand, counting down.
AAATGTCAACCCCATCAAAATGAATTCTCAAATTATTGAGACAAAACTTGAAGTCATGTATATCAACATAGGAAATGGCCATGTTAAGTCATGTTATTTCAGTTCAAGGAATACTTGGGTTAACGGATAAAAATACAAAAAATCTCAAAGTTGGTCGACCACAAAAATTTTTATTCCATAAGTCAGTTCGGCACTTGCATGACCATCACCAGATTCATATGGAAAGTACTTATAAGAAAACAATCATGAGAAAACCTACAATTATCACTGATGAAAGGAATCTTGGAATATTGAAAGGAGGTTGTCAGCCGGAAAAAGCATTCCTGATGGGACGAATCCAAATTTGTAACGACCAGAATCTGGTTAAACATCAGAACAAATCGAAAGATTTGAATTGAAAATTCACTCAAAATTGGATTGGGATCATCACATCCAGGCTGACGGCATATAAGACAAAGCAAGCATCAGAAGGAGATACACATAACGGATAATTGACCGATAGATATTTCTGAAATTGACAATGAAAAAACATTGACCATCCAAATCAAACAGACAAGTTTTTTGAGCATTCACAAAAAGGATTCATTTCCCTGATATTAATATAATATTCTTTTGTGTCAAAACTATTCAGTATTGGTCAAAACAGCTTACATGTCTCTATCCCAACTCTCAATTTACTACCCACTGACAATTTGTATTTATTACAATCAACTGTCAGTAGAAAGTAAATCAAAAGTCGAGATAGAAACATGCCGTTTTGACCAATAATGAATAGTTTCGACACAAAAAAATCCTGAAATTGAAAAATCTCTGTAATCATTTTCGCTAGACTCCAAGTTTGTAAGTACAATACTTATGAATCACCCTATCACCACTTCAACATATCTACTCATTCCATAGATGTAAAAAACTCGAATTAATAATAAAAACAAGATGGAAGGTATATATAAAAATATATTCGTTCTTCAAATAAAATACAATAATTACTCCTGTTACTTTCGTTCACCAGTGTAATACTAGTTATCTCAGGAATTGTTACTGGCTTGGCTTCTCTTTGTGAACCAAATTTTCAGATTCAATTCACAAACATCCATCTGGGCGGATAACAAAATACAGATAGATCAACTACATAAATACCCTCTTCCTTTAATACTTGTAAGTCTATAATACAATACAATACAATACGATACATTTATTTCCATAGACTTTACAGTATTGGATAATGTCAAAAATAAGTACCCTAATTGAATTAAAAATCAAGGAACTTCAAAAAGTAGACACACAGTAGATATATAAATAATTTGCTAAAAACAAATGACGGAACATACGATGTTCTTTGAACATTATAGGGATTCCCTTTCGTGCGCTTCAAACGATAAAAAAAATTAGATGCAAGGTCAGAGACGTTGCAATTGAAAAACTCATTAATAAAATAAAATGAATTTTTGATTAAAATATCTTTGAAGGTATTTCTGAATTCGAGATTATTTGATATTTTCTTCAACTCAATTGGCAGTTTATTATATAATTTAATAGGTAGCACAATAGAACTGTATGAGACCGTTGATCACAAATAGTTCACCAAATAAATCGACTTCGAATCGAGGACCATCAAAGAATTGTCAATGTTACAAAATACGTTGTAACTCCTTCATTGGCTATAGCAGAACATATAGTGGGTATAAGAAGGTACATGCATGGCGCACCATCTCGATTACGACAATGTCGGTCTTCACTAAAGGCAGCAGCCGCCAATAAACCATAATGACTTCTTCACACCTTCATTTTTATTACACCCTGTACTGGGCAGAACATCTGAATATGAAGGTTATAACAACCCTATCTCTGGCCAAAACGTGATCAACGATCCACTTTCTAACTGTGAAATTATCTATTTGAGAACTATGACGGGAACGAAATCACTCACTATAGACGGCTCAACTTAACTGATTCTTTGGTTTCTCCGAGATTTCCCATTGCAGGTGTACGAAACGTTTTCAGCTGGATTTATTGACTGGGATTGCAAAGAACAATACTGATATAATGAAGAAATATACACGATGCCAAATTTCTCTGCTGGGACAGCAGATAACATTACAAGTACTGTAGAAAATCATTGATGAAAACTTCTTTCCTACAATAGTAAGAAATATTTTAACCCTAGACGCGAACTGAATTTTTATGTGGAGGCAAAGCCACATTACTACGTTTGTAACCATTTGGCCCACGACAGGTAGAAAGAACTTTTCCCTGGAACATTTCTGAGGTGTTTATTCTGGTTGATGAGCCAAAATATATATATAGCTAAAAGAGCAAGAGGGGTGTGTGATGTAGTTTCTTCGTGGACTTCAATACCAGACTGTGTTTGATGACTATTCAAGAGAGTGATTCTAGTCGAATTTCACTTTTCGAAAGCTCTAAACCCGAAAACCTGTCAGATCTGAGTAATTCATTCATTCCTTACTTCCCCATTCCTGATAGTGAACTCCGATAGACATAATTACATCCATAAAGACATACACATTTTTCAACCTTCTTCCCATGATGACAAATTCAGATGAATTACTTATCTGTTGAAATTATGGTTGTTCACCTGATCATAACTTTTTTTCTTACTGAATATTTTTTAGTCAAATTCATTTAGTACTTAGCATAAGCAAGGGTCGTGAATTTTTGTTTTGTGCCCATTAAGGGTTCTACCTTGCTGGATCTCTCAGGGTTCTCATATCTATTCCGACACCATAGTGAAGAATTACTGTACAGTGATTTTTGTGTTGCACATGTAAGTTTTGTATCTATTTTTCACTACGTATTCACTCTGCTCTGTTTATAAATTGATACCATTCCTGCTGCTTTATCATACCCGATATTCATTGACCTGTCCTGTGTATCGAGCCCCGAAATTTGTATTTTGGAATAAATGTTTCTTGTGATCTCATATTCAATATTTCTTTCTCTGTTATCATTGTTTTGATTCCTTTATGATTTATTCAATGATATTCATTTGTCAAATTGTTTGATTTATTCATCATTGGCTGACGACTAACTTAGCTAGTTGTCATTTCTTCTTTCATCTTCTTCTTTCTTGGGCAAGTCTGTGTCTGTTATTCTTGTGTGTTCTGTATGCTGTCAGTCTGTAATTGATGCAAATTTGACATTGATGAAGAGAGATTATCAACTCCACTAAAAGGCCGATATCGCGAGAATTATAAAATCAAGAGATTAAGGAAACATGAGTTGGAATTGAATCTGCTTCGGAATATTGATTCATGTTTCTGATTCTTCCGAGTACTTCCAACAGAGATTTGTTCTCATTCATGTGGATACTCAGAAATATATCTAGCAACCAGTAATCCAGGCTTCACCAAGAGTTCCTAATTGAAGCCTACATGCTCTTGGCCCCTTGATTTCAGGTCGATTCAATAGCATTGACTCCAGGATTACTGTACGAACCGAGGTAGGCCTCCTTTGCCAATCTCCGCTGTTGCTACTCAGGCCTCCTTATAAACTCAGTTCGTTGAAGTAGGTGAAGTGGATCCAGTTGTCTCTCTCTCCGAAAAGCGCAAAAGTGAGTGGCCTTCTGACTACAGGGTGTCCGGAAATTATGTGCAAACAATCAAGGGGGTGATTCTACATAATAAAATGAGAAATTCATTACATATGGACCTAGGTCCGTAAATGCATAGTTTTCAACATACAGTGTGTTGAAACTTCTGAAAAAGATCGGTTTTTTATATGAATATCTCAAATGTCTCTCCACCGATTTTCTTGAGATATAGAAATGCTATTTTTTGTCATGAGGGGCTGATATACCCATAATTCAATTGGAATCTTGGAATCCAGTGGCGTCCCGATGGGCAACCTACCGAATATTATTGTCAATAAAATGTGCGCCACTGATTTTTTAGAATTTTGTATCTTCATAACCTATTGACCAACTAAAAATACAACATTTTGGTATCCTGAATTGTTTTTCTTTTCTGCTGCGTTTCCGTCGAAAAAAATAAATACCAATTCATTGTATAAATTTGTGCAAAATATTGCTTCAAGAACAGGGGTGAAATTAAATGTGTGATCCATGTCCATAGACGTAGAATAAGAATGAAGAATAATTATCTTCATATATTTTATAATATATGTTTGACACACTCTACACTCAGTATATTGAGAACTATGTATTCTCGGATCAGAAAGGCGTAGTTTTCGATAATACAAAGTGTGTCGACATGTATTATGAAATATTTGGAGAAAATGAATCTCCATTCTTATTCTACGTCTATGGACATGGATCACACATTTAATTTCACCCCTGTTTTTGGAGCTATGTTTTGCACAAATCTATTACAATGAATTGGTATTTATTTTTTTCCACGGAAACGCAGAAAAATAGCAAAACAATTCAGAAGATCAAAATGTTGTATTTTCAGTTAATCATCAGGATATAAAGATGATGAATTCAAAAAAATCAGTGGCGCACATTTTATTGACAATAATATTGGGTAGGGTGCCCCCGAGACGCCTCTGGATTTCACAATTTCAATTCAATTATGCTTGAATCAGCTCCTCATGACGAAGAATGAAATTGCCAAATTTCAAGGGAATTAATGAAAGTATATTTGATATATTCATAAAAAATATTATAAATATTCTAAAAAGTTTAACACACTGTATCTTGAAAACTATGCATTTCCGGACCCAAGTATATATGAAATAAATTTCATGTTTTCACATGCAGAATCACCTCCTTGATTTTTTGCGCATAATTTCCGGACACCTTGTATATAGGCCTCGGCTAACGCACTTATACTTTTGAAATCTTTGCAAAAACTGATTACTCTTTTGATATTCCCTATGAGACATAGAATAACCCGAATGGATTAATGATCAGCACGCAAAGGTTCTCAACATTCACCGCTGCAAGTGATGAAGTCCTACTTTTTCGACAATTGGACTATTGTTTTTTGAATTCTCTGCTCGAAATATGTTGATACAGGGTGTCCCATAAGTCATGGATCAAAAGAAGTGGGGTGTTTTTTTTTTTTTTTTCCGCCGAGGTGGTTGAAATCTTTCATAGACATCATATGGGTCCAATCCCCCATATGATAGTGTGGGAGTCCCCTCCATGGTATACCCACTAAACACTCCACCCCGTTGTAGGCTCCGCCGACACTTATAGGCCTAGTGGCCCATTGTATCTCACCTACATGCCGTTATCAATTTTACCACATACGACTCATGGTGCCTATTAAGGGCCACTTCAATATGAGAGACCCTTCTCGTTCAGGTTCCTGAAGATTGCTCTTCCGCTCCCTGTTCTCGTCTACGAAGAAGGCCGAAAATTCTCCTTCTCCTACGAGTGACGGGGTTGGTCCAGCCCTGTGGTGCCCCCTGCACAGGGCTAAGGCTGTTTACTCTGGGATGTCGCCCTGTTTCCCAGAGGCCCCGTTTGCGACACCATTCCTCGGTGCCATCCATCCATCGCCACGGGTTCCCACAGCTTGGATTAGGTTGCCAGAGCCTCGTTGACCAGTCCTCGACCACCTAGACAAACATCAGCAAATCGCCCCATCCCTGCCACAGATGTCCACAAATTGTCCCATCTAGTCCAGAGATAGCAAAGATGGTCCCGAAATGCTTCAATCGTCGAGCAGCCGCGGTCTGTCCTCCCCACACCACTTGATGGTGAGGTTGGGCTTGGAGGGGAAGAGGAAAAGAGAAGGTGGCCAAGAAAGGCCGATAGAAAGATTGAAAATGGAAGAGAGAAGAGGATATCACCCAAGACGAGTTGAAGTATGGTGAATATCCGGCTAGGGTACCTCGGGTTCACCATTCCCGTACTCACAAGTTGTGAGCCCCTGAGGGGATCGCCAGAGCCTCGTTATCAATCCGCGGCCACATAAGCAGATTTTCACAAATTGCCCCATCCTCGCACTCAGATGTCCACAAAACTGTCCCATCTGAGTGATGATAGCAAAGATGTTCCCAAAATGCTCAATCTGCCGAGCAGCCGCGGCTTGTCCTCCCCGCACAATGGTGAGGTTGGGCTTTAGGGGAGAAGGAAAAGAGGAGAAGTGACCAAGGGAGGCCGATGAAGAAAAAGATTGGAAACTGAAGAGTGAAGAGGATACCATCAAAGACAAGTTGAAGATTAATGAGTATCCGGCTAGGGTACCTCGGGATTGCCATTCCCGTACTCACAAGTCGTGAGCCCCTGAGGGCAAGTGGGGTGGTAGGGGGGATCATTTCCAATCAAACTTACCGTATATACAGGGTGGGCACCAGTTACGCATCGGTCTCTAGAAGGCTAAACACTCAACTTCTTGGAATTCTTCCTCTCTAGGAAGTTGCATGTCAACATAGGCTACTATTTAAAATTATTTCGAAACATACAGGGTGTCCCCAAAAACCATAAAACACTGAAGTTAAACTTTTCTCTATCGAACACCCTATATATTATTCCATTTTGAGATTTTCCCTGGTGAGCCGATTTCAACAATCCATCATACTTGGGGTCTAGCAGTTATAATTACTGAGATATAGGGTGTGAGAAATCGAGATTTTCCAAGTTCAAGAATTTTTTGTGTCTAAACCATTCATAATTGGTCAAAACGGCTCACATGTCCCTATCTCAACTGTTTATCAACTATCTACTGACATTTAATTGAAACAAATTCAGGGTGGTGCAGAATTCAGAATCTTGATCACCCGGTATATGTCCCAATTGAATATCAGTAGATAGTTAATCAAAAGTTGAGATAGGAACATGTAAGCCGTTTTGACCAATTATGAATAGTTTCGACACAAAAAATTCTTGAACTTGGAAAATCTCGATGTTTCACACCCTATATTTCAGTAATTATAACTGCTAGACCCCAAGTATGATGGGTCGTTAAAATCAGCTCATCAGGGAGAATCTCAAAATGAAATAATATATAGGGTGTTTGATAGAAAAAAGTTCAACTTCAGTGTTTTATGGTTTTTGAGGACACCCTGTATGTTTCGAAATAATTTTGAATAGTAGCCTATGTTGACATGCAACTTCCTAGAGAGGAAGAATTCCAAGAAGATAAGTGGTTAGCCTTCTAGAGACCGAGGCGTTAATGGTGGCCCACCCTGTATATGGGGTAATCCAATTGTTGATGGTTCAAAAGTTATTAATTACAATAAAACTATGTCCCATTTGTGATTTTTTCCTTCACAAATTTCATCCACATGGATGCTTCTTTCCCCACATATAATTTCATGACATGTATTACTTCTTATCAATTACCTGAGAGTTTTGCCATTGAATGAAATATTTAAGTTGATTTTTAAATGCCACTGGCAGATTCAGAAACTACCTCAGGAAGATAGCCAATCATAGGAAGAAGTTTCCCATTCAATACAGATTCCGAAATGGTATATTCAAAATAGCCATTTTGTTATTAGTTTTTTTCAAATGTGTCGCATTTTTCAGAAAATATGAATAACGTTTGAACCATCAACAATTTGATAACAACATATACTGTTAGTTTGATTACAAATGAATCCCCCTACCACCCCACTTCTTCTGATCCATTACTTATGGGGTACCCTGTATATTTATGCTGGAGCTCCGTATCAAATTTTAGATAATTATTTCATCATATACCGGGTGACACAGGATATCGGGCCACCCATGTAACTTCTGCATTCGTAAATGAATGTTTCTGAAATTTAGTACAGTTATCAGGGTGACCACTTTTTTATTATTTTATTGGTTACTTCCAAACCATACTAGTTAGAAGGTCGGGTAAACGCAGAAGATGTGTATCAAGAAGCATTATCTAGCGGTGAAAACTAATTAAAAATATCAGGGCCGGTAGTTCTGAAAATAAATTGTAAATAATCAAGAATCCCGAATCGATCGAATTTTGTTTTGTCATATCTGAAGAACCAGCAATTTTTCTCTATTCAACCTACCTTCAAACTAGTATGGATTGGAAGTTATCAATATACAATCCCATCAAAAAGTGGTCATCCCGTATAAGCAACCATTTCGATTTGATCACATTACAATCCAATATGACAGACTTTCGGTTCTTGATGGAAATGCCAGCAACTTTGTTTTTTCCAATGGAGAACCCTGTTTATTTTCAAGTGCAATGTTTATGTCAAATGAAATTTGTTCGAAGAAAAATTAACTAATTTTTTTCTCATTTCACCTCGTAGATAAAGAATGAGATGTGGCCAAGGCTATCCACAATAAGTCGCACATAACAAGAAATCCTAATTTTTCAGAAAAAATATTTTCTGCATCACTCATCGATGAATCAATTTGGAGACATCACATTTTGATTATAATTCATTTTTTTCCAATGAAACCCCTATTGGCCACCTAAATGTATCTCTAGGACACACATTAAGAAAAACAAACAAATTGTATATACCTATTCAGAATGCTTCAACTAGTTCTTGAATTCCCTGCAGTTGGAATGATTTTTCAACTAGTAAGCTGTGGATAACAACATTTCAAAATCTTGCTCAACTGATTGTGATAAATTGTGTCCCTCGCACGTAAGTCATTGTGAATTGCCTTGACTACCTCTCATTTATCCATGCACGATGTAAAATGAAAAAAATGTTCAATGTATTTTTGAAAAAATGATACATTTGACATAAAGATTGCACTTGTTTCAACCTATTGAACTTGGGTATATTATTTTCACATATCTAAGGGTGTGCTATTTGAAAAATCAAAGTTGCTGGCATTTCCAGAAAAACCAGAAGTACGGGATATATGGATTGTAATGTGATCAAACAAATCCGAAATGGTTGCTTATACATGTATAACTGTACAAAAATTCAGAATAATCCGTTTACGAATGCAGAAGTTACAGGGGTGGCCCAGTACCTTGTGTCACCTGGTATACTCGAATTACTATTTCGTATTTTGAACTTCAAAACCCTCAATACGAGTGCACAAAATAAAACATGATTTTGAGAATAGTCATGGATATTATTTCAGTTCAAGGAATAATTATATAATTACCGAATTAATTCACTAGGTATCCCTTCTCGCAGACACTCTGAATGAAGAATATATGTCATGAAAACTGGATCAGATTTGTCAATATTTTCATAAAATATAGAATTTATAGTTGCTCATATAGAGCGAGAAATCTATTTTTATATATCAAATCAGTTTTATATATGCGAGTGAAATCGACTTCGAAATAATAATACGTCATAGATAGATGATACTAGGATACTATAGGACTAGGTGAATCATAATAATTTCGACAAAATAATATATATTTCCTGTATTATTGACTTATATCTGTCACTGATTATATGCGTCACTTATTTGAAATATTATGGAATTCTCGAATCGCTTTCACTCAAACAAGTTATTTTATGAAGACGTATCAGAAGTAAGGACGGTTCGACCCTGCCCTTGAATAAAATTTTGAAGCAATTCTTGCGTTCTGGAAATATTCAACGAAGATTATCAACAAATATACATTTGTAGTCGTTGATCAGGTCGCTATTGAAATTGTTCCGCCTCTAATTTCGGGATACCCTGTATAAATAACAATTTTATATTGCCAACTTTTCATTTCATCAATACTCTAATTTTTCGAGAAATAATCAAGACAAATTCGCTGGATGTTAAGAGCAACTATCACAACTATGCAATCCCGAGCTATCTAGCTGTTCCACACTGTTTCACAAGCCATCAAGTGACAATGTATCGATAAAAGATTCGGTCTCGGATACAGCCCAGTCATCTTCTTGATTAGGACAGATCTCAGTGCCTCTGGTATGCCATGATGATGCAGAAAAAAAGGTGAACGCCTCTTGGATACTCGAGAGAAAAATTCATGTCGGTGTCACTTGATTTTCAATTTGGATTGTTGACGGTCGGTTATCCTTCAGATGACAATTTAGAAGAAGCGTATCTACCTAATGAGGTATCATTATGTGGGGAATGTATTTGAATATATACCATCAGGTGTGGACACTCATCAAAGAAAGGGTTCTTATTCGAATATTCTTCTTTGAACAAATAGTTTTTTACAAATATTGCTTTGTCACATCACACTGTCACTCGTTATACATGATACCACGAAAGCAAATAAGAAGGGTCAACAACTTGATTTTCTGGAATTATTTGAAATTGTCACATCGAAGTGACTATTGTCACTTTGAACTGAAGAATAGGCAAGAACTCTAATTTAAAAAAAGTACTTCCACATAGTACATGATATCCATTGGACGTCCGTTTCACGTTCAACTTTAGTCCAAACGTCCATGGATGTTGAATGGACATCCATAGTACAGTAAGATGCAATGAACATATCGCATCTGGACAGTGAGGGCACCTCTAGCTTCTGCAATAAGAGCGCTATGACACCATCCAACCGCGGCATGTTTTTTGCATCTGACTGTACGTGGATATTCTGAATTTGTGCATCCATTGTACGTACACATATTTTGTACAAGATAATACTAAGGTATTAGTATATATTATGATATTACTGATCTTGTTTATACACAGAAAAAAAATTTCGTTTGAATCTACAAAATTTTTGTGAATTCGACAAAATATGAGTGTCATATATCCACGACAAAATATTTTGTCACCGCAACAAATGTTTTTTGTCAGTTCTCAATTCAAAATTCATTTGATGTTCATTAAAGATTCAAATCAACAGGAGGCATTATGGTTGAATAAACAAATACTATTTTGTTTCTATAATACAATATCTGACCTCACGAACGATTCAGTTGATTGAAATGATGATATCATTCCATTCAAGTGACAAAATTTTCAGTTTTTCAGAGAGTGAATATGTAAAAATGACAATCCTATTCTTCGATCAACTAGATTGTATATAGAATCGACAAAATATTTTGCTGAATAATATTTAAAAAATCCAGTAACTGAATTTCAAAAGTAAGAGAAATTAGAGATCAATTTCCTCAGTTGATTCAAGACTATTAGCTTGTATAAGCGCCATGAGAAATTCTAGGACAGCCTAATATAATTATATAAACGGATGTTTTAGGTAGGTATATGTACACCACAATCGACGCGAGCGTAGGAAGTTTGGAAGAGAGGCCACCTGGTGGCAAAAATGCAACTAGATAATCATTCAACAAAATATTTGTTTGATATAATGTATTAGTGGGTTCTGTTCAACAAAGTCATTTGTTTGAAATAACAACATATTTCTTGATAGTGTCGAATCAACAAAATATAATGTTGGCATAATCAATTCAATTTTGTCGAATAGAGAAAAACCTTTGATTGGTTGCACAATGGAATGATAGTTGACTGAACAAAATATGATGTTGTATTTAGTTAAATATTTGTCAAAATCAATTTTATTTTGTCGAATAGACAAAATGCATATGATTGACTGAACAATAAGATAATAGTTGGATCAACAAAATTTGTTTCATATCAACTATAAATGTTGTTGAATGAAATGAACCTTTTGTTCAAGTAAGCAAATATTTCAATCAAATTATTTGGTCTCTTTGAATAGGTTGCTTATTCGGAATGAACATATGTTTCGTTGATTTCGCAAAATTTTGTTCAAATTAACAAAATTAAAATGACCAAAATTATTTTGTTGGTGCAACAAAACTTTTTTTCGTGTATAATTTCGTTTTCAACCCAAATGTAAATGTAGTTGGAATAGAATGATATATGTGCGTTTGATTTTTTGTGGTAATATGTTCCCAGTTGTATTTTATAGCGTGGTTGAGATCTTGAAGATTTTCCCAGATGTGTGATCTCCGTCTCGCTTCTTCATTTCTTCCACAACTTACTTTTTGAACTAGCAATTGATTATCACATCGAAGGACAATTGTCAATTTTAACTGGCACAATTAGTACTTTCAGAACGATATTAATTACCATTTTGAAGTAAAAAATTAATGTTTTCAGTCATTTCACGTGAGTATGAACTCCGGCGGTGACATTTCAGGTGTGTATATAAGTGCGAAATATTTTAGAGGGTGATTCATTGTGAGATTTTTTTGAAAAAGAGTACACATTATTATGAGATCCGTGCATATAAACATTGGTCTCAGCTTGCTTCGTTTAAAATATTTGAAAAAAATCGTTTTTCGTTAATAAATACTCAAGAGTCTTCCTCTCAATTTCATAAGAACTTGATGAAACTTATTTTTGGTGTTATCATCAGATTTTATTCTTTTTTTTTATCGCTTGGAGCGCACGAAAGGAAATCCCTATAATGTTCAAAGAACATCGTGCGTTCCTAGGGAGGAAAGGGACAGGAGGTAGGTATTGGAATTTTTTTGAACTTTTGGGGATTATATGTTGTTGGGAATACTTCCACATCAGGCAATGAATTCCAGAGCCTAGCCGTTCTATGGATGGAGGAGTCTTGAAAATAATTATTCCACAGTGCTCAGTCTCTGAGGAAACAATGAATATTCGATTTGACTCAGTCACTAATGACAAGTGGATGAGTGACTGATGACTAGTAAACGAGTCACTTATGACAAGTTAGCAAGTCACTAATCGCAAAAGAATGAGTCACTAATGATAAGTGAATAAGTCACTGATGACAAGTGCTGTGTTCACTTATGGTTATCAATCTGATATTCAATGGAACAGGTTGATAGTGGTAGGTGTAGATTTTCAAGAACACAAATATTCTTGTGGTTATTAACTTGTTTCCTCGTCCCAAATAGTATACAAGTTTTCACTTGCCACTATTAAAAATTCACTTAGGGTTAGTTATTTTTTTCTCCGTGGACATATGTTTGAGGTCGTAACTGAAATTGTAGTATGCTTCGAAAAAGTATGTAATGAGCCTGAGCTCATTTGGTTTTCTGAGGTTGAAAAGCTAATGGTGGCTCTATTGTGCGACTGGTTAATGATTATTATCAATTGTCTTCGATCATCAGGAGTAGTGTTCCAGTCGATGGCTTTTTGTGTTTCCTGACATTTTTGATACTGCTGTTGCTGGTATTTGTTCATGTTTTGAAAAACTTGCGACAATACTCGTTTTTAACCTGAAGGATTGAATGTTCATTCGTTCCTGATCACCTTGATATCTTTCGTTTTCTCCAGGTCTCCTCTCTTCTGTGTAAATTCTCTTCACTCCTTTTTATTTTCAACTCTTCCTTCAACTTCACCTCCTTTATTTGAATACAATTCCTGCTTTTCGTTGATATTCAAGAATCCGTAATATTATTGTTCATTCTCAATTCACCTTCCAACGAACAGCGAAGCTCTGGAACAATTGCCAAGGGAGGTGTTCTTCGAGGCATATAACCTCCAGAAATTCAAGGCGAACACCAATTCCTACCTTATTTCCCTTGGTTCTCACGATGTTGTCTGAACATTACAGGATAACCCTTTCCGTGGGAACCAGAACATAAAAGAAATATATATTAGTATATAGTATATAGGGGATCATTGAAGTGAAGACACACGAGTTGAAGGCTCTCAGAGCAATAAGACTGTCTGTCTGAGTAATCATAAATCCTAGCACCATCTAAGGGTGTTGATGGTGTAGAGAGCTGCTTGGAGATATAGTTGGGGAATGACCAGAGGCTTCACATCACCTACATTCAGATACATATACACACTTCCATTCTCGAGATATATAAGGATAACTTACGATTACCAACGTGTCTCTAACATATTGTGCATCCGGAGCTATACATTTGCCAACTTTCAATACCCTATACTCAGAGTTGACCTTGCTAGTATTTAGCCCGATAGTTTTTTTCAGAGTTTGATCAACGCTGTATAAAAGCAGGCGTGCATCGCCCCTGTTATGCAAAGACACCAGCCTCTCGAATTTTTGCAGCATCTGTTGTTCTTTTTCTCCTTTACATCAGAAGCGTTTGTGACTATATTATGCGTGAACATCACACCTTCTCAATGTGTTTCATTATACTAACGCAATAAAGTTCTCTCAAATCACGAACACAAAATCTATCTTACATAGAGAGAGTTATCAAATTTACATACTAATACACATGATTTAATGATTAGAGATTCAATAAATGCAGATCCTATCTTTGGTAGTAATCCTTGCATCCTTTTCGGGAATCAAACAATTGTTGCCAATTCTTTCACATCGAATTAGTAGTTCAAACAGTTGATCATCTACTCCATTGAATGAGCAGAATGCAACCAAATAAAGGTATCAATAACTATTCATACTACAAATAGTTTCCCAGCATTATCGAAAATTAATAGTACAATATAAATAAATTCTAAGGTTTTTTGAATGTTCTCCGAGCATGAAATTCAAACCAAAGTTTCATTAATTGACAATGCACAGGGCCAAATTAATTTTATATATGAGTGAAATATGAAATCCAGACGATGGATATCAAATATCAGTGAAAAGGGTCCAATTAGTGAGTATCCAAGCAACGAGCGACGACTGTGTATAGGGAATATACTTGGGCTTTAAATGAATGACAAATTATTACTTCTCAAGTATGAAAGTTGGAATCAACTGGAAGTGGGAATTGAATAGTCTCTTCTACCTGAATAGTCTGGAGTTTTATTCTGTCTTTCACTTTTTATGGATGCAGACGGTTCCTATAATTCTCAAGAAATATGCTCATTTGGAATCATGATAAATCTTGATGATAGCTGAAACGTTATTCTAGGAGAATACCGGGTGACCCAGGGTATCGGACCACTTCTGTAACTTCTGCATTCGTGAACGAATTTTTCTGAAATTTGATACAATTATATAAGCAATCATTTCGGATTTGATCACATTACAATCCAATATGGCGGACTTCCGGTTTTTCTGGAAATGCCAGCCACTTTGTTTCTTCAAACGGAACACCCTGTATATTCTCACATATTCAGGTTCAACTGGTCCAACAATTGCAATCCTTATGTCAAATGTCATTTTTTTTTGAAAAATCTCAAATTGAAATTGTCTTTTATTTTACCTCGTGGATAAATTAGATGAGGTCAAGACTATTTACAATGAGTCACACATAACAGAGGAACATAATTTTTACTGAAAAATCATCAACATAATATTAACTGAAAAATTATTTGTTTTGTCACATCGATGAATCAATCCAGTCACATCACATTTTGATCAAAAATTCATTAATTCCAATGAAATGTTCAAAATTCTGCCCATTTACTCTAACACACAACCTGGTCCTTTCAACTGTACACCTTATGACAGCAGTGAGTTCATCCACACCGATTCTTTGTACTGCTACCTGAATTCTCTCTTCCAAACCCTCCAGAGTTGTAGGCTGACGAGCATAAACTTGGTTTTCAATATGACCCCATGAATAAAAATCGAGAGGAGATAGGTCGGGAGATCGTGGAGGTCATCTCCAATCCATCTTTGTCCATATGTCTCAAGCAAATACTCCCGGACTGCTCTTGAATTATGTGGGGGAGCGCCATCTTGTTGGAAAGACATCTCTCTCATTTCCTGTGTTTCCCAGTGGCAAGTTGTCAAAAACATTCTGAACTTCATTCTGGAACCCGAGGTATCGTTGCCCATCCACACGTTCACACCAAATATTTCTTGAAATCTCCCCTGCCTCAAGAGCCTTGGATTCTGTCTCGCCCAGTATCTTGAATTATTTCGGTTGAACAGTATGTTGAAAGTGAAATTATTCACTTGCATATGATTCGCCAACAACCAGTTACAATAATCCAACCTTCTGATGTAGTCATCCTCATAAAGATGTTGTAAGTTATACTTGTAATCACGATAATGGTGTTTTTTTTTAAATTCTTCTAGCGCTTTCTCGAGTGGTATTCTAATTCCCGCGTCGAAGCGGTTAGATCAAACTCAACATAAGCTAAAACATTCATTTCTGCCTCCTCACTTACGATGAATGTAGTATTACGATCATCTTCTTCATTGTTGGGTTCTGTTCGGAATCTCCTCTCCACGTTGTTGAAAAAGGTTCTTTGTGGGTGTCTTCTGTGTGGGTAACGTTCAGCGTATAACTGACAAGCGGCGACACTGTTTTTAAGACATTCTCCGAAAATTATTAACATATCAACCTGTTCACTTCTTGTGAACCTATAATTTTGATTTTCCATTTCTTCTTAGTCTCGGAAATTAACCAATTCTCGAGAGTTCAGATGAAAGATGACAGTGAAACACAATTAGTTGACACGATTCAGAAATGTTGTTTTCCACAGCTTAGTTGAAAAATTATTCGAACTGCAAGGAAATTCATAAACTAGTTGTTGATTTTTGAATGAATTCAATTTGGTACTGCACCGAAAAACAAAAATGATATGTCATTTCTTTCCTTAATGTATGTTCTAGAGAGACGTGTAGGTGGCCCATAGGGGTTGCATTCTAAAAAAATGAATCTTTGATCGAAATGTGATTTGACTGAATTGATCCGTATAAAAGTGACATAAAAAATTATTTTCCAGGTGAAATTATGTTTTTCTGTTATGTTTGACTCATTGTGAATAGCCTTGACCACATTTCATTTATCCACGAGGTGAAATTTAAAAAAACAATTTTAATTTAAATTTTTTCGAGCAAATGACATTTGACATGAAGATTGCACTTGTTTTGACCTGTTGAACTTGATTATGTAAAAATATACAGGGTGTTCCATTTGAAAAACCAAAGTTTCTGGCATTTCCAGAAAAACCGGAAGTCCGCCATATTGGATTGTAATGTGATCAAATCCGAAATAGTTGCTTATATAACTGTACCGACCCCTCAGGGGCTCACAACTTGTGAGTACGGGAATGGTGAACCCAAGGTACCCTAGCCGGATATATCCACCATACTTCAACTTGTCTTGGGTGATATTCTCTTCTCTCTTCCTTTTTCAATCTATCTATCGGCCTTTTTTGGCCAACTTCTCTTTTCCTCCTCCTCTCCAAGCCCAACCTCACCATCAAGTGGTGTGGGGAGGACAGACCGCGGCCGCTCAACGGATGAAGCATTTTGGGACCATCTTTGCTATCTCCGGCCAGATGGGACAATTTGTGGACATCTGTGGCAGGGATGAGGCGATTTGCTGATATCTGTCTAGGTGGTCGAGGACTGGCCAAAGAGGCTCTGGCAACCTAATCCAAGCTGTGGGAACCCGTGGTGATGGATGAATGGCACCGAGGTATGGTGTCGCTAACGGGGCCTCTGAGAAACAGGGCGACATCTCAGAGTAAGTAGCATTAGCCCTGTGCAACGGGCACCAAAGGGCTGGACCAACCCCTTCCCCCGTCACTCGTAGGAGAAGGAAAACTTTTGGCCTTCTTCGTAGACGAGAACAGGGATCGGAAGAGCAATCTTCAGGAACCTGAACGAAAAGGGTCATTCATATTGAAGTGACCCTTAAGAAGCACCATGAGTCGTATATGGTACAATTGATAACGGCATTTAGGTAAGATACAATGGGCCACTAGGTCTAAGTGTCGTCGGAGACTTCGGTCAGACGAGCCTACAAACACACTTTCATATGAAGAATTGGACCCATATGGTGTCCATAAAGGAAATTACAGGGGTGGCCCGATACCCTGTGTCACCCGGTTTATGTTTGTATTCACTTTGACTTCAGTAATGACTTTTCGAAAATTCTCCATTGGCATATTGAGACGATGAATACCTGATTAGTTGAGAACACCATCACAATGCATACATTATGCACACATCATCTTCATTTTCAAGTAGATTGTCAAATCGATTCATGTATATGAAACTTCCCTGGTTACCATCACTCAAATGGATGAATTTCACGTATTATCTTTTGCTTCCTGATATGCACTTGCCATGTGACACATTTTATAGAGACAAAATACTGAAATAACTTGAGTGCTTCTGGTGTACCACAATTTCACACGTGTGGCTGAAATGTAAATAAACCTGGCTATTTTTGTTACCCAGTCGACGATGCCTATCAGAAATGTGTATAATAATTATTGACCTAGTTGATACACAATTGATGACTTCATGGAACGATAGTGAACTGAATGATTGATATTTTTGCGGTTCAGTCAAAGTAAATGAATCGAATGCAAATCGAAATCAATAAGTTTTTTCAAGAGGAAACGTTAGTGGCAGAGCAAAAAGTATACGGAAGGGCTTTCACGCTGGGTTGATAGTGACGTCAATACGTCAACACATACAGTGTTGCCAGTTGACCAACCCGAATATGGATATGTCTAGTGCTACGATCGTCGGACGTTATAATGTTTTTGGAACCAACTCAAAAGCCGTCCATTTATGTTTCAAAATCAGCACTCGAAGTTGATGAATGAACTTTAATATTTGTATTTAATGAACCATGAAAACTGATCAGTATTCACATCTACTGAGTGAAGATAATGAAAACTTCGAATTCAATTTTGAGGTTATCTAATCGTTAAATTGGTGAAATGGAATAGAAATTCGATCAATTCAATTCGATCGTGGAAAAATAAATAGTGGTGTATCTACTTATATTGGAAATTATAAAATACCAAAGAAGGGAAGAGTTGTATCTCGTGCAAGATAATTTATTCAATATTCGTTGCAAAGCGCTTTCGACTGTTAAGTGAAATAGACAACAAGAGTTGTTCTTACTTCAATATTCTCAATATAATTCATGAGGAAAACCCACAAAAAATCATGAAACCACTATGTCATTACAATAAACTAACACAAATCATATTTGGATCATTCGGACAACACAAAATATGATTATTAATACCATCATTCAACTTACATCTCTCACAGCAATCATTGGAAGTAATGGACCATCTTCTGCGCCTATACGCACTCAATGGTTTAGGCATTTTGAATAAATCGAATTACACCTATGATCCACAAATAAATCACAAACAATTCCTTGAAAGTACAAATTGTCAGTAATGAATAATTCGCAGAGATCAGCTGATCACAACAAATCGCTTCTAGAAATTGCAAATAAATCTGGAATTGGTGAACAGTTTTGCCAACTTAAATCGATAACGCGGTTCGCCCATTTCGAAAGTTACTAGTATTTTTGACTAGGGTACCGTTGGGAAGAGAATTGAACGCCCTTCAAAATGATGTACCTCTCGCCCCCCCATCCCCCTTCCCATTTTTTTATGTTCTGGTTCCCACGAATAGGGGTAACCTGTAATGTTCAGAGAACATCGTGGGAACTGAAGGAAATAGGGTAGGAATTGGTGTTCTTCTTGAATTTCTGGAGGTTATATGCCTTGAACACCTCCATTGGCAATGTGTTCCAGAGCCTCGCCGATCGTTGGATGAACGAGTCTTTGGAAAGAGATGTTCTGCAGGTCTCTGAAGTGACCACGAAGGAGTGCGAAGCCTCAACTCGACGGGTTAATCTCGCGGGGACTGCCAAGGGAGGAACAATTGTTGATATTTCAGAAGAGTATCGTCCATGAAAATATCTATGAAATAGAGCCAGATTGCCAACTTTTCTACGGTGTTCCAGAGAAGTGAGCGAGTTTGTGAGCGAGGCATCACCCACGAGACGAATTGCTCTTTTTTGGACAGAATCCAACAGTTCCAGGGTATGTTTGGGTGCTGCATTCCAAATATAGGAACAACTTTCCAGGACAGGTCAGATCTGTGCCTTATAGATCATAAGCAGCTGCCTGGAAGTGAAATAGCTCCAGGCCCGAAACAGAAAACCAAGTTTTTGGGATGCACTTTCAGCAATTGATCTCACGTGATTTTCCCAAGAAAGGTTATTGCTGATAGTAATACCAAGCATCGAAATGGATGTTTTCAAAGGTATGGTTACTCCTGACAAGCTTATGCTGGGCACAGTGAGATCGGCTTTTCTAGAGAAAAGACATGCTTGTGTTTTTTTTTAATTGAAATCTTCCAAGTTATTGGATACCCATTCGAGAATTGTTGCCAAGTCCGTATTCATCTTGTCAACATTTCTTCCTCGTTCGTTTCTGATTTGTCTGGCTGTTATTGGAGCCCTGGAAGAGAAGGCGGTATGGAGGGTACTATCATCCGCGAAGCTGTGTAATGGACATGAAGTTGCTTCCAACAAATCGTTGATATGGAGTAGAAATGATGTTGGTGCTAGAATTGATCCTTGCGGAACACCAGCATTTATATAAGAGAGTCAGATGAAGCTCCGTCGACCACTACATGTAGAGACCTGTTTGAGAAAAAACTAGCTAGAGATTTGAGAATCTAATGGTAAGATCTACTCCTCCTAGGGGGTTGAACCAAGAGAGCTAAAAATAATAATGCCAAGTGTCCTCCTTGAAAATGAAATCGACATTTTTTTTCTATTTCTCATAGTATTCACTGCAAGGAAGATATTGAGGGTGATGAGTTTTCAAAATATCACCCTGTACATATTTGAAAATATTTCGTCCTTCGAATTTCATGAAACACATTATATTCGTCCGGACATTCCACCACTTCATTCAATCTTGATTTTGGCTGTATAAGAAGATCTGGAACATCTAGTATAGAAGCTTAATATCTTAATATTCTAATCATCTATACTCCCTGAAAAGTCGAACCATCCAATATTCCAATTCAGATGAATAATGTGTATTGTAATTAATTTTCCAAAAATTTCGCAGTGAAAAGATTGATCAAATTCAAGAACCTCAGATGAACATCCTCTGTATCAGGCTTTTCTCTGGAAGTCTCTTCTTCTGTGAGTCATGTTTCATTTATCAGAATGACTCTTTTCTTCTCTTCATTGCGAAGCCCTGTTCGAATTTTGATTTATAGATCATACTTATTAGACGAGCGAATTTCGAGAGCAAAGTCGCTTAGTTTCTGAGATAAAAAAAACTGGCGTAGAACCAGGTTAAACTTGGTCCATTTCTTCAATTAGGTGGTCGTGTACACGAAATCACTTTTTACATTTTTTAGTGGTCGTGAACTTTTTAATTTCAAAAAACTCGAAAAAATTGATTGATATGTTAAACATGTTTTTTTACGTCTTCACCGTGGTCACCGTCATATCTCTCAAAGTAATTGTGGTTTCAGGCAGATTTTTTTTTCAAATTGAAGAAGACTCAATAGCGGTTCTAACCACCTACTTTGTGATTTTGATATATCTTTATTCGATCTGTTGAAATGATAACAAACTTGACATCGATATTTTTGTAGATGTAATTTATAGCAATGGATAAAAAAGTTTATTATTGGAAATTCGTGTATACATTATGCGAACAAAATGGGGAGAATGTATCAAAAAAGTTTTTGGAATGATAATTTTTCATATATGTATGTATATAAACAGTCAGCGATTTTATCAAAACGGGCTAAAATTGCGCTCGCGCGCGCCCGGCTCTCTTATTACCCAGTTTATGTCTGTCGACTACATAGGTAGCAGATCCGTACGTACGTTATGGTCGGACTTCTGATGGGATAATACCTTTTATTGTTTTTATTTCAAAATATTGAACAATCCAAATGATATATCAATCAATGTTTCAAACTAAATTGTTTCCTCCAGAATGATTAGTTCGTCAATTTCTCCTATATCTTCCCCAGAATCTTCAGTAACATTATTACAAAAACGACATTTACACTCTTCACAAAGTTTTAGGCCTTCTTTAAAACAACCACATTTTCGACTATCAATATTTTTGTCCAAACAAAAGATACTTAATGATTGCCGAACAGAACCAGGAATTAGTTTATCATTCGAAAATATTGGAATCCAAACGTTGTTATTCAAATTCCATCCTGAACCATCTGTATTTATAAGTGGTGTTGCTATGTTGCTGCTGTACCATATTCTGAGTTGATACATACACCTAAAATTTTAATAGTCAACTGAAATAGTGTCATCTTATTTCAATGTATATATAAGTATGTTCATAATGTAATTATATATAATTTTCACGTTCACCTCAAGAAGTGCTGGTAAAAGGCGCCTTCACTTAGGGGAAGCTCTGCTGACGGTTTTTTTAAGAACGTCAAACGCCGATTTTTTTCCTATTTTGAAAAAACTACTAGTTGTGTCGCAACCAGTAAAACAATGAAGTGCCAACAGACAAGACCACATTGTAGGTCTTAAACTTTGCGCTACTCTTTCAATTGAGATAAATAGTTTGCTATAGTACCGTGTCCAAGTCCAAGTTGCATAAATAAATTACTTTCTTTCAACTGAGGATCCGAACAAAAAAGTAATTGAGTAGAATCTGCTGAATTCAGTTCCATGTATAGCATGCAAAATAATCCTTGTATCTGCCTCTTCATGTTTGCTAAATAGAGCTTTAACAATTTCCGAATGATGTTTATGCATTGAAACTACTATTTCTGACATTTTAAATCCCCCAGCTATCATCAATATTTTATTTTCGTTTGAGTACTTTGCAGCGTTTTGTATTCTGTTGAAAAAATAAGAAGTAACTATTTAATTTTTATAAATTTCAAAAAGTGTCGATATTTTTGTAATTTTCGGCTACCAATAACGTTAAAATGTGGTACGTGTGGTACATTAGAATCTCCCCGTCTCAAACGTTCACTAGCTTCCACAGAATTTTCATTGTAGGTGTCAAAAACTACCACTGTTTGAAGTGCTTGACATCTGCGCCCAGCAGCTGTCAAAAAAGTCCTGCCTAAATCGTTAAAAGTTGAAACTTTTAACGCCTTGTACCAACTCAATAACGAAAAGATTCTGAATATAGGTTAGTTGGCTGAAATCAACTTATTTTTATCCCAGGAGTCCACATAGTCAAGCCATGTCCCAACCAGATTATTTTTATATATAAATGCATAAGATGCCTCAGATGAGAAATTATTTATTTGCAAATGAACCTCGAGACTCATCAAAAATTAACACGATACAAAAAATATTCCACAGATATCAAACTTTCCTTCTTTTTTGTACCAGTACTACTGCAGATAAGGCACATTTTTCTGATAACAAATGTTTGTGATTTAATCCGGCGAGACAGAATAATTTGAGGGTCCGGCCTCACTGTCATTTTGCAAAATACTATTAATATTTTGAAAGCTTGTGTACGGTTTTCGGCAGTATAAATGGTACATTATTTTTAGGTCACCATTTTTTTTTTGCGAAAGAATTTATTTTGACCGATTGCCTTGTCTCCTCTCAGCACTAGCTATTAGTGACAACAATCCTTGTATTCTAGGTCTTTGTACCACAGATTTGTCATCATCCCGCACAATATTTCCACAAATAATACACTCCATTTTCTCAGAGAAATTCTTATAAATACCCTGAATTTTAACTCGGCGCATGTAGATGTTACGCTGAATGCCGTTTACATCTAACTAATCCGCCCTCGGTAGCGCGTGCCGATATTGTGCGACCAATAAAAAAATCACTGTTGCTAAACTATACAAAATGGGGAAGAACTAATTAACTCAAAAACTTTTATCATATATGGGCTTCATTTGTTACGCTATATGTATACAAACATTTTCAAAAATAAAAAAGTTTATCGATTGGTGCAAATTATAATGCATAAATTTTGAATTCCATGCTCTCTTGATTTTTGAAAAATGAAAGAAGCATATTTTGTAAAATCCATCGGTACTGTTAGAAGCGCTATTGTGTTTAGTTCAATCTATTAAAAAAAACACTTTGATATCTTTATTGATCTCAAAGATATGACGGTGGAAACAAAAAAAAATACATTTCATTTTAAGTGCATTTTTTTCAGTTTTTTCTCATTCAAAAAGTTCCAGACCACAGAAAAATGTCGTAAAATACGATTTCATATACCTTGTAATATGGTCAACAAAACCTACCATGTCTGACCTGGTTCTACGTCAGAAAAAAAAACGACACGATAGGGTCTCGAATTTACTACACTATATCGTTTTCTTGTCATCTTGCTTTTTTTTCAATTTCAGACTCCCCAGTCTCTATGATTTCATAAAATTCGCTACAGAACCGTTTTCATGCCATAATCGACCACAAGACGTTCTTGTACATGTATCTTAAGTATATGTAGTATTCATAAAGATTCCACCCTGTATATTCGATATACATATCCGAAACAAGCATGT
The DNA here is from genome assembly GCA_918026855.4 of Phaedon cochleariae. Lineage (NCBI taxonomy): Eukaryota > Metazoa > Arthropoda > Insecta > Coleoptera > Chrysomelidae > Phaedon > Phaedon cochleariae. The sequence goes on along the minus strand of OU896720.1, from coordinate 15,605,345 downwards.
GATTTGATCACATTCAATGTTACATAAATTTTGTTATTGGTTTCCCAATGCATGACTCGGTCGGTTTGAGAGAAAACCTGCATTTCATCTCGGTATGTCGTGCAACACAGGACATCTTCTCAAATAATATTACTCAGTTAGAATAGTTAGCATTGTTTTGTAGATGAGGTGAAAGTCTATCGAAGTGTTTGCTACTTCTGACAACTATCGTACATAACTATATTCAAAGAACATTGGTCCATCAGCATTGCATTCGAATCGATACTCACTCAATAACTGGTATTCAGAGCGACATTATAATGAATAAATAAAACATATCGTGGGTCATCTCACGTAATGACGCATCTCATATAAATAGGAATTCGAGATACTTCTTCAAATGACTTATATTCTTATACACTATGATCTCACCAAGTGGCGTTTAGCTCAATATTCATTAGAGTTACAACAATACGTGAGATATATTTTTATAATTCATTGAAAATCTTAGCATTGACGTATCTCATAATCCGGTTTGCCGCGGTAATTAAAATATCTCGACTGACGTCTCAAGGTGCTGAGAGGGGTATTGTGAGGTATTGTAGATGTCGAATTAATTCCTTTGTTTCTCATCAATAAAAATGAATATTTGGAGCTGGTGTTCATTTGAATTCACTTTATATTCATAGCGAATCTAAGGCCAGATCGACAAACATGATCTCACGTAGTGACGTATCTCACAACATATTTTTTTCTCCGTTTTTAGCGATGCTTCTTCGAAATCCCACCATATCATAACAACTATTTTCAGTTCTTCCGCTGATAAATAAAAAAACAATGATCTTTCATGTACAAACCTCTGAGCCATGACCGGATTGGGTTGTTGAGAATCTTTGAATTGCACTCCTGTAGTGTTAAGAAAACTGAGATACGTCATTACGTGAGATGACTGTCGAAATGTATCCTGAGAAGGCTCGAGATGTATTCATGAAAGGCACCTCAGAAAAATAAAGGGGTTAGAATGAACTCTGGGGTAAAACACCGTTTTTCATCGCAAATGGTATATAATGACACGATAAAACAGCAAACATTGCTTTGCAACAAGCTTGTCTTTCCTCTAGAAAAGCTGATCTCACTGTGCCCAACATAAGCTTGTCAGAAGTAACCATACCTTTGAAGACATCCATTTCAATGCTTGGTATTACTATCAGCAATAACTTTTCTTGGGAAAACCACGTGAGATCAATTGCTGAAAGTGCATCCAAAAAACTTGGTTTTCTGTTTCGGCCAGGAGCTATTTCACTTCCAGTCAGCTGCTTATAACCAATAAGGCACAGATTCGACCGGTCCTGGAAAACTGTTCCCATATTTGGAGTGCAGCACCCAAACATACCCTGAAACTGTTGGGTTCTGTCCAAAAAAGGGCAATTCGTCTCGTGGGTGATGCCTCGCTCCCAAACTCACTCACTTCTCTGGAGCACCGTAGAAAAATTTTCGTGACATGGTTTCGAAGGCCATAGATGTTCGTGTTTGTGTGCTCACTACCTAACCCCGCACAAGTTTTGACCAATGGGGCGTTAGGTCCCACAGTGCTGGGGCCAACGAGGTACTCAATTCAATTAAGAAAAAATACGAGCGCTAACACCATCCAACAGTGATATGTTCTTTATATCTGACTGTACAAATTCCACTAAGAATAGTCAGGAAAAAGATGAATATTGCTGTTGGTCAAAATGTTCCTAACAATTTCACAGCGCAAAAAACTGAAGTAGAAGGGTCGGAGATAGAGGAGATTCCTTGTGCTGAAAAGATTTGTTCAGATCTTGAGTTGATCGATTATTCATCAGATGACTATATGATGCCAAATGTGAAGAGAAAGAAATTGATTAGGAAGAACAAATCATTGCTTCTACTTGCGCGTTAACTTCTAGTTCGAAAACCATTAGGAATCTTCTCACATCGCCTGATGTTCGCAAAGTGGGAGAATATGTTTTCTTTATGACAGTTAAATATATATCCAGGACAGAAAACTGGTTTCAATGACCAATAAGAGGTTATGATAAAATCTATGCAGAAATCAATAAAATCCTGGGAATAAGTGTAAGTATCAAACCATGAGCCATTATTACAAATTCCTCGGAGAGAATCTCATCCCGAGCTGAATCAGAAAGGGTGAGACTGGAATAATTTCTCAGACATGCGATAAACAATGATTTTGTTAGTTTTGTGTTGTTTTGTGAGAAAGTTTTTTCAATAATTTCATTTTCAGTTTATGTATAGCTGGTGCATTGTTCACAAAACAAAGGTTATGTTTCGCTCCAAAATAGCATTACTTGCTTTTTTAAAAATGTTTCTGAAGTTTTGCACAGTCTCCTTCTCCTATGAAAAGGATTTACTCCAAAATATACGGATAAATGAATTTGTTCTGATCAATATGAACTCTGAATTGATGGTTGAAATATATTTTTTCTACAAGCGTGCGTGATTCACCCTATACCCGCACGCAATTTAGTTTGGGAAGTGTCATTTTCCCGCAACAGTGCGGGAAAACAGAGATGTGATAAGATCGCTAGTAATATAAGTGGTTGGTGATGGAATATAAAAGTTTAAGTTTGTTTGTTGCAGTATTAAGTATGTATGTTCAGAATCATCCATCGAATTGTAAAAATCAAGAAATATTGAGAAATAAAAATGGATTATTATAAAAATCCCCCTATAGATTTGGATTGATCTGACGGAAAACGTCAATTTGTCATGCCAATCAAACCTCAAATAAGTTTGAAATTGTCGAAGTGACAGACACAGCGTTACTGTCATTTTCGATTCAGTGGAAATGCCACAATGTGATCAGAAACTTCTAGCTATAGGGATTTGATACAGATGCGTTATCACCAACGAAGTGTTAAGAAAGGTATGAGAAGCTATACACGCGTTTTATTGAATGGTGCAACAATAAAGAAATGAAAAAACCGAATGAAGAATAGGTATTTTTGGCTCATTTCATAGAAGTGTCTCGAACCTAGAGACCAAACTCCTAATGGGCCTGCTGGCTTCCGCAATGAACCAACATAATGCGTCAAACTGTGAGTTCACAATAGCTATTACTATTAATTAATAGATAGAGAATATATATCTCTTGTTAGTTGTTCCTATTTGCTTGAATAATTAATTGAACGATTCAATCAATTTCCTACGCTTGTAGAAAAAATATTGTTCCTAACTCATGTGGAAAGTTTCTTTCCGCACTTGTTAGGAAAATTACTATATTGGACGTTTTCAAAGTAAGTGTGAATTTACAGATATGTTTCTTATACAACTCATCGACTTTTTCCAACGAATCATACGCATTCGAATAAGAATGGTGTAAAATAGCCTCCTGTTACGGTACCCAGACAGCACCAGATATTCCATGAATCTTCCTATCATATTCCTCTTGGAATATTGGAATATTCTAGAAATAATCTGGAATATTCCGGAATATCTGTGGAACTTTCTCTAAATATGCGAATGAGAATTCCTCAGATGATCATAGAATATACCCAAAAGAATATTCTATGTTGAATGTTCCTGGAATATTCCAATAAACATATTCTAAAATTAAAAAAAGTGACCCAAGTAGGGATCGAACTCGTGACCTCAAGACTATCAATCTTTAAATCATTTATTTGTCATCATAGTTTTTACATCACTTCGCAAATTACAAACACATATAGATATGAAAGAAAATAAAACAGAACTCCTTCTGTGTGCTGTGTCCTCCGCGTGGTGCAGAGGTGGCTGATGTTGGCCAAGGAATGTGAGTGTATATGCGAGGTGTTAGTCACAGAGGCCTATCTCCTAGGGCCGAGCCCTTTATATAGGTAATTTCATCGAGGTCACCCAGGGGGGTGGGGGAGTTGATCAATCGCTCTCAGTGGTGAATAGGTTCTTCTTTGTGATGGAGGAAAATCAAAATTGGAAAAACAAAAACCTCCTTCTGATTTGTCTCGGCCAGACCTACCCACACCCTGCACCCGACTCTGGCTGTGAGGCCACTCATCATGGGCATGTCTGACCGAGTTCAGTGTCAGTTTGTCACTCCTTGAGTGGCATTGACACTATTTTATTTGCATTTTTTTTTTTGGGGGGGGGGGGGGTTGTGCAGTCCGGGCCCTCCTCAGAGCCCTGTAGATGTTGTTGGGCTGTGGGGGGGGGGGGGGCCCGACTATAGATTATCTGGCTCCTCAAAAACATCGGTTGATGCATATATCAGCCCATGTTTTTTGCGGATGTTGTGATGCCTTCTCGTTGTGGTCATATTCCGGGTAAGGTCACTTCCAGCGATGTGGTATTTGTAGAATTTATTGGAAATTTTCCGGATATAGTCACTGACTCTAGGCAAATTACCACATCTCTCGTGGAGATCTGCCACTCGTGAGTATCTATCACCGTTTGTGATAATACGGAGTACTTTGTTCTGCAGCACCTGCAACCTATTCATATGGGTAGGTGGGATGCTGCAGAACACCGGACACGCATATGTCATTACAGGCCTGATGATTTGCTTGTATACCAGGACCTTGTTCTCCAACGAGAGAGGGGAGGTCCTGGATATCAAGGGGTACATTTTCTTGATGGCATTTTGTGTCTTTTGCATCAGGTAGTTAGTGTTTTTCCAGAATGACATACGGGTGTCCAACTTGACTCCCAGGTATTTCACGGGGGTGATGTCTCTCACCTCAACCCCTTTGACGGTCAAAGGTCTGCTCAACGTAGAGTTATTAACTTTTCGGTGGAAATTGATAACTTCCGTTTTCGCACCGTTGATGCGGATCTTCGACTCGTCAAAGTACGGTATGATTCAAGACTATCAGAGTAACGCCTTGACCACTAGGCCAGTAATCGAATTGAATAATGTTATACATACAAATAATGTTATACATATCAAGTTCTTGTGAGAGCATTGTTCGAAATCGGATCATAAACACTTTTTGTTTCAAAATCCCCTTACATCTAATTGATGTTCGATACTCATATCTCTGAAATAATAAACGGTATTTATGTGTTGAGAAGAAAAGAATATTCATGGAATATTCCATATGAATATTCACCACCGAATATTCAGTTGAGAATATTTCATGAATATACCGCACAGAATATTCAGTTGGGTATATTTCATGAATATACCGCACAGAATATTCAGTTGGGTATATTTCATGAATATACAACAGAGAATATTCAGTTGGGAATATTCCTGGAAGATTCATACCTGAATATTCCCTGAACATGTCCGACTATTCACTTTGGAATATTCCTTCCAGAGGCATGTATATATTCTAGGAATGATCGATGAATATTCGGAATATACTCCTCATTTTTAGCATATTTAGAGAATATTCTATGAATATCCAGTGCTGTCTGGGTATATCTTATTACCCACCCAATTCATCGCACCGATTTCGGAAACACCCTGTATATGTATACACGCCACAAAAAGTTATATTAAATCACTTTTCTTCCCGCCACATGTTCCGTATCTGTCGTCTGTCTATTAATGTCACATCGCAATTAAGCTGTGACAAGCAACGAGCAGTGCTTTTATTTGCCTACTCGAGTAATTACATCCAGGCCGAGGAAAAGGAGGAGTTTTATGACACAAAATTGTCATTTCATCGTTAAGCGCTTATCGTACTTTTCACATCATAGTAAGTACAGGAATTGTGCCACGCCCACTACACCACCGTCCTCTCTATTCTCGCTAATGTGCCCTTTCTGATATACATCTCGGTCCATTAAAATAGAAACGCTTATTTGGCTAATGGCGTTTGATCATTGATGAACTGTCATGTCGTCGGCAATATATCGTCAGACTCAGAATCTGGCCAAACACTTTCACGAGGTTTTATTGGGGGCGGCACAATAAGATGGATCTTTCTATGGACCTGATCCATCCATCCAACCAGCCACAGATTCACAGGGTGTATTGATTATTCATGCACTGAATGAAAATGAAGAAGGAAAATCCCTAGAAACGAGCAAGTGCGCTAAACATACAGGTCATCCCTGGACCCAATCTACTTTCCATTTTCAGTTCAAGTTCAATCAATAGCAATTCAGCTACTCGTCACTGCTGCTATACATGAAGACAGGGCTCACATCTTCGTCCACTTGGTAGTTCATGAGGCTCGTGGCTTTTTTCTATCATATGGGGCACACGAGAAGAAATCCATATCACGTTTTAGATAAATCGTGCTTACCTAAAGAATATAGAAATAAAAGGTACCTAGGTATTGTAATTTTTTAGAACTTATGAAGATGAAATTTTTGTATACCTATCGCTAATTCAAAGTTGGGAACCAACTCCCCAGAAGTCGAAGCTTGTGCGGGGTTAGGAAGAGCGGGAATTTTACAATTTATTGTCGAACTCGAACCACTTCTAGTGCTTCTGGGTGCTGCCAGGATTACGATCATGAATCCTACATTTTGAAGAAAAATGCTCAGTCGATAGCCGGAATCGAACCGACAGTACCTCTGCATCGTGAACGGCTATCTAGCGAATTTCAGCGCATGACCAACTCGGCCACGGCGCCCATGTAGGGTAATTGTATATAAGTTCTTGGGAATACTTCCTTCGTCAAAGGATTCCATAGCTTCGATATTCTATTGACGAACGAGTTCTGGTAAAGAGTTGTTCGACTAGTCACAAAGTGAACGACGAAAGTATGGGCTGACTGGGCTTGTCTGAGTTCGTCTGGTAATGTTAGTAATGAAAGCTGAGATGTCTAGAAAACATTTCTTGAAGAAGTATCTATTGAAAAGTGAAAGGTTGCCAACTTTTCTATGATGTTTCAATGATGTCAAGGAATCAGTAAGTGTGGTGGCATCACCGACCAGGTATTCCAGATATCCCACCCGTTGAAAGTCGAAATCAGACGCATTTTGCTTGAACTCAAAACGAATAAGGCTGAAGGTTCTGATGGTATTCCACCTACCCACTGGGTAAAAAAGCATGCCAGTATCATCATATTCTTGTTACCTTGATTGCATATTACGTTATGATATAGGGCACAATGAAGTATCCAGTTCCTCCCAGTAACGTTGATTTTCCTTCAACATAACAAGAGCCCCTCCACGTTACACTAAGTTCATCGTATTGAGGTAACCTTTCTGTTCCAATTATCATTATATCAACGTAACTATTATTTCAACTGAATGAACTGAACGAACTGAACGAACTGAACGAACTGAACGAACTGAACAAACTGAACGAACTGAACGAACTGAACGAACTGAACGAACTGAACGAACTGAACGAACTGAACGAACTGAACGAACTGAACGAACTGAACGAACTGAACGAACTGAACGAACTGAACGAACTGAACGAACTGAACGAACTGAACGAACTGAACGAACTGAACGAACTGAACGAACTGAACGAACTGAACGAACTGAACGAACTGAACGAACTGAACGAACTGAACGAACTGAACGAACTGAACGAACTGAACGAACTGAACGAACTGAACGAACTGAACGAACTGAACGAACTGAACGAACTGAACGAACTGAACGAACTGAACGAACTGAACGAACTGAACGAACTGAACGAACTGAACGAACTGAACGAACTGAACGAACTGAACGAACTGAACGAACTGAACGAACTGAACGAACTGAACTGGTTACTTATCCGATTCGAAAATATCGTCGTTGATGTGATCGTTATTAAATATATATTATTATTTTTAAGAAACGACACATAGCTCATTATAAAGTCATGTGACGAGACGAAACACAATATTGGCAAGAAAACCGTTTCAGTATCGTTGTATACTGGGACGTTCGAATTGCACATGATATATTCGTCACTGTAACATTTTTATAGAACGTAACCATTGTTACTTTGCGAATAACGTCAGCAAACATGGTTCTCATGTTCTTCGCTCTGTGATGGGTATTATTTTCGAAAAGTGTTTACCAGAATTGGAAAAGATTCTCTCTCAGGCAGATCGCTACATGCGGTGGTATCGTCTGATACCATAGCCTTCATTCCGACGTTCCACAAGGATCAATTCTGGCACCAACATTGTTCTCAAGAAGAACTCACGACGAAGGCAGGTCAAATCTCAAGCCCATATTACCTCTATAGAAGGACAGAACCTGATATATCAATGTCATGTGCCACCATTCCCAATATGTCCACTTTAATATATATACAGGGTGTTTCAAAATTTGCCTGCCAAACTTCACCAGCGGCTTCTACGATGAAAAATAGGAAGGAAAGTTTCAATGAACATGAGACGAGAAATGTCTCCTGAGGGAGCAACGGCCCCCTGAAAGGGGGCTCTTGGAGATGATATTTCTTGAGTATTTCCGAAACTTCGTGTGATAAAAAGATGCAATTTGCTACAAGAGCTTAACTTTCCATGCCCAATGCAGTGAACATGAAATCATTTCAAAATTTCACTCAATATTTTTAAATCGATTTCCCTCGAAAATGATACATCTGATCGATGCGGAACAGGAGCACCTCTTTTTTGTCATATGGGTTTTCATAATCCGAGATTAAATTATCGAAAAATATTCATACATACATTCATTCAACACATTTTGAGCAATATTTAATGTAGTCTCACCCTGTATTATACACTCCTGAGTGAAATTTTGAAATCATTTCATCCTCACTACATTGGGCATGAAAATTTCAGTACCAAATTGAATTTTTTTTATCACATGGGGTTTCGAAAATACTCAAAAAATATCATCTTCAAGAGCCCTCTTCCAGGGTGCCGTAGTTCCTTACGGAGACATTCCTCGTCATCTCGTCTCATGTTCATTGACACTTTCCTTCCTATTTTTCATCGAAGAAGCCGCTGGTGAAGTTTGTCTAGCTAATTCTGGGACACCCTGTATATGCTCGTTATTTCCATCAGCAATACTCTTTCATGGAAAAATCATGTTAGATCCATCGCGAAACCTGATGCCTTACAAAAACCAGGATTTCTATCCCTTACTGTACATCTTAACAGATTCGCATGATCTACGCAGCACAGAATAAATACTGTCTCCATAAATATGGGGTTCAGCACTCAAGCATACGCTGATGCTCTTAGATTAAAAACAGAAAGTATAGCAAACCTATTAGATAACAGTGCGATCCAGTATCAGATGTAAAACATCTACAGGGGCAGAACGAGGATTATCCAATGAAGAAAAATAGATCATTGCTGAACATGCAAAGTTTTGTTTTCTTGTTATATATTTGATTTGAAATGAATACTATTATTCCTTCGACCAAGTAAAACTCTACAGCAAGAGTATGTACTTTGGTCTCGAAAGAAATTGTCGATGATTTTGCTCAACACTATACTATAGCTCTTTCATTTTCGACAGCTAATAGAATCGACAAGTAACATTTGACCTATTTGAAAAAATATACAAGGAGTAGTAAAAGGTGTATGATTCCCAAACAGGTCAGCCGATATAGATATTTTTTCTTGCCATTGGAAAGGAGTTCAGAAAAACTTACTGGAAATACTTCAATCAATATATTATTTTTTGCATTTGTTAAGATGTCAGTGTTTATTTCCTTCTGAATAATTTTTGAGATGAGGTCATGACAATAATGGAAAACCTGGGTATATTTGCCATTCCGCTACCCCAATTGTTTCGTAATGGCAGTGGTCGCTGCAAAGGAATTCTAGAGGTGATTCATTGCCAAATTTCAATGAATAAAGTTCATGTAAACATTTATCCAAATTGGCTTTGTTTATCAAGCTACAGGATATTGAAGTTGGAAGTATCGAATGAGTATTAGTGAGTATTATGAGTTTTTCACTATGATTAGGTAATATAATGGAACTGGGGAAAAAGTGGCGTGATGCAATGATATTCGCCATAAATATCAATAAGGTATCCTACTTTGACGCCACAGGAATTATTATATAGAATCTAATTATATCAAAAAGAATGTTATCATTGATAAAACCATCGATGGTTTCATTGAAATTCAGTAAAAAAATTCTTATTGAAACAAAGAGGTTTTCCAAGGAAACATTGTTAGCCAAATACCGTTACCACCGATACAACAAGACCTGCATGCTCCGTGGGTGACGTCACTTAGTCAGGCCTAACCAGCGGCTCGAAACGACAAGCGCTTATAGCGCTATAAGGCGACCGCGTATTTCGATTTTAGTTTTAGATCATCATTGAGCCGATTTTGCTGTTTTTTGAAGGGCTTCCGGTTAAAAAAGGATGCCAGTCGTCAACTGAGCCCGTCTTCGCACCGCATTCGATTGGAAAAAACGAATTTTTAATGCAAAAACCAAGATAAAACACAAATATCCACCTACAGCAACCCATTCGAATTAGATATATTGGCAAAAATTGTTGTGAAGGTAAACTTCACACCTACTTATACAGGGCCCGCAGAACATGAACTTATCGTGAGATTGATCGAAAATGGAAAATGTATTTTATTTTGATTGACATGCCGTTTGTTACAATCACCTATATTTATCTTGGAGAATTCCTATTACCTGAAAAAATAACCAGTGAGTGTTTTCAATTTTCTGTTGTTGGATTTTTCACCCAAGTGGATCGTTACACTTGAAACCGTAATTTTTAAGGGTAAAACTGCATTTATCATGCGATGGTTGTTTTTTTGGAAAATTTTTTTCGGTACTCACGTATTTTTGTCTGATAAACCGAATTTTATAATGAAAATGTGAACAAACCACTATTTATTGGGATATTTCAAGAAAAAGTTCGAAATTTCGCCTTCTTTCTCCCCTATTGTTGGGGGCATTTAAAGCTACTTGCTCTTATTTTGGATTTGGACACTTCATATACTCATGATGTACTTCGATGGCACATTTTCATATAGAAAATTCAACAGGAAATCTGATTTTTATGGCGAGTTTTTCATATTTAGTGAACAAGCATTCCAGATGACGACAATTAAATCAATAGTCAATCAAAATACGAGATTACAAATGTCGGTAGATATCTTTCGAATGACATTACACACGCCATTATGATTATTTTGAATGATATTCTTCCTTCTTTTCACTAAATATGGATTAATCTCAAGAAAATTATATTTATAGTTGAATTATATATAAATTGTCCAATATGATGAAGAAAGAAGGAAAATTTGTTCTAAATGCCATCCAGAAGACAGGTGAAAAAGAAGGTGAAATTTGGAACTTTTCAGTCAATATCATGATAAATATCATGATAAATGCAGTTTTACCTTTTTTGAGTAGAGTGTTTGTAGTTCATGTTAATATGATAGTTGCAATTTGATCATCGGAATGAATTCTGCATTTATTGCCACGAGGCAAATGACCGTTTTCAGAAAGAAATTTGAGAATGAGAATTAAAAATGCCCGTTTATTATGAACATTCAAGAAAATTTCCTCGAATTCAGAGATGATTTTGTTGACTATAATATACGAACACAAAACTAACTGCACAATCAAAGCTTTTTTATTTTTCCTCTACTTATACTTTTTATGAGAGAGTAATTGTCTTCTATTATTAATTCATCATTATAAATTAAGCTCTGTTTACTACTGAACTTAGATAATTAAATGGAGTAAAATCCTCGCGGTGAATTGCATATACTTACCCACATTTTCGATAGCTCCTCGTCCAACGGGAAACTAAAAGCATGAACTTTTCAACCACCCACATAATTCCCCCGACAAAAGAGAACACAACACTTGAGAGGCATTGTTATTTCGCCGATCATAACACAAAATATTTCACAAAACAGTAATTTTTCCGCCAATTATTTTGATGAATAAACGACAAAAGAATTCGGGACCGTTTCAAAAACATACGTGAATCACCGATGAATTAACACGAACTGACGCGTTAGTCGACAAGCGATAAAATAAAACACTGGCCTCACTTGGCGACGTCACGAGCTGTTTACGTCAGAGTCTGCAGGCCTTGTTGTATCGGTGGTAACGCAAATACCCTGTAACTCGAATACAAAGCAGGGAACAAAAAAATTATTGCACTTTTTTATGAAATATGACAAGAAACCAGACCCAATATTTTTTCGTATTCATTCATACACATCTTGTACTATTAAAAGTAATACTTCATATTTTATCTCCGCATGCAATTTCTTCTCCTGATCATGAAGCGAAATTAATTATAAAAAATACTATCATCAGAATCCTTGCCTTTTAAAGGACAGTATAGCTCTTAAAGCAAATCATCAACAAATTAAATTTTCTTCAGCATGGATCAGTTATAGGTATTGTTCTCATATAATTTGGCAAGGTGGAACTCTTTTCACAACTGAATTTAGAAATATAATTCATCTAGATTGTATATATCATCAGTACTCAGTAGATTGAATATTCAATTACCTTTCAACGCATACATGGAATGATGGATATTTAATTTGGATAATGGGACCAGTGGTAAATTGTCGTGTTCAGCTTTGAGTAAAGAAATTTATAGTACACCCATTGAATTCACTAGGCACTCTCTTTTACATGTGTTTTATGTAAATTCGAAGGGGTTCAGCCAAACTACCCGTGAGTAAATTTGTTTTAGGAGAATTTGAAAAGACCACAGGGAGTGCAAATGGTTTTCAACTTATGAACTTTTACAGTTTTTGTGTTTGTACTGCGTTCGGCAAACATTTCCTTTTACCTGCATTTGTGTTATTGGAAGGGGTCTGACTGCTACGTTATTTCAAAGATATTCGCTTCATTACGCAATTCGTTTCTCCTGTTCATTCATGGAACCTTCCGCATTGAAACGAAATTGAATTAGTTTGAGAAATAAAGAATGTTTATTTTACATTTCCAGTTGCACTTCTTCGTAATATCAGGAATACATGTTTTGACGCCGTTAGACACGACTCATGAATATACAAAAGATACAAAATGAACATTATAATGTTGATAATTACGAATCTGTCGAAATAGAAATGCTATTTGAACAAAATGAAAATTAGTGATTTTCTTACCTAAATTATTACGTATATAACCATCGTTATCATTAATTATCATAGGATCATTCCGAAAAATTGTCGAAAGGGACACACTTACACACACAGTTGAATGTCGCTATGGAATACGGTTAAATTTAATTTCATATCGCGATTATTTCTTTATAACTATGAGTGCTGTAAGTTACAATTGCTTTGGAATAATAAACTGGTCAACATTGATAACGTCCTGCTCCAAAATATAGCCTGAATTCAAAGTAGAATAACTCACGAATTTCCTCACCAATTTGAAATCGGTTTCCACTGATGATTAGCCTAATGTCTTGACAGTTTGTTGTGGCAATATAAAACTTCTGTTATTTCAGATAACATTGCTACAGGGTGATAATTGAATGGGTGTAAAATTGCATCACCTTACCGTTTGAACAGATAATTTTTTTCATTATTTTTCTCACCTGTATCATCTTGATTGATACTTTCTCTCGAAACATTACCGGAATTTTCAAATTCAGAGCTTTGATAATCCTGTTATGAATATTCATTCAGAATGATGCATTTTTTCGACGATTAATTGAATGAAATTGAAAGTTGGAATTCGTTTCCGAAGAATAAACGTTGTATGTATAGTCGTCGGATATGTGATCGTGTTCGAACACAGAAAATTCTGAAAAAGTCTATACAAAGTGATACAAGAAATACTGAATGATGAAATGGAGAATAACGTAGTCTTCAGTAGATGAAACATAATTTTCTCTGTGTTACTAGTGGAATAATGGAGTGTTACTTCGTCATGAGGATGTCTGGTGTCTGACCTCGAAATGGTTTTGTAATGGTGTATTCTGATAGATGGGATGAAACCTATCCAAGGTGATGACATAATAAAATACCCACAAGTGAGTTATTCGATGAAGCCAGGTGAAGCAAACAATTGTAGTTATCAAAAAGAACACCTATAGCCAATAATGTCTCTGTATAACTCCAAGTAAAAAGTACACTACCCACAAGTGAGTCATTCGATGAGGCCAAGTGAAGCAAGTCACTTGTACTTATCGTACTGAACGCCTAGCCAATATTTTCGTTGTATAACTGCAAGTAGAAAGAACACTGAGGCCAATAAAATGAATATTCTGTCTCTAATGAAGCGTTTAATATCAGTAGGTTACATGTGTTCCTGAAATTACATTAATACCAACAAGTGATCAGATTCAGAAATAACATTTTTCTTGTGGCTAATGAAGCGAGTACTTGTCCCATATAGTATGCAAATTTTTACTTGGTTGTATGCAAATTTTACTAGCTGTTATCAAAGTTTTTTTCCGTGCACCTACAGACCGGTTTCAAGCCCATTGGCTCTCATCAGTCTAGGGTAGTCTCCAGCTAGCAGTCCTAAGACCGCCAGCTAAGCGCAACCTGGCCCAACAAAAGTCAGGTCGGCACGTTATTTCCTCAGAGGGGTCTTTCATATACAATATGAGTAGAAAGAAAGGAAAGAAACACTCGAAAACTGTAATTTTCACACTGATGGGAACCAAAGAGCTCGAAATCGATATGTAGGTGTCGAGCGTAACCTGGCTAAATAGAAATCGTTAGGTATACAGGAAAGAAACACTTGCTTCCGTTCATACGAATCGATGCATAGATTTTGGAAGGATGTAATTCAAAGTTCTGCGTGGCATTAGCCAGGAGAATCAGGAGATAAGTTGTTTTTCTTCCGTCGCCTACCATTGTTGTTCATTTAATGAACATTTGTAGAAATGACTTCGAGCTTTGTATCTATTGATTCAACATTTCATTTCACTTTGAAGATTTTGGCTTTTCCGTGGTCCTACTAGGAAGTTTATGCAAGCATTCTTGTCATTATATTTCAGGACCATAGAGCTTTGCAGGTAATTTTACCTGATGTCCGCAAGTTTCAAAATTGGTGAACATAGAATACCTGTGGGCTTTGCATGGCTGTGTCTACGACACTAAGCAGTCTTTCAGTTCAGGCCTGATTGCCTTGACCCACTAGCAGAGGATTTCAACCACATGTATCACAATAGGAGCTACCTTCACAACCTAAGGGAATGTCCCAAATGTGAATAATATGCATAATATATATCACAGTGTATCACAGTACAGTACACAGGTGTTTATCGTTCTCGATGAAATTCTTCTATTTCAAAGGACATAGCTATAATAAAGTGAAATGAATTTCATATCATTGGGATCCTATAGAGGTTCTTCATCGGATGACAAAATAGTTATCATAGAGACCCATTGGAAGCTCATTGGTACTTATAGGCATAAGCAAAAAGTAAGAAGATAAAAGTGTGATAGGCTTTTTTCATCTCTCATTTTTATGTAATCCTTGTGCTTTTATTATGCACAAAAACCGAATGCTGAATTAAAACATTGTTGCGATTGTGAATAATTGATAAGTATACGGAAACCACCAAGTGATGTTCAATTCATATACAGGATGATGATGAATTTATACAGTGTAACAGCTGCCGCACCCCGTCCCATCTCAATGAAGGCTAGATGTAAATCATCTTTCAAAAAAAGTACTCCATATCCTAACCGAATTATCAGTATTATAGAATGATATAAGTCTTCTGAAACAAGAATTCAAAGATTCTAAGAGTTCTGGCATGGAAGATATACTTACTGAGGTTCATGAACGTGCAATAGGTTCAAAAAACCTGATGCTGTTCAATGTTGATGAATCGAAGCCAAAACGTCTGGAAGCCAAGATAGCCGATGACAAAAAATTGTCATTCAAGTTTTCAAAACTATTGGGATGGAGAGCAACGATCTTACTAAAGTAATCCGTATTGATCGACAAGTTTATAAGTCTAGGCCTATCAAGATTATTTTCTCAAACTCAAATTCAGTTGGTCGAGCTCTTAGACACAAATATAGATTTCTTGACACATAATTCAGAATTCCTTCAGACAAAACCAAATTGCAGCAAGATCAAATGAGAAAAGTTTAGGATGAGCTGAAGCAACGTCGAGATCGAGGTGAGCAAAATCCCACTATATAAACTATAGACGAAACATTCATGTTATCGAGGAAGCAAGAAAAACTGAGGAACGACTCCTTCTCATACGTCAAATAGTTATTTTTTATACAAGGGAAAAAAGTTGTAGATTTTAGCTCCAGGTTGTGTTGTTACCCGACGCGTAGCTCAAATATATGAGATTTCACTGGTGATTTCTATAGAGATGACACTAAGTTAAATCATCCACATTCCTTCTGATTTTTTTTTCTTCGAACTCTAATGATGAAAGGAGTCTAGCTAGAGTTAGAAATATTTTCAATTATCTTGTTAGTTAATGAAAAAATACGTTGGTGAAGTCTAACTACTCTGTTTTTGAATATATTTTTGTATGCAAATGCTCAAGTATATGGTATCATTTTTCCGTACGTGTCACACTTCCACCATAAATGATGATAGTCAGTGGCCAGTCTCGGGAACTATCTTCTAATTCTTGGGTCAGTACCACTTACTATAACACAGCATTGATTGACCGATTGTATTTGAAAACATACACAAAATAGAGAAGTAGACAAAACAAAGGATGTTAAATGCGTGGATATATAGTTAGATTCGTTTCTAATGATCTTTGATGAAGTTTTTATAGGTAGGTAAGTGAATTCACAACACAAAAGTGGAAATCTCAATCAGAACGCTCAGGAACGATGACCTCACAACTTCATCATATCGAAATGAAGTGTACGGTAGGAACGATATAAATCGCGATGTTTGCTTTGATCGTTCTCGAGATGTCTCGAGTTAGCCCGAATATCGCAGCTCAACTCAAGTTTTAGTTATGGCTTATACATTTTTGTGCTGTGAATAATAATAGACTATTTCTGATAATGTACTATCAGTTGTGGCAAATAGATAGCTGTTCATAGTAACTCTAGAGTAAAAGTTTATTACCCCAACAAGAACCTCTGATTAATCGAATGGACAGCACTGTAATAATTTTGTCGTAAGCAGCATTATCATCGATGACAAATAAAGAGGTGCAAGTAGCGACGTTTTTTGTAGAAAATAGGGATATTTCGTTGTTAATATTTTTAATTACCTGTACTAAGGAAATTCCAACTAGGCGATTTACCTAACCATGTTCTCTCAGTGTATACTCTCTCCGAATAAAATTGAATACTGATGTGATCCAAAAGTCCTCTGTCCGTTTAGCGGGGACGAGTAAAGTATATCCTTCGTCAGATGTTCAACTCAATTATTGATCAAATATGGCGGTCTTCCCACCCTACATTCTCTATTAACCCTTCTGCGTTCAGGGGTTTTATAATTATGTACCAACCCCCATATTAGGTCCTTACTATAACAACCCCATTATATTTATGCTTATGCGAAAATTCCACTCTTATTGACGAGCCATTGTATTTCGATTCAGTTTTCGAGAAATCCCATATAGACTTGCTGTGTTGTCTTTGATTCTCTTGCGATTCTTCTTTTATTCCTGTCAACAATATATTTCTTTTGTTATTCAGGACAGCGTGATTCGACTGCGTATTCCGATAGAAGAAAGTGATCCTATCCTGATTATGTTTTACAATACAAAAATATTGATGGTGATATTTTAGATAATAATTATACTATTTCATGGTCATGAGTAACTAATATCTGTATCTATAAAGGGTGTTTCATCGTTGCGAATTACAGGGCGGTGAAGTTGATTAGAAAAATTGAGTTTCGTTGAATTGCCCATGAATCGAATTGATGCCATTATTTTGTCGGTTTTGCAGAAAAATGTGTGTGGCGATGAAACCTTCTATTTTGTTGTTAAATATAGAGCAGAAACGAATATTGAAACTCGATGAGACTGTTTTTGAGGAGATAGATTATACAGGGCGAGTCATTACTATTTGGCACATAGGCTAAAGGTGGATTGTTTGGACGAAAATATGGCGATAGGACTGAATATATCTTGATGAAATATTGCTGTGCAAAAAGATACAGGGCGTTTCAATCGAAAAAGTATCGACTATAAACT
This sequence comes from Phaedon cochleariae, assembly GCA_918026855.4. Taxonomy (NCBI): domain Eukaryota; kingdom Metazoa; phylum Arthropoda; class Insecta; order Coleoptera; family Chrysomelidae; genus Phaedon; species Phaedon cochleariae. Next base: position 15,587,396 of record OU896720.1, on the reverse strand, counting down.
CGTACCAAGATCTATTCATGATAAGATATGTAATATACGAGCAATAATTATCTGACAGTCCAAAGCACACTATTCGTAGATAAAATAATATTTGGAATCCCCTCCCAAGACTTTGAAATGTTCAAATGATTTTTTATAGAAAACGAATGAAACTATGATGTTTGAACAAGAGCATCAATGTAAGGTATGAAAATCGTGTTCATGACATATTTTTCAATCAATATCACTGATGAAAGGTTTCGTGGCGCCAGTCACTTCATTTGTCAAATAATACCACGACAAAATTGTATCATACTATATTATAAGTATCATACTTTTTTGTAGTGGCGATATCTGATATAGTATAGTATTATATGAACAATTTCGTAGTGGTATTATTAGATGAATGTCGTGACTCGCGCCTATTTTACTAAACGTTTGGTATTTAATACCGTATATCCTTTTCAGTGTATCAAACGATTTCATCATCAAGAATCATTCACGTGGTGCCCCCTGCATGTAACAAACTGTGAAATACTATATGAAATGATATTTTCTGTATGAAATCATGCTTCTTTGCCGATTTTGATAAGCTGAAAACAGAAAAAATCAACTTTAACGCTCTGTATTTATTTCCACAGCAATATTTTATTGAGGCATATTTGTTCATATCGCCATATTTTGGTCCAAACAGTCTGTCCCCAGCCCATTTCCCAATAAATAATAAAAATACACAAAGTTATCCCCACGATATTTGATGTGATTAACACATCATTCAAAATTGTTATATGTTTCGGACATATATATGTCCATCCCCAGCCTAATCTCATAAATAACATCAATTTCATGGGGAAAAAAGATAAGTCGATTTTTTATACAAGTAATAATGGACGGGGATTTTATTCCAAAACTCCATGGAGAAACCCATACATAATAATACTTCACTCCACTATTCTTTTTTATCTCTTGGAGCGTACAAAACGAAATTCCATGGACTTCTCCTAAAGATCATGTCCTACTAGTTATGACTCACCCTGTATATCTAGGAGATGGAAGGGAAGTCGTTGCTGACCAGTTAGAGATAGAACTAGCTTGCTTGTAAGGATCGCAGCAGAAGTAAAGGTGGACTCATTACAGTTTGTACATAATATGATCAAATCTCGAAAATGTTTAATGGGCACATATATCAATTTCTATTTTGTTGTCTCCCAGATGATGTAAATATATATAAAAATATACATTTCCGAAAGCTCGGACAAACTATAATGAGTGCATCTCTACTCTTACTGATGCAATCACAAATACCGGCTGAATTAATCCCACAATCCTCCTCAAAATAACGAAATCTCATATTCTTCCATCATTATTTTCTGATTGGAAACAAAAATCCACAAATTCGTGTTTCTTGCCGTTTCAGCGGTTCATTATGGTATTTATATAGGTATTGTATGTTCAGAAAGCTCCTTGCGTCATACCCATATTACCTGAACCACTCCCAGGTAACACGGAACTCTCCGCGATATCTCAAGTAGTTATTTTCAGGATCAAAATGCGAAATCCTCCTGCGAGGTGCCAAAGATCACTATAGGCTGTCTCCATAGAAAATTCTCTGTGGAGTCGTCTGGAAGAAATCGCGGAGATCTCGACTCAGATTTGGAATTTTCCTCTTTATTGCGAATTCCTATAAGGTTATCTCTAACAGGAAAGGAATAAGCATTTCTTTCTGCGAGATTTTAAGGATATCCTAGACGTAACAAAAACGTGAATTTCCCATTGCGAACTCGTGAAGTAATCACAAAAATATAACCTGAATATTCAATGAATATTTATACTAAGAATATTAAGTTGGTTTTCATCAGTGAAACAAAATATTCAATCAACCTTTGAATACTAGGTGTGCCAAGTATATACTGATGGCAATATCTAGCTTATTTATCAAGATGACTCAATAATGAAAAAAAAAATTAAATTGCATTATATACCCTTCCTAATGATTTTTGAAAAATGTTATACATTTGACAGCCTTCTGCTGGCTATACTATACCTACTTTTTATTTTCAAATCAATGACATATTGTCATTGAAAATTGCATGTCAATCTATTTTGAAAATAACCATCCCTAATAACACACTTATGTCCCATGGATATCCTTAGGACGTCCATGGGACGTTCGAATTTGGTACCGTGAACGTCCATTGGACGTTTGTGGGACGCACAAATGTCCCACTTGAGGAACAACTAGGGACGTCCTTGAGGGATGTCCCTGGGACAACTATCGAATACCTAAATCCTACAGTATTCCTCATCAAGCACTACAGAGGACATCCTTAGGACATCCATAGGACAACCTATCAGCAACGCTGAGAAATATCAATTGGATGTTCATAGGATGTCTCAGGGACGTACAAATTATTCTTGAATTTGAAGTTTTCTGGGTCACTCTAGGACCAGATCTTGCATAACTGATTAGAACATCTAGTTGAGTTGGTCCGTAGAAGGTCCCAAAAAAGTTTCCCAAGGATGTCCAATGGACTTACGTGAAGGACATTGACAAGGAGTACTTATAGCGTACGAGCAATCATCCGTCGGCGAGGTGTAAGTTAACGTCCTCGCAGGGACAACATATTGAAAGTACCGACTGGGACTTCCATAGGACGTCATTTCTAGGACATTGAAAGAGTACAGTTCATGTACCAATTTGGACATCCGACGGATATCCCTAAGGGACATTCGAAGGTTGTGAAACTCTGAAACCATTGTATTTCGAAAACTAGGCAAGTTATTACAGATGCGTACCAGGAAAGCAAAATGTTACCAGTAAAATCATTCAAATAATTTCATAAACTGGAAATTTTTGCTCACAATAAGTTTTTAGACCATATTCTATATAGAGAAGCTCTGGAACATATTTGAATATTTTGAAGTTTCATCATGGTACCAGAAAGACGGAAATGTTGAATGTGAAATATTTGAATTTCAGTCGAAATACCTCGAATAAACTCACCTTTATCATTCCATCAATATATAACTGTAATAACTGAAGCACTCAGATCTACGAAAGCACTGAAAGGGACACAGAAGATTTTTTTTTATTTTTTGAAAATGTTTACATTTTATATTTGAATTCAGATTTTGAATAATGAATTGAATTCAAGAGGGGAAGTATTCGTAACTGTCGTTCCGTCGAGATTGTCGTCCTGTATTTACATGGGTTTGCATCAAGAACCCATCAACTGTGAATAATTGATCAAGCAAGATGTCTGACGAATGCTTGTACAAGGTGAGTCATAACTATTGGGACATAAGATAAGGGCGGATTGTTTGGACCAAAATATGGCGATAGGACTGAATATGCCTCTATAGAATATTACTGTGGAAAAAAATTCAGGGCGTTGAAGTTGACTTTTCATTTTCGTTTCTTGTCAATAATGTGACTGTATATTCATCAATTGTTTTCAAAATTAGTACAGAGGTATAATTTCATACAGGGAATATTATTCTATGAACTATTCTACATTTTGATACAGGGGGCGCCACGTGAAAGATTCCTGATGATGAAATCGCCTGGTTACTTTTTTTGACGAAACTTTTGAGTGATTTTGATTGAAAAATATGACCTATAAACATCATTCCTACATAATATTGGTACTCCTGTTTGAACACGATATTTCCATCCGTTTTCGAGAAAAACGCTATTGAACAGTTCAGAGTCTCAGAAGTTAATTACAAATATTATTTCATTCATGAAGAGTGTGCTTTGAACTGTCAGATAATGTTGCTGGTAATGACATTTCTTGTCAGAGAATGAATTTTGGTGCGAGTTTATAGTCAAAATTTTTTCGATCGAAATGCCTCGTCACAATTATTTTATGAATGGATGAATGCGGGATGCAACCAGAAGGTATGAATTGTAGTATATCTGATATCTAGACAGAAAGCAACCAAATCACGAAACTTCCTCAAATATATTCCATATACAGTGAAATTATTAGCAAAAAACCGACAAAAAATGGAAAAAAATCAACTTTAACGCCCTGTATCTCTTTCCACAGCAATATTTCATCAAGGCATGTTTGGTCCAATCGCCATATTTTGGTCCTAACAATCTGCCCTCAGCCTATGTCCCAATAGTTATGACTCACCCTGTATAGAGGGGGACAAATCAGCAAAATATCTAATAACGATAAGTAGGCGTCAAATAACCCCAAGTAGGTTCGTTGAATATAATTTTCGTTGCAGACTGACAGTTGTATTATTGGTATATAGTGAGTGCAGTTCTATGTGATGAACCTCGCAGCAATAAGCATATACTAGTAGTAGTTCAGCTAGACAATTATGAAAAAAAATCATTCTGTCCCAAAGTGGCTGCCTGATAGCGACAGCAGTATACTTTCCTGTGGCAGGAAATTCACTTTCAGCAAAGTCGTTATTGCTATCATAGGATTTCAAGGTGCTGCTTCTATTCGAAAATGTATAACGGTAATATGATTTCTTGTAATGGTAGCAAGAAATATCTCAGCAAAAACTCTACTCGCACAATTTTCCTTTCGATTGTACTGATTATTAGTCAAGCGCATCAACCACTGGGCCATTATTCCGTCATCCTCTCCTGTGTGAATTCTTGAAAGTGCAGTGGAATAATCATGAATTTGGCATATATGACGACTGAAGGGGTTCAAGGAACAGGACTTCGATGAATCGATGAAGGGAAAGCTTGACAATTCATGAAGGGTGTTTATAAAACATACTAAACTTTCATAAATATACTTAATATCACCCTCGTTAATGCGTGAGCAGGTTGTATTCAATGTAATGGAAGAATGAATATACAAAAAAATCGCATGGTATAATCAGATGCTTCGAAAGGCGCGTGTAGTTAATTAGGTGATCATTGTTAGATCCCAGGTGTGAGGGTGACCCTTAATATAGACAACGGAATTACCATGAAGCAATGCCTAATAACACAGAGGTTATTAGTATAGGAGTTGTAGCTATTCGGTAATAGGAGGCAAGCAAAACATGTTCGAAATCGACAGAAATAACAGTTAAGTAGTACCTCCACAGAATAGATTAGTATATAGAACAAATTAACAATGTATGAACACCAACAAAAATTTTAGAATTGCAACTATATAGAATAAAATAACATATTTGTAGCCATATCGTTCAAACACATTGTTGCATAACGAACTAACGAATTACGAGGGAAGGTTGGAGATTAGTAGACTCACCAGAGCGGACTGTATTGTTATGTATGATGGACCTGGATGTTTTCGTCCGATGTGGAGGCGGTAGGTCTACCTTTCAGCTCCTGTTTCCTCGAATATTTATTTCAATGGTTTCATCACCACACATCGATTGATACAGGATTTGTAGCACTAGCAAAAAATGTTGAACATAAGTAACTAGTGTTTTGCAAGAACCACACGTTTCACTCGTCTTTTGATGAATATATCCTCTTCGTCCATGTGTCTATCCCACCAACCTTCTCAAACACGCGCGCTTTACCATTCAATCTATATATACGCGCATTATTGATACCACACCATAGGCAACCCATAAAGCACAGATAAACAATATATTTATATATATCGATACAGATATTTATTCCAAATGATGATATTATATTGATTAAATTCAATGAATTTATTATTCTCATTAATTATACTAGAATATTAAAATTGAACACAAACAATATGGGGACGAAACACACATCTTACGAAAGATTAAAATCCAAACGAGCGTATCTGATTTTATTGACTGCTCCATAGATATTCAATCTGTTTATGAGCAAATATTAATATTCCAGCAAAATGTACAGAAAACAAAAATGCTCATACGAGCTGTACTTAAGAGGTCTCCAGTATTTCTGATGTATTGAATAAAAAATATATGATGAGCAAGAACAACGAGAGTTTCGAATGCTTAAAACAACAGTCGGTGAAATCGAGGGATATTCTCACTTGAAGATGAATGTGAATGTGAAATACTGTCTGTATAGGTTGATCAGGAAAGTGGAATATTAAAGTGGACATTATGCCGGAACAGCTCTTCGGACATTTCGCCTAAAGTGGTCATATTGCCGAAATAACTCTTTGGGCCTATCGCTGAAAGTGGTCATGACGCCGAATCAGTTCTTCGACAATTTGTCGGAATGATGAAATACATTATAGGGTGTTTATATAACTACCGTGAGGAATACTTCTTTCGAAAACTCATTCGATACAAAAACATCATCACCCTGAAATCATAGAAGAAATTCAAGGTAAATATTGAACATAATCGATATGCTGGGCAGCAAATGAGCATTTCGAATTACGTCAACAGGAAACTCATCAAATATCTTGCAAGCGAAACATCGAAAGCATTTCAGACTTGATATTGAGAGGGAGCAAATTCACGTAATGAAAGATATAATTGAGAGCAACGAAATCTTGTCAGTCGCTTACTCAAAAAAGTTCTTTCAATTTGTTAAAAAACACTTCTCAAAGTTTGTGAGTACCATCCTGTATCCAGATCGAAATGTTATAATATTCTATCAATGTATAAATGACCAGTACCTACGAAATGGTTATAAATATCACCAATATTTGAAGGTCTGAAATTATCATTGAACAAATTAATATCCGAGATCATCATGCTCGGAAAGGACACATACATACCTCATTCTTCGAAGAGATCATGACCATCGAAACCCTGGTTCAACAAAAACTGTTCTAGAACGGTTGCCTTGAAACAAACAGCCTACCATCGCTGGCGCAAAAACCCTAACCTCGCGACTTGAGCAGAATACGTTGATGCCAGGAATAACTGCAGCCAAACTATAGATGCTTCGAAAGAAACATACAATGCCAATATAAGATCGAAACTCATTGATTGTCCCAATGGCTCCCGGTCGTTTTGGTCCCTTGCTAAAGGAATTTCACTGATAGTTCATTTCCACCACTGTCCAAATCCGACGGCACATTAGCAACAACATCGCAGGAGAAAGCAAATTTTTTTGCAGAGATTTTCGCAGCAAACTCTACTTTAGATTCCCAAGGAAAAGTTCCGCCAGACATTCCACCAGTTGAGAGTCGAATGCCCGAAATCGTCTTTTGTCAACGCACTATCAGACGAATTTTGCTCGGTCTCAAAACGAATAAGGCTAACGGTCCTGATGGAATTCCACCCATCATACTAAAAAAATGTGCACCAGAATTAAAACCGATCCTTTGCAAGTTATTCACCGTCTCGTACAGGTCGGGTATTTTTCCATAATGCTGGAAGACAGCTAGAGTCCAACCAATCCCCAGAAAGGGAACAAGAACCTGCCCAACAACTACAGGCCCATTGCCCTGTTGGCCTGTTATCAGTTATCTCCAAAGTGATGGAGAAAGCCATCAACATTGAGCTTATCAGATATCTGGAGAGCTCAGGAATCATCAATGAAAGACAATACGGCTTTCGCCACCGAAGATCTACTGGAGATCTACTTGCCTACGTCACCCATTTATGGCAAGCTTCATTAGAAAAACACGGGGAATCTCCAGCTGTCGCGTTGGACATATCGAAAGCAATTGACCGTGTTTGGCACGAAGGACTCCTCCACAAACTACCATCATACGGCTTACGGCTTACCACCTCAGCTATGCCATCTCTTAACGAGTTTTCTTTCAGGCAGATCGCTCCATGTGGTGGTGGACGGTGTATCGTCTGATACCATTGGCATCAATTCCGGCGTTCCACAAGGAACAATTTTGGTACCAACATTATTCCTTCTTCATATCAATGATCTGTTGCTCCATCCACAGCTTTGCAGATGATAGTACCCTCAATACTGCGTTCTCTTCCAGAATTCCCATTTCTTCCCAGGAAACTAAGAACTCACGGCGCAGTTAGGTCAATGCTGTCAATGAAGACCTTGCTGAAATCAAAGCCTGGAGAACCAACAACTCAGTTGAATTCAACGCCACCAAAACTCAAGCCTGTATTTTCTCTAGAAAGGCGGAACTCAGTATGCCAGACATTGTAATGTCTGGCACCACCATCTCCACCAAGCCCACCATAATTATGCTCGGTATTTCCATCAGCAACACTCTTTCAAGGGATAATCATGTCAGATCCATCGCAAAAGGTGCTTCACGAAAACTCGGATTCTTGTTCCATGCGAAAAGCTACTCTACACCTCAACAGCTTCTCATGATCTACGAAGCGCAGATACGGCCTGTTCTAGAATACTGTTTCCACATATAGGGTTTAGCACCAGAACATACGCTGATGCTCTTAGATTCCATCCAGAGGAGAGCCATCCGCCTGGTGGGTGACGCCACACTCACTCACTCTTTGACGTCATTGGAACACCGTAGAAAGGTCGGCGACCTTTTACTTTTTTATCGATACTTCCACGGGAAATGTGCTTCGGAAATCTCTGCTATCATCCCTTCACCAGCAATACCAGTCAGACGAACTAGACAAGCCCAGTCAGCACATCCTTTCGTTGTCAACCTGGAAAAATGTCGAATAATACTTTATCAAAACTCCTTCATCCATAGAACGGCTAGGCTCTGGAATTCATTGCCTGAGGAAGTATTCCCAACAACATACAATCTCCAGAAGTTCAAAAAAAATTACAATACCTACCTCCTATCTCTACTCTCCCTAGGAACGCACGATGTTCTTTGAACATTATAGGGATTCCCTGTCGTGCGCTCCAAGCGATAAAAAAAACTTCAATTTTGACCCTCTTGATAACTCTTGATAATTCTATGAGCCCATTTGATGCAATTCGACATGCCCATTTGATGCCGTTTGAAATAATTGAAGTTTCTTCTCCTTTTCCTCAGTAAATTGCTCATATCAATAATGTTCAGTATTTAACATGAATTCCTTCAAATATCTTGCGAATTCAGGGTGATGCTTTTTTATTCATAGTGACAAGGAGAGGAAATTCCAAAATTCTGAAGAATAAAAAATAAATGTACTCAATACATACCCATTTTACTGACGATTATCCGACTACTTGTTGACTGAGCCGCCAGACTCAAAAAATAATTATATTGCTTCAACCAATTTTTCACTCGTTTGATAAATTCATTAGGCCTTGTTCAATATTTCTGAGGAGTATAGTTTCGAATGGATTCCTAAGAATAATATATGAACATTCAATGGAAACATCTAAAACATTCGAATTGCGTGAGATTAGGAGAACTCAATTGAAAAGGTGTATTGTCAAAGTGCGATTGAAATTGAATTGTTCTTCGTATAGATTTCTTTCAAGAGTTAGAGCATTAACTTTATTAAATTCACTGAGATTCACAAATGAAGTGATGTAGCAGGTTTTGTGAAAGGATCCATTTGAATCGCATCAGAAGTGACTATTTAGCATAGGGAGTGCTATATTTGAATGAATACATCAATATAGTAGTAGGTTTGAAGGTATCCATTGTTGGAAGATGAGTGCTACCTCAGAGTTGCGTATAATAATTTATTCAGTGTGTTCATCGTAGGCGATTGCTGAACGTATAATCATATCTCTTCACGATTTGGTTTTTTGAAGGTGCCTTCTTCCGGTAATTTGAATCTGTATATTAACATTATTTGGCTTCAGATTAAAACTTTTGTAACTTCTTATTAGAAGGTTGAATATTTCCATTTTTTCAAATGAATATAATTCAGAGATAAGAAGAGGGGATTTGGTAAATTGCCTCTGCTCATGTGTTAGGTGCCTCTTTATGTGAATTAGCAGTGAGGTAATATGTTCTGATGACTGGATTTGTATTCCCGTCTCCTGGTCACACTGCTACCAACAAGATCTATCCAGAAACGCCAGCCGTTTGATTTGGTTCAAAGTCAGAAGCCTTTGTCCAGCTCCTTCTAACCACGTTAAATCCGCTAGATTCGTCAATACCACAGCATAATGATGAGAATTAATTATTCAGAATGGTAAATATTTTCTTTCAAACCAGTATATATTTTTCTATTATCTATATGGTTTGATGAGATACTGAGTAACTTAATTTCCTAGTTGAGTTATGAGCGAAACATAGTTACTATATGTCTGCGATAGAAGGATTGTTATACAATATCAATATTTTTATTCATCTCGTTGTTTTTGATTAGGACAACACTCCTCGTCCTCCTGATAATAATCTAAAATTTATATTTCACTTTGATACATCAATTCTCTGAGCAACAAGTTTAAAAACATATTATCAAATATTCCCAATCTTCAAATTGCTCACAAAAATCAAATCACTCTTTATAACATATTTTCAAAATTTGAAGACAAAAATGAAAAAATTTAACATTCCAATGTAGTATATTGCATTCCATGTTCACAATGTAACATGAAATATATAGGCCAAACAAAAAGACAAATCGAAGACCGCATCATATCCCACAAAAGCGACATAAGATCATCCAAATTAACTTCCTCCTTATAGCACATCATGATTGTAAATACCTATATGATCACAGATCAGATTATGATAATGTGACGATATTAGAACATGAAAATAAGAACATTTTCAGAAATGACACATATTTTCAAATCAACGAACACTATCAATACTAGAACTGACATTGACAATTCAAGCATAACCTACTCTCACCTTTTAAGTTCACCAGCAAATCGCAATAACATATTATCCATCAATGAAAAATTTTAAATTTCCCACTTAAATATGAACAGTTGGCAATACCATCATAGGAATGTCCAATTCTTCTTCTATTTCTATTTATTTCAATGAAAAATACCGTTAATTCTGAGTTTTTGAATTTTGACTATTGACTAATGACAGATGAAATTTTGGTCATTACATAAATCTTTGAGACAAGTGTCCATGTTACTGTTCTGCTTTTGTTTGTCAGCCATGTTGTAATAATTATCGTAGCAGAAATGCTTTGCAAGTTTTTCTCGACAAAATTCAAGTATAATGTAACATTTTTTTATTAATCTTCAAAAATATTGATGTTTTCACTTAATGAAAGCCAGCTTCAACGAAATCTCATTTTCCGTAAGTGTTTCAATAATCGATAATAACGATTCAATTTTCATATCAATTTTAGCCAATAAAGACTCGAAATCTTGAACAGTAACAAGAGTATACACTTTGTTTTTCTTTGACTGCATACCCAAAGGAAATCTCACAGTTTCATCCTCAGCTTAGACAGTCGTCTAATCCTCTCCTCTATAATTATATAGCTAGGAAACGAATTGTGATCATATAGCCCTCACAAAGAGATAACCGTATACAAGTGTTTCGGGCTCTCGGCCCTCATCAGTACGGTGAAAGAAAGTGCAAAGGAAAGCCACTGCTTTCTTCCTAGCTACTTTACAGTTTCCTCAATATTACCTCCATCATGATTGTACTCCAGGATTCGAATGTCACTCAGGTAGCTATAGCTGCCTCCGTAGTGATATTAGCTCTTTCCCTGAGATCTCAGGGTCTGCTGACCGAAACCGAAACCAAATGTCCCCTGTATGTTGACTCCATTTGTTTGTTGTTTTGTCTTTCTGCCAAGTGCTGCCTATCCTTTGCACTCTTTTTCACCGCACTGATGAGGGCCGAAATCCCGAAACACGTGTATACGGTTATCTCTTCGTGGGGGCTATGTCCACTTTTCTCTTCCTCATTGAATATGAACTGAATATTTGTCAAGTTCATTATAATTTTCATCCAAGGTATGACGAAGATTCACTGTTTTTCATGTATTTTTCATCACTTGAGTATGTGCATTCAAAGACACAATATAAAATGTTTTTCTGTCGGGATTCTCAATTTTTTAGATAGCTTCTTGTAATCAAAGTGTCAATCGATGGAAGATGAATATCACTAATTCGATTTTTTGATATTTCAGTAAATTGACCCTGCTGCCATCGCAAGTGTCATCATTCTGTGCTCCCAAACACCTTTTTCTGGATGAGGTTGCAACCGTTCAACCTTCCGGTCTTTGGATTCCCCCTTCCCAAACATTTTGGACTAAGAACTCACGACGTGGGTATGTCACCGCTGTCAATACCTACCTTATCATCCCATCCACCCTAGGTACGCACGATGTTCTTTGTTAATCAAAAGAATCACCTTTCGTTCCCTCCAAGAGACAAACAAACAGGAATCTTGCTGAAATTACACTCTGAGGAACCAACACCCTAAATGACTTCAATTACAACACCAAAACTCAATCCTGTGTTTTCTCAAGAGAGGCGGAACACAGTATGCCGAATATATCAAAGTCTGGTACCCACCGTTTCCACAACTCCACTATATCTACGCTCGGTATTTCCATCAGCAATAATATTTCATGGTGAATTCCTGTCCATGATCCATCACGAAAGCTGCTTCACAAAAATTCGGATTTTTATTTCCTGTGAAAATCAACTACAGATACGCCCCGTTTCAGAATACTGTTTCTACATAATAAGGGGTTCTGCACCCAACCATACGCCGATGCTCTCAGATTCCATGCAGAGAAGAACCAATTGCCTGGTGAGTGAAGCCACTCTACTTATACTTCACCATTGGAACACTGTATAGAACAGTCGGCGACCCTTCAGTTTTCTATAAATACTAACACAGGAAATGTTCTTCAAAAAGCATTACGTCACTAGCATCACTAATCAGACGAAATCGACAAGCCCAGTCAGCACATTCTTTCATTGTCAACCTCAAAATATGTCGAACAACACTCGTTTGTGTACAGGACTGCAAAGCTTTGGATTCCCTTGGAAGTATTTCCAAGAACTTATTATCTCCAAAAATCGGAGAAAAAGTCCTATACCTACCTCCTCTCTTTATCCTCCCAATAGGTACATACGCACAATGTTTTTCGAACATTACTCATATATAGGGATTCTTTTTCGTGCGTTCTAAGAAATGGGAAAAAATCTGTTTGGCCAGTCTGTTCTGAATGCTCAATTCTTTCAAAGCAGTCCCAGACAAGTTTTTGATCAACTTGCATCAAGTTTACTGCGCTTGGCTGGCAACAAGAAATTTCAGTGTTTTTCCTGGAAACCTATACCCAATTAGGATCAGAGAAATTCTTGTCGTGCAGTTAAGTAATCGAGCAAGGAAAGAGTGTTGAAGTTGAATAATTTTAAAAATGTTTCTATCCTTCTGAAATGGAAACGAAGTCGATCGACAGAACTCAAAGGAGCAGGATTAACTATATATACACATTTCGATAACATGATGAGATGAGATTTTCAACATAATTTCATGTGAGTGATCGATTATGATCAATTGGTTCAAACCTATAGAATAGGCCCATTTGTCATTTCGTCTTATTCTGTTTGTACAATCAAACACTCACTCGAATTGAAAATATATGAGTTCTGAAAAGTTGTAGGGTGTGATATTCAACCACTTATATCATCAGTCTATCTCTTCAGAATACTGAAGTTGAAAATGTTCAAAATTGGTTGAAAAAAATGCGAGATCAGTGGGTAGGTAGAAAGTGAGAGGAGGTGAAAATGGCCGACCAAACTGCACAATTCTTCGTAAAGTCATTAGGGAGTATTCAATTGATTATCTTCGAATACATCCACATGAATCAGAACCGTCAAAGAATTCTGCGCACTAGACTGTCTCACGGGCACTCAGGTCTGATCTGGCAAAGTGTTTCCACCAAAATTCTGGTCTGGCAATGATGGTTTCGATTTTTGTGGACGATGATGATCGTACCGTGAATTCAGTTTGTTGAGCAAGTTGAACCCCATCTGGCCCTTATACTTTTCACCTATCCACTGATGGTCTTGCGATTTTCTTTCACGTGCGGTGGAAAGGTTTCATTGGCCGATTCGACATATCTTATTTTTATGTATGTCCTGTTTTTTAATGTTATTTGTGAAAGCAAATTTTCCATTGCACGTCGAGGGGTCAAAAAAAATCTAATATCATCAAAGTCAGTGGAGTCAGACAAATTTGATGATATACGACATGTCTATAAGGCAACAAAAACATGTTTTGCAAGTTGTCGATAATCGTTTTTTACAATAATGGTTATCGTAATCGGTTCAAGTTCAAGAAGACCAAGGGCAATGTTCGTTAACTATATATAGTTGCATAATGTGGACTATATACAATGATATTTATATTTCCTCAAGTATTACGGTTCGACCCAGTTTCATAGCGATTGATGCAGTAATTGCATATAAACTGATACAATGCACCTACTCAGGAGATCATGAAGATTGATAGAAATGTTTCGGTGCGTATTCTGGAACCTAATACTTGTCATTTTCATCAGTATACCTGAGAAATACAAGAAGTTTAGCAAACACATAGCAGCAGTATCTATATTGGCATATTCTCAAGTGAACTATATTTCGACATTTCATATATACGTACATATACATACATATGCATATACATATATTTTGACTCCTACCTACAGCTTCAACTATACAAGGTGGAGAAAAACATCGAATATGAAAGTTGTAGGGTATCATCTGTACTTACTATATCTTTTGACACTCTTCGAATGAATAAATGTGAATCGCAAAATAAAGAATAAGGTTCGAATTCCTTTCGTTAAATAAATCACCCTGTACTGTTGTGAAAGATATTTTTTCTGTTCACAAATATATATATAGTTTTCTGATGTTCCCTTAAGCCGTTTCCAACTGAATTCTTGCTGCACTACTGAAATTTTGGCAATATTTTCATGATAAATCTGGATATTCAAGATGCCCGCGATTGGATGCGGCGAGTTGAATAACCTGAAAAAATTGTACAAATATTGAAAAAATGATTTATCAAATGGACCATCGTGCGTGAATTGTATTGTGCATTTCCACAACAGTTGTGCGAAAAGAGTATCAAAGTTTGCTGCGACAAGCCATATCGAATGAAATTACTCAACCTGAACACAATGATGTATCTTCGACCCAATAATATACATATCTCAGGAAGAAGGATAAAGTAACTCAAAAAAATAGTAACTGACAAAGATAAATCGATAACAAGGTAGGTATAATTTTATCATTGCAATGAGACAAAATCATTCCATTAAAAGAAAATCATCTAGGAATAATAACAAAAATAATGTATTCTCACAAAGTTCTAAACAAAATAATTCTGCTAACGATGCAAAATATGCTTTATCACAAAATCGCTCAGCTGCAAACCGCAAAGATAATCAAGTATATAAGAAAGTGAAGAATACAAGTGTATAGAATAACAGGGTGTCTCATGCATCAAATCAGGTTAAATTGCGAAGGAAATCATAAAAATACTGTCTGTCTGTCTGTTTCTCGTATTGTAGTTATGGCAAAGTTCTCGCGCAGCTACCAAATGCGAAAGCGAAATAGAAATCCATGAAAATATGCATGCTTTTATCTTAAAATACGCGCTCTTCATTGAAACCTTTCGAGACGAGTTTTTGTTTTGAGGGTTATGGGATAGATTTTAATTGGTTTAATGTCAGTGGCGATCAAATAGAACCTCTTTATCGAAATTTCAATTACTTCTCATTTATTAGAAGTGGTGGGGGTACATATATGTACCGCCAGTCTTTGAGAGTCCTTGAGGGTGGTACATATTATAAGTACGAATTTTTTGCAGATGTCGGCTCCCATTAATCGCTACTGCCCAACAAAAAGCCGGATTACATTGAAACTTCTGACAAATAGTCAGCGATGTGGTATAACTGATCCATAAATTTTTTTCTGAACATCATCTGAGAAAAAAAAACAAAACAAAGTCAATACATGTACCAACATCAAGTGCAGTTTCGGACTGATGCTGGTACATAGGTGTACCACTGTAGAAAACAGCTGTATTTTGTTATTCCCACCAGTGTTTCGCTTTTTACCTTCTGACTAAGTCCACAAACACAATATGCGCAATTTATGTCACTTCTTTTCGTCAGAATTAACTGAAAACGGAGCAAAGAACGTGGCCTGGCACGAATGAATAACTACCACATAACCCCAAATGAAACTCCGCACATCTAAGCTACATAGGGAGGTATAGGAGACGTACTGGTACATAGAGGAACCATATAAAATATGAATATTTGCTTGTGGTTTTTGCGTGATTGTAGCTGGTACATATGTGTATCGACAGGCTCGAGAGGGTTTTAATCCTTTCAGCAATGCAGTGTTGCCGCTCCTATCAAAAAGAAGCAACAACTTCGGTATTCAAAATAGAATACCTATATATACCCTGTATTCCATTGCATTTTCAGATTCTCCCTGAAGAGCTGATTTCATCGATGTATCACAATTAGGGTCTATCGAAAATGATTACAGAGATATAGGGTGTTCAAAATCGAGATTTTTCAACTTCAAGATCTGTTTGTGTCGAAACTATTCATCATCTGCCAGAATGTCCCACATGTCCCCATCCCAACTTTTGATTTGCTATTCATTGATATCTAATATATCTAATCGAAACAGCTACGAATACTGCATCTCAAACCACCCTGTCAAATACCAGTAAATAGTGGATCAAAAGTTGAGATTGGGACATGCGAGCCGTTTTGACCGATAATGAAGTTCGACACAAAAAAATCCTGAATTTGAAAAATCTCAATTTTGAACATCCCATATCTCTGTGATCGTCTTCGATAGACCCAAAGTGTGTTGCATCGATGAAATCAGCTCAGAATCTAAAAATGTAATAAAATACAGGGTATTCCATAAGATATATCAATGTTGCTACTACTTTCTAGTAGAAGCGGCAACACTGCAATGTCGAAAATATTTCAATTGAAGAGAGCGAATTCTAAAATATAAGCATGCACATTTTCATGGATGTATTCCGACTGATTCTGAAAGATAGTGTAAGCTCGTCGTAACATACCCTGTATACTAAATTTCCCTATACTGACTTTCTGATTCTTTTTCACTCGATAAAAATATTATTCTCTGTCTTTCAACCATGATGAGCACATCGAAATTGGAATATACACAAAAGAAATATATCCTTAAAATGAATGTAAACTCAATCACGTGATGTATAATTTATTCATAGGGTATAATAATTGAATTGGAATTTCCAATATCTCACGCCAAATATGACAAAAAATTTACTCTATCAGTATTTTATATAACTTCGATAAATTCAGCAGTGAAGTTCTTTAGAGGAGGAAAACATAACCAAAAAAATGTGTTGAAAGTTACGGAAACTAATGCGTATATAGTTAAAAGAAGTAGTGCTTTCGGAATAATCACTTCGTAGATAGCCACGAAGGTTTCACGCTTTCGAATAATATTTATATATTATCATTATATTTACTACTACAACATTTACTCACTGACCGACAATCACTATGATCAGGTCTATTTTTTCGTTTCTTTTGTCTCTTCGCTATATTATGTTGGTTTGGTAGACCCCAATATGGGGGTCACACGATGGTATCACAATATTGCCCCCGGTGACTAAAAAAACGGATAGACGAGTGGCTCTTTCGAATGGTGGTGGAAGCCGACAATGAAATATCGTCTGGAACCATAGGCCCTGCTAGCCGTTGGAAACAAAATATATTATGTCTATACCGTATTTTGCAATAGTGATAGTTATACTACACTGCTTAACCACTAAGCAATAGGTACTTACTATTTTTCGCCTCTAAACGTTTTTCGCTAATCAAAGGTGGTTAGCTGAGCATCTCCAGTAGAAAATGAGAGAAAAAAAACGTTCCATGTTGGTAGAAGCTCATCGTTGCGCAGAAGGAAATGATATGATTTATAAACAGATTGTTAGCTTAGGGAATGTCAATTGCAACATAGCAAGAGAGACTGATTCGGCTGTCGTCCATATATTATTAATGATAATAATTATAAATTATAATTATAAATCTATTATTCTCAACAAAAAATATCCAATAATCATATCAAAACAATGAACAATTCGAAGCAGGTGATAATGGGCGGAGTAATTTGGTGGTAAGTCACCACTAACTTGTTCTTCCACTCAACCCGAATTCCTGTAGGTATGTATCGATTCGATTAACAATCTGTATAATGAAGAAGGCACGAAGTTCTGTCCACAAATTTTGATTTGAAAAATCAGATTAGGGAAATACATAAAATGTCTATCTGTTTTTTAATCTCTTGGAAAGCACGAAAGGAATGTTCGAAGAACATTGTGCGTACCTAGGAAAGAAGATATAGTAGAGGTTCAATCGGTTTTTCGCGGCATTTTGATGATTGAATATAGCGACCCATCACACATTTTAAAGGGGTCCCTAACATTCATGAATCCACTTGTTGGACATCCCAGATACGCGTCATTCACCCCCTGCACCCACTTTAGGGGTGAAATTTTCAAATACCTGTATCTCCGTTATTAATCATGTTACGGAGATGAAAAAAGAATCAAAATACTTGGGAATGAATTGCCTACAAAAACGTTCTCTATGGTCTCTATCAATTTCTTTATATTTGTTGAGATATTTGAAAAATATGAAAAAAAACATATATTTTGCATTTAATTTTTCTTATAACTCGAAAAATAGACGATTTTCAATAAAATTTCCTCAATAATAAAAGATTCAATATACTTCCAGCTATGATTTGGTATATTCATATCGATATTTCTGAATTACCTCAATAGAGAAAATTGATTTTAAATTATAGTGGTATGTCAGTGGTGCACTACAGGTCAACATTTGAAATGATATATTTTCCCTAGGACATGCAGATATCATAGTGGTTACATTTTCGACAAAAATAATTCGAAGAGAATGTTTTTTTTTTATTAAAAGGAACCATTGTGTACTCTGGATTTCATGGTGTAAATCAAGAAAATACAAGTTTTCGAAGAAAACTTTTAATCTTTTCGTCGTTGGAACAAAAAACTTGGAATATATAAGTTATTAGAACATGCATAAAAAAATTAACTACTCATTTTCGCTGCTGAAATCATCATCTATGTCTTCATTCGAGTACATTAGATTATTAGTACAAGTGTCAGATGCCGATTCGCATTCGCACATCTCAGTGCATTTCAATTTATTCATAAGGCATTTGCACATCCTTGTATTACATGCTGTTTTCTTACATCCACATCGGATTAAATTCAATAATTCATCAGGGGCACAGTTAATTGTACATGTGATGGGCACTAATACACCATTTTCGTCATCCCATCCAAAGTCCTCTGCATTGAGAAGTGCAGGTTTTGGAATATGTGAGTTATTCCAGATCAGAATCTGATATCTAGATCTCATTAATGTCGAAATCAAACTAGATCTTGTTGGTGGCAATTGGTCACTTCGTAGCTGCTTTTTTGAGAAACACCACCACCTCAGCTCTGCCAAATTTTGAATGACAGATTTCGGATAATAAACTTGGCAGAGAAATTTCTCAATGTCATCAATTATCTCATTAATTCCGATATCACTGTTGCCAAGGGAAATCAATGCCTTCAGAGTGTCTTCATTGGCGATCTTAAAATTATTCCAGAAGGACAGTTTACCTGAAAATTTCATATTTTTGAGAGAGAAAGATATTTAATTCAAATTCTTGATTGTATAGCATTTGGAGATCCAATTCAGATTTTTAAGATTATGCAATGGATGCAAAGCGAACCTTTTTTTAAAAATCCTCCTGTACTGTCACAACCAGACAATGCATGTAATGCTGGTAATGCTTCTTCCTTTGAGGTTGAACAAAAGTTGAAGATGAAATATTAATCATAATAATATAAATCATCATAATATAAATCATCAATAAAAATAATTAAATAATTATGAAAATTCATTATATTTAGAAATAGTCTGATATACCTACTATATGAATCATCCGATTGAATTCATGTTCTGACAAGACAGTCGTTCCAACCATCATTGTTTATAATTTTAAGTTGAAGAACTGCTCCTTAGGTGTACCAATCTCAATAATTAAAACTCTTTTTTTCGTTTAATCCGATATACGAATGTCAATATATATATACCAAATTATAGCTAAAAGTATGATGAATCATTATTTATGGGTGTATTTTTGCTGAGAATTCTTTAATTTTCGAGTTATTTGAAATAAATGAGATGTCAAACATATTTTTTCACGATTCTTTCAAAATATCTCTGTAAAAATACAGAAATCGCTACAAACTATCGAATAAGTTTTTATAGGCAATTTATTTTCAAGTATTTTGATATTTTTTCCACTTCTGTAACTTCATTAATAACGCAGATATTGGCGTTTGAAAATTTCACCCTTGAAGGGGGTGCAGGGGGCGAATGACGCGTATCTGAGATGTCCAACAAGTGGATTCATATTGTCCAGGGACCCCTCTCCGAGATGTGATAAGTCGCTACATTCAATCATCCAGATCCCGCGAACCTTCAAAATCGACCGATTGAACCTCTACTAATAGGAAGAGAAGGTAGGTGTTGGATTTTATTTTAACTTTTGTTATACGTTCTTGTGAATAGTTCCATTGGCAAATAATTCCAATGCATTGCTGTTCTGTAGACTAACAATTTTTTGTGAAATGTTGTTCGACATATTTCAAGGTTGACAACAGGAGCATGTGGTGACTGAGCCTGTCGAGTTCGTTTGACTGATATTGCTATAGTGATGGAATGATAGCAGAGATTTCTGAGGAACATTTCCTGTGCTGGAAGTCATTCTAGAAAAGTGAAAGGTCGCCGACTTTTCTACGGTGTTCTAATGGAATCAACGGATTAGTGAGTGTGGCATTATCCAGCTGAAGAGGTGAGCCGTATGATAGTTTGTGGAGCCTTGGAGCCAAACACGGTCGAATGCCTTCGATATATCGAACACCACAGCTGGAGATTCCTCAAGTTTTTCTAAAGGAGCTTTCAATATATGGGTAACGTGAGCAAGTAAATCTCTACTTGATCTTCGATAGCTTTCCAGTAATTTCATAAGCGCAATGTAGATGACTTTCTCCATCACTCTGGAGATGACTGATAACAGGGCAACTGGCTTACATTTGTTGGGCAGGCTCCTGGGGGGGGGGAGGGGGGATTGGTTGGAGTCTAGCTAATTTCCAATACCCAAAAAATATGACACTCAAAGAGGGAAAATCTGTAGTGTTAATAACCACATATCCCCTAGAGAAATGTTAGAAGAGGTTTCGCCGATTTCATAAGGACAGTATTGCTATTTTCTGTTATAGATAGAAAGATGATTGAATCAGACAAAAGTTGCATATTCAGAACCTCTTCAACATATGACGTTTTACTATTTGAAATATTTTGAAATTACTAAAAATCATTTTTTTTTTCTTGATTACCTAATATCCAAAGAAACAAATCGAAATTTTGTGTAAAGAGGTAATCAATCGTGACAAAAAAGTTGCGTTCGTCAGAGATATTCTATCTTTATTGATTCCGGAGATTTTATATGCACCTTCTGTTCATTTCATTGGCGCCATATTTGTTTATTAAATCAAAGAACAGGGCTTGAAATTTCCTTCACAGTCATGTTAACACATCGGCATCATCACATAAAACAGCACCTAAAGAGTTTAAAACTCTTTTCTTGCTGGTTATCACATTATTGAACTGCCTTACAATTCAGAATTTGGTTGGCCATATGATAATGAAAACAAAAAATATCAGTCGTGATTACAACAGTATTAATACATCTTCATAGCCATGTATATAACATATAACACGCTACATTATCATGGAAAAAAAAGAAAGGCACAGAAAAACCATGAATACATTTATGAATTGAATAATTATTGTTGAATAATCGGGACCTAAAGGTATACCGGTAACTATTATTAAAGGTAAGGCTTGATGGTTGTAGTTTAATAATGTTCTATGATGAAATTAACTACTATTTATCAAAGTTCATTGATTTGTTCTCGATATTTTATGGGTTTGTTGATGTCTTGTCTTATCTTATCCTCAAACATTCAATTTGATTCCAGATTTCATTCTAGAAATGTGGAAATTATCAGGTATCTGCTTCCCAGAGCGAGCTCATTTTAGCTTTGCTAGTAGGTATCATGATTGGACAGGACGAAATTCATACAGTCCACTATACCAAAACTATACTTTATTGTAAGCAAACTTCCGGGGACATGTTTCGAAGCTTTAAAGCTTCATCTTCAGCGTTTTTGTTCCATAGGAGCACTAAAGTGAGAGAAAAACAAAGAACAATGGCATGGAACGATGATGATGGAGCTTTAAAGCTTCGAGACATGTCTCTGTGAGTTTGATTAAAGTAGGCAATAAAGTATAGTTTTGGTAGAGTGGACTGTATGAATTTCGTGCCTTCACTCCACTGTAAGATGGATCGCGTCAGAAGGTATCATGAGTATTTAACGCAAAATTTGCATCCTTGGTTTTTCTGAGCCTTTCTCTCATGTTTTCAAAATAATCTAGCGTGATAATCATGACTTCAAAGAGGTATAAATTCATCAGTCTCTGAGAACTGATATTTTGTTCTCTCACCTATTATGGAATATCACATTCGAAATTGAAGTCATCTGATGTGATGATTTGTTGTACATGACTGTGAATTGAATTTCCAGCATAATTCAATGGGAAAGAAAAACAAATATGGCGCCTATAAGAGAAACAAAAATTGCATAGTGAACCTCCGAAATTGATCAAGATAGGATATTTCTGACCATTCCATATTTTTTGTGATGATTAATTACCAATTTACACAGACTTCGGAATTATTTTCTCGAGGCTCTGGAACACATTGCCAAGGGAGGCGTTTCTCGAGGCATTTAACCTCCAGAAATTCAAGAAGAACACCAATTATTCCCCTTGGTTCTCACGATGTTCTCTGAACATTACAGGAACCCAACCTGAAGGAGCATTACCTGTGGAAAGGTTCGGTTACCCTTCATTTTCGGAAGATAGGCAGAATATCTACACTAAATTATAGTGTGAGGTAGTAACTTGAAAGGGTAGATAGCAAGTACATATCATTACCTGCTAAGAAAACAAATACAACAGTGGTGAACTATTGAGGTCTAGTTGATCGTTAAGTAAAATGTTAGAAAGTTTGAGTTTGTTGATTTCTAATGATTCAAAACAATTGAGTGTTAATCCTCCATTTCCTATGTGTAGAACTTCAAAACTATCATCAAAACTACACTGAGAGAACAGTTCATTTACAATAAAGAAATTTTATTTATTGTTAATGAATGACGTTGTTGAATATGGACAAACTAATATAATTCCATCACAAACTAATGGTAATTTAAAAAATTACAAACGAATATACAGGTAAATATTGAGTTATAATAATCTTGATCTCATGTAACATAAATTAAATATTAAGAAATATCACTTTGTAGACACTATACCGCATTTTGCAAATAGATTTGTTAATAATAATGTAACGTAACTTTAAATTCACCTAACGTTTTCTTAATGCAATCGACTGTCACGTTTTAATTTTAGTTTTTCCAGTGTTGTACAGGAAGGAGACATTGTTTCAATAAAGAAGCATAACTTATAGTATGAAGAATCATTTTGTTATTGATGATTAATGCCTCGTGGATATATAATATATTGTTTGGTTATTGGTAGTTAATATTTTGAGTCGATGATCGATTCTTTCATCAATCTTTCCCACTACTTGAATTATTCAACCCGAAATAACAATTTATAAGTTCAAACAGTTATTGAGGATACTTTATACTTTTTCGTTTCTTGTGATAAATAAGAAAATTATGTCAATTAATCGTTCACAATGATGGAGATTCATCGTCAGTGAGTTGAGAATAACCTAACAATTCTTCTGGATGAGTCAATTCATGATATGTTAGGCTGAAACATAGAAGAATATATAGCTAGGCTTCGAAGATACACATTGATGATTATCAAAATCAAATTTTCAAGACGGCTTTTTGAACGGTTTAGATGGTTCCAATCGTTTTTTTCCTAACAGAACGAATAAAGAGTCTCTGAGAACAAATTTATTCGAGCAAAAGTTAACAGTATACTCACATCACATATATTATGATATCAAAACATCTGAATAAAAAGAGCTCAAATTAGACCAGAAATCCAGATGTATCGAGCATCCACTATATTGATGTGTGATGATCTGTTACATGGAAAGAAAAAAATTGTTGATAGAGAGAATATATCTTGACCCATTTAATAATCAGTACGGTATTTTTTTTATCTATTGGAGCGCACGAAAGGATGTTGAAATTGCATTTACGCATTCAGAATAATTGCAAAGTTTAAGAAAATAATAAACTTTCAGGTTTTCCAAGGGCAACGATGTTCATTAGGTCGAAAAGTCATGATTTTTCATCTGATGCATCGATTTCGATGCACTTGGACGGATTAAAATGAATGAAATACAAAAATTTTGGCATGTTTATGGATATCTCAAAATATTGGTTGCTATCTAATTGATTTCATATTCGAGCCTTGTTTCTCCAATCAAGGATTTTGTGGATTTGCATCCATTCTTATGAATCCATTCACTTATATGACTTCGCACTTGTCATCTCGTCACAATTAATCTGTACAATAATCATCCTATGTACAGGAAAATTGACCATTTCACCTATAGGGTTGTCTTCTGATGAAATGTTATATTGAAAAAGAATTAATAAATAAATAAATGGAAATGAAATGATTCTGATGCATTTGATATCGTTCGGGTATTTTCCTGAAGGAGGAATATAAACCATATGGTATCAGGTCGTATATTTTCAAGAGATCGCATTGGACATCATATTGTGTAACAACTTAATTTTTCCGCATTTGTTGGCGGATTTCTAGATTTAGTGAGAGGTGGCAAGACGGAAAACGAAGGTCCAATAAATAACCGAACAGAGTAAAGCGACGTGCGATAATCGCCAATTTCAACGGTAATAAATTTAAGTGAATTAGCATTAAACGTGCCTAAATAGAGGATGATTAAATAGCGCCCGTAAATAAATCATCAGTGTAAGTTACATTAAAATTCTGTTTTAATATATGCGGACGCTGATGTTCAAGTCAGTCGAGCCATCTTTGGGTGTATTACAAAAATTGGCCGCGGGTGAATTCAATATACCTAAATCGACACCAGTAAGTAGTTATTTATATTGGAAAATTGTTTCTTCAGTCAACAACTACACTCCATGAATTGACTTGTAACCTAGTTTGTTTCTGTACTGAAGAACACAAGAATGTGCGGTTCAACAAGGAAGAATATACTTGTGACGTGCGAATGACATACATATATAATGATAATGTACAAAGCTTTATATTCGGTTCAGAAGACACAATTGTGATTTGTAGCAGAACACTTCCGACTAAACTGTTATCATCATTGCATACGGAAGTAGGTAAGTAATACATCATATGTGGGATGAAAATTCTGGAAATACTGATTGAGAAATTGATTGGGCATTTGTGACATACTGTCTGTTAGAAGATTTTAACAAAATAGTTATCAATTTCAAAACTTGCCAGTACCTATGCGAGATAACTGCATTTTAGAAATCAGCTGCGCATCATTCACTTCATCAGAGGTCTATTATAGACGTCTGTTAATATAAACGCTTATAAGATTGCCAAGCTTGAAAATACTGACACAGATATTGAACATGATTCAGACAGCTTCTCATCAATTACAAATAATATCCAATGAAAAATATCACAAAAGTGATGATAAATAGTTCAATTTCAGAGCTCATTTCAAACAAAATGTCATGACCGCCGTTTGGCGATACGTCGAATATATGTTGACGTCAGTTTTCATGCTGTTTCGTTATTGGTCAGATAATCTTCCATTTCCACTCATGAAGCAAGGTTGTCAAGTCACCAATTAAAATCAAGTTATCAAAACGATGTTTGAGTCCTGTTGTTGAATAAAAAATAATAGGAGGATTCTATGACATTATAGTTCACACCGAAAGAAATATCTATCAGCTGTTATACATAATTGTATAACCATTAAAGGATTTCTGAATTGAATTGGCGCCAGCATAGTTCCCATTTCACTGTAATCACGTTCATCATTTCAAAAAAATCATATAACTGTGAAATATCACTTATATGAGAATAAAATGAAACTCATATGGGGGTCAAATGACTAGCATTCCAATGCTATACGATGATATTAAAAAAGTGAGAAGATACTCATATAAAGTTGACTTGTTTCCAATTTGATAGTCAAATAAAAAGCATTTCAATATTGAATAGTGATATTTCAAAAATGAAATAATACTCATATCATATCAATATAATTTGCTCTCAATATTATAGTCAAATGATTGCATGGTATATCAGCATTAGGATGATTAATTTTTCTCCAGAAAAATGAAGTGGGTTGAAACTCTTCGAGAAATATTGGAGACATATATACTTGGTTCATATACTTACCCCCAAGTAAAGTTTTCTTGAGGAACTACAGGGCATTGAAGTGCATCACAAGGACGATATACTCAGTTTAAAATATCTCAGTTTGTGTAGGACAAAAATGCTTCCAATTTGTACTATTTGTTCTCATTGTCAGTGCATTGGATTATTAGTTAACATAGTGGCCAAAAATGTAATTACACAGTATCGTCAGTAAATTAGAGTTCACATTCGCAGATTTCGTTTTATTTCATTTACCGTTATTGCCACTTGAGCTTTACAAAAGAGCGTCGAGAGACTTTTCTTACGACGTTTTCGAGATCCCCATGATAGTAATCATTAATCTTGGACACAATGTATACGCAATACAATCTATCACCGATAAAACTATTCAAATCCAAGCTTTTGCCACTTAGTGAATAGTGAGGTGAGTTGGAAAAATAAAAGTTTCTCCAATTTGGAAGACATTCCGATACATACACTTACCAATATATCGTGAAAACACTATAACGCCCAGAGGCAGTTCAACATTCTGTATAGTTCCTCAACAAATCTTGAAGGATATATGAACAAATATATCCCTAATATTTCTAGAAGATCTCTCAACCACTCCACTTTCTCGAAAAAAAAATATCACTGTGCAAGAAGAGTTCACGAGCTGCCGCGAGCTAATAATTATGTCCTTTTATATCAGGAATCCGGAGACGACTAACGATTCTCATCGAACAAGTGTTCATAGGTGAGTGAGATAACTCATCGAGGTAAACGAGTATGACAAAGATGGAAAATGATAGAAGGGATGAAATTAAATGATAATTGTATAACTGTGAAATGACATATTTTAGGATTAAAATGATTATCTTCGAATTTCCATCTTTCAACTATAATCTTCTCTCATTTCGAATCTAAAAGATAACCTTTTTGAAACAAAGAGAGTGATTTGAAAGGGTGACCTGTTTCACGTTGAGAACGTGAACTTTTCACGTTCATCAGATGACATTTCGTGGTTACAATGTTTCATTTGGCGGTTATAAGAAGTTTCTAAATAGAGACATGTATAACTGGACTTTTCTCGGTGCATTCTTGACTTTTTCGAGCAACCAGCTTGTCCAAATATTTCTTATTCTCCATAACAAAATATCATGTGAATGTTGGAGACTTGGCAACATTGTCCTAAATGCTGAGAACTGACAAGACCACGCCCACAAGTCGTGCGCGGGGCTGTCACATTCACCGATTCAAATGTCTTCTAGTTTGAATTAATATAATAACTATTTACAAAAATGTATTATAAGCAATAAGCCACAAATCGGAAATCATAAGGAAACATTATGAGACAATTGAATTTCTAGTGCTTATCAGGAATATCAGAAATACTCAATTGAAAATTCATGAATTATTGAATAACTAATATTTATGAAGTTCCCAATCGTATTTCAACACATGGCAACTATGTAATGGTCTGGCCCTACTTACGAAATCGTGGCGTCAGTTTTTACTGGCGGTACTTTTTTATCCGTTTGAAAATTACCGTGGCATTATTGATGATTTTAGCACCTAGAAATCGACCGAAAAATCTCTGAGGGATATGGAATTGAAATGAATTTGAGTGATGAGTCTATTTAACCCTCTCATGCATAATGCCTACTACAGTGGACAGGAGGAATAAGTAGTTGTAAATAATGGAAATATTCCATGTTTGGAAGACTTCAATGTTGTTCCTGTCAGAACATTTTATGGAGGCTCTAAAAAAATTGTAATAAATCGACATCTTGATTATTGTAACCTATAATTAGAAGTGTAAATATATAATAATAAAATATTCCACTCTGCCTCAGTCTGAATCGGAAAAACTATATGTCCAACCTAGTGGACGCCATGCATTTCATGAACTGATTGTTTCATTTTCATTTCCAGACTGTTCTTTTAGATGACGTGGTTGGTTATTCACATTAATTCCAAACAATTCTCGTTATCCCGGAGGATTCCGAAATTAAAACTGTTTGGTATTTCTTTCCAGAAACCAAGTCCGGTCCTGCATTTTTTTAATTGGATTATAACCTTTTCACGAACCAAGGCTGCTATATCAATATTCAATGAAAATGATTTGAATACTCTGGATCGAATGTAGAAGTAGGTAGTGTGCCAAGACGAAATCGAAGAAATATTCATTAAAACTTCGTTTGATATTTTTTTACTAAATCGATCAAATTGTGCTGTACAAATTGAAGAGCCTCACTTGGAGCGTTTTCTCTGATTTTTCTGAGTCGGATAATGGTTTTGTAGAATACGATCTATATAGAAGGTCAAAATTTTTACACCTAAAATTCCAAGTCCGGCTCTGGTTTTTTTATTGCGATAAAATAGAAATTCCTCAAATATCGTTCATCAAATGCCCTGTATTTTTGTTGCAGAGAGGCAAAATATATGTCTTTATATCAACTCACCTTGATT
The DNA here is from genome assembly GCA_918026855.4 of Phaedon cochleariae. Lineage (NCBI taxonomy): Eukaryota > Metazoa > Arthropoda > Insecta > Coleoptera > Chrysomelidae > Phaedon > Phaedon cochleariae. The sequence continues at coordinate 15,558,728 of OU896720.1, read as the reverse complement.
TCCTCCATCCGCAATTAGGCTATAGCTGGTTAGTAATGGCTCACCCTGTATATGTAAAATGTATGATGAACCTTGCTGATTGTTTCGCTCATTTCCATACCAGTCGAAGAAGAAGTATCATGATGAAAATGCATAACGTCCACTAGACTGGACATTTAGTTTTTTGTTTTTTTTTTTGAGAATAATCAAGACATTTGGTCAATATTTCATATTGTCAATTTATAACCATACTACTATGAATCGTTTGGTGATTTTCAAAATCATTTTGAATTTTTTCAATTAAATTATGCACGAGAGGGTTAAGAAATGAAACAGAATAAGTACACTCGCCTATTATGGAAAAAAATATGTTTAGTTTTAAATCTCATGTCTTCCTACTATGTTTATATTTTCAAGCCGTCGAAACATCAGTACCTAGTGTAGACGCGTACTAAGTTGATATTGTTTTAGATAAATGGAATGAGGATTATGCAGGTGATTCCTTAAATATAAGATTATCTCGAAAACTGTGAAGTTTTGGGATCAATCGAGATTCAAACAAGTAGATACCAATTTTTGTTGCAATGAAGTGTCTTCTATGTATTCATAATCAAAAACGTCGAAGTTATGGAAGTTCAACTCTGACACCCTGTATCTCTTCTCATTTGCAATATTTCATCAAGGCAGTTGGTTTAAATTGTAATATTTTGATGTCGAAGACCCATATCACACTTCTACACTGGGTGTAACATGAGTACGTTTGGATATTCAAGTGATGTATTCTTGAGACCAATTCAAGAAGAAAATCTATCTCTCTTATTGCACATTTCAGGTACAGGAATTGAAGAGATAGGCTCCAGCATTGTGGGTTAATGCACCAGAACCAACTTTAACCACTTTCAATTCACCCTAGATAGTAATGATGCCTTCAAGCCAACCACGAATCTACCTAGTTGACTGTAATATCTATGATGTCATTGTTTCCGAATGATTTCACATATGGGTAATTGGTACGCCACTCCACTCTATTTATGCTTTCGTCGAATCAGGGTTTTCGCAAAACGTCGGAATCAGGGGCAAACATTATTGTAGCCGAGTGATAAGAGAAACAAGGTATCAGATAATGTCAATGATTTTCTGATGCTGCTCTCAGATGACACGAATACTTTGGTGTAAGGCGATAAGGAAACTGATGATGGTGTTGCTTGATCAGCAGAGTTATGGGAGTAACGAACACTATAGTGCCATCTCGCGAGTTTCTCCAATTCCAATCTCATGATGATCTCTCTACCTCTGGAATACACCTCTCTGGGATATTGGTCTAGAATCTGAAGAGTAATGGCCTGCTGAAGATATGTAAGTATATAAGATTTTTGTAAGTTTTGTCTATCGCGTAACGTGGATCGACTGATACTACAAACTATTCGTGGAGGAGCAACATGAAGACTGACGTGTAGGTAGCTCGACAACTCTGCATCGAAATATGTACCATCACATGATTGAGATCGTTCAACAAGATCGGAGGTTACCCATCGATAATTTAGACGAAATTTGTCAATCGAGTCATTGAGTAGTAAATATGCGGAACTGTTTCCTCATACGGTCAGAGCAATCTCCTGCGGATCAAGTGGATGTGAAAAGACGAGTGCGATGCTTTCCCTGCTGTTCAATCCAAATGGCGTGAAATTCGAAAATGTTCACGTGTATTCAAAGTCGTTGTACCAGCCGAAATATCAAGTGTTGCTGCAACAAGTGATGGATTCAGTGAGAGGCGTTTGCTATTGCCCCATCAGAAGCAAAAAATCATTACCAAATCATTTTCGATGATGTGTCATGTGACAAACAGCAGAAAATTCTAGAAAATGTATCAATGTGTTGATATAAGGATATTGACGTACCTAGCATACCTTTGCCAGACTTATTCTAAAATACTAAAACAGCTGGTGCGAGACATTACTGTTACTAGTGGGTGCTATTTGGGCAAGACGATATGATTCCATTAATTCGAAGCTTTGTGCGCGAAGTGTTGAAATTCCAGCCAATATGGTGCGATGGTGATTGTAAAAACCTGATATGGAGCTTTTCTGAACTTTTGGAGATTATAAGTTCTTGGGAATACTTCCTTTGGCAAAGAATTCTGAAACTTTGCCTTCCTATTGACAAACTAGTTCTTCTAAAGAGAAGTTTGACATATTTCGAGGTTCCATCGTGCATTATGTACTGACTTTGCTCGTCAAGAACGTCTGACTGGTAATGCGAAGTAACGGAATGATATCAGAGATTTCTGAAGAACTTTTGCCGTGGAAGTATCGATATCAGAGGAATGGAAGGTCGCCGACAGTATTCTGAGACGAGCTCTATCTGTTTGCTTTGTAGATCATGAGAACTAACTATTTTCATTTTTTAATAGTTATAAATCGCTACTTTGAAGTAGGAAACCAACTCTCCAGGAACCCATTGTGCGGAGTCAGGGATATTGGGGCCTACAGCTCATAGTTGATTTCGAAATACTCCTAGGGCGCCAAGGTGCTGTCAATACTACAATAACCAAGTATCACAGACCTTTAGAAAGATTGCTCAGTCGTACCAGATCCGAACCGACAGCACCTTGCCATTGTGAATGGCTATCTAGTCAATGTGAACTCGGTCACCACGCAACCAAGTTGTTGAGGTTTGGATAGTTTTCCGCACGAAATAAAAAGCTGACAATCTTACAAGAAAAAGCATCTTTCGCGATGGATCGGACATGATTTTCTAATGAAAGAGTAATGCTGATGGAAATACCGAGCATAGATATATTGTTATACGTGCACTGAGAAAAATGGGCCAAATGATTATTTCATTCAGAAATTTGTATTGATCACTAGTGAAACTATTACTGCCTGTGAGAAATAAAATAACTGGACCAAAATTATTGATTCATTTGGTATCGCTCACCTACCATAAAAGTTTCTGAATTTGAAACAAGCGACTACTGATTTGCGGTAAAACAATTATAATAATCATTTTCATCATTTGTAGTGAATTCTCAACGATTTTGTCTCAAATCATGTTATTGATGGAGTGAATAGTAATATCATTTGTTATGAATGAAAATGATTGTTCGTCAGAATAGAAACTGTTTGCAGCCAATCAGATGCTTTGCAACTAACAAAACAGCACCAGTTTGAGATTAACGATTTTTGATCGTGCAGAAATGGAAATTAATTGTCCACAGCAAAACTACTATAGGTTGGTCAATAACAGTTGATTTGAGGAAAATGTTTTCCTATTCGCCATTAAATTGCGGTCCTTTCGATTCCGCAAATATATCTTCAATTGAGAACCAGTGCATTCTCATTTCCAACAAATCAAAAACCACTTGGCCTCCATGAGCCGAAATTCATTGAGCCGACATCGTTGCCGGTTGCTAGATATAACTCCCCAAATTAGGTACGCAAGTTTGAGATGTATTGGATCATTTTCTAACCTTATCAGTAGAATATCTAATTTAGATAGGTAAATACCAGACATACAACATCAGATAATAGGTATATATAATTCAACATGAAAATAATAGAAATGAATAAACAATCTAAGATATTAGGTATACAATAATATATATATACTAATAATCTCTTATAGGTCATGCTTTTCGCACTGATACCGTATTGTTTTGATGTTTTGAACGAAGTTAGTAACCTAGTTAGTAATAAGTAATCAGAAATATTCTGATGTAAGGGTTCTTATATTTTCACCTGGTCGCCATTTTTTGTTTCTTCTTACCAAGAACTCGTCATGAATATCACAATGACATTCAATAATTATTTCTCTCATTCTCTTTTTTAATTTAAAAAGTCCACCATTATTGGCAACACCGCAATAATGTTCAGATGGGCGGTGTGGTGGGGTAGATGTCGGCTCGGAGATGAGATTTGTTTTTAGTTACTGTGACCGGCTTTCATTCTGACCATAAAATATAGGAGATCAGGATAATACTTATAAATACTATACGAATTTTTGCTTGAATGGACACTTGAGAGTTTCTACGAGGACTTTTTAGGTAAGTGTGAATATAATAATGATAACATGTGAATTGAATATAGGGTTTAGGTGAGATAAAGGTAAAGGTACGGATGTACATCCTAGGTAAATAGTTTATAGGATAGTTATTATAGTTGATGTTCGTATGTTCTTTGTCTTAGAAGTCAAATGAAATTTCAAGCTATTGTGTTTGTGAATTCAGATCATACAATCAATAAAACAATTTAAGTCTTATAATTTTTTATGTTGCAGCTATGCCATGAGTAATAGTGGAATTTGTGAAGACAGGCGAAGTGATGGAGGCTATACCTTTCAAATGGAATGATGACAACGATCAGATGGTTGTCTACCTTTCATTCAAAAAATCGCATTTGGAAAAGGCAATCAAAACAGAAATGGAACCAGAGCCATACTAGAAAAATTACAAAGTTGTTTTGATGAGGCCACAACCGATTGAATATTCAGAATGAAAAGCAATAGGAACAAATCGAAAAATATCTGTGGCAAATAAATGATGATTTGAAAGATATAGACAATGTTCTTTGCAGTAATACAAACACCCAGTAGTAACCTAATTGAAACGATTTGCTTCCAACAGAAAACTGATTTGTCTCAAATAATGTGCTATACATCATGAATGAAACATACATTGATGGGCAATGAAGGTTATGCTGAGAGCTAATTGAGAGATGATTTGAGATTATACATTATGGTCACTTGAAGCAAATGCCAATCACTTGATATGAAAACGCGACCATTTGTGTTCATCATTTATGTTATGAGTTATAAATAAGTAAACATTTCGTCCTAGTTGAACAGAGTTATTGCTATAAAATAATCTCAAATCTTTGGTAATTGACGTTGAATATTTGAACTATTGGTTGTAAGTATTAACGTTATTACCTCGGCAAAAGTTTCGAGTTATTTGCTTCAAATGCATAGTTCACTCGTCCCCTATTTTGTTGAGGTTTTCGCTTGGGAGAAGTGGTTTTTGATTTGTGATCAATGAAATTTTTTCTCCGTGTGGAAATGTCGAAGAGACTTGATTATTTCAGGCATACTGAGTTCAGCCTTTCTGAAGAGAAATTACAGGCTTGAGTTCTGATGGCATTGAATTCACCTAGGTTGTTGGTTCTCCAGGCTGGAATTTTAGCAAAATATTCATTGACAGGGTTGACTTATACCTTGCCAAACACGGTCGAATGCTGTCGATATATATATATCACATGCTAGATATTTCCCATTAAGTTTCCTTATAATATGGGTGATGATGAACTCAATGTTGATGACTTTCTTCATCACTTTGGAAATAACTGATGACATAGCGACAGGCCAATTGTTGGGCGGGTTTTTCTTTATTTTTGAGAATTGGTTGGAGTTATGTTTCAGCAAGATGGCAAAATGTATGACCTGAATTTGACTGATCAATATTATTGAACTCCATGAAGTAGGTATCGTAACTAAAGATTGCTTCACAGATTGTCTGGAATAAATTAGCAGGCCAATGTAACTGAAACTATTGACTGGCCAGAAGGATTCAAGATACCTACATTATCAAGACTTCGATATGGGAGGGGGGATAATGGAGGTAATTATTCCCCTCCAAAAATGATAATTTAAGAAACAGCATCACAAGTCAATTACAATGGTTACAAAATAACGTAACTGCACAGCTAATCGGCGCTGGCGTCTTGTCCACTGACTTCTGTCTGTCTGAGTTAAGAGACTGGGATTTCTAGCTAGAGTTCACACAAGTCAAATCAACAACTTCAATAGTGTGGTGAAGGGTTGAGTGAAAGTTATGAGTCCGCAGAAGAATTATACGCATCTATTGAGTTGACAATATATTGACAAAATACTTCTCATCACATAATATCGAGAATATTGGTGGGAGGGAGCCATGACATGAATTATATATTTCCCGAAGTAATGATTAAATAAAGAGTCATTTTCTATCTCAATCCCCATGATATTCGTTTTCTGTATCGACAGCTCACAAAAACTAATCAAGGCATGTGGTATTGATTTTGCCAATAGCACTATTTTTTCCTCTGTAAGAACGCCTCTGTGAGCATAGCGTGTCCTAGGCAGCTATAGACAACAGCTTTGTCCCGAACACGACTAGCGTGAAAGATTACATTATATAACGAGAACCTATTACTAATCAAATGAATGCTTGTTTTCTCAACACAGCTGAATGTGTGTCGCCCTGAATACGGCCCGGTATCACGCACTTGGTACCTCGCTAGGTAGCAGATTATCCCGGTTATAAAACAAATTTTATTTCTTCATTTACACTACCTTGTATGCGATGGTGAAAAACAGCGATCTCTCAAATAAATTTTCGCGATGCTGCGTGGAAATTGCTCACCAGAGAAAAAGTTTCCTCAATACAGACAATTTTATAGTAAATCTATAACTCTCTTGTATTCTTATTGCGGAGGTGTTGATGATTTAATTCAAATATCTCACCACAATCAGTATACAACAATATTCAATTTACTTGCGCCGCCTAAAGTAGAATTCATATTCGTACTAAAATCGTTCAATGACTGCAAGAAAACGCAGCGATCATGGATATTCTTGGAAACTGCCTCCACACCGCTGAACTTGGTCTCGTATTTATATATTATGAAATTAATGACGTTGAATCGTTACCACCGATACAACAAGGCCAGCAGACTCTGACGTAAACAGCTCGTGACGTCACCAAGTGAGGCCAGTGTTATATTTTATCGCTTGTCGACTAACGCGTCAGTTCGTGTTAATTCATCGGTGATTCACGTATGTTTTTGAAACGGTCCCGAATTCTTTTGTTGTTTATTCATCAAAATAATTGGCGGAAAAATTACTGTTTTGTGAAATATTTTGTGTTGTGATCGGCGAAATAACAATGCCTTTCAAGTGTTGTGTTCCCTTTTGTCTGGGGAATTATGTGGGTGGTTCAAAAGGTCATGCTTTTAGTTTCCCGTTGGACGAGGAGCTATCGAAAATGTGGGTAAGTAGGTATATGCAATTCACCGCGAGGATTTTACTCCATCTAAGTATCTAAGTTCAGTAGTAAACAGAGCTTAATTTATAATGATGAATTAATAATAGAAGACAATTACTCTCTCATAAGAAGTATAAGTAGAGGAAAAATAGAAGAGCTTTGATTGTGCAGTTAGTTTTGTATTCGTATATTATAGTCAACAAAATCATCTCTGAATTCGAGGAAATTTTCTTGAATGTTCATAATAAACGGGCATTTTTAATTCTCATTCTCAAATTTCTTTCTGAAAACGGTCATTTGCCTCGTGGCAATGAATGCAGAATTCATTCCAATGATCAAATTGCAACTATCATAATATTAACATGAACTACAAACACTCTACTCATAAGAGGTGAAACTGCATTTATCATGATATTTATCATGAAGATATTTGACCGAAAAGTTCCAAATTTCACCTTCTTTTTCACCTGTCTTCTGGATGGCATTTAGAACAAATTTCCCTTCTTTTTTCATCATATTGGACAATTCATATATAATTCAACTATAAATATGATTTTCTTGAGATTAATTCAAATTGAGTGAAAAGAAGGAAGAATATCATTCAAAATAATGGCGTGTGCAATGTCATTCGAAAGCAATCTATTGACATTTGACATCTCGTATTTTGATTGACTATTGATTAAATGGTCGTCATTAGTGGTGCCCGCGAGAGTCTCGTTTTCGAGAGTCTCGCATGGTCTCGTCTCGTTTTCGAGACAAGACTCGAGACGAGACTCGGACAAGGCGAGACGAGACTTTCATTGGTCTCGTCTCGAGTCTCGTGCAAGACTTCTCGTGTCTCGTGCGAGAGTCTCGCAGGTAAATATTTCTGCGTGCCGACTGCATACTTGAGAATTTCATTCATAATAAAACATATTCAGGAAGAATTCTATAAGAAAACATCGGAATCGCCTTAATAATGAATCTGCACGATGTTTGTTATGTCTTGACGACTGGGTGAAAAACAAAAATATTTGCGATTGTGAAGGCTGATCTGACTGATAAAGGTTTTTTTCTCCAAGCGACAGGAATAGTGGCTTTTTCCTGCCGCTTAACAGGCAGAAAAGGTATGTACTTTCACTGCCTAGGCAGAAAAAGTTTGTTGCTATGCAACGTTCCAAGAAATCCTAATGAAATTTGTAATCAAAATTGACACTGACATATGGTGAACACAAAATGATGGAGTTTTCAATGAAAAAATCACACAAAATTGGTTCTATATCATTTGGAGGAATAATTCTATGTTTCACATGGCAGAAAATGTAGATTGACTACTTTTCTGCCTAGTAAAACAAATAACTATTTTCTTGAATATACCTATTTCTCAAATAAGTAAAATAATGTTGGATTAAAGTTTCTGTTTTGTTTATTTGTTGAGATTATACGTGTTACTTCCATTTTTATAACTTTCGAATATATAATGCTATGTTTTTTTTTCTTGTTTAGATGTATGATGTAAGTATGTACCTATTAGATATTCACTTTTCCATAAACAATGTTATTTTTGTTGTAATTTTCTCTTTCTACTTCTACATTATACCTAGAAAGTAGGCAAAGATATAAATATCCCGTACTAGACATTATGCATGACGAAATTGCGATACTTTTGCGAGACTCTCGTACGAGACGCGAGACAAGACGAGGCTCGGGGCTGCGAGACGAGACTCGAGACAAGACTTCATATTTCATCGGCGAGACGAGACGAGACTTTATGAAAGTCTCGTCTCGTTGGTCTCGTGTGAATCACTAGTCGTCATCTGGAATGCTTGTTCACTAAATATGAAAAACTCGCCATAAAAATTATATTTCCTGTTGAATTTTCTATATAAAAATGTGCCATCGAAGTACATCATGAGTATATGAAGTGTCCAATGACAAAATAAGAGCAAGTAGCTTCAAATGCCCTCCAACACAAGGAGAGAAAGAAGGCGAAATTTCGAACTTTTTCTTGAAATATCTCAATAAATAGTGGTTTGTTCACATTTTCATTATAAAATTTGGTTTATCAGACAAAAATACGTGAGTACCAAAAAAAATTTTCAAAAAAAAAAACATCGCATGATAAATGCAGTCTTACCCTTGAAAATTACGGTTTCGAGTGTGACGATCCACTTGGGTGAAAAATCCAACAACAGAAAATTGAAAATACTCACTGGTTATTTTTTCAGGCAATAGGAATTCTCCAAGATAAATATAGGTAATTGTAACAAACGGCATGTCAATCAAAATAAAATACATTTTCCACAATTTTCTTTCGATCAATCTCACGATAAGTTTATGTTCTGCGGGCCCTGTATAAGTAGGTGTGAAGTTTACCTTCACCACAATTTTTGACTTTTGACAATATATTTATCTCGAATGGGTTGCTGTAGGTGGATATTTGTGTTTTATACTGGTTTTTGCTTTAAAACTTCGTTTTTCCATAATAAAATCGAATGGGGTGCGAAGAAGGGCTCAGTTGACGACTGGCATCCTTTTTTAACCGGAAGCCCTTCAAAAAACAGCAAAATCGGCTCAATGATGATCTAAAACTAAAATCGAAATACGCGGTCGCCTTATAGCGCTATAAGCGCTTGTCGTTTCGAGCCGCTGGTTAGGCCTGACTAAGTGATATGTCACCCACGGAGCATGCAGGCCTTGTTGCATCGGTGATAACGGTTGGATGCACTCACCAGAATGCCAGCACCATAATACCAGCTCTTGCAATTGACGAATTCCACGAAAAAAAAAATCGCTGGTTTATATCGAATGCTCTTGAATAATATTATGTACAGGGGCGTCGATAATTTTCTCCATGGGGGGGGGAATGGCTTTTCCGTTTAGGTATTGACAAAAATCATGTTATAAAGAGCCATTGACTTTTGAACGAAACAATCCAGCGAGGTCGGGGAACATTCAGGTAAAAATGTACATATTTTCAAATTTTTTGCGATAAAAAAGGTTGTGGTCACGTGACTTAATGTCAAGAGGGCACCATCAACTTTTTTTTCAAATGTAAAGACGGCCATGTTCACGTGGTACCTGGTTTTGAAGGCCTTTCGATTCTCGAGCAAATTTCAAGATTGTTACTCACAAAATGTTGTTGCATTTGAGAGTTATTTTGGTTTTTCATTTATTTTTTTGAAATTTGAAGCAACCTTCAAACGCTTGTTAGTTTGAAACGGCTTGGCCGATTTGCACCAACCATACGGTGTTTGATAGAGAATCGAAAGGCCTTCAAAACCAAATACCTGGAAAAAAGTTGATGGTGTCTTTTTGACACTATTAGGCCATGTGACCACAACCACTGTAAAATCAAGAAGTAGTAGAAGAAGTACCTTTTCATCTTTCAACTGCTGAATGTGACCTGAAGAATATTCGTGGATGGTTCAATATAAACTTGTCAACTATGAACGTTGGGAACACTAGAATAACACCTTTCACCTCCTACGAATCGAATTAACCGAAATATTATTTTATCTTATTGAAAAATTGAGCTACTCCACTAGAAACATCGGTGAAGTACTTGGGTATCCATATTGATAGCTTCTTAAGATGAGATCTCCATGTTGCAAATACCGTGAAGAAAATGGCTCAATCAGTTCAGGAAATTCCTCAAACTCCCACACCTAAAAATTATGTATCATGCATTAGTCGAATCATTTTCTCATTACAGAATAATTGAATGGCGTGGTATTAGAAAAACACATTTATTACCACTAGATATTATGCAAGAAAGATTCCTGAAAATAATATTACATAATATATTCTTACGCATAAGACCAGGTATAGATATACAGATCTTTTAGTCTTAGAAATCAGATAACTATACTGTAAGTCGGTTCTCCAGTTTGTTTCAGCGAGGAAAAAGTTCAGTGAACCATCAAATCACAGATATAGTACTAGAAATGCAACAAATACCTATCTACCTAGAGCAAATGAATCTATTGGTCAGACATAATCCACCTATATTGCACCTCGTCTTCATAACCTATTGCCTGCCTCAAAATAAAATGCACAAGTTATAACATTCAAGTTTAAATTGAAATCCTGGATGCTTTCATGTGATAGACATATTCTTTATGAGATTGTTGAATCAAAGTCATTACTTCGGAATTCACTGTTCATGGTCACCACATTCTATCAACTTTTGACGAATAGCTCATATAATATCATCCATCTTGCCAAAAAAAGCAAAAAAAAAGAAAAAATCCTCACATTATATTTCCTACTTCCTTGAGCACTTAAATAGTGATTCTTCATGTATTCTACTTATTTACAATTATTCACAACTCTCCAATTTCATTATTTTGTTACAGTTATTTTCAATTATTATATAGTAGTAAGCGTATTGGAATGAAAAGGATGAGTTACTCATTGAACAGTTCTCGAACTCAATTCAAATGTATACCAGAAACCTCAATGATCTCCAACATTTGTGTTGACAATGTTGCCGCTTCTCAGAATCTGTCTGAAATATTCATAAAAAATGGTGAGCAATCAAAATTATTGTTGTTATAACTTTGTTGTCAATTGAAATTTTTCAATTAAATTTTGCGCTCAACCTAATTGAAGGATGCTGATTGAATTCAGTGGTTGGGTTCATTTTTCTTGAAAAAAATCGCTAATGATATTTCACAATTTTCAACATGAAAATAATAACATAGTATGCCCTGTAGATTGAAATTTAATTTTGCAAATTTGTGTAAACGTAGATCTCCGGATAGTCCTTCTGCTGACACAAAAAAAAATCGGTTAAAAACTATAGATTTTATAAGGGTGCTCCGGTCTTAAGTGGGTCACACTGTATGATTATAGAAGAATTTCATCTTGCAAATTTCTCCTTCAAACTGTTAAGAGTCCTGCTACAAGAAACTGACTCACCCTGTATATTGAGTACAAAAAAATATATCAAAGAACCTTATTCCTCAGTCTTGAAAATAATACAAATTCCAGAAACAAAATGTCAATGACTCCCGTTGGTTTTGGTCCCTCGCTAAAGCAGTCGGAAGGAATTTTGCTAATAGTTCATTCCCGCCACTCTCTAAATCAGGCACATTAGCAATTAATAACATCGTACGAGAAAGCAAACATTTTTGCAGAAATGTTCGCAACAAACTCCATCTTAGATTCCCAGGGAAGAGTGTGTCGCCAGACATTCCACTCGTTGAGATTCGAATACCCGAAATTGTCATTCGTCAGCAAACTATAATCAGACGCATTCTGTTTGGTCTCAAAACGAATAAGGCTAACGGTCCTGATGAAATTCCTCCCATCATTCTCATTATGTGTGCACCAGAATTGACACCGATATTCTGCAAGCTATTCACCATATCGTACAAATTTGGTATTTTTCCATCTTGCTAGAAAATAGCTAGAGTCTAACCAATTTGAGAGAAAAATAAAACAAAAGCCTGCCCAGCAACTAAAGACCTATAGCCCTGTTATCAGTTATCTCCAAAGTGATAAGGGAAGTCATCAACATTGAGCTCATCAAATATCTGGAAAGCTCTGGAATCATGAATGAAAGGTAATATGGCTTTCGCCACCGAAGATCAACTGAAGATATACTTGCCTAGTCACCCATTTAATATGACAAGCTTCTTTAGGAAAACATAGAGTATCTGTTGCTGTAAGGACTCCTCAACAAACTAGCATCATACGGCTTACCACCCCAGCTATGCCATCTTTCATTGAGTTTCCTCTCAGGCAGATCGCTTCATGTGTTGGTGGACGGAGTATCGTCTGATACCATTGCCGTCAATTCCGGCGTTCCACAAGGATTAATTTTTGCACCAACATTGTTTTCACCTCATATTGATGATTTGTTGGGAGCAACCACTTGCCCAATCAATACCTTTGTAGCTGATAGTTATTCCATACCGCGCTCTCTTCCAGAAATTCCAATTCTTCTCAGGAAACTAGGAACTCAAGAGGAAGGCAGGTCAACGCTGTCAATGAAGATTTTGCTAAAATTACAGCCTGAGGAACCGACAACCTTGTAGAATTCAACCCCACCAAAATTCGAGTATACGATTTCTCCATTACCACCAAGGCCACTATATCTATACTTGGTATTCCCATCAGCAATATTCTTTCATGGCAAATCATGCCCGATTCATCGCGGAAGTTGCTTCACAGAGACACGGATCTTGTTCTGTGCGAAAATCACTTCACAGGCACCTCAACAGCTTCTGATGATCTACAAAGCACAGATAAGGCCTGTTTCAGGATACTGTTCTCACATATGGAATTCGTTACCCAAGCATACTTATTCTCTTCGATTCGATCCAGAGAAGAGCCATTCGCCTGGTCGGTGATGCCACACTCACTAGTTCTTGAACCTCATTAGAACACCGTGGAAAAGTAGGCGACTATTTACTCTTCTATACGTACTTTCAAGGAAAATATTCCTCAGAAATCACTGCTATTATTTCATCACTAGCAATACCCGTCAGATGAACTCGACAAGCCCAGTCAGTATATCCATTCATTGTCAAACTAGAGATTTTGTCGAATAAAACCTCACCAATACTCTTTATTCGTTTGTAGAACGGCAAAGTTTCGGAATTGTTTGCCAATGGAAACATTCTCAAGAACTTATAACCTTCAAAAAATCAAAACAATTTCCAATACCTACCTCCTCTCCCTATCCTCCCTAGATACGCACTCATGCGCTCCAAGATAAAAAAAAGATCGAGAATGATGACTACTAGGATTTGAGATGAGAAAGACACACCCTTGAGAATTGATGAACATAGATGATAATACAAATAAGCGTTGAATCTACATCAGTATCGTGCTTGTTGTTTGGGTTTCAGAGCTGTGAAATTCGATCATCACATACTGTGTGTATATAGATTGATCAAGGAGATGGATTATCCATATTTCTTAATTCTTGGGATTTTCTCTCCTCCTCTCTATTAGTAAAAATATCACCATTATTCCAATGTAATATACTTGTAGTTAGGACAAATTGGATGATTTGCCCCAGGATGTCATTGCTTGAGCGCAATTCCCCTATTCGAAAGTTAGGAGTAGAATTCAATCTATAGTCAATGACACCTTTCTTGAAAAATATTTGAAGACGAATATGGGACAATTAGGGGTTATGAGAAGATATGGAATCAAGTGTTGTCGATAATTGAATCTTTCATTGATATTTGAATTGCAGTACGTTATATTACTCATGAAAATTACGTGAGTATTCAAATGAAACAGAATGTGGGGAGTTGATAAGAGGAAACTATACCATTTCAGCCATACATTTACCAAGTTTTCATGCAAAACAGTGGCTAACCTTTTTCTCAACTTGTCGATATGTTTGTCATACCTCTTAAATCAAAAATTTTGTAATAGATTCCTTTCCTATTGCTGATTATCAAGATACAATCCTTCTTGAGTTCGACATGTCTTCAAATTCAGCACCTGCAGTTCCTGAACGAAACCTTCTTCATGGATGGGGAATGAGGGGCTTCCAAACCATATAACCCTCATGGGGCTTAAGAGGTAAGTTGTGGAAATCACACTAACTTTTGTTATACCTATTCTCATTGGACGCATGATATTCAAAATACAGTGGACACAAATATATAAATGGAAACATGCAGAAATTCGATGAACCTCAATCTCAGTGGACATATTGAAGTAGAGCTTGGGTCAAGAATCGGAATCATATCCGCGACATCGTTCTGGGGACCGAATCCTGTACTGCGTTTTTCGAAGCTTCGTCCACCCTCAAGCAATGGGTGTGGACGAAGCACTATAGGAGAATACTGAAGGCATTATAGGCGGCTGCAGGCAATCAAAAAACCTGACGGCCTGAGGTTACCTGGCAGGGACCGCCAAGTACTGCGCCTTCTCATAGGGGTACTGACCTTGCTGTGCAAGAAAAAGTCACTTCCCTTCTTCGGAGAGTATGAGGTGTATGGAGGGATTGAATTTGAAATCTTCGAGGTGGATGACCTACAACCAGAGAATTTGATAGAATCAGAGTGGATGAACATCCTGGCCTCAATCAGTAGGTCAGGAAGGTTCAGAAAAGACAACTAGAAGCATTTGTAGATATGTGGACAGCAGGGTTTAGCAAAAAGGGCCTATGAGGCATAGATGATAGACACTCTTCTAGTAATGCTTTCATACTATTCGTGTAGTTTTGTGATTAACACTTCTGTTTTGTATAGTACTATTTTATCTGACGATCAACTGATGATTCAATGTTATAAGCATTGAAATAAATATCTGTCTATATATCTATCTATCTATATATCTATCATATTTGTCTGGAAGTAGCCTCTTCACAATACAACAAATACTACTACTGGGTCAAAAATATACTGGAATATTTTGATTTCGAAATCTTACACGCGTTAATAAGTTTTTACCGATAAAGGTAACTAGTGCACCAGATTAATTACCAGCATAATCCTAGTGTATTTGAGCAAATGTTGAGAGAAAGTACCTATACTAGTATGTTCTGATTATAGGTTGAGTTCAACGGGACCTCAAAGAAATTATTATTTAGAATGGACAGATCAAAAGTCGATCCATATAGAAAGTTCGATGCTGATGCCAATACATGTATATGCATATTCAGATGGAAGTGACCGATGATTTGCTAGTGAGATTCGGGTTGGATTGTAGGAATAAATAACGTATTTTCTTTATCTGGACAACTATGGGTGTAAAAGTTCCTTTCGAATCACAACAAATGGGTTTTTCCGCCCATCTTGACCGTGCAAATGGGCACATGCATACATGAACTTAATAATTCGCTTTCAGATTATTATCTTGATGAGGCAGCGTGCGAAAAATCGTAACAAATTACGATAACTCACATTATGATAATAAACGGAAATGCGACGGAATTGATAGAACACCCATCGGTAATAAGCAGGCGATTAAAATCTTTATTCGCAGATGCGTGAATGAGATTTCTTTTTGTGAAATTGCTGATAGGGTACTGAGAATGCTGCGATAGGACAAAATTGGAATGTAATAATTGACTAGGAATGAAAAGTATATAGTGGTGTATCCTTGATCTGACAGATAATAGGAAGGTGAAAATTTGTACAAGCTGCACACACGTAACTAATCAATAAAATGAAGAAATTTGTATTTCGTGTGATAGTAAATTATACCACCAGTCAATAATGAGAGCTATCATTCTAGAGAAATATAGAAAGTAATATACAGTATTGCGAGTAGTTTACTCACTCTATACTTTATTCACGACAAATTCATTCATTTGAGATTGTTCATACGAAGATTATTCATTTTCATCCATCTCAATAAAAAAACACACAGTGGCGGATTTTCCTCAGACACAGTAATATTCCTGCAGGTCATAGTAGGCTTTTAGCATGAGGAATTTTTGAATCTCCTTTCCGATTTTTTTAATTACAACCAATTGATTTAAACTGTTGAGGCAAGTGATAGTAAATTTTTTTGCTTCCACATATAATATAATTTTTGGTTCGAGTCATCTTTGCTATTGACAGTGACATGTGATAGTTGTTTCTAGTCGACAAAATATTATTCACAGGGTTTTTGTTCGATGCATGATGTCTGGTGAGGATCAAACTTACTGTTTCCAAAATAACAAGGCAGGTGAGAGTGAGTATATGATGACTGATCAAAAGTGGTCTACAATGGCCACTTGCTTTAGCCCTACATAAATAGCGAATTGCCTTCTTCTGTAGAGTAAAGTCAGAATTCCTAGCTTTCTGTCAATATGTATACCCAGCAATTTAGTACTTAGTCTGTTCCACTTGGTGTGTACCCAAAGTAAGATTTTCAAACTCAAATTTGAAGGTATAGTTTATCCAAAAACAATTGCAGATTCTCGTACCGCACCTTCAGTCACTTCAAAGGAAACTTCATACACGCCGACGCCGCACAGTGCGAGTTATTCTGCAATTGATATTGGATATACTTTAATAATATTTGTTCTCTCCACATTGAAGCATAGAGAATTTTAATCGCACCAAGCTTTGACTTCGTCGAGTTCCTGGGCTACAACTGTTTCCAGAGTTTTTCCATTTTTTCCATGCCAATGGAGGGTAGTATCGTCTGCGAAAAGTGTGACAAAAATTTGGGTTGCCAAGAATAAATTAATGATTTTGCTGAGCTTAAGTGCAGACGAGTTTTGTAACACATTGTTCAACACTGAGTAGGTACATCATATCTTGTATCTTGTATGAGAATAACACCTCATTATCGAAGCATCCTTAATCAACAACCTTATCAAGGAATTAGATAAATTCAAACCTTAATACTTGGTGAGTATAAAGGGTGAGTCATCGAAATGGGAAAGTGGGATAACGGCATCGTTTTCGAAATAGATGAATAAAAATTTTTGTATTTCATTCCATTCCAGGATCTTCTTTCGTGAGCTAATTTCATCGATGTATAACATTCAGGGTGTAACAGGAATTATTACAGAGATTGGTATTGGTATTGGTAGGTTGGATGGTGACAGATGCGCTGCGACCCAATTAGATCTATTGTGCCCCATCTGCTCCTGCTATATCAAGGATTTCTTGTTCATAGCAGCCCCTCGAGATTCAATTCCTTCAGGAATTTGAGGATTTTGAGCATGCATGGTGTACATCCATCGCAGTATTGATGGGTTACATCCCCATGTTTTGCCTGCAAGGTTCCTGCACACCATCAGTGATGATTTTGCCTTACTGGCGATCTTTTCTACGTGTCTATTCCAGAGAAGCTTTGAGTCTAGGATGAGCCCTAGATACTTCACTTCTTGCTGCCATTCTAGGTCTTCTCCGTTTAGACGGATGACTCTTAAGTGCTGAACCTTCGTTCTTCTAGTAAAAGGTACCAATGTGGTTTTCGTTGAGTTAATTCTCAACCCCACCGAATGGCACCATCTTCTGGTAGTCTCTAGCTCTCTCTCTATGAGGTCGCAGAGGGTGCCTTCAAATTTGCCTTTGGCCATGATGACTATGTCGTCCGCATATCCAAAGCAAGTTACTCCGTTCTCAGTAAGAATCCCGAGTAGTTCGTCTACCACTAGACTCCACATTAAGGGTGACAGTACCCCTCCTTGTGGACAGCCCCTGTTCGTACTGATTTGAAAGCTGCTCTCACCCACTTTCGTTTCAGCTGTTCTTGTGGTCAGCATTTGGCACATCCATCTGGATGTGGTTCTGTCCACGCCCTTGTTCATTAGAGCTCTCTTTATTGCTTCATGAGAGGTGTTGTCAAATGCCCCCTATTACAGAGATATAGGGTGTTCAAAATCAAGATTTTTCAAGTTTAGGATTTTTTTGTGTCGAAACTATTCATGATTGGTCAAAACGACGTACATGCCCCCTCAACTTTCAATCAACTATTTACTGATGTTCAATTAGAACGAATACAATGTGGTTCAGAATTCAGAATTATTAACTACCCTGTATTCGTTCAAATTAAATATCTGTAGATAGTAAATCAAAAATCGAGATGGGGAATCAAATAGTGAAAACAAAATGTCAAATTTGTTACCTCTGTCAAAAGATCCTCCAGGTCACCAAAGTAAACACAGACTCGTTGATGAACCGTTTAATAACGGTTACACAGTAAAAAAAATAGAGTGAAATTCAACACTATACCTGTTCCCAGGAAGACCACTATGCTTTAGAGTAAATGATTTAACTCTATAGTTCAGTATATTATAGTGTGATTTTTTCAATTCAATTAGTGTAAATTTTCAATGCAAGCACATTGGAACTTACTCTATTTATTTCTCTAAATATATTGAATAAACACAAAAATAGAGTTGAAAGAAACAATTACGAGAGTGAATATTCCACTCAAGATCCAAGCTAGTGTCAATATCATCACTTTAGAGTGAAATTCATTAACCGAATATTACATAGTCACAAAAAGTTTAGAGTTGTAATACAATAGTCTCGACAATAGTAGAGAGTAGATTCCACACTATGAACAGTGTCGGATCCAACGGAAATTGATTGAATTATTTACTCTACGTGGATGTCAAATTGCTCCTGCATTGTTCAAATTAACAGTACTATTTGTTCAGGTGCTAATAAGGAGTTATCATTTATTGATAGATTGATATAGTACACTAGTTGAGTGAACTAGTCACTACTTCCTGTCATCATCCAAGTTAAATTAACTATTCTTCCACATGTCACAGTATTTATAGGCCCCCGACAGACGTTCAGCGGCGAAGTCTCCGCAGCGCCACCTTTATGCAGTGGCGAGAATTGACGGATGAGAAGTAGTGTGACTTTATAATATTTTAATCGTTTGATATTTGAAAAATGACTCGAGTCTCACTAGACTAATTAGTTAACCTATATCTGTTTCATAAATCGTTCGAAATAATAATTCGAAACGGAAAAGACGGAAAATAACTGAGATAGGTATACGTAGTGTTGCCATCTAGACAAGACAAGACAAGAGTTTACCTACTCTTGTCTTGTCTTGAAATTTCAAGACAAGAGTTGTATACGCGTAAGTCTTGATTAAATAAGCTAAGTGCGGTTTTGTCTAGATAACGAAAGTCTAGATTCTTATTCAAGACTCTAGATAAGACGCTTAGCTTTAATTGCGTAGAAACAGTCAAGTGCATGCAAACTTCCGCTCTCTGGTAACCAATCAAAACAAATCATAGCCGCGCCAGCGAAACGACGTATTTGTAATATAGATTTGAAAATAATCAAGAGTTTTGAATAAAAGTCTTGTCTTGTCTAGATAATCTAGACAAGACATATTGATGATCTTGTCTTGATATTCTAGACAAGACAAGACAAGAGTCTAGAATGTATAAGTCTAGACGGCAACACTAGGTATACGGAAAAACGTCCACAACTCAATGTTGAAAACAATTTCTCACTACGCGGGTATAGTAAAAAAGCTACTTGAAGCAAATATCATGATCATTATATCTTCGACACTATAATCTGCATCACTTATTTCACTATCTAGTAGACTGAACGATCTGAAACTGTATAGATTGATATTTCATCGTATATAGATTGAATTGAACAATGATAGAGTGTCAATTCAATCGACAACAGAGGAATAATTCAAGTTCACTATAGTGTCAGTAAACACTAGTATGAATTCAATTTCAATTGTTTGTGAATTGAGTTATCTGAATTGATATTTTATTGAAATTTCAGGAATATAGAGTGAATTCAATACGAGAATAGTGAAAATTCAATCTAGAATTAGTTTCGAAGGAGATAATCTGCGAGAAGTGTAGTAATAGAGTTGATTGCAGTATTAGAGTCAGTTTGTCAGAGTATTTCAACTCTAAAAACATACTCTACGGATTTCACTCGAAGCGGTTTTTTACTGTGTATAGAATCGTGGAAATGATGTTACTGGTTGGGAACTTGAACGTTGAAATTCTGGAAGAAAACCAAGAAATTAACACGATATTTAGGCGTTCCATTCTCAATAATTCACTACCTTGTGTTGATCTACAACCACAATCGAACGTTGAAACAAAACCTTGATCCTTTCGAGCAATTACCCGTGATTTCATCTCAATGAAACGTTACATTCACAACGTTCGGTAAAATGATTGCTAGAAACAACCTCTATATAACGTTTGAAAAACAATGAATTGAAACAACAAAATTTTGTTCAACGTTTGAGATTCACATATCTATAACTTCTGGTGTTCTTGATACGCCGTTCAATCGTGTACAGACAATACGTAGAAAATTACTCATTTGAAAACGTCTATAAACATGTGAAGAAGATAGATAATTGATATCCGGATTCTTGAGTCGATTATTAGACGTTTATCTCAGTATTTCATTTATATCAAGAAATACTAATCGATTCACTGGTTATATCCAACGACTTTGAGATGTTATGATTCTACGTTTTAGATACTGAATAATAGAACGTTTTCCTCAATATTAAAAATTACCAATCATCTACAGGGTGTCTGGGATTAGCGCTTTATCATCGGGATCTCGTGAACCTTAAGAGATACAGTGTCGATTGAATTATGAAAAATTCTATATTATAATATAAAGAAAAAAACATTGTTCTTGAGTTATATGAAGAAATCAATCGAAATTGATGACACTTCATCATGGATTTTTCTGCTTTCCCGCAATTTGGCGTTTTCAGATTTGAAACTTGACGTTTCGTCTTCCAGAAACCATCATCAACTCATTTATTTCTAAATACGGACTTGTATTTTAAGATGTCCTTCAAACCGGCAGTGCCCTGTTAGGACTTCCGTCATTGAACGAATTTTTTTTATTTATTTTATCTTTTGCGGTTATATGTACCCAGTAGTATCTCAGCCTGTCTGAGACCTTGAAGATTTTCCTAGATGTCTGACCTCTGTTTAACTCCATATATTATAACTCATTCAATACAGAACTGCTGCTGATCCCCCAAAAGGGTTCCTTTCCTAGCGAGTTTGTCCGCTACTTCATTCCCTTCTACACCAGAATGTCCCGAAACCCATGAAAGGTCGACTGTATTTCTGTTGACAAGCTCGTTCATTTTCTCCAGGCATTCTCAAATCATCAGAGAGCTGATGACCATCGAGCTCAGCACTTTGATGGCTGCTTGACTATCGGACATCATAATGATAACTCGTCTTCCGTAGCTGTTTTCTAGATTGAACTGTACACATTTCCCTACAGCGTTCACTCCTGAAATATGCTCAGGAATTTGCCGAGGCATTCGAAGTACTTGTTACGTGGACCGTATACTCCTAGTCCAGTTCCATATTTGGTTTTGGAGCCATCTGTGTACCACTTTGTGGCTCCTGCTTTGCTCAATACCCATGGATTCAGTGTTCCATACTTTTACGCAGCTCAGCCTCGTGGTAAATTTGCAGGTTCACCTGCCTTTGATCACTCCTTTTCTAATCATTCTGTCTGTCGGTCTCTTCTCTGCATTCTCCACAACTGAATGTACACGAGTGAGGTCTAGAATCACCTCCATTGCGGTAGGTGGACACGTTCTCATTGCACCGGTAATGCATACACATGTCCGTCTTTGAACTCTCGTTAGATTTGCCTTTGTGGAGGCCAAACTAGTTTTGTTTCTCCAGACCACTGCCCCATATGTGATGATAGGTCTCACTATTACTGTGTACATTTATGTAGGGGTCCTACAGATTCACTCCCAGCTATTTCCTGCGATGTTGATTACTTCCTTCTCGTGTTCATTCCGAAGAAGTTTTTGGTTCAGGATGAGTCCCAAGTATTTCACTTCTTCCTTCCATTCTATTTCTACCCCACCTATTCTGATGGTTTCGACATAAGTTTTCCTCTTTTTCGTGAAGGCTACTAGGGTGGATTTGGTGAAATTCGTTGCTGAGTCCCACCAACTGATACCATTCTTTTGTGGAATAGTTCTCTCTGAACTATGTCACGAAGGGTTCCTTCAAATTCACCCTTCGCGAGTATGACGATGTCATCGGCATAGCCTTGACAGGTTATGCCGAGTTCAGTCAGCCCACAGAGTAATTCGTCAACTCGTCAACTTGTACCCTCTATACCGCCTTCTCTTCCAGGGCTCCAATACCAGGCAAATCAGAAACGAACGAGGAAGAAATGTTGACAACATTAATATGGTCTTGGCAACAATTCTCGGATGGGGATCCAATAACTTGGTAAATTTCAATGCAAACAAAACACAAGCATGCCTTTTCTCTAGAAAAGCCGATCTCACTGTGCCCAACATAAGCTTTTCAGGAGGAACCATACCTTTGAAGACATCCATTTTGATGCTTGGTATTACTATCAGCAATAACCTTCCTTGGGAAAATCACGTGAGATCAATTGCTGAAAGTGCACCCCAAAAACTTTTTCACTTCCAGTCAGCTGCTTATGATCTATAAGGCACAGATACGACCTGTCCTGGAATACTGTTCCCATATTTGAAGTGTAGCACCCAAACATACCCTGAAACTGCTGGATTCTGTCCAAAAAAGGGTAATTCATCTCGCTCGCAAACTCACTTACTTCTCTTATAGATATTTTCATGGACGATGCTCTTCTGAAATATCAACAATTGTTTCTCCCTTGGCAATCCCCGCGAGATTAACCCGTCAAGTTGAGGCTTCGCATCCCTTCGTGGTCACTTTGGAGACCTGCAAAACATCTCTTTCCAAAGACTCGTTCATTCAACGAACAGCGAAGCTCTGGAACACATCGCCAAGGGAGGTGTTCTCCGAGGATTTCCTCCAGAAATTCAAGAACACTAACTCCTAACTTATTTCCCTTGGTTCTCACGATGTTTTCTGAAAATTACAGGATATCCCTTTTCGTGGGCACCAGAACATGAAAAAAAAGTGTGGGATTCCACATCAAGGGAGAAGGCACTCCTCCTTTCGAGCAGCCCCTGCTTTTGATTACATCTTTCGAATTTCTATATATCTATGTCTGATGTATATTGAAATTTGTTGCAACAAGTGAACAGTTCAGAACTAGGGCACAGGATGAGTTAATAAGTATTGTATCGTATAGCCAGCCTGCCCTTATTCATGCACTGAGATATACCCAAGATTGTATGGAAGTGCATAATGAATCCCTTGCGTGCGCCTTATATGGTGATAACAACCAGAATTACTATACTCTTGGTACCCGGACGCATATTTACACATCCTCCCAAACGACGACACCAGTGCGCTGATATCTGTGAGCCTGTGTAGCCAATAGTGTTACTACAAATACTCACTGATTAAGGCACCACTCAAATATAGAGGAAGGAAAATATGACTCCAGCAAAAGGAAGAAGACTACTTTTACTCGGCCTGAATGAACCTTCTTTCTAGAAGGTATTTTTTTCGGACAATCACATGAGAGAAAAAAATAAAAATGCCGCTCCATACATGAATCGAAGACAAGCCGCCGGCGTCGCATTCGGACACACTCACAATTGTGTCATCGAACCAACTTGACAGTTATGATATGAAGAAAGGATTCATAATACACGCAAGTGTCTGAATCAGTGAGCTTTTGTAGCGTTACTGTTAGCTACACAGGCTCACAGATTTCAGCACGTTGATGCCGTCGTCTAGTAGAGTTTGTGAATATGCTACTCGGGCACCAAGAAGTGAAGGGCAACGAGAAATCCGTGACAAAATATCACCTCATTCAACCACAGACCTCCCGAGAAAAAGTGAATATTTGAGTGCAGTGGAACCCTTTGAAGTGAGCCATATTTGGGGTTGCGGTGGAGGTGTCGTATCCGCCCCACTTACATTGAATCAAATCTCACCTCACGTATAATAGGTTCATGAATGTTCGCCTCAAGTTTTGACCGCAGATGGGTGTGACACTGGAGCTTCATATTCAGCAACCCAATTATGATGAAACCATGGAGCATCGTACAGGATAGTAGCGATAAGAGAATGATGGTTTTGCAAAGTTTCTTAGGAGATCTGTGGAAAATGAGCAGATCCGCATCTATTTCAAGAGAGTCAAGTGACACTTACGGCAATAGAAAGCCAGAAAGAGACATCATGACTGGTATGCGATCTCGAGTGAGAACTGAGAATTTTGGCAGACCAGAAATGCGTCAAGCTGATCTGGGTACCAGGATACCAGGAGATCGTGAAAAACGAGACGCTGACGAGGTTTCAAAAAGAGGGTCGGATAACAAGCCATATCCAGGTCAGATTCTAGGAGTATCAAAATGTAGATCGCGAGCTTCTATTAGAGACTGGCTTCAGGCAAAACATAGAAGCTACTGGGAAAACATGCCAGGAAACAGAAATGAGAAACAATACATTGAAGAACCAAGCAACGAACGAACTGCTGACTTGCTGAACATGAACAGAGTGCAGATGCAAAATGTCACGGAACTCATGACAGGCTGCACGCCAGTAAAGGAGCACCCCACCAGAATGAGACTGTACAATTGCGACTCAAGTTGCAGACTATCAACTCTCATCCAGTTTAGGATTTGTAAAAACCCATTCAAGGTATAGAGATACTGGTGAAGGTACAATGTAGTTAACCAGGTGAGATGTGTCACTAGACCTAAGTGTCATCGGAGACATCGGTCAGACCAACCTACAAACGGGGTGGAGTGTTTAGTGGGTATATGAGGTATTCAACTCATATAATGTCCATAAACGATATCAACCACCTTGCTAGCAACAAAAAGAGTTTCTTCAATGTAATGAGGTTTGCAATAATCTCTAGTACTGAAACTGTTAGAGCTAGAATTGAAGCCTTGTGCTCTATGTATTGGTGAGCAGTTCGTTTTAGGTGATCCTGTCCTTAACTGCATGAGGAGTGCTTGAAGAGTTGAATTCCAGATATACAGGGTGAGTCAGTTTTTTGTAGCAGGACTTTAACAGCTCAAAGAAGACATTTTTTCAAAATGAAAATCTTCCACAAACATGATACATGCGTTGAGCTTCGTTTCCGATATACAGAGTTTCAAAACGACCCCAGAAGTGTATCATCCTGTAGGTATTCCAAAATAACGCTTGAAAACCTTTAATATTGTGTTTGCTAATTGTATTAGATGTATTACATTTCAATTCATTATTTTGGAAATTGTAGGACTTGGAAAAACACAAAAAGATCTCAAACTCTGAAACCCTGTGTATCGGAATAGAAGCTCTTACGCATAAATGTTTACATAGAATTTCCATCTCTTATCTCAGCTGTTGAAGTGATCTACGAAGAAAACTGACTCACCCTGTATATTTCATGTGCAAGAAAGTCACCAGTTCGTCTGAGGTGATCCTGTCAACAACTACATGGGTGCTTGATGTCAAGCTAAAGAAATATCTAGTTCAATAGTCTCAGTATTTCTTTATAAAGAGTTGAATTACAGGTATCTCTTTCATGAACTAGAAAGTGGCCAGTTGATCTGTTTTGTCGAAATCCAAATTGCCGATCAGAAATGATGATATTGAGAAGGAATATTCTCAGATGAAATTATGAACATAAAAAAATGGATATGTATATAGAGAAATACATTGAGAATTCATATTCTCTATGTGGTGAAAATATCAATTCTCTCTCGGTTTATTCAACAGAAAACAACTTCTTATATCTATGGAACACACGCGATATGAATTTGACCACAAAATCTTGAGAATTTGCATTCTCCTTCAGATTAAAATATGTATATGCACACAATATCATTCTGAATATTCAACAGAAAACTATTACTTTCCTGGCTATTTGCCACGTCGATCGAACATTGAATTATATCTGTTGAACATCCTGAAGGAGAGCATGAAAATTGAGTCCTCTGAAATTGAGAATTCACTTTCTCTCTCAAATCGGATGAAATAACATGATGTATTATGAAATGAAAATTGGAATGTATAGGAGACGTATACTTGTATAATCAATCTATGATCTTGATAAGATGATTCGAATGAAAATTAATTCCATCACTACTTTACGAAATCAATGTATTATTGTTAAATCCTACTCTATTAGATCTTGAGGAAAAAGGCTAGATATTCAATTTGCTCGAATATCATCTACACTTGCCGGTGTACCTACTCACAGTTGTTAAATCCAATTGCTGATAACGAAGTATATATATATAGACAATGAAAGGAATGCAACAAACTCGTTGCAATCTGATCAGAATCGTTACACCCTGTACATACTCCGATGAACATTGTTCGAGTCGTGGCTGATTTTATCAAAAACGAAAACTCTATAATTACACTGGTATAGAACATATGACAATCGTGACCGCAGACCTGTTAAACCGCAGTATAGGAAAAGGGCATTCGCTGTATTGTCCGTGACTGGTTTCGACACATGTCTGATAGACAATTAGTATGAAAATATTTCGTGACAAATTCGATAAAGGCTATTATCGAAACAGGACTAACAGGAGTCAGTGGGTATCGAGTCGGCTGTGATCCTTAACGGGGATGTTAGTCGGCATAAGGCTTGACATGTTGACAAGAGAACGATTTTACGAAGGTAATTCTTCAGGATCGACATGCGATTCACCGGCTGCATTAGCGTGCCATTGGGATGGGTGAATAAGTGTTTCAATCAATTTGTTATCACGATATAGTCTTGACACTTGCATAACCTTCGAAGAAAAATGATGAGTGCATGGAGTTAATTTTTCACTGCATCCACAATTCGGCAACATGAAAATAGTAATTATCCATGTACGTCATGGTAGTATGAAGAATATATGATTACTATACCTAATACCTACTCAGAGATTGATAATTTCATATCCGGAGGCTTTAAGGGCCCGTGGAAATATGTATCATTTAGATACTCCAAAGCGTAAATTAGTGATTACTTGTCATCAAGAGATGATGGTTCGATAATTGCGATTTTGAGGATTATATAGAATTGATATTGGTTTGAGTATGAATTTGAGAATAGAACCAAATGAAGTATACATGAGTGAGTATATCATTTTTGAGGATGAATGAATATGTTACCTACATGTGAAAACTTTTTCCAGACTGTGATTTCATTATGTTGATGAATTGAAAATAATAATAATAACGGCTCAATAACAGGTATGAGTTTCTAACACTGTGGAGCACAAACCAATCAGTGGAACAAAAGAGGAAAAGAAAAATTCAATTCATAGTTCAACCACCCTATGCTAGAATGGAAGCTACTTGTCAAATGGCAGGGTTCAAAAAGTGTTCTAAGAGAAGTTTTGCTTCATATTAATATATATCCATTTTTGCATGTCCATCATAATTCATCTGAGAATATTCCTTTTCAGAAGTTTTGCTCTTCCACCAAACCTAGTATAATATATATTATATATACCTATTTACATACATAAACACCTATATATAATGAAGTATATCGTATCGTATACAATAACTATATATACGTGTACCATCTAATCTAATCTAAACTTGTCTCGAAAGAAGAAGTTGGGTGGAAAGCTTACTGATCAATTGTTCTTCATGAGCAGGCCAATTCAACCTATCATCTAGAAATATGCCAAGTAGACTTACTTGTTTACCAGATGTTGAGTTATTGTTGGAGGAGAAAACAATTTTCTGGGTATTACCTTGGTTTAGTTTAAGGTGATTTCAAGTGAACCAAGAGTGAGCCTTGTTTGGGGATCAACATCATTTGGAGTAAGTAGTTGAGTTTGAGTGTGATTTTTTTTTATCGCTTGGAGCGCACGAAAGGGAATCCCTATAATGTTCAAAGAACATCGTGCGTTCCTAGGGAGGATAGGGACAGGAGGTAGGTATTGGAATTTTTCTTGATTTTTTGGAGATTATATGTTGTTGGGAATACTTCCACAGGCGATGAATTCCAGAGCCTATAGCCGTTCTATGGATGAAGGAGTCTTGATAAAATTCTGTTCGACATCTTTCGAGGTTGACAACGAGAGGATGTACTGACTGAGCTTGTCTAGTTCGTCTGATTGGTATTGCTAGTGAAGGGATGATAGCAGAGATTTCCGAAGAACATTTCTCGTGAAAGTATCGATAGAACAGTGAAAGGTCGCCGACCTTTCTACGGTGTTCCAATGATGTCAAAGAGTGAGTGAGTGTGGCGTCACCCACCAGGCGAATGGCTCTTCTCTGGATGGAATCTAAGAGCATCAGCGTATGTTTTGGTGCTGAACCCCATATGTGGAAACAGTATTCTGGAACAGGCCGTATCTGCGCTTTGTAGATCATGAGAAGCTGTTGAGGTGTGAAGTAGCTTTTCGCACGGAACAAGAATCCGAGTTTTTGTGAAGCAGCTTTTGCGATGGATCTGACATGATTATCCCATGAAAGGGTGTTGCTGATAGAAACCCGAGCATAGATATGTGGGCTTGGTGGGGATGGTGGAGCCAGACATTACAATATCGGGCATACTGAGTTCCGCCTTTCTAGAGAAAATGCAGGCTTGAGTTTTGGTGGCGTTGAATTCAACTAGGTTGTTTGTTCCCCAGGCTGTGATTCCAGCAAGATCTTCATTGACAGCATTGACCTGCCTCGCAGTGAGTTCTTAGTTTCCTGGGAAAAAAATGGGAATTCTGGAAGAGAACGCAGTATGGAGGGTACTATCATCTGCAAAGCTGTGGATGGGGCAAGTTGTTACTCCCAACAGATCATTGATATAATAATGTTGGTGCCAAAATTGATCCTTGTGGGACGCCGGAATCGATGCCAATGGTATCAGACGATACACCGTCCACCACCACGTGAAGCGATCTGCCTGGAAGAGAACTCGATAAGAGATGGCATAGCTGAGGTGGTAAGCCGTATGATGGTAGTTTGTGGAGGAGTCCTTCGTGCCAAACACGGTCGAATGCTTTCGATATGTCCAACGCGACAGCTAGAGATTCCCCGTGTTTTTCTAATGAAGCTTGCTATAAATGGGTGACGTAGGCAAGTAGATCTCCAGTAGATCTTCGGTGGCGAAAGCCGTATTGTCTATCATTGATGATTCCTGAGCTCTCCAGATATTTGATAAGCTCAATATTGATGGCTTTCTCCATCACTATGGAGATTACTGATAACTGGGCAATGGGCCTGTAGTTGTTGGGCAGGTTCTTGTTCCCTTTTTTGGGGATTGGTTGGACTCTAGCTGTCTTCCAGCATGATGGAAAAATACACGACCTGTACGAGATGGTAAACAACTTGCAGAGAATCGGTGTTAATTCTGGTGCACATTTTTTGAGGATAATGGGTGGAATTCCATCAAGACCGTTAGCCTTATTCGTTTCGAGACCAAGCAGAATTCGTCTGATAGTGCGTTGACGGAAGACGATTTCGTGCATTCGACTCTCAACGGGTGGAATGTCTGGCGGCAGTTTTCCTTGGGAATCTAAAGTTGAGTTTGTTGCGAACATCTCTGCAAAAATATTTGCCTTCTCCTGCGATGTTGTTGCTAATGTGCCGTCGGATTTGGACAGTGATGGAAATGAACTAATAGTGAAATTTCTTCCGACCGCTTTAGCAAGGGACCAAAACGAACGGGAGCCATTGGGGCAATCTATGAGTTTCGATCTTATCTTGGCATTGTATGTTTCTCTCGGAGCATCTATTGTTTGGCTGCAGTCATTCCTGGCATCAACGTATTCTGCTCTAGTCGCGAGATTAGGGTTTTTGCGCCAGCGATGGTAGGCTGTTTGTTTCAAGGCAACAGTTCTAGAACAGTTTTTGTTGAACCAGGGTTTCGAAGGTGATGATCTTTTCGAATAATGAGGTATGTATGTGTCCATTCCGAGCACGATGATCTCGGATATTTCCGCAGCACACTGTGAAGTGTGAAGGGTCCTCAGAGTCGAAGCATACTCTATGCCAAGGAAACTCTGAGAAAAACATGCGGAGACCGTCCCAATCTCCTGAATTGTAATGCCATATAAGACGTGGGGGTGCCGGAGCAGTTGATGGAATGAAAAATGGGCAGGTTGTGGAGATGAGTGTGTGGTCAGAATTGCCAAGTGGAGCTCGTACATCTATGGTGTAGGGTGCTGAATTATTTGTGAGGAATAAGTCAAGTATGTTAGCTGATTGGTTATTGGCATCGGAAATCCGTGTGGGTTCTTAGATAAGCTGCTCTAAGCCGTGAGTGATGACGAAAGCTTTGGCTTGTCGCCCAGCTTCATCCGTTCTGTTAGAGTGTACGAGCCAAGCAGTGTTGTGTACATTGAATTCGCCCATGATGATGATTTCTGCTGCCGGATGGTTTTGTTGAATTTGGTCAAGCTTCAGAGACAAGAATTCGAAGAGCTCTTCATAGGATGGTTCATTTGGTGATAAGTAGAGACAACAAAGGTATTTGCTCTGTTTCTGGCTATCGAGTTTGAACCACATGACATCAAACTTATTTGGTTCCAAAGTTTGTTCTCGATGACATGAGAGATTCGTTTTAGAGTAGAGGCAGAGACCTCCCTTGAATCTGAAACGTGTGTGGAGTTCGTACCCAGGACAGAGCAGATAGGTCGTATTGGTGGATGAATTGACCTGTGTCTCAGTAAGAGCCAATATGTCTGGCTTTTCAATTTGAAGGTGTCGATGGACATCGTTGATGTTCTTACTTAGACCTCGGATGTTACATAGGTCTATCTCGAGGACTTTTGCAGCCGATGGTGAACCCCCTCTAGCACCTCTCGCCCGGAAATCCGAATGGAGAGGTATTTTACTTCCGGATAATTTTACTTGAGGAGAACTCATCATCGCGTATTCTGTATAAAGAAGGGAGGTTGGCGTGGAAGGAAAAGGAAATCGGGTTGGGTTGGGTTGGGAACATCAACCAGCTACTGAAACACGGGTAAGTATACCCATTTCACAGTGCATATGGTTGATGTGGTGGTATCGCACCGGGCGATGGCGTTAACCATCTTCCACCTATTGGCGTCCTTTTAGTCGCCTTCTACGACAGGCAGGACTTACCGTGTGGTTATTCTAATTCGACCACCACACGTGATTCAATGAGAGTTGTGTCATCGGCAAAGCAGATTCATCCAGTAGGGGACATTAAGTGAAAGATATTATCATTTATTCGAATAATAAATAATAATGGACCCAGAACACTACCTTGATTGATGTTCTGGAAATCTGAGCGATTATTTTGTTGTTGTTGTTGTTTTTTGTTTTGGAGATATGATGCAACTGATTTGAAGGGAATGTTTCGTACTCCGTGAAATTCCAATTTTACCAAAAGCTTATCGTGTGATACACAGTCGAAGGCCTTTGATAGGTCGCAAAAAGTGATTTCAGCCAACATACTCTACTCATTCCTCACCGATAATCCAGCACCTCACACCATATAGGTGAATGAGCTCCACTAGAGGTAATTCTGACCATACACACTCATCTACACAGCCTTCTCATTTTCCATTTAATCAACTGTTTCAGCACCCCCTCAACTTGTATGGCTTCATAATTCGAAATATGTTCAAAAGGGTTAGTCTTCGGTAGTCTTCGCATGTTTTTCTCTCCGAGTTTGCTTGACACAAAATATGCTTTAGTTTTGAGGATACTTCACAGTGTGCTGCGGAAATATCCAAGATTATCACGCTTGGAATGGATACATACATACCTACCTCATTCTTCGAAAAGTGCATCACCTTTGAAACCCTGTGTCAACTAGAACAGTTCTGGAGTTGTTGACTTGAAACAAACAGCCTAGAGCCTACCATCGCTGGCGCGATAACCCTAACCTCATGACTAGAGCAAAATACGTTGTAGCCAGAAATTACTGCAGCCATAAACAATAGATGCATAAAAAAAATACCAAAATGAACTCATAGACTGTCCCAATAGCCCCTATTCGTTTTGATCCCTTGCTGAAGCAGTCGGAAGGAATTTCACTGAAAGTTCATTCCCACTACTCACCAAAGCCGACGACGCATTAGCTACAACATCGCAAGAGAAAGCAAACATGTTCGCAGCAAACTCACTTTTGATTATCAGGCAAAAATATCGCCATCAGTTATTTCACCCGAATGCCCGAAATCGTCTTCCGTCAACGCACTATCAGACGCTTTTTGCTCGGTCTCAAAACGAATAAGGCCATCGACTCTGATGGACTTCCACCCATTATTCTCAGAAAGTGTGCACCAGAATTGACACCGATTCTCTGCAAGTTTTTCACCGTCTAGTACAAGTCGGATATTTTTCAATCTTGCTGAGAAACAGCTCCAGTGCAACTGATTCCTGAAAAACGGAATAAAAGTAATGGATAAAGTAATCAACATTGAACTAATGAAATATCTCGAAGGCTCAGGAATCATCTATGGAAGACAATAAATAGCTCTCGTCATCAGAGATCAACTGGAGATTCACATTCCTACGTCACCAATAATATGGTAAGCGTCATCAGAAAAACATAGGGAATCTCTGGCTGTGGATTAGATATATCAGAAGCATTCGACCGTGTTTGGCACCAAGGAGTCGTCTACTAACAACCATCTTACTGCTTACCACCTCAGCTATATGCCATCTTTCATCAAGTTTTCCTTCAGGCAGATCGCTCCATGTGGGATTTTTCACTGATACCGTAACCTTCAATTTTGGCGATCCATATGGATCAATTTTGCCACGAACATTATTCCTTCTTCATGTCGATGTTCTGTTGGGGGTCACCATGCACTTGCCCTATCCACAGCAATGCAGAAGATATTACTTTTCATGCTCCGTTCTCTTCCATAATTCCTATATTTCTTTCCAGGAAATCAAAATCTCACGATGGGAAAACTAATGATCGGAAAATATTATATTCAACATGTCAAATACAATTAGTTCACTACCTTACCGTTTGAAGATGATGAGGAAGCAAAAGAAAAACGTTCCTCTCATGAGATGTCAATTTATTTTTTATTTTGAATTTCACACATTATATCAGATAATCCCATCTTCATCATGAGCAGAGATTGATCAGCCAGCAATTAGGTTGGTTTTCTTTTATACCTCTTTTTTGTGCCTGGCGGTGTTGCGATATGTCGTTATTTCATTTTTCAATTACCCATAATACGAGTTTAATATAGTAAAATATATGCATATAAAGTATTTAGCTGCTAAATATATAGCCCAAAGGCAGATAACATGAAAATCAGTGTAATCAATAACGTAATTTAATCGACTGTAATCAAATTTGAGTGAGGCCTACGTACGCTCAGTCCAATGATCTATTGGTTTATAATTGTTCCATGAATACGTATGTGCAAACAAACCCTATGGCTCCAACTGCTCCTTTTCGGAATTCAGATAAATATGTGTTCAGATACCAAATGAGTATAGGAAAGTGTTTTAGAACATTGACTAGTTTTAAAACAAAACTTCTGTTAGTGTTATATTTCCGCAGAAAGTATATGAACTATTTCATTTCCCACCGATAAACGGTGGTCGGTGTTCACAGGGTTATGATATGCATATGAATAGCTGAACCCAATTTGCAGTATTTCTATCCCATCAGGAACTTGAAGACGACTCGATCATCTTCCACGCTGAAAGAATAGTTATCTTATTCAATCGTGTATGACGTCATCTTGTATTCGAGCTGCATCTATATAACTTTCTTTCAATCTTCTATTAGAGATGGAATGATACACAAAGAAGAAAAATGTATCGAACTAACAATATATTTTGTCCTATATGTATATATCCCCGACAAGGTATATCTTTTATTTCATCTTGAGGAAAGCACGAAGGGTTATCCATATTATATGTTCGAGGAACATCGTGCATACCTATAGGACGGATAGGGAGAGAAGATAGGTATTGGAAGTTCTTGGGAATACTTCTTCTGGTAAAGAATTCCAAAGCTTTGCAGTTCTATAGACAAACGAGTTCTGGTTAGAAAAAAGAATGTATTGACCGAACTGACTGGTATTGTTAGTGATGGGATGATAGCCGAGATCCCTGGAGAAGATTCCCCATGAGCGAGTATTTATAGAGAAGTGAAAGGTCGCCAACATATTTACCGTGTTTCAATGATGTCAAGAAATTAGTGGGGGTGGCATCACCAACGAGGTGGATGACCCGGCTCGAGATGGAATCCAAGAGCATCAGCGTAAGTTCTAGCAACCTACCTGCCACACCACGCGATGGGCTACTATAGAAAAAAAATCAAGAGCCGGTCTTGGAAAACTTTTTTCTTTTCAAATGTCAAAATTTCGACTTTCTGGATCGTACTATTCAAAAACTCTCATCAAAATAAAAAAGATCAGGAGAAACACTACCTACATGTGTAGCTTTTCAATTTGTAAGGCACACTTCGACCGGATTGGTGAAAAAATATCGAACAGAATACTGATGAACGATTCCATGATTTCGTACTGGCTATTGTAGTCACATCGTTCAACAAATTCATCTATATCCATTCCTTGCATATAGGTGTATTATAAGATGCTATATTCGATGAAAAATTCCAGGACCGGACTGACTTTTCTTGAAGAGACCTTTCAAAATATGGAAATAAGTACCCAATTTCCAATTTCAATTCAATTTCAATTTCAATACCTCTTCTTATCTTCCCTAGGTACGCGCGCACGATGGTCTTCGAACAATATAGGAATCTCCTTTCGTGCGGTCCAAGATATGAAAAGTTAAAGAAAAATAACTGCTTCGATGGAATAGTTTTTTCGAATCAGATATACGTGCAAACTCATGATACACAGGAAAAAATTTTGAGATATACTTTTTCATCGCTTGGAGCGCACGAAAGGAAATCCCTATGATGTTCAAAGAACATCGTGCGTTCCTAGGGAGGATAGGGACAGGAGGTAGGTATTGGAATTTTTTTTGAACTTGTTGTTGGGAATAGCCTAGCCTAGCCTAGCCGTTCTATGGATGAAGGAGTTTTGAAGTGCTGTTCGACATCTTTCGAGGTTGACAACGATAATATAATATTGAATATGATCTCATCTTGCATGTGAACTTCCTCAATCAGCCAATCAAATTGTGAGTTTGGTGTTAATCAGAAAATACTACAAAAGAAGGCTGTGATGGAGAATGTATACTTCCTCTCAACAGGATGGGGCCCCACCACATATATTACTCAATTGAAGTGAGAGAATACCTTGACAAACAATTCTCTAATAGCGGGATAGGTCGTGGCGGCCTCATTCTTATGGCTCCCTATAGGTCACCTAATCTCATAGTATTAGACTATTATATCTATGGAGACATATAAAACGATTGGTCTATCAGACTGAAGTCAACACCAGAGAGGAACTGAGGAAGAGGAATGTTACAGCTACAAATATGGTCAGAAATAATAGGAAAATTATTTTTTCTCCGATTGGCAGCAAATATTAATTTTGCTGACACATATCAATCAGCAAAGTATTACTTTTCCTGCCTAGGCAGCAAAGTGGTTATATACTTTGCTGATTGATATGTATCAGCAAAATTAATAATCCATAAATCGTTTATAATTCCTTTCATGTTTCATTCGAGACTTCTCCGGCAACAAATTCAACTCTATATTATTTGCCACCTCTCTCATTTCTGGAAGTGTAGGTACTTCCAGGTCGCTATCACTGTCCATTATATAATAATTTAAATATACCAATATTTTTTCGCACAACTGTCAGAAATTTCATGAATAATTGTCAAACTATAATTATTATGGACATTTCTATAGCAACCAACCATTCCAACAACTGCGATTTTTATCAAATTTTATTTTAATTGAACACTACAGGAAAAATAAAGAGATATACAGTATGATGCAAATGTATGGAATAAATTCATTATTTCAGAAATGGGCGACATTTGAAGAAATTCCAAAAACACGTGAGTTTCAATTTTTGAAACCTCATCTCATGACATTCATATGAGAGATGTTACGTCACCGGTGTTGGAGTAATGACGTAATGGACGGTTTTTTTAAATACAAACAGGGGTCATGTGACACCTCGTTTGAAAGGTCTACTGATCGTCTATCCAATAGTCGAAATTTCGCAAAAGAAGATTGAAATTAAAATGGATTATCATTTGGTTATCTTCTACTGAGAATTGAACATCGAAGGGTCGTCTAGTTGAAAAAATACATCGATAAAAAAGTTCTGAACTCTACTTTTTGGGTTTTTTTCGGAAGTCGTCTTGTTTTGAAATGAATTTATTCCATACATTTGCATCATACTGTATATCATTATTAAGAATCGGAGAAAAAATTATATGTTCAGCTCGGCAGCAAAGTAGATTGACTGCCTTAGCTGGATTCCTAGCAATCCTAGCCTCGCTCCGCTCGGCTATGAATTCAGCCTCGGCAGTCAATCTACTACTTATTTGCTGCCTAGATAAACAAATAACTATGGAAAACTATATATAAGAGATCATCGGAAGATATGCAGGAAATCCTGTCCGGTCCTGCACTTTCATTTTCATAATATCTTCTCTCAACTCTGCTGCTACATCAATATGCAAGAAAACTGATTCGAATACTTTAAGTCGAATGTAGAGAGAGAGAAATATTCATCTGAATTTTGTTTGATCTTTTTCCAGCAATCTGGTCGAAGTGTGCCGTACAAATTGAAAGAATGCACTTGTAGTGTTGTTCCTGGTCTTTCTGATTCTGATAAAAGTTTTTGAAAAATTCGATTCAGAAAGTCGAAGTCCGGCTCTTGAATTTGTCTTAAATATAAAGCCATCGTGGGGTGTATCAGTAGATATAAATTGCTGGTAATTTTCAGGCGAAAACATCGATACGTTCCTGAAATATCGTTCATCAAAGTGTATTGTTACGAATTCTTAAATTCTTGAAAGCTTAGAAATATTTGAGAATAATAATGGAGTATTGAATAAGGATAATGGACCTATTTCATATATCCCTCTATATATAGTTCAGTAATATAGAAATTAAGATTAACATGTGAACTCAACCATCATGACAAAAATTAACTTGACGGTTAGTATTTTTCACGGCTAGGTGATCATTCACCTAGTATATAGGCAGCACACTAGAATAGGATATTCAGTTTTAATGATCTCCTCTGAAGATGCTAACATAGTTATAGCGAAACACGTGTCGAGGCGTTGAAAAATCGCTTTGGTTTAGTGGTAAAACAGTGTAGTGTACATATTTGTTAATGAAAAGGAATATTCTCAGAAATAATTTTGAACATGAAAAAATTAATGGATATACAGGGTGTTTCGAAATTCGACCGACAACGCTTGACAGGTGATACTGATTTCATAATTACTGAGATAAGGACATACGGTCTTTGAGTGTTCAGTACTCGTGATAAAGGGTGTGGAAGTTGAGAAATAAAAATTGGGTATTCGCAATGACCCTAGAATGGTCGAGTATTTTGCATGCAAATTCGGTACCTATATGGTTTCATCTTTGAATGTTCCATTTCTTGACTAGAATGACATCCCGGAAATTTTATCCAGTGGGGCGCAACAGGGGGTTGTGGCAACTTTTCCTCCCATATTTTTTACGCCACTGATGAAATTTCGATTATTTTCAATTTCTCGAATTCATTGTTCAATTTTGTTCTAAAAATCACCTTCAATTGAGCTAAAATTAACAGTTTTCGAGATATTCGACTCAAAATAGAAGATTTCATAGTCATTCTTCATCATTTTCAGTAGTAGCAAATTACAAACATATTTTTCTGTTGGTAAATAGATCAGATACTTTCTTTTAGATATCATTCTCTAGCTGAACAAAAAATGTTTTTTCATGCAGAAAGAAAAAACAAACATACTTATTTGTAATTTTTTACTACTGAGAATGATGAGATATTAGTATGCAAACTTCTATTTTGGGTCAAATATCTCTACTGTTTATTTCAACTCAAATGAAGGTGATGCATTTTCGGAACAACATTAAACAATGAATTCGAGAAATTGAAAATATCATCGGTGGCATCAAAAATATCGGAGGAAAAGCTATCACTGAGAGAACAGTTTATTTACAATAAAGAAATTTTATTTATTGTTAACGAATGACGTTGTTGAATATGGACTAACTAACATGATTTCATCACAAACTAATGGTATTTTAAAAAATTACAAACGAATATACAGGTCAATATTAAGTTATAATAATTTTGATCTCAAGAAACATAAATTAAATATTAACAAATATCACTTTGTAGACACTATACCGCATTTTGCATTAAAATAGATTTGTTTATCATAATGTAACATTACTTTAAATTCAATTAACGTTTTCTTAATGCAATCGACTGTCACTTATATGTTAAGTTATCTATATTAAAAGTTAATACACTGCGTTTTAATTTTAGCTTTTCCAGTGTTGTACAGAAAGGAGACATTGTTTCAATAAAGGAGCATAACATATAGCAAAAGGAATCATTTTGTTATTGATGAGTAATGCTTCGTGAATATATAATATATTGTTTGGTTATTGATAGTTAATATTTTGAGTCGATGATCGATTCTTTGTTCATCAATCTTTCCCACTACTTATTCAACCCGAAATAAACATTTATAAGTTCAAACAGTTATTGAGGATACTTTATACTTTTTGGTTTCTTGTGATAAATGAAAAATTATGTCAATTAATCATTCACAATGATGGAGATTCCTCGTCAGTGAGTTGAGAATAATCTTTAGTCAATTTGTGATATGTTATACGCTGAAACATAGAAGAATATAGCTATAGGCTTCGAAGATACACATTGATAATTATCAAAATTGAATTTTCAAGACGGTTTTTTTGACGGTTTGGATGGTTCCAATTGTTTCTTCCTAACAGAAAGAATAAAGAGTCTCTGAGAACAAATTTATTTAAGCAAAAGTTTACAGTATACTTACATCACATATATTATGATATCAAAACATCTGAATAAAAAGAGCTAAAATCAGACCAGAAATCCAGGTGTATCGAGCATCCACTATATTGAAATGAATGATCTGTAACATAAAAATAAAAAAGTTTTCGATAGAGAGAATATATCTTGTCCCATTTAATAATCAGTACGGTATTTTTTATCTCTTGGAGCGCCAGAAAGGATATTAAAATTGCATTTAATCATTCAGAATAATTGTAAGAAAATAATAAACTATCAGGTTTTCCAAGGTCAACGATGTTCATTAGGTCGAAAAGTCATGATATTTCATCTGATGCATCAATTTCGAAGCCAAGGGCGGTATAAAATGAATGTGATACCAACATGTTGGCTTGCTCAAGGATATCTCAACAGTTTTCGAATACTGATTGACAATAACGAACAAAGGCATGTTAACTATCAACAAATATTGCTTGCTATCTGATTAATTTCATATTCGAGCCGTGTTTCTTCGATCAAGGATTTTTTGTCACTTGTCATCTCGCCACAATTGATCTGTACAATCGTCACCCTATGTACAAAAAAATTAACCATTTTACCTTGCGGAATCTTCCAACAAAATTTCCAAGACCCCATCCTCTCAGTGTTTTCCCCATCTTGGAAGTCTATAGAACAAGCTTTAGAGAAAATGTATCAGTATGCCTCATAGTTATCAAATTGGTGAGAATTGGAGTCAGACGATAAGAAATATATAGGAATTCAATTAATAATAACACTTGATGGAGAAATAAATGCTAGTGTGACTTATTCACCATACAGACTCCCTATTGGGTCGTAGAAATTGAAGAACAATATGTGATAAAAACTCACCAGCCACTTCGTGTAATACCAATACTCCAGCACAAACTGATTAAACTTAAATTTACATTCAACAGTACACACACACCACAACTTTCTGTGTTAGCAATTGATATTTGATTATTAGGTCACTCCATCAGGCGTCCTTTGCAGTGTAACATGTTGACTACGACTACCTACTGCATTCCAACCTCGAGCATGCGCCGAAAAGAATATCACTACGTCATTCGAAGGTCAATAATTTCATAACAAATAATTTGTTTCTCTCAAAAACAATTTCTTATTCTCTAAGAAATTAAACTGTGGAGGGAATTTGTTACCAGTTAATAAATGGTAATTCGAGGGTAAGATTCCAGAAAGTTAGTATATAAAGAATAGGTTTGTGACAAACTCATGGAAGTTACTCCTAAAAACATATGTTAATATTGAAAGAATTAGCTCC
Organism: Phaedon cochleariae; assembly: GCA_918026855.4. Lineage (NCBI taxonomy): Eukaryota > Metazoa > Arthropoda > Insecta > Coleoptera > Chrysomelidae > Phaedon > Phaedon cochleariae. Next base: position 15,518,268 of record OU896720.1, on the reverse strand, counting down.
TAACGAATCCTTTGTTTTCGGTAAACGATTCATTTACAAATTACATGGTAGTATTTAATAAGGTATATTGATGACAAGAAGATGACGTTAATATTCAACGAAGCATACTCAAACAAATCAATTTATTTATCATAACAAAACCTTTCCCTCAGTGTACCACAACCCCCTGTTGCGCACCACTGGATGAAATATTTGGGATGAACTTCTGGTAGCAAAATTACCCATTTGAAGATGGAACCATATATCGAATTCGGATGCAAAATATTCTATTATCCTTGAGTTATTGCGAAATAACTATTTTTATTTCTCAGCTTCCACACCCTGTATCTCGAGAACTGAACACTCGAAGACCGTATGTCCTTGTGTCAGTTTTTATGAAGTCACAAGGGCTATCACTTGTGGCAAGCGTTTATCGGTCGAATTTCGAAACACCCTGTATATGAAGAAATACATCGAGAACTCGCATTTCTTTCCACGTCCTGTATGATGACTATCAATTTATCATACATTCAAAAACCATATTTTTCAGTATCTATACCTATATATAAAAAAGAGGACTATCTGGTTTGATGAAGAAAACCAGAACTGTTGTTTTCACGAATAAGTCTATCTGAATTACAATTATTTCATTAATACAAGAAACAGGTGTTGAATAAATATATCATATGCTTCATTATTCTATACATTGATTTATCTACGTTAATGTGGAAAAACCAATTGAATTGAGACATGGATGCCAGTGATACAACCAAATTTAACATCACTGTTTTTTAACGCTTTCCTGAAAGGTTGTTAATATCGAGATCATGCAAAGAGATTATTTACAGTGTAATTCCTCTAGTATAAATCTCTTCCCAGTATTCCTGGCCATGCTCTTTGCCGCCGAGCGTTCGATGTAGCGTCGAGGCGCCGACGCCTGAAAATCGACAGAAGAGACGTTGCACGCCGTGCGACACTCGGGACACTCGCCGAGGTCAAGGGTCGCCTGGACGCCGGGCGTGTCACAGCGTCGCAACGACTGCCTATGGTCCCCGGCCACGCATGCGTCGCTAATGGGACAAGTGACAATCGTCCTGGTGGTGACAATTTCCCTAACGCCCGCCCACTGAGATTCCGGGACTTTATGCATATAAGATTTTCGGAAAGTCGCGCTGGAATTTTCTAGCCGAGCTTTTTGTGTGGGAGTATTGATTTGGAGTTCAGACAAATGTTTGCTTGAGACCGGGAAAGTATACTGGTCAGCAGAAAGGGGGATGGCCCCGGTGATGCGGGGTTTTGGATTGAAAGGGTTGATGGGTCGGATGAGTACACATCATTTGGCTTTCGGAGTTCGAAAGGGAGTTAGCTCCGATTCAGATTTGAAACCGTTGGATAGGAAGCGTGGATAACTTGGGCCGATATTCAACTTCCTCGATGCTGAATTGGGGATATCAAAATATGTGGTTGAATCCTCGAGTGGAATATGGAAAACTATCTTCATATATTGAATGGAATGCGTGGTAATGAAATGTATATACATACTCAATAATTAATGATTATTGTGAATAATGGATATATATATAAGTAAATATGTATAAGTATACCGGCTGTTTCTCAAAAGTGGCTCAGAGTCCTATAACTTTTTTGTTTGAATAGATTAACCAAATGTAATTTGGTGTGTATTCATAGTAGGTAGGTATAGTATAATATGCATTATTTGACGTATTCAATTTTTTCCTGTCACTTCCGGTTTGATAAGAAATGTCCCATATGTTAATTTTAAGGAACACAAGAAGCCGTTATCAGTCCAGCAATCAAATACTTCTTTTCACATTTCCAGCCTATTATTTTCTCTTATAAATGTTGAATTGATAAAATTGAATTTGTATTGTGAAAACCTGGAAGTGTCTCTATACCTCCGTTATCTTACATTTTTTACATAACAAGTTTTTTGCTAAACAACTTATTTTGGCGAGATATACACGGAACAAAAACTTTGATAACAGCTAGTGAAATTTGCATACTAGGTACCAAGTAAAAATTTGACACAAGAGAAATGATATCTCTGAATCTGATCAGGATCACTTGTTGGTATAAATGTAATTTCAGGAACACATGTAACCTACTGATATTGAACGCTTTATTAGAGACAGAATATTTGTTTTATTGGCCTCAGTGTTCTTTCTACTTGCAGTTATACCTAGTTGAGGTGCGCACTCTTTTTTGAAGCTGCTAGGTTACATGAGCCTGTGAACCTTAGAAAATATTAGCTGACAGCTAAGTTGAATATCTGCTCTGTATTGCCACGATATTTTGTACGTTGATTTAGTATTTTTAGCCTCTAATTTTAATGCCTAATTTTTTTTTTCTTTTTTTTGTCTAGTTTAACATTTACGACAGCAATTTGAAATGGTACTTTTCGGGGTTGCATGGAAGAGCAACGATGTTGAATGTCGCCCCATTTAAAATATGTAGTTGTATTAATGATTTAGATGAAAATAAAGACCCATTATTATTATTATTATTATTATTATTATTATTATTATTATTATTATTTTACTTAAAACGAAAATATTGGCTAGGCGTTCAGTACGATAAGTACAAGTGACTTGCTTCACTTGGCATCATCGAATGACTCACTTGTGGGTAGTGTACTTTTCACTTGGAGTTATACAACGACATTATTGGCTATATGTGTTTATTTTGATAACTACAATTGTTTGCTTCACTTGACCTCATCGAATAACTCACTTGTGGGTAGTTTATTATGTCTCACTTGAGATAGCATAGCCATCTTTGGTATCAGAATACACCAGACTATAAATCAAACTTTTTTCTTGCCCTCACTCCCTGGCCTTCAAACAAGGATCGTTTGTAATGTATCATGCCTCATTTTTTACATCACATTCCTGTTTCACAATGAAATGAATTGTTCGGTGTCACCAATGTCAGTTCATGTCTTGCAAATTCTATGTGAGTGATACTCAATAATAGGAATCCGAGTGTACCATGTTCCTTTTTGAAATCACAATTGATGGCACTGTTGCTACTTCAGAACTCCATTGAATGTCTAGTCTGAATTCATTATAGATGAAATGATAAACAGGCAAGCACTGACATTCATTGTATATTATCACAAACTTTAGTTATTCGTATAACATGAAGAACGTTCTGAGAAAACAAAAAAATAAAAATTTGTTGAGGAAAAATGGAAATGAAAATTATATACGTTCTCACCAGTTTTAATTGAACAAAGATCCTACTTTATAATGTCAATTCACCCTGAATTACCTGAATGACCTGAATATAACTTCCGTTCTACACAGCGACAACAATTTTCTTGAAAAACAACAAGTCAAATCAAAAAGTTGGACATCACTATTAATTGTCCAACTCTCGGCCACCCCCTATAGAAATTTTAAATGGCACCCCCTATACTTCTCGTGGTAATAAGTAATACTTCCCCAGCGTATATAATAAATACAACACCAAAAATTATTTTCTGATTCACCACGGCCACTAATGCATCCTCATACTCAGCATTCTACCAACCTACTTTAAGGAATTTATAATTTATCGGAATAGTACACATGAATATGAAACAAGACAAAATGATAATTTCCACTTGCCAAGATGTAACTTATCGAACTCAATGAAAATATTATTGTTATAAAGGTTTGAATCAATATAATAAGTCACCACAAGAAATGAAAAGTGTCACAAATCTCCGTCAGTTTAAATCAAAACTAACTGCCTTCATCAAATCAAATGTCATAAGATAGAATAGATAATTAATCATGTAGATTGATATTATTATTGTATTATTACCTGAATCATTGTCTCTGCAATTTTAATATTGTGAATATTAGGATGTATACCTATATTGAAATAAATTCATTCATTCATTCATTCATTCATTCACTCTCGAGAAGTCATAACGAACTGACACTGGTTGGATTCGGAAATATAAAAGACATCCCGGCGATTGTTCCCGATCACTTCCGATTGATATATTAGGTCAACATGTTATATTACAGGAATATTAGGTTTTACCGCAGATAAACAATTGCATCGTGCTTGTAACTCGAGTTTCTGTTGTAATTATTTCTTATCCAGGAACCCGAAGTTGATGGATATTCAAATACACTCCACCAGCGCTTATAAAATGTCGACCAAGTGAATAATCTGGGATGAGAACTATTAGCTGTAGGTGGATGAGATTATATAGCTACAAGTTCATGCGTTCAGAATTATCATTTTTATAGAGGCGAAAGGTAATTGTTTCTGTATAATAGGTATCATTTTTCTTATCACAATACGAAACGAGTCATGAAAACGTTTTACGTGGACCATTTTTTTCCGTGTATACGCTGTTGAATGAAACACCTCACTTTCAGATTCATCCTGTATATATTATAGATATCCTTTCTCAATTCAGTTACATAATATTCATGAATTGTATGATATATGAATGGGAGATAATAGTGCACCTATGACCAAGCCAAAACTTCATAGAGGAAATTCAAATTGGAAAAAGTTCAGATTTTCAGTAACAGGATCAACATATTTATATTTTAGTTCAGATCACTAATTTCTGTTAGAACAAATTATGAATGGGATGCTCTTACCATCGGACCTACATCAATATTGCGCTGAAATGTAGCAAGATCCACATTTTCATCAAAATAAATGTACCTACGTCCTACGTCCTGTGTTGTTTCCCACATTCAGCATTACTTTACACGTCAACATGAAAGTTCGCTAATAAAGAAGTAGAGGCAAGAGGCAAAGTATTATAGTTATACGTTATCTTTTATCCTCGGGAGAATATGAATCAAGACATAAGAAACCAACAAATTCTTGTTCCAGTTGCTTTTAATACCAGCCGGCTAGCGGCTCACAATCTAGAAATCGATATTTAGTAGACTCGCAGCGTTATGCCTTATGTCCTTTACCTACAGCCCATCAGATTTTCTGCGTTGGAATATCTTGCAAGGGACCAAGGGTGGTGTGAATAACTTTGTTGCGGCAATCACATGCATATAGGACGATGTATACCAACGAAGTTTTGCGAAAAGATATCACCTCAGACTATATAAATAACAAAAGAGAGACACCGCGATTCTCTCATTAATCACGAAAAAGTAAAGGTACCTATGCCCAACGCCGCGAACATGGACAAATGAATGGAAAGGCGAATGGTGGGGATAGCTCTCAATAAAGGATGCCCATTGCCGCCAGCTACTATATAGACCGGGTCGCACTGGACCGATGGGAAGCTACTATTTGAACGCTTACAAGCTGAATATACAGGGTGATTCATTGAAAATAGGCAATATCTGAAGTAAGTACACACAGTTAAAAAGGATATATTTCTATAGATTCAATGTGGATTGGAGGAGTGAATGATTTTTCTGAAAATTCAGGGCTTGCGACCCCTCATTGGGAAGCTGGTTGATAGAGGAATTCAGCGTACTGATCATATTTCAATATGCAGTACGTTCGGGGGTCGCATAAAATCAAAATATAATTTCGAAATTCGAAAAGAGTATTTCCACCAGTTTGCAATAACACTTCGTTTCTAACTGTGATTGCAGCAAGAAACATAATTTATTCTTGCAGCTCTATATATAAGAACACTCGAATACAATAGCAGATAGCCAGTTGTATAGCAAACAATTGCCATCAATAATTGTTCAAACAAACATTTTGAGCGATTGATTCAATAACGTATGAAAAACTAAAATTTCACTAGTAAGTATATATGCTGGATTCGTCTTTTCACCAGCTTTCCAATGAAGGATTACGAGCCATAGGTATTATATATATAGGAGTACATTTGAAAAGATCATGTTGAGGGTGGTTTCAGCTACCCCTGAAGGGGTATATTCTGGATATTACCTGCAAAAAGTAGGTAAATACATTGAATCGTCGACGTTTGTCGGGAATTTCCAGAAAAAATATTCATCATCACCTTCTTGCAAACGAATTTATTTCAGTTAAAGTGTCCACACTGTATAAGTAAGTATATAATAGGTCCAACTAAATATTTGTTTGATATTTCTACAGAAATTTCTTGACTTATTAGTACATGAAAGAAAATCTTGATTCGAATAAGTAGATATGTCTTCATTATCACAGTACGTATTGGTCGAAGAAAGAGTAGGTATATATACATTAGTTTGAAACAAGGAAATTCTTTTATTGTCAAGTTAAATTTTCTTTCATCATATTTGAATAATTTTTTTCTTAAATCAAGACATTTCGAGCTTGTCACAAATAGATAATATCTCATCATATAAAAATTGAATATTTCTCATCCTTATTTCCTTGTGCCAAGATATTATCATTTTGAAGGAAATCGTAATATAGGTAGCTTACTATTAGAGTATTGAGTAGGTATTGAATAAAATCAATTCTTACAGTTGGAAAACAAAAGATTTTATTATCAAAACTTAGTCATCCTATCATATAACATAACAAAAAATAATGAAAACATGTTTAATAAGAATGAAAACATATAAATATTCTTCACATCTACGCCCTCCTTTGGTCACTGATAGATCCCTGTATTTCATACCTCAGCACATATTTTAAAGATAAATAATTATTACACAACGTTTTTTGTCACGTACTGCTATCTCCACCATGAGCATCAATGAGTCAGTCCTTTATTTTGTGCCTCAGTGAACAGTTGTGTGTGATTTCGTGTAAAAATGCCGAGAAAAAATAGCAAAAGGAAGGTTTTAGAAGATTTTTTGGAAATGAAAAAGAAAATGGCTCGACTGGAGAAACATTTCGGCGAATGCAGTTCGAGCAGTGACAGTAAGTTTTATAAATAATTTCTTTATTTTCAAAGGTTATGGGAATTCAAGCAGCATACCAATATATACAGGGAGTTCTTCCCGTTCGGGATCAATTCTTCCTGGTCTGTTATAAATAGCAAACAAAAGTGAAGGTTTCCGTTCGGGACCACTAATCACTTGAATTACAGGGTGAGGTTTTCCGTTCGGGACCGACAACCCATGACTAAATAATAAATAACATGTTTGTTCCATACTATACCGAGACTCGAGACTATACTAACAGGATGAGGTCGCCTTTCGGGACCAATAATTCCTTAAAGAATTTCAATTAAGATAAATGGGTGAGGTTCCGTTCGGGCCGACATTCCCGATTTCAATGCATCATCAGTTGTGTTAGAACATGTCTGAACTGACACCTGGTTATTTTTGTTTACCCTACTAGGCTCGAGCCAATCTTCATTTTCATCCGATGAGCCAGATATTGAGGGGAATCCGAATGTGGTAATAACGCAGGCGCAGGTGCACGTCGATCCAAATCAAGATACCATTCAAACAGCTGAGGTTTCTGGCATTCTCGGAACCAATCCAGGTACTCAGAATAAGTCTGGAAATCCGATTCATGAGGAGATTGTGGCAAGATGGACATGTTATCTGAGAGATGGGGTTCCTGCTGATATTCGTTCCGAATTACTAGCGAAATATCTAGTTCCAGAAAATTGTTCATCATTACATCCTCCGAAACTCAATGAGGAGTTGAAAAACCTTATCCCTGATGCTAACAAGAATAGGGAAAAATTTTTATACTCACTACAGGAACAACTTGGAGCAGGCTTGAGTGCTCTTAGTGGATTGATAGATATGAAAGTTAAGGAACCTTCAGCAGAATTAATATTGACAGACGAAAAAGTTCAGGCTCTAGTGGAAGCAGCTCAAATATTTGCAAACATCCACCATGCACTGTCAATACATCGCCGAACAAGCATAATTCCGTTCATCAACGCAGACAGTAGAGCGGCCTCGCAACAGAGTTCAATAGACGAGTATTTGTTTGGATCGGGGTTCATGGAGAAGGTGAAATCGTGTCAGCTGATAAAGAAGGCAAGCGAAGAGATCAAGGGGAATGTGAAGAAGGATGTGAAGCAGAAAACGAACAAGGGGTATTTAAACTCCAAGCGAGTTTTTCAAAAGACCCGGATGAGGAGAGAGCCGAGGGATCCCAGGGAACCAGGTACATCTTGGAATCGAGAGGAAGCCCCAAGATCAGCGGGACGCAACCATCAGTTGAAGAAGTACTCACGCCAGAGATACAGATATCAACAGTAAATCAGGTGAAAAACTATGCGGGCAGGTTGAAATGTTTCACTGGGCGATGGTTTGAAATAACAAAGAATAAAACCTTGCTAGAGTGGACTCGAGGTTTGAAAATTCCATTTTCAGATACACCACGTCAGTTAATTAGGCCGTCAGTTACTATTTCAGACAGCCAACGGGCGAATTACCTATCAGAAATTAATAGTTTATTGAAAAAAGGTGCAATATCAGAATGTCTTCATACGAGGAATGAATTTATATCTCCTTTTTTTCTCATATCAAAACCCAATGGTACATATAGATTCATTCTGAACTTGAAAATGTTGAACGAATTCATTCCTGCACCACATTTCAAATTGGAAAACCACAAAACAGTCATTCATCTGATATCGAAAAATGATTTTCTTGCAAAACTGGACTTGAAAGATGCATATTTTCTCATTCCTATAGAAACGAAATATAGAAAATATTTGAGGTTTCAGTTTGAAGGAAAATTATACGAGTTCAACTGTTTGCCCTTCGGTTGAATATAGCACCTTATATTTTCACAAAGCTGTTGAAACCAATCATCAAATATCTGAGATTGAAGGGTTGTCGTTTGGTAGTTTATTTGGACGATATTCTTTTAATAGGCGAATCTTATGACCTATGTCAGCAGTACATAAAAACTACGATAAATATTTTCCAGTTCTTAGGATTCATAATCAACACTCAGAAAAGCATAATTATTCCAACCCAAAAACTTGAATATTTAGGATTTGTTTTCGATAGTACCAACATGACCATTAGCTTATCGAAAGAAAAACAGGATGAGATCTGAAGTTTATTAGCACATTTTTTGAACATGAGAACTTGTACTATCAGATTGTATTCAAGAATTATCGGAAAGTTGGTTTCAATAGCACCCACTGTCAAATATAGCTGGTTACATATAAAACAATTTGAGACCATAAAGTTTGGGGCATTGAGGAAAAACAAAAACTACAACTCTGTGATGTCAATTCCAAATAATGTAATGGGTGAAGTACATTGGTGGTTGACACACATCAGAAAAGCCGTTCAGTGTTTCGAACCTCTAACATTTTCAATAGAGATATCATCAGATGCCTCCACCACAGGTTGGGGAGCAGTTTCAGGCAAGAAAAAAGCTTGGGGTTTTTGGGATCCAAAAGAATCAAAATATCACATAAATAGACAGGAATTACAGGCAGCGTTTTATGGTCTGAAATGTTTTGCTAAACATATGGCTAATTGCAACATCCTGTTAAGAATCGATAATACAACAGCAATAGCATGTATTTCGAAAATGGGCAGTATAAAGCATAAAAACTTAAATAAATTAACCCAGGAAATATGGCGATGGTGCGAAGAAAGGAATATTTTTTTAATTGCTACTTATATAAGTTCTATTGAAAATTATAGAGCTGATGAACTTTCTCGAATAAAATCTATAGATACTGAATATGAACTCAATGATACAATATTTTATGAAATAATTGAGAACTTTGGAATACCAGAAATAGATATTTTCGCGTCACGTATAAATAGAAAATGTCGGAAATACATTTCTTGGGGATCGGATCCATACTCAGTATCCACGGATGCATTCACTTCAAATTGGAATCACATTTTCTTTTATGCGTTTCCACCTTTTTCTCTCATTGGAAAAGTATTGCAAAAAATAATCAAAGATAGAGCTACGGGTATTTTAGTCGTGTCCAATTGGCCAACTCAAGCTTGGTACCCATTATTTTGTAACCTACTAATAGAAGAGCCACTACATTATCTACCATCAGAAACATTACTGTTGTCTCCTTTCAGAGAGATGCATCCCCTCCACGATACCCTTTCCCTGGTGGCGGGGAAATTATCCGGCAAGCGTTTTGTAACCGAGTACCTGCCGCAGCAATACCAACAATGATGGCTTCTCTGAGTAAAAAAACTATTAGGCAATATTCATCTTCCCTTAAATCATGGTGGGTTTATTGCAACAGTAATACATTGGACCCATATGACTATAAATTGAACAGAATTATAGAATTTCTTCAATACATGTTGGAATGTAAAAAATCCTATTCTTCTTTGAACACCACTAGATCAGCCTTGTCACTTATTTTTCAAATAAAATCAGAGGACCAGCTTGTATTGAAGAGATTTTTGAAGGGGGCTTACAACATAAACCCTTCTGGTCCAAAATACTCCAGTACATGGGACCCAGAGCCTGTGCTTATATCACTAGAAAATATGTATCCTTTAAGTAAGCTATCGCTTAATGACTTATCGATGAAATTATGTACACTTCTGGCCCTAACAACAGCTCAAAGAGTACAAACACTTTCGAAAATTTCTATTAGTAATATTGCAAGAAAAACAAATAGGATGGAAATACGCATTCCTGAGAGAATTAAGACCTCTGGCAAAAATAAAAATCAGCCACTGCTGAGTTTTCCCTATTTCGAAAATAAACCAGGACTTTGTGTAGCATCTACTCTAGAATATTACATAAAGCATACTCAAAATATACGTCCAAAGGCAATGGACACATTAATATTGACCCTCAAAAAACCTTTTCATCCTGCTTCTTCGCAGACAATAAGTAGATGGATAAAAGACTTTTTGAGGATCAGTGGGATTGATACCAACATTTTCAGTTCTCACAGTGTACGCCATTCGGCAACATCCGCAGCCGCTAGAGCGGGTGTCAATTTGAGTACAATCAGAAATACCGCAGGTTGGTCAGAAACGTCAAATGTTTTCAACAACTTCTATAATAGACCATTGGCCATCAATCCAGACGAGTTCATACATTCTATTATTGACAGGGCGTCGATAAATTAGGTTATAATTTTTACTTATATTATGCCTAAAATATTATGTAAATGTATTTTGGGTTATTTTTCAATTTTTCTGTGTAATAAATGTTAGTTGCACGAAAATCACGCAGCAAATATTCTCTAAAATTCTATCAGTGACCAAAGGAGGGCGTAGATGTGAAGAATAATTGTAAGATTGGTTGACTTACCTGGTAAGGAATACCAATCTAGATTATTCGAACATCGTAGCCCTCCTTTGGTCAACAACCCACCCACCCTTCTACCCAGAGGAGGATCACTATGCACAAAATGGACTGACTCATTGATGCTCATGGTGGAGATAGCAGTACGTGACAAAAAACGTTGTGTAATAATTATTTATCTTTAAAATATGTGCTGAGGTATGAAATACAGGGATCTATCAGTGACCAAAGGAGGGCTACGATGTTCGAATAATCTAGATTGGTATTCCTTACCAGGTAAGTCAACCAATCTTACAAATATCATATAAGTAGTATAAAATCATCAAATACTATATGTGTAGCTCAATCTAGTTTTGCTGTCCTCGTCTTCTTCCACAGAATGTTCACTGTGCTTGAAATGACTTGAATGTTGAACCACGGAAACCTATAGAGAAAAGAGTAAAATCATCAATTAAAAAATGTTCTGTGTTTTTTGCAGAGTGTCTTGTTGAATGGGAATCATTAACCGTAGGTATATAACTGGCGAACTTATTGCTTGAGAAGAAACAACATTTTTATTCATCACAGCAGGCATCGTCGAAAACAAACGAATAAGTACTAATTTTCAAATGAATGAATTTGTGGCCGAAATTTGTGTGTGAGAAAAATTTTGAATATTTCATTTTTGATGTTCGTTTGTGACCTCTGAATATTCCCTGTAACAGTTTACAAAAACCATATATACAGGAATAACGCACGATGTTCTTTGAACATTATAGGGATTTTCTTTCGTGCGCTCCAAGTGATAAGAAAAAAAAACACTAGCAAATTTTTCAAGAACGGTCCTGGATTTTCCTAATTCTAAATAAGTCAGTCGATTAGAGAGTAGTAGCATCAGGATATCCCATGCGAAAATCAGACAAATCGAAGAAGCTGTTGAAAATTTATGACCAAAATATATGTTTTTGTCAAATTCCATAATTCATCCTACCTATGTATCAGTGAAGAAGAGGAGCAGACACTTTCTGATGGTCATTATAGGTATATATATTACCCTCAGGTGCCTCTATTTGTGGTTGATGGAGTATGTACAGTTCCTCATGACTCACCCTCTATATTTGAATTTAAATTCAGATTTCAAATAAAGAAAGAGAAAAGGTATATTCGTAACTGTCGTGTCGTCGAGATTGTCGTCCTGTACATGCTATAGGTACATGAGTACAGCTAACAACTATGGGAATGATTGAACATGTCCTTATGGGACACAAATATTATATGTCTGACAAATGGTCAGAGAGGGGAAAAAATCAGGTTCTTCAAATATTATTTTCGTGGCAGGCTAACAGTTGTTGGTCGACGGAGTCTTATCTGACTCTCTTTTCTTAAATATATGGTGTTCCGCAAGGATCAATTCTAGCACCAACACTATTTCTACTGCATATCAACGATTTGTTGGAAGCAACTTCATGTTCAGTACACAGCTTCGCGGATTATAGTATAGGTATACCCTCCATACCGCCTTCTCTTCCAGGGCTCCAATACCAGCCAAGCAAATCAGGAACGAACGAGAGAGAAATGTTGACAACATAAATATGGACTTGACAACAATTCTCGAATGGGGATCCAATAACTTGGTAGATTTCAATGCAAACAAAACACAAGCATGCCTTTTCTCTAGAAAAGCCGATCTCACTGTGCCGAACATAAGCTTGTCAGGAGTAACCATACCTGATGTGAAGACATAGATTTCGATGCTTGGTATTATACTTTCAGCAATAACCTTCCTCGGGAAAATCACGGGAGATCAATGATTGCTAAAAGTGCATCCCAAAAACTTTGTTGTCTGTTTCGGGCCAGGAGGTATTTCAGTCAGCTTCTGATGATCTATAAGGCACAGATCCGACCTGTCCTGGAATACTGTTTCCATATCTGGAGTGTAGCACCCAAACATAGCCTGAAACTGTTGGATTCTCTCCAAAAAAGGGCAATTCATCTCGTGGGTGATGCCCCGCTCACAAACTCACCCACTTCTCTGGAACACCGTAGAAAAGTTGGCGATCTGGCTCTATTTCATAAATATTTTCATGGACGATGCTCTTCTGAAATATCAACAATTGTTCCTCTCTTGGCAGTCCCCGCGAGATTATATAACCCGTCGAGTTGAGGCTTCGCACCTCTTCATGATGGTCACTCTGGAGACCTGCAGAACATCTCTTTCCGAAGACTCGTTCATTCAACGAACAGCGAGGCTCTGGAACACATTGCCAAGTAAGGTGTTCCCCGAGACATAAAACCTCCAGAAATTTAAGAAGAACACCAATTCCTACCTCATTTCCCTTTGTTCTCACGATGTTCTCTGAACATTAGGTACAGGATATTCTTTATCGTGGGAACCAGAACATACAAAAAAAATTGATGGTATAGTGATTGCAGTTCTATGCAATAAGGAACCTCGCAGTCACATCAGCAAATGCTTGATAGCGACAGCAAAATACACCTTTCAGTGGTAAAAAATTCATTTTATTCAGCAAAATCGTTATTGCAATGATAGGATCCCAATATGATGCTTCTATTCGAAAATGTGTAACGGTAATACGATTTCTTGTAACGGTAGCAAGAAACTCGGCAAGAAATATCTCACCAAAAACTCTTATAGCCAAATTTACCCCAGTGATATATATATATCTACCTAATGAGCATTCTCTCCTGTTCATTTGGTGCGCTTCAATTAATCTCATACGGCGATGTTTCCTTTTTTGTGAGACATGATCAACTATATTTTTTGAATACGGTCCTGTATATAAGTATTTTCCAAATGAGTTGTGATAGTCCTAGCTCTCCTTTCTAAATAAAACTAGATGTGTATAGGTATCACAGCTTGTGATTGTTAAATTATATACTTATATCCCGATCATTATATAGAGAGACCATCATCATTAATAAGAATGAAACATTGATGGTTACCCTTGGAAAATGTTATTTAGTTAGATTGATTGTGCAAATGATTTATTTTTGAATATTGCTCAACTTTCTGACTTACCTATATAAGTGGAAATTTTGTTTCCTTCAGAGTGTATCTTTGCAATGGCAATGGTTATCTGCTCAATTCGGCGTGCATCTGAATTGAGAAAAAAAATCCTGTGTCAATATTTTTATAGATATAGACATTCTTAGTGAAATAAATACCTACCAACGAACTCTATATAACCCAAAGCTAGTCATCAGCATATACCATACCTATCATACCATACCTAACTCGCTAGTCTATAAGATATCAACAAACAACGTTGAAATCGTAACACAATTCACAAAAAATGATGTTCATATATATAGATTTCGGTCCTCCTACCTGACGAAACAAAGAGAAAGGTCATACCGGCCACATACTGCCAATACAGATTGCCTGATATTTTAGCTTGAATGCCATGTTGCCAGAATAACTCGACGAAATTCCAGGAAAATGTTTGCTTGTGCATGATTTGCTGACAATGTGACATGATGTCATGGACAAAGACAAACTGAGCGTCAATTGCATTTCTTTTCTCCATTTGCATTCACCATTTAGGAATGAGTACAAAGTATACTTCGTTATATAGATTCATCACGATAATAATTATATGTATGCCTTACTTATGGTTATAAAGTTGTTGCTTCTTTTCGTTAGAAGCGGCAACGCCGCGGGGCTGAAAATATTTTAGAACCATGTCCCCCTCGAAAATAAAATCGACCTGTCTTTTTGTTTTTCCATATTATCGACTTGGAGGGAGATATTAAGGGTGGGAAGTTTTCAAATTGACACCCTGGTATATACGCTACACTATATCAAGGATGCACAAACGACTCACTGTTGATATTTATGCGATCCGCGAACGAATTTTAAAAATCCAAAATCAATGCATTGCCAAGAATCAAAATAATAGAACAAGAATAAATATTACATTGTATAGTGATTAGGGTACATTATGAGATCTATGTGATTACACAATAACAACACATCACATTTTTTCATGTTCTTTCATTTCTATAATTTGTATAGTAATTCAAACTATTAAAAATGATAAATATTTGTATTAAATCATGTATTCTTTGTAGTGGCCCGTCTCTATAGCTTATAATTTTACCCGAGTGGCCACTCAAATCTAATCAAATCAAATATACCTATACTTTATTGTCAGAAGAAATGAAATTCTCATCGACAAAGTCATCTTACATATAAATATGAATTGTAAAACATAATAAGGTGTAATATATATAGGTACAAATAACAATTTCGAGATATTCGCAACATAAGAAACACATAACATTCATGTAAAATTACCTATATGAAATAGTTAAAAAAGTGTATATAAAAAAATATAGGCATCGACATGACAGGTACAATAATCAAAAGTCATTTTTTTTAAATAAAATTCTTCTAACGAGTAGTACGCTCTCTCCAGCAAAATATTCCTTACAGAACCTTTGAATTTCTTGAAACTAGTCGCTAATGCTCTTAGATTCCATCCAGAGAAGAGCCATCCGCCTGGTGGGTGACGGCACACTCACCCACTCTTTGACATCATTGGAACACCGTGTCGGCGACCTTTCACTTTTCTATCGATACTTCCACGGGAAATGTGCTTCGAAAATCTCTGCTATCATCCCTTCACTAGCAATACCAGTCAGAAGAACTAGACAAGCCCAGTCAGCACATCCTTTCGTTGTCAACCTCGAAAGATGTCGAACAGCACTATATCAAAACTCCTTCATCCATAGAACGGGTAGGCTCTGGAATTCATTGCCTGAGGAAGTATTCCCAACAACATATAATCTCCAGAAGTTCAAAAAAAAATCCAATACCTACCTCCTATCCCTATCCTCCCTAGGAACGCACGATGTTCTTTGAACATTATAGGGATTCCCTTTCGTGCGCTCCAGCGATAAAAAAAAGTTATGTAAATGTTAATACAGACAACATATTTATATACCAATATCACTCAACTATCAGTCATCATGGATTCAAATAATATATATACACCTATATTATAATATAAGTAGGAAACATTTTCAAAAAGCTTCTGAAAATTGGAGATCCCATTAATGGAATATGAAATAATCATATCAAAACATCGCTGATAAAGACGATGTGAGTTCGGGAAAAAAATGAGAATTCCCGGATCTTCCTTCAGCTTCGCGACTTTGGCAACGCTGTTCGCTTGCCGTCCGTTCCAACCGACGAGAGTATTGAGTCGGCAAGTGCAGAGAGTTCCGTCAGAGGGCACCAAGAAGCGGGCATCAGAGGCGTATTCTGGTGACAATAAGTGACCGCCCCGCGCATGCCCAGTCCTTCTTGGTGACATCCCCACCGCTCACGGTGACAACAGGACAGGCGTACCCACCTGTGTCATTGGTCCCGATGTCATCCAATACTCTTTCTACCGCTCGTTATATGCTATGGTAATTTCTAATTTTTATCTTTTACAGAAAAGAGAAAGAGATTTGATAAGTTGTTTCCATAATATCAGTATTACAGTATTGAACGGTTAATAACAGTTGAGTATAGTAATGATACCTATTCTGATTTTAATGTCAGAGCGAATCCAGATCCTTTATGTACCCGAGTAGGTACAGTGATGGGGTCACTGGGTGTACCTACCAACTTATAGGTAGAAATAGAAATGCTAATTTATTCTGATTTTTTTGCTCATTGTTGATTGTTAATTTTGCTCTATCACACGCACCTTTCCAAATGCTTTTTTCTTGCATGAACAGGGTGATTCACCATAAATGCCCTCCCCCATTTATCTCAGTTATTCTTGAACCGATTGCAGAATTTTAAATATCATCTAAAATGACTTTCGATAGAGTTTTTTTCAGCTACATCAGAAAATACAAGGTGCCCGGAACAAACGATCTAGGGTATTATTCGATTTTTTTTCAAATGGAACACCCAATTTTTCACTGGTATTTTCAATTTCTTCCTGAAGAGCTGATGTCATCAATGTATCACACTCGGGGGTCTAGCGAAAATGATTACAGAGATAGGTTTAGGGTGTTCAAAATCGAGATTTTTCAACTTTAGTATTTTTTTGTGACGAAACTATTGATTATTGGTCAAAACGGCTTTCATGTCCGCATCTTAACTTTTGATTTACTATCTACAGACATTTAATAATTGGAACAGATACATCAGGGTGATCAGAATTCTGAATCTTGAACCACACTGTATATATGTTCCAATTAAATGTCAGTAGATAGTGAATCAGAAGTTGAGATAGGGACATTGAAGCCGTTTTGACCAATAAATTGTTTCGACACAAAAAAATCCTGAAGTTGAAAAATCTCGATTTTGAACACCCTATACCTATATCCTATATCTCTGTATATAATCATTTCCGCTAGACCCCAAGTGAAATATATTGATGAAATCAGCTTTTCAGCGATAATCTAAAAATACAATGAAATACAGGGTGTTCCATTTGAAAAAAATCAAGTATAGTACTCTGTAGATCGTTCGTTCCGAGCACCCTGATGTATTTTCTGATGCAACGGAAAAAAAAAATCTTAAAAATTTTAAATCGGTTCAAAAATGAGTGAACTAGAGGAGGGGACATTTATGGTGAATCACCCTGTAGACGCGTATATGAAATGAGATGGCTCAATTCGCTGAATTAATCATCCTGTCTGTGATGTAAACGCGTCGTCTCAGCTTCACAGAGCCTCACTGATCGCGAATGCTGTTGACTTCTGACTATACCTAATGGCACAGTTTATAACCTCTTCTCTTACATATATACTGTGCTAATAGACTTGACATAAATGCATATACTGCAGCTGATCACAGCGTGTTCGTGTTACCTTCTGATGACTAAATAAGGTAGGTAGGTTATAAGGGAACACAATGTGCGCATGTTTGCAATATGCGCGCACGGGCGATAGTTTGGTTGTTTCATGAACGATAGCCAGGCGTCATTTCAGTGTAAGTATCCTGAGTAGTTCAAGGTCAACTGCCTTCAAATTCAGAATTTTAATTTTTCCAGAGTTACAACAACTTCATATCACATAAGTATAACTAAGTAAGTATATATACTTTTATCACATTTTATTCAATTTCATTTACTCATTTTGTTGTAGGTACACTCGTCTTCAGCGAACATGTCGCGGTTGGACGATATGAGTACTCTTATTGCAGCCGTGATCAAGGGAGCTGACACCGTCCATGTGCGACATGATCACTGAAGACGAGTGTACCTATAGTTGTTATATAATTATAAAAAATTATATTGGAAGAAAAAGTGAAAAGTATTTGAATACTCTTTCTGAAAGTCAACTGAGCAGGTGAATATTCCTACACGGAAAGAATTAGTGTAGTGAATTCTAACTGAAATATAATGTTGAAATTATTTTGGTTAACGTTACCAGATTTTCAGTTACCATGACGGGGCCTCCAGATATGACATTGTCATGGACACATAATTCATATAGTTAGCTTGACATAGTTAGTATAACCATAATTTATTGTGAACCTCACTAGAAATATCCATAGGCATCCAAACTATATAATATCGTCAATTAAATAGTTGGTATAACCATAATAAAAGGTAATCATCACTATAACCACCGGGAGCTATCCTAACGATATAGTGATTGTCACATGAATTGTCCTAGTAACCAGAACATAGGGTTATCCACTTATTTTACTAGATTTTCCAGCCAATCAAAACGACTATCCTCGCGTCATATACCCACTTATCACTCCTCATAATGCATATTCCTTAGTATTATTGTATTACGGAAAGATTACGGTTGAAGTTGAGCAGGTTGGGCGAAACAAATACACTTGTTCATTGTTTTGATTATTTATTTTCATTAATGTGAAGTTTGTGTTTATTCTAATCATGGAAACGTTATTCAATTCAGTGTGTGGCTGACTAGTCTCAAGCAATGGGGAGTTCTGTGGAGTACTTATCAAAATCGTGGTCATTAGATCACCTTGTGCTAATAATTGGAGGTAAGTTAATCCAATTCTCATCTCTCTCTGTGTACCAAATGAAATAATAGGTAGAAAATTATAGGAAGGTACCTATTCAATGATCAATTGGGTATTTTGTAAATAACCTACATGGTAATCTATAGCTAAATGCTCCGATGACAATATGATATCGTTAAAAATAGAATACTGCTATGAGTACCTACCTACACGGATTCTTGTAGTGAATAAAGGGATAACAATTTAACTTGAGGTAACAATAATATGATCTAGGTAGGTAACACAATGAAAATATTTTTATTGACTGATTGATTGCCTACTCGTTTGTCTGTTATTACCAGTATCGAAGAACCAATTCACTCACTGTATAAGTGCATACCAACGCATTCGAATTCATCAGTGGCCGTTAAATTTTTCAGTTAGTTTGACCGCGATCAGTGATAATTATATGCACTTTGTACATTTTTCCATATTCAGAATTCCTTCCGAAAACGCAGTTTGGTTTACAATAATAGTTCGACCGCGGTTTCCTTGCGCCCAAATATATAATTATGAACATAAGAAGAGCTCTATTGATAATTTATTGTTTGTTTACAATTTCAGAGCAGGGAATAGATGAGCTTTCAATTATCTGAGTGAAGAGGTACTCAAAGATTTGATACCAACAATCGGAGACCGATTGAAATTTTTCCGCCACTACCAGGCATTCCAGGCAACCGAAAGACATCAAGCCAGCCAGTCCTTGTGACATATCAACTGCACATTTTGTGTCAAAAATCGTGGAGGAAATATTGAATAATCCGGAGCTGTCATTAGATGTAGTCCTTTATAGTTGATCTTCAATATCCAATAAAGTATTCTGAACATTATATATTTGATGGAAAAATAGTTATTTGTTTTACTAGGGAGAGAAGATATGTGAACCATATAATTTTTTTTCCAAATTTGTCTCAATTTCACGCCATGTCCGAATAATTCATCAATTTGTGTTCACCCACTGTCATTGTCAATTTTGATTACGAATTTGATACATAATATTACTCGCATAGCAACAAACTTTTTTTGACTATAGGCAGTACTTTTTCTGCCTAGGCAGTAAAAGTACACCTTCTCTGTTAGTGTCATTAAAAAGCCATTTTCAATTTCATTTGGAGAAAATTATTTTTTTTATGAGAAATTCAGTCCGACCGTACAGCTGACATTTTGGAGCAATATTCAACTCAACATTTCTCTGTGTGAAACTTTCCTTAATGAAATCCTGAAACCATTTCGAATCAACTATCTTGATCGGCAAGGAGAGTTCAGTTTGTAAGTATCTAAGAATTCCATGAAATCCCTCCATGCAACAGCAGAAGAAGAAGGATTCTTAAAAAATAAGATCTGCATTCTAACTGTTATATATTATGTCTCATGGGGGGTCATATATTGAAATACCACATGTTCTAAAACGCCCTGTGAAAAATGATAACACGACGATACGATATGGTTAGATTAACAATAATATGTTGTTAACGTAACGATATGGGTATAGTTGGAGTATTAATGTGATGAAAATTTGGTGACAAAATCATATAGTGATTGTGACATAGTGGCATCGTAAGTACGACAATATTATATTGTTATGGTGAAAATACGATCTAGTTGGGACAGCAAAATAATCCAGTTAGGACAATATCATTCAGTTAGAACAACAATATAATCAAGTTAGAATAACACGATATTCTTGTTAGAATATCAAAGTTTTCTAGTTATGGTAACAAGATAATCTACTCATGAGAACAATATAATGTAGTTGGGATGACAAGATATTCTGATCCCCAGATCAATATTATATTGTTGAATTAACAGAACTGTCTGGTTACGATAACACTATTATTGTTATTCTAACAAAGAAATAATGATTGGTTTACGATATATTATTGTGAGTATAACAATGTAATATTGTTAGAAAGACGAGATAGATATGGTAGAGGTGACCGTGCATTGATGATATCATTATAACAATATATATTTAGCTATCAGAACAATTTGTTGCTAACTATATAGAAATAGTTATACTAACAATATATCTGGTTGTGCCTATACTAACTTGAATTCTGGTTAAAATTCTGGTTACGGCAACAATAATTTTTCTCCGTGTATTTTCTGATTTTTCATTAGGTACTTTTTCCGCGTCGTTTCTTGTACTTATGACAATCTGATTATATTGAACGAATATTATGTGTATATACCTAATGAGGATAAAGTGTCACTGATTATTAAAGTATAACAGCTTTCTCTCCCAGTTACATGAAAGTAACATTCTTTCTTATATTTTTTATTTTTAGAAACTTTATTAGAAGAGGAGATCCCAAAGAATCCAAGGAGATGAGAATAACTATATTTTGATGGTAACGACGAATCAAATATGAAGAAACTTCAAATGAATATATGAACAAATCAAATGGTATCTACTCACATGAGGTTGAAGTATAGGTAGGTATATTATAATTAAATACCTAACATATAAATTATTGGTTGAGTAGGTATAGGTAGTCACAGTTGAGAGAATATTACATATATATTCTCTCAACTGTGGTATAGTGTTATATACTTGAGGAAGTATTGATCTCTGAAATGTACACAGAGAAAAACAATTCTTTGAATTTAACAAATATTGTTAAATTCAAAGAAATCCGAAGTTTGAATAGGTCCAACAAACAAGCTTGGTTGAATCAAAGTTTCCATTCTTTTGATTTTTCAAATAAGAGATTTTTTTGTATCTATATAATTTATTGAGAATGATATGATTCATAATTTGGAAGAAAGTGTATATTTGTTTGTATCAAAACTATTTCTTTGGATTTATGATCAGAATTATTCATAGTGAATAAGTATAATTTGCATCAAAGAAATGAAAGTTTGAGGGAAACAAGGAAATTATTTGGAAGAAATAAATAATTATTTGTGAAGAATAAATATATGTAAATGAAATTTGTATCAAAGAAATCAGAGATTGACAGAAACAAGAACATTCTTTGGAAGGAACAAATGATTATTTGTGAAAAATAAATATATGTAAATGTAATTTGATTCAAAGATGTCAATGCTTGAGAAAAATAAGGAAATTGTTTAGAAGAAACAAGCTCAAATAATGGATTTCTTTACCAGAAATAAATTGTAGATTTGAACGAAATCAAAAATTAATAAACTCAAAGAAATAGAATCTTCTTAAGAAGAAATTCATTTCTTAGAAAACAATACTCATTGAACTATAACAAACTTTATTGAATAATAAACAATATGTGACAGACACACTATTTTGGTTCGATACTACAGAAGTCAAAATACATGATGATCCTGAAGCAGGTTGATCGCTGTTATTTGTATCCAACCTCAAATATTTGGCAGGTGCATCATCGGCTCTATCATCCGGTGCATCAGCATCAATAAAAATGTTTTCGGAAATCACTGGAGTATTCACATCAATGACAGACGTAGCAGATTTCTTATTGCTCGCCTGAAAGTTAAGTATTTTTTAATGCGGGAATAGATGAAATATATGCATAACAAGGAAATAAAAATTCCATAACATTGAAGTGCATTGATGACAATTTTTTATATGAAGAAAAGAGCTGTGATCTGTGATAATTTTTGTTCTAGTGATTATTTTCTCCATATAGTTACATGATATCTCAAAATACTTATACAGGGTATATCTAAATAACACCGAAAAAATTCAAGGGGTGATTCCTGAGTTTTAATATTCTCCCGAAGATACTAACATAGAATCAAAACATCTAACATACTGATTATCATTTGTTTCATGGAAACAAATATTTTGTTTCAAGTGAAGCTGGTGACATTTGAATTAAAGAAATATTTATTTGACTGCATGGAATCTTCCATTGGGAATTATAGAAGAATTTGAACGCCATTTCACTGGAATATTTCAATATACAGCAGATTAGAAAGTATACTTATCTACGAAATTTCACACATACCTACCTACTTATTCGTACATCCTTCTTTGACCTACCAAATTGCACGGTTTGTCTTTTTGATAGAGATCGGTATGAAAACATCAGATAATCAACGAATCATAAAAAATTTCACCCCATTATTCCGATTTTCAAGTATGAATTACAATTCCTTACCTCTGAAAATTGGAACCAGATGACCCAAATGCCATTCTTCTGAAAAATCCATCAGAGAATAGTGAAAATCTGTAAATATGCTGTGGAATTAACTATACGAAATCACCACTGTACGATACGACCCGGCGAACCATATCATGATACAAAACGAATGCGTTATGGCGGGTCTGGTAGTTGTATACGTTTCAGACAGGGTTGCCAGATGGAGCCGGAGAGCTCGTGAACCTTTTATATTATCTGTATAAGACAAGAAATTCTTATAGTGATGAATCAAAGGATGAAGGTCTAACCCTTGCATGTCATCATCTCCTTAATTTTTCAAGTGTAAAAATAATTTGAAAAATTAACTTGCCGCTGTAAACCTGAAATTATATTATGATGTCAATGAGACATTGTAGGAAAAAGATACGAATTGACAGACGGTTTTGATGAGAAGTAGGTGCCGGGCGAGTCCAAAGGTGAGGGAAATATAATTCGAAGACCAAAATTAAAGTTTGCTGACTGGACGTTTACCCGTTTTTCAAAAATACTTGATGACCGAGCATTTCAGGTTCAAAATTTTGCTTCAAATTGCGTATCAGTCATGTCCAGAATAGGTATTCAGCTCGAGTAAAGATACAACTCCATATTGGGTTTGCAGGAGATCCAGCCATAAAACATCAATTCTTGAATACATGTCAAAAAGCCATTGACGACCCAAAGACAAAAGCGCCTAATTTGTTGTCAGATCTGGCAACCCTGATTTTGGATATTATAGAAACAAGTCACGCCACCGAACTGAACAATAATTAAGACTTTAAGTTTTGGTTTGGTGATTTTTTCAGTCATGGGCATCGTCGATTTTACTTTGATATAGAAGAACATGAGTCAGTTGTTTTTACTTTTTCTGGATCTGGATTCTCATTTTCCCAATCATGCGAACATTCACTACACAACAAAAACAAGCGCATATAATCAAAGCAATATTTGATTTGTACCAAAAATTACTATATTTTGTTATAAATTGTGCTGTCATTCAAAAGAACAATTCCATAATGTAATTTTAATAAGCATTTATTCGAGATGAATGACACACTCGCTCTGTTCAAATTATATTTCTTAAATACAAATGTTTGGTTTGTGCATGACGACTATATCAATTGTTCATATTTATATCAGAATTATTTTTCGCCAACAATGCGATATTTCTGTTCAAAATAATATTTGTTTGCTCCAAGTAACATTTATTTCTTCGAAATAAATATATTTTCAACAAATGCTATTGTTTCACCCAAACAAATGTAACTCAAATGAACCGATAATTTGAAACAAGGAATTTGATTTGGTTTCAAGAAATAACAATTGTTTCTCGCGAATAACATTTATTTCTTGCAAACAAATATAAGTCAAACAAATGAGATTGTTTCACGCAAAGAAACGTTTTTCTCTGTGTATAAAAGATTATAATTTTATACTTGTGACATCATCGTGAAAATCATACCTATGAAAATATACCTATACATATATACTTAGGCATTGAGAGAGAATTTGTCAAAGAAATATGTACACGGAAAAAAGGAATTGTTGAATCAAGCAAAATTTAGTTGAATGGAGCAAATAAAAGTGTCATATATGCACGACAAAATATAATCTTGAAATGAGTAAATCTATATCTTGTTTCAGAGCGAATTTGAAGTTTGGATCAAGTAAATATGTCTTGCATGAACTCTGAATCTTCTTCGATCAAGCACATCTATGAATTTTTTATGAAGAGATATTGAATTGGCTCAAACAATCATTTTGTTTGATTCAAAATAACAAGATATTGATTCAATCAAATATTCAATTGATTCAACGAAATATTTGGTTGATTCAAAGAAATATTTGGATGAATCAATAAAATATTTGGTTGATTCAATTAAATATTTGGTAAATTCAATG
The DNA here is from genome assembly GCA_918026855.4 of Phaedon cochleariae. Classification (NCBI taxonomy): domain Eukaryota; kingdom Metazoa; phylum Arthropoda; class Insecta; order Coleoptera; family Chrysomelidae; genus Phaedon; species Phaedon cochleariae. Next base: position 15,493,152 of record OU896720.1, on the reverse strand, counting down.
AAAAATTTTGTTGATCCAAGAAAAACTATATTTCCATTCGACAAATTGTTTTGTTGAACCAAATTCAATATTCGGAAATCTTCTGAAATTTCACATCAATAGAATAAACAAAACTAGGAAATAAGTCGACTCCCAGCATAGATCTCAAGTCTTTACTTCTCCTTAGCTGACGGTAAACTTTTTCGGATTGCTAATCATTCTAAGTTCGATTTATCCAGCTGATATTTCAAACACGAAGAATCAGGTTTCACGTATATAATGAATTCGAGGCAGGCATAGACGAGGCGAAATGATCGCCATCTAGAGGCTAAAATTCAAGTTGATGTAGAATGAACAAAATATTTCATTGATTTCACATATTTCGTTGCTCTATTCAAGCAAATGATCCGTTCGAAACGAGTTTATTGCTACATCGGAATAAGAAAACTAGTATGTTGTTTCAAAGATATAATCTCATCAAAATGATCATTGTTTGATCAAATCGACGAAATGTTTATAGTTGAATCAACATCGACATTATTTTGGATCGATATAATTTGTTTTTGAAGAAACCATATATTTTGTTGATGGAATTGATAGGTATTATGCTGTTGATTCATTTAGCCTACATTCTTGATTTGAACAAGCTGCTTCCATGGAATAATCATGTATCTGGTTGATTCAACAAAAAATTGCTCAGTCCAACAAAAATAACTCAAGCATAAATAATTTGTTGATGCAACAAATCCTTTTTTTCCGTGTACCTATATATAATGCTCCTATACTCTCAACCATCTTTTAACTACTTAATTATACTGAATATTCGGCGATAGTGTTTCCCAATATATTATTGTTTAGATAGAGGTCATTGAATCATAATATACGAAGTGAATTCATGTGGATCATTTCCACAAGAAAGAAACATCAGATATAATGTAGCGCAATTTATACTATAAGAGTGTGGTAGTTTTACCATTCCAATTTATATAAATGCTAATTCGCTAATCATTCAACACTTCTGAATGCAGTATATATTATACACTATCTTTGTCAATTGATATATAGGGATGCAGTAATGAATATACTGCTCTTTCAAAAATTTTGAGTGTTTATATATCAGTGTTTTGTGTTGTTCATTCAAATATACCTATTCCATTGGTATATAGATCACCCAACTATACTCAGATGCGAAAGATATAGGATTAATAGGTACGTCAAAACCTAATTTATACGCGCGTTCGGCGTTGCCATGTTTACAAGGGGGAATTACTTCTACAAAGATGTGCATGTTAATATCTGCATCAACCTCTTCACAGTGTAGGTACTTATACGACCATGCATGATATATTGATCTGAAATAAGTATATATACCTATTCTTATATTTTTTGTTGTATCATTGAACTTGATTAGATATTGATCTGTGTTTTTTTTCTTTTTTTTTTGTTTTATCGCTTAGAGCGCACGAAAGGGAATCCCTATAATGTTCAAAGAACATCGTACGTTCCTAGGGAGGATAGGGATAGAAGCAGGTAGGTATTGGAATTTTTTTTTAACTTCTGGAGATTATATTTTGTTGGGAATACTTCCTCAGGCAATGAATTCCAGAGCCTAGCCGTTCTATGGATGAAGGAGTTTTGATAAAGTGCTGTACGACATCTTTCAAGGTTGACAACGAAAGGATGTGCTGACTGGGCTTGTCTAGTTCGTCTGACTGGTATTGCTAGTGAAGGGAAGATAGCAGAGATTTCCGAAGAACATTTCCCGTGGAATATTCGATAGAAAAGTGAAAGGTCGCCGACCTTTCTATTACGGTGTTCCAATGATGTCAAAGAGTGAGTGAGTGTGGCGTCATCCACCAGGCGGATGGCTTTTCTCTGGATGGAATCTAAGAGCATTCAGCGTATGTTTTGGTGCTGTACCCCATATGTGGGAACAGTATACTAGAACAGGCCGTATGGTGGGCTTGGTGGGGATGGTGGTGCCAGACATCAAAATGTCGGGCATACTGAGTTCCGCCTTTCTAGAGAAAATACATCAGGGTTGAGTTTTGGTGGCGTTGAATTCAACTATAGGTTGTTCAACTAGGTAGCCGAATTGGTCAATAAGTATATGAGTATTTATTTCAGTATGCCAAAGAAATACTCTATTATACCGTTTTCTGATGCGAATAGTCGTCTGTTGTATAATGTGGGCAATCAACGATACATTCTTCTCCGTGTATATACATCAAAAAGCTTTATATAGTTATATCATAACATCTCTGCGAATGATATAGAATATAGAGTACCTATATAGAGTCATTTTGTGTGTATATATTTCTTACATAGCTTTTTAACCAGCATTTAAAACAGTTTCGTGATCCGTACACCTACACGGTTACTGCATGGGTCGTATCTGCCTCCTATATATTATAGTGCCTATCTGCCTCTTTCGATATGATCAAGGCCGAAGGCCAATATACGTACATTCATTCCCTATATAGCGTAACTGGGGCAAACAAGAGAAACGCATCGTAGGGGAACGTATACTGACCTACATTTCACACAGATAAGGGGTGGAAGAATGTGCGGAATTATTGTTTCAATGCGTTGCTCGTCTGTCTTGTTTTTTTCCGAATGAGCTGTCAGAGTGCTGCTTAGTGTTCATTCTTAGTTGATTTATATATTATGAGTATTTAAAAAAAAACGTCTTTCAAGCTGGGAGTTTTTCCACTCGGTTTTCCATTCCATCATTAAAATAATGAGGGGGGGTGTATAATTTGCTGACCAAAATTGAAGTATGCTGACCAAAATTGAAGTATGCTGACCGAGCATTTCTGAATAGAATGTTCTCTTCGAATTGCATATTTGAATATCTCATATAAATATATAGATGCCACCTGTTAAATTTTTTCGATCCACCCTTTCAGAGCAGAGATTCACGGCTTGACTTGATATTCAAGCTACTTGACTTGACTTGACTTGAAATCAAGTCAAGTTCAAGTCAAGCGAAAGTTTTTTAATGTCAAGTCAAGTCAAGTAATTATTTATCAAGTACTCAAAAAATCAAGTAGTTCTATCAAGCTACTTGATTTTCAGCAGTTTTATTGTGTATCTATACAGCGTGACTCACGGTCGATGTTATAGGTTAGACGTTTATGGAGAACGCGACGCGGGATTTTTCTGAAAATTTCGCATACACAAAAAATTCCTGAAGTTGAAAAATCTCGATTTTTCGCACTCTATATCTCCATAATCTTTTCCGCTATACCCCGAGTGTGATGTATCGATGAAATCAACTCTTCAAGGAGAATCTGAGAATGCAATAAAATACAGGGTGTTCAATTCGAAATAACAAACTGGTTCCTACTTTTCTATAGAAGCGGCAACGTCGTGATTTTGAAAATATATTAGATCGATAGTACCGGTGATGAAATGTGAGATGCGAAATTTTCAGAAAAATCCTGCGTTGCCTTTTTATCATAAACGTGAACGTCTAACCTACTACGTCACCCTGTATATAACTGATGAAATGAAAATGGCATCGTAAGTAAGCTCTCTAACTGTGGTAAGACTGACTGCGCGATCGATTCAGTCAGCTCGGATCTCGGGGAACCCCCGTATTTTGTCTAAGCGTGAGCGAGCTTGCAGAAATATACGCCGTGCAACTCGTGCGTATCAAGATCAAGTATTATCAAGTAGCTTGATTTCAAGTCAAGTAATAAATATCTCAAATTCAAGTCAAGTCAAGTACGTAATTTGCCACGAGCTTGATTTTCAAGTCAAGTCAAGTAGTTTGTTAAAATATCAAGCTACTTGACTTGATGAATCTCTGTTTCAGAGGGGTATAGTTTATTCTTGCAGTCATACTAGTTCGTATTTTTCCATCAAATTACATATTTGAAAATCACATATGCCACTAGTGGAATTATTTCGGCCAACCCTTTCAGAGGGGTAGTTTATTCTTGCAGTTTTTCAAAAATCCTTGCTGACCGAGCATTCGTGGTCCGTATTTTTCCATAAAATTACCTATCTGGATATCCCATAGGATATAGATCCATAGATGCCACCAGTAGAATTATTTAGATTCACCCCTTTAGAGGGGTCTGAGGGGTGGTTTATTCTTGCAGTTTTTCAAGAATCATTGCTGACCGAGCATTTCTGGTGCGTATTTTTCCTACAAATTACATATTTGGATACCTCATATAGACTTTTAGATGCCACCAGTGGAATTATTTCGATCCACCCCTTCAGGGGGTGATTTGATGGAAAAATACGGACCAGAAATGCTCGGTCAGCAAGGATTTTCGAAAAACAGCAAGAATAAACTACCCCTCTGAAGGGGTGGATCGAAATAATTCCACTGGTGGCATCTATAAATATCTATATGAGATATTCAAATAAATAATTTGATGGAAAAAAACGAACCAGAAATGCTCGGTCAGCAAGGATTTTTGAAAAACTGCTAGCATAAACTACTACTCGAAAGGGGTGGATCGAGATAATTCCACTGAGGGCATCTATATATTTGTAAGAGATATTCTATTATTCTAATATGCAATTTGAAGAGAAAATGCGAATCAAAAATGCTCGGCCAGCAGGGATTTTTGAAAAACTGCGAGAATAAACTACCTGGCTAAGGGGTAGATCGAGATGATTCTATACTGGTGGCATCTATAAATCTATATTATTATATGAGATATTCAAAAATGTGATTTGATGCGGGAGAATACGGACCAGAAATACTCGGTCAGCAAGGATTTTCGAGAAACAGCAAGAATAAACTACCCCTCTGAAGCGGTGAATCGAAATAATCCCACTGGTGACATCTATATATATACCTATATGAAATATCCAAATATGTGATTTAATGGAAATATACGGACCAGAAATGCTCGGTCAGCAAGGATTTTCGAAAAACAGCAAGAATAAACTACCACTCTGAAGGGGTGAATCGAAATAATTTCATCACTATAAAGTGGCAGCTATTAATCTGTATGAGATTTCCAAATATGTGATTTGATGAAGAAATACGTAAATACGAACCAGAAATGCTCGGTCAGCATCAAGGATAAACTATATATACCCCTTCTGATGAAGGGGTGGATGGTGGATCGGAATCATTTTACTGGTGGCATCTATATATTCATATAAAAGATTCAAATATGCAATTTAAAAAAATATCGAACCAGAAACGCTTGGTCAGCATACTTTGATAACTTTGGTCAGCAAATTATATTTCTCCAATAATGAGCAATACTTGGGTATAATTAAGGGTGTATAAATTGATTGATTTCACTGAAAATGTAGGATATTATTATATCCTATAGGAACTATATATAGTTCCTTATTTATATATTGCTCATGTTTATAACAAGGAAAGTTCATATGACCATAACATGCCCTAACCTCTTAACTGTCGGGCTATATATATAGGGTGTTATATATAATTTTTTCTCTTCTTTATATAATATAGTTGATTGAAGAAACTTCAACAGTAAGTATATGAACATCTGTCACATTTATGAATACACTGAGGAATGTTTCTGTTCTGTCTGAGTTGAAGACTGTTATTCAATTTCTAATCATATTCACCCAAGTTACGTATAAAAATAGCGCCAACGACTAATTGCCATAAGTAAAGAGGTTTCAATGAGAGTACTTATATCAATTAACTTCATCGGTTTTCTGTATGGTAATGACAATAATATATCTAAACCTATGATAATTAACGCAGACGAGTGAATTTTAATCGTATTACCGTAACTTGTTATCGAATTATTCTAATAGGTGAATGAATATAACGATCGTTGACGAATGTTTCTCGCGTACGAAGGCGCTGAAGGGCCGCACCTATACTTTTTTTTTTGAATCCCGACTTTAAAGTCGGGGGTCCGAGATTGAAGTCGGGGGTCCGAGATTAAAGTCGGGGGTCCGACTTTAAAGTCGAGGGTCCGAGAATAAAGTCGGGGGTCCGAGATTAAAGTCGGGGGTACAAAGGAACAAGAATTTTTACGGCCAATTGGCAAACTCCGCGTGCACCTCGTGACAGTTCTGTTATCGTGTCGTGCATTTCGTTGTAAGTTCTAATTCTGAGTTGTGATGTTAGAGTGCAACGAAATATTTATTCGTCCATATAATCTCAGTGACAGTAAGTTTTTTTTATTCTTCAAATATTTGTTAATCTAGATACATTATTTTTTTCTGCGTGTAGCGATATTTTTCAACGTTTTATCCACTAGCATTCCGAAAAAAAACCGATCATGCAGCTTCTGAGATATCAGTTTGTTTCGAAATACAAATCTGCTGAATTGCGCATTCACCAAAATCTCGTATAATGGATTTATTTGGTATCGCCAATGGTACACTGAGAAAAACTGGTTAATTAAAACGTCTAGTTGGTATTTTTTTAGTACCGATAATTGAAAATATTTGGAATTTTATTAACAATGACAACGTATCCTTATAATAAAAATACTATTTGTGACAGAATTATCACAGTGTTGTCTATTCAGTCAATTAAAATTTCATATTGGGGTTAAAAAACCTCATTCTGGGGTTACTAACAACAGACGACTATTTGTCACAACTGATGCCACATTTATCGTAAAAGGTTTATTATTATTCATAGCAGAAATTGTTTAGCCATAACTAATAATTTTAGTTGTACTCGTCGTTCGGGACCGCCTCGCGTCTCTTCGGGACCCACCGGCAAAAATTGCATCTTGCATCTGTTTGTCTTTCTATCTCATCATTTGAACTTGTATCTTAATAGTGGGTAGATCGCACGGTCGTCGAGCTTAGACAAAATGAATAAAATAATTGTCTATTGTAGCCGGGAGCGTCATGTTCTTGCTGGTTCACTGCTCTGTGTGTTTTCAAATCACTGTTTTGTGTTTTTTTGCACTTCGCGCTGAGCCATTTGGCATTTGGTTGGCAAAATAATAATTCGCAGTTTACCATCGTTATCTGTGCGTCACTAGTTATCAGTTTTAGGTACCTATTCACAATACAGTTCAGTTCAGTCTACGACGGGCGACGGTGAGAAACGTCCAACCGACGTCACGTGTACACGGTGTATACATATTTATAATTCCCTCTCTTTTTGCTGAGCTGTGACCTGTGGCACTTAACGGTGTGTGGTATATTCCTGTTCACGATTCCATTGGAAATTGGAAGGAAAATGGCATACAAACTGTTATTATCAGAATGGGGCCTTGATTTTAATTGATATAAAACTATCAAGTTGCCAGAATAACTAAATTATATTTCAAACGTTACTAAATCACTTTTAATAGTAACTAGATTCCATTTCAGTCACAATTGAATATTTAATTTGCAACAACACACTCACTATTAACGTCAGAAGAAATGAGTAATTGCCCCAACTGGGATAATTTGTTGTGATAACAAACATATATTGAAACAGTACTAACAATCTAATTGTCATAACTATGTATCTTGATTGTGGCAAATAAAACTTGGTATTATTCCTTAAAAAGGCTTATTAGTTACCACAACAACGTCGTAGATGACTCAACTAAACTTTTCATTTGAGGCAAATAGGCGTTTCCAGAAAAACAGAATTAGTTATGGCAACAACTAATGCTTGCTGTCCCCTATCGTACTAAAAAAATTTTCTGTAGTTACTAATTTTTTAGTAACGGCTACAAATTTTTTTCCTCAGTGTACGTCTGAATGAACGATAAAAAAGTATAGATTAGGATCAAGATAACGTTTTTCTCGATCTCCCCATCATTCTAAATGACATTCTATTAAAATATTGGTGGACGATGACATTAGTGATGAATGATGAATATCTATATGAGATTTTTGATTTTCATCAACATCATTGTATTTGTTTCTCGATCGTTTTTTTTTCTCTTAGAACATGAGACTTTTGTGTTCTTATATAATATGCAGAATATATGATGTTTGTATCAGCGCAACTTTTTTCCTATTATTTAATGATACAAGACAAATGTGTAGAACACATTGGCGGTTCAAAATCTTCACCAATTATGACTCAGGGAAACAAAAAAATTGCACAAAACATAGCTTGATATGAGTAGAAAATGATTACCAAGCTGTGCGATAAACGGTTACAGACGGTATTCACAAAAAAACAATTTTTTTCAAATTTCAACACAGTGTATCTCGACTCGTATCTCAAAAATAGGGCATAGCCGAGGATAAGTTGAGGGAAACTTTTTTCCATATGTTTGGACGAGCTATCGCATCCTGAAGTCCTGCACATAATTATATTCTGGAACATCCTGTTTAAGAAAATATATATACCCATGCACTAGGTATTCGCACCATAACTAACGATCAACAATTTCCAATATTGTTTGAATTGCATCAAATGCACCACTGTTTTTTCCAAAACATACCAAATATATAATATACACTGATAGGCGTCTGCCATTTTCTTTCATGTCCTATGACATTATACCAAGAAGCAAATTATATACGTAATATATACGTAAATATACATGTCCAAATGTGAACAAACCCGCACTGTCATATGACGTATCGAACTAATATAACCATCGCACTTCACAAAGGAAACTACAACAAACATGTTTAGTTTCGCGGTGGTCGAAATCACCGAAGATTTCATGGAGATGATCATGCTATATAAGATGGGAACTGAAGTGAAATGATGATGGCCCACGCGCATGCCAGTTCTTTGATTCCTACCAAAAGAACCAAAAGAATAAAATAAAATATTGCTTGTTATCGTTTATATTACTTGTATTTATAATAAACAAATGGATAAATCATCATGAAGAAAACACATACATTTATCAACGAGATATACTGTATCATTGCCATCATATATAATTATTATACCGAATCAAATTATATAATTAAAAATATATGATTATCACTGCGTAAATCGGCGTGATAGGTAAATTGTTGATGATTAAATGATGTTGTTCATAATAAACAAATATGGCAAGAATAAATCATGGATAAGTATAAATGAAGCAAAGAATCAGGTACGATTTTGATGAATAAGCCTTTTCAATTACGAATATGGCTAATTAATTATGAACAGATTTGACGTTAACAAACATTTGATAATAACAACTGAGATTTTTCGTTCGGTTTAATTCTGAAAAAATATAACTCTAGCTCACACCATCAGCTAACACCATTGGGAGTCCCATGAGGTACTGATAGTTTCAATGAGAATTAACACTGATATTTTTTGCACCACCAGCATATATAAGGTGTCATTTGTTTCTATCCACAGTATTCGGTCAAAAATTACACTATACCTATATAGAGTACTCCTATAGTGCTAATTTGATCTGTTTGCATGTGTTATTGAACACCAAATTGGTGTACTATACAATCATTTGGTGCTTTTTCTGATGACTGAATCGTATATATTATCCGTTTCCCAAGGAAACTGTATCTGTTGCACTTTTTATCTTACTGATAATATTATATGCGAAAGATTCTCGGGTTTTCTCCTGGTGTGAAAATACACATATTGGGAATTATCACACTGAAAAGTGGTGCTTTCTTGTCTGCATCTGAATGTTGAATAACACTATACTCTAATATACTGAGATCAGTATTCAGTGTATGGAATGATCCACATGTATAGGCTATTGCAAAACATCTCTGAGCTGCTACCATCATTTGAAGGCTGACGAGCGTTTAAGAAGCGCTTAGTGTCGCCATCTATATCAAAATATTCACACTATTTTTTTCTCTGCATGAGATTGATACTATTTTATGATATATAATTTTATGTTTCAATCTGGTTCAATAAACTGCATCTAGGTATATATGTGTATATCTTCGCAGTATTGAAATGATCATATTATTTTATAATTCCTGAATCAACTAAGTACTAAAAATTTATTCATTTTTCATTTTCACGGAATCATTCGTTATTATTGTCACGTATCAATCTAAATATCAGAATTCGTGGAAAATGATATGGTGGTATACTATTTTCATTCATTCCTCATTGAGTCAATATATAGGTATTTCAGGGGGTAATTGCAACATCGGCAACAATATTTATTCAACAAGGAGGAAGCAAGACTAAATAATGTTATTACACGGAATTCAATCAAAGTTGTTTTTGAAATCCACTATAGTTCCAAATTACACCCAAACAAATGTCTTACTTCTCATGGAAACCATCCATTCTCAAAGTTGTCCAGTATTTTTCAACAGGAGAAAAAACGAACTCAATGTCGGTCGACCACAATATAACATATTTTTGGCTTCTCAGCCGTTACAAATTTTGTTGAATGTGAGGCTTGCTTATATAACAGGCATGTCAACTCTTTCTCAGCTACCATTTTGTTTTACATCTGTACTACTTGTAACTACTTTTTCATTGTGTCTGAAGATGACCGTAGAGCCGAAACTATAGTCACACACAGATCATTTTTATAATAAATATTGTGGTCGACCGACTTTGAGTTCGTTTTTTCTCCTGTTGAATTTCTCACTACAAGTGCACCACATTCGCATGCATCTTTTACCTACCACATTCGCATACATTCATAACAATGTTTATCATTCAAATTAGTTCATCAAAAGTACAATTTACTTACGCTCTGGAAGATTGAACATGCGGACCATATGCGTCACGTGGGCGGAATTGCTTGCGCGGCAAAATGTGCGACAGGCCAGTGACATTGTGTCGGGGATGCTGTGAGCGCGGCAGTCAAACTACCACTGAGTGCGTGGTTTGTCGCATTGTCACTGAAGGCGTATAAATGCATCCAGATGTTGCGCGCCACTCGATCTGTACCTCCCAGAAAATACATTACCTACATAATTTTTTTTGCAACCGACACAAAAGTCGTCCATTTTAATACCAAAATTAGCTCTCGAATTGACGTATCTATTACTGACACTAAAATAGGTATGTTGCTAGGCAACACATTCAGTTCCTAGGAGCTAAAGTTGAACTTTAGCTCCTAGGAACTAAAGAGGATGTACTAGACGTCATCAGGAAAAAACAACATTGTTGTACGGTTGGTTATTTGGGTTGGGACGCATACCTGATTTGTTTCCGATACTGGCAAATTTGGCATTTCATACCATCCATCCATGCTGGAGATATAAATATACCTTATCATAGTTAATCATAGGAATTATAAACGTCTTAGTTGAGTATTTTTTTGATCAGGGAAGCCTTCAAGTTTCACATACTTGCTTGATCTGTATTTCATTCGTTATTCTCGGGATGGATAACTTGTTTTCGAATAATCACGGCAAGCAATAGTTATTTTTCTCAAACAACGATATTGTTTACCTCTATTTGATGTCACTTCTGATCCTAATAATACAATCTACTATTTTTCAGCAACCGACACAAAAATCGTCCATTTTAATACCAAAATTAGCTCTTGAATTGACGTTTCTATTACTGACACAAAAATAGGTATGTTCAACTTTAGCTCCTAGAAACTAAAGAGGATGTACTAGACGTCATCAACATTGTTATGGTTGGTTATTTGGGTTGAGACGCATAGGTACCTGATTTGTTCCCGATTTCGGCAGATTTGGCATTTCATACCCATGCTGGAGATATAAATACACTTTATTATGGTTGAGCATAGCAATAATTTTACACATCTCAGTTAAGTATTTTCGTTTTGTTCAGGGAAGCCTTCAAGATTCACATATACTTGCTCGATCTGTATTTCATTCGTTATTCTCGGGATGGATAACTTGTTCTTGAATTTTCACGGCAAGCAATAGTTTTTTGTCTCAAACAACGATATTGTTTACCTCTATTCGATTATCATGTCCCTTGTAGTCGCGGTTTTCTTGAATGAAGAGATATACTGTTTATGTTGAGCAAATTTATATCAAGAAATTTCAAGAAACGAAGCAAGCAAGCCGATTGATTTGGGACAAGTGTATATTGCTATATTCAAATGAAAAATTCTTGAACGATGCAATTTGAATTCTACGAAGGCCTGGAAGGGACACATAAAATAAAAAAATGAAATCTCTTCAAAATTCTGAGTTATAACTCGGAATTTTGAAATTCCGAGTTATAACTCGGCATTTTACATCAAAATTCCGACTTATATCTCGGAATTTTAAAATTCCGTGTTATAACTCGGAATATTGGATGTAAAATTTCGAGTTAGGTATAACTCGGAATTTTAAAATTCCGAGTTATAACTCAGAATTTTGGATGTGAAATTCCGACTTATATCTCGGAATTTTAAAATTTTGAGTTATAATTCGGAATTTTAAAATTCCGAGATATGAGTCGGAATTTTAAAATTCCGAGTTATAACTCGGAATTTTACATCAAAATTCCGACTTATAACTCGGAATTTTGAAATTCCGTGTTATAACTCGGAATATTGGATGTAAAATTCCGACTTATATCTCGGAATTTTAAAATTCCGAGTTATAACTCGGAATTTTACATCAAAATTCCGTCTTATAACTCGGAATTTTAAAATTCCGTCTTATAACTCGGAATTTTGAAATTCCGAGTTATAACTCGGAATTTTACATCAAAATTCCGACTTATATCTCGGAATTTTAAAATTCCGAGTTATAACTCGGAATTTTACATCCAATATTCCGAGTTATAACACGGAATTTTAAAATTCCGAGATATAAGTCGGAATTTTGAAGAGTTTTTATTTTTTTTATTTTATGTGTCCCTTCCAGGGCTTCGTAGAATTCAAGAAAATGGATTTGCTTTATCGAAGAATTTTTTTCATCTGTGCATGCATACTAATCTAAAACAGGTGAACAATGTCTAAGCCAATAGTTTGAGCAAGTTTTTGACATAATTTTATGTAGAGCTCTTGACATCAATAAATACTTCAGGTTATACCTACAAAATACCTACCGAGTGGTTTATGTTGCACTTTGCAGAATATAGCTCTTCTTATTTTTATATTTATATTTGCGCGTAAGGAAACTGCGGTCGAACTATTGTGAATCAAACTGTGAGGAATTCTGAACATGGTAAAATGTACGAAGCGCATAATTCCCACTGATCGCGGTGAAACTAACTGAAGAATTTAACTGCCCCTGATTGATTCAAATGCGTTGGTATGCACTCATACAGTAAGTGAACTGGTTCCTCAATACTGGTTATAACAGACAAACGTGTAGGCAATCAATCACTCAATCAGTCAATGAAAATATTTTCATTGTGATACCTACCTATATATATTGTTCCCTCAACGATGTTAAATTGTTATCCCTATACTCACTACAAGAACCCGTGTAGGTAGGTACCTATAGCAGTATTCTATTTTTAACGATATCATATTGTCATACCAAGCATCGGAATGGAGGTCTTCGAAGGCATGATTACTTCTGACAAGCTATCCGTGTGGTGGTCGTCCTGCCTGTCGTAGAAGGCGACTAAAAGGACGCCAATAGGAAGATGGTTAACGCCATCCCCGGTGCGATACCACCACATCAACCATAGGCACTGTGAAATGGGTATACTTACCCGTCTTTCAGTAGCTGGTTGATGTTCCGGCCAACCCAACCCAACCCAACTTTCTTTTCCTTCCACGCCAACCTCCCTTTGTAACATGTAATTTTCCTTTTTTACCTTTATTATATGGGTTTGTTATTAAGTTAACCAAGAGTAACACCCAGTATATTATGATGATGTGAGATACTCAATAGATTATGTGACTGCAACACTTTACATTTTGTTATGGCAGGTGGATTGAATATCCTGTTGGCGTTGGACCTCTTGTAAGCTGAACTTGAAGATTCCTTTGTCTTCCTGGTGTGACTGTCTATTAGTTTCAGGGTTGTATTTTTCAGGTGTCCATAGCAGTGGTGTTGATCTGTCCTTCTTCCTAGCTGTAATGATAAATGATTTACATTTCCAGTTGCTGTTGACTGATTGAATGGGTAAAAGTTGAAATGCACAGTTTGACAAACCTGTTGGAAAATGATATGTCCTTGCTGTTTTCAATTTAATTATGGATCCACAGGAAGTTATATTTGAAGTAGTTGTAATTGTTTATATTCGTATTTCAGTTTCAGTCTGACAGTTTAATTGGTTATGTGGATTGTTAGGTTATTTCGCTTCGTCCATAGCCTTTGTGAATCTATAACCTTCTTCTTTTATTTTCGGCCTGCTGGCAACATTTTTGGTTGGACCAATGTTACTATAGTCCTGTGTCAGACCTAACTTCACAATTCTTTAAAAACGGGCAAAAGCCCATTAGGACATTTTCTTTAAATAATCTAGGTATTTCAATATTCTCTGTTGGTAATATTTATCAACTAGTCAAGATTCCAACTGTACTTGCGCAGTGAATCATTTCTAATTTGAAACATGTTTTTATAAACGGTTTTGTTTTCTGAGTGCACAGGAAACTCTTGAAATTTCTTGATTTCCTTCTTCTCTACCGAGAGTAGGCAAGATGGGCACGAATTTTGCCATTTTCCATCCAACCTTTGTGGGGTTTGATACCCTTATTTTCGGCCATTCCAGACGGAAGGTGAGCATTTTTAGAGTCCATAAACCTATTCAATGGTTTCAATTTGGTATATTTCCAACAGATTTATTGGCCTGTCCATGGTGGATGTCCTGGTGGGACGCCATCATCGTAGCGTGCCGCAGCTTTCGTCAATTATCTAGCCTGTAGCTAGTAGCCTCCGGTTAAATCTGGAATTTTCCTCTTGGTCCCATCCTGAGCCATCCATGATGCCACAAGGTGACTAGAAAGTCTCCACTTCAAGATAGTGTGCTGTTGGGGCCACTTCTCAATTTTGGGGCTATTCTCTTGATCCCACCTTGTCGTGCCGTCCATGATGTCGAAGGGTGACTAGGAAGTCCAGGAAACCTTTTTTTTTTAACTGCACCAGCTAGAGTTTGGAGTTGGAATTGGAGTTGGAGTTCACTGGCAGGGAAGGACAGAGCAGCACCACATGCTTCGCAGACACTAAGGTCAGATCAATTTTGATTATACTTTTGTTCCTGATGATCCAGTAGTGCGCAGCACCAAGTTGAACCACTATTCAAGTCTTACTACTCGTAACAACAAGTTTTAATTTTATATTTGAAATACCACTTAACTAAATCATAATGGGAGTCCAGTCATTCTGTGAACCGGAAATATAGGCCTATATAGAAGGGGATTATCTTGAGATATCTACATTTTTTGTTCTGCTTAAGCATTTAACTTATACAACACTGAGGAAGTGATTTAATCACTTTTCTGCACAGTAAGGTGTTACTGAAGGTAAAAATGAAATTGTGTGTCACATGAACCTGTTTCAAACATCTAAAGAATTATATTTCTCTGGTACAGTTATTTGGTGTTTCATTAGATTTTCAAATTCTATCCTCAATATTAAATTTTCTTAGTTTTCCTACTACTGAAAACTGAGTGGCGCCTGGCAAAAGGTCCCTAAAAATACATAGCTTCTTGAATCCACAGCCTGCTCCCAAACACAGAGCTGCCGTGCCTATAACACAACTACACACTAGTCTTGCAATTTACTATTTATTATACAACATCCATAAAATAGCAAGAAAGAGTTATACCTTCTATATACAGAATAAGCGATGATGAGTTCTCCTCAGGTAAAATTATCCCGAAGTAAAATACCTCTCCATTCGGATTTCTGGGTGAGAGGTGCTAGAGGGGGTTCACCATCGACTGAAAAAGTCCTCAAGATAGACCTATGTAACCGCAGCTTTTGTAACCCTAGTTCAACAAAAACTGTTCTAGAACTGTTGCCTTGAAACAAACAGCCTACCGTCGCTGGCGCAAAAACTCTAACCTCGCGACTAGAGCAGAATACGCTGATGCCAGGAATAACTGCAGCCAAACAATAGATGCTTCAAAAGAAACATACAATGCCAAGATAAGATCGAAACTCATAGATTCTCCCAATGGCTCCCGTTCGTTTTCGTCCCTTGCTGAAGCGGTCGAAAGAAATTTCACTAATAGTTCATTTCCACCACTGTCCAAATCCGACGGCACATTAGCAACAACATCGCAGAAGAGAGCAAATATTTTTGCAGAGATGTTCGCAGCAAACTCTACTTCAGATTCCCAAGGAAAAGTGCCGCCAGACATTCCACCCGTTGAGAGTCGAATGCCCGAAATCGTCTTCCGTCAACGCACTATCAGACGAATTTTGCTTGGTCTCAAAACGAATGAGGCTATGGATGCTGATAGAAATCCACCCATTATCCTCAAAAAATGTGCACCAGAATTAACACCGATTCTCTGCAAGTTGTGTACCGTCTCGTACAGGGCAGGTCCAAAAAAAGGGAACAGGAACCTGCCCAACAACTACAGGCCCATTGCCCTGTTATCAGTAATCTTCAAAGTGATGGAGGAAGATATCAATATTGAGCTTATCAAATATCTGGAGAGCTCAGGAATCATCAATGATAGATAATACGCCTTTCGCCACCGAAGATCTACTGGAGATCTAATTGCCTACGTCACCCATTTATGGCAAGCTTCATTAGAAAAACACGGAAATCTCTAGCTGTCGCGTTGGACATATCGAAAGCATTCGACCGTGTTTGGCACGAAGGACTCCTCCTCAAACTACCAGCATACGGCTTATCACCTCAGCTATGCCATCTCTTATCGAGATTTCTTTCAGGCAGATCGCTTCACGTGGTGTAAGACGGTGTATCGTCTGATACCATTGGCATCAATTCCGGCGTTCCACAAGGATCAATTTTGGCACCAACATTTCCTTCTTCATATCAATGATCTGTTGGGAGTAACAACTTTGCCCCATCCACAGCTTTGCAGATGATAGTACCCTCGATACTGCGTACATAATTCCCATTTCTTTCCAGGAAACTGAGAACTCACGGCGCAGGCAGGTCAATGCTGTCAATGAAGACCTTGCTGAAATCACAGCCTGGGGAACCAATAACCTAGTGGAATTCAACGCCACCAAAACTCAAGCCTGTATTTTCTCTAGAAAGGCGGAACTCAGTATACCCGATATTGAAATGTCTAGCACCATCATTCCGACCAAGCCCACCATATCTATGCTCAGCAACACTCTTTCATGGGAAAATCATGTCAGATCCATCGCAAAAGCTGCTTCACAAAAACTCGGATTTTTGTTCCGCGAGATACTTCACACCTCAACAGCTTTTCATGATCTAAAATGCGCAGATACGGCCTGTTCCCACATATTGGGTTCAGCACCAAAACATACGCTGATGCTCTCAGATTCCATCCAGAGGAGAACCATCCGCCTGGTGGGTGACGCCACACTCACTCACACTTTGACATCATTGATACACCGTAGGAAGGTCGGCGACCTTTCACTTTTCTATCGATATTTCCACGGGAAATGTTCTTCGGAAATATCTGCTATCATCCCTTTACTAGCAATACCAGTCAGGCAAACTAGACAATCCCAGTCAGCACATCCTTTCGTTGTCAACCTCGAAAGATGTCGAACAGCACTTTATCAAAACTCCTTCAGCCACAGAACGGCTAGGCTCTGGAATTCATTGCCTGAGGAAGTATTTCCAACAACATATAATCTCCAGATTATTCTGATACCTACCCCCTGTTCCTATCCTCCCTAGGAACGCACGATGTTCTTTGACCATTATAGGGATTTCCTTCCGTGCGCTCCAAGCGATAAAAAAAAAGCTTATGTTGGGCACAGTGAGATCGGCTCTTCTAGAGAAAAGGCATGCTTGTGTTTTGTTTGCACTGAAATCTACCAAGTTATTGAATACCCATCCGAGAATGGTTGCCAAGTCCATATTATTGTTGTCAACATTTCTTCCTCGTTCGTTTCTGATTCGCCTGGCTGGAAGAGAAGGCGTTATGGAGGGTACTATCATTTGCAAAGCTGTGTACTGGACATGAAGTAGTATCCAACAAATCGCTGATATGGAGTAGAAATAGTGTTGGTGCTAGAATTGATCCTTGTGGAACATCTGCATTTATGGTAAGAGATTCAGATGAAACTCTGTCGACCACTACATGAAGAGACCTGTTTGAGAGAGAACTAGCTAGCAGAGAATATAGCTGGGGAGGCAAGCCATAAGATGGAAGCTTGGCGAGGAGTCTGTGGTGCCAGACTCGATCGAATGCCTTGGAGATATCAATTGCCTTGGCTAAGGTCTCACCATATCCATCTGATCTCGGAAGCCCTACTACCTATCGTTGATATTACCTGAATGTTCAAGGTATTTCATGAGCTCGATGTTGATGGCTTTCTCCATGATCATTGAAATAGCAGTGCGATCGGTCTGTAGTTGCTGGGTAGGGTCATTTTTCGTGCCTTTAGGAACTGGTTGTATGTACACTTGCAATTTTCCAGATGGACGGGAATATCCCCAATTTGTAAGAGTAGTTGAACAACTTGCAGACAACAGGTGTTAGTTAGGGAGCACATTTCTTGAGAACAATCGGTGGGATTTCGACGGAGCCACAAGCTCTGTTGGTGTTGAGACCCAATAAAATCTTCCTTATAGTGGGTACGTTGGCGAAAGGTGATCTCGGGCATATGACTGTCAATTGGCGTTATGTTTGGAGGTTGTTTTTCCGATGTATTTAGAGTGGAATTTCCAGCAAATAAATGCGCAATAATGTTGTCTTTCTCCTGGGCAGTTGTGGCTAGTGTTCCATCTTCCTTGGTTAGAGGAGGAAACGAGCTGGAAGTGAAGTTTCTTCCTACAGCTTTGGCGAAGGACCAAAATTAACGGGATCCGCTTATAGGACATTCAATAAGTTTTGATCTTATTTTGGCATTATGAGCATCCTTAGATGATCGAAAGGGTGGGAAAGACTGAAAACTATCGACCGAACACTGAAACATGGAGTGATCCATTTCACAGCACACAAAGTCGATATGGTGGTATTTCACCGGGCGATGAGACCATCTACCACCTGAAGTTATCCTTTTAGTCGCCTTTTACGACAGGCAGGATTTACCATGGGGGGTTATTCTGAGCCGCCCCCATACGGCTAGGGGTGTAACAAGTTCGATATCACCTGTGAATTTTTTAACTTCTATATTTTGAAACTTTTACATAGGCTATTTTCGAGGAATTGACGAGTTCTAACTTCCCTTTGAAAAAAATGCTCCACTTTTGCGGACACCTTGTATCAACAGTATTGATTGATATCAGGTAATGGTTTCAACTCGTATATCTAACAGCAGAAAACGATCCGACCACCTAAATCATTAACACCCATGAATTTGTTAACAGGATTCTCGCCCTCGTTTACAACTCTAATGACTCTGAGCCACAAGAAATTGTTTGTCATCATGTAAAACAATTTCGTTTTTCCTTTCGGTATCGGCGGCAATTCATCTACCAGGCGACAAGGCTGATGGCGGAACATAAGCGGGCGCTTTTTCCACTAATGATGGTGTCAATCGTTTTAAGCGGCTTCGAGATTAGGGATCTCATGGACGAACAACAGAATGTCTTCTTCGTGTATTGGTTATCTCGCATCAGAGCTTGGAATCGATGATCTCCCAATGTTTGTCACTATACCTATTCATGACTCAAGATACACAATTTTGAGTTATGTATAGGCGAAAAATCGCAAATTTTATGGTCGAGAAAATACATTTGATATGACTCACTTTCTTGAATCTCAGGCCATAATATAGTGTTAACGAATGTATTGAAATATTTCACCTTGTATCAATGTCAAAAAGGTCCCACAAGTAATTAAGAACTGCGATACTATATTATTATACATCAACCATGTCAGATCCATTGCGAGAACTGCTTCATGAAAACTCGAATTTTCATTTCGTACTCTGCACCCCGACAGCTTTTCATGATCTACTGTTCCCGCATAGGGATGGATCGAGACAAGAATTCTTGTCTTGATGTTTGTTTCTTGTCTTGTCTTGGAAAATGTTTCCAGAAATTGATAATTTTCTTGACATTGCCATTTCTTGGCACTTCATTTCTTGTCTTGATCCCAAGAAATCAAGCAATGAGAAAATGTATTTAACGCCATAGCTAATTTTTCTACTGTTACAGCCAATAATTTTGGCTACATAGAGGACAGGCAGGATCATCACTACGGCAGAAGAGAGCACTTTACTGCTAACGTCTTCCGGTGGTAGCAGAGCTACTTTATGAAGAATTTACTTATAGTAGGAGCAAAGTAAATATTCTGTCGTGGGAAATCAACTATACTACTCCAATCTATTATTCTGTTATCGGAATGTATATTACTGATGCAGGATATTTCCTGCTACAGTATGGAGTCTATTTTTGAACAGCAAAGTTCTTGCCAAGAGCAGCAGAATGTTTTTATAGCTAGTGGAAATTACTACTACACTTTTATCCAATCAGGGCAAACCTGCAATTTTTTAGATAAAAAATATTTTAGGAAAATCAAGCTGGTTGTTCTCAAAACAATTCCAAGACGGCTTGAAGAATTGATAAATCATCCATACTGGAGCCATCAATTCTTTGTAAGAAGTCCTCACTCAAACACGTATTGGTAAGTTTCTACATCTCAAAGCAGTTATACACATAGCGATAAAAATCTTAAAATATCATCAATCAAGGATGATTTTCTATATCTCTTAGATGAACCAAGTATTGATAAATGTAATTTTTGACATTGCTTTCAATTTATTCCATTTTGTTGTTGCTCAAAGACGACTCAGAAAAATGATTCTCTTGTAGAAAATTCAGGAAAAGGTTTCACCAATTTCCCTCAATGCTTTCAATGCCGCATCAGGAAGATTCTCTATGATTAACGAAATGATTCTTTCAATGATACAGAACTATTTTATACTAACATTATTCCTTCAAGTGTACAAAACTGTCTTTTGCAATGATAGATATTTCTTTAAAGATAATGAACACATTCTGTAACAGCATGAGAAATTTCTTTCATCATTATCAGAACATTCTTTGACATGTAGAGAATATCTGTTCTTGGAAAAAACGAATTTCATCACAACTAAAGAAACTTTCCTATAGTATTAACAGGAATTTTCATTGGCGCTATAGCGAAAGAAATTTTTTCAATATGTGATGTGAATTTTTATATTTACCTATAGTATTTTCTTCCTGTGTATCACTATAGCAATACCAGTCAGACGAACTCGAAGCCCAGCACGTACTTTCGTCGTCAACCTCGAGATGTCGAACAAATCTTCATCAAAATTTGCATATCTATACCCACATAGCACAGTATTCTCAAGAACTTATAACCTCAAAAAAAATTCCAATACCTATATTCCTTTGCCCTCTATACCCAGATATACGCACGATGTTTCACGAACTTGATAGGTATCCTCAAAAATAAAATTGTTTCTATCACCAGAAAGCAGGTCGCTCCTCATGTGTTGATGATGCGTGCTTGAGGTTACTGTGATACTGTGCCAGTATACAATGGAAAGAAGATGGAGACGTTTGGCCGATTTTAATATTTCGCAATCATTAGGAAATTTCGAAATCATAATAGTGTCGAAACTCCAGCATTACGATCGTAGATATTTTGTGATATTATGATATTCCATCACTCTTATGTAGTCGCTGTGATGGTTTGTTTCGATTTACGAAAATAACGTTCTAGAAAATGAATGAATCCAGGGTCATTCCTAACCACACCAGCTTAGCTGATGTCATCGTGTCATCAATCTAGTGGTGCCCGCGAGAGTCTCGTTTTCGAGAGTCTCGCATGGTCTCGTCTCGTTTTCGTGACAAGACTCGAGACGAGACTCGGACGAGACAAGACTTTCATTGGTCCCGTCTCTAGTCTCGTGCAAGACTTCTCGTGTCTCGTGCGAGAGTCTCGCAGGTAAATATTTCTGCGTGCCGACTTGAAACTTGAGAATCTCATTCATAAAACAACATATTTAGAACGGATTCAGACCATTTAGCACAGATGGACAAAACATTTCATACATAAATACTTTAAAAACACAATCCATGATTGTTGTAAAATGACGTAATGCGTGAAACGAAACCGGACTATTCTCTCTCTTACGGCGGCGGAATATAAAGGCAATTCTGCAATAATTACAGATCGCAAATTGAATGACTACCTGAAGATCTATTAATAAGTAATTCTGTGCTAAATAGTCTGAGATAAAGAATAACTGTATGTCCCAACGACTGGGTGAAAAACAAAAATATTTGTGATCGTGAAGGCTGTTCTGACTGATAAAGGTTTTTATCTTAGATACCTATACCTTTTTCTTGAATAAGATAAATAATGTTGGATTAAAGTTTTTGTTTGTTTTCGTTTAGAATATACGTACTTTTCATTTTATTTTTATAACTTTCGAATATACTTATAATGCTATGTTTTTTTTCTTGTTTAGATGTAAGATGTAACTTTTCAATAAATGATGTTATTTTTGTTGTGATTTCCCCTTCCTACTTCTACATTATTTATGCATGACGACATTGCGATACATTTGCGAGACTCTCGTACGAGACGCGCGACAAGACGAGACTCGAGACAAGACTTTATATTTCATCGGCGAGACGAGACGCGACTTCATGAAAGTCTCGTCTCGTTGGTCTCGTGCGAATCACTATATCAATCCAAGCGGTATCCAAATAATTCCTTTGCAATTGACATAGAGCAAGAACCAAACACTGACCAACAGTCAGGTAAGTCGCAAATTAATAAGAGGATTTTTAACAGAGAATTGCACACTCAGAGAACACCCAAGCAAGCTATATGAGCTGGGAAGAACCAGCATCTGCGAATTCTGTGGTTAGAAACTAGAATCACCCCTCGCAATATACTGGTGATATGCGATTCTATAGGTGATAATATGAAATCTCACCAGGTGAAAAAATTTTAGCTCGAGGGGTTGATGAACAATTTAAAGAGGCATTTAGAGAGCCGAAGAGAATGCGGGACAAATTATAGATCTAGTGAGGCCGTAGCACATATTTTCCTCTATTAGGAATATCGAATGTAT